>CM062809.1:231372430-233772430 GCA_031772625.1 Pinus tabuliformis
AATGTGGGAGAAAAACACTGTTGTTGTCTTCCCAGTCTTCAAACTTATTAATATCAAAAAATTCTTACATTTTTGTACTGGTGTAGACTCATGCTAGTACATAGGAACCCACCTGCTAAAGGATACAACCTTAACTCATTCTCTAGATTCTACTGGAAGGGAGCTCCAACCCCCTGATCTGATTACCAGCTACTACTGGAAGGAAGCTTCGAATTCATTACTAAAGGCTCCAACACTCCGCAACATTCGTGGACCATGTTTCATAAATTTTCACACTAGATCCACCTGCATTAACACATCACAACTTGTAGATCAATTGAAGAAAACACCAACTTAATTCAAATAGAAAAATGAGATCACTATAACCAAAACACAGAACTGAACTCAAAATGTTGCATCAACACATAGAATCAACTGCAACCCTAATCATTCATATGCTAACATGTATACACTACTTCAATTAAGGAAACCCACATGTATATGCGCTTTTTTGGAGAGAAACCTACGTACATATCTCAATATACTAAAAAATTGTAATTCTGAATCAGACACATATTTGACCAGAGTTATTCTGAAATATTATGTTGGTTTATAGAACCCTCGTATAGTTAGCAGCGTCAACAACCTTTTCAACCAATCAACATGTAACCAAATTCAACTTCACCATTCAAACAGTTCTACTTCAAACATTATCACTCAACCCAAATCCACATGAGGACATCATTGATAGAAATTAGAGCTACATTAGCACTGATCAGGCTTATCAGTCATTTATGAACATAAATCCTTCATTTATGTACACAACTTTGAAGAAACGAACCCGCATGTATACGCGACTTCACTAAGACAAACCTGTGTATAGATGTGCAAATTTTGACCTAAAATTGTGCAGCTCTTCAAAACATCAGAAAGACCTAGATCATAATATTCATAGATAAAAACATGCATCAATACTTAGATCTAGTCAATCCATGAGTAGATCATATAATGAAAAGCCATTTCAGGTCTCATGATCCTGATCCATCATTATATTCATCGGTGCATAATTATTTCAGATCTATGTATCAACTATAGCCCTTACAATGAAAATATACTTTAGATTGAAGTATTCATCAAAAACCCTTTCACATGCACACTTAGCACTTTGATCTTCACCTCCTTATATAGTTAGAGCCTTAGCCAATACCATGAGTCAAAACTACACTAGTGCTAGTGGTAATCTTGGACAAGATCAAGTAACTAGTATTGCACTCAATATTATGGTCTAATACCATGGTAAGGACCCTTGGTATTCTTAAATTAGTGTGCTAGCATGTACATAACTTTTCTTTTTTATAACTGCGTGTATACACAACTTGGCCTTGACGAACCCACGTATAGATCTTCAAATATTCACCTTTATCAAACTTCTGATTTTGATCTATAAACCTTTGTCTGGTCATTCTTTTATTCTGTTCCATCACTCTATCACCTATGAACTGACCTAGGGATTCAACTAGTTACCATATACTTGTTCTATTACAAGTGAGTTTCCATCAAGGATAAAACATGCATCATAATGCAAACAATCTCCCCCTTTGAACTTGATGTCAACCATGTTGGTGTTGATCACCTCAACCTATAGAAACTTGTTGGATACATCAAATAGCCATTATTCAAACACCAAGAAACTCTCCCCCTTTGACATCAAGGGAAAACGCCAGACCAAAGCTCCCTTTTGGTATCTGATTTGGACTATACTGTCCATGCTCCCCTTGAGCACATGCTGAATCTTCTGAAATATTTTCAAATGAAGAACATGACTCTATAACTCAACTAAGTATGACCTTCTTATCACCAAGGAATCATACTTACATGAATCACCCAACCAAGTGGGGATACATATTTGACTCGACCACCCAACGAAGTGGGATTACATTTCTAACACTACCACCCAACCAAGTGGGATTAAATATTTCACATGACCTCAAAAGTCTATACATGACTGAATATGAAAATTATTACATCATATGTCTCCACATGACCTTTATATCAAATGACATATATGACCAAAAGATATTAATAATAGCATAATTGAGAAACCACAATGCCAACAACGCATTATATTATGTAAGGCTAATGCCCCCCCTGAACCTGTGCTACCTATTCATTGTAAACAAATCATTCATCAAAGAATCTTCATCAATCAGATAGATATCAATGAGAAAAACATAACTCAAAACCATATCAGCAGACTGTGCCCATCAACACCAGACCAAGAAAAATCAAATCATAGCTGTCACTAGCATTGAAGAGGCTGATCTTGAGTATGTCCCACTATTTTTCTATTAGAGAAAAACATACGTGACTTCCAGGCAAGAAACTCGCGTATATATGCGACTATAATTCATGAAACCCGCATATATAAAGAAAAATTCTGAATTTTCACCTATAGACTGAGAAGACTAGATTAACAGCAAAATGAGGCAAAGAAAAATCCTAGTTTTTGTCTGAGATATTCAAATGCTTCTCTGGGAAAAGGTTTAGTAAATATATCAACAAATTGTTCTTTGGAGGGAACATACTCCAATTTAGCCATTTTCTCAAGCACTTGTTCTTGTAGAAAGTGATAATTAATAGGAATATGCTTGGTCTTGGAATGCATAACATGATTTTTCAAAATACTAATAGCACTTGCGTTATCACATAGGATGGGGATGGGTTGAGAACATTTGATTTGTATATCTTGTAATGTTTGCATCATCGATAGAAGTTGTGTGCAACAAGATGCAACAAACATATATTCTGCTTCCGCTATAAATAATGCAATGGAACTTTGTTTCTTGTTGAACCAAGATACCAATCAGGGTGCCATGTAAAATTCACCTCCACTAGTGCTTTTCTGGTCATCAAAATTTCCACCCCCAGCCACATCTATGTACAAATGAAGGGTAAGATCTACATATTTATCATACCATAGAACAAATTATTGGGTTCCTTGGAGATATTTTAATATTCTCTTTACTTCCTTAAGATGTGATTCCTTTGGATTGCGTTGGAAACATCCAACAATCCCAACTGCATGCATGGTATCTAGTTTGGTACCTATTAGATAAATAAGAATTCCAATCATAGAACTATACACTACTTGGTTTATTGTGTGAGAATTATCATTAGAACTGAGGCTACATCCTATCATCATGGGAGTACATACAGGTTTGCAATCTTACATCCCATACTTCTTCATGATCTTCTTGAGATATTTTGTTTGTGAGAGAAAGATGCCATATTTTTCTTGTTTCACTTGTAGACGAAGAAAATAGGTTAGTTCCCCAAGTAAAGGCATTTCAAATTCGTGCTGCATAAGAGAAGTAAGGTTGACTCATATATTCTTCATTATAGCCAAAGATGATATCATCAACATAAACAACAATAATTAGAAGTTTATCATCCTCAATTTTTGTGTACAAGTTTTTGTCTGTGGATCCTTTCATGAAATCTTGTTCTTGAAGATATGTGTCAAGATGATAATACCATGCCCGCGGAGCTTCTTTTAGCCCATATAAATCCTTTTTGAGTTTTAATACAAGATTTTCATCATTTCCCAAAATGAATCCTTCTAGTTGTTCAATATATACAGCTTCTTCTAGATCTCCATTGAGGAAAGAAGATTTTATATCCATTTGATAAACTTTGAAATGTCAAAAACTTGACAATGCAAGAAGAATTCTTATGTCTTCAACTCTAGCTACTAGTGCAAATGATTCTTCAAAGTCTATACCTTCTTGTAGAGCATAAGCTTTACAAATAATTCTAGCTTTGTTCCTAGTGACCTCTCCATTTTCATTCAACTTATTTTTGAATATGCATTTTGTCCCAATAACATTTTTATCATGAGGCCTTGGAACCAATTCCCAAGAATCATTCTTTTCAATTTGATCAAGTTCTTCATTCATGGCCTTAACCAAAAATTCATATTTACTAGCTTCATTTACATTTTGTAGTTCAATGCTGGATAATAAATCTATATAACTAGGAAATCCTACAAGGGTTCTTCTTGTTTGTACCCTAGATTCCTTGTTTCCTAGAATTTCAGTTTCTAGATGATTCTTTTGAGCATACCTGGATGGAGCCTTTTCTTTGTCTGATGTGTCTTGTTCTATTGTTTCATTAGTTTCTTCTTCTATATCATTTTGATTTGGTGTGGGAAATCCTTCATCATCATCATCCTCTTTTATATGTGCATGCTTCATCAATCACAACATCAATGCATTCAACAATTTTCTGATGTCCCTTATTGTAACATTTGTGTCCTTTGATTCTAGATGAGTAACCAAGATGTATTCATTCATATTCTCTATCTTCAAACTTACCAAGTTTTTCCTAACTATTTTAGATGAAACATTTTCTTGCAAAAACTCTAAAATGCTTTATAGTGGGAGGTTTACCATACTGAAGTTCATAAGAAGTTTTATCACTATTCAGAAAAACATGATCCTTGTTGAGAATATTTACTACGGTATGTGTAGCTTCACCCAAAAAGGTGTCAGGAGCTCTAGACTCATCAAGCATAGCATGAGCCATTTGTTGAAAAGTTCTATTCATTCTTTTTGCCACTACAAAAAAAATTCGTTTTATGCCATGTTGTTCATAGAAATCAAAAAATTCATCTGATATGCATTCTCCACCTTGGTCAGATCTGAGAAATTTTATTTTTAGATATAATTCATTTTCAGTAAATTATTTGAAGACTTTAAATTTATCAATGCTTCGTCTTTTTGTTTCAATAAACCGATCTAGCACATTCTAGAAAAGTCATCAATGAATAAGATACAATATTATTCTCCATGAGGTCACTTTTTCTTTAATGGTCCACACAAATCAGTATATATAAGTTCAGAAGGCTTACTTGTTGATCCTTCTTTGGCATTGAATTGAACTCTGGTTTTCTTATTGAATTGACATGACTTACATATGGTACTTTCTAGTAGGGTGACGATGGGTAGATCATGGACAATTTTAAACCTGCTTGATTTGCTTATTTGAGAGAAGCTTAGTTTTCCTAACCTTCTGTGCCATAACCCTTTTTCCTCTTCCTTTCCTAGGTAACATTTTTCTTGTCCACCTTTCAATATATACATATTGTTGGGGGTTCTTGTTCCTTTTATTATGGTCTTTCCTATGTCACCTCCATGAACCACACATTCTCTTGATTGGAATACCACCTCATTTCCCTGGTCACAAATTTGGCTAACACTCAACAAGTTATGCTTTAATCCATCAACATACATGACATTACCATCTTTAACCTTTTCTTTTAGAAAAACAGAACCTTTACCCTTAATGACAGCAGGTGCGTCATTTCCAAAAGTGACATTCTTTTCTTTCTCTAAAGCATTGTATGAAATAAGTTTGTCTTTATCGCATGTCATGTGTTTTGAGCATTTGCCATAAATGTACCATTGATTTTCTTGACCTTCTGCAAATAATTCTATTCCACAACTTTCAGACTATAACTCCTTCCTTTTCCATACCTTAGAATTTGTTGATATTTAATATTTTTTAGATGATGGAGGTAATTTTCTCATACATTCATATTCTTCATGTCCAAAGTTATTGCAAAATGAGAATTTAATTTCAGGTTTACGAGGTGAGAAATGATTATAAGTGTTCTTCTTGATTCTTGTCTCATTTGTTTATTTTCTTGCTTCTCTAGTCATGATGTTTTTGTATGCAACATATTGAGTAACCTTATGACAAAAATTATGATATGAGAAACATTGTCCGTTAAAGAAGAAATTTCTATGATCAAAGAATCTTATGGTGTTGTTTACCTTTTGATTGGTGCTTTTATTGATGTTAATTATTGGATTAGAGTGCACATAATTTACCTGTGTAATGCCTTTATTCATTTGCTGAGGACTAAAGTTTTGCTGACTAGTTTTTGTTGCATTTAGATAGCTTCCGGTGGTGGCCGAAGACTTTTCTATTTGAGTTGTTTCTCCAATGTATCCAAGACCTATCTTCATAAGAGGAGATCATTGTACCTTGATAATTTCATCTAAGTTTTCAAATCCTTTAGAATATATAAGGTTCAAATTTTTTATTTTCTCAAGTTCCTTTCTTAGACTTACTACTTCACATTCTAACTTCTCGTTATGCTTTTCCTTTTCTATAAGTTGATGCTTCAATGTATCTATGGCTACTTTGTTTTCTTCCAAGAAATTTTTGAGTTGAGTAATTTCTTCAAAGAAATATTTTTCCTCTAAAGCATCAACAAATTTATCATTAGACTCATTAGTACATTTCTCAAAAAGCTATGGATAATTTAATATCTTGATCAAGTTCTCCTTTTTCACTATTTAACAAGTCATCGGTATCTTCATCAGTATAATAACCTCTTCTATTGTCAAAACGTTTCCTATTACCTTTTGCAGTATCCTTCCTTTTGTCATGGTTGTATTTATGAAGACATTTAGCAACATAATCAGCAACTCTACCACAAGAAAAACATTTGAAGGGAAGCTTACCTCTGAACCTTCCAGTGCCCAGTTGAAGCTTCTTTACAAAGTTTACCTCATCTTCTCTGATATATATCCTGATTCCTTTTGTTCCTTTTATTTTCCTTTTGCATATGCTTTAAATGTAGCTTCTATGACTTCTAAGGGAACTCTTTTCCTCATTTCAAAAGAAGTTAGGATCTCATGAAGTTGAACAATAGTAAGAGTCTATAGATCCTACTTCTCTTCAATGGCGGACACTTTTGACTCGAATTTAGGATTAGAGATCTTAAACTTTTCTCTACTAAAGTGGTTTCCTTTATTTCTTCACCTAGATATTTCCTGCGATTTAAAATCTCATCTATACGTAGAAAGAAACTAGCAATACTTTCATCATTATGCATTTTGAGAGTTTCATATTGAATTTTGGGAGTTTGGAGTTTAGCACTTTTTACCTTGGTATCACCTTCGTAGCCTTGAATGATTATGTCCCATATTCATTTTTCTTTGTTTAATTGTATAACTTTGACAAATTTTGATTCTATAATACTTCCCAATAATGCATTGATAGCTTTGGCATTGGTTGCATACGTCTTCTTTTCTACTGCATCTGTGGGAACCGCGACTGGATATTGGTAACCTCCTTCCACAATTTTCCAAACATCTACTCCAAGGTACTGAAGATAGGATCTAGTTCTTGTCTTCCAGTATATTAAATTATTTCGGTTGAAGAGTGGTGGTCTGATAGATTCTGTTCATCTTTATTTCTCATCTTGGGAGATCGTCCTTCAAGCGATCAATCTTTTTTTGAAGGACCGGCTCTGATACCAATTGTTGGGAAAAACACTGAGAGGGGGGGTGAATTAGTATTTTAAAAAATCACAATTTTCTTTTTTGAAATATATACGTGACTTTACTAAACCCAACTCATGTATGTACATGATCGTTATAAAAGAAACTAGAGTATGCTTAGTAAACTTGTAAAACAACTAATTCTTTATCTGTTAAACTTAAACAAGAATGTAAGAGATTTATCAGGCATTTGATAAGAAGTAAGAAGGTACAGTAATAACAAAATAAAGTATCAAACATAAGAAACACACATGAACACCAGGGTTTAAGGTGGGTACCCAATATGGGAGAAAACCATCAATGTTGTCATCTCATTCTTCAAACATATTAATATCAAAAACTTCTTACATTCTTTTATTGGTGCAGACTCATACTAGTACGTAGGAACCCTCTTGCTCATGGCTACAACCTTCACTCATTCTCCAACTCCTACTAGAAGGGAGCTTCGACCCCCTGATCTGATTACCAGCTACTACTCGTAGGAAGCTTCAGCTTCCTCAATGAAGGCCCAACACATAGCAACATTTGTCAACCACGTTTCATAATTTTTCACACTAGATCCACCTACTTTAATACATCACAACTTGTATATCAACTAAAGCAAAAACCAACTTAATTAAAATAGAACAGTGAGATCAATGTAACCAGAACACATAATTGAACTCAGAATATTGCATCAACACACAGAATCAATCGCAACCCTCATCATTCATATGCTAACATGTATATGCTAATTCACTTAAGGCAACCCACATGTATACACGCTTTTCTATAGAGAAACCTGCATATAGATCTCAATATACTAAAAACTTGTAATTTTGAATTAGACATAGAGTTGGCCAAAGTTATTCTGAAATATTATGTTAGCTTATAGAACCCTCATACAATTAGCAGCATCAATAATCTTTTCAACCAATCAAAATGTAACCAAATTCAACTTCATCATTCAATCAGTTCTACTTCAAACATTATCACTCAACATAGATCAACATGAGGACATCATTGATAGATATCAGAGGTACACCAACGCTGGTCAGGTTGATTAGTCATTTATGAACACAAACCCTTCCTTTATGTACATGAATTTTAAGAAATGAACCTGCATGTATATGCGACTTCACCGAGACGAACCTGCATATAGATCTACAACTTTTGACCTAAAATTATGCAGCTCTTCATAAGTTTAGAAAGACCCAGATCATAATATTCAGAGATAAAAACATGTGTCAATACTTATATCTAGTCAATCCATGAGTAGATCATACAATGGAAAGTCATTGTAGGTCTCATGATCCTGATCCATGATTGTATTCATCGATGCATAATTATTTTAGATCTATGTGTCAACTATGGCCCTTACAATGCAAATATACTTCCAATTGAAGTATTCATCAAAAACCCTTTCACATGCACACTTAACACTTTTATCTTCACCTCCATATATAGTTAGAGCCTTCACCAGTACCATGAGTCAAAGTTACACTAGTGTCAGTGGTAATCTTGGACGGGATCAAGTAACTGTTACTGTGCTCAATATTATGGGCTAATACCATGGTAAGGGCCCTTCGTATTCTTAAATTAATGTGCGAGTATGTACCAAATTTTCTTCTTTGTACCTATTTGTATACACGACTTGACCTTGATGAACCCACGTATAGATATTCAAATATTCATCTTTATCAAATTTCTGATTCTAATATGTAAACCTTTGTCCCATCATTTTATTATTCTATTCCATCACTTTGTCATCTCTAAACTAACTTGTGGATTCATCTAGTTACCATATACTTGTTATGTTACAAGTGAGTTGCCATCAAGGGCAACACATGCATCATAATTCCAACACTGGTTGGGTTCTACATTTAGTGATTTGATGCTTCATAAGATCAATTTATTTGCAGTGCTACATTGTCTCAAACATAGTGCTTCAGTTTGACATGTTTGTTTAGGATTATTGCTGATATGGGTACAGTCTGAATATATGATTGAAGGTGGCCTACAGATTTGATGTCTTAAGTCAGTTGGATCCAATATGAAATATTATGAAACATGGTCCACAAGAGGTGTTGAGGGTTGGAGCCTCCAGCGAGGGATTAAAATCTTCCTTCTAGTGGTAGCTAGTGAATTTGTGTAGGAGGTAGGTGCTCCCTTCCCGTAGGAGCTGATAAATAAGTTCAAGGGGTTGTAGCTCCCTTCGAGTGGGTATTAGAGAATGAGAGAAAGTTGTAGTGTTTTGTAGGTGGGTGCCTTCGTACTGATAAGATTTTGCATCAATACAAATGTAATGAATATTTGTCTTTATATCATAAGAAATAAGATAGAGATAATAGAAAAGGTGGTTTTCTCCAACATTGGGTTTCCCCCTAAAATCCTAGTATTCATGTGTGTTGATGATCTATCTATTCTTTACTACTCATGGTTTCTTCTTAATGAATGAATAATGAAGTAATGATGCATTGGTTAAGGATTAATAGTTAATGAAATGAATGATAAATTAATTATCTAAATATGTGTGGTTTGCATTTACCACAGTCGCGTACATACATGGGATTCCTGAATGATAGTAGCATATAGAAATTAGAATATGAAATCAAAAGTTAAAGTGAGTTTAAAATATTGATTCACCCCACCCCACCCCTCTCATTATTTTTCCTAACAATTGGTATCAAAGAAGGTCACTCTAGTAAAAGCTTAACCACTTGAAGTAGATTAGGGTTGATAGCTCAAAGGTAGAAATAAATTCAAGAGAGTAGTAATAGTGATGAATTTATGGGTTAAGGACAATCTGCAGCAGAAAAACAAGGCAAGTCAGAAACAATGGAAAATAAAGGTATGCTTATGCTAAGTGAATATTGTTTCAAGAATAAGAATGATGAATCAGATAATTGTGAATAAGATGGCTTAATGAAATCATTGGAAGAAATTGATAGACTTATAGTTATAAATAGGAATCAAGAAAAGGAAATCGGCATGTATAAGGAAAACACCCTTGTTGAAGAAATAACTCAGTTAAAAAACTATCTAGAAGAAGCTAAATTAGGTGAAGAAGCCTTGAAAATACAAGATTTAGAAGAGGAAAGACACTATGAAAATTTAGAACTCAAAATTGTGGGTCTAAGAAAGGATCTCAAGAAAACAAAGGCTCTAAACATTATATTTTCTAAAGGATCTAAGACTATAGAATAAATTATTAAAGTGAAATGCTCTCCTCTAATCAAGACAAGTCTTGGATACAACTCAAATGGTGAATCATCAAAACCTATGAAATCTTCTTAAAAAAGTACATGAATTTATATCAATGAGGTAAAAGGAAGTATTCATCGAAAGAATGAAGGATCAAATCCTACCCATGCAAAACAACCTTGCCATGAACAAAAGGAAAGATATTCAAGAAGGTATGGAAGCAATCATCAAAATTATAAAACTCAGCAAAATAGTCATTAGGGTAATTTTGAGGTCTAAAATGAACCTCCTAAGAAAAATGTACAACCAAAATAAACTTTATAAGAACCAATAAGATTCAAGATGATGATTTCAACCATGGGGGATGATTCACCATTTTTGGAGTAAAAAAGTAAAAAAACTAATAAAATAATAAAAATACTTTTTCAACTCGTATTTCAACTTATCTCCCTAAGGTTTTACTCAAATTTTGAGTGGGAGTACTCGCTGGATGAAAAATTTAATTCCTCATCCAAGGAGTACCTATCTTGCATACTTTCAATGGACCCTACTACATTAAAAATGATACATGAATCGCTCATTTTTTTCATGTATTTCTCATTTTTGGTGTAGCAGGGTCAATCAAAAGTATGCAACATGGCTACTCCTTAGATGATGAATCAAATTTTTCATCCAACAAGTTTTTGCGCTCAAACTTTGTGTAAACCTATAGGGAGATAAGTTGAAAATACGAGTTGAATTTTTTTCCCTCTAAAATTTGATAATATAATATAATATTATTTTATTATTTCCACTATTATTTTATAAATTCCTTAGTAGGCCTACTTTAGACCTCAAAATTCCCCTATTGGAAGCATCAAATCCTTCCCACACAAAACAACTTTACCAAGAAAAAAAGTAAAGCTACTCAAGAAGGTATTATACTCCCAGATATTCTTACTACAATGGTCAATCCTTCACTTGTCACAATCTTGGTCATAAAGTTGTTCATTGTGCTACTTTTAAAATAATTATGACTAGAGAAGCAAGAAAACAATAGAATGTGATTGGGACAAAGAAATATTCTTATAATGTTTTCTCACATCTTCAAAATGAAATTGAATGTTCTATTTGCAATAACTTTGGTCATGAAGGAACTGAAAGTAGAATCAGGTTGAAATCATATTATCAACATGAACAAAAGACAATACCATCCAAGGTACGAAAGAAGAAACATATTGTCTTTGAAAATTGTGGTCTAGCATTATTTGCAGAAGATCAAGAGAATCTATGGTACATCGATAGCGGATGTTCAAAGCATATGCCAGGTGACAAGGATAAGTTTGTTTCTTTGAATGAAATTAAGAAAGAAAAGAATGTCATGTTTGCTAATCACTCCCATGCTGATATCAAAGGGAAAGGATCTGTGATTTTAAAGAAAAAGGTCAAGGATGAGAATGTGTTATTTGTTGATGGATTAAGACATAATTTATTAATTTCTATTCAAATGTGTGAACAAGGGCATGAAGTTATTTTCATATCAAATAACTGTGTGGTAAGAAATATGGATATAGGCAAGACCATAATAAAGGGAAGGAGAACTCCATGCAATGTCTATGTCTTAGAAGGTGGCAAAGAGCATTGTTATTTAAGTAAATCTGAATAAAGTTGGTTTTGGAACAAAAGGTTGGTACACCTTAGCTTTTTTCAGTTATATAAATCAAGGAGAATGGGAGTAGTTCATGACTTGCCCAACCTCTCTCCACCTAAAAATAGCATCTTCAAATCATGTTAATTTGATAAGAAAACCATAGTTCAGTTTAAAGCTAAAGAAGGTACTTTATATAAGCAACTTTAACCTATTCAAAATTATTTTTCAATTATGATTTTACCAGAATGCGTTGTCTTGGCTTACTAAAACATAAAGATGAAGTATTTGATAAATTTAAAGTATTCAAGGCTCTATTAGAAAATGATATGGATTTGAAAATCAAATGTCTTAAATATGATAGAGGAGGAGAGATTTTATCAAATGAGCTTTTCAGTCTTTGTGAACAGCATGGCATCAAAAGATGGTTTTCCATAGCTAAGAATCCTCAACAAAATGGAGTGGAAAAAAGAATGAACATAAATGTCCAACAAATGGCATGTACCATGCTTGATGTGTTATGAACACCTCATACCTTCTCAGGACAAGCAACACATATAGTTGTGACTATACTTAACAAAGCTCACGTATGATTAAAAAGTGATAAAACGCCACATGAGACATGGTTTGGTAAGCCTACAACAGTTAAACATTTTAGAATTTTTGGAAGCAAATGTTACATAAAGAAAAATGATGATAAGCTTGGAAAGTTTGATTCTAGAGTTGATGAAGGAATCCTTTATGGATACTCTTGTAGAAGAAAGAGATATAAATGTTATAATAAAAGGCTTCAAAATATTTTTTGAATGCATAGATTTTATTATTGATGAAGCATCCACAAGTACCAAAAGAGAAGTACCAGCAGATGACGAACCTCTACCTACTACAATCCAAAAGGTTGTAGGAGAAGGAAATAGAGAAGCATCAGAAGAGGGAAATGAAAATACATATACATGATAAAAGAATCATTCAAGGTATGTTCAAAAAAATCATCTTGAATCTCAACTTCTAGGTGAAATGGAAGTAGGAATACAAACTAGAATAAATTTTGTTGGGACTTCTAGTCACTTGGCATTACTATTCACAATTAAATGTCAAAATGTGATTGAAGAAAGAAAATATGAATGTTGGGTTAAGGCAATGCATGAAGAACTTGATCAAATTGAAAAGAATCATCCATGGGAATTAGTACCAACACCTCATGAGAAAATTGTGAGTGAGACAAATGGGTGTTCAACAACAAACTAAATGAAAATGGAGAAGTGAATTGAAATAAAGAAAGACTTATATGCAAAGGTTATGCCCAAAAAAGAGGGATAGACTTTGAAGAAACATTTGTACATGTAGCTAGACTTGAAGCCATAAGAATGTTTCTTGCTTTTTCCATATTTCATAAATTTAAAATATATCAAATAGATGTTAAATATGCATTTTTAAATGGGGATCTAGAAGAAAATTTTTATATTGAACAACCTGAAGGATTCATTCTTGGCAATGATAAAAATTGTGTTAGGAAACTTAAGAAGGAATTGTATGGGTTAAATCAAGCTCCTTGCACATGGTATTATTGTACAGGTGATGGTATTATCATGACATAAAGAAAATCAATATTTCATTAATAATGATATAAATGCCTACAAGCTAGACAATTCAAATCCACTTTATGAATGTGCAATAGACCGAAAAACACACTAAAGTGAAATAAAGCATAAAAGTATAAAATAGCCTAAAGTACAAATTGAATTTATTAATTCCTGTGTCTAATATCTAACTAACTATTATAACCTGATATTTATTTTAACACCCTCTCTTAGTGGTCAATCTGCTAGCTACATCAAGTTTATTGGAACCCAAAGACTCACTGAAAATGTTTGTAGTCTGATCCTTTGTGGTACAATTCTATAGTTCAATAGATCAATTGATTGTGACAAAATAGGGGTGTTGGCTTTTTCTGCAACACCATGTCTGAAAGAATCCTCCTTAGCCAAACTACCTCAAATTTTCCTTTCATTGATGCTCTATATTCTATTTATGTTGAAGAAGGAACTACTACATGTTGCATTATTTACAGTCTATGTGACTAAACCCATGCCAATCTTGAATACATATTGAGAAGTTTATTCTCTATCATCCACACAAACTACCCAATAAGATTTTCTATTCCATCACAACCTAGGGTCTTTGCTTCTTCTATGATCAAGTCTCCCTTTCACATATATCAACACTCACCTCACTATAGTCCAAATATCTACATTTGATGTTGTCATGAATCTAGAAATGAACCTCATGGCATAACTCAAATCAAGTCTAATCACAATAAGATATATCACACTCCACACTAGTTGCCTGAATATTGGTTCATTAACTGCTTTAGATTTAGTTTTAGCTTAATTTTTCAGCCCTATCTCTAGAGGTGTAGATGAGATTTTTCACTTCTAAATCTGTCATGTAAAATCCTAGCATATTTCTTTTTGTGAGAAAAAAATGTTGTTCCTTGTTTTCCAAAATTCTACACCTAGACAGTGATGTTGAAAGCCTAGCTCATTCATGTCAAAATATCTACTCATATTAGAATTCATCTATTCAATAGCACTAACCTTACTAGTTGTAATAATAATGTCACCTACATAAATTTCCAGTAGAATGATATCATTACCAACACTTTTGACATATAATTTAGAATCTGAAAGACTTTGTTAGAACCCTATTCATCGAAGTGTCTCTTAACCTTAATGTACCATGCCCAAGGTGTCTACGTTACACTATATATAGTATTCTGTAGTCTGCAAACATGATGCTCCTCCACTAGAACCCAAGACTCCTCTGGTTGATGCATATACACCTCTTCTTTAAATCTCCATCTGGTGGATCTTCCAACCAAACTATGCCTCCATGGCTAGAACTAATCGGGTGGTGTTCATCTTTGTTGTAGGAGAAAAGTTTTTCTCATAGTCAATGAGCTCTTACTAACAGTACCATTTTGTGACCAACCCAACCTTGTGCTTGTTAAGTGTGCCATCTACCTTTCCCTTGGCCTTGTATACCCATTTTCCACCAATGGGTTTCTTCCCTGGAGGAAAAGCTATGAGATCCCAACATAAGCCTTCTGGTGAGGCCCTCTCTCACTAGTTTTTTGATCAGCCAACCTCTTTCTGCAATGTTTCTTCATATGGCCCACCTTTCTATAGTGGCATATAGTCTTCTAACTTCTAGTTGCATTTTCACCATTACATTCACCTTTATTTTTTACCCATTTTCCTTTCCCATTGACACTTGTTGCAAAGGTCTACTCTGAAGCCTTTGTCTCACTATTGCTATTGATATATTTCTTCCATCTATCCTACTGTAAGAGTGTATTACATAGCTCATCAAACTTCAAGTCAACATTCATATTCAGATTTATAAATTACCTAATGACTTTATTTCAGATCTTGTGATTCATGAATGGTTTTAATTCAAAACTCTTAATATATTTTTCAAAATTTTATAAATATTAATACATTTTTTGTACTTGATGTATCCTTGCCATTTCCAGATACTAGGTTTGCAAAAATCTGGCTGGTACATGTCATGGTAACAAATTTTAACCTTATAATTCCATTTTTAGTATTTTAATAGGATATACAACATATTTTTTGTTGGTGTATCATACACCATGTATTCGGTATGTCTTCAAATGATTGAATCAACACGGGAAAGAAGACAATAATTGGTGACATCCTGCAAAGAAATGTTCAAAGTTTGCATTGCTCTTTTCAAATATGTGAGCAAAGATTACAATAATGAAATTTGTGATATACATCACCATACAGTCTCCCATGCACTTTATTTTACGAATTGGGTTGTGTTATAGCCTAAATCTACCTCAGGGTGAGAAAGGCAGGTCTAGGGTAACATCAAACCACGCTTAACCTGGTAGCTAGCCCTACCAGGTCGAGAGAAGGATCTCTCCCTATCAATCTCAGGAAAATATGGTAAATAAAACTTGATATGACTGATATAAAGACTAATTTTAGGCTAGGTATACGCTCAAAGGAGTTTGATTGAGTTTTATGATGGTTTGCTGGATAAAATGTGAAAGGCAGTTTTGGGTCCGGGGAATGAGCTCAGTTTTGCAGAGCTTTCTGCGGGGAAAGGTAGGCAAGTTCTTTAGTACCTTGAATTAAGTGAAATGGTGAGTCTTAATACTGGTGAGGAGTTGGAGAGAGCATGAAAGTGTCATGAGTCCTCTTCAAACAATAGAAAACATGTAAAACTAAATAAACCCTACGGTAGAGCACTGCAACATCAATGATTTCCACCTTTATACTTGATTCACTTACTTAAGCAGAAAAGAGAGAGAGATAATGGCACACATAAACATATGATAACTTGATTCACAGAAGGAAAAGCAATACTAAATCACCTTGCCACAAGAATCCCACAAAATGCTACAAACCCTAGTCTATTTCCTTGTCAAACTACAGAGATGATGTACAATAGTGCTCAAAGCATTCACAAGAGTCCAACCTTTACAAACGACTGAAAAAACACATGATATAGACCTCCAAACCACCTGTGCTATCCATCAGGGTTCGAATCAATGAGAAGAGGGGTGTTTTCAGCCATATCTAAACTAGGAACACAAAAATAGGTAGTAGAACAGCTTGCCTCTAAAACCTAGGAAACTGATTCATTCAACTCTAAACCACCTACAACTAATGTATCTACTTTATCAACTCAAATTTTATCATTTTTACATCATAGTATATCAATTTACATCATGTCACATCATGAATTTAACCATAAGAGAGAAAAAGTCAAACTAGAAGAAAACTAGGCGAAAAACAGAGTTTTTGAGCAAAATTGGTACTTTTTCATCCTGTGCTTAGTGCCATTTTTCTGTGTGTAGCGTGTTTTCCAAGTTGCGTTTTAAGGGCTTCCCGAGGTCAAAATCAGGTGCAGGATAGCTCGTTGGAAAGCCCTATGAGTCTACCTTTTGGAAAAGCTTGATTTTTTTATTTGAAGTCCATTTGCCCCTCCAAAATTGCAATCTCTCAAGACTGCTTCCTGTGTGTCCAAAAAGTGGCAGAAAGGGCATTTTTTGTGTGTTTTTGGCCCTTTTGGAGGTCCAAAACTTGTCAAAATTTCCTAGTAATTTTTGAGCATGCATAACATTTCATAAAGAATCCAAAAATTCCAAGATTTCTTCAAATGGAGCTTCCCATCAAAAGCAAGCACAAAGTGGCGCTACGCACTTGCCGGAAAAACCTGTTTTTTCCATGAAAAATTCAAAAATGTCAAAAAGTTTACCAAATTTCTTGAAATTTGGCATGATTGATTTATGTTAGGTTCTATGTTGGGCCAATGAATCTTTAGCCAAGATCTTGAGTTTTTCTTGCTCTTTCTTTCTCCTCAAAACTCTTCTTAGCTTGGCCTTTAGCCTCTTTGTTATACTATCAACATACTATCCTTTACTCCCCTGTTCACCAACATTTGGAATGCCTCTTGTTTCTAAGATAGTGGTAGGTGAGAAGGTGAACGAGACACCAGCAATATTCAGTTGGCCATTATGTAGATGAGTGACAAACAACTGGGCAAGCTCATAGAAAGAATGATGTCTAAAACAAGATATAGCAAGAGGACAAGCACGCAACTCTTGAAACTGATAGTGTCCTCCTGGATGATATTTCTCCCTATGTGTGGAGTTTTTGGTACATGAGCTTCACTGGAAGAATCACTGAGAGTTTCCTCTTAATTCTCATAGTCTGAATCTGTCTCCAAGATTATGAATTTGAAGTGAAAACAGATGAGTATGAAGACATTTTGAAATATGAGGTGAGTGTTGTGTATAAGGAAATGAATGCTAGGATGAAGGGTTTATTTTGGGAATGAGGGTAGTGGATCGCATTATGAGTGTGGAATGAGGGATTTGATAATGAAGTGGATGTAGTGAAGGAATAGGAAGTGGGAGATAGGGTATGGGAATAAAGTATAGGGCTAGGGTTTGGTAAATGGGAGTGTGGTTTAGGGAGTGAATGTTGATGATGTTATGGAAAGGGCATGGGATTTTCTAAGCTGAAAATGGATGAAGTGAAAAAGAATAGCAATGCCCTTTAAAAACTTGCAGAAGAGGATTTAAGAATTAGTTAGGGTTTATGTTAGCAATTTAGCTAGGGTTTTTCTTAAAGGAAACCACAAACATCCAAGGCACCAAACACAACTTCCCTGAACAAGGAGGAATTTTTTACTTACTTGGAACAAGCTTTAATTTCATTTTTAGGAAGTTTGGAAGAGTTTTGAAGTGTTTATGGCTTTTGGAATAGGTGCGTAGCACCAAGGAATAGGGGCATAACGCCTTTTTATAGACCAGTTTTGGAGGCCTTCCCGATGTTCAAATTGGGTGTGGGATAGCTCCTTCGAAAGCCTATTGAGTCTAATTTCCAACACAACTTGAATTTTGCAATTTGGAGTTCATTTTGCCTATCAAAAGTCAAATCTCCCAAGACTGGTCAAAATGTACAAAATGAGGATGCCTAAAGGCAGAGTGCTATTGTAGTCAACGTTTGAAGGTCTTCCTCAACTCCAAATTGAGCTCATGATTGCTCATTGGAAAGCTCTTTGTGTCTAGTCATCATTTGATGCATCAGGCAAGTCATTTGGCCAACCAAGCTAGGAGAAATATTTATTTTCCCAAGGCCACTCTAGAGGTGTAGCAACCCTCTTGAGGCAACTATATTTTTTACATTTCTCTACAACCATGACACTTGTGTAAGAAGTGAAGGAGGTTTTTCTTCATTGGCCTAGTGTGGACAAACCCTCTCTCACATTTTCCAAATTCATTTTTTCTTGCTCAGTGTTAGAGTCAGTATTGTCATCCCTTCGTCAGAGATCAAATCCTCTTGTTTCATTTCATATTAGGTGTCTTGCCCAGTCATTTGCATTCCATTAGGCGCATAGATCATATGACGGTAGTGGTATTCCTCCAGTTTCCCTCATGTTATCTACTTGCTGGCTTATGTTTGTTCATTTAGAAACATACACAACCTTATTTTTATCTTGAAAATTGCAAAAGTTGTCTTTAGGGTTTCATGGTCAATTAGGTCTAGGGTTTCATTAGGTTTTGGTAAAAAAATGTGTTAAAATGTCCAATAATTGCCAGCAGGCCATGAGGAGGTTGCAACATCAACAAATTGCATCACCAAATGTCCAAAAATGTGTTTTTCCTCAAAACTATGTTTTCAGGAAAAAACAAAGTATTTAGCATTTATTGTACAAAATCATGAAAGTTTTTGTTTTCCTCATTGTAAATCCATTCATCTGCATACTGGTTTCTTTCCTTACCCCAGAAGCTCCAACACCTGCAAAAACAAGCAAGCTCAGGTCATTAAATTCATCACAAAGTGAAAAAAACATTGAAAAAGTTCAAAAACAGAGTTTAAAGATAAAGTCAAATCCAAAACATTTTAATAGTGGGTTTCATGAGCCAAAATTTCAAAATCTCTTGGTTTATAAGAAATGCCTTCATTTGTAAAGTTCATTTGCAAAAGACAAGTAAAGTGATTTTGTTGAGAAAGAGGACAAGATTGGGTGAAAATCGCCCCTGGTGACTGGCGTGGCGCACTGGGCAGGAGGCACAGCACATTGGTGAGGTGCGGCGCACTGGGCCTCAGAACTCAGTGTATTTTTGCACAGGCGCAGTGCACTAGCGGGGCACGGCGCATTGGGCATGTTGCACGGCGCATACTGCCAGGAAGTCCGAAAAACCTCCAAACTTGCTCCAATCACCTGAAATCATGTGGAACGGTCTTGATTCAAGTAGGTAGCATCTTCAAATCTATATTCCACCTAACTTTGATGATGGTTTGATGGTGTGTGTTTCATGGTGCTTATGTAAAACAACCAAACCCTACCTTTTAAAATACCTCAAAGGAACTTGCTGCTAGGGTTTCAAATCACTGTTTTGTCACCAAGTTCACTCCTTCATCTCATTTGTCCTTTGATTTCATTCCCTAAATTTCCCTACCTTCCTAAGTTCATTAAATCCCTATCCAAAAATCCCTTTCCCAAATGTCCCTATGTAAACCCAAAACCCTAATCCTATACAAGAACTCCCATAATATCCCATATTTCCCTAACTAAGTCTATCCCAACATTCCCAAATTTCCTATTAGTTTTGCCCTCTCCTAACAATCCCTTGTTTCACTATTTTCCGTTGGTGGCAGAGATCAAGCACATCACCAAAAACAGTCCACCACAGTTTGACACATCAACTCTTATTTCTTCAAGGCAACTTGTCTACTAGTAGTTATGGCATCAAATCCTTCATATGATTATGAAGAAGAGACCCAAAGTGACTCACCCACAGAGGGACGTGCACCCAGGAGGCCTCATAGAGGTGGCAAACATATCAGAGAAGAACCTAACACTCTTACCGAGTTGCAGGCCTGCCCTCTTGCTCTCTTTTGTTTCCAACATTAGTCATGTTTTGAATTTTGTGAGAAGGTTGCTCATATTCAGTTTCATCGTGAGTTGGCCCACTTATTTGTGTTGCATTTGCATGGTGATCAAGCCACTCTTGCTGGTGTTACTTTCACATTAACACCAGAAACCATTTCAATGGAAACCGACATATCAAACATTGGAGAACCATGGAATAAGAGACAGAAGATTGACCGACAACACTATGAACCATACATCAAACCTGGTTTTTCTGAGGCAGCTTAAGAGAGTGTTTCCTTTTCGGTTTCTCAAGGATAAGTATGCTCCTTTAATGAAACTCATCATGAAGTATTTCACCTATGATGGCCGGTTCTCCTGCTTGTATGCTTATCACATCAGGCTGCTGATGCATTTCACTTGGGTATGGATGATGAACATTCCTTATTTCATATGCCGAAACATAGAAAGGATGACCACTCTTGTCAAGCACAAGACCCTTTAGCAGTAGTTTAGAAGTCTTTATCATTTTGCTCTCATCAAAATTGTGGTCGTTCATCAACTTGGTTTACAGGGAATCACTTGGGATGACTTCATCTCTCGTGAGTATTTCAGAGCTTCACAGGGACCTTCAGAGGTGTGGCATGAGATAGGTGGACCTTCTTATCAGCAAGGCCATGAGACCGCTAGTATGCCGGTGTTCATCTCCTATCAGAGGGGCACTAGACGGTTGTTTGTAGCAGCAAAGCGAGTGCTATCTCCACCTGGGTTGGAAGGGGCCTCGCTTCCTCCATTAGCACAGTAGGTTCAGGACCAAGGCAAGAGGCCTCTATAGGAGGAATGAAATTATTTGTTTGTTGGTATTCTTCGTTTTATAAACTACAAACGGAGCTTAAAGATCAGTCAGGTAGCCTTCAAAACGCTTTTTCTTTGCATTAGCGCAAGTAGATAAACGCTACTTCAATCAATCTCTGGTCTAGTCTTATAAACGGAGTATCTAACTTGCAGATCAACCTAGTACATCTGAGAATTCTAAGCTTTTGGAAGATAATTTTAGGATTTGATAGGTTGAACAAGTTGTTAATGTCCATTTGATTTCTTGAAATAGTAACACACTGGCTTCTAGAAGACATACCAGAGATAATCCAGATCCTGATCCCCCTCTTGTCTACGAAAATCCCAATCTTATTCCACGAATCATTTGCCAAGAAAGTTTTATCATTCCCATATTCAAAGCTCAATCATGTCCTGTTGGTTTGGAGTATCTTGAGGATCAATATTTTGATGAGCAGTTTGAGTTGTCTTTGTTTGAAACCAAATCTGGAAGTGCTATCACTTCAACTATCTTAAATCCTGAGTTTGTTTGAAATCTTGAAACTAAAAGGGCCAATAAATCCATTGATGATTATATCCTGAATCGGCTCCATACTTCCATTGTGGCTTCTAATATCTCTAATTTTTTTAAAGACTGCTTCTGCAACCCTTGGGTCATCCGCAATTGCATCTAGTTCAAGAATTCCCACCAAACCTCCTTTCATTCCTACCATTCTGGTGCAGCCTATTGTTTCTAATTCAAAACTTGCAGTCTTATTGCCTCCATCTACTCCTTCTGCTCCTAAAATAGCCAAGATTGCTTCACCCCTGCATACAGCTCATCATACTCCCCATACATCAGCTCCACCTACTCCCCCAAAATCACCAAGACCGATTGCAAATCCACCAAGAGCAATGGATGCTCATTTTGCACCTCTTGTACTGCCTCAAAATTTGGATGATATGCCTGCCGACTATCAAAACAAAATTCCTTTGTTTGATGGAACTCCTCATGGTGTCACAGCTCAGCAACATGTGGATAGAATGACGTATTTCTTCGATCTTCATGAGATTGATGCAGAAAATGTAAACATGAGACTGTTTGTACAAAAATTTTGAGGTGAAGTAAGGAAATGGTTCAGGGCCTTGCCAGCTGCAAGCGTCACGACATTGGCCGATCTACAGAGACAATTCTTAAACTGTTGGGAAGTGAAGAAAGATCCCCTTCAGATTCTTTCTGTGTACGAGCACATCAAATCAAATGTGGGTGAGTCTATTCAAGATTAATGCATTAGGTTCAATTCAGTTTATAATGCAATCCCTGATCACCTAAAGCCACCCATGGGGCTAGCCTTGATAAAGTTTCCAGATGGTTTTGACACTGATATGGCTTACCAATTAAGAGAAAGAGATCCAGCTACTTTAGAAGACATGTAGAAGATTGTGGTCAATGTTGAAGCAAATCTACTGGCCAAGAGAGCTAGAGAGAGAGCTAAAAAGAAAGTCACAATAAAAGAAGAATCTTCCTCATCAGATCAAGTGCTTTGAAAGGTGGAACAGATGCTGGATAGACTGAAACTTGACAAGTCTGCACCACAGATCAGAAATCCTAACTTCTGTGGCCAGCAGAAGCCCCAATACAGAATCAAACAAAGAGAGCAACGAGCCCAAGATCAAAGAGCGCAGTAGCAAGTGTAGACAACTTTACAATAGAATGTTGTGCTTTGTCCGACATCAGAAGAGGAGGAGAATGTGACTGGAGAAGAAAATCATTTCTTCACACCTGATGACATGCCAATTTACATCACTGAAGATGAGGAGTACTCCGAGAATCCCGCTGAATGAGGGGATGAAAATTTCATTTTAGCAAATGAGACAATACTTGAGGAAGAGTCCGATGATTACCAAAGAGGATACATGAATGCTTTGTCAGCTCATCAGTGGCAGTATTCACTTTGAAATAGAGATGTGCCTGTAAATCCAATTCAGAAAAGGAAGGAGGCTGCGGAATCAAAGAATGATCCTCCCAATGTGCAGAAAAAGGGAAAAGAGACAGCTGATCCTAGCAGCAGCAAAAATACATCAGCAAGTGAAAGACCAACCCAGCCAAATGTGTCAAAGGAGAAAATGGAAAAGAAGGATGTTCCAGTGAAAGAGGTAGAAAAAGTTTCAGTTTTAACTTAGAAAATGAAATTGCTAAGTTGAAAGTATCCATTTCTTTGACCGAGTTGATGAAGAACAGTAATTATAAAAGTCAGGTGTCTAAAATTTTGAGCTTAGATCCATCATCGGACATGGTAAACGTGGAGGATGACAGTACCGAGTTGATCTTTGGGCCAGCATTGGAAGGTCAGTCCCAAGACAACGATGTTGCTCCTTTCTATATCAGTCTCAGGGTGCATGATTTTTTTTACATAATGCTATGTTCGATTCCGGAGCCTCTCATAATCTCATGCCGAAAGCCATCATGGAGAAATTGGGATTGGACATCACTAGAAAATACCATGACCTTTACTCTTTTGATTCCGGTAGAGTAAGGTGCATCGGGCTTATAAAGGATTTGGTGGTTAGTTTGGATCAGATTCTGGCTAAAAATGTTTTGATGGATGTGGTGGTGCCGGATATACCTTCTAGATTTGGCATGCTTCTTTCCAGATATTGGGTAGAAAAGATTAAAGGGACAATGCAACTTGATTTCTCCTATGCTACGATTCACATGTTCAGTCAGATGGGGAAATTATACCGGGAACAGAAAATGAAGTACATGATTACTAGCAAGGAGAAACCAGTAAATCCTCCGATCAACTATGTACATAATGATCTAGACTCATTTGTTCTGTATTCAGATAGTTTTAATGATGTAAATAGCCAACTAGTGGAAGTAGAAGACATTCCTAAGATTACTAAAAATTTTAGAGATGTCTTGAGACAAGAGTGTCAAAGACTTGATGGCATCATTGAATAATCAGCAGTCCGACAATAGCAACATATTGATGGACAACAAGGTAAAGAGAAAGAGTTTCAGCATTTGGAAGAGGATGAAACAGGCCTATGGAGCATGGACTTTGATGGTGCTGTTGGAAGAGCAGGTGCTGGCATTGGTATTTGGATACGCAGCCTGGTTTTCACCCCAAACAAAGTGCCAAGCAATGTAAGGGTCTGCTCTTATAAATTAGCTTTTGACCGTTCAAACAATGAGGCTGAATATGAAGCTTTGATTGCTGGTTTGAAAGTTCTTAGAAAATTGAATGCTAAGAGGATTTCAGTGTATGGCAACACTGAGTTATTTATCAAGTAGGTGAAAGGCGAGTACCAAGAAAAGCATCCTCAAATGCGGGCCTACCACAATGCGGTGTCGGATATCTTGAAGGTGTTTTCTGATTATACTATCACTTGTGTGCCACGTGCTCAGAATGTCATAGCAGACTCACTTGCAGCAACAACAAGCAATTTGAAGATTCCTATGAACTCAAACAACAAGTTTGAGATTCACGTAAATCATCACCCAGCTGTGCCTGACAATCAAAGGTATTGGCAAGTGTTCCAAGATGATGATGAGATCGATGAATTTCTGCAAAATAAAGGTAAATTCAAGGACATATCTATTGACATGGAGTATGATGATGGTGATGAGAATATAGAAGTCAATCAGATGGAAGTTTTGTAGCTCAAATATAACATTATTCCAAAAGGTCTAATACTTTTAGAGGAGCTTTTTGATCAGGATGATGTGGCTAAAAAACCAACCTTTCTTCCAACTGAAAAGGGAGTTGAAGATGTGAACATCGGATCAGCTGAAAATCCCAAGATGGTGAAATTATCAAAAGCATTGCCCCCACAGGTGAGAGCAAAGTATATCAGTTTGTTATCCTCTTTTACTGATGTATTCGCTTGGGATTATTCAGATTTGAAAGCTTATGACACGAGCATAATTCAGCATGTGATCCCGATCAAGCCAAATCAAAAGCCTTTCTGCCAAAAGCTAAGAAGAATAAATCCAAAGCTGCTACCCTCAATCTAAAAGGAGGTGAATCAGTTGTATAAAGCTGGTATCATAGTCCCTATCAAATTTTCATATTAGATTTCGAATTTGGTTCCCGTCCGCAAGAAAACAGGTGAGATTCGGTTATGCATTGATTTTAGAAATCTGAACAAGGTTTCCTTGAAAGAAAATTACCAATTGCCCAAGATGGATCACATACTTCAGCGAGTAGTTGGAGCATCATGGATGTCACTACTCGATGGTTATTCGGGTTATAACCAAATTTTGGTCCATGAGGATGATCATGACAAGACAGCGTTCACCACTCCGTGGGGAACTTTTCGTTATGCAAAGATGTCGTTTGGATTGAAAAATGTTGGTAAAACCTTTCAGCAGGCGATGGATATAGCATTTTCCAATGAAAAAGATGTTTTTTTAGTTGTTTATCTTGATGACTTAATAATTTTCTCTAATACAGACGAAGAGCACCTCTATCATTTGAAATTTTTTTTTGGTGGTGTAGGAAGTATGGCAACTCGCTCAATCCAAAGAAAAGTTTGTTCGCCATGGATGAAGGCAAACTTCTATGGCATATTATCTCAAAGGAGGGCATCCGAATCGATCTAGCACCGGTGGAGGCCATTCAAAAGATTGATTTCCCACGAAGTAAGAGAGAAATCCAATCCTTCAATGGTAAGATCAATTTCTTACGTCACTTCTTGCAGAACACTTAAGAGAAATCACAAACATGCTGAAAAGGGATAGCACAGTAAGATGGATCGAGGAAGAAATTAAGTATTTTAATTTGGTGAAATTAGCTCTTTCTTCAGCTCCGGTTTTGATTAGATTGGACTATACTCAGGATTTTATTTTGTTTTCCTTTGCCTTGGATCATACTATGGCAGCGGTCTTGATGCAGAAAAGATACCAGCTCGAAAAACCAATTGCATTCTTCAGCAGGACCATAAGGGATGCTGCATTGAAGTATAATATTATTGAAAAACATGCCCTTGCATTGGTTAAGGCATTAAAGGATTTTCAGGTTTATATTTTGCATTCTCACATTCTTTCTTATGTTCCTAATGCTGTTGTCAAAGATGTCCTAGTGCAAACAGATCCTGAAGGAAGGAGAGGCAAATGGATTGTTGCCTTGCTGGAATATGATGTAGAAATCAAACCGACAAAGCTCATTAAAGAACAAGGGTTGGTGAAACTTATGGCTGAGTCAAATCTGCATGCTTTGGACATTAATCTAATTGTTGCTATGTCCAAGGAAGATGAAGAAAATTTGCCTACTCAGGTATCAGAAATTTTCCTCCTTTCTCGTTGGTATTCGGACATAGTTTATGTACTCCAAAATTTGTCATCACCTCCCAGAATGGCCAAGAACAAAAGTAGGACCTTGAAGTTGAAAGCCGCAAAATTTTGTATCATGAATGGTACACTTTATTGGAAAGATCCTAGTGGTGTCCTACTAAATTGTTTGGTAGAAGAAGAGGCGAAACACGTGATGGAAGATTTTCACAAAGGAGATTTCCGAAGCCATCTTTTCTGGAAAACAACAGCCAATATAATCTTGAGAGTAGGGTATTATTGGAAAATTCTATTTGCTGATGTGTACAAAATAGCGGCCAGCTATCACGAATGTCAAATTTTTCAAGATAAGTGGAAGTTGTAGCCTTTACCACTCAAGCCCATTGAAGTGAGCGCTCCATTTCAGCAATGGGGTTTGGATTTTATTGGTGAGATTCATCCTTCTTCTTCAGCACAACATAAGTGGATCCTCACGGCGACGGATTATTTCACCAAATGGATTGAGGCAATTTCAACAAGGCAGGCCACCGATTCGATAGTTATCTCATTTCTTGAAAATAACATTTTGTCTCGTTTTGGATGTCAAAATAAGTTGATCATTTACAATGCAGCAGCCTTTAAATCGAAAAGAATGATCGACTTTTGTCATAAGTATCAAATCACTTTGGGGCATTCTACCACTTATTACCCACAAGGTAATGGTTTGGCGGAATCGTCCAACAAATCTCTTGCCAATATCATCAAAAAGCTGCTAGAAATTAACAAGGAGAGTTGGCACAAAAAGTTGGTCAATGCACTTTGGGTAGATAGGCTAAGTCAAAAGAAATCTATCGGCATGTCTCCTTCTGAGCTTGTGTACGGTGTGGACACAGTCTTCCCGACATCTTTGGTAGTCCCGGTGGTCAAATTGTTGCACGAATCTGGCAGCGAGGATGATGGTTTGTAGCAAAGAATCAACCAAATGATACATTTGCAGCAAACTAGAGAAGAGGTATTTCAGCATACTTCCAAGTTGCAGGAAAGAATTAAGAGGATATATGATCGGAAAGCAAAGGTGGACAGGTTTGAAATTGGAGACATAGTGTTGAAATGGGATGCAAGGAATGAAGAGAAGGGTAAGCACGACAAATTTGAAAATCTGTGGAAAGGACCATACAAGATTGCTGCACATCAGGGCCAGAATGCTTTCCTTTTGCAAGAGCTAAATGGCAAAGACTATCCTGGTGGGCCGGTCAATGGTCGGCTTCTCAAACGATATATTGTGTAAACTGTTTTCTGTTGTCCTATTCATCATTGTATATATCGGCTTGTTTAAATTCCATTGCAAGAGTGTGTTGTCTTCATTCTTCAGCTTGGGGCCTGAGGTGAAGGCTATAAAGCTGAAGTTTGATTTCAGTTTTGGTTTGGTTTGTTTGAGTTAAGTCTTTCGGTCAATTTCAGTCTTGAAAATGAGTCAATTTGAGTCACGTTCAGTCCTGAAATTGAGTTTTTCAGTCAAGAGTTCTGATTTTTTGTGTCGAAGTTATTGACTCCATAGCCCAATGGACGAAGGCACTGCCTACTTTCCCAGAGATCTGTAGTTCTTGGCACCTCCAAGGAGCTACCATCCCCATTGGAGCCAATGTTAGAGTCGGTATTGTCATCCCTCTGTCAGAGATCAAATCCTCTTGCTGCATTTCATATTAGGTGTCCCGCCTAGTCATTTACATTCCATTAGGCGCATAGATCATCTGACGGTAGTGGTATTCCTCCGATTTCCATCATGTTATCTACCTACTGGCTCATGTTTGTTCATTTAGAAACATACACAGTCTTCTTTTTATATTGAAAATTGCAAAATTTGTCTTTAGGGTTTCATGGTCAATTAGGTCTAGGGTTTCATTAGGGTTTGGTCAAAAAATGTGTTAAAATGTCCAATAATTGCCAACAAGCCATTGGGAGGTTGCAACATCAATAAATTGCATCGCCAAATGTCCGAAAATGTGTTTTTCCTCAAAACTCTGTTTTGAGGAAAAAACAGAGTATTTAACATTTATTGTACACAATCATGAAAGTTTTGTTTTCCTCATTGTAAATCCATTCATTTGCATCCTAGTTTCTTTCCTTAGCCCAGAAGCTCCAACACCTACAAAAACAAGCAAGCTCGGGTCATTAAATTCATCACAAAGTGAAAAAAACAGTGAAAAAGTTCAAAAACAGAGTTTAAAGATAAAGTCAAATCTAAAACATTATAAAAGTGGGTTTCATGAGCCAAAATTTCAAAAGCTCTTGGTTTATAAGCAATGCCTTCATTTGTAAAGTTCATTTGCAAAAGACAAGTAAGGCAAAGTGATTTTGTTGAGCAAGAGGAAAAAATTGGGTGAAAATTGCTCCTAGTGAATGGTGTAGCACATTGGGCAGGAGGCGCGGCGCATTGGTGAGGCGCAGCACACTGGGCCTCAGAACTCAGTGTATTTTTGCATAGACACTGTGCACTGGTGGGGCACGGTGCATTGGGCGTGCTGCGTGGCGCATACAGCCATGAAGTCCAAAAAACCTCCAAACTTGCTCCAATCACCCGAAATCACGTGGAACGGTCTTGATTCAAGTAGGTAGCATCTTCAAATCTCTATTCCACCTAAGTATGATTGGTTTGATGGTGTGTGTTTCATGGTGCTTATGTAAAACAATCAAACCCTACCTTTTAAAATACCTTAAAGGAACTTGCTGCTAGGGTTTCAAATCACTATTTTGTCACCAAGTTCACTCCTTCATCTCATTTGTCCTTTGATTTCATTCCCTAAATTTCCCTACCCTCCTAAGTTCATTAAATCCCTATCCCAAAATCCCTCTCCCAAATGTCCCTATGTAAACCCCAAACCCTAATCCTATACAAGAACTCCCATAATATCCCATATTTCCCTAACTAAGTCTATCCCAACATTCCCAAATTTCCCATTAGTTTTCCCCTCTCCTAACAATCCCTTGTTTCATTATTTTCCCTTGGTGGTAGAGATCAAGCACATCACCAAAAACAGTCCACCACAGTTTGACACATCAACTCTTATTTCTTCAAGGCAAGTTGTCTACCAGTAGTTATGGCATCAGTTCCTTCATATGATTATGAAGAAGAGACCCAAAGTGACTCACCCACAGAGGGACGTGCACCCAGGAGGCCTCATAGAGGTGGCATACATATCAGAGAAGAACCTACCACTCTTACCGAGTTGCAGGCCTACCCTCTTGCTCTCTTTTGTTTCCAGCATTAGTCATGTTATGAATTTTGCGAGAAGGTTGCTCATATTCAGTTCCATTGTGAGTTGGCCCACTTATTTTTGCTGCATTTGCATGGTGATCAAGCCACTCTTGCTGCTGTTACTTTCACATTAACACCAGAAACCATTTCACTGGAAACCGACACACCAAACATTGGAGAAACATGGAATAAGAGACAGACGATTGACCAGCAACATTATGAAGCATACATCAAACCTAGCTTTCTGAGGAAGCTTAAGAGAGTGTTTCCTTTTCGATTTCTCAAGGATGAGTATGCTCCTTTAATGAAACTCATCATGAATTATTTCACCTGTGAGGGTCAGTTCTCCTGCTTGTATGCTTATCACATCAGGCAGCTGATGCATTTCACTCAGGTACAGATGATGAACATTCCTTATTTCATATGCTGAAACATAGAAAGGATGACCACTCTTGTGCAACACAAGACCCCTCAGCAGCAGTTTAACAATCTTTATCATTTTTCTCTCATCAAAATTATGGTCGTTCATCAACTTGGTTTATAGGGAATCACTTGGGATGACTTCATCTCTCGTGAGTATTTCAGAGCTTCACAGGGACCTTCAGAGGTTGGGCATGAGACAAGTGGACCTTCTTATCAGTAGGGCCATGAGACCGCTAGTATGCCGTTGTTCATCTCCTATTAGAGGGGCACTAGACGGTTGTTTGTAGTAGCGAAGCGAGTGTTATCTCCACCCGGGGTGGAAGGAGCCTCGCTTCCTCCATCAGCACAGTAGGTTTAGGACCGAGGCAAGAGGTGTCAACAGGAGGAAGGACCATCAGGTGAGCGAGAGACTGCTTTCATCCTCATTGAAGGTGATGATACTAACATGGGCCCACAAAATGAAAACCTTAGACAGATCATCAAGGAGCAATAGGTGGACATTGATGCCTTGTCCACCAAATTGGATTGAGCCCAGTGAACTATACATTATTTGGAGCAGAGAAACAAGTAGCTTGAGGATCAGTAGGTGGTGATGGAGTTACAGAACATTCGGTAAAACTGCCAAAGTGCCTGAAGGAGGAGGATAGAGTTCACCTCATTGGAGCAAGAGATCAATGTCGATAGAGAGTAATGGCTTGTAAGAGTCAATATTCACTTGGAGAGGAAGTTGTAGAAGGCAATAAATGAGAAGAATATGCTTAGAAAATTGTCATATCATTATTTGTCCCGGAACTTGGTGTGCCAAGCAAGAATCGGGAATTTAAAAGCTAGGTTGAAGAGAGCATCAAAGCAGCAAAAAGAGGATGAAGGAATTCAAATCTTGGCTGAGGCTTCCTTGGCCCATCACAGAACTTGATAGAGAAGACTCAGCCAAAATTTCAAGAAATTTGGAGCAATTTTTGCATTTTTGTAAATTTTTGGCACAAAAAACAGAGTTTTCCTCCCTATGCGCCACGCCACGTGGTGCTCGCTTTTGCTAGAGGGCTCTAGATCACAAAAACTTTGCATTTCTGGATTTTGCGTGGAAAGTTATGCTTGCCTACCTATGGCCAAGAAATCTGGGCAGGTTTGAACCCTCAAAAGCTCAAAAAGCACTCAAAAAATGACCTCACTGCCCCTATTTTGACACACAAGAAGTAGTGTTGGGAGAATGGAATTTTGTAGGGGAAAATGGAGGCAAAATTAAACAATTCTACTTGGGTTGGAAAGTAGACATGCGAACCTTTCCAGCAAGCACACCTAGAGCTCATTTAGACATCAAGAAGGCCTCCAAGGGTGGGTCCAAACAAGTGCTATGCATAGAGAATCAGGCGCGGCGCATAGAGGAAAAATTGCTAGTTTGACCAAGTTTTGCTCTGTTTTTCGCCCAACTTTGCCTAGTTTGACTTTTTCACTTTCCTAATGGAAAATTTATGATGTAATTTGATGAAATTTGATGGATTATGATGTCAATATGTTTTATTTTCACTTGTATAGGTATATTCATCAATTTAGAGGTTGTTTCAAACTGAATGGATCAATTTCCTTGTTTTTAGAGGCATGATGTTATGTTGCCTATTTTCTAGTTCTCAGTTTAGAATCAGTTGGATTAGCTCCTAAACTCATGAGCTCGACCCCTAGAGGCAAGGATGAGCTATGTTTGTCTATATTATGTTGTTTTTCAGTCATTAGCATGGTTGGACTCTAGAGAAAGCCCTGAGCTTCATTGTACATTCATTTTCAGTATTTTGGCTAAGCAATTGAGACCAGGATTTGCAACACTCTTTGGGATTCATGTGGAAATTTGTATTGGTACAGTAGTTCTCTTTGTAATTGTGAATTTTGTTTATGTATGCCATCATCTATCTTATTTATTCTGAACTAAACAAACAAGAGTGTAAGTAGAATTCATTGAAAATGCAATGCTCTACTTGAAGTTTGCTTTAGTTGTTTGATGTTTTCAGCTGTTTGGGGAGGATTCATGATTTCCCTTGCCCTATTCAACACCTCACCTGTCCTTTCCTTCCATCTCATTAAAATTTAAGTGCAAAAACGATCACCTACCTTGCCCCATCGAGATCTCTGCAGATCTGAGCCTCAATCCCCGTACCCCAAAATTTGCTTTCCCCTTGATTCAAAAAAAACCCCAAAAAATCAAATCAAAGCCTTGTATTTCGTACCTAGCCTAAAATCAGTTTTTATTTCAGTCGTCTCAAGCCCCATCGATTATCTTTTGCTGAGATTGACTCGGAGAGATCCCTCTCATGTCCTTGTAGGGCTAGCTACGAGGCTGAGCGTGGTTTGATGTTGGCCCTGGATCCCACCATTTCAGCCTAAGGTAAATCTAGGCATTAACACTCAGAAACATCATTTGAGTAAAACCTATCCCGATGTGTGGAAGAGGGGATTTGTCGAAATGAAGTGAAATGAAAGGGATAAGGGGCTTCTAAATTCTTGAGAAAATTTTGGGAAGTAGGGAGGGATGTTAGGAAGCAAGGGAAAGTGGAATTTCAAATATTGAGTGAGGGGAAGGGGTCCAAAAGGGAAAAACACAGGCCTAGCCTAGAAAATTGTCAAATTTGTAGCAAGAAACTGTTGGATGCAGATTGTCATTGATGTCAATATGGAAATATTCGAGGAGTAGATAGAACAAGAGGAGCAGATAGAGCCGAAGAAGAGGAGCGAAGAGTAGAGGTGACAATGGAAATGAGAGATCAAGTCTACGGGAGTGTTAGTAGTCTCGTGGTGAGACCCTCAGACAGCGAAGGACCAGGAGGGAATGATTACGAGCCCAGAGAGATCAGGCGCGAGCAGCCACACCATGCCAACGGTCATGGCCATGCATACGATCGTGCTGTTGCTGGTGACAGATTACCTCTGTCCTCAGGATACAACATAAAAGGATACAAAACTTCAAATACAACACGACGAGCAAATCCAATGATCGCGGGCAATAAAGATGCACGCAGGTTAACGAGAGGGATGCGGGCCGTCGAATTAGGGCACGGTGGATCCGACGGTGATCGGGAGCAGAAGTCGCGCGGAGGTTAATGGCTGGGGGATAGGCGGTTTCGTGGGCGGGTGGTATTCCCCGCATCGCCTTTAGGCCTAAGGCGGTTTCCGTATATGGCCGGGCGATCTAGTTAATGCGCGACACGTGGCTGAAGTGACGGGCGTGAAACTACCGCGATTGGGCGTTAACGCGTGAGCACTTAACAAAAGCAGGAGGTGCGATCACCGTTAGATCAAGCAGTGAATGTAATCAATGACAGGGATACGAACAGGGTTTAACGTGCGATAGAAGTAACAGAGACCATCGGATCGTAATGCGATCGACGGTGGGGGTCAGGCGGAGGATTAAATGAGAGCGCCGAGTCATATGGTCAGGTCACATGGCGATTTAGAGTTAGCGCTCAGGGCCTAAAGCACATAGGCTTATGCAGCGAAGCAAAGGCGGAATATAGTGTTTGATCAGGGAACAAAGAGGTTTCGGGGAAAGAGAAACAAAGAAGGCAGAGCTAACACTGCCAAACTTGCTTCTTACCCATCAAAAGCTTAATCTTATAGCAGAGCTAACAATCATAGCAATCAAGGAGGGAAGCTAAAAGATCAAGCAAGTTAAAGGAAACAACAACGACTGAGGAGGAAGCCTAAGAGATAGTGTAAGCGGAAACGAATGGACAAAGGCATGGGAATGTATAAAACAGTAGAGACAGAGAACTATTGGAGCGGTAATGGTGGTGAAGAACCCGAGGGTGAGATAGTAGAAGCACCAAGGGAAAAAGAGGTAGAAAAAGTAGCAGAGGCTGTATAGGCAATAGAAGCAGTAGAGGCAGGAGAGCAGGAGTAAGACAACCTCAGCTGAATAGAGTGCAGCAGCATACCTGTTTATACCAAGGTTGGGTTGGAGCCTAAGAGGTTGGAGCCTTAGAACTGAACAGGACTGAATTCATTGGGGTAGGTGCTCCTAAGTGCATAACCACTGCAAAACATAGTTGGTGCTCTGGAGTTTGGAGCCTCACTGAAGTCCAAGTTGGAGCTTGGCAACTATTCACAATTAGATTTATACTTATATTGTATTTATTTCTTTGCACTGTCTTGAGTTTTAATAAAAGCATTAACTTCAGCTGTTGATTTATGTGTTCCGTGTATACATATACATATCTATATAGGTCGTTGGCAACTATTAGAACAATTAAAAAAAAAATAGTAAGAAACACTGATTCACCCCCCCCCCCTCAGTATTTCAAACAGAAACTATGGTTTTTGCGAAAATGAGGAATTTGAGGGATATCAGTGATGGGAAGTGTTTAATAAGATACATTAAGGATAGGAGAAGGTGTATGAACATCAGGATACAAGTTTTGTTGATGATTTTACCATCCAAGAGAAATTACCTTCAAAACCCTAAGAGAGGGAAATGAACCTTAACTAGGCACAACTGAAGCATGAACAAGGTGTAAAATGACCCATTGGAACCTGACATGATTATGACAACCCTCTGAATGATGGTACACTCAACTGAATGGTGACATGGACCGACATTTGGACAGCTTTGAAAGGAGTGAAAACAAACCCTAGGCCTAATACCTAGTGACCAAATTTTACTTGAAGATTCTCTAAAATGACAAAATTTGACCTTGACACCTTAAAATCACTTTGTAAGAGCATGTTTGATCACTGGAGGAAGGTTTCAAAGACTGACACTAATAGGTTGTAAGAAAAATTATACAAGGTCACAAAATCTACTAAAAAGAAGATAAATCTGATGCGGCATAAATATTGGTTTGATAAAAGAAAATTAGTTTCAAATAAATTAAAGGCAAGCATAGGAAAAGTTGTAGCAGGTAAACAAGTTGAATGGATGACAAAAATCAAAGGAGCATGACTAAAAATAAGCCTAATAACCAACAAAGGGGATACTGAGCCCTTGTAAAAACTCCAGCTGCCCAGACCTAAAGTGTTGTAACTGAACCAATAAAACAAGTTTGCTTATTTCCATTTTGGGAGAAACAATAGGTGACATGAACTTACTGGGGGGAACAATATGTGACATCACATACCAGCTCCTCCTTCAAATGCATCCTTTCTCTCTTGATATACATCTACATTTATGAGACACCAAAGCTTAAACATATGAGAAAAGGAATCTAGAGAATAGTAATCTAACACTAATTAACTGTAAGTAGCCTCCCCTATCACATCTAAAAATTATATTACAGAAAATGTAGACATGTATAGAATTGATTCTGATTCCCTATAAAGAAAATATGCATATCGAATATCATGTAAGAAAAATCAACACATGACTACCAAAATAAGGTTGAGCACAAGAAACACATGCATAACACTAGAGAAAACTAGTAAACACTAGATGAACCCATATTGTCTAAAACATAACAAGGAAATTCCAAGGCTGATAGTCAAAATGAAAATCATTTACATCACTGAAATCACCATCATCCATTAGTTTCATTTCATCATCTGTGAGTTGATTAAATATGGATTTTGTTTTGGGTGGAATTTTGTCACACCTTATCTTACTATTTGATGTTCCCTTCATGCTTCGCAGAGCTTGCAAAACCTATATCATTTGGTGAGAGCTTGGGTATTGAACCTAAGCGTTTGATGAAATGTCGATGCATGGATTTCTAACCTTGAACAATATTGTTTCATGTTGTGTGCTTAATGGGGATGGTGAAGTAGCTTTGGAACGTTTTTGCTAAGGGCAATCTCAAGAGGGAAGACTAATTACAATATAAATCTAGTGAAATGGAGATCAGATAAATTTGTGGCATATAGGGAACTTGTGCATTTGACACTTAAGATGAATACCAATCAGAGAGATTTTGACAACAATTCTATGAGATAGTGACTTATGGATGTCATAAGAGTCTAAATACTCTAACATGTTGGACAAGTATAGGGATATGGGCGAAAAATCTACAATTATTTCTTTAACTCTCTTCTAAAACCCTGATTCTTGGTAATGGTTTAATTATAATATCATAAAAAAAAAATCATATAGCTATGCCATCATTTCCTTTTGCACAGACAACTGTATGGCTAGAATGATGGCTTGCATTGTACATTTTTTTAGATGCAAAAGTGCTATTGCTTATTAATTATTGGGAAATATTGTCTCCAAGGTGCAGTCCATTATCTAATGATTCCACTGATAACAGGTTTGATTCAGACATCAATAGTGAACTGAATCCACTATTAAAAGCAGACAAGATTTTTCACATGGACTATTTATTTTTGTCTTCTTCCATTCAAACAGATACAATTTGGTATTTATTGTTAAAGACAAATCTAGAGGCTTTTTTGGTCCATATCATATTTATATGGGAACAAAGATATGGTTGTATTTGTCTGAAGTTCTATTAGGAACAACCCATAAGGCCAAATTTGGTAACAATCAATTGAGTCTGAGTCAATGTCAGAAGAACCCCTGTAATGATTCATGTAACAAGGGGAAATTTTGTAACATTAAGTCAACAATGGTATCAACTTAATATAAATATCCTTTCACTTCAAAGAAATGATGCAAAGTTTGGTCAAGGGCCTTAGGGAGGGTGAAGGTTTCTTATTGTTCTCTCTTTATGAAGCTCAAGTGTACTACAATTAATGATATTAATACATATTATAAGGTAATTGTTTCAAACTAGTTGATTGCGAGGACAAGTTGTCTGTCATTGAATAGATGGTTGTATTGGCTACATTATGTGATGAGAAAGGTGGTGTATATAAAGCATGGTTAAATATAACAGAACCTTGAAATGTTGGAAACATGTTCAATAGACTAGTAATTAGAGGCCAGGGGCTACTTAATGTTAAAATGAAGTTGTTCACTAAAGCTCATTTCATGTGGTTGCAACCCACATGTGGAGTTTGATGCTAGCCATTAAAAAGTAACTAGTGTGCTTAGAGGACTTACTTTTCCTAGTTGTATGTTTGGGAAAGTAAAATATAGGATTTCAAAGTGGTAGAGCATGGGGTGTTGTTTGAAGCATTCATGCAAGTTGATTAGTGAGTTACAGCAGCTAAGCCCCTCATTAATTATAACTTGGTGTATTGGACCACCAAACCATCACATGAAATAGAGTGGAGGATGAATGGAGCCAAGTTGTCTTTAAAATCACCTTGATCTATAAGTTTTCCCTCAGGGAAGGCACCATCATAGTATTCTCCAATCATAATATGGATGCAAGTTTTTCTTTATAAAGGCATGCCACCTGAAGAATGAAAACGCCTAATGGGTCCAATGGCAACATGATTAACACATGGTTGCACAACAATGCCAACAACTGAAGAGTTCATCTCAGACACCAATTTTATTGGTTTCTAAAGAATATAATCCTCAGTAGCAGGGGATTGTTTAGGCATTGTCCAACCACTATATTATATCAACAAGAGACTCCCATTTACAGTACAATTACACCAAATAAATCATTGCCAAAAACATACGTCAATGACTGCTCTTCACAGCTAAAGGACACATTGTATTGAAGTCATTCACTTCTTTCTATTTTGTCATCTATTGCTGCTATTTCACATTTATTCCTCTACCAAAATATGCATACATTTTGGTACCCATTTTCAATGAGTATGCAACCACAAAAATTGGATTTCAAATTCTCAATAGAATTTTATTAATAAAGGACAAACAGATGTTAAAATACAAATTAGCCTCGATAGTTAAATAAAGAAAATTTTATGATATTCAAAATAGTAGAACAAGGTAGAATAGTATAACTTAGAATTATTTATATACATCCTTTAAGATATACTCTATCCATATTACTCTTGGCCTCTAGGCAGCAATACAGGGTTTTCCAAGGCTGTAATAAATAAATATTAGTAAATATTAAAATAAGCTAATCTTCTATCAATTAAGTCAAATACAGTAGTTAAGAAATTGTTAAATTTTTACATAAAAATAATAATTAAACAATTAAATTAAGTAATTAATATAATAATTAAGTCAAGAAATAATAAAATTAAGTAATTAACTTATATCTCATCAATTAATTATTTATTTAATCAAATTAATAAATCAGTAAGCATAAAAAAATAAAATATAAATATTATTTAATCAACTATTTTAATAAAAAAATATAACATAAAATCTAAATATATATATATATATATATATATATAACATAAAATAAAATAAATAAAATAAATAAATAAATAATAACAATAATAAATAAATAAATAATTTAAAACAATTAAATAAATAAATAATTAATTTAAAACACATTAATAAATTAAGTAAATCATTATTCAAAATAATTAATTTGATATAAGGAAATTAGTAAACATAATAATTAAACCTACAAAATATAAAATTAATTAATTAATCTATTTATCCCTTTAAGATATTTATTAAAGGAATTAATCCGCCTACCTAACTTAATAATAGCAATTAAACACAATAATAAAATAAAAAATAAAAAATAATTAATTAATTAATTAATAATAGTAATAGTAATATGAATAGAAATAATAATATAGGGTATTTGAAAAGAGAAAATAATAATAATAATAATAATAATAAATTAAAAAATAAATAAAAAAAATAAAAATAAAATAATAAAATAATAATAATAATAATAATACAATAAATAAAAATAAAATAAATAAATAAATAAATGGCCGACCTAATTAATAAATAAATAACAATAATAAATAAATAAATAATAAATAAATAAATGGCCGACCTAATTCCGCACATCAATCCTTAATAACCTATATATATACCCTAACATAGCTCTTGGATTCATCATTAATGTTGAAGAATATCTATTGACGCATCCCCTAATGATGGACTCACCTGGCAGTCCGAAACATTGGGTTCACAAAACTCTGTAACAGGTCATTCCTACTCTCTATCTAAAACCATCATCACCTGTATGGATTCATTATTTAATGCATTCTAGTTCACCTCCTTTTGCAAGCAATGTGACTTCCACATATGCATAGGAGACCTTGCTGAATTGACACTAACAAACTATTAGAGGCATGACAGCCTTTGAAGAAAACATTGAAATGGTTGATTGTTTCTGCATCTATAAAGGACAAAAAATGGTGACACTATAGACCTAGAGGTTGGGTTTAATATAAAACCACTACAAGTGATACCAACATCTGTTTCTGAGCATTTCTCCGAATCTATGGGATCAACATTTGAAAGTTCACTAATCATTAAGTATTTTCTCAACCTTAATCCTAAGAATCTGTGTATGGAAAATATCATAAGATTCGATTCCATGTTGAATTTATGTCTTGATGATTGCAAGATGCAGGTGCTACCAATTCTGTGGCATTCAAGGAATTTATTTTTCATACAATCTAAAACAATGTCAGTATCCTTGTGAAACGACAGTTTGGAAGTTTCAAATATCCATTATTGACATATTGGATGCCCTTTTCATGATCTTGGCTAGTGAAATATGTGTGCTTATAATAGACTTAGATTGGAGTAATGTCTTCAACATGAAGGAAATTGGTTCTAAATTCTTGAAGACAAGGACATAAACATCTACCAAAAGAAATAGCTTTGGTATGTATGTGTTACTTTGGAAAGATGTTGTTTGTGATAAATTGCTTAGGCACGCCTCCAACTCTGTAAAAACAGTGAATACAGAGTCTCAACAACCATTATGTTGGAAATTTTACATTGGATGTTATATAATTAATGCAATAGCTAATGACATAGCATGGATTGATAGAGGCATGGATGCAAATTTTCAAAACAAATAATGTACCCAAGACAACATGATCTAATCCCCCATTGGTTGATATGTACGTATCACTCACATTCTCTGATACATACCTACCAAAACAACATGTTATATTATCCCATGGAGCCAATATTTCATGAGGGACAAATCATAATAGTATTAAGTACTCCCAAGTGGTAGCAAAGGGAAATTTTAAAATTTAATGGGAAATAATTATTACAGTCATATGAGTGGAACTTGCACTCTCCTAGGGTTTCTACAATCTCCTGATAGCGTGACTATCTCACGGATCAAATCCTCTAATAGACTGGATCATCTCCCTGAATTAGTTGTGGCATCTGGTTCAATTCAGTTTGCATTGGGCGCTATGAGAATTGATCATGAATGGCCCCCTAACTCGAGGTGAGGGGCCATAGTCCTTCAAGGATGCGGCAAATCAAACCCCATTCATGACTGGACAATCAAACTAGGCAAAGGCTACCAGCTCACAAAATGCTGATGAAACCCCTACCATGGGAGTATAGTGGAAAGCGAGAGAAGGGAAAAACTGGTGTCTACCACGAGCAGCAACCAACCCTAAGTTTGTAATCTCAAATAATCAACTGGAGCAAGATATCTTAATGTGGATCCAACACGAGTTGGCACCATGAGGGAATATCAAGCTATGACTCCAAGCTAAAGGGTTCTTTACAATCATCTTTGTAGATCTAGAAGATCGACAATGCATCTTCGAAAACGGGCCATATTTTATGGGAAGTGCAAGGTTGTTCATCAGATATTGGGAGGAATGCTACAACCCCGATAAGGAAGAATTCAGAGTGGCTCTAGTCTGGGTGCGCCTTTATTCCCTCCTAGATGATTTTTGGGAGCAGGACATTCTTGAAGGCATCGGTAACTCCATCGACCAATTTGTAAAAATCTTTGAAGTCACGAAAAGGTGTCACAATGCATCCTTTGCTAAGATCTGTGTGCATATGAACATATTGCAACCTCTACCAGAGTTAATCAAATTAATCTATCACGATACCACTTGGATCCAACCTCTAGATTATGAACATGTCCCATTCAAGTGCCAAAGATTCCATGAGTATGGTCACTTATTTAGAGATTTCCCCCTAACTAAGGCAAAGGAAGCCAGGTTTTTTGCTCACAATTAAGATGTTGAAGGATTCCAATAAGTTGGAGGACGTCGTCCATCGCCAAACCACCCTCCCCAAGACCCTTTGTAACCACAAGTCATACCTGAGGCGACCCTAAAAGACCAAACCAAGTCAGCCACCATTACCCAGAAACCCCTGTCGTCTCCTAGCCCCAATAACCCTTTCACCACCCTAGCAAACATGGACCCTGAGCAGGAGCAGATTGGGCAAGAAATTCTGTCATCTTAGAAGGAGATCTCCCAACCCATGGAAGTTGATAATAAACGCTTCTCCCTAGGGGAAAACATTCCAGCCAAACGTAAGATGCGAGAGCATTCGAAGGATGATCGAAGGGTTAAAGATGTCCTTACCCACACAAGCAAGATCTTGGAAGTAAAAGAGAAGAATAACATGTTAGGAGTTGAAGAGCATAAAATGTTGGAGATATTCCAAGCTTGTATCAAAGCAGATGCTAAACACCTACTAGGAAGCTAGATGTTGCAATTCGATCATCTCTACTCCCAAAGGGTGGCTAGATCGAGGAAGCCAGATCCGGATCTACAGGGTGTAGGGAAAGATAATAACCCTCTCACCCTATTCATCATTGAACCCGATGGCTTGGAGAAAGGAAAAATGGGAGGAAATCAACCAAATACCTGATCCGCGAGGGAGGGGAATTGCTATTGAATTCAGGAAAAATGGGACAATTAGAAGATCAATTTCCCAGATCCGCCCCACCTTTCTCAGGAAAAATATTTCTTGGAACATTAGGGGCCTCAACATCTTAGGTAACATCACATCCCTCAAGGAAAAGATAGTTAAGCATAATCCCATTATAGTCTTGATACAAGAAACCAAAATGAAAGATAAGAAAGTCATAGATAATAGCCAAAGATGCTGGAATAATTTTGAGGTCATGTCCATAGATGTGATCAGAACTGTAGGCAGTTTGGCTATTCTCTGGGACCCGTAGAAGATCGTTCTCATGGATTGGGTTGGATCCTGATTCTCTTTGTCAACAACCTGTAGACTAGTGGGAACAGACAACTAGATGACCCTCACCATGATGTATGGCCCTCCTAGCCCTCGAGAGAAAGGCCTTTCTCTCTCCTAGTTATAAGGATTAGGAAATTCATGCACAAAAAAAACTTGATCATAGGAGGGTATTTCAATTTGATCTGCAACTCGGATGAAAAAAGAGTAGGTCTTAGGAGGTTGGATCCTTCTTCCTTAGAATCTATCGATGGTATTGAAGAACTACACTTGGTGGACATTATCCTTGAGTGCAACCTCCATACATGGAACTATAGGAGACGAGGGCAAGATCGGGTGGCTAGGATTAATCACCGTTAGTGAAATCCCTTCACCCATCTGCAGGGTTCCACAGACAGGTGCTATGAACAAAAAGAAGACATCGAAAGGGAACTGAGAACCTATTTTTTAGACCTACTGCAGGATAAAGGTTATGACAGGTCTGAACCAATTTAGATGGTAATGAACCATATCCTTTCGCTGGTTACCCCTCCCAAAATGAAGCCCTACTCAGCCCCATCCCATTTGCTGAAGTGGAAGAAGTTGTAAAAGGCTTTCCGATCAATAAAGCCCCTAGCCCGAATACATTCACTGCTGAATTTTTCATTTCAAGTTGGCCTTTTCTTGGACATGGGATATGGGACCATGTGGAGGAATCACATCACCTTCGGGGAATAGGGTCAGGCCTAAACACCACCTTCCTCACCCTCATCCAAAAATCCCAAGGATCCCTAGCCCCTAGTGACTTCTAACCCATTGACCTCTGTAATGTCATTTACAAAATCCTCTCCATGATCTTGGTCAGACATCTGAAGCCCATCCTCCACCACATAATCAGTTAGGAAAAATCAGGTTTTGTAGAAGGCTGCCAAATCTTGGATGGCATTGTCTTGGCACATGAGACCATCCACTCTATGTAATCCCACAAAATAAAAGGCATGATGCTTAAACCAGATCTTTCAAAAGCCTATGATCGGTTGAATTAGAATTATCTGTTGGCAATCCTCAAGGCCTTTAGATTCACAAAGGATTGGGTTCACCGGATCAAATCATTGATATCAACCATGTTCTTCTCCATATTGGCTAATGGCTATCCTTCATCAACCTTCAGACCATTCTATGTCCTCCATGAAGGGGACCCAATATCCCCCTTCCTCTTCATCATAGCAACAGAAGGTCTAGGATGAATGATCAAGGCAACAAAACAAAGGAACTTATTGAGCAACATCCACATTCATGGCACCAATATCTATATGACTCACCAGTAGTTCATGGACGACAACCTCATTTTTGGGAAAGCGACTATCCAAGAGGTGAATCAAGTGAAAAATATTCTGGTGGACTTCTAAGATGCTTTAGTTATGTTCTTGAATGAGGATAAATATGGTATCTATTTCTTTCACACTCCTAGGCCTGTCCAAACTTGTCTTGCCCGAGCCCTCGTTTTTTCAATTAGATCTCTCCCTTCTAAATATTTCGGGGTCCCCCTCATTATCAACCCCCTCCACATTTCCCCCTTGAAAGTACTCTCCACTAAGCTCTCTAAAAAGCTATTGACTTGGACCTTCGATGTTTTCAACCTGGCAGGGAGGGCCAAACTGGCGAAATATACTTTGCAAGCTATGTCATTATATGAACTATCTACCCTCCTAGTTCCTAACAGAATCTATGCCGAGTTGGTTGCTATGTTAAGAATATTCCTTTGGAGTGGCGAAACCATGGAAGAGAAGAGGCCATTAGTAACCTGGCATAAACTTCGTCACCCAAAGACCATGGGAGAGCTCGTTTGCATGATCTGGCTGTCTTGAGTGATACCGTCAGAGAAAATATCTAGTGGCGATGGATACAATGGGGGAATGAACTCTGGAAGATGATCTAGTCTCAAAAACATGCACAATGGAAATCATAGGAAGCCTACCTTCACGAACCTCTTACAAGCACTGGATCTGCAATATGGAATCACACTAATAATAAAAGATCTAATCTGAGATTAATTCTTCTGGGAAGTAAAGAATGGAAAATCCTCCCTCTTTTGCTAGGACTCCTAGAAAAAACTCCCCCAACTTGCTCAATATCAATCGCTTTCTAATATGATATCCCTCTTCCACTAAATCACGATGCTTTGCATATCAGACTACTGGATGGAAGATGTGGACGACCAAGGATGGAAAATATGGAAATCTAGTTATGATTGGCCAAGAGCGATCTGATGGAAGGTCAGTGCATGCTTAGGGACTTACCTCTCTTAATATCAGGTCCATAAATCCTAGGAGATGGAAAAACTAAGATGGGGTCGTTCTATGACAGGAACCTTTTCAGTGAAAGAAGCCTATCTCATCCGTGCTAATGGTCAAGCTCAATTGAATCACCTCTTCTGGTGACACTTCTGGAGAAGAAACTTGTGGCCCAAGGTTGCTCACTTCCTCTGGCTAGTGGGCAAAAAGTGGATTCTTACCTAGGGTTACCTCCAGAAATGGGGTTTTGCTAGTCCATTAATATGTATCCTATGCAAGCAGGTTGAAAAATCCCTTTTTCATCTCTTTGGATACTACCCCATAACATGTTAAGTTTGGAATCATACTTCCAACCTATTTGGCCCAATAGCTAACCATCTAGATGACATGCATGATCACCTTAAGAATTGGTAGACTAACCGATTCACCAATCTGGTGGTGAACCAGGCCTAATGGTTAACCTTGGGTCTAATTCTATGGAACACTTGGAAAGAATGGAACTGGGTCCTATTCAATGGACAAATTCCCTCCAACATGCACATATGGAGCCTAATGATGTCGAACATCCGAGAATCCATCCTTTCTAAATCATAGTGCCCTAATTACTGGAACCCTGACCCATCGGAAGAATGGATTCTTGCCCATCTGCACCTCTCATTTTCTTTTATCTACCCCAGCACACCTATCTCCCAACCCTCCCTTGCCCACTCCCCCTCTTCATTACTTCCCCCCAGATAGCTGCCTCAAGATTAATTTCGATGGGGCTTCCAAGGGTAATCCCGGACTGGCAAGTTTCAGCGGCATCATTCATGACTCAGTAGCCTCCCTAAGAGTATCTTACTTTGTCTTCTGTGGTATAACAATGAATAACCTGCCTGAGCTAACAGGATTGGAAGTGGGCTTGAACCTAGCTTCCCACCTTTGGTACTGAAGAATCCGAATAGTTGGGGACTCACACCTCATCATAGATATGGTACAAAGGATTATGAATGGATCTTCCTGCCCAGAAGGTCACTAGGAGCTGGAGACTAGAATCTCAAATTTATCGCATCCTACAAGCCCTGAAAAACTTTGAAGACATTAGTACAAACCATTTAATTTGTGAATGAAATAAATTCATAGATTGGTTGGCCAACTTTGAGTTGAACCCACCGCATAAAAGAATCAAGGAGGCTTGGTCAAATCCTCACACCAAAGTGGACTTGGACCCTGGGGAAATGTAGGATCTTCAAAAACTGATACATAAGGATCTAGAAGACCCTGACAAGGGTGTCCAATCAAGGAGATAGGTGGTTACAAGTTGGAGCATGGAGCTAGTTGGGCCTCCATGCACAACACACCTAACTTAATGGCTATTGGGAGTCAAGCTTTCCCGTGAGTGTTACTTAATGAAGGAAGGAGACAATATGGTGGTCATTTGCAGTGAGTGGGTGATGAGGAGGGGGTGTTGGGTGAGGAAGAGCAGCAAGGTATTAGTGTCCTGGCTCAGGCGGAGGCTTGGGACGATGGTTTTGGATGGGTTCAAGATTGAAGGATATGTGGGGGAGTGGAACTGGCAAGATCTTTGACCTTGGGATCCAAGAGAGTGCATTACAAACTACAATGACATGAATTGCAGTCCCGAGGCTGGTGTGAGTGGTTGGTGGGCTCCTACTTCCACTGCCTCACTCTAGGACCTCTTCCAGCAAGGAATTTCTCCTCTAGAGCAGAAATTAGGTGGAGAACATGCGGCGTGGCTCTTCCCAAGGAGTGTTTGGTCTACCTTCATGACCTACAATGCACTACCTAGCTCACTGGAAAATAATGGGGAGGTGCACGGGAATTGCACTAGGAAATATAAGAACTTCAGCGCAGGGGAGGTAAGATGTGTTTTTCTGTGTTTGGTTCATATTTTATTAGTGTGGTTAGTTTCTCTGGGTAGCCAAGTTCGTGTAACGGGTGGAGGAGGAGCTAACTACATTCCGTGGAAGTGAGTTCGTGCCCATATAGGAGGCGCTGGTCACTGTATGGAGAATTATCTGGCATAGGACATACCTATCTGGGGCTCGGAGTCAACCAAGAGTCGCCACTCTAATGCAGAGGCATCCATATCCCTAGATCACTCACAGGGCCACATAGAGGCCTCGGCTACCTTGGACTCCTTAGCAGTTGAACTAAACACTCTCCATCTAAGTACGGAAACTCTGAGGGAGCAGTGGTACGATGATCAAAATGAATTGGTGGCCTACATCAATGACCTCTGACACATGCAGAATGAACTCCTGGACTCTCTAGATGGCCTTTGGTTGTAGCTTCAGTGAAAAAATGACCACCTCCATGTGTTGGAGACCTCGGTAAAGCATATCATCTACCACACACATGAGAAGGCAGCATTCTTTGCAAACCCGCCACTGTACCGTTACCCCCTGGCCCTCCTCTTTAATGTGTAATTATGGAAAATTCTCTTCTTGTGCTACTTTTTTTTAAGAAATCACCAAAGACATAGGTTGTCTTGGATTCCTTACAGGCTCAATATTATTTAGAGAAACTCTCTTGTTAGCTCTTAAGCCTATTATTCTTCCTAGTGTGGCAGCAAAAATAATACAGTTCAACTATTCATGTATGATTTTTTTGAAATTTTGATAATATAATATAGTTACCTTGACTGACAAAAAAAAGAAAAAGTATTACAATCCTATGCAATCTTGGATGGACAGATCGTGTAGTAGCTTATGTCAACACCTACATGTGTTTGAACTTTGAAGGTATCACTGATTTTCAAGTACCCCAATTCTTGTTTAGCTCATTAGTGATAGAAAACCCAACCTATGAATGCTAGAATTTTTATGTTTCATTATTTTGCATGATAACTAAGCATAAGGGAAGAAAACATTGTATTGATAAAGTTTTAAGGTGGTTTCACTAGATCACTGATTTTAGGTAGCACCCTCATTTGGCACATGCTACAGTAGGATAGGAGAGAAATAAACTCCTTTGAGCAGTAGTGTAGCATGAATAATCTCCCTTGATCACTAAATTTTATTTCGTGTTGTCATTCGTTTGCTTTGTAAAAGAAAAAAATGTGGGGTGATTTTACTAGAAGTGGAGACCATTCCCATAAATACATGACAAAATTTTGAGACTCATGCACTCCCAATAAGAGAATATATATGAGTTGGAGCCTATGTTACCCCTTATTTTGGCATAGGGTTAATCCTAGTGAATTATTAAGAATTAACCAATTTGATGATGGGAGGTTAGATATAGAAATGTGTTAAAATTGGAAACTAGGGAAAAATTCCAGTTTTGATAGTTCCTATGGGGGCTATTATTACAGCATTGAATTCCTCTCTTCAAAAGGACTGAAATCAATATAAAGATCATCTCATTTGGTCAAGCAAAAGTATGATTTTTTTTTTTTTTTTCTCTCACGCAAATTATCAAGGTCGACCTCCAGCTCATAAGGCCCAACCAACATGTCCGTTGACCCTCTCCAAATTGTATATATAGAGGTGTCCTCTATCCTCATTTGATCATTGATGGGCTCCAAAGATATGTTTGCTATAATCAATCACTCGAAGAAGGATGTAGAGCCTACTTGTTCGGGTTATTCTACTACCACAAGTTTGAGATATATCAGATAGGGCAACCGCTAGGTAGATAGGACAGTTGTTGGACCCTAGGAGAATTCTAGTCATGCTGTGTGGGTATATCTGTCATTGCAACTCTGTCATCTAGAACATAATGATGAGCAGAATTTATGGGATGATTTGTGAACTGTATGAGGTAGAATATCTCTTGGTATAGTTGCACTACAGTCATGTAACTTCAGAAAGGGCCGCAGGCATAACAAGGGTTCATAACAGTCTATAAAGTCAACAAAGTAAACTTTCATGTTTGTCTTGGAAGGCCGCAAATGATATGAAGAGTTTTGGGACCAGTCAAGTTGGACAACAGTGATCTTCAAGAAACCCTAACCAGACCTTGCTTCAGGAAGATGACTCGATCAGAATTTCAGGGTTTGATAGAGTCATTTAATTGCTCAGGGAAGCGATATTGGATCCACACAATTTGGCAATTCATTTTGATTATTGTACTCTCTCTGTATCTCTCTGTTGAATACCTGATACTTTTAATAAGAAGATTTGATCAAGGGTTTTCCCCATCTTGGGGTTTCTCCCTCACTTGAGCCAATTTCAGTGTTCTCTTGTCATGGCTTGTCTTCTGCATATGATCACTTGTGTTCTTTAGATAATTACCATCAATGAATAATTGTTTATGAAATTGCTAAATGGAATTAATCTTGGGCTCATCTGAATCTTTGAACTAATTTCCATAAGGAAAGACATGTTATCCAAAATTCAACAAAATATCAGTTATGTTACTCGAAGGTTGGATATAGAAATTCTAGTTATGTTGAAGGATTAGCCTATTGAGGTCTTCTACGTGAGGAAGAATATTCTCACAATGATATTTGTGAGGAATCACTGAAATTATTCAATTAGATGCGACAAAATGGGATGACAGTGGATAATTTCGCCTTTTCCACTGCGCTTGTCGCATGTGCCAATTTAGGATGAAATTCCATATAATCATGATTAAAGTTAAGCTGAACTCAAATATCTTTGTGGAGAATTTTCTTGTTGACTAGTATGCCAAATGTGGCAGAATATAAGAGGTGTTCTTAGTCTTTGATAATATGTTTAAACAGAGGGACTTTTCCTAAAATACAATGATTACTGGATATGTTGAACATGCTTATGGTGAGGAAGCAATGCATGATCACAGTGGGTTATGAACCTACCCTGTTGATGTTGAAGGATGAATGATATGGAGTGGAAAAACAAATAGGGAAGGTGCATCAGCAACTTGCAAATAATTTGGACCTTCCTTTGGATGAGAGTTTGAAACTATAGAAAGGCTCATAATTTGGACATGCACTCAGGATTGCAAAAAAAGAGCAACCAAAAGTGTGGAAGGAGTTGAATACACAGGTTATTTTTTTAGAAACAAGAAATGATAGTGTCAATTTCACAAATGCAAAACACAAATGGCTTAGGGAGCAGTGGTATCATCTCTAGAAGTGGAAAAAGAGAGTAAACATCAAATAGTTGAGAAAGAGAATTTGATGAAAGAATATGTAGATTCCTTTGTGTCTATGGAACATTTACTTCTTGCATTCATGTGAGATAAATGGTTTCAACAATATTCATTTAATAATCTTGAGGTTTCTTTGAAGAATCTCATAAGTGTTGTACAAGCAATTCATGGGTCTCAAAATAAAATTATTGATCGAGGTCCTGAGGGAAAGTATGTTGTTGTGGGTGAATATGACAAATATTTGACCGAGATGGCTAGGAACGACCCTAATTGTGGCATCATTTCATGTCTATGAATCATTAAAGAGTGATCTATGAAAGGAACATCATCTTGGAATTCTCTAAGGTGTGTGTACAAGAAAGTTGAGAGAATTTCAAGAATGGATTCCCAATAACTCTCCTATAGTGATTCTATCTCAAGCATGATCCTACGTTCTGAGAAAAAACCATGGTGAATTCATTATTAACATAGTTTTTCATAGCTTTAATTGAATCTTGGTCAAACTCTTATACTCTTTCCTGACTACTCCACTTTCTAGGTTGAGTCTATAAATTTTTGTTTTAGCTTTTGAGATCTCATTATCATTTGATCTATGATGCCATCTTTCAATCTATACATGCCATTCAACTTGACATCATCAATCACAGAATCAACATCAACTATAGTCAATTTAATCATTTATCAACTTTTCCCATGCCTGAAATGTCAATCCAAGCAATGCACAAAGTTTAGGGCACAAGCCATTTTATTGCTTGTCTTCCACTTGTTTCATACTAGAATAAAATTTCCATTAAAAAAGAAAGATGTGTTTACAACATCCTAGATTAATAACACCAAAAGAAAAAACAAACTCCACTGGTAACCACAAAATTGCACTAGGGCCCCAAGGAATTACAATTATGAAAAAAGTCAAGGAAAGAAGGATTGAATACAAAGAAACAGCTAAAATAGTGAGCAAATGAGAATGCTATGAAGCCTAATTGATTGACCTAGGACACCCAAGGTAACATTGGTTCACTAGTGAGGTCAACATAGTTTAACCCAACCACTAGGATGCATTTTCAACTATTGTTCGCACCACCCAAATGGCATAACACCAAATCCCTAGGCGACTTTGGTAGAATATTAACCATTCAGATCCGGCACCTAAGCCAACGAAAGTCCCTCATGGAAAATATTTTTTTTGCAGTAATTCCTATAAATAAACAATAAAAATAAAATGCAACTAGCTACCTCTTGAGTGGCTTTAGGAGCCTCCATAAGATTCTCCTCCAGCACATAGCCTTAATCTTGCTTGTCTAAGTCCACATCCATTTACTCAGGATCCAATTTATTTTCTTTGGGCTCTTGGGAGCATGAGGTCCAGGCAAATCCGAGGCCCTTTTTGGGTCTCTGGAATTTTTAGGGATGGCTAAATCATCACAATCCATCTGTGCTAGAGTATTTTCTTGGTGACCACCTATGGTATTTGGGCATTTTATTTCCTTGTAGTAAACAATTCATTCTTTCCCTCTTGTCTTCTTATTTTCTTCGCTAATTTTCGGGTCGGAAAGGCACCTGTCATATTCTTTGGTGAAGCCATTATTGCTCATTCTTTCAACTTCATCTTCCTCCATGGAATCCTAAATATATAGTCTCTTGAATGCCTCATTGTGCTTGTCTATAAGTATTTTGAAGTTGCAAAGAAGGATGGAGAGCTTGGGGATGGGCCATTTCCAAAGAGTTTGGAGAACCTTGTGAAAATTCTATATGTAGAGTGAAATAACCACGATTGGAGGAACGTAGATTCCAATCTCTTGCACTCAACTAAATGTATCAGATCATACCTGCTAGGACATGTGCCCATCCTTTTCCTTCTTTACTGGACAAACCTTGAAATGCGAGGGAAGTAAACGAGGGAAATGAACAATTTTAATATTTGAAAGACAAAAATATTGTGAAACCATGAAGGGAAATTAGATGAAATGCATATTGTTTTTAAAGTGGAATAACATTCCATTAAATGAAATGTGTAAGTCGTCTTTTATTTTAGTTAATAGGAAAGTATTTCTCATTATTATAAATAATTATTAATCATATCAAACTTTTTGGGTCTCTATGTCACTAAACATTATTTAAAAGGATTTTGGTTGGTTTTTTAATCTAATAATGTGATATAAAATGTGGATTAGGGTGATAGTTTAGCTCCCACATGCTTTAGAAAATTGATATATTTTTGTCAATAAACATTACGGGTTGAAAAATAACATATGCTCTAGAGCTAAGTTTGTTCCAACTTAGTTATATCTTGAACCACAAATTGTTATTTACCTCGCATATATGATAGAATATTGGTGGTTTGTAGGGTAGTCTTGTCATGAAATAAATGGAGGTACTAGGTATGTAGCAGGAACCATTTTGGAGGAACTTGATCATAAAAGGGACATCTATCTATGCATAGGTTTTTAAGAGAAAATACACCTAGTGGGTTGTGATTTTAAGGACATCACTTTAGAATTTAGGTCAGTGTGAAGAAACTAAGAAAAGGGTGATTAGTCAAACCCCCACAAGTATTACAAGTGCTTCTAGAGAAGTAGGTGCTCTTGTTCTCTCATTGGCTAGGTATGGGAAATGAGGATGGAGTAAGTGAAGGACTTGGCCACTAGTCTTTCCTATAATTGTGGTCTCTTCTTTTAGCATCATCCCTCTTAATGTAGTTATACATTTAGATTAATTGAGAAGAAAAATGTGAAATTAAGAGAGTGTTTGATATATCCTTTTAGTTAATAAATATTATTGGGACGAGATATCAAACATTTTGTGCAGACTATTTAGTACTTTGGCTAAGATGAGGTTTATGAGTGAGTTAAATTTGTATACTACTCCTCATGTATAGTATTCCCCCATGGTTAGTTTAGTTATCATTAGGTGCAATTGGAATACAAATGCAAAGGAATATTAGAGTTCTACCTAGGTATGTTAGTCCTATCGTTATCATCATGTGCAATTAGAATACAAAAAGAATGGAATATTAGAGGTCCACCTAGGTATGCTAGTCCTACCATAATAAAGTTGCATATTTGAAGCCTACATAAAGAAATTTATCTACTTGCAATCATCATAATCCAATACCTACACAAGGGGAGTTATCATAAGTAACAAGGCATACTTAAAAAGTTCAAGTTTGATATGTGCCACCTATAATTGGGTTAACTTGACAATCCTTAAAAATGGGAAATCTAATTTATTAATTGTATGTAATGAGGAAAATACCATGCAATGAAAATTTTTCATTAAGATTCAATAAGTTATAGTTACAAACTGAAATGGCATAAAATGGAAGTAACATTGAAAGGATATCTTGGTTCATAATCTAAGATATTTTTCATTGGCTTAGTATTGAATGTTTGCAATAAGCTTTAGTTCAATATAAAACTCCATCGTCATTGATAAGGGATCCATCTCCTAAAGGAAAAATTTCCTTCCACTTCACCTTTGAATGAAAAAGTTCAAAGTTCGAATTCCTTTGTCTAACCTCTTAACAAAATACTAGTACACCTTGCTTTGCTTTAGTGCTCCTAGAATTTGCATAGAGGGTTTCTTGCTTCTTTCTAGTCAAATTGGTATATATAGTCTTTAATAGAATGTAGAGGACACCCCCTAGATACTAGAATATAAGGAATTCTCGAGATGTCACAGACGTATGCAAGGTTTTGAGGCGACATGAGTAGTTCCATTATCATGATCAAACTGAAGCATTATAAGATGCATCTCCTTCATAGATTACTTCTGCTAGCGTACAGTTCTCATCCACAACAATATTTGTTTCGTTGCCCCTTTTCCTAGTTTCCCTGATTATGTTGATCTTCCAAACCACATTCTAGATTAATATCATAGTCACATTCAAGTATAATATCAAAAATATTTATGTTAATAATGTTGTGATCATATTTTTCATTGTGTTAAAGGAACTCTTTCTAGAAATGCGCCCCATCAAGCATAAATCATCCTAACATATATGTTTGAAGTAATATAAATCGTCCAATGACTATCCTCAAAATAATTCTCACCCATAGCCTTGATGACGGTGTAAGGATCGCACTAAAGTGTTTTGAGCTTCTTATGGGAGTTTGTTAATTGTTCTTAATCCGAGTCCAACCATAACTTGTCACCAACCTGAAACTTATGTGAAACCCAATGGATTGTGTATCTACTTATACTTGGAGTTGGTAACTTTCTACAAGATATCATGAAATCAACGTTGAATTTGTTGCATACATTCCTCAAAATTGGTTTCTTTACTTACCTCATTCCAAGCATGGGAGGTATCTTCATGTTTTATTCCATGAATATAGCTACATTAATTTGTGCCAATTGTTGGGACCCTAATCACACGTGAAAAGGCTTGTGGCTAATAGAAATATGAAGAGTTATGTCAAATTTCTATTGAAAATATGGAAGGCTTTCAACACATTTATGTGGATGCTCACACTTGTATATTCTAAGGACATCTACAATAATCCTATTGACTATTTATTTATTGATCTAGGGATGGAAGGCAATGGATTTGGTCAATCTTGATGTCCATCATGGACCAAGGGTTAAACTAGAAAATACCGAGGAATCAACTATCCCTATCAGGAAATATGGTCTTTGGAAACCTAAAATGAACCAAAATATGCTCGAAGAAGAACTTATGAGTGGATTTTGTTGTGACACTCTTCTTATAGGGTGTCAAAATTCCCATCCTAAGGAAGTGACCAACAACAACAAAAACACATTCATTACCATTCTCGGTTGATGAAAAACACGACATAAAATCCATGGGAGCTAACTCCCAAGAATGATATAGAGTATGAAAAAGCCTATAGCTGGTGTGGATGGCCATTTCCTTTGACAAACTATAATTCTTCAACTGCTTACAGGCTTCAAAAATAGAATGAAGCTCATTATTATAAATTGGGTATCTATGAAACCCATTATAAAGTGTCTAGCTATGATAGACCATTGAACGTTCGTTTTCATGTGGGCACCACATTGATGATATGAATGATTTCCTCATAGGGTCCTTCTTGTGTAACCATTCATCGATGAAAGCTTCTTCCCAAATGGGATAGAAGTGAAAACTGATAGTTGCAAAGGTTGGAATAATGACGTGAACCTTGACTTGGTAACTAGTAACTTGTTAAGTGGGATAAGCTAAAATTGGACATGAGTAGCCTAATATGAGTTATGGTCAGTTATTAGGTGAACAAGGTAGAGACTAGTTGTAGTAACTGTAACTTGGTCATGTTGTTGTAGTCAAGGAAGGACTTGGTTGGGTTCCCAAGTCCAAAAAAAATTAAGGGTAGTTGTGAGGGCATGATAACTAAGCAGTGTTAGGGCATACCAAGGAAAGAAAAGGCATGCTAACACATGCCATGAAATGTCAATGCATACTAAGGAGTATTAGGGAGTGTCAGGGCTTCAATAGGGAGAACTAGGTCAAAATGCGTAGAAATGAACGAATACGAGTGTGTGCCAAGGAGTGTCAATGGATTCTAGGTGTCTCAAGGATGAAGTGTGCTAGGGGATGTTCATAATAGGACTTGTAGGAGGAAATATTATGGTTGTGATAAGGGGCTAGACAAAGAAGTTTCAAACAAAGGGAGACTTTGGGTTGGGAACAACACTATTTTTCCAATGCCTTCGTTAGGTTCCCAAGCCACAAAAAAAGTAAGGTTATCTATGAGGCATGGTAACAAAGTGCCAAGTTGTGCCATGGAATGCTAGGAAGTACTAACACATTCTAGACTGTTCCAAGGCATGTTAGGCATGCCAAGACATGCCAAGTGCTAAGGCTTGCCAGGATGTGTCAAGTGCCAGGGTGTGGCATGAACACATGCTAGGGAGTGTTAGGACCAGGTGCCACGGAAACACAAGGGAGAATTAGTTTCAAATTGATGGAAATGAAGTGTAGATGAGTGCTAAGTGTACTACGTAGCAAGTGACAAGATATGTTAAACAATTCCAAGGCATGCTAGAGTGTAAGGGAAGCATACCAAGATGTGCCAAGGTGTACCAATGTGTGGAGAGTGTTAGGGAGTGTCAGGGAAACACAAGGGAGCACTAGGTCAAAATTGATGGAAGCGAGTGCCTAAGCGTGAGTGACAAGGAGCATCAGCGAATTCTAGGTGTGCTAAGGAGGAAGTGACATGGTATGCTAGGTAGCACTATGTCATTCTAGTGTGCTAGAGTGTCATGTAGCCAAGATGTGCCAGGTGCCAGGCTGTACCAACACATGCTAGGAAGTGTTAGGGAGTGTTAGAGAAACACAAGGGAGCACTAGATCAAAACAATGCATGCAAATGAATGATTAAGAGTTTGTGATAGGAAGTGTCAGTGAATTCCAAGAGTGCTAAGGAGGGAGTGAAAAGGTATGCTAGGTAGTGTTAAGGAATTCTAGAGGCCAAGGAAACATGCCAAGATGTGTCAAGTTCTAGGGTAATCCAATGCATGCTAGGGAGTGTGATGGAGTGCCAAGCAAACACAAGGCACCACTAGTTTAAAATGCATTGAAATGAATGAACAAGAGTGTGCGACATGGAGTGTCAACAATTTCTAGGTGTGTTAAGGAGTGAGTCACAAGGTATACTAGGTAGTGTCAAGGCATGCTAGAGTGTGAGGGCATGTTAGGGAGTGGGTGTGTTAGGGAGTGCCAAAGCATGCCAAGGAATCTAGGGGATGCTAACACATGCCACATAGTGCCAAGGGATTGTTAGACATGCCAAGTTTTATGGCATGTCAAGATGTAAACTATGTTGCTTAAGTTTTTTATGGCCATGGATTGATCCGGGTGGATCTCCAGTCACAGTGGCATGGAAAAGCTCAAAATTTAAAAATGGAAAAAAAGAAAGTATCTTGACATCAGATCAAATTTCTCGTTGCCCTGATTCCAATGGTGTGAACGGCACTCCAATCCGAGTCTGGATGATGAAGTTGTGGCAGAAAGAAGGTTGCCTTGTTCCTTTGGAAAATGAGACTTTTTCCCTAAAAAATGGCTTTAAGAATTTTAAAAGGAAAAGTCGCAATCAGAAGATCCATAGGGGTAGACTTAAGGTAGTCAGACAAGAACCCCTGATTAGCAATCTCTGACTAATCGCAATCGGGCGCAAGCAATGGCCGATATCGGGACTAAGACCCACTGGCTGATATCGGAACTAAGACCTACAATTAGCAATAGCGATCAACGATTAGAGGAGCGATCGGATTGGTGGGATCAACATCGGAAATCAGAGGAGTGATCAAATCGGCGAGATCGACATCGGCGATTGGAGGAGCAATTGGATCGATGAGATTGGCATCGACGATCAGAAAGACCAAAGACCAGAACCCCAGGCTGTCGCATGAGTGATATGCCAATGCAAACGGAAAACACCGATATCGGCGATCGATGATCGGTGGTCAGAAAATCCCCTGCTAATAGGACTGTTGAACTAGTGATGTGCTGATTACGATATGGGGACTGGACTTGATGGGCCTATAAGCCTGATTTAAGGAAATTTGAAGTCCAGGACTTTAGTTTTCTTATTGTTTTCTGTGTATTATCCGTTTAAACGGAAAAATGCCATTTTAAAAGGGTTTGTTGCATAGAAAGGTCAGACGGTCAGCCCATCGATCCTTTCAAGAAAACGGCTTTAATTATAATCAAACAACCCCCAATTTTTAAGTGGAATTTTATTATAAATCCCGAAGCACGCAGCAAAATGCAGGGAGAGGATTTTCTGGCACATAGTTTGAGGCAGCAGCTTGTAGGAGGGCCAATTGATCATTTTTTCTGAATTGGGAAAATTTTATATGGTTTCTGCCCATCTCGACGCCACAAACATAGTGGTGCTATCCATTTCTCCATCTGATTTCTCCTTTTCACATCCATTTTCCATAATGGAGGTATAAGCCTCTTTTTATGTAAACTGATGAATGTATTCTCTTCTTTTCATGTCACTTAATGAATGAAGGCCTGCCCATTGATCGAGCAGGGCCCAAAGACGTATTCCGAGTTGGAAAAACTCCTTTATCAAGTCTTGTTGTCTTCTTGTTGTGCCTTTATGTGTTCCTTCTTCTTTTTTTGTGTGAACATTAAATTCCTATGTTAATCTGCAATTTCTACATCTGATTATTTTCATACATCTATAAGCAAAAGATCCCTGGATCAAGTGGTATCAGAGCGGGTCTTTTTAAATGTGAATTGCATGTTTGTATGCTAACAAGGGATAGAATCCGAAGAGGCGAAGGGGAATTAGAGCCTTTCGATCCCAAAGTAGGTCATGCACATCGAAGGAGAAACATGGCAGAAGATGATGGTCATCTTGAAGAGGAGCGCAATTTCTGCAAGACCTTCTATTCAATGGCAGAGAATATCAGTCAGTTGGTTTTAAGGTTGGAGAAAGTAGAAGAGAGAAACCCAGAAGAACAATTATCAACACATGGGAATGGTGGAGAAGAACCCCCTCCTTCTCCTTCCTTGAGTGAAGGTTCTCCTTCCTTTCACCAACATAATTGTAGAAATTCAAAGGATGAATCTAATAAACCATTCTTTAAATTAGATGTTAAATTTGATCTTACCATGTTTAATGGTGAAAGTAACACATAGAAGCTTGATAATTGGATTAGGCAAATTGAGGTCTACTACAGGATATAGTAGATCATGGAGGATGAGGCAAAGATTTAGCTGGCATATCTATGGCTGAGCAGCATCAATCTCGCTTGGTGGGAGAGAAAATTGTTGAGCAGTAAGAATGTTGGTAACCTCTTTTCCTCATGGCCTGGTTTTATTTTTGCGTTAAAGGAATATTTTTATCCCTTAGGATACAAGCAAAAAGCTTTAATGAATTGGAAGTATTTAAGGCAAGGCAAAGGTCAGGATGTTCAGAGTTTTACAGAGGAGTTTAGAAAGCAAGCACTGAATTTGGGTATTACACTTGATACACCTAAAGTTGTAACTAAGTATATTGGCTCATTGCATAGCTACATTAGGCATTCATTATTTTTGTTTGAACCAACCACTATTGACTCAGCCAGCGTGAAGGCAATTCATATTGAGAACAAGGGCAAAAATGAAAGAATGATCATTCCAGAAAACCACCGTTCAAACATCCCAATGGAAAATCTAAAGTGAAATGGAGAGGAAAGGAGAAGAAAATGGAAGCAGCCAAAGAAGGAGAAAGGTCGTATTTCAATCATTGCAAAAAGGAAGGCCACGATGACGATCACTGTTGGAAGCAACACTTAGAAAAGTGTCCAAAGAAGTATGGAAGAAAAGGGAAGCAAAAGATAGTGGCAACTACATAGCAAGACCTTGGATCGGATTCCAAATATGAAGCATTAATCACGGCGACGAGAACGAAAGGTACTCTTACACCTCATGTTAATTCAGAATCACATGAAGGCACTAGTTCTGTAAATGAGTCCCTTCTTAATGATCGAAAGATAATTGAACTGTTTCGTATCAGAGTTGTTGTAAATCATACTAAAGTAGAAACTCTATTTGATACTGGATCCCAAGCAAACTTAATCACAGAATCCTTGGTAAAGAAACTAGGCTTAGAAACAAAACCACACCAGAAACCTTACCCACTTAGATGGATACATGATCAAGCAAAACTGAATGTAACCAAGAAGTGTAAAGTAAAATTTGGGATCGCTTCTAAGCTAGTGGACAAAGTAGAACTGGATGTAATCCCATTGGATATTTGTGGCATGGTGTTGGGGAGTCCGTATCTATATGATAGAAAGGCAGTCTTTTTCCATAATTAAAATAAATACCAAATCACAAAAGATGGGGTAGAATATATAGTAAGGGCTCATCAAAATAAAATAAATTCCAACCTTGTAAGTGCTGGAAAAATGAAAAGGCTGGTGAATTCCAATAAGGGTTGCATGCTGATGGTTGTAAGGGAAAAAGAGGCAGAATTCGCTAATGCTTTCCAGGACTGTGATCAGAAACATAAACAGGAATTATCTGAATTAATTTCTAATTATGATGAGTTGTTTCAATAACCAAATGGATTACCTCCAAAGAGGGAAATCCAACATGAAATCTATTTGCAGCATGACGCTCCTTTATTGAATATTGGCATGTACAGGATGTCGATCATTGAGATGGAGGAAATTAAGAAACAGGTGCAGGAATTGATTGACCAAGGGGTCATCAGGCCGAGCACTTCTCTGTGTGGCTCACTAATTATCTTAGTCCCAAAGAAAGACAACACATGGAGGATGTGCATGGATTACCACGCGCTAAACAAGATCATGGTGAAAAATTGCTACCCTCTTCCACGCATTGATAACTTATTAGTTCAGTTAAAGAATGTTGTTTATTTCACCAAATTTGATTTGCGTAGTGGTTATCACAAGGTCCGAATTACAGAGCAAGATGTGTGGAAAACTGCCTTCAAGACCAAACAGGGTTTGTTCGAATGGATGGTGATGCCATTTGGACTTTTCAATGCTCCAACCACTTTTATGAGAGTCATGAATGATCTCTTTTGGCCTTTCATTGATTAATTTGTTCTTGTATATTTAGATGATATACTTGTCTTTAGTAAAATTTGGGTTGAACATGTGTGTCATGTAAAGAAAGTGCTTGATGTATTGAAAAAAGAAAAACTCTATGTAAAGTTGTCAAAGCGTGAGTTCGAGAAAACCTCTTTGGTTTACCAAGGTCATATTGTTGGTCATGGTTAGTTAAAGATTGATCCTTCTAAATTTGAAGCAATTGTAAATTGGCATACGCCTACTAGTGTAACTGAGGTCCGTAGCTTTCTAGGTGCAGTCTAGTATTGGAGGAGATTTATTGCCAATTTATCTGTTATTGCGGCACCTCTGCACACATTGACAAGTGTAAAACAGGTCTTCCAATGGGGAGGAAGACAACAGAAATCCTTCGAAGGAAAAGATCAGCACCGCGCTACTCTTAACCTTACCCAATCTCCAATAGCCATTCGAAATCGAAGCCGATGCCAGAGGTTATGCCATGAGAGCTGTACTGATGCAACAAAAGAAGTTGATTTGTTACCATTCTAAGAATTTTTGTCAGGCTGTGATAAACTATCCCACTTATGACAAGGAGCTTTATGCCTTGGTTCAGAGTGTGAAAAAGAGGAAACACTACCTGATCAACAAGGAGACCATCATCCATACAGATCATCAGCCCTTGCAGTATCTTCAGTCATAGACCAAGTTGCAGCAATCTCATCATTTCAGGTGGATGGGTTTTCTTCAACAATTTCATCTGGTAATAAAGTATAAGAAGGGCACTAGCAATAAAGTGGCTGATATGCTATCTCACCCTCCTATTTTTCCTTCTGTTATTTGCATAATGCTTCCCTGTATTTTGAGAGTTATGCTAAACAATATGCTAACAATGATGAATTTAAGGAGATTTATGCAAAACTAACCCATGGTTCACAGGTGGACAACTATCACTTGCAGGGGAAACTGTTGTATCACCTTGGTAAATTGTGTATTCCCACAGGGGAAAGAGTATATGTAATTTGAGAGGCCCACACCTCTCTTGTGTCTGGACACTTTGGTGTCGAAAAGACTTTATGTCATGTACAAAGATTTTGTTTTTGGCCTCATATGAAAAACATTTTTACACGCTATGTAAAGGATTGTGTGATGTGTTTTGTTTCAAATCCCTCTAATGGAAAACTCGAGCTCTACACATCACTCCCTATTCCGAGTCAACCATGGGAAAGTGTGTCAATGGACTTTGTAGGACGTTTGCCTTTGTCTAGGAAGAGTCACAACTATTTGTATGTCGTCGTTGACCATTTTAGCAAGATGTGTATTCATAAGCCTTGTAAAAAGTAGATTACTGCAGAGCAGACTGCTTCTCTTTTCTTTCAGCATGTTTGGGTCCATTTTGGATTACCCACATCAATTGTGTCAGATCAGGACTCTCGCTTGCTCATAGAGTTTTGGACTAGCTTGTGGAAGATGATGAACACCAAATTGAAAAGAAGCACGAAATTTCGTCCGTAGACTTATGGACAGACATAGGTTGTCAACCATACTGTGGTAGACTTGTTACGAGGCTATTGTGGCAAACATGCCAAGTTATGGGATGAGAATCTCCCATATGTACAACATCCCTACAACCGAGCAGTGCACTCATCTACGCAACGTTCACCATTTGAGACATGTTTTTGGTAGCTGCCAAAGGACCCTTTTGATATGATCTTTGGAAGGGAAGATGGCTCTAGTGGATGTAATGGTAGGGACAAAGCTCAGTAGTTCATTTAGCGAATCCAATTGATTCACCGAGCAGTACAAGAGTAGTTGGAGAAAAGTCAAGCTCGTTACAAGGCTCAACATGACAAACACTGAGTCGACCATCAATTCCAAGTGGGTGACAAAGTGTGGTTCTACATTAGCAAGGACAGGATGAAGGGAGAAGGGAAGAAGTTGCAGCCCATCTGGTATGGTCCATTCACCATATTGGAGAAGATTGGAAAGAATACCTTTCGTCATGATTTGTCAATATATATGCAGATGTACTCAGTAGTGAATGTGGAAAAATTAACGCTGTATGAACCACCATTGATCATGGATACCGATGAGGTGGGCACAGTTCCTACAGTCGATGATTTTGCACCAGAATATCTCGATGAGTTACTCGAATACATCATCCTTGACAGAAGAACCAGGACTTCGCGACAAGGAGATGTGGAATAGCTTTGAGTTGGTTTGAAGGGAATGCACCCCAGGGTTTGAGAAGGAAAGGGTGAGGGAACAATTCCCTCACTTGCCAATTGACTAATGAAAGTTTCTGGCGGTCCAAAAGCTTGTCAATTGGGAAGATTGATCCAAGTGGATCTTCAGACATGGTGGCATGGAAAATATCAAAATTTAAAGTGGCAGAAAATAAAGTATCCTGACATCAGATCAAAGTTCTCATCACCCTTATTCCTACTACGATATGTGCCCATCCTTCTCATCCTTTTCCAGACAAACCTTCCAATGCGAGGGAAATAAACAAGGGAAATGAACAATTTTAATATTTTAAAGACATAAATCTTGTGAAACCATGGAGGGAAATTAGATGAAATGAATATTTGTTTTTAAAGTGGAATAACATTCCATTAAATGAAATGTGTAAGTCGTCTTTCCTTTTGTTTAATAGGAAAGTATTTCTCATTATTATAAATAATTATTAATCATATAAAACATGTTGGGTCTCTGTGTCACTAAACATTATTTAAAAGGATTTTGGTTGATTTTTTAATCTAATCATGTGATATAAAATGTGAATTAGGATGTGTTGACGGTGTTGGACTTGCCAACATGCCAAGGGGATTTCCCCGCTAAGAAGTCCCATTAGACCTCACATTGTTTGGGGTACGAGTCGCAGCAGTGGGTCGTAAGGTAATGCCTTGACTACGATGTCACACAGAGGCAAGTAGGATAACTCTATCAATAGCAAGGGTGTGACTGATGCAGTGAGTCAAGGAATGAGTATGAGAGATTCCAAAACTTCGAAGGGAGAGGAAGGTGAAGTTGAGTTCCAGGTTGTAAGGGATCAGTCCCAACTTAGCTAGGAACACACAACACAAAGGACATGCACCACTTCCGGCAGAGTAATCAACATGGATGTGACAGTCAAAACATACAAGGTAATATAACATGAATAACACTCATGGATCAATCTGAGACGAGTGTGATAGTTGACATAACAAGGTTCATAGAAAGGTTTGTCTGATGTCTGGCAGAGCAGTCAACACGGATGGTGACAACATTAACAACATATTCAACACATTAACAACAAGACTCATATAATTGCATACAAATCAATTCATATACAAGTACGTTAGTTAAAAAACATATATCGTTAAGGCAACTGGAGCAGTCCAACTATAACAACAACATATGCATGAAAATGTGTTGGCTTTTATTATATAAAGAATTGTAAGTCACAATTATACAATACACCATGTAAACTTGCTATCCCCATCAGTGGAACGTTACAGCCACATCTGCCTGCTCCTCCAAAGAGATGTACTAGCTTCATTCAGTGGAGAAGCCAAGGCGCGTTACAATACTATCCAAGCCTTCTTCAAGATAGCCTTAGTAAAAGCTTGGCTAACCAAAAGCCTATAAAATGAGTTATGAGGGACAATTTATAGCAAAGGGTGGGGTGATCCTTGACATTCCCTTTTGTGAAAATTCAACTACCCTCATGGCTCTTCACCTACTCTATGACTGTTACATCCAACTGTTGACACTCGACTTACACTTGACATGACTCAAACTTAAAATGCACATGTACACATGTGACACAACATGGCTTGAGAAAGCCTTGCAAGACATCACTGACACTCGGTCCACTATGGTGAGACCAACTCTTTGACATGCTTGTGATGGTGAAGCTGGTGAGCTGATGCCAAGATTGGTCATCAGTGATGGTGTGCATGTACCTCATGGTGACATCTTGTTGAAGCAAACTCTTGCCTCCATTGCAACTAGTGCATTGGTTTGACTCCTTCATCCAACTCATCTGCTAACATGTGCATGGTCTTCTTGGGTACATTGAACTGCAAACGCATTGATGCATAGTGTTTATGCTGATCTTCAAGTGTGTGTTGATGGTCATGCACATCAACTTTCCAAAGTGCATGTTAGCCCCAGTTAGACTTGCTTCTTTTCTTTGCCTTATTGAGTGTGTTGAATGGGTTGGATTGCATGTGTGTGCTCAATGACATGCATGCTGTTGGATCCTTTAAATGCAATCAACAACACTTCTCACCATGTTTTCTATGTGTCAGCTGCTGGGATGGATCCTTAACTTGTACCAACGCAGTTTCATCCATGACTGCATGTTGCACCCACTATTGTTCCTATTCCTGCTACAATTCATTGGAGTATTTGTGCAGCTTCGTTTTCTTCCTGAGTTGCTACTTCAACACATGATACTCCTTCTTTGTTCCATCTTCTGCCTTCATGCAATCTTCATGTCCTTCCATCACATCGTAGCTTGAGTCTCCAAAGTTTCTTTCATTATTAGTGGATCTGCTTGATCTTGCAACTTTTCTTTGCCTCTATGTTGTGAATAACCTTCCTCTTGCATTCGCTTTGTTCACTTCATTCGCTACATTTGGTATGCTGCCTTCAACTATTGTTCACAATGCTACTCACTGTGATGTTGTTATTTGATGTCCTTGTCCATGAACAACTTGATGTCTTCATGAGTAGGCAAGCTCATAGACACTTGATCAACTGCATACCCAAGCGTGCTCTAAATGGTGTCTTCATCTCTCCTCTCTTATAAACCATTGTACCTATAATGTTGAGAGGGAGATGAACACCTGTCATACCTGGAGACATGGAAACACTCATAGCAATCAATCTGCTAGCCAAAAACTAGAATGAACATGAGAACTGACTTGCAACATACCTGGGTGAATGATCATGAAGGTTGCAAAATTTCGGTCGGGAGGTTAGGAGATCGACTACCAAGATCACACAAGGCATAGTCTGGACTGCTGAGAGACTAACTAACTATTGGAACTACGCAATGCATAGTCCAGTCTAGCTGTTGACTGTTGGGATTGCACATTGTGCAATTATAACTGGGAAGGACTACTGGCCCAAGGATAGATTTGCATAGTTTCTTGAGCCAAGTAGGCACTGTCCTCCAGAAATGCGTAAAATAGTCCGGAGGCTAGTGTTTTGTAGGAATGCGCAAATAGGGAGAGGAAGGTGGGCTTTCCTTTCCCAAATTGTGCAATGCATCCTTGGTGAAAGTAGAGACTGGGACAAGGTTGGACCAACTCACCGACGGGCAACTGAAAGCAAGTAAGTGACAATATGCATGGCGACACTAAGTGATAGCAGAAGTGGGTGAGGTCATTCACTTGTTGGGTGAACGTCCATGCAAAATAGTTTCATTCATGCGACAGCAGTGAGATAGAAACAAAAATTGAAACAAAACTGGGACAAACTAGAATACATGTAAATGATCGTAGGCATTCAAATAAATGAAGTAAACAACACTCACACAAGCGAATACACAAAAAGCGACAGAAATGCAGCAAAAGACATGGGAAGCGATCTTACAACAAAAAAACTAAGATGAATGTGCCGACTACTCCTAGATGTGATGCTGGATGTTAGAGCTACAAGGTTGATGTGAGGAATGAGCTCTGCAACATCCGGTTGATGAGTTTTGATAGCATCGTTCTTGTGAAGTGCATGCCACAAATCTAGGGGAAGTGACACATGGAGGAAGGTTTCTGAATTGTTCCTTGCATGTAACCTTCAACTGTTAAACATAGATCCCTAAAACAAGGGATGCCTTTTCATGCTACCTTGGGAGAAACAACCCATGCATGCAAGTCAATTTTGCTCATTCCCAGAGGGAACCGATAAACTCAGCTGCACATGCAAGAGACTTCTTGCCTGCTGGAGAAAAATGTGCATTTCTCACTAGAATTTGGGTTGGTTGCCTCGGTGATTTGCGCAAATACTGGGTTAAGCAGCTGACTGCTGCCCAGATTTGCAAAAATCCTACACTGAACAACCTACTACTAGAAACATTTGCGCAAATCCTGCTGGGAGGGTTGGCTGGTAGGATTTCACAATCCTGGAGCTTAGTAGGCTGTTAGAGAGGATTGCGCAATTTCTGGAGGGAAGGTTAGTTGGCCTCCAAAAATGTGCAATTTTCAAGGGGAAGTTGCTCAGCCTATAGTTGGACAAAGTCCAGTTTAGCAACCTGTGAAGGGAAAATATCATTTTAAAAATTTCCTTTGGCACTGCGTGTAGGGCCCATCATTTTAAAATTTTCCTCATCTAGTGTATAATCCAATGAAAGTTTGATCATGTTCAAAAAAAGGTGAAAAGATAGGAAAATCACCCTTAAAGCGACTGATAGTTCAGTGGGCCTATTAGCTAGTATGGGTTATGATCTAAATTACGGTGCAAGAGATTTAGGGCGATAATAAGGAGATTTCATGAGCAATTAAAGGACTTCTGGCAGTCAATCGAATTTTTGAAAGAGATGTGGCATTATTTGAATCTTTCTAGGAACTAGTGGTAGAGTTTGTAGGCTTGAAATCAACAGCTGTTAAAATATTCCAAATTCCAGTGATGGTTCTAAACAAACTTTAGCAGGCATTTTGACTTGTGGCAGTCAAACGACAAATTTTGTGGAATATGGTTCCACACTTAAAGGAGCAGATATATTGACATTAATCCACTTGGCAAACCTTCACTTAATTTGGGTTTTCCAAATCTATTTCTCATGGTTCTCGAGATAGTGTGAAGTTTTAGTTGCAAATTAATTAGTCATATTCTTTAGTTTATAATATTGTTTAAATATAGGATTTCATTATTAAATTTTTATTTTTTATTTCCTATGTTGAGGAAATTAAAATGATTTTGTAAATATAAATAGAATTAGTTTAAAGCTTTAAGGATTTGATTTTTGCAACAGGGAGAGGCTGCTTGGAATTGTGTAAAGTTATTCTTGAATATTATTTTAATGAAGCAGTTCTGCCCTTTAGATCTGGGATCCAAATGGTGATTAATGTTCAGTATGTTTTTCCTATAGACTTACTTACATATTTTGTTTTTTCTACTATTTCTTGTTACAGCATTATTTGAGAGACGTGTTAGGAACCCATCTACATATGATTCTCCTTTTACAATGATTTTGTTGTTAAATGTAGTGGTTGTCTTTACAGAATCCATCCTCTGTTAGATGCTTTGTTGAGTAACCATGTGTTTCTCTATCTTCTAATGCTGCTACTGTAGATCCATCCCCTGATTGATGCCTGCAGGACAGCGGGCTTTCTCCCATATTCTTATCACATTTGCAATCTATTATCTCCCTGAACATTGCACTTACTTTGCCCCAAGTTTTCCAGTGGAAACTAGCCTCGAATCCATAGCCCAATGGTCCCTTCTCTTGCTGTTTTCGACCCACGAATTTTAAATCAAATCCCCACACCTCATAGCTTGCCTAAGATTCACTTATGGCAGCCATGTTTTGTTGGAAAAGAGAGAGCCCTCTCTGGTCTGGCAAGGATAGATTCCAAATCGAAATCTTGGTCTGTGATTACCATGGAATTTCCTCTTCTCAGCCTTGAGGTTCATTCTGAGTGCTAACATATTGGCGCTGTTGCCGGGATGAGGTGACAGATCTTCTCTAGGAAATATCATTCAAGTTGCAGATCTGGTTGCTGCTGGTGGGCAATGATCAGACACATATGAAGCCTGAAACATCCTCCTGGCGACTCCGCTGTTCGAGATCCCAAGTTTGAAAGTATTGATGGTGGCTCCACTAGCTAAATGAAGGACTCATATGTTGTTTCTATTTGTTCGAGCTATTCATGTATCGATTTTTCTAATCTTCTTGGTTTTAGTAATTAATTACCAATGGATGCATATCTTTTGAGTAATGACCCTAAATTCAATGGGAAGATCTAACTTTGACTCTTGAACATATAGAAAATTTAAAAACATGTGTGAAAATTCTTAGAGTAAAAAAGGAAGATGTCTTCATTAGATTATTCTTTGATTCGTTTCAAGGCAAATGCAAAAGATGGATTGAAGGATTTCCTATCAGATCTATTAATTCATTTGCATATTTTTGGTGTATCTTTCTTGAAACATGAATGGAGAAAGAAGAAGAATTCAAAATAGAGGTGCCCTCTATTCAAGGCTTTAGAGAATGGGAAGATGTGCACAAATGATGAGGTAGATGAGAACTTCACTTCATCTCTTTCTTCTTATCTAAAATCCTGTTGATGTAGCCATGAAGTTAAGCTCATTTTTTTACAAGAATTTACCATCAAAATTGAAGAAGATCTAACTTAAATGGAGACCCAAACACAGTCCCAGGATATGGACTGTCAAGTCCCATGCTTTGGGGACCTTTTCCAGTAGAAGGAAGGAAAGGTAAGGCTACCCTTGGATGTTTGCATTAATAGTTTGCAGATAGAAGCATATTTTGAGGAGTTAGGGTAGAAAACAGAGTTTTGTTTCTTCAATCCTATTGCAGTGTACATGGAAAAAAATTTCAGTTTGAATGACAAACCAGAATGCCTTCTACACATCCAGACTCATTTTGTGCATGCATGTCTGTCAACATTTCCAGTTGTGTCCTGGTTCAAGCACTTCAAAATAGTATCCTTGTCATAGTTACTTGATTGTTTGATCTACCATTACAACATCACTTGATTTATTGATTTTGTTGCAAAGTAGGGTAGATTTGCACATAAATAAGCTGCCTGAGGCAACATTTTAGTTTTCAATATTTGTTTATGTACAGGTTGCAGTGTGTATATGTTTTTGGGTTGTTATAGGTTGTTTAGGTTTGCTGACCGTATTGCCCAATGGATGAGGCACTTGGTTTATGGTGTTCTTAACACCTCCAAGGAGCCGCCATCCCTAATAAGGCCAATGTTAGTTCCAGTCTTTGCAGCCTATCACTAGGGATAAAAATGGGCTCTTAATATGTCTGGTTTTCAGAGATGTTTTGCACATCATATTCTGTTCAAAACATGTCATAATCATGTTCTTCAGAAGCAGCTCAAAAAAAGCTTTCCAATGGTATATCACACTCCCAAAACCGGCTCCTGGATCAGACAATATGATCAAATGAATGATTGACTGCTGTTTATGAAAAATTCACTAAAAAGATAAAAGGCAAACAAGTCCAAGAGGAAATGGAATTCTGAGCCTGCATTAGATAAGGATGTTGCAGAGCCTACCTAGGAAGGCTTGTCTAGGATGATTTCATTGCCCCTTTCTTCTAACATGGATAGTTTCAAAAGCTTTTGGCGAGATGGCTCTATGCCTATTGAAACCCTAAAAATCATTCTTCCATGAAATCCATGATACTAGAACAAGATAAAGTTGCAAATTCATAGGCTTCTATTATGGCATCAGTATGTTCATATGTTGAAAATATTGCAGCAGGCAACCATTAATGTTTTGGTCTGAATGATGGCACTAGAACTGATACTCTCCCAGCATCTGACAAAATTGAAATTCAGGGGAATATGAAATGGTCCTATTTAATCAAGATATTGTTGTTATCAGAATTTCGCTTCAGCTCATAGCACCCTTGCATATAGTGAAAGAAAGAGAAGTATGGAAATCTCACAAGGGAAAAAGTGTCGAAGAACATTAAAGAAAAGCACCTGCAAGAATTCCTCGATCAGAATTATAGTTTTGTTGGTGATCTTGCGAAAACAAAATAGTTAATATGGAATCTTTGTAGCAGTAATGTTCTCAATCAAGAAATGAATTTTAATGGGATATGAACTCTGAAATCCATACCTTCGTGCCATGATGGAATGTGACAAGAAAGTAGTAAGTATAGGTTCAAAGAAAAAATCATAGGTTTTGGAGACTTGCTTGCAGCAGAAAGAAGGACATTGGTGTTAAAGAGGGAAGTCATATAAACGTGATGGATAGCATGGAAATTTATGATACTGGATTATGTAGCCATAAAGGTGATTGGCTAGAGATAGACATGAGGGCTCCTTTTGAATCAGTTAAGGTTGTTGTCAATATGTCTGGAGAGAGGGCTATTCGAGATAAAATTACTAAGAAAAGACTTGAAATTCCAGAAGAAAAGAGACAAATATCAAATGAAACTCAACTGCATCTTCTACAAAAGGACTTCGCTAAGTTAAGGGAACAACTAAAAAACACAGAGATAACAAAGGCTCAAACTTAGGTTGAATTGACAGAAACTAAGAAAGTTGTCCAGGATTTGTCTTGGAAATTGGGAAAAGCAATAGAATTTAGAGAAAAGGCTTATAAGGCTTCTGAAATTGCTAGGCTTCATGCTGAAGAAGTATGTGCTACAAATACAGATAATGGTAAGACTGATAATACAGGTTGGCACTTAGATCTTACTACTACACGAAATGAGCTTATAGCAGCTACAGTTGAGCTGGAAGATGCCAAAAAGAGCTTAGAAAGTTGAAACAAGAGTTCCAAACTTGCATGGAAACCAAGGTATTGTTGGTCACTTTAATTGTTGATTAATTCATACAACTAAGTGCTACATAAATTGTCAACCCAGGGAAGTTTGTTATTTCAAAGGCAACTACGCACTATATGTACTCAATCTCAAAAGCAGTAAAAGTTGTAGTAATAAGTATACTAGTCACACCTTGTTCTAAGCAAACTGAAGCTCTACTCTGAGTTACAACAAAAACAATCTATTTATCAAAGAATGATTTATTTCATTGAAAATAGCAATCTAATAAAAGGAATCACTCTACAAAAGAAAGCACTAGCTGTAACATAGAACAAGACCCTATTCCCCCAAGCAGGAACCTTCAACACCTATTTCTGATTACCATGCTTATCAACTCACTTTATAAACTTAATTTCCAATAAAACACTCACGGATAAATTGTAAATGAGTTCAAGAAAGTAATTTAGTAATCAATTGGAAAAACAGAGTTCAGTAATAACACATGAGCAACATTCAGTAAAAAAAAATTTAACAAGGTATGGATAGAAAACACACTTAACCACTACAGAAATATAATGGGTGAATCTTATGATGAAGGTGGGCTCCGTCCTTCTCACGAGATTCCTCAGGAAACAAGAACTAGAAATAAATGCTCAAAATAGTATTCTATTCATCCATCAATATGTCATGTTACAAAAAGATTCCAGTTCTTTTTCTTCAGCTCCAGAACCTTCCAGCAATCTATCCCCCTCTAATGTAGATGTCTCCTCTATTTAAAGAGGAGATTTCTATTACGATTGATTACATTGTAAGTCCTATCTTTAACCCAATATACCAAAATAGGGTAATCGGTTTTCCCATTAAGAAAATGTTGTTACAATGGTTACGGTAATGCGGACTTTGGAATGTGATCGTTACAGCCAGTGTAGCAGCTCCTTTGATGGTCTTCTTTTGTTGCTGTCGAATCTAGAATGCAAATCACGGTTGTTTCAGCAACGGGATTTACGCATCATTCTAACTGTTATAGCAACATAACTTGTAATGATAACCCTACAATCTCCAGGCTGTTTCAACAACATAGACTGCAATGGTAACTATTTCAACAACTATCCAATTCAATGATTAACTATGAAGGTAATGTAATTATATGTAAAATAAATTAAACGTATAGTAATGAGGAGAAATATTGTATACCTTAGGAAAAATGTATTAAAGCCATAATATGGACTTTAGTTATAGATTGAAAAAGGATGACATCATAGCAAAATATATGGTCAAAAAGGGACAATGTAGGGTCCTAACATTACCCCCAATTGAAAGGGTTGCATGTCCTCATGCAACTTTACTATGTATCTGAGTCTGAGTACTGGGCCTTATAGTGCAAATTACTTATGCAGTAAGTATAGAAGGTGCTATCAGACAGATCTCTGAAGCCATAAAGATTCTATAATCTCTCCCATGCTGCTACTTCCTCATTTTTGGACAACCTGTAATGAACCTTATAATCTTATGCTGGCATCCATAGAAGAGGGAAGTGAAAATGATATCCTATCCATTTTTCGGCACACTGCTGAATGCATTTTGACATAGTTAGCTAGCCGTGAAATTGCTGCTCCAACATTAAGAGGACTAAAGGGATAATACTCCTACCTCTCCTTAGAAGATTGTTTCCAAAATAAGTTGTTTGCTTGTAAGGCAACAGCTCCCTTAGCTTTAACATAATGTTGGTAGTCTTTTAAGACTGCTTCTTGTAATTGTTTGATGTGTTCACACATTACTGGTTCCTTTAGAAACTGACGATATTCGGCAATGAAAATGGCAGCATTCTGTGGCTTGGATCGAATCCAAAGAAGACTATTGTCTTCATTATGCCTTGTTGAAAGGAAGGCATTCTGCCACGTGAGCTGATTGGCAAGGAAAGAGACAATGGCTTTGATCTGAACATCACCCACCAAAGGGTTCAGATTGAGCTTCCTATCCTCAGGGATGGATTCATTATGAAGATACAATTCATAGAGTAGATTTTGTTCACTAGTAGATGCCTCTGTGAAATTTTTCACAAACTGTTCAGGTGCAAATATCTCATGAGGTCTCCCATATCTAATTGATTTTATTTGGAAGAACGCTAAGCGTTCACAAGAAAAAGAGAGTAATTGGAGGATGGTTTCCTAGTGACCAGTAATATTTGAACCAAATCAAACATGAGAAGTAATCTAGTTTTTAGCTGTTGATTCTCCTTATTCTGAGCACGAGAGTGTTGGAGCACCTCATCCAAAAATTCCCAATTTGAATATATATGATTTTTCCACGATGATTTATGCTCTTGCAAGATCCTTTCTTGCAATGTAACATATTCTTTCTTCCATTTATCCATTTGTGCTTGAGTGTTGCTAGTCTGAGTGAAGAAAGTTTTTGTAGGCCGAGGCTCAGCCTGATTAAACACAGTTTTTGTAGACTGAGGTACAGGAATTTCAGTTTTAACAATCATAGTAGGTCAAGGTATTTTTGGTTTAACCTCTTTTTCAAAAAAATTTGAAGGCCCTGCTGGTTCTTGTGTGACAGCAGTGCGTTCCTTTTTAATTGCAGCAGAAGTAGATGCAAGGGGACCTCTAGGCAGTGAAATTTCAACTATTTTATAACCAGCTTGATGATAAATATTACCACATTGGTTGCACATATATTCATTATACCGGTCTTTCTTTGTACTCTTCTTAGCTGCGAATGCTGCAGGGGCTAAAGTATACAAATTAAGTTCTTTGTCATAGGCTTCCCTTGCCATTATTAATTCCTACTTATAAGCTTCGAGTTCTGATTTTAGAAACTCGTTTTCCTATAGAAGGGAAGCCAAAGTGACTGGGCTTTGTGTAGCAGTTGCAGTCTCAATAGCTGATTCTGGTGGATGAATAGCCTATTGTTTCGTAGCAGCTACATCTCTTGTAGCCTCAGCAGGTGGTTCTTGTGTGACAATTGTTGAATCATCAGTTGGTTCTGTAACAGCTACATTATTCGCAACATGTGAGCATCTAGACTTTTCATATCAGTAGATGGTTCTTGTGTGACAACTGCTGACCCAGTAGCTAGTTCTTGTGTAGCAGCTACAGTTTGTGCAACATCCTAGTTTTCTATGTCTTGTTCATTAGCACGTGGTAGATGTGTGGCAACTGCTGAATCAGTAGTTGGTTCTTGTGGGGCAACTACATCTTGGTCGTCTATTTTCTGTTCATCAGCAGGTGGTTCTTGTGTGGAAACTGTTGAATTAGTAGCTGGTTCTTGTGGGGTAGCTACATCTTGGTTGTTTGTTTTCTATTCATCAGTAGGTGGTTCTTGTGTGGCAACTACTGTTATTAGTAGCTGGTTCTTGTGGGGCAGCTACATGTTGTACATCATCTTGGGTATCTAAATTTGGTGAATCAGTAGCTAGTTCTTGTGTGGCAGCTGCTGAATTGGTAGCTAGTTCTTGTGTGGTAGCTACATTTTCTGAAAGGAATGATGTCACAAAATCCTAGGCGTCTTGTATTTTAGTACCAAAGGGTAAGACAGTTAAAGATTCAGGAACTTGAGACTGTGGTGGTGTATGGGGTTTTAGGCTAGCATGTGGGGAATTTGGGATGGTAGTAATAGTTGTTGCTTCTGTAGACGTCCTCATTCGTCTTCGAGGTAAAAATGCAGGTAAAGTAGTGATTTTTCTTTTATGAGTAGGTCTCTTTAGGAGGGGAGGGGCCTCGGTGGCTTCTTTGGTTGAGGCCCTTGTTCGTCGTTTTGATAGGGAAGCAAACTTATCTTGCCTTTTTCTTTTTAGCCTAACAATGGGAAGGTTATCCTCATAATGATCACTAGGAATGTGGACAGTGGGAGTCAATGATTCTACTAAATTATGGGGTGGAATTGATGTGATAGAAGGGTCAATTAGGTTGGTTGATGCGGCTGTTGGGATTTTTGGGGGATCAAGGATACTCCCTCATTGTTGTTCGGAAGGATTTTCATCTTGCTGAGAGATTCCAGGAATTTTTGGGGGACTTTCGGGAGCCAATTGAGGGACTTCGGGAGTGTCAACAAGTTCTTGGGGAATCTTAGCTACTTCTTGAGGAAATTCAACAGCTTCTTGAGGAATTTCAACTGCTGCTTGAGGAATTTCAGCAGCTTCTTAAGGCTGTAGGGGTGGATTGTTAAGAGGGGGAGGATTCTGTTGAGCAAAACCCCTTTGAATTAATAACTGAACAAGACGATGATGGGTGAGGGAAAGGAGTGGGTATTTTACATGCAAACAGTAATGTGACATATTCTTTAGACACCCAAGTAGATAATACGACATATTTAATAGTCGACCATGTCTCAAATGATTTAACAAGACAAAATCATGTTGATAAACTACCTAGTAGCATCCTTCACAGGTGAGATAGTGCTTGATGAATTCCGCAACCATCGGCCATGGAGGTGGTAATGAATGAAGTGCGACACCCCTACCTTTAGGCTCGACCTTCTCTCCTGGCAAAAGAAAGTCCTGTTGTGCATTCAAAATGATATGTTTATGAATAAGCCATCCAATGCCAGCAGTCGGTAGGCCTGAAACCTGTGCTATATCATACTCTGAGACTAGAATTCAAATTACTTGAATAGTAGAGTAGCCATCCCATATATTACGTGCAAATTCAAGGACTTGCTGTGAATCAAATCCCTGAAGCCTATAAAAATAATCTACCCATCCTACCTGCTAAAAAATCTGATATACTTTTGCGTGTAATTCTAATAAAGCTATGGAGTTGGGCTCATTTTGAATAGCAGGTCCTCCCATAGTTACCAACTTCAGTAAAATGAATAGTGACAAACCGAATTACCGCATCTAGGACAGAGTAAATTTTGTAGATGAGATCATGGAATAATAGGACAGAGACGGGGTGATAGGACGTAATTGTGTGTAAAAAAACGACGGTGATTGGCGTGTTGCGAAATGATGGTGTGTGATTTGATATTCCCCTCCAACTACGGCTATAATAATGAGTTTTAAATGTATGGAGATCGTGGTAATAATGTCATAATCTTCTCATTTACTATAGTTTAATAATATTCACACATAAAAAATGCATACCTCATGTTTACCTTTGATTGATATTTGGAAAATATAGTATACGTTGCTAATAGACCATCATTGGTTATGGAAGAGGGTTTTGAAATATGAGGGTAATTATATGAAAGGCCTATATAAACATAGGATAGGGCAGTGAAAGAACAGAGTTAAATGCAATAGGTGATTCTTACAATGAAAAGTAATGTATGATAATTCCTTGAGGAGACATGGTGTTTCAGAAACAGAAAGGATGGGTAAAAGTTGGTGTTTCAGCAACAGGGAGAATGAATGAAAGATAGTGTTTCAGCAACAGGAAAATGGGTGGAAGATGGTGTTTCAGCAATAGGAAAATGGGTGGAAGATGGTGTTTCAGCAACAGAGAAAGTAAGGAAAAATGTTGCTAAAAATAGGAAAAATAGGGAAAATGTTGATGAAAAATTCTTATTTCGTTGGAAATAAAAATATAAAAATGTTGTTGAAAAATAATGGGGGACATAGGGAGGGAGAAAGGGACAAATGATCGAAATGGGGGAATGAATTTGTGAATTGGGATGAGATAACAATGCTTCACAAAATGAAGCTTAAATCTGCTTGCAGTGAGATTGTTCTTTACCATTAGACTCTCCTACATCTGAGATCTGCAAAATAACCATTTGTAACATGGCAACCCTTGACAGGAATTATTAGTTAAGAAATCTAATCTAATACTTAAAATATATAATGCAGAAATTAATAGTAGTGAGGGGCAGCAGGTTCCACCAAAAGGATATAATGTGTTTCTGCCATGCAAGTGGCCTTAAAGTTCTCTTTAGAAATGGGTCACTGGTACAGACGAAGCCAATGACCATTCACCAATAATGGTGTCCTAGAATCATCAATTGTTAGGATCCTTACTGTTCCATTGGGGAAAACAATATCTATTTCATAAGGTCCCAGCCATCTCGTACGTAGTTTCCTTTGAAAATTTTAAAACCGAGAATCATACAATAAAGCCCAATTACCTTTTTGGAACTACTTATGCTTGATGGCTTTGTCATGCCACCTTGTTCTTTATTGTTGGATCATAGTTTTTTTATGAATGGCATCTAACCTCTTTTCATCCAACTCCTAAAGTTGTTGTAACCTTGTTGTCTATGCATCAGTCAAATCAAGGTTAATAGCTAAAGCAGTTCTTAAAGTTTTAATTTCAAATTCCTCAGGAAAAAAAGCACGTTTACCATAAACCAATTCATAGGGTGAAAATCCTATAGTGTTCCTCCAAGTAGTTCTATAAGCCCATAATGCTTCAGGGAGCCTTTGAGACCAAGCCTTCCTATTCTCTTTCACTGTTTTTGTTAGAATGGCTTCTATAACTTTGTTTGTACTCTCCACCTACCCATTAGCTTGGGGGTGGTATGGTGTAGTCATTCTATGATGAATATGATATTTTTGGAGGGTGGCTTTAAAACCATGAGAATTGAAAGGAGGTCCTCCATCTGTAACTAGCTCTCTAAGTACTCCAAATCTAACAAAGACCTCTTCAAATAGAAAAGCTAGAATAGATTCTTCATTAGCTCTAATAAATGCTTTAGCCTCCACCCATTTAGTCATATAGTCTGTACAAACTAATATATAAACTCTTTGATTGGATGGAGGATTAATGGGCCCTACAAAATCTAAAGCCCACCTTTCAAAGGGTGCAAGTATTACCTGGGGATTCAATGGCATTTCATCTCTATGATTTGGTTGACCCATTTTCTGACTGTTGTCGCAGGCCCGAACATATTTCTTCACATCCTTCAATAGTGAGGGCCAATAATAACCCATTCTGAGAATTTTATGTGTTATTCTCTTATCAGCAAAATGCCCTCCACAAGGGCCATCATGACAAGCCTTTAGTATATCATAAACCTCATCTTCTCTAATGCATCTTCGGATCTCATGATCAAGTCCTGTATGGAAAAGACACCCACTTATCCAGCTATACCGAGCACTTTGTTGAATGATCTTCCTTTTCTCCTAATGTGATAAGTGTGATGCTTCCTTGCAACCAGATAATTGGCAATGTCTGCCTACCAAGGTGAGTGAGCAGATACTGCAAATAAATACTCATAAGGAAAGGAATCAGCTACTGGAGTATTATCCTGAGCTTTTATCCGAGAGAGGAAATCACTAACTACATTTTCTTTACCTGGTCTATGTACAATTGTAATATCAAATTCTTGTAATAACAATAACCATCTGGTAACTCGGGCATTTGTGACAGATTTTTTCATTAAATACTTAGTAGCCAACTGGTCAGTATGGACAAAAGTAGAGTAACCAGTAATGTAGTGTCGAAACTTGTTAATAGCATAAATAAATGCTAATAAATCCTTTTCAGTAACTATGTAATTAAGCTCAGCAGGAGTCATATTCTTACTAATAAAATAGATAGCATAAGGAAGATGATTTTCCTCTTGTCCCAAGACAGATCCAATTGTAGTATCTGAAGCATCCGAGGATATGTGAAAGGGAAGTGCCTAATCAGGTCCTCTTAAAATAGGCGCTTTGGATAGCTGATGCTTGAGTTCATCAAATGCTTTCTGGCAAAGATCAGTCCACTTAAATTCAACATTTTTCATAAGTAACACAAACAAAGGAGAAGCTATTTTAGAAAAAAAAATTAATAAATCTTCTATAGTATCCTACATATCTAAAAAACTTCTTACATCAGTTTGCGTTCTAGGAATAGGAAGATTCTGAATTACCTATATTTTTGATGGATCTACCTAAATTCCTTGAAATGAAATGAAATGTACAAGTACAATTCCCTCATCGTATGACATTTTTTAGTGCTTAAGGAAAGATGAGCTTGTACACAACGTTTAAGTACTTTTTTCAAGGTTTTGCAATGCATCTTAGAAAGACACACCATAAGGGGTGAAATCATCCATAAATATCTCCATGGAGTCATTAATCATATCAGAAAATATTCCTATCACTGCTCTTTGAAAAGTTGTTGGAGCATTACATAGTCCAAATGGGAGAGCTCTATAGGTAAAAGTTCCTGAGGGACTAGTAAAAGTGGTCTTATCCTGGTCCTGGGGTGTAATTTTAATTTGATTGTACCCACTAAAACCATCTAAAAAGGAGAAGAATTTCTTTCTTGACAAGCTATCTAGCACCTGATCAATGAATGGCAAGGGAAAGTTATCCTTTTGAATTGCTTTGTTTAAGGCTCTATAATCTACACATACCCTCCATTTCCCATTTTTCTTAGGTACTATGACCAATGGAGAAACCCATTTACTATCAAATATAGGATATATAAACCCTACATTAAGTAATTTCTGAAGTTCTTCTTTGACAATTTTCCTTAAATTGGGATTCACTCGTCACTGGGGTTGACAGATTGGTCGGCAACCTTCCTTAATATAGATGCTATGAGTACATAATTCAGGAGAGGTTCCATTCATATCTGTATAATCCCATGTAAATTATTCCTTATTTTCACGAAGTAGCTTCATTAATTATTGTGTTTCAACATATGTTAAATTGGGGTTTATATTCAATGTTTTGCTAGGTTTGATTTCTACTATTATAATTTTAGAAGAGATGGTGGTTGATGTTTGAGGTAGATTATCTGATTTAATATTTTCCTGGGTATCAGATTCCAAAATTGTAGTCAAGTGGTTGTGTGTTTTAGCAGTGACCGAGGAAGGTTCACACATAAAATTATTAATTACTTCATCCTCAGTGGTATCTTTAAGACTTAAAGCTTGCTTGATAGTCAAAATAGGTTGGGTAGCATCATCATCATAGTCCAACCATACAGAATTGCCATTATTAATCATAAGTGTGGCATGAGGGTAGAGAGTAAGCTGCTTGGTTTCACACCCATTAGAAATTTTCATTGAGCCAGATCTACAGCTAATAAAGGCATCAACTGTAGCTAACCAGGGCCTTCCCAGAATTAGAGGGTGTCCCCCCAACTTTGTTTTAGTCTGTAACACCACAAAGTCAGCTGGGTAATTCCAGGACTCAACTGAAATGATTAGGTCTTCAATGACTCCTTTCGATTTGATTGTAGAATGGTCAGCTAATTCTAGAATGGTTGGTGTCTCTCGGATCACATTTTTCAGCTGTAACAATTATGCAGTTTCCAGAGTCATAATGTTTATAGCAGCACCTAAATCTACCAGAACTCTTGAGATGATAGTTTTTTTGATCTGAACTGTAATAGTAGGATACCTAGGGTCACCATATTTAACAGGGGGAGCTTTTCCGGTCATTAACACTAATAGATCACCCATAAAATGAATTGTAAGGGCATATTTAGCTTTCCTTCCAAGCTTCTTGATATAAATATGCCTTATACTTTTGGCATAGATTGGTACATCTCTTAATGCTTGTAAAAGTGGAATTTTAACATAAATATTCTGTAATTCCCCCAAAAGGTTAAAAGCAGGTGGCTCAGGGGTTTTAGTCAGAGCTAAATGCTTAGGAAATGGTGGTTCAATAGTTTTGGCACCCTTGTTATAGGTTGTTCCTACTTATGAGAATTATTTTTCTCAGTCTCTTCCTTATCAAAATAAGAAGAGGTGATGTCATCAATAATAGGTTCAACTATTTTTCCATATCGTAAGTGGATATCATTGCACTGCATAGGCTGGTTCTGAATATCAATAACTTGTATAGCTTTATTATTGGGGTTAGGGTTCGGTTGTTTCGGTAGCTGGGGTCTCATTGCTTGATTATTAGGTGGAGCTCCTAATGGCAGGAGTGGTTGTAGAAATTGAGGAAATTGGTTTGGAAATGGGAGTTGCTGACCCTTCCAATTTGGATTCCATTGATTAAAATAGGATTGTTGTTGTGGGGGCCAGGAAGTCCACATTGCTGGATCTACAAAGGGAGGGTTTGGCTGTTGCATGGGTGGGTAACTCATTTGATTGAAGGGTGGGTATTGCATTTGGTTAAAGGGAGGGTAATTTTCTTGATTAAAAGAAGAGTAATTATTCCAATGATTAGAAAATGGCATATTAGAGTTCATACCTTGTCCTCATGGTTGCCATTGCCTTCTCCGTGTCAGCAGATAAACTACTTCAGCTTCTTCTTCAGTTGGTTGCAATGTTGCCTTAATCCCTGGTAAAGAAGGGCATTTTTGTGTTTCATGAACCCTCTCACAAATGGTACAAATTTTTACTTTGTCCAATGGGCATTCCCTTAGTGGATGTTTTTCTCTGCATTTAGAATAGAAGATGGCTAAAGCAGCTTCTTCTTCTGCCTATTTCTTCTTAGCCTGCAAGGTGTCAATCTGTGAAGAAAAAGAACTTAACATTTCAGTTTTAAATTCCTCAAGTAAATTACCTATTTCAGTTCTTGTTGCTCCTCCACCGGCTGACTTCTGAACTCTTGAATATGTATTATCCTTGCTATTTGATCTGTTCCTTGCAACTCCTCTTGAACATCTTTTTCAGAGGTTAACAATTTCGTCATATGCTTCTTTAGATATGTCCCCTTTACCAAGCATGTTTAACATGTCTAGAAAATCATCCCTCACCCCTTTCAATAATATTTTTTTAAGAATATCTCTACTTACATCAGGGTGATTGGATCTTTGTAGGTTATATTGGAGCCTTTCCACAAAGTCCTCTAGATTCGCGTCCTCTTTTTGTACCATCTTAAATAATTCCTCCCTTTTTTCTCTTGTCTCGCAGTAGTCTTGATATTTAGTCAAGAACTTCTCTTTCATTCATTCCCATGTCGTGATTACATGGCCTCCCAGACTCATAAACCATCTTAGTGCATTTCCTTTTAATGTTGCTGGAAATAGCTTCAATTTATGAGCATTAGTAACATAGTCATGGCTTCTACACAATATATCAAACTCAAAAAGAAACTCATCAGGATTTTTAGAAGATAAACCATGGAAGTTAGGTAAGGCTGAGAGTGGGATATTCTTCATGGGAGTTGCCCCCCTAGGAAGATCCCCAATAGGAAATCCCAAGGTAGAAAGAGAATTCTCCCCTCTTCCTTCCTGTCTTCCATTATAGAATCCTTCATTATTCTCTTCCATTGGTTATTCTCCTGCTGCACTTGCTCTGTCTTCAATTTTTTTTGTTCTCTCCTCAACGTCCTTAATTTTTTCCTCAATGTCCTCAATTGATTCCTCAATGTCTTCAACTGGTTCCTCAATGTCCTCAACCGGCTCCTTAAAATATTATGCTAGTTTTTCAATTTCTTCTACTGTTTCCTCAACTTTTTCAAGACCCACAACTTCCTCTGTTTCGTAGTTTGTTTGGAGGGAGAGCTGAGGCTTGGGCTTCCGAGAGCTTAGCCTCTAAGAAGTTTCAGCCTTTGATATAATATCATCAATAAATGTCTTTCTTCCTCCTCCTTTACCCTTGCCGCCTATATGGTTGTTTTTCTTGCATCCTCTCATGCATTCTGCATATCTAAAAGAAAAATGTTAATGCTTTGAAATCTACAATTGCTTTCCCCAGCAATGGCACCAAAATGTTGGTCACTTTAATTATTGATTAATTCAGACAACTAAGTGCTACATAAATTGTCAACCCAGGGAAGTTTGTTATTTCAAAGGAAACTACGCACTATATGTACTCAATCTCAAAAGCAGTAAAAGTTGTAGTAATAAGTATACTAGTCACACCTTGTTCTAAGCAAACCGAAGCTCTACTCTAAGTTACAGCAAAAACAATCTACTTATCAAAGAATGATTGATTTCATCGAAAAGAGAAATCCAATAAAAGGAGTTCTTCTACAAAAGAAATCACTAGCTATAACAGAGAACAGGACCCTATTCCCCTAAGCAAGAACCCTCAGCACCTGTTTCTGATTACCATGCTTATCAACTCACTTTTTAAACTTAAGTGCCAATAAAACACTCACGGATAAACTGTAAATCAGTTCAAGAAAGTAATGCAGCAATCAATTGGAAAAACAGAGTTCAGCAATAACGCATGAACAACATTCAGTAAATAGAATTTTAATAAGGTATGGATAGAAAAAACACTTAACCACTGCAGAATATAATGGGTGAATCTTGTGATGAAGGTGGGCCTTTTCCTTCTCACAAGATTCCCCAGGAAACAAGAACTAGAAAGAAATGCTCAGAACAATATTCTATTCATCCACCAATATGTCATGTTACAAAAAGATTCCAGTTCCTTTTCTTCAGCTCCAAAACCTTCCAGTAGTTTGCCCCCCTCTAATGTAGATGTCTACTCTTTTTAAAGAGGTGATTACAATTGATTACATTGTAAGTCCTATCTCTAACCCAATATACCAAAATTGGGTAATCAGTTTTCCCATTAACAAAATGTCGTTACAATGGTTATGGCAATGCTAACTTTGGAATGTGATCGTTATAGCCAGTGTAGCATCTCCTTTGATGATCTTCTTCTGTTGCTGTCAAATCTAGAATGCAAATCACGGCTATTTCAGCAACAAGATTTGCGCATCATTCTAACTATTACAACAACATAACCTGTAATGATAACCTTGCAGTCTCTAGGATGTTTCAGCAACATAGACTGCAATGATAACTATTTCAACAACTATCCAATTCAATGATTAACTATGAAGGTAATGTAATTATATGTAAAATAAATTAAACGTATATTAATGAGAAGAAATATTGTATACCTTAGGAAAAATGGATTAAAGTCATAATATGGACTTTAGTTGTAGGTTGAAAAAGGATGACAACATAGCAAAATATATGGTCAAAAAGGGACAATGTAGGGTCCTAATAGGTATTTTCCATCAAACAAGTAGAAAAAGAAAGGATTTCAATTACAGTTGAGAGGGAGGCCATAACAAGGGAGGCTTTTGCATCAATAGAAAAAATTAGAAAAAAAAAATGGCTATTACGTAAGATTTTGGTGCTACAAAGGATCTAGAAAGAAAGCAAGTTGTCACAAAAGCTGCAGTAGAGAACTTTCAAAATGAATTCAATTTAGTAAACAGTTCAGAGTCTAAGGTTTGTAAGAGTGCTTCTCATCTTATTAAGAATCTTAAGAAGGTGAAGGAAGAGATTGAGAAGGCCCAATTCAGCTCCAAATCCCATACACCCCTACATCCACAACAAACACAAGTCAAACTTCAAAGCCAAGTCAATCCAAGGTGGAGGCACTACGCGTTTCCTCTTGGCACTGCACACTCCCTTTAGTAACTGCACGTTTCCTCTTGGTGCTGCACACTCCCTTCAGGCGCTGCGTTTTTGGACTATGATGCTGTGCTTCTGGAATATGGCCCTACGCACAATGCTTACACATGGGCAGGCTACATTGGTGAATGAAGCAAGGGTTCCATTATCACGGAAACAAGCTCCCCCAATTACTACTCTATTGCCAATCAAGGAGTATCAATTTATGGCTAAAGATAAATTCAATGAAATTGAAATAATTGAAGATTTAGAGTATGATTCTGTTGGTTCCTCTCCAGCAGCTAAATCAAAGATGTCAAGGGAAGTCATTTGTCCCTTTGATAAGGGTGGTGGAGGTTTTCCAACCTACAATATAGACGATGAGTGGTGGCTTGTGGGTTTCTTTGAAATAATTGGCTTTTCCACTTATAAGGGCAGGAGACTTAATTGAGGAGATGTTTTCACATTCTCATTTCCCATGCCTTGCAGTTCTGTCACCAAGCATTGGGGAAGAGGAAGAGCCGTTGCTGCATCTTCAGAGATTGCGAGATTATCCACAAAACAGTATCGCGAGGTAGGCTACCTTCCTGCGAAGTGGACTCGATGCTTGATACCTTTGGTCAATTTGAAGAAAGTGAAGATACAGGGTCATTGCGTAGCTGCACCTGAAATCCTTATTTTGATGGACAACATACTACTGGCAATTAGGTTTTACATCAACAATTCAATCTTTCAAAGCTTAACTGGACTTCCATTGAAGTTGGTTGCTTCATCAATGGAGGATAGTACCATAAACCCTCTTCCAAACGTTGTTCTGATTGCTTGGCAAGGAACCATTTCAGAAGGCCGATTTCACCCCAGAGGATCTTTACACATGGAAACGTTCACTAGATCTTAAGGATAACTTGGGAGTGTCAATGCCATCTTTTCCTTTCCCAGAGCATAACAAATCAACTACAGGTTCAAATGAGTAGGAGAATGAAGGAGAGGAGGATCTGTCCGATTCAGAATTGGACAAACTTATCGGTGCATCAGAGAGTTGTCATCTGGAGGAAATGGATTCACCTTTTACTCTATTGTGTGATCTGCATCCATATCAGAAGCAAGCTCTATGCTAGATGAGTAAATTGGAAAAGGGGGCTATGAAGTTAAGGGTGATAGTGATCCTTGTATGAAGTCTGTTATCAAATCAGATCAGGAGAAAATGAGAAGAACACCATGTTTTAACACTTAGTCTTCAAATGTATGGTTGATGAGTTATCCAGAAGGCTGTTGAGGTTGTGGATGCTGACCAGCAGTTGAAGCTCATCTAGGAATTGGATGGACATGTTATGCACTGCGTGTATAGCCATCCTCAAGGGGTGATGCGCGTAGTCCTTTGGTGTTGAGCATAGGGCCCACCATTTTAAATTTTCCTAGTCTAGTATATAATCCAATGAAAGTTGTATCGTGTTCAAACAAAGTTTAAAAGACAGGAAAAATCGCCTTTAAAGTGACTAATACTTGAGTGGACCTATTATGTAGTATGGGTTATGATCTAAATTATGGTGCAAGAGATTTAAGGCAATAATAAGGAGATTTCATGACCAATTAAAGGACTTCTGGTAGTCAATCAATTTTTTGAAAGAGATGTGGCATTATTTGAATCTTTCTAGGAACTAGTGGCAGAGTTTGTAGGTTTGAAATCAACAACTGTTAAAACATTCCAGATTCCAGTGATGGTTCCAAACAAACTTTGGCACGCATTTTGACTTATGGCAGTCAAAGGGAAATTTTTATGGAATATGGTTCCACACTTAAAGGAGTAGATACAATGATATTAATCCACTTGGCAAACCTTCACTTAATTTGGGTTTTCCAAAACTATTTCTCATGGTTCTCGAGATAGTGTGGAGTTTTAGTTGCAAATTAATTAGTCATATTCTTTAGTTTATAATATTGTAGGATTTCATTATTAAATTTTTATTTTTTATTTCCTACGTTGAGGAAATTAAAATGATTTTGTAAATATAAATAGGATTAGTTTAAAGGTGTAAGGGTTTGATTTTTGCAACAGGGAGAGGCTGCTTGGAACTATGTAAAGTTATTCTTGAATATTATTTTAATGAAGCAGTTCTACCCTTTAGATGTAGGATCCAAATGGTGTTTAATGTTCAGTATGTTTTTCCAGTAGACTCACTTACATATTTTGTTTTTTCTACTATTTCTTGTTACAACATTATGCAAGAGACATGTTAGGAACCCATCTACACATGATGCTCCTTTCACAATGGTTTTGTTGTTAAATTTAGTGGTTTTATTTGTAAAATCCATCCTCTGCTAGATGCTCTATTGAGTAACCCTATGTTTCTCTATCTTCTAATGCTGCTACTGTAGATCCATCCCCTGATTGATGCCTGTAGGGCAGCAGGCTTTCTCCCCTATTCTTCTCCCATTTACAATCTTTTATCTGGCTGAACATTGCACTTACTTTTCCCCAAGTTTTCTAGCGGAAACTAGCCTCGAATCCATAGCTCAATGGTCCCTTCTCTTGATGTTTTCGACCCACAAATTTTAAATCAAATCCCCGCACCTCATAGTTAGCCTAAGATTCACTTATTGCAGCTGTTTTGTGTTTGCAAATAGAGAGCCCTCTCTAGTCTGGCAGGTCTAGATGCCAGATCGAAAGCTTGGTTTGTGGTTACCTCAAAATTGCCTCTTCTCATCCTTGAGGTTCATTCTTAGTGCTAACATATTAGTTCCATTGCCAGGAACGAGGTGACAAATCTTCTCAGGGAAAGATCATTCAATTTGCAGATCTAGTTGCTGATGGTGGGTAGTGATCAGACACATATGAAGGTGAAAACATCGGCTTGGTGACTCCATTGTTCGAGATCCCAAGTTTCAAAGTATTGATGGTGGCTCCACTTGCTTAATGAAAGACTCAGATTTTGTTTCTATTTGTTCAAGGTGTTCATGTATTGATTTTTCTAATATTCATGGTTTTCCTAATCAATTACCAAAGGATGCATATATTTTGAGTAATGGCCCTAAAATCAATGGGGAAGATCTAACTTTGACTCTTTCACATATAAAAAAATTTAAAACATTTGTGAAAATTCTTAGAGTAAAAAAGGAAGATGTCTTCATCAGATTGTTCTTTGATTCGTTTCAAGGCAAATGTAGAAGATGAATTGAAGGTTTTCCTATTAGATCTATTAAGTCATTTGTAGATTTTTTGCGTAGCTTTCTTGAAACATGGATGGAGAAAGGGAAAGAATTCAAAATAAAAGGTGCCCTTTATTCAAGGCTTTATAGAATGGGAAGACATGTGCACAAATGAAGAGGTAGATGAGAACTTCGGTTCATCTCTTTCTTCTCATCTGAAATCCTGTCGATGTAGCCATGAAGTTAAGCTCAATTTTTTGCAAGATTTTTCCATCAAAATTGAAGAAGATCTAACTAAAATGGAGACCCAAATATAGTCCCAAGATCTCGACTGTCAAGTCTCATGCTTTGGGGACCTTTCGCAGCAGAAGGAAGGAAAGGTAAGGCTGCCCTTGGATGTTTGCATTAATAGTTTGCAGCTAGAAGCATATGTTGAGGAGTTAGGGCATCAAACAGAGTTTGGTCTCTTCGATCCTATTGCAGCGTACATGGAAAAAAAATTCAGTTTGAATGACAAACCAGAATGCCTTTTACACAGCCAGACTCATTCTGTGCATGTATGGTTGTCAACATTTCCAATTGTGTCCTGGTTCAAGCGCTTCCAAGTAGTATCCTTGTCACAGTTACTTGATTGGTTGATCTGGAATTACAACATCACTTGATCTATTGATTTTGACGCAAATTAGGGTAGATTTGTACACAAATAAGTTGCCTGAGCCAGCATTTCAGTTTTTGCTATTTGTTTATGTACACATTGTAGTATGTGTATGTTTTTGGGTTGGTATAGGTTGTTCAGGTTTTCTTACCATATTTCCCAATGGATGAGGCACTTGGTCTATGGTATTCTTGACACCTCCAAGGAGCTGCCATCCCCAATTAGACCAATGTTAGTTCTAGTCTTCGAGCCTGTCACCATGGATCAAAATGGGCTCTTATTATGTCTGATTTTTAGACATGTTTTGCACATGATCTTTAGTGTAAAACATGTCATAAGCATGTTCGTCAGAAGAAGCTTGGAAGAATCTTTCCAATGGTATATCACACTCCCAAAATCGGCTCCCGGATTGGAAGATATGATCAAATGAATGATTGACTCTTGTTTATGAAAAATTCACTAAATAGATAAAAGGCAAAGAAAGCCAAGAGGAAACGGAATTCCAAGCCTGCATTAGATAAGGATATTTCAGAGCCTACCTAGGAAAGCTTGTCTGGGATGAGGTCATTGCCTGTTTCTTCTAACATGGATACTTTCAAAAGCCTTTGGCGAGATGGCTCTATGCCTATTGAAACCCTAAAAATCATTCTTCCATGAAATCCATGATACTAGAACAAGATAAAGTTGCAAATTCAAAGGCTTCTATTATGGCATCAATATGTTCAGATGTTGAAAATATTGTAATAGGCAACCATTAATGTTTTGGTCTGAATGATGGCACTAGAACTGATACTCTCCTAGCATCTGACAAAATTGAAATTCAGGGGAATATCAAATGGTCCTATTTAATCAAGATATTGTTGTTATCAGAATTTCGTTCAGCTCATAGCACCCTTTCATATAGTGAAATAAAGAGAAGTATGGAAATCTCGCAAGGGAAAAAGTGTTGGAGAACATTAAAGAAAAGCACTTGGAAGAATTCCTCGGTCAGAATTATAGTTTTGTTGGTGATCTTGAGAAAACAAAAGAGTTAATTTGGAATCTTTGTAGCAGTAATGTTTTCAATCAAGAAATGAATTTTAATGGGATATGAACTCTGGAAGCCATATTTGTGCCATGATGGAATGTGACATGAAAGCAGTATGTATAGGTTGAAAGAGTAAAGTAGAGGTTTTGGAGACTTGCTTGCAGTAGAAAGAAGGACATTGGTGTCAAAGAGGGAAGTTATATAAACATTATGGATAGCATGGAAACTTTTGATACTGGATTATGTAGTCATAAAGGTGATAGGATAAAGATAGACATGATAGTTCCTTTTGAATCAGTTAAGGCTACTGTCAATATGTTTGGGGAGAGGGCTATTGGAGATAAAATTACTAAGAAAAGACTTGAAATTCTAGAAGAAAAGAGACAAATATCAAATGAAACCCAACTGCATCTTCTGCAAAAGGACTTTCCTAAGTTAAGGAACGACTAAAAAACACAGAGACAAGAAAGGCTCAAGCTCAGGTTGAATTGATAGAAGCTAAGAAAGTTGTCGATGATTTGTCTTGGAAATTGGGAAAAGAAACAGAATCTAGAGAAAAGGCTTATAAGGCTTCTGAAATTGCTAGGCTTCGTGCTGAAGAAGTATGTGCTACAAATATAGATAATGGTAATACTGATAATACAGGTTGGCACTTAGATCTTACTGCTGCACGAAATGAGCTTATAGAAGCTACAACTGAGCTGGAAGATGCCAAGAAATCTTAAACAATAGTTCCAAGCTTGCATGGAAACCAAGGTATTTGCCATCAAACAAGCATAAAAGGAAAGGATTTCAATTACAACTGTTGGAGAGGTAAATCCCCTCTGCGGACAGAGGCGATCCCACTAGCCCAAAATGGGTCTAGCAACAATCAATTCACGCTACCGTGCAAGTTCCTAGTTGCATACAAAAAGTGGATTACGAGAACCAACCTGGAGTCCAATGCTAATGTCGAAGAAGAGTTGATACTCCCGCTCCCTTGCTCCGGAAGGTCACAATCCTTGCGATTCCCGTGTATGGATACCTGCACATGCAAAGAACGAAATGAGAACAAGCATAAAATCCACTAAAATACAACTATATTTCAGTCAGAAAGGAAATAAATCAAACATTATCATGATGAACAAATGAGATTGGAACCATAATAGTAGTCGTTCTATTAATGAATAATCAACAGAGAAAGATACAACCAAGGTTCTGACGTTGAACCTCTCCTCTGGCTGGGCGAGCAGCTATCTATGTCTTGCAATAGACCTTCTCTCTCTCAGACTTCCGGCAGCATAACCTCCCTATGCTTCAAGACTCTTCCTATCACTCAAGACAAGCATAATCACAACTAGCATTACTCCAAAAACTAGCTTGTCTAATGCATGAGGACAGACTTTTATAGATGGAGAAGGGAGGAAGATACAGTGCATCAGGACACCCATTGTGGATTGGCATTATCTTCGAAAAGCCGCTGTGGATAGATGTCAAGGATAGATGATGACTCTCGACCTCTATCTGATAAACTTTATCCTCAAAAGACTTCGTGATCTGAAGGGAAAAAATATCTGGGCACGCGTTTGTCAAAAATCATTACCAAACCTGGTTGGCGTGGGTGTTGTTCTAAGATAGAGTGCCAATGGTCGCACCGGGTAAGACATGGTGGACCCGCGCTAATGGAAAAAGGGCACTTTTCAGGGATAATTTGCAGAAGGTGTCTTCAGGGAACATGAAGTACATACTCAGGGGAACATAATGCAAGTGTTTTTAGGCTATGTCATTGCTCACAGGTCCCGGAATGCGTCCTCCAATGTATGGAAACAGGGGTAATAGGGACGGTGACCAATGGTGACAAATTACTGTGTAACAGATGCCCCCTAAAGTATGAGGCCCGAGAGAGAGAGAGGGATGAAATGCTTTACAAGAACACATGTAGCTGTCACCGAGAATCTGCATTGAGAGATACAACTGATAGCTCAAATACATGATGTATGTGGTATGGTCGCAGCCATCCATAAGAGAGTACATGATTATCTATATCCATAGTATGGACGCAGCCATCTGGTTAGGATCAATGAATCGACTGAGGTATGGTCGCAACCATCCAGTAAATGAGTCATGTATCAAGAATCACGCCTGGATTATAACAGACACAATCCAGGGTCTTGCGCTCCATCTCGACCCGAACAAAAGTACAAGTTCAAGTATGTGAATATATGAGCTGAAGTCGAACATGCATGAACATCGTCTGATTACCAGTCAATATTGGAAACCGTTAACGAACGCGAGAGGTACCACCAATAATGGCAATGGCCCTCAAGGTACTATAGGTACAATCTACGGTGTGCGAATTAGTGATCTAACGTCGAACACCCATAGAATCATTCGATCGGAGGCCAATGATGAAAACCTCACGTCGAACACGAAGAACCTGCCATTGAGGCATGCAGGCTCCAAGGCACCGGAAGGGAGTCTCTAGATCAACTTCCTGGATAATGAGCTGAAGTCGACAGGAAGTGACCTTGATCGAAGGTGGGCCATAATGTTTCCCACATCATCGACACGAGACAGAGAGATAATGTTGTGAATTAAGATTGTGCGAGCTATCAGAGGGAGGTTGTTTCTTTGCAGAGGTCAACTTCTCTTGAACATATCGGCGACACGATAGTGGAATTGGCAATATTTGACATCAATGTATCAGAGGTCATGGTGACAAGGCAATGAGAAGATGAGCGGTCAAACAGAATTACCCAAATCCACGGAGGCAAGTGAAAAAAATGAGATGAGATATCCCCACCCAGACACGAAAGCAGAGAAGTGCCATGTTCAAGAGCGACATACTGCCGACACAACGGTAATTATGGTTCCCTTCTTTTTCCCCCGACCATTTCTGGTGAGTACCCCAATTATTTTTAACAAGCTTGATGGGGATAGCATATGCTTGTAGTGCGTCATCTTGACAAAATCTGATGTCATCAGGTTTTAACGAGTCTGACAAAGGAAGAACTCGGCTTCTTTTCATGTTTAGAGAGTTTGAAAAGACAGCGGAAAAGGAAACTCCAGGGGTGTCCTTTTTCATAAAGTTGTGTCTCTCAAGCCCGAAAAAGTATAAAATAATGCTCGAAAGAACCGCCCGACCATTACGATCGAGGAGTACTTTTCATGAATAGTGATTTCGACCTGAAAAAGTAAAAAGGCGATCAAAATCACGTCGTTTCATAACCATTAACGAGTCTGAAACGACAAAAACCCGGTAATCTTTTTAGGTTTTAACGGTCGGCAAAAAGAACTTAAAACGACCGCCCCTTATTAACGTTTAACGAGTCAAGAGGAGTAACTCGGCAATCTTTTCCTCTTTAAACGGTCAGAAAAGAGCAAAAAGCAGACCTTAAAAATAACCTTTTCAAATGTTTTACGGAGCCTGGAAAAGTAGAAAAAGGAGCTCATTTCGTTGCTTGAGTTGCACCAATCCCTGTCATCATACAAAAAATAGCGTAAAACCCACTTCGACATAAATATATTCCAAAAATACTCAAAAAAATATCATTTTCAATGTATTTTTAGGTCAAAAATGCTATAAATAGTGAAATGGTAAAAAAATAAATTTACTTTTCACTTTTACCTTGGGAGTTTTACCATTGGAGGGTTTTGGGTGCAAACTTCAACTGCTGATTACGATCAATCCAGGAGATCATTCGAGCTGCCGTCTGAAGCAGGTAAGAGGCCTCATCCTTAGCTTTGTTTTCATTCCATTCTTTCAGTTTTTCATCCATAGATTAGTCCCCTGCCAGAGGATTTGCAAATTCATAGGGTTGCGCCATTGGCGCGAGTTTCCTGCACGGGATCGCGCCAATGGTATTTTTTGCCCAAAGGGGGCGCGACCTTGGTGCAACTGTTTTGAAAACAGTCGCGCCAACCGCGCGACCTAATTTTGCCTCAAATTTGACCGTTGAAATTGCAAATTTTTCTCAATTTTGATTTCACCAATGATTTAATGATGAAAATTTCGACTCTATGGTTGCAGGGTTTCGTCAGAATGGCTGTAGAATGGAGACAAAGAGAACATGATGCCATAGATGCCATGGCATTAGAAGATGATGCATGCATGGATGCTTTGCGAGACTGTGGCTTTAAGAAATTCTTCCTTACCTCATATTTACGTGCACAACCTGAGTTGCTGCGATTCATCGTGGATGCTTGGGATACGGAGGATCAGGTATTCTGCCTGAAAGACCAGACATTGAAGTTAGATGTTTTCGATGTCTACTTCATCACTGGACTAGAGCGGAGGGGTGCACGACCCATCTTGACTGGTAGCAGGCCTTCCGGGGAGAAGATGGGAGAGGTGATGGAACGAGTTTGTCCTGGGGCACGGTTTGGATCAAACAGTGCCAAAGTAGATATTATCACGGTTCCTGACCTGGTGCTATGAGTGATATTATTCACTATCACATGGACAGCTGGGGTACAGGTGCCCCACAAGGCCAGCAAGAATCATTTGTTGCTGGCCACCGAGTGTCTCCAACCTACACTGTTTTATTGGGCCACGACAGTGACGACAAATATCAAGAGGCAGCTTACCAAATGTAAGTGTGGCAACAAACAGTTCGGATACGGATCTATCATAGTATCTTTCTTCCTGGAGCGACTGCCGATATTCCGGATTCAGGGCGGTATAGTGGCAGATCCAGTGCCATGGGAGCCGAGGTTGGCTCGATGGGCAGCACTCATGCCCAGAGGAGGAGGGGGCCAGCAGATGGCCTGGAGGCCCAAGTTCTTCATTTGGCTCCGTCACCAGATGATCGTCATAGAGGACTGGCCCTATGCGGGCACAAATTTTACTGGAGATCCAAATCTCCCCTTGCCTGGAGGAGAAGACTGGGACGAGGAGCTAGGTAAGAACTCTTTGTGTTTCTGATGTTTTTATGTATTTAATTTTTTTTTGTAATACATGCCAGTCTCTGACAACAGATATATATATGTATGCAAATGTTGGTGCAGAGCGGCGCGCTGACTTGTCTCACATTGCACGGAGGGCACAACCTGCAGCCGACCCTCAGGTAGGGGGTGATGCGGATGATGATCTAGTACAGAACCTTGAGGCACTTACTCGAGGGATTCCAGATTATGGCAGATTGGCAGACGTGCCCAGAGCATATCAGAGGCACACGGTGGGAGTATCTACTCGTGTCCATCGTCTGTTGAGACGTTTGGTGCGAGCGGTGACATGCTATCATGAGCATCACCGTGATTAGACGCCTAGGTTTCATTTTTGCATGCTTTTGAGAGACATGTTGTCAGCGGCCATATGAGTTTTAGACATGTATTATTTTTTGGATTATGTAATGCGCGTGGCGCAAACATTATGACACACATGTATATATATACATATGCCTATGGTTTACTATTGTGTTTTCATGTGCTTGCTTGTATACTGTTTTGGTTACAAATTACGCAAATGTCTATCTAATACATGATTGACCAATGCATCAGATAATGTGTTTAATTGTCATGGAATATGTTGATATGTGATAAAATCAAAGCTCATTTCTAACAATCTCACACGTAAATACAACCTTAGAATGTGATGGTATCTGACGGAATATTGCCCGTTGAGCTGGTGGACGACAAGTTGAGAGTCCAGGTTCACTACCAATGCACAAATGCCGAGATTAATTGCTTCAGCAAGTAGCTCGATTACAGCACAGTATTTGGCGACATTGTTAGTAGTACGACCCAAACACACAGCCTGACAATCTATCAACTCACCATGAGGATCGTAGATCACCCACGCCGCAGAGGACAAGTTGCGAGTACTGCGGCAGGCACCATCAGCGAAACCAACATAAGGTGCATCAGACATCTGCACAAGAAGCGAAAAAACACAATAAGTGGCAGTTACGCCTTTGAAAACTGACACACACACACACACAACACACTTGCTAGAGTACATGTATGTACAAAATAAAATGTACCAGCATCACGCATAGTACTTTTTTAGGTAAAGCCCATTTCGGGGCTTCCCAAGAGGGTTCCCTTCATAATCAATCAGCTCGTAGACCCCTTTCTGCAGAACTTTCTTGACAATGTAAGGGCCTAGCCACATAGACTCGAGCTTTCCTGCTCCTAGCTTATCTTTTGCCTGATCGTAGAGCAGGACTAAATCTCCCTCAACAAAAGAACGTGGACGTACAGTCTGATCGAAGTGAGTCTTGACTCGCTTCTTTTGTGTTTCGATGGCCAAAGAGGCCAGGCGACGAGTCTCATCTAGCCGTTCTAAGTAAAGAAGGTGTTCTTCTAAGAGAGTAATGTTGGGAAGTAGCTCGACAGCTAATTTTAATGAAGGGATTTCACATTCAATTGGAAGGGTAGCCTCCAGTCCATAAACTAGTTGAAATGGAGTGAAACCAGTGGCATCCTTCACAGAGGTTCGGTAGGCCCACAAGGCAGGGAACAACATCAAATGCCAGTTAGACTTATGCATGCCAACGGTACGTTGAAGCATTGTAACCAAAATCTTATTGATAGCTTCAACTTGGCCATTGGACTGAGGGTAGTATGGAGTTGAACTATCGTGTTGCAAGCCTAGCTGGGTTGTTAATTCCGACATCATATGATTACGGAAATGCTTTCTGTGATCAGTGACGATGGCTTGAGGGATGCCGAATCGTGAAATAACGTGATTAAACAAAAATTGCGCCGCTGTGTGACCGTCTTCGGTTAATGTAGGCATCACCCCGGCCCATTTAGTAAATTAATCGACGGCAACGATAATAAACCCATGCCCCCTGGCCGAGCGAGGGTTACAGGTCATATAATCAATGCCCCATTTTGCAAAAGGGCCGACGGAGACAACAGGGTGCAATGGAGCAGGAGGCGCTCGCATCTTCCACTGGTATATCTGGCACTCATGACAAGAGCGGATGGCAAGGATGCAATCCTTGAAGATAGAGGGCCAAAAGTAGCCAGCACGAAGGATTTTTTGGGCAGTAGCATATCCGGACATGTGACCGCCACAGGCACCGGAGTGGCAGTCATTCAAGACCCGCTCAGCCTCCTCGAGAGTAAGACAACGGCGGAGAACAGAATCGGCGCCGAGACGATATAATGTATCGCCAATGATACGGTATGGTTGAGATTGATGATGAATCCTTCACCGAGCGTCTTTGGACACGCCCGGGCGAAAGGAGGACGTTTACAGATATACAATTATATCTCCGTACCATGGATCGAGGGTGCTAATGAGGAATAAGGTCTCATCCGGAATTTGATCCTCGACGTGAGAGGTCGGGGAAGAAGATGGCAAAGAGCAAATTAACTCAGCAAACACAAGGGATTTCTTGGACTTGGCAGTGGTAAATTCCAAGTCAAACTCTTGGAGGATAACAATCCACTTTGAGTACTTGCCCCCCAGCAACTAGCGTGACAATATGTATGTCATGGGGTTGCAATCAGAAATCACAGTGGTAGTACGCAATAGAATATAATGACGGAAACGTTGGACAGCACAAACAACGGCCAAAGCCAACTTCTCGACGTAAGCATATCGAGTTTCCGTATCTAAAAGGTTGCGGCTGAGATAATAGATAACATGTTCAGTGCCATCATCGTCAGCTTGAACGAGAACCATGCCGATAGTGGTGTCGGCGGCGGCCAAATATAGAGTGTAGTCACGATGATAGTTCGGAGGACGGAGCAATGGAGCAGAAACAAGGAGGCCCTTGAGATGCTCAAAAGATTCCTGAGCAGTGGTATCCCAATAAAAAGGGACATCGCGCTTTAGTAATCGTGTAAAACCTTTGGCCACCTCGGCATAGTTTGGAATGAAACGACGTAAAAAAATTGCTTTACCCTGCAAGCTTTGCAATTGCTGTAAAGAAGCAGGGGGAGGAAGATTCACTATAGCCTCGACTTTAAGGGGATCCAAACGGATGCCCTCTCGGGAAACGACAAACCCGAGCAGTCAGCCAGATTCAACGCAGAAGACACATTTGTGAGGATTAAGCCTAATTCGGTAGTATCGACAGCGAAGAAAGATTTCGCGAAGGTGCTTAGGGTGGTCCTGACGTTTGGCTGAATGAGCAGGAAGATCATCCAGGTAAGGATGTACAATGTGTCGAATGTCATGGAACGCATAAGACATTGCACGCTGGAAGGTAGCACCGGCATTTTTAAGACCGAAAGGGAGCTTCTTATAGGCAAAAGTGCCCCAGGGACAGATAAAGGCAGTTTTGTGTTGATCACCGGGAGCAATATTGATCTGGTTATAACCAGAAAAACCGTCCATAAAAGAATACATTTCACTTCCGGCACACTAGTCAATAATTTGATCAATGAATGGTGTGGGAAAATTATCTTTAGGACAGTCTCAATTTATATCACGATAATCGACATAAACACGGATTGTACCCTGTTTTTTAGTCACAGGGACGATATTTGAAACCCAATCTGTGAGCGGAATAGGATAAATGAAACCGGATTTAAGAAGCTTCTCTACCTTGGCCTTAATCGCTGCAGCCTTTCGGGGGTGTACAGGGCGTAAACGTTGACGAACAGGCTTAGCACCTGGGTACGTGATTATCTCATGCACCACTATGCTAGGATCAATGCCTGACATTTCTTCATAGGACCACGCAAAGACATCACGAAATTTGCGAAAAAGATTAGAATACAGTTGAATCTCCTCCGGAGTACAAGTGACTCCAATGTGAAGATGCTCGACAATCCCTGGTTTCACAGAGATGTCGATGGGTTGGGTTTGCGTAATGTTTACCATATTCCCTTCAGAAGACACTTGATAAAGCTGAATAGGTGTTTGAAGGATTTGAGATGGGAGACAAGGAGCAAACCGCTCGAGACAAGTGAGAAAATTCTGCAGGGCAGGTAGAAACGAGGAACGATGGTGAAAGTCATGCCAAGGAGGTTCCTCTAGAGACATAGTCTCAATAATGGCTTCATCGGAAGAGAATGTCTCTTGTAAAGGATCCGAAGAAGTTTTATCTACAAGCCCTAAGGATGGAGCAAGTTCAGAAGAGGGAGACGATGCAGCAATGATTTTGACATAGTTGAGCTCGGCAGGACTCAACGGCATCTGGTCGCCCCAAGAATCTACTTGGTCGGTAGGAGGAATAATCCACGGATCAGAACAAGTAGTAATCATATTAACAGAGGCGACATTAGGAGGTGGGAGCGGAAAAACACCCATAAGGGCAGGATCTTTGAAAAGTCCGGCTCCCAGACTCTCAGATAACTTCGAGGTATGCTCCACGAAAGGGATATTGCCTTTAGAAGAAGAAGCGAAGAAAGATAGCTGGTCTATGGTAACAATCTTCCCTTGATGAGGGAATCGGATGATACAAAACAAAGATGAAGCAACAACTTTCATCGCGTAGATCCAGCTACGTCCGAGAAGGAGGTTGTAGGTAAGAGTAGCGTCAACGACTTCAACTTCCATTTCGACCGTCTTCCCTTCCAAAGTGACGGGCAAACGTTGGAGTATACCATAAGGACGGGATGCTCTTCCATCAAAGGCTTCCAAGGTTGTGGGAGACTGGCTCAGCGTCGGGGATCCGATGGCTTTCCAATAGGCAACAGACATGATGCAAGTAGAAGCACCTTCATCAATGACTGTTCGATGAATTGTTTTGGAATCAATGATAACCTATATAAGGAAAGCAATTTGGGGAGGCAGTCTCTGCGTATGGCATTCTAAGTCAAAAGTAATTAAATCTGAATCGACCTGGTCAATGCCCCCAATAGCGGATAGCAAGGACTTCCTCTGAGAAGGGCAGCTCTGGAGAACTTCTAAAGCGGACATAGCCGATGGAGTCTGCGCTAAGTCCTCAACGATATTGTAGTGTTGTGCAGCACGAGCATTTGGGTTGTAAGAAGATTTCCGGAGTACTCCTTTTGGAGGGGGTCGAAGAGGCGTCTCAGTAGTAGGTCTCTCAATGTGGAGCGGACCCGAACTGAATGGTGGAGCACTAGAGGGGATCTCAGGCTCCTTCCCGGCAGATGGCGGATAATCTTTTGTTCGAGTACTGATATTGATAGGTATCGTTCCAGCCATAAACACTTGAGAACCGAAGGAAGAGGGAGGCTGAGAAGGGTCAGCCACCATCTGAGTTGTTTGAGTTTGTTGTGAGGGAAAGGGTTCTTTAAGCACCGCAAGAGTCCCGGAGGCGCCTTTCAACAAACGACTAACTTCGGACCGCCTCGGGCAGTCCTTGGTATAGTGATCCTCATCACAGATAAGACAGGGATACTTGGGTTTGCGTTTAGCACCGTCTTCGGGCGGAGGTTTAGGGGTGTCCTACTTAGGTTGATCTGGTTTATTCTTCGCTTTCCATTTCTTCTTCGCTTTCGAGGATTTGTCTGCCGTGGTTGATTAGACGGCATTAACCTCGGAAGTAACATTCGAAATGGGTGCTACCTGGGAAGGTTGGTCATTCGAAGCAGTCGATTTTTGCTTCCCGGGGTTCGCGGAATTCTTTTTTGAGGATGAACTAACCGAACCAATAATACCGTCAACAGTTGGTGTTGGCGGGGCTTTAGATGTTCCTGGTCTTGGGGCATCTGGCAGATAATCATACAATGTACCTGACTGAGAGTAAACCAAGTCAAGGTACTGAGCGCGCGCGATATCTTGCTCTTCAGTGACACACGCCCCCATGGCAATGTCCCGAGCTATTGGAGGAACGAACGAAGTCGTAAACCAATCGGTAAGAAGCTGGTCGGGAATCCAAAATTTGATCATACGTCTACGCCGTCTCCATTCATGAATATGATCAGAGATATGCGTAGCCGTCGTTTGTCTTAAGGATGTGAGGAGGTGTGTACCCGTTTCATATCGAATGGGTAACTGAAAATGCGTGAGGAATGCCATGGCCAAGGAGTTAAAATCCTGAAAGGATCCGCGATTGAGCTCAATATACCACTTAGCTGCAGAGCCAGTGAGAGTCCACTGAAAAAGGCGAAGCCGAATTGAATCGTCAAGCCATGAATTGGATGAGCACCAAAGGTGATAAGTCATGACATGGGCTTGTGGATCTTCATTAGCTTTACAATCGAATTTTGGACAGTCACTGGGAATTTTCGTTGGAACCGGAGGCCAATATGGGTTATGAAGAATAGGATCATTGGTCAATTTAGACACATCCGGTAATTCTAAAGTTGCTAAGAAAGGTAATTGAGGATTAAAGGACATCTGGGGCTGCTGCTGGGATGGAGCACCAGGGTTCCAACCAGGTGGCGGTTGCCCCCAAGGGCTTGGTCCGGAGGGATTTGCGTTCTGCCCCCCAGCGTTCCATGGATTACCAAACAGTCCTGCAGAAGCACCATATGGTTGCGGATAAGTTTGATAAGGATTCGTCTGCAGTTGTTGGTAATTTTGATATGGGGCAAACAACGGTTGCCCTTGAGGTTGCTGGTGACCATAAGGTGGTTGGACTCCAAACTGAGTTTGAGAAACAGGCTGAGTTTGATAGGTCTTTTGAGATTGAACCCCAGCTTGCATTTGAAAACCAGATGGGGTCTGGGGTCCAGCCTGGGGAAAAAACCTAGGTTGAGCAGTGCCAGAAGAATGTCCTGTAGGTTGGCCTATCTGGCCGGAAGGATAACCTTGTTGATATTGAGGTTGACCTCCCTGCCCAGAAGGTTGTACCTGCTGGGAAAGGAGTTGTTGTTGCCCAACTGAAGGTTGTCTTAATGTACCAGATGGCTGAGTGCATTGGGCAGTTGGTTGGCCTGATTGGATTTGAGGCTGACCAACTTGCCCAGAAGGTTGACTATACTGGACGGTGGGCTGACCATGTGGTTGAACAGCTTGTCCAAATATTGGACCATACTGGACATTGGGTTGGTTTGGGTTAACAGATGATTGACCAATTTGTCCAGTAGGATAACCTTGCTGGATACTAGGTTGGACTTTTTGAACAGAAGATTGACCTGAGTTACCAGAAGGTTGAACATAAGAAGAGAAAAATGGACCACCACCAGCAAAAGGGTTGCCATGGAAGGACTGCCCTTGTTGGTCTTGAGGAGGTTGTCTGGGAGATCGCGCAGGCGATACTTGGCCGCCATGAAAAGAGGTGGAACCCCAGTTAATTGACAATGGAATTGATACCTCAACAATCGGTTGAGATGGAAAATATTGATCGTATGGCCCCTCTGTTGGGACATTTGATGTAGGATCAAAGACTCCAAATAAAGAAGCCGAAGGACGACTAAAAATAGGAGTCGAAGAGGCTGCACATACCGTTGGAGCGGTAGTGATTGAGGTAACAGACACACTGCGATTTTGTGGAGTAAAAGGCTCTGTGGTGGGAAAAGTGAGTGGTGACCAAAGAGAACCTGTGAAAGGAGTTCCAGAGGGCATAGTATCCTTTAATGCTTTATACCCTGGTGGTAGGTCACCAGTAGTAGGAGTACTACTGATAGGTGTATTGCCCGTTGCGGTGGGAATTTCACCGCTCTTCGCAACGGACTCGTCAGTCGTAGTAGGGGACAAGTCTTCCATGTCAGAGGAAGAAGTTGGGACTGAAACACGAGGAGAAGTATAGTCCCAAAAAGGGACACTGTCCTCAAAAGGTTCCCAAACAGGGTTCCAATGAAACTCGTAAGTCTCGTTGCCTGGAGCACGAGAACTAATCGGTTGAATACTCGGAACCACGGGAAGACTCACAACCGGTATCTCGGAAGAAGACGGAATTGGTAATTCCGCTAGGATGAAACTTCACAAAACCTAAGGAATCTACTGAGATAAAATCCCTACTCAAACTAATTCAAACAAAATCTAATTGGGTAAATGTTATCGTGGCCGAATAAATTTTAGGATGCAAAGACACAACTTGACCTTTTCATGTTTTAAGAGTCGAGAAAAGGACAAAAAGATGACTCTAGTCTCCTTCGAATGTTTAATGAGCACGAAGTGACAAGACGCTCACAGGCACCTTTTCTTTTAAGGAGTCCGAAAAGGATCAAAAGTGACTACTCTGGAGACTCTAGGCAAAGGGTTTACCAAACAATCCGTAAAACTGCTTATACACCTTAGCAATCAGATGAAAACCAAGGACTTCCCGTACTGCAGTCAATCTTCCCGAATGCTGTGTTCAGTGCATTACGGCTTGTAAGGCGGCAGACTTGGCTTCCTGTGGATAAAGGATGATAACCTATTGGGGTCTCCCGTATATACACGACGGTACATGGGAGCTCAATCCGTATTGGTACTTATTGTCTCTCAGGAGGAATCACCCAACCATCAGTGAGGCAGTAGTTACAAGGTTTTACGACGCCGGAACACGTCTCTAGCCTAGACCTCTAGAATATGTGCGTTAGGTTCCAATGCGTTGTTAGATTCATTCGGTTGATTTTACAGTTGATCTTCAATTAAGTTTCAGTTTTTTGGTCCTACCGTATGTGATCTCTCAAAACTTCCTAAATGCAAACTATATGCCAAAATTATATCATTTCGTTCAATGAATTCTAACTATAGGAGAGTTGGAATTTTCAAACAAACAAAATGAACAATAAACAAGCACCAAAGATCCTAATGCAGCTAATAACAAGAAATGAAAAAAAAAAATTCTTTTTCTTTTTAAAAGCGACAAATAACAATAAATGCTAACTAATATAATGCAAAATGATCTTTTGTTTTTTCTTCTTTTAAAATGGCATAATGCATTTAAACAAATCTCAAGAGATATTAATAAGCATAAACAAACAAAATTTACTCAACGCAAAGAGAACCAAATCTGAAACACCAAGATGAACTGTTAAAACAAGGAAAAGCACAAAGACCTTCAATGAACCATGTGATCTAAGTTCAAATGAAGTGAAGCAAAATCCAAACAAGCTAGAAGTGAATTGCTCGAAGCACAGAATAACAAGCTTAAACAACTACTAGACGGGTGCGGAAAACAACCAAAAAGTTGACTGGATAATCAAACCAAAACTTCCCACAGAAGGCTCGACATGCACAGCCACTAGATGCTCTAGGGCTGGGATACAAAATCCATAGAAATAAGCAAACAACTGAAGAATAAAAGTAACAACCAGTCAAACAGAGGCCCAACACACTCCCAGAAGCTGTAAAAGATATACAAAGACAAAAATCTGAGTTTAACGAGCTTCCAACAAACACACTGGCAAAAATCGCAGGACTGGCGCGACTGTCAGCCTGCAACTTGCGCTATCAAGGAACTGGCGCGAGTTGCTGTGGTGCAACATGCGCCAACTGGCGCGACTGTCAGAGATAAAAACGCGCCAACATAGTTTGCTGGCCCAAAAAATAAATAAAAGAACCCAGGGTCTGGTCAACAGTACTGAGACAGATCGAACAGCAGAAAACAACTTCAAAGCTGACCCAGAAAGCTCATTTATGCAAGAAAGCAAGAGAAAACTAACATGCAAGACAAACTCCAAGCCGTTCGGTTCATAAACCAAACCGGAGATCGACTGAAGTGGCGTTGATCTACTCTGCTAATGCAAAGCAATAGCATTTCAAAGGCTGCCTGGCCGTGCTTCAGACTCCGTCCAAGGTTTATGAATCAAACAACAAATAGCTCCTCCCCAGCGGAGTCGCCAAATTGTTGGCGAGGTAAATCCCCTCTGCGGACAGAGGCGATCCCACTAGCCCAAAATGGGTCTAGCAACAATCAATTCACGCTACCGTGCAAGTTCCTAGTTGCATACAAAAAGTGGATTACGAGAACCAACCTAGAGTCCAACGCTGATGTCGAAGAAGAGTTGATACTCCCGTTCCCTTGCTCCGGCAGGTCACAATCCTTGCGATTCCCGCGTTTGGATACCTGCACATGCAAAGAACGAAACGAGAACAAGCATAAAATCCACTAAAATACAACTATATTTCAGTCAGAAAGGAAATAAATCAAACATTATCATGATGAACAAATGAGATTGGAACCATAACAGTAGTCGTTCTATTAATGAATAATCAACAGAGAAAGATACAACCAAGGTTCTGACGTTGAACCTCTCCTCTGGCTGGGCGAGCAGCTATCTATGTCTTGCAATAGACTTTCTCTCTCTCAGACTTCCGGCAGCATAACCTCCCTATGCTTCAAGACTCTTACTATCACTCAAGACAAGCATAATCACAACTAGCATTACTCCAAAAACTAGCTTCTCTAATGCATGAGGACAGACTTTTATAGATGGAGAAGGGAGGAAGATACAGTGCATCAGGACACCCATTGTGGATTGGCATTATCTCCGAAAAGCCGTTGTGGATAGATGTCAAGGATAGATGATGACTCTCGACCTCTATCTGATAAACTTTATCCTCAAAAGACTTCGTGATCTGAAGGGAAAAAACATCTGGGCACGCGTTTGTCAAAAATCATTACCAAACTTGGTTGGCGCGGGCGTTGTTCTAAGACAGAGCGCCAATGGTCGCACCCTCCTTTGAGGATCTCAGTGATTGGCACGGGTAAGACATGGTGGACCCGCGCTAATGGAAAAAGGGCACTTTTCAGGGATAATTTGCAGAAGGTGTCTTCAGGGAACATGAAGTACATACTCAGGGGAACATAATGCAAGTGTTTTTAGGCTATGTCACTGCTCACAGGTCCCGGAATGCGTCCTCCAATGTATGGAAACAGGGGTAACAGGGACGGTGACCAATGGTGACAAATTACTGTGTAACAACAACTAAGAGGGAGGCCATAGCATGGGAGGCTTCTGCAGTATCAAAACAAATTAGAAAACAATAATTGGCTATTATGCAAGATCTTGGTGCTACAGAGGATCTAGAAAGAAAGCAAACTATCACAAAAGTAGCAGCGAAGAACTTGCTAAATGAATTCAATTTAGTAAATAGTTCAGAGTCTAAGGTTTGTAAGAGTGCTTCTCATCTTATTGAGAATATTAAGAAGGTGAAGTAAGAGTTTGAGAAGGCCCAGTTTAGCTCCAAATCCCATGCACCCCTACATCCACAACAAAAACAAGTCAAACATCAAAGCCAAGTCAATCGAAGGTGGAGGCGATGCGTGTTTCCTCTTGGCACTGCGCACTCCCTTCAGTAACTTTGTGTTTCCTATTCGCATTGCACACTCCCTTCAAGTGCTGTGTTTCCGGACTATGTCATCATGCTTCTAGAATATGGCCCTATGTGCAGCACTTACACATGGGCAAGCTACATTGGGGAATGGAGCAAGGGTTCCATTATCCCTGAAACAGGCTCCCCCAATGACTGCTCTAGTGCCTATCAAGGAGTCTCAGTTGATGGCTAAAGATAAATTCAATGCAATTGAAATAATTGAAGATTCAGAGTCTGATTCTGTTGGTTCCTCTCCAGCAGCTGAATCAAATATGTCAAGGGAAGTCATTTGTCCCTTTGATAAGGGCAGTGGAGGTTTTCCAACCCATGAGATAGAAGATGAGTGGTGGCTTGTGGGTTGCTCTGAAATAATTGGTTTTTCCACTTGTAAGGGTAGGAGACTTAATCGGGGAGATGTTGTCACATTCTCTTTTCCCATGCCTTGCAGTTCTGTCACCAAGCACTGGGGAAGAGGAAGAGTTGTTGTTGTGTCTTCAAAGATTGTGAGATTCTCCAAAAAACAGTATGGTGAGGTAGGCCACCTTCCTGTGGAGTGGACTCGATGCTTGATACCTTTGGTCAATTTGAAGAAAGTGAAGATACAAGGTCATTGTGTAGCTGCACCTGAAATCCTTGGTTTGATGGACAACATACTACTAGCAGTCAGGTTGTACATCAACAATTCAATCTTTCAAAGCTTAACTGGACTTCCATTGAAGTTGGTTGCTTCATCAACAGAGGATAGTAACATAAACGCTCTTCCAAACGTTGTTCCAATTGCTTGGTAAGGAACCATTTTAGAAGGCCGATTTCACCCCAGAGGATATTTACATATGGAAACATTCACTGGATCTTAAGGATAACTCGGGAGTGTCAATGCCACTTTTGCCTTCCCTGAAGCATTGCAAATCAACTATAGGTTCAAATGAGCAGGAGAATGAAGGAGAGGAGTATCTGTCTGATTCAGAATTGGACAAAATTATCGGTGCATCAAAGAGTTGTCATCTGGAGGAAATAGATTCACCTTTTACTCTATTGTGTGATATGCGTCCATATCAAAAGAAAGCTTTGTGATGGATGAGTACATTGGAAAAGGGGATTATGAAGTTAAGGGTGATAGTGATCCTTGTATGAAGTCTGTTATCAAATCAGATGAGGATCAAATGAGAAGAACACCATGTTTTAACACTTAGTCTTCAAATGTACGGTTGTGTTGTGCTTATCAACAACCCCTCATGTATTAGTGTTAGTAATAACATCAACAAAAGGGGACCCTTCCAAAAAATCAATCCTAGTAGATAGTCATCCCTTTTTTATTTTTAGAATAAAATAAGATATCAAAGCAGAACTTACTAAATCATAGAAAGTTCACCTTTTCATAATTTAAGCATTTAAAACCTCATAAACGACAAATTATTTAAATAAGCGTCATATGATCAAAAATCTTAAGAATAACTTTATGCTTCGAAAGTCTTGAATATTAAAATAAACCTTGAAAAAGACCCACTTTTAAGACTATTCTTGCGTCGCAAAAATGATTGCGATAGACCTCCCTTATAAAAGTTATCTCATATCCACGAAATGCGAAATATTAAAAAGACTCTTACTATCTTCTCGCATCGTAGTTTTAATCATGCGGTGCTAATCAATAAAACATATGTAGACATTGTGAAATGCGATGGCTTCTCGCATATCGCATATTGCATCAACTCCTATGACAGTAAGTCTTAATGAAAAAAACTTTTTACGATATTGCGATATGCGATATTGCAAAAGAAAATCATAAAATCTCTTTTATCGCAACTCAAAGGGCTCATGGTTCTTGTAAAGTACTTCTCAGCTTTTGATGTGAAGTTATGAACATTAATTCAAAGCGTAACAGTTCATTAGTGAACATTTATTCAAATGATTATGATTATTGTGAAAGGAAATTTAATGCAAGTTGATATCTTCTAAAGTGATTTTGAATTAAAGATCCTCTGTCACCTTATTTTCGTCCTTATATTGCTTATTGTTGCATTCACTAGCATTTTTATCCTATTTTGTTTTCTGCTTGCAACTTTCAGGAAAAATACATAGAGCAGAACATCTAAAGAAATGGTGAAGAAAGGAAAGGCACCCACTTCTGAGAAGATAGAAATGACACCCCTATTTACAGACACCACTTGTAATCAAGATGTTGGGACATCCACATGGGAAACCATGTATCACCTGTTAGAATAATAACAACCGATAATAATGGAAGTAACAATTACAGCTGATGCATGTGGTTCTTCCAATGCTTCTTTAACTGAACTTGCATGTTCATTCTTACACCACATTGCTGCAAGACAAAAAATACTCCCTTATACTGACATGGTTCAGTGGATTATAGATGATGCGGACATCTCAAATAGGGAATTGAAGATAGGAAGTGAAGAAGTCGTAGGGTCATTTATTGCAGACAACCTAAGGCTCATGTACCATTTGCCAGAGTCGCAAGCCATCTACAACAGACAATTCGTCAAGAAGTTCGCCAAGGAAAATGAAGACTTGGCAGAATACACAAAAAATTAGTCAAATAATGAAGAAAGGATCAAGAAAGATAAAAACGGTATGCACGCCACTTGTTCTCTTAGTTCCCCTTTCTGTTATGCTGCTACTATGTTATGTAGACTGTTTGGTAAGTTTGACATCTACAAATTTTCGTTAAAATGGTTACCCCTAGTAGATGCAGCTGTCAATGCTAAAATAATGAATTGGGCCCAAATCTTGTCAGATAATTTAGACACTGCAATTATAGAATACAGAGGAAAAAGGAGCACTGCTTTGAGGGTTTACCCTCCATTTTTTATGAGTGCTTATGTTATGGATGCCATTTGTTTTGGTTTCAAATTCCCTATTATGGGATGGAAGTGGACTGCTCAAAATCCACTTCCCATTCAGATATATCACAAAGTCATGTGGGAATCAAATTTCGTTCCACATTTTTTCAAAATTTTTCACAGAGTTATGCTCCCAATCCACAAGAAAATTTACAACCGAGATGCCCCAAGGTTTTCACAAGAAGTTGAGGTAGATATTCTCCCCGTAGCCAGATGGTTCAGGGAAGAATTATTCACATATATCACAGTATTTGTCACTATTGCCTTGCCCCATGTTCTACCTTTTTATGTCTTGGACAAATTGATGGCCAGCGAGATAGCCTACCAGACATGCAGTGAAGGAGGGATGAGCAAGATTTTGAAAGACTCCAAGAAGGGCATTTCGCCCCAATTTCTTGTAACATGTGGAGTATTCGCATTGCATGACTTAGGACATGCTTTTAGAGAAGTTGATAATATGCTATCTTTGCAACTCCCCAAATTCCTAGGAAGGCAATATGTTCCCTTCGGCATTGTAAAGGATTTTACCACAATGGTTAAAATAAGGGTATTTACCGATGAAAAAGACCCCTTTGATGATGTTTTTCTATAGAAAATCACCTAAAGAGAAGTACGGCACACAGCACAAATTCGTTTTTACCAAGAAGGTCTACAAACTTTTGATAGCTATAGAAGAGAGAGGTTATCTAAGGTCCCATTGGACCAATTAATCATTGAACCATAAAGAGAGCCTACACCTAGTGTAAGATTAAGTGGAGATTCAAAATAAAAATCTAAGACAAGTTCTGAAAATGAATCCGCAGAAAAATTTGGTGATAAATATAAAACAACATCAAAAAATGAACCCAGCAAGTGCAAAGAAAAAATAAAACATATAGCCCAGTCCCTAGAAAAGTCTGATCAACAGACTCCATTTATAAAGCAAGTTGAATTTTCAACTCCCCTTCCAGAGCAAACAAAGCCGCTTGTAATAGATCTAGAGGAGGAATTGGAAAATTTCAATAAAATACTCAACACAGAGGAACAGAATATAGAACCACCAACAAATCCACAAGAGATGACTGCAGAAATAGTAATAGAAAGAGTTGTTAATACTCAGGAAACAGAGCATATTCCCATTGCTCCCACTTTTGAGATTGTATTAAGAATAGAGGAAATTCCTCCTCTAGATGTATTTTATAGCCCTCAACATAAAGTCGTCGTTAGAAGGCAAAGAAAGAAAAGAAAGTTGGAATCTGTGCTCACTCCTGAGGTTGAACCTCTGGATGTTCTTTGGAAAGACCCATCTACAGATGCTTCAAAAAATCTCACCAGACCCTCACAGGTCACAGGCACGTATGCCTCAGCAACCATTGATAAAACAACAGAAGTACAACTTCCTTTTAAAGAAAAAGAAGATAGGATTTTGTTATTAGAATAGCAGCTACAATAGGTCAGCATCAACGAACAGGTAGAAATATAGTTGGCTCAGCTTCAGCAAGAATTTCAACAAATGCAGTTGGCACATCAAAGTAGTCTAGCTAATAAAGAAGCACAGTTGCAGAACATAACAGAACTGCACAAAGATGATCCCAAAATTGAACAATTTGTCACAAAAGCACTAGGGCTCAATTCCCAATTGTTACACTGAAAAGAATTATTATGCCATAAGATTTCGCAGTGGAATTCTTAGTGCGAAATAGCTAATAAGATAACAAATCAAGTTGTAGAAATATGACTTGAATATGATTCAATTTTTAAGAAGATTTTAGACTTCTTAAACTGGAAGAAATCTAAATATGGGAAAAGAGTAGATATGCCTAAAATAGATGAATCGCACGAAGAAATTTTATTTGCAAAATGGGATTCTAGAATCAAAGAAGCAGAATCGGGAATAGAGGATGTGGCAGCAACAGTGAACAGTGTCATTGAATCTATAAATGAAAATCTGCACAACACTAATTTAGTGCCAGAAACCACCCCTGACTTTCTTCCAAAAGCACAACAACTTCAAGCGGTATGGAAACAGACAATGGAAGAAAGGGCAGAGACGATTAGACAAGTAAACAAGTTAAACTGGGAAGCCTATTGGCAATACTTAGTAAAACCACACAGTCAATGGATGAGTCTCAAATGATTAATTACTGCCAGTGAGAAAATAGTGCCAGCACATACCAATGCAGTCTTCATAGGACAATTGAAAGCTCAAGTCAGCCAACTGACGCTTCTAAAACTGATGTTGGATATTTGCGATCTTAAGGACCAGATGTAGAATTAGCCATATTTTTTTTTTGTTTATTTTTGCTAAAATGAGGCAGGTCGTTTAAACCTCCTCATCTATTTTTGTAATTTATCTTTTTAAGTTTCATAGATTAGTATTTAAACCCCTCTCATGCATTTAGAGAGGGGTCCAAAATTTTTATCAAAAGCATTCTTCAAAACATGCACTTCTGCCCCCCATTGAGGAGGTTTTGGTAAAATTAATGGAATGAGATTTATTTTCTACTTGAGTATAGCATTTGCTATAGAAACTCTTAGTTGATGTTAAGTGATTTGAAGGTAGATCTATATTGCTGGAGCACATGAGTAGGAATTTTTACAAATGGTACTTCTATCTCTTAATTCTTATTACTTATGTATCAAGCAATAAATTATTTTCAGTTATTTATGTATGAAAGCTTATATCATTAGTTATCATTATTGCACTTTTGTATGATGATGATTTATTCTTTATGTTGAATATATGAATGATTCTTTATGCGATATATTTTCCATATCATTTCGGCTAAGTTTTTATATGAAACAATCATTATTGAATGAATTTTTTTCTTATTGTGATTGAATGATCTTCATTATCAATTACTTTCAGAAATCATTTTATATCGCATATATAAATGTTATTCCCAGGATAGTTTTAAAGTTAGATATTTTCTTTCATTATAATAGACACATATGATAGTTAGAAGATAGATTAAGTTTAGAGTAAGTATTCACCCCATAAAACTAGAAAAGAAAAACATCATCCCATTAGCATAAAAATTACAAATAAATTTGGAAACTGGTCCATCATCCCTAGTCAGAGCCATTATCCCAAATGGAAAAGGAGTTGTTCTAAGGTTCGGACCGGGTGGTTATTCCCCTTGTTGGAGTCTCAATTTTTCGAGCCTTCAACATATTTGGCAAGTCAATCTACATCCTCACACCATTCTAAGAGTAAAACTCCCTCACCATCACCCTCAACTTCTTGTTTTCATACCAAATCTTTTATCTCAGAACTAGAAGTTGAAAAAAAAAATACAAAGCACATCACTAAAATCCCAAACAAGTCAGATAATTCTTCTTCTGATCCCCCTGAATTACAAACTTTAATCTATAAGTTACAGGGGATTTCATTATCTCAAGAAGAATTTGAGTTTTCCTAAGGTAGTGTCACTTCTCATCAAACACTAGAGCAAAAAGGGAAAAGCTAGGAATCCCACCAGTTGAGTTTCCTCTATCGAGTCATAAGAAAGCAAGAAAAACACCCGTAGAATCTCAGAGTGAGGTTCTGTCATCATTTTCTTCCACCATCCCATCCATATCATCACAAGAACACTCATCCATCCCCCAACTCCATATCATGGTTCACACAGGTACAGGAGTAACATCCTCCTCTACCTAATCACCTTCATCTATTGCCTCACCTTCTTCTACTCATACCTCGACAATGGTAGGAAATCCATCACCAAGACCATGGGCCAATCTAGGAGCTGTAAGGATGCCTACACCTTTATCTCAATTACCTACTCATCCTGAGAAATGGTTGCCCAAATTCATGTTACAGGGAAAAGTGTCTATATAGAACTGCTCTATCCCACTAAGGTGTGACAGCTGCCTTAGAAACAAACAGAGAAAAGCTACTTATGTTTTTCCTTTATGAATTATAGATACAGAGGAATAGAAAGACCAACCTCTGTCTTGCGCTAATCCATTGATTCGATCCCTCTCTTCTTTGATAGTCCCCAGCTACTTGCTCCCTTGCACGCCCAGCTTCACAAAGTACCTGTAAGATCACATAAGCATAGCACTATACAAAGACATGGATCTATATTCATAAACAATCTAGGATCAGATGTAAATTGACCATACAAATGTAACAAGCATCAATGATACAAAAGCATGGAGGAAAACTCAAATAGATTTTATTGATAAACAAGAAAAGATCCAGGAGGAGTTACAACCAGTCGTTCCAACCCAGCATTAACCTCCCAGCAAAGAAGCCCCTCTTCACCTCAAACAAAGCTTAGATCACCCAACAATCTGATGTTTGTCTCTAGAAACCAACATCAATTCCTTACAATATGCAAAATTCCAGCCTCTGGATCTCTGGGATGAGGGATCCATATATAGATATCTGTAAGGGGGATGAGTCAGCTTGTGATTTGATTAGTGTCTTCTCTCTGATAGTTCTTGCTTCCACTTGGAGACTAAGGTCCTCTTACTCATTCTTGGTCGAATTCAGTGAGGCAAGTGCCACAGGAGAAGATTCTGGAAGCTTCCATTGCCTCTCCACCTCGCGGAATGACACTGCCATTTGTCATTTCTTGCCCATCGCACCCCACAGAAGGGACTTTTGAAATGCAATGCACCCTCACAGTGTATTTGGGTGAGATGCAACGCACCTAGCCAGTGGAGCAGCTGCAATGATCCTGTTTTGACCAATTCTGAGTAGTTTCCCATGGAGAACTTCTGGGAGAAGCTGTAATCTGTTGACCTTGTTCCTTTAGGGGTTAGAACAAAACTTTTAGGGACTTAGGAGCCCTTGGTTTATGAACATTTCATGCTTGGGGTTGTAGGGCCCAAAAATGTCTATAACAGTTGACCCCTAAAGTATGAGGCCGTTAACCTTTTGGTGTCGGGTGAAATGCTTTATTATGAGGATCTGAAGTTCTTTCAATGCTGGGAGGAGACCTATAATAAGATACAATACAATACATTATCTTCATAATATTTTCATGATCTAGCTAAGGCGGGCATTCCCATGCTCAACTTTATAAATTCATTTTAATGTACATAGGACAAACAATCGTCTGAGTGTAGATTGATGATTCTGATAGAGCCATCATCCTTTTGAGTGGATGATTATCTGTGCAGCAATGATGTACATTTAATGTCTTTATTTCCCCTGAATATATGTCGTAGCCTGGATGGATGAAACTAGATCTGGGGTCTTCAGTCTCGTCCAATCTTCACTCAAAGTACAAGTCGATCCATGTGAGAAATGTTCTGAAGTCGAACATGGAAAGACATCGCTTGATTACCAGTCAATGATGTAAACTGTTAACAAGCACGAGAGGAATCACCGATAATGATAATGACCCTCAAGGTATTGCAGTATAATTCACATGGTGTGAATAAAGGACTTGGCGTCGAACACCACGCAAAATCTTTCGGTCGAAGGCCATTGATGTAAACCTGTCGCCGGAAGTGAGAAACTTGCCATTGAGGCATGCAAGCTTCAAAGTACTGAATGGGGTGTTCCTAGATCAACTTCTTGGATAATGAGCTGATGTCGACAAGAAGTGATCCGTCACAGGAGGGCCTTAATGAATCCCACATCAATGACACGGAACGGAGTAAATGATTTTAACGGAGGTGAAAACAATCTGGTGATATAAGGTTCAAGGTGGCAGTCATGAAAGAATGGAGTATAATGTATGGTAGTGGGTGAGACATAGGTGAATTCTCTGAAGGACTTCTCTTGAACATATCGGCGACACTGATGTGATGGATTGGTAGCATTAACCCCAAATGTGGATGGTATGGCATGACCATGGTGATGTGACCGATGAATGAAACAACCCAACCCGACTCGGACACGGAGCGGAAGTGTCATGTTCAAGAGCGACTTGCTACCAACAAAGTTTCTTTGAGTTTTCTTCCCAATTTTTCCCCAGTCATTGCTGACCAGTACCTCTTTATTTTTGTCAAGCTTGAGGAGGATAACATATGCTTGCTCTATAATTTTCCCTTCGGGCAAACCCATCGCTATGTTTTAACGAGCCTAGCGATAGTGAAACTCGTTCTCGTCTATAGACAAGTTTGTCGCTATTAATCTTTTTAACGAATTTAATGACAAAGATAACTTGGTCTGTTTCAATTTTAGAGAGTCTGAAAAGGAACGTAAAGGTAAATCCAAAATTCCTTTTTTGTCATCTAATCCCTTAAGTCCAAAAAAGTATAAAACAATACAGAAGGGATGGATTTTCGATACTTTAATGAGTTGAACAAAACAAGCGCTCGATCTTTTTGTGTAATAATCCCTTAGGTCCAAAAAGATTAAAATCTAGAGGAGGGATAGCACTTCCTATCCCTTTAACGAGATGGAGAGGCCAATGGCTCGGCAATCTTTTCATATTTTATGAGTCAGTTGAAAAGAGCTTAAAGGAGACTCATCTTTTGAGGAACGAGTGATAAAACGGGTAGCAGCTAATTCCAGGTAAGGTTTGGAATTTTCCAATCACGGCAGTGTCACAAGGATGGCTAGTGAAATCACTCTTCGCAGCTGTTCCTGAAAATGGGTAAACAATCAAATGGAGGTGAATGATCAGCCAATGAAAAAGTGGAGGTGACGGTGCAAACATGACCAAGGCTTTAACGGCTGAAGTACTACATTCACGATGGTTATTTACCGGGGAATAGTTCATTTTTTAATGATCTTAAACACGGGTGGAAACATTTGCTCATGTCTTATGTTTACTTTTTAACGAGCTTGAACTATGTGCTAAAACTGCTCGATCAATCCAGTCCTGTGATAAGAATGTATCATATAAAACGACAACTTTTAGAGATTTTCCCCACATCCTTTCTTTATGCAAGCTAGGAAGCGACCAATCCTACGAGTTTAAAGGGTTAGAGGTCCTAAAAATTTAAAAAATAAATAGTCGCTCTTTGCCTGAATGCCAAAAGGCTTGCATGCTCCCAGGTATAAAACAAAGTTTCAAGGTTACCCCTTCTTTAGTCTGTTAAAATATTTGTTTTACTGAGAGAGGCCTACCTCTTACAGGTTACCAAAGATAGTTCTATTTACGGCGTAAACAAAACACTTCTTCGGCGATGTCTACCGAAATAAACAAAGGTGAGCGGCGATGCTCGCCAACTCACATAACTTTGACAAGAGAATATTGTTCTAGAATAGTCCCCTCTTCCAATCACGGATGGGGGTACAGACTAGTCATCTTCTCCCGCGGAAACCTACCCTATACCTGCAGTTTTCCTGCTGAAGCAGACCAGGGTGCATGCCCCCTGGGTTTCAGTCATGTCCCCCCGAATCACTCACGCTCATCGGGAGGACGAATTGGAGATTGAGACATTTTTTGCGTGAAAATACTATTCAGGGATGGTATATGACTATTTGCTCTGTATGATCCGGGAAATGAAAGCTGGTCCACGAGCTTGACCACTCTTCTTTCGTGCGGAAAACACATTACTCTAAATAGTGAGGAGACAATTGCTCCCATGCAATAAATATAGTCTCGTCCAAGGAGTAGATTGTAATCCAGGGGTCCTTGAACTACCATTATGTTCATGTGAATGGTTTTCCCTCTCAATGTTATGGGCACATTGGGAAGGATCCCTAACAGTCGACTAGTTCCTTTATCAAAGCCTGTTAGATTTCTCATCTCAGGAAAAAGCGATGGTGAACCAAGCGCTTTCCAAGCAGTTGAGGAAAGCATACTCACAGAAGCCCCCTCATCTATGATGGTACTAGCCATAACCATTCCATATATTTGAACAATGATTCGGAATGGTACACTAGCTAGTAAACGGGGTCTGCCTAGTTGATTCCAGTCGAAGGAGACAACTAGGTTGCTTGGAGGTGGGACCGAATAGATGGTCGAGTACGACTCTGACGAACTTCCTTCTTGCGATAAAGGAACGGGTAAATTGCCCCCATGTTCGTTGGAGTCTGTGCTTATGAAAATAATTTGGACGGTGTCATCCTTGTTCTCTTCAGTGACTGTATCATCTGAAGATGGAACCTCTGAAGGCAAGACCGGGTCAATTTCCGCCTCGACGTTTTGACTTTCGTCTGGTGTGGATTCAGATGGTTTATCTTCAATGACAGATGCTTCGACCGACCACCTGAGCGGGTCAACCGAATTTTCAACTAGTGACGGACTCGGCAAGAGTTTTTTATATCCAGGAGGAAGTCATAACAGTGAGACCGGAAGATCATCCAAAACTCTTTTAGCTTCATCTAAGAAGGGACAACGGTGGACGACATGATCGCCTTTGCACAGTTTACAAGGAAATCTATATTTTTCTTTTTGTCCTGGGGCTTCACTTTCACTAGTTGACGGTGTGTTTTCAACATGATCATCAGAGGTTGATGACACCGGGTTGTGCATATGAGGACACCAGTCCCTTAAGATCCGAGGGATGCAAGGACAATCTCTGTGATAGTGGTCTCCTTTGAAAATGACACATGGCGATTTAGACCTGGTCGGTGGAGTGTGTGGATTTTCGCTAGACGACACTCGTTTGCCCCCATTCGCTTTTGGCTCCTTCTTCTTCTTCTCTTTCTTCTTCTTTTCCAACTTCTCCTTAGGTACTTGACTTTTGGCTTTACCAGCCCCATCAAGCGAAGAGGAAGGAGGAGAGGAAGAATTAGAGGAAGTAGAAGGTTGGTGGGTAACTCTGGACTCGTCTAATTGCTGATTCGATTGTTCAGGAATTGTGGCATTCTGAATGACAGAGGTTGAGAAGAGCCATACAGGCAAACCAATTGTCAGTCCTGGAAGTGACAATGTGGCCATATGGGGTGCACCAACATCTCCCCAAGAGGAGAAGGGACTAGGATTTCCTCCAAGGGGAATTCCTTGGTTGGTGGATTCCATTTTCTCAACCCAAGATCAACGTAGGAAAGGGGTAATGAATATTCCGTTTAAAATAAATTTTAGATGCTTTGACACAACTTGTTTTTTCAGTTTTTAAGAGTCGAGAAAAAACAAAAGATGACGCTAGTCGCCTTCGATTTTTAATGAGCCTGAAGTGACAAGTGCTCAGATGGACCTTTTCCGTTAAGGAGTCTGAAAAGGAACGAAAGGGACTACTCTGGAAATCTAGGTAGAGGGAGTACCAAACCAATCGCAAAACTGCAGAATACTTTTTACAGTACGGCAGTCAATCTTCCCGAATGCTGTGTTCGGTGCATTGCGATCGATAGGGTGGCAGACACGGCTTCCTATGGATAAAGGATTTAAGCCTATAGGGGTCTCCCAAAATATACTCGACGGTACGTGGGAGCACAAGTCCGTACTGGAACTTATCGTATCAAAGTGGAGGAATCACCCAACCATCAGTGAGAACAATAGTTACCAGGCTTTACGACGCCAGAATACGTCTCTAGCCTAGACTTCTAAATGTTGTGCATTAAGTTCCAAAGCGTTGTTAGATTCATTTATTTTATTTTAAGTTGATCTTTTTTATGAAGTTTGCCTTTCGGTTTCACCACGAGATGTAGATGTAATTCCTAAAATGCAATCTAAGATGATAAACAAACTTTTTATCTTCTTTATGCAATGAAAATCCTAGCTACTAGGGAAAAGAAAGACAGAATCTTTTCACAAAGAGCAAAGAGCACACTCTAAATGCACTTTTCCTAAATCAAGCCAATCAGACTATCTATATGCAAATGCACATGCATGTATTTGTTTTTCAACTTTCTTAGTATATGGATGCTAAAAAGAAAGGTGATGCACAAATCTGAATTTCTTTTCAAGCGACGTATATAAACAAGCTTCTTTTCGAAATAAAAAATGGAGACGATTACGACACCTTACGATTTTGAAATGAATACTCGTTCTTGACACTAGAAAATTACAAATTCAGACCAAAAGCAACAGTAACAGGATAATCGACCATCAACAGCAATCAAACACTTTCCTAGGACTGAAGTCGACACTTGTGACAGTTTCAAATCAAAGGGCGACAGTACGATTATGTTACTTTTGCAAAGGAGAACTGTAAACGACTCAACAAACACACAAAAACATCTACAGTTCTTTTGTACAAAGGAGGTGGAATAACAGCAAGGAAAAGGGCTTTCAAACAGACATATACTGATCACAGGCAGCAAAATTCAGGAATAGAACTGGAAAGAATGATCCACAGAAACCACAACTAAACAGAGCTAGTCTGATCAGCGCACCTGTAACACGGAGAATCTGAAATGCAGCGTAGGTTGCCCACTCGGGAAGTGCACTGAAATTCAGAATCTCTGAACAGTACCTGCGCTGGGCCAGAAACGAGACTTTGTTCGGTCTCTGGGTCACAATTTGCAGTTCGGTTCTTGGTTTTTGCCCGAGTAAAAAGCAATCAGTAATGCAACAATCAGGGGTAGATCTAAGGAGTATCTAAGAGCTATCACAAGGGCAATCAGATAGTTTGTAAATCAGTTGTTTAAATCATAAACAAATCCAGTGGATGGATTGAAGCAGCAGTTATCTACTTTGCATTTGTTATGGCAAATGCAATTCGAATGCTACTTATAAGTTTATGAAACAAACAACAAAGAATGATAAACAAACAAACTAATTATCTCCCCAGCGGAGTCGCCATTTTGTTACAGGGAAAAGTGTCTATATAGAACTGCTTTATCCCACTAAGGTGTGACAGCTGCCTTAGAAACAAACAGAGAAAAGCTACTTATGTTTTTCCTTTATGAATTATAGATAGAGAGGAATAGAAAGACCAACCTCTGTCTTGCGCTAATAACTTGATTCGATCCCTCTCTTCTTTGATAGTCCCCAGCTACTTTCTCCCTTGCACGCCCAGCTTCACAAAGTACCTGTAAGATCACAGAAGCATAGCACTATACAAAGACATGGATCTATATTCATAAACAATCTAGGATCAGATGTAAATTGACCATACAAATGTAACAAGCATCAATGATACAAAAGCATGGAGGAAAACTCAAATAGCTTTTATTGATAAACAAGAAAAGATCCAGGAGGAGTTACAACCAGTTGTTCCAACCCAGCATCAACCTCCCAGCAAAGAAGCCCCTCTTCACCTCAAACAAAGCTTAGATCACCCAACAATCTGATGTTTGTCTCTAGAAACCAACAACAATTCCTTACAATATGAAAAATTCCAGCCTCTGGATCTCTGGGATGAGGGATCCATATATAGATATCTGTAAGGGGGATGAGTCAGCTTGTGATTTGATTAGTGTCTTCTCTCTGATAGTTCTTGCTTCCACTTGGAGACTGAGGGCCTCTTACTCATCCTTGGTCGAATTCAGTGAGGCAAGTGTCACAAGAGAAGATTCTGGAAGCTTCCATTGCCTCTCCACCTTGCGGAATGACACTGCCATTTGTCATTTCTCACCCATCGCACCCCACAGAAGGGACTTTTGAAATGAAACGCACCCTCACAGTGTATTTGGGTGAGATGCAACGCACCTAGCCAGTGGAGCAACTGCAATGATCCTGTTTTGACCAATGCTGAGTAGTTTCTCATGGAGAACTTCTGGGAGAAGCTGTAATCTGTTGACCTTGTTCCTTTAGGAGTTATAACAACACTTTTAGGGACTTAGGAGCCCTTGGTTTATGGACATTTCATGCTTGGGGTTGTAGGGCCCAAAAATGTCTATAACAATTCAATCCTGACAATGGCCTATTAGTCGAAGAACACATAAATATTTTTATTCTATCTGTCAATTTGAATGGAGTAACAGAAGAGGATGCATTTGTAAGATTATTCCCCTATACTTTAGAAGGAGTGGTAGGATCATGGTCTTTTTCATTACCATCTGGCTCCATAAATAATTGGGATACATTTCAAGATTAGTTTTTAACAAAATTTTGAGATGATAGGTCTACAGCAACCTTAATAAATGATCTCTCCAATTTGAAAGTCGAACCAAAGGAGCCAATTAAGGATTTCAATTCTCATTTTAATAAATTATTGAACAAAATACCAGCAACATCTAAGCCTAGCAATGAAGTTCAAAATGAATGGTATATTTCTGCTTTACCTTCAAATTCAACCATCTTTGTGGATAGAGTTTCCAAGCCAACCTTAACAGAAAACATGAAAGAGGCAATAGCTGTTGAGAAGTGTATCCTAGATGTAGGAAAGAAAAATGTTGTAGAGGAAAGAAAGTCTAAAAAAATGTCTTTTAGAGATGATGCTAAGAAGAAACAATCGAAGGACCCTTTCGACTTGGAAGGATTGCAAAAGGTTTTAAAGACCATGTCTTGTAGGAGACACAACAGCTCACAAAATCCTGCATGTTGGCTACTACTAGCCAACTCTATTTAAATATGCACACAGTTATGTAAGGAGATGTAAAATTTGCCAAACTATTGCTGGAAGACAAAAGAAACCGTCATTGCCATTACAGCTGGTCAACATTGATCAACCATTTGAACAATGGGGATTAGATATAATAGGTGAGATTATTCCTCACTCTTCTAAGCAGCATAAATACATCCTTACAGCCACTGACTACTTTACAAAATGGGTAGAAGCGGTTCCACAGAAGATAGCCAACTCTGAGAATATCATTGAATTTATAGATCAATTTATCATCACCAGGTTTGTCTTAACTTCTGCCTTAATGTTTAATAATGCATCATATTTCTCAGGAAATTCCATGACATAATTCGCTCTCAAAAGAGGTTTGAAACTCAAATATTTTGCTAATTATTATCCACAAGGAAATGGATTAGCCGAATCAACAAACAAAAACCTTATTAGAATTATTAAACAAACCATTGATCAAAATCAAAGAAACTGGCATAAGTCTTTAATGAATGCCCTTTGGGTAGACTGGATAACTCGGGAAACCTTCATTGGCACTTGTCCTTTTAATTTAGTTTATGGGAAATAAGTATTCTTACCAACAAATATAGCTATTCCTTCATTGGACTTAGTTCAATTCATTTAAGAAATGCCTTCCTCATCCATGAAATTAAGACAGTTACAAATTCTTAAACATGAAGAGGAATGAGAAAAGGCAAGAATTACCCACATGCATCATCAACAATTAGTGAAAGCCTTTTTGATTCAAACTCAATGTCTAGAAAAGATTTTCAACTTGGATACCTAGTATTAAAATGGGATAAAGCCCATGAAGAGAAAGGAAAGCATACTAAATTCCAACGGATGTGGCTTGGACCATTCCAGATTGTCAAACTCATTGGCCCATCAACTTTCATGTTACAGGATTTAGCAGGAAAGAGGAAATATTTACCTGTTAGTGGACAGATCCTAAAGAAATATTTTCCATAGAAGATGATCTCTTCTATTCTTCTATAAATTATAGTTTTAGTTTAGATTTCTTTTGATAATAAAACAAGTTGAGAATGTTCACTTTTGGTTTCACGAAAAGAATAGTTTCTCATTTCAATTTTGTTTTTTCGCTTGTATAAGTAGAAGTGGTTATGAAAATTATTCTCCATTTATGAAACATATGGTTAAGTGTTATTATCTTGAAAAAAATTTCCTGTTCTTCCGTTTCAATTATCTGAGTTTTGGTTAGAATCAACCTTAGGAAGAAATTTTCCTTACATCAATCACAAAAGGTATTAATAACCAAAACAAAGACTCTCTACGGAAAAGCTATTTTTAAACTCTACAATTGTCATCTAGGAAAATTCTTAAGGAACCAATGACTTCCCCCCACTCAAGAAGTTTGCAAGATTCAAGGAGTAATCCAATTATATACTTTAAAACTTAAATAATAAGAGGTCTCATCAAGAGCCGTCTTATCATGATCATAAAGATTATAACAAACTGACATTGCCATATTGAATATCAAAATAGGGTAATGGCTTGAGATTGTTTCAATCAGAAGACAAGGGGCCTCATCAAGAGCGAGCTTGTTTAGTTAAGTTATAAATCAAGTGAATGGCACTGTCAATTTTGGCCACCAAACCAAGACGTTGTTCTTTAAGAAATAAAAGAGAAATAAGAAAAAAAAGTAATAAGTATATATGAGGATTTATCTTTGAAAATTGCAGTCTTCTCAAAGTGGGACACTGGATAATTACTAGATAATAGGTAACCCTGTCGAGGCTATGAATTTCTACTGGTAACAAAGGCTCTACGTACGACAAATGAGTAAACCAAAATTGATCTAATGAGATTCTTTTGTTTTATCTTTACAACCTAGTAATGACTTATGAGAGTAAAAGGACTAACTCTGAGAAGAAGATAATCAGAATAAATATAGTTAGAACAAAATATTGTTAAGAAATAACACTATTTACCTTATATATTAGACAATGTAGTTTCATTTTCAAAATCATCTCTATTTCGGAAGTTTTAAAAAATTCAAAAAACCCTCAGAGATAACTGGTTCTTCCAAGTGAATCGCCAATTGTTGTGCTTATCAACAACCCCCCATGTATTAGTGTTAGTAATAACATTAATAAATGGGGACCCTTCCAAAAAATCAATCCTAGTATATAGTCATGCCATTTTTATTTTTAGAATAAAATAAGATATCAAAGCGGAACTTGCTAAATCATCGAAAATTCACCTTTTCATACTTTAAGCATTTAAAACTTCATAAACGATGAATTCTTTAAATAAGCACCATATGATCAAAAAGCTTAAGAATAACTTTATGCTTGGAAAGTCTTGAATATTAAAATAAACCTTGAAAAAGACCTGCTTTTAAGACTATTCTCGCATCAAAAAAACGATTGCAACAGACCTCCCTTATAAAAGTTATCTCACATCCGCAAAATGCGAAATCTTAAAAAGACTCTTACAATATTCTCACATCATAGTTTCAATCATGCGATGCTAATCGATAAAATGTATGTAGACATTGCGAAATGAAATGGCTTCTCACATATCACATATTGCATCAACTATTATGGCGTAAGTCTTAACGAAAACAACTTTTTGCGATATAGCGATCTGCGATATTCCTAAAGAAAATCGCAAATCGATTTTATCGCAACTCAAAGGGCTCATGGTTCTAGGAAAGTACTTCTCAACTTTCGATGTGAAGTTATGAACATTAATTCAAAGTGTAATGGTTCATTAGTGAACATTTATTAAAACAATTATTATTAGTTGTGAAAGGCCATTTGATGCAAGTTGATATCTTTTAAAGTGATTTTGAATTAAAGATCCTCTGTCACCTTATTTTCATCCTTCTATTTCTTATTGCTGCATTCACTAGCATTTTTATCCTATTCTGTTTTTTGATTACAAATTTCAGGAAAAATACACAGAGCAGAACATCCAAAAAAATGGTGAAGAAAGGAAAGGAACCTGCTTCTGAGAAGACAGAAACGACACCCCTATTTATAGAAACCACTTGTAATCGAGATGCTGGGACATCCACATGGGAAACCATGTATCACTTGTTATAAGAAGAAAAACTAAAAATTATGGAAGTAACAATTACAGTTTATGGACGCGGTTCTTCCGATGCTTCTTTAACTGAACTTGTGTGTTCATTCTTACACCGAATTGCTGCAAGACCAAAAATACTCCCTTATACTGACATGGTTAAGTGGATTATAGATGATGCTGACATCTCAGATAGGGAAATCAAGACAGCAAGAAAATAAGTAATAGGGTCGTTTACTACAGACAACCTAAGGCTCATGTACCATTTTCTAGAGCCGCAGGCCATCTACAACAGATAATTCGTCAAGAAGTTCACCAAGGAAAATGAAGACTTGCCAGAATGCACAAAAAATTGGTCAAATAATGAAGAAAGGATCAAGAAAGATAAAAATGGTATGATAGCCAAGAACAAGGCAGATCTCACATTCCTCAAAATATGTAGAGACAGCTCAATTCCCTATGCATCTCTCATCCCTATTTATTGAAACCAAGGAGACCTGTCCTACATAATTACTGATCTATCCTGATGATGAGCCATGGTGGAGGGCTCGAAATGTCAACGCAAAAAAATCATGGATGTGAAAGCTCTGGAAGAAAACAACACACAAAGCTCTGATCGCAGAAGCCTCAAAATAATAATTTTAACCCTATACAGAAGGGAGAAATTACAGAAGGTTCAGGTATTTGAACATCTAAGATCTATGATAGCCAAGAACAAGGAGGATCTCACATTCCTCAAAAGATGTAGAGACAGCTCAGTTCCCTGTGCATCTCTCATCCCTATTTATTGAAACCAAGGAGATCTGTCCTACACAATCACTGATCTATCTTGATGATGAGCCACGATGGAAGGCCCGAAACATCGATGCAAACAAATCATGGATGCGAAAACTATGGAAGAAAACAACGCACAAAGCTCTAATCGTAGAGCCTCAAAACAATAATTTTAACCTGATATGGAAGGGAGAAATTACAGAAGGTTTGGGTATTTGAACATCTAAGATCTATGATAGCCAATAACAAGGCAGATCTCACATTCCTCAAAAGATGTAGAGACAACTTAGTTCCCTGTGCATCTGTCATCCCTATTTATTGAAACCAAGGAGATCTGTCCTACACAATTACTGATCTATCGTGATGATGAGCCACAGTGGAGGGCTCGAAACGTCGATGCAAACAAATCATGGATGCGAAAACTCCAGAAGAAAACAATAGACAAAGCTCTGATCGCAGAAGCCTCAAAACAATAATTTTAACACTATACGGAAGGGAGAAACGACAGAAGGTTCGGGTATTCGAACATCTAAGATCTATGATAGCCAAGAACAAGGCAGATCTCACATTCCTCAAAAGATGTAGAGACAGCTCAGTTCCCTGTGCATCTGTCATCCCTATTTATTGAAACCAAGGAGATCTATCCTACACAATCACTGATCTATCCTAGTGATGAGCCATAGTGGAGGGTTTGAAACGTCGATGCAAACAAATCATGGATGCGAAAACTCCGGAAGAAAACAAAACACAAAGCTCTGATCGCAGAAGCCTCAAAACAATAACTTTAACCCGATACGGAAGGGAGAAATTACAGAAGGTTCGGGTATTCAAACATCTAAGATCTATGATAGCTAAGAACAAGGAAGATCTCACATTCCTCAAAAGATGTAGAGAAAGCTTAGTTCCCTATGCATCTCTCATCCCTATTTATTGAAACCAAGGAGATCTCTCCTACACAATTACTGATCTATCTTGATGATGAGCCACGGTGAAGGGATCGAAACGTCGATGCAAACAAATCATGGATGCAAAAACTTCGGAAGAAAACAACACACAAAGCTTTGATCACAGAAGCCTCAAAACAATAATTTTAACCCTATCCGGAAGGGAGAAATTACAGAAGGTTCGGGTATTCGAACATCTAAGATCTATGATAGCCAAGAACAAGGCAGATCTCACATTCCTCAAAAGATGTAGAGACAGCTCAATTCCTTGTGCATCTCGCATCCCTATTTATTGAAACCGAGGAGATATATCCTACACAATTACTGATCTATCCTAATGATGAGCCACAGTGGAGGGCTCGAAACGTCGATGCAAACAAATCATGGATGAGAAAACTCTAGAAGAAAACAACACACAAAGCTCTGATCGCAGAAGCCTCAAAACAATAAATAGGAGTTCTTCAATACCAGGTGGCTCGTTGGGTTCTCAACTCCAAAAAAGGACATCCTCGAGGAATGGTGGCAAGACCCTTCAAGGTTCCGGGTCAAGACAGATCAAGCTTGCAAGACAGAGGGATTGCAAAAAATTATATTAGTTAATTGATGCAATGATGTGATGGTTGTATCGCAAGCCAAACTGTGACATTTTATATGGCACCTAAGTTCCTGTCATGTACATCATTACCAACCAAGGGACCATTTTTAACTGGGCAAACATCCTGTGTTCATCCTTAAAAACAAACAAAACAGCTTCCAAGCTCCCACAACCAGAACCGCCTCCAGAATTCTATATGTCATCATACCTCCTCGATGCTATTTTCTCACGATGTTACTTCGAAAACTAGAGTTTCAACTGGAACTCATCGCCAGCCAATCCTGTGCATAGCCATTATAATGTTTTTTGGGACATAGGTTATAAAGGCATGCTAGATATAATCCATGAAACTTTCATCAGCCCATTGTACCAACTACTATTTGGGGAGGAACCACCATCCATGTCTAAGAGGGCTATGAAGACACTCATCAAGGTAGCGCATTGGTTCCCCATTGAAGAAGGAACGTTCATTAGAGTGTTCAGTACCCATAAGCCTCTGCATGCCCTACCCAGGTTTGCCACAAATAAGATGCTCCTGCGAGAGGTTTGTTATCAGATGACACAAGGGTTTTCAAAGATATTGAACAAAGGAAAAAAGAAACCCTAGCCCACCTTCCCTCTCACCGTTGGGGCGTACGTGGTATAAAATTTAAAATAGGTAGAGGTAGAGGCTGAGGTGCTGAAGGGAAACCATTTCATAATGCTCAACTATCGAACTTATGATCTGGAGAAAGTAGTGTCTACCCATTGCAAGAAGGAAAAATTCAGTTGGTCATATTCTCATACCCAAAAGGACATTAAAGATGGGGTTAGAAATTGGTATAACGCTACAAGGAAACTTAGCCGAAGCAAATAGCAGGCTACAGAGGATGAGCCCCAAGATGATTCCCAGGAATACATGAGCCTCAAAGAAAGAGCTTCTGCCATAAAGAAAAAGTAGCATGAAGCATCAAAGGGTGCTAGGGAAGCTGAGTAGTGCAAAGGGAAAGAGGTTGAAGACCCCGTGAGAGACAACGAGGAGGAGGATGCAACACTGGAAAAAATAAATTCCGACATGGCAAGAAAGAAGCGATAGCTCAAGAGGCAATGGGAGCTGGAGAGAAAACAACCTAGAGATTATAACAACCAGAGCCAAAGCGAGAACAGGAGAAGGCAAGAAGAGAAAGAAAAGGAGAAACAGTTGTGGGAAAGGCAACGGGATTAAGAAAGGAGAGCCCAAGAAGAAACCAAGAAGTCTAGACAGAGAAGAGAAAGCAGGAAAAGGAGAGAAAAAAGAAAGAAGAGGAAGAGCAAAAAAAATAGGAAGAAGAAGCTGAGGAGAGAAGGCAGGAAGAGAACAAGAGGTTGGAACAAGACTTGAAGAACATGGAAAATGAACTAGAGAGGCAACGAGCACTAGCAGAGGAAGAAAAAAAACAATGAGAAGAAGAGCATAAGAGGGATAAGGAAAAGGAATCCAGGGAGAGCGAACAAGGGGAGACAAGCAAAATAGCTAACCTAGGCATGGAACAAAGCGAGCTTCCTCCATTAGATGTACCCCATACTACTCCCCTCACTCGTGGACATATTCCACTCCAAGAGCTAGGTATGTCGGAGGATCAAGACGAGGAGGTCCTATATCTCACTAGACTCACTTTCGATGAAATAAACCTCAAGATTGTACAACAAAGGAAGAAGTATTGCAAGAGGAACCCAGCTGAGCCTCTGTCAGTGCCCACAACCAAATATATCATGCCTAACATTACATGAAACCCTTAAATGATCGATCCGACCAGGAGGGCTTTCACTGCCGCCACAATGTGGCTAGGATGAGCAAAAAAATTGTAGATTTGTAGAACAGGCTTTATGCATCCAAACAAAGGGCCACCATGGTAAAATGGGAGCAGAAGAATATGGAGGAAGAGAACACGACACTTTGCTTAGTACACACAAGTGAAACAGAGTTCCAAGAAACCATTGAGGTAGAAAAAAAGACTTTGGGGGAAGCCATGGCAGTAGTTTACGAGGAGATGTCTAAACTACACCACATGGTAGCCCCCATCATGGCCATCCAAGCTCACACAAAAGAAAGAGTAGCCATTCTTAAAGAGGTTATGACTACTTTGGATAGGATACATGTGTTGGAAATAATACTGAGAGGGGGGGTGAATCAGTATTATCAGATCATTAAAACTTTTTCAATGCTCAAAAACATATACGCTACTTCAGTTAAGTGAACCCGCGTGTACACGCTTCTGTGTCTAAAGCAACTAGCGTATATCCATAAATCTTATGATTCAGTTAGCTTATCTTCAGTAAATGCATCAGAACATTATTAACCATATTAACAGTAAACAGGTGCAGTATAACAGAACAGATCATCACACAAAAGCCACACACATGAACACAAAGATATAAGGTGGAAACCCAATGTGGGTGAAAACCACCTGCTGCAAGTCATCTCAATCTTCTTCTTAATAAGAAAATCCTTTTACAATATTTGTACTGGTGCAGTCTTATACCAGTACGGGAGCTACAATCCCCTTTGCTTTTGTACTAGCCGATCCATTTACTAGTACACAGGCTGCTACCTGCTACAATGCTCCAAAGATCTCCCTTAGCTTTTGTACTAGCTTAGATACTAGTACGTAGATGCTTGCCTACAATCTTCTCTCCTCCAGGTACCACGTTTCATCAATTTTCAGACTGGATACACTGAAGCACAACACATAATCTGAAAGGCCACTTTTCATCCAATTTTCATACTGGACCCATAACTATCATTGAAGCTCAAAACAATCATCAAACTCTGAATCACTGAAACCCTGTTAACGACAGTGTCACCAGAACACAGAGCAGACACAGAACTCTGTTATAACCATCAGATCCATCTGCAACTTCAAATATCAAGCTTTACAATGTATACGCTACTTCGATGAATCAAACCCGCATGTATACGCGCTTTTATCAAAGCCAACCCGCGTACAGATCTAAAAATAATTTCTCATAACTTGCAGCTGTACCAGACATCAGTCATACTCATAACACTTATAGAACAATACATGCGTCAGTATGTAGATCTAGAATAAGCATCATAAAGATAGTTCATTTCAAACCATTTGATCCCAATCTCTCCTTAGATCTAGTTCTCCATCAACCGGTGAGATCTCTCCTTAGCTCAGATCAAGCAATGCATCATCAACCCATAACCCTGCATACTGGATCTAATGCTTCATCAGATATTCAAGACATTTCAGATACACTTGCCTAATGATTTCCTTCTCCTTATATAGCCTTAGGCCTTGTTCAATACCAAGAGCCAAAACCATAGAAATCCAATACCATCAACTTCAAAACTAGGGATCGACACGCCCGTCGAGACACAATGGTCCGAAACCATAGGCACAACTTCCAAGGACTAACCGCCATGGACCAAAGGTACTTTTCCACATACATGCGCTTTTGCTGAAGCCAACCAGCGTGTACACGCGACTTGGGCTTAACGAACCTGCGTGTATGAACTTTCTCTTCTTCTTATAGTCTGATCATCAATTCCTTGCTGCTGACCTTCTGTACTATGATTTGTCATCAGTGAGGTTTGCCATCAAGGACAACACTTATCTCATAATGCCAACAACATGAATGGCCATTAAGTAACCTGGGCCCCCGGCAGTAGTCGCTAAGAAAGATTGGATCACCATGCAAAATACTAAGGTCTTGCTTCGCATCAAGGTTCAGTCCAAATATAAATTAGCTAAAGATGTGGAAAGGGTACTGGCTTCCTATAGGCATCTGTTCACCAGCTTGGAATCAATGATCCAATTACATGGAGTTCCCTCGATAGGAGAAGTTGGGAAAGTCACGAAGTAGGATGAGATCACCAAGGAAGTATAGGCATTCATAGAGATGTTTAAACAAGTAGCCTGTACGAAGGACATGCCGATTACCAAAGAAAACATCTTGCGTTATGTGGTAGAACCAGTGAGGACTTACACCAAACTGGTAACCTTGAATAATCAGGTGCATGCCAAACGGAACACTCTCATTCCAGATGCCCTCTAGTGCCTGCACTGACATGACAAAGACTAGCCATTGATCACTCCCATTACAACAGAATACAACCTGTGGCACACATATTTGATTGAACATCTTGGGCTTGATGTTCCAGAACTTGCCATTATTAAATTAGTGAATTAGATTGATAGCAATTTTGTGATTTTTTGTCTACAGTAGCATAGAACACCTTGTGAATATGAAAGGTCATGTAGAATGCTAAAAGACATGTTGTGAATACGAAAGGTCATGAGGTAGTCCATGAGTCAAGAGTAGGCCAAGAGTCACTCTTACCCTATAAATATACCCTCATGCCTTATTTGTAAAGGGAATTTTTACGGAGGACTCTTTTGGAGATATACATTTCTTGGGAGAATTTATGTCCTTTTAATATATGAAAGGAGTGATTGTAAGCTTATACTATTGGATTCCTCAAATGTTTTATGTGCTAATTCCATGAGTATTTTTATTCACTTGATGGATCGATTTTTCTTGAAAGGTATTTGGTTTTCGATCTGCTCACATGCTCTCTCATACTCCAAACTTTATGTTGCTTCGTATGAATGGTATTTGTTTTGCTAACACTATACTCATGCCGATGAACTATTTCTTTGGTGTTGGTATAGTCTATTTTGAATGCATAGTTATGTATGTTCATAAATTTTTTATCGTTGTGAACTGATTTACAATTGTTAAGCATTTTATATTAGAATACATGAGTCTTATCTAAAGCCTTCTAACAATAACTTTACATAAGGTTTATGTCATTTATGGTTTGGATATTCATGGTGTATGAGACATAGGATAGTTGTCCATTATTTCCTTGTATTTATTTGAGGTTCATGTCAATTAAGTCTAAATTTCACCTTTGTCCGAAGAAAACAATACAAAATTGAATGGTAGCTGAGCCTATATACCAGAAGGGATCCCTATCACAAATGGTGCAAGTTATAGTTGTGAACCTACATGGCGAAGATCCCCTTCACTGTTGGCAGAAGATTCCAACCCGTCAATAGATTTGGCACTAGAAGGAGGGCCATGGCAAGTACAAATCCACACCCTCACACCAAAATTTCCCATCAAGGTAGTAGCTAACCTCATCCCTCCACACCTCCTGAGATACCATACAAGCCCCCTTATGGTCTAGCTTTCGCGAGGCCACTATAGGAGGAACCCCAAATTCCACCTCTTGAAGATGCTCCCAGAGGAGAAGAGCTCCCCATGTTCAAAGTCATTAGCGAACAACTCAGGGCTCTGCGCCCTATTACTCGACAATTCGACAAGCATATGAAATCCATTCCCGCTACTAACTCCATATCCAATGTGTGCACCTCCGTGCTTCACCACATGCGCCAAGGCATTCTTGTTAACTCTATCTTGTTGTTAATCACCCTCATGCTCGATGACTATCCAGATGTAGTTTAGAGGCTATCCATCGAAGGGTTGGAAAGCCAACCTGAAGGTTAAGGGGGTGACCCTAGGAATACCTTCACTGGTGGGAATAACCAGTCATACCAGGAAGAAATGCATGGGAATGATTGACACATCACTGAAGAGACCCTTGTTAACAACCAACCTCTCACTGGGGGCACCTAAGGAATCCTGGGACAGGGAATTGAGGATTATCTTAGAGACTGCATAAACTTCTACAACAATCAACGTGTCCTAAGAAACTTGAGGAATACGAGGAATGTGAGAAGCACTCGATATTTAGGTCACCTCAGAGTGCCCCGAGGAGAATGTAGGTGACCCCCTTGCATCAGCGGGGGATCAAGCACGGATAGTGAGCCAAATGACAACGACCACCACCTCCTTTTCAACCCTAAAGGGAACCACCACCAACCATAGCTGGTCTGGATGGCTCAATCCATTTTGAACCTTAGAGGCCTGCTCCACGACATGCCTCTCCATTCGGAGAAACACCTCCTAAAGTTTGACTCTAAGAAAGGGACCTTAGTTGATGAACACATTAACAATTTTTACCTAGCCTTGCAAATGATGAAGGTCCAATATGATGATGTAGAATTTCATTTATTCCCACACACTCTTGAAAATAAAGTAGCCACTTAGTATCGATCGCTACCTGTCGCTACCATCTGCACTTGGGTAGAGTTTCAGAAAGCTTTCCTGGAAAAATTCTCAGAAGACAAGATGCCTTCTATGCTTCTCACCAAACTCAGCATGCCAAAATGTCATAAGAAAGAGAAGGTGAAGGATTTCAATCAACGTTTCACCACGATTTTAAATAAGTTCCCTATGGACATAGCCCTCAATGATTCCATCACGATTGAGTACTACATCAGGGCCCTTCACGAGGATATTTTTGTGTTCGTTAAACATGAAGCCAAGCTCACCCTGGTAGAGAACTTTACTGCTACGCTTGAAGTTGAAAAGGATCTTCTCCCTATTAGCACCTTATAGCATGAGTCATGTGAAGATACGAAACCCTTCAGGAATAAATATCAGGCATCATCAAGTAAAGTTGTAGATAAAGATAAAGATTCCTTCGATTTCGAGGGGCTAGCCAAATCCCTAAAACAATTGACTAATGAAGTGTCTGAGCTAAAGAGAAGGACCAGTGACGCCTTCGGTGGAGCAAAGACTACTAAGCCCTTTTTCCGAAAAACTAACAACCTCCCCCGTAAAGTGTTGCAAACATCCAGATTAACCTTCAACGTGGAGGAACAAGGAAAGGACAATTTCGGCACTTTCCATCAGGCTTCCCACTCTGAGAAGACCTGCCTGCAGTAGCTCCATGACATTACTGTCATAGTCACCCAACTGTTAGAAGATCAAGCCATTGGGGAATGGGAAGAAGACACTAACAATTCTGAAGAGGATGACTCCCCTCCTGGTGATGATACTCCATCTGCTGTGCTAGCCTTCACTGTTATCCATGGGGGGAAGTGTGCATTGCTGAAGAGGCCTTCATTGGAGATGCCCCTTGAAAACCCCCCAAAAGTTACAACCTCAAGAGTAAAGGCACTGTGTCAAAATCTACTCTGGAAGACAAGAAGAGAGAATTATTATGACGAATCCTGCCCCCCACAAATAACAGCCCGGGATCCACTTCTTCTCCCAAAGGGATAGATGATGTAAGTCTGAACAAGTCACCAACCAGTACAAAAGGAGACGCACCCACACCTAGAAATTTAGCTAAAGGGGAACCTGCCAAACCCGCCTTGACAACACAACACTTAGCACAATAATCCTCATCCATGGCTTTAGATTACAATATCATAGAAGATTTGAAGAAAACTTGAGCCAACATCTCTTTGTATGATGTATGAAACTTGGATATTCAACGTGAGTTAATGGCCAAGGCCTTTGCTTTCCCTCCTACCCCTTCAAAATCCTCCACATCAAATAAAGGAAACATTGTAGGTCGATCCCCGCCCCTTGTCGACCTCCAAGCTATAGTGAATACCACAAACACCTCCTTTCCTCTTAACCTTCTAGATGTTCAATTTTAATGTGCACAACTACCTCGTTGACTCTAGTGTGTCAACCAACGTCATGCCTTAGTCGGTATGAAAGAAGCTAAATATTCAACTAGAAAATACCGACGCAAAAATTATCCAACTCGACAGGTCTCAAGTCTCGACAGTAGGAGAATTGAATAATGTCATCATTCAATTATCTTCGGATTCCTAAGTTCACCAGTGCATTGAAATAATAGTCGTAGACGTTCTAAAGGCCTATAGTCTTCTTCTCAGCAGAGATTGGTCTTGTAACCTCCAGGGCTACCTCGCCACAGACTGGTCTCACTTGTGTCTACCTTACAAGTGAAGGAAAAACCAAATCAGGGTCAATACTGAGCCTTGTATGAAACACACCATAACTAACCTTGAGGGCTTTAACGAGCCAATCACCTATGCCCAACAAGAACTGCAAGTGTGCCTTCTAGAGTCCCTATTCAAGTGCTATCAGCCCCAGACATCAATTGTTCCCTAGGATACCCAGATTGAAATTTGTGTGCAGACACCAAGCCTCGATAGCAAAGTTTGTTCCTTAAATTTACATATGTTAGGTTTACCTTCCCTCAGTACTCAAACATGGACATTGTATTATGATGGATCAAAAACTCACGATGGAGCAGGGGTAGGGTGCATCCTACTAGACCCCAAAGGGAATGGATTCCTGACATCTTGCAAGTTGGAGTTTCAATGCACCAAAAAAACTGCATAATACGAAGCATTGGTCCTCGGCCTCAAAAAGGCCATTGACCTAAAACCAAACTACCTGAAAGTTATTGGGGATGTAGAAATCATTACAAGACAGGTACATAATAACATTCATTGTCTGTCACTACACCTCAATAATTACCAGCAAGAGGTATGGCATCTCATAAATTCATTTAAAGCTTTCAATATCATTTCCATTCCTAGATTTAATAATGTTGGTGCTGACAGTTTAGCTAATGTTGCAACTATGTGTACACCCCTTAGAGACGAGTTTTCCATTGAAATTATGTATAAACCATTAGTGGCTAACAACGTAACTAACTTGCACATTTTCAATGATGACTAGCAAATTCTGAAATTTATGACAAATGCGCAAGTGTTCAAATATGCGGTTATCAATGAAGAGAAACATCAGAGATCGCTATAAGAAGAAGCAGGTTCACATAAAGGAAATCTCTTACCTAAGGGGGTAGTCACACTAGAGAAATTGTTCGAGCTCCAGAGCCATTTCAGAGGTCCTCTGAATACCAAAACTCATAGTTCAACTCTCTCGCACGAGAAAATCAACCTGAAGACTGAGTCTGACCCCAAGTATCTAAACTTGGGGGTAGGGTGCACCCCAGAAGAAAGACATGCATTCATCAGCTTATTTAGAAAATACCATGATGTTTTTTTCTTGGACATATGATGACCTAAAGACATACAATACCTGAATTATTCAACATGTCATCCCTAACAAAGAAGGGACCAAGCCCTTTCAGCAAAAATTGAGGAATGTGCACCCCACATTCGAACCTCTTATCGAAAAGGAAATCAAGAAATTATTGTATGCTCGCATTATATTCAAGGACAAGCACTCCACATGGGTATCTAATCTGGTGGCAGTGAATAAAAAATCAAGGGAGATACATCTATGCATCGATTTTTGAAACCTTAATTGAGCCTCGGATAAATATAACTACCCAATCCCCTCCATGGAGAAAATACTCCAAAAGATCTCAAGATCTGAAGTCTTTTCCATGCTAGATGGCTTCTCTGGTTACAATCAAGTTCTGGTAGCCGAACCAAATTAGATCAAAACAACATTCCGAACTAAGTGGGGGATGTTCGTGTTTCGTTGCATGCCTTTTGGATTGATAAATGTCAGGGAATCCTTTCAGAGAGTGATGGATATCGCTTTCCAAGGCCTTATGGGTCAAATTTTGGTGATCTACCTGGACGATGTCACCATTTTTTCAAAGATAAGGAGCGACCACCTCCATCACTTAAAGCAGATTTTCAAAAGATGTCGGAAATATGGGATCTCCCTCAACACTAAGAAGAGCATATTCATAGTTTCAGAAGGCAACCTACTGGGCCACATCATCACCAAGAATGAAATCACTGTAGATCTCAACCAATTAAAACATATAGCACAGATCCCTTAGCTGAGCACCAAAAAAGGTATGCAATCTTTCCTTAGAAAAATTAATTTCCTTCACAAATTTATTTCAGATTTTTCACAAATTGTCAAACCTTTACAAAAAATGATAAAGAAGGACTCAAAATTAAAATGGGATCGAGAGTAAAAGGAATCTTTTGATCAATTAAGACAACAATCGCGGAGGCTCCGTCTCTCTCCAGCCCCGATTTCAGTAAAGACTTTATCTTATACACTTTCACCTCAGATTCATCATTGGTCGTGGTTCTTACACAAAAGGACTGTGATCACAATGAACATCCCATATCGTTCATGAGTACAAGACTCTAAGGTGCAGAGCTAAACTATCTGTACATCGATAAGCAGGCTTATATAGTCTACAAATCAGTGAAACACTTCACACCATACATCCTAAATAATAGTGTCACAGTAATGGTCCCACACCCAGTCATCAGATCCCTTTTCATACAACAAGAGTTGGGAGAGAGGAGATCCAACTCGATGACCTCCCTCCAGGAATATGATTTGGAATTCAAACCCTCCCACACTGTGAAAGGGCACAGACTCTATAAATTGACTATTGAAGTAGCCGATCATCAAAACACGTAGCCTGATTGACCAACCCAGGAAATAGAAGGATGGGAGCACGAAATTGAAATGTACCAGAATGAACTCCTTGGCTCACACGATGCCTCATCATGGTATTCTGATTTAAAGAAATACCTACTGAAGGGATATTTACCTAAAGCTATGTATGCCAAAGAGAAGAGCGTTATTAGGCTCAAGGCTGCCTCATATCAAATGGTTTAAGGAAACCTTTTCAGAAAGAACCACCTTTGTATATTACTGAGATGTTTAGAATATGATGAAGCCCAATGAGTGCCAAAAGATCCACATGATGGGACTACAGGATGTCAAGCGACACCACAGATATTAAGATCATGTAGGCAGGTTTCTTCTAGCCCACACTATTCAAGGACACTCATGCCTATTCACAAAATCTGCCAGAAACATGCAGACAAGCAAGAAAGGTTTGCTGCCCCACTCCAACCCATAGCAGTTGAGGAACCTTTTCAGCAATGGGGCTTGGACGTCATAGGGTAGATCATGCCAAACTCGTCAAAACAGAACAGGTACATACTCACAGCCATCGACTATTTCACTCAATGGGTAAAGTTAATGACAATGAGGTAATATCCTTTATTAAGCAGTGCATCATAGCCAAGTTTAGTGTTCCAACCTCACTTGTCTTTGATAATGCTACTTGTTTTTCGTCTTTGAGATTGTATGAATTTTCTTTAGAAAATAGCATCATAATGAAACATTTAGCCAACTACTATCCTCAAGGGAATGGCCTAGCAGAATCAAGCAACAAAAACCTCATCTGTATCATAAGGAAAAACTTTCTTTCCCACAATAGGAATTGGCACAACGCCCTCAGTAACACCCTATGGGCTGATAGGGTCACTCCCAAAACATCAATTGGCATGTCTCCCTACTTCCTAGTTTATGGGAAAGAAGCCATTCTGCCACCCAACCTATACCTACCTGCCCTCAAACTAGCTCAAGAGTCGCAAGGCTCCTCGTGTCTTGCCATCCAAAGTCGAATCACTGCCTTGTTAAGACTGGAGGAGGAAATATTGAAAACTAAAGAAAAAATTTCCATCCATCAAGCATGGATCAAGAGATGGTTTGACAAAAAATCCGTGGGGTCCCGTGAGTTTGATGTTGGTGATCTATTGCTTAAGTGGGATCGGGTCCACGAGGACAAGGGTAAGCACAAAAATTTCCAAGCATTGTGGATAGGCCTTTTCTAGATCAAAGAAAAAATTGGCCATCACACCTTCAAATTGAAAATCCTTGGAGGACAAGTGGAACCCCTCTCGGTGAACGACCATGACCTTAAATGTTATTTCACCTAGCAACCCCAAAATTTCTAGCCCCACATTATACTAAAGTTTCCTTTCATTTTCCTTAGATAGGTGTCATTTGTCGTCAGTATTGGTTTTTGTTTGTTGTGCTTGTTATCTTTTGGAATAAATTCAAGATGGCAGTAAGAGGTTGGAACGACACTGCATATTGGCTCCTGTGGATACTCTCCAGAACTGTTTACTGGCCAAGACTTAAGTCACGATGAAAAATCTAGTAGGCCATATTGGTGATAATGGGGAACTCGATGGCACACACGGTCTTCTCTCCCGCTCACATCGGTCTGGCCCAACTGGTGACATGGCTGAAAAGTCCTAAATTGTGCTAACCCATATGTGGTTTTAGGAATGAAAGGGAAACTGAAGAAACCAGTCATGAGCATACATATATCTCAGGAAAACAATAAGGTCTCTGAAAAACTAGAAACAACCTCTTTGCAAGTCAAATAAGTCGGGATCCCTCGTCCACCCAGGCTTTAAGCCATCACCAAATAAGTGTGTATATGCACAGAAAAATAAGTGCCAATGAAAACCTCCATCCATTTCATAATAAGGGATAAAGGACCAAGAAAGGATTCCTGTGCAAAGAGGTGAAGCAATGACTCCGTTGGGGTACTAACTAGGCTCGCTTGTAGTGAAGCAACGTTCGCAATTTCTAGGTAGTGACTCCATCGGGGTACTATTTAGGATTGCTAGCAGTGGAGAAACACTAGAGTACCATGACCACTATATCAAAAAAAAATTAAAAGCTCATAGTGTAGTTTCATCTCCCCCTTTCTTTCCCAGGATGACGTGAGGTGATACCCTATCTCGTGTGTAAAGTCCATGTCATGCAGGCTAGGACAACTGACCACGTTTGAAGCAGAAGCCTGAATACCATCTATGGGACCCATAGCTCCATGAGGCACACTTAATTGAAGTCTCCTTAAGCTAGGCTTGAAGGCACCAGAGATTCTGGAGTCTCCCAGGGAATCGCCAATTGTTGTAGCTATTGCAACAAACCCTCCCAAAATTCCGAGAACTCTAAAATTTTCAGAGACCCTATACTGGGCGGAGCCATTGGCCCCGCCAGGTTCTGTTTAAGAGCTCAATAATCTCAAAGAACCTATGGAAGAGTCTAAATTTTTTATAAGTAAATCCAGGTCACTACTTCCTGCCTTAGTAAGTTCGCCATGGAGTCAGAATGCAACTAAGCTTAAGCCTCATGACTATCGCAACTTATGCGACTCACGGGTCACAAAGTTCATGTAGTCGCATTTCCCTTTGTGTACTTCCTTGCAACCCTTGTGATCTTGCAACCAGATAATTAACATAGGTCACGAGGTCGCACCGTCCTCATGCAAACATCGATGCGACTATGCGACCTTTGCAACTTCGCGACCTGCCAGGTCGCAAGGTCACACAGGTCACATGGTTCCACCTTTGTCTCCCAACCATGGATGCGACCATGCGACCATTGTGACCTTGCGACTTACCCAGTTGCATAGTCACGTAGGTCGAAAAGTCGCACAACAGTCCCATGTGACCTCACACGTGTGACCAAAACTATATAAAGAAGTCACCGCAACTTCATTTTGTAACCGCTCCCTAGGTCACACAAAGAGCAAGGAAATCCTCTGACTTGGGTTCATCCATGGGTCTGTCTCCATGTAAGGAACTGTTCACCTTCTAGCAATCATGATTTTCTTCGAAATGTCATTATCTACATTCCTCGACCTCTGGCATCCCTTACCCTAGGGTTTTAGCTCTTTTACTTAATTTTTCTTCATCATTTTCCCAGAACAGTTGCCACTCTCTCCCTGCTTGGTCTCAGACATCAGCCTTTGCCTCAACATAGACCCCCTTATTTTTACTAATAGGGCTGAACTTACTTACCTAAGGGGGACCCTGACCTCCTAAGGCCATTTCTTTATCTTCCCTGATGCTTGTTTAGCCTAAGTCGCGTGTTTTGTAGCATGATTTTACAACCTCATGACCTGGTGAGCCCGTCGGGTTGCGACTTGTGACCAGTCTCCTTAGCCCGTGACTTTGCGACCCTAAGTGAGCTATGACCTTGCGACTTGTCCTCCTTGTGACTCACCTTTCACCTATTGCATCCTTTTGTTTTCACAAGTTTTATTTGATTTTCATGCTATCTCTCTCATCGTGGGACTGTGTTTTTGACATGCTAGGTGACGTAGATCTAGAGTGCATTTCCATTTCTTCTTTTGAAGACAAGATGGCTCCCCCTACTACTAAAGCTAGTCACAGGACCTTGGGAAGTAATTCATGGGAGGCCGATCTAGAAGAGGAGCCACCTATCTTCAGAGACACTGCCTGTAACATCAAAAAAACCATAAGACTCTCTCGACATAGCATTTTCAAAGAGTTTGCAGAGCTAGAGATCCCAGGGACACAAGAGGATTTTCAAGTTTACCTTCATGTCAAAAGATCGAGGTTACACAAAGTAGCAGCACACCCCTGAGTCTTCCCTTGCTTGAAAACCATTAAATGGATGTTGCAATGCACAGACACAGAGTTTTGGATGATCAGGGGCCATGATGGGGCAGCAATAGCCGTTATTTTCCCAGCAAACATCAGTGCCTACTACAGACTCCCTGAGAAACAGGATGTCCTCAATACCAGGTGGCTCACCGGGTTCTCAACTCCAACAAAGGACATCCTTAGGGAATGGTGGCAAGACCCTTCAAAGTTTCGAGCCAGGACAGATCAAGATTACAAGATAGAGGGATTGCGAAAGTTGTATTAGTTAATTGCTGTAATGATGTGCCGGTTTTATGGAAAGCTAGACTATGACATTTTCCATGGCACCTAGGTTCCCCTCATGTACGTCATTGCCACCCGAGGGACCATTTTTAATTGGGCAAATATGTTGTGCTCATCCTTGAAAACAAACATAACAGCTGCTAAGCTCCCATAACCAGAACAACCTCCAAAATTATATATGTCATCATACCTCCTCGACGATGTTTGCTCGAGATGTTACTTCGAAAACTGTCACTGCAACTGGGACTCGTTGGCTGCCAACCCCATGCATAGCCATTATAAAATTTGTTGGGACACAACTTACAAAGGCATTCTAGATATAATCTCTGGAACTTTCATCAGCCATTGTGCCAACTACTATTTGGGGAGGAACCACCATGCATGTCCAAGAGGGCTATGAAAACACTCGTCAAGATAGCACATTGGTTCCCTATTCAAGAAGGAACATTCATTAGAGTGTTCAGTACCCATAAGCCTCTGCATGCCCTAGTCAGGTTTGCCACAGATAAGACGCTCCTACGAAAGGTCTACTATCAGATGACGTAAGGGTTTTCAAAGATATTGAACAAAGGCAAAAAGTAACCCTGACCCTCCTTCCCTCTCACCACCGAGGCGTACATGGTAGAAAATTTAAAATAGGTAGAGGTAGAGGCGAGGAGATGAAGGGAAGCCATTTCGTAATGCTCAACTGCCGAACTTATGATCCAAAGAAAGTAGTGGCCACCCATTGAAAGAAGGAAATTTTTTGTTGGTCACGTTTTCATACCCAAAAGGACATTGAAGACGGGGTTAGAAACTGATATAATGCTACAAGGAAACTCAGCCTAAGTGAACAGCAGATTGCAGAGGATGAGCCCCAAGACGATTCCTAGGAAGACATGAACCTCAAAGAAAGAGCTTCTGCCATAAATAAAAAGCAGCATGAAGCATCAATGGGCACTGAGGAAGCTGGGTAGCACAAATGGAAAGAGATTGAAGACCCTGTGAGTGACAACGAGGAGGAGAATGCAACACTAGAAAAAGGAAATGCCATCTTGGCAAGAAAGAAGAAAGAACTGAAGAGTCAAAGGGAGCTGGAGTGCAAACAACCTCTAGATTCCAGCAATCATAGCCAGAGCGAGAAAAGGAGAAGGTAGGAAGAGCAAGAAAAGGAGAAACAATTGCGGGAAAAGGAATGGAAAGAAGAAATGAGAGCCCAAGAAGAGGCAAAGAAGAGAAACCAAGAAGAGGTAGAGAAGAGAAAGCAGGAAGAGGAGAGAAAAAAATAGGAAGAGGAAGAGCTGAAAAAACAGGAAGAAGACGCTGAGGAGAGAAGGCAGGAAGAGAACAGAAGGTTGGAACAACAACTAAAGAACATAGAAGATGAATTAGAGAGGAAAGGGAACTAGCAGAGGAAGAAAAAAGGAAACGGGAAGAAGAGCTTATGAGGGATAAGGAAAAGGAAGCCAGGGAGAGCGAACAAGGGGAGACCAAGAAAATAGCTGACCTAGGCATGGGACAAAGCGAGCTTCCTCCATTAGATGTACCCCTTGATACTCCCCTCACTGGTGGACATCTTCCACTCAAAGAGCTGGGTATCTCAGAGGATCAAGATGAGGAGGTCCTAGATCTCACTAGACTCACTTTCGATGAAATAAACCTCAAGATCATACAAGGAAGGAAGAAGTATTGCAGCAGGAACCTAGCTGAGCCTCTGTCAGTGACCATGGCCAAAGATATTATGCCTAACATTACAGAAAACTCTCAAATGATCGCCTCAGCCAGGACGACTTTCACTACCGCCACAGAACACAATGTGGCCAGGATGAGCAAACAAATCGCTGATTTGAGAACATGCTTTATGCAGCCCAGCAAAGGGCCACCAAGGAAGAAGAGGAGAAGAAGAAGATGGAGGAAGAGAACGCAAGACTCTTCTTAGTACACTCAAGTGCAACAGCATGGAAAATTTTAGGGGCGAATTTTCGCCATTAGGCAAAATTAAGGGGTTTTAAATTTTTAATATGCGAATATTATGTATCATAGTACATTTTTACAAATAGCCTCAAATTTATTTTATAAAAAAAATTAGTTATGGAGGTTAGCCCACCTTATTTTAAGGGAGAGGGTTAAAAAGGTAAATTTAGCCCTTGAAATTAGGAGTTACAACCTTCCATTCGCCCTAATTTTCAAGAATAGGTTTTATTTAAGTGAATCCTATGGGCCAAATACCATATTTATAAAAGAGGTATGGTAAATTAATAAAAATATAAATAAATGAGAGGTATGGTAAATAAATAAACATTTTTTATATTTAATCCATAAGTCACCTTATATACATGCAAGGGTGTAAACAAATAAAAAAATAAAGTAAGTGGAGGTATGGTAAATAAATAAAACCTCTTTCTATATTTAGTCCATAACCCTCTTTCTATTTATGAAGGCTCAAAAAAGAGGGTTTATTTAAGTGAATCCTATGGGCCAAAGACCATATTTGTAAAAGAGGTATGGTAAATTAATAAAAATATAAATAAACAAGAGGTATGGTAAACAAATAGATTTTTATTTTTATTTTTATTTACTTCGTAAGTCACCTTATATTTACGAACACTCAATAAATGCGTTATATTTAGGTGAAACCTATGGGAAATATACTATGGACCAAATACGATGGGCTATATTATTATTAATACCATGCAAAAAAACATTATTAACCCTAATATTAGTATTAATAAAAATAAAAATGGCACATGGTATTGACCCATGGGGGCAATTAATAGATCCATCTTTACTCTGGATCTACTAAGCCCCGAGAGGATCAAATATCGTGATATGCAAACTAGCATAGAGTGAAAAAATATGTGATCCCTCTAGGGGCTTGGTGGATCAAGAGTAAAAATGGATGTGATTTAATGTATGTTAAACATTTTAACTTTGTTAAAATAAAAAATAAAATAAAAATCAATTATTGATTTTATTAATTTTTATAACTTACTAATAGTAGTTTTTAAGCTCCAGGTTTATGATAACCCATGGTATTGACCCATGGTAATACCATGGTATTCATGTGAGCATAGACTATTTAAAGGGGAAATTCTATCATCTTAGATCCATCTTAATTCTACGTCTACCAAGTGCTCAGAGGGATAAATAGATTTCATCCCTCTAAGAGTGGTAGATGTGGAGTTAAGATGGATCTAGGTTGGTTTTTATGATAATGAAGATACTAAATCGACTTAGGAAATTATATTGTAAAAACATCTTAAGGTGAATGGTTAAAGTTATATTTAGTCACTTCACAAAATTTAGTAAAAAAGTACCAATATCTCTATTAATATTGGTTTTTCTGATTTAACAAAAAAAAACAAAAACAGTGAAACCTTATCACTCTTTCCACGTCACCCTCGCAAAAGATTTCCCACCATTTTTCAAACATTCTCAATATGATATCTTCATTAAAAATTTTAGGTACAGATGTTGGATTAGTTGTTTGAAAAATACACTGGTTTGTAGAACCTTTCATCTTCTGTGATATTCTTAGTTTGTCCTAATGATCTGTAGGGGTTGGAGCCACTGCACCATATTTTCCTAAAAGGTGGAGATTGTTCACCAAAATGGAAATTAATCTACATGTTACAACGTTGTTAAAAAATGTGAGACATATGAGGGTAGTGAATTATGCCAATAAGCAATTTGGATTAGGAGAGACGTAATTAAATTTTATTATTTAATTGAAGATTTCCAATTAAAATAATAATAAATCTACATTTATATATTCATATATTGATTGGAAGGCTTCTCACAATGGTCACTTCTTTCAATTACATCCCCTTCAAGCCTTTGGGATACCTAATACTTTCTTATATAATATAGTTGGGACTTGCTACTTGTTGGCGTAAACAAACTTGATGTGTTTTTTTTTATCTCGCAATTGGAGTCTATGGAATAAGAAAGAAAATTGATAACTTGAAAAAAGTGGTAGCTTGACAAAAGTTGTAGAGAAAAGATTAATCTCTCCTACCTTGACAGAACTCGTGGTAAATATCAACACCTACAAGAACTTTGCTGTGGAATATTATCAAAACTAATAGAAGGATATGAAAGAGTGTATTGTAAGAACCTTGACAAACATGGCCATTGAAACTTGGAACATTGTTTGTAGGAAGAGAAAATTATGTTTCTCTTTTCCAAACATGCATGTTAGTATATTACAGTTTAATTAATATGTTTTCTTGTTATCATATATGGTTTCATGCTTTAAGAAAACATTTGTCAAGACTTCACAATGTTTTATTATTCAGTAAAAGATTTTCCAAGATCTTACAAGATTTTATAATTCAGTGAAAGATTCTCCATCACTGTACAAGATAATATAATTTGGTGAGAGATTCACCAAAAATATTATATATAAATATTATATTATTGATAAAATCACCTCCCATTTTTCCTATGTATCATGGGGATTAGCCCATTTATTATACATATAAATTTAGGGTGGTTCTTAAAATTTTCCCTGCGCAGCAGAGTTCCAAGCATCCATTGAGGCAGAAACAAAGACTCTGGGGGAAGCCATCGCAACATTTTATGAGGAGATGTCTAAACTACACCACACGGTAGCCCCCATCGTGGCCATCTAGGCTCACACAAAAGAAAGAGTAGTCATACTTAAAGAGGCTATGAATACTTTGGATAGGATACACGAATGATCTGTTAAGTACCCTCGGTCCCGACAGTGGTCCCTAAGAAATATTGGATCACCATGCAAAATACTAAGGTCCAGCTCCGCATCAAAGTTCAGTACAAAGACAAATTAGCTAAAGATGTAGAAAGTGTACGGGCATCCTATAGGCATCTGTTCAGCAGCTTGGAATTAGTGATCCAATTACATGGAGTTCCCTCGATAGGAGATGTCGGGCAAGTTAGGAAGCAGGATGAGATCACTAAGGAAGTACAAGCATTCATAGAGATGTTTAAACAAGCGGCCCATACAAAGGACATGCCGATTACTAGAGAAAACATCATGCGTTATGTGGTAGAACCAGCGAGGCTCGACACCAAAATGGTAACCTTCAATATTTAGGTCCATGCCAAATGGAACAATCTCATTCCATATGCCCTTGAGTTCCTTCACCGACATGATGAAGACCAGCCACAGATCACTCCCATTGTAGCAGAATACAACCTGTGACACACGTATTTGACGGAACAACTCAGGCTTGATGTTCAAGAACTTGACATTATTAAACTAGTGAATTATATTGATAGTAATTTTGTGATGTTTTGTCTACAATAACCTAGAACACCTTGAGAATATGAAAGGTCATGTAGAATTCTAAAATTCATGTTGTGAATACGAAAGGTCATGAGGTAGTCCAAGAGTCAAGAGTGGGCCAAGAGTCACTCTTACCTTATAAATATACGCTCATGCCTCATTTGTAAAGGGACTTTTTTCGGAGGACTCTTTTGGAGATATACATTGCTTGAGAGAATTTATATCCTTTTAATATATGTAAGGAGTGATTGTAAGCTTATACTATTGGATTCTTCAAATGTTTTATGTGTTAATGCCATGAGTATTTTTATTCACTTGGATAGATCGATTGTTCTTGAAAGCTATTTGATTTGCAGTCTGCTCACATGCTGTCTCGTACTCCAAACTTTATGTTGCTTCATATGAATGGTATTTGTTTCACTAACTCTATACTCGTGTTGGTGAACTATTTCTTTGGTGTTGGTATAATCTGTTTTTACTACACAATTATGTATGTTCATAAATGTTTGATCGTTGTGAACTGATTTACAATTGTTAAGAATTTTATCTTAGAATACATGAGTCTTATCTAAAGCCCGCCAATAGTAACTTTACATGAGTTTTATGTTGTTTATGGTTTGGCTATTCATGGTGTATGTGACATAGGATATTTGTCAATTATTTCCTTGTATTTATTTGAGGTTCATGCTTTCAATTAAGTCTACATTTCACCTTTGTCCAAAGAAAACTATACAAAACTGAATGACAGTCGAGACTATATAATAGAAGGGATCCCTATCACAAATGGTGCAGGTTCTAGCTGGGAACCTACACCTTGGAGATCCCCTTGACTGTTGGCAGAAAATTCCAACCTGTCAACATGTTCATAATAGGACTTGTAGGAGGAAATATTATGGTTGCGATAATGAGCTAGACAAAGATGTTTCAAATCAAAGGAGACTTTGGGTTGGGCACAACATTATTTTTCCAATGCTTTCGTTGGGTTCCCAAGCGGCAAAAAAAGTAAGGTTATCTATGAGGCCATGGAAAAAAAGTGCCAAGGTGTGCCAGGGAATGCTAGGAAGTACTAACACATGCTAGATAGTTCCATGGCATGTTAGGCATGCCAAGACATGCCAAATGTTATGGCATGTGAGGATGTGTCAAGTGAGAAGGTGTGGTGTGAACACATGCTAGGCAGTGTTAGGACCATGTGCCATTGAAACACAAGGGATCATTAGTTTCAAATTGATGGAAATGAAGTGTCAATGAGTTCTAAGTGTGCTCAAGAGGGAGTGACAAGATATGGTAAACAATTCCAAGGAATGCTAGAGTGTTAGGGAAGCATAGCAAGATGTGCCAAGGTGGGCCAATGTGTGGAGAGTGTTAGGGAGTGTTAGGGAAACACAAGGGAGCACTAGGTCAAAATGCATGGAATGAATGAATAAGATTGAGTGACAAGAACTGTCAGCGAGTTCTAGGTGTGCTAAGGAGGGAGTGACATGGTATGCTAGGCAATGCTATGTCATGCTAGTGTGCGAGAGCATCATGTGGCCAAGATGTTCTAGGTTCCAGGCTGTACCAACATGTGCTAGGAAGTGTTAGAGACCATTCGGGAAACACAAGGGAGCACTAGGACAAAATAATGCATGCGAATGAACAATTAAGAGTTTGTGAGAGGAAGTGTCAGTGAATTCTAAGTGTGCTGAGGAGGTAGTGACAAGGTATGGTAGGTAGTGTTAAGGCATTCTAGAGGCCAGGGAAACATGGCAAGATGTGTCAGGTTCTAGGGTGTGCCAATGCATGCTAGGGAGTGTTATGGAGTGAGAGAGAAACACAAGGGACCACTAGTTTAAAATGCATGGAAATGAATGAATAAGAGTGTGTGACATGGAGTGTTGGTGATTTCTAGGTCTATTAAAGAGTGAGTGACAAGGTATGTTAGGTAGTGTCAAGGCATGCTAGAGTACGAGGGCATGTTAGGGAGTGGGTGTGTTAGGGAGTGCCAAAGCATGCCAAGGAATCCAATGGATGCTAACACATGCCACATAGTCCCAAGGGATTCTTAGACATGCCAGGTGTTATGGCATGTCAAGATGTTATGGCCATGGTTGGACATGAGCCTTGACTTGGTAACTTGCTAAGTGGGAGGAGTTAAGATTAGAAATGAGTAGCCTAAGATGATATATAGGCCCTTCATAGGTAAACAAGGCATAGTCTAGTTGTAGTAGCTATAATTTGGTCAAGTTGTTGTAGTTGATGCAGGACTTGCTTGGGTTCCCAAGTCTCAAAAAAAATAAGGGTAGTTGTGAGGGTATGATAGCTAAGGAGTGTTAGGGCATGCCAAGGAATGAAAAAGTGTGCTAACACATTCCAGACAATGTCAATGAGGAGTTTTTAGGAGTGTGAGGGCATCATAAGGGAGAAATAGGTCAAAGTGCATGGAAACGAACGAATAAGAGTGTCTGTTCGGGAGTGTTTGTGAATTCTAGGTGTACGAAGTGTGTTAGGATAATTTCAGAATAGGAATTTCAGTAGGAAAGCCTATGATTGTGATAAGCGGATGGACAAAGAAGTTTCATAAAAAGGGAGACTTTGGACTAGGCACAACACTATTTTTTCAATGACTTGGCTGGGTTACCAAGCCGCAAAAAATGTAAGGCTATCTATGATAGGGCATGAAAACTAGGGAGTTCCAAGGTGTGCAAAGAATGCTAGGAAGTGCTAACACATGCTAGATAGTTTCAAGGCATGTTAGGCATGCCAAAACATGCCAAGTTCTAATATGTGCTAGGTTCTAGGGTGTGGCGCCAGAACATGCTAGGGAGTGCCAGGGAAGCACAAGGGATCAAAAGTTTCAATTGCATGGAAATGAATGAATAAGAGTGCATGATAGGGAGTGTTAGCAAGTTCTAGGTGTGCTAATGAGGGAGTGACAAGGTATGGTAGGCAGTTCCAAGCCATGATAGAGTGTTAGGAAATCATGCCAAGATGTTCCAAGTGTCAGGGTGTGCCAAAGTGTGCTAAGTGTTAGGGAGTGCTAGGGAAACACAAGGAAGGACTACGTCATAATGCATGGAAATGAATGAATAAGAGGGTATGACAGGGACTATTAGTGAGTTCCAAGTGTGTTAAGTAGGAGTGGCAAGGAATTCTTGGAAGTGCTAAGGAATGTTAGAGTGTTAGGGTGGCATGCAGCCAAGCTATGCCAATGCGTGCAATGAAGTGTTAGTTGGTAGTACATGGGAATCATAAGGGAGACCTACGTCAAAATGCATGGAAATGAACAAATAAGAGTTGTGATTGGAATTGTCAATGATTTCCAAGTGTGGTAAGGAGGGAGCAACAACGTATGTTAGGTAGTGTTAAGCCATACTAAAGGCCAGGGGGACATGCCAAGATGTCATAGGTGCTAGGGTGTACCAACATGTGCCAAGGAGTGTTAAGGAGCGTTAGGGAAACATAAGGGAGCACTGGGTCAAAATGCATGGAAATGAATGAATAAGAGTTTGTGATCGAGAGTTTCAACGAGCTATAGGTGTGCTAAGGAGAGAGTGACAAGGTATGCTAGGTAGTGCTAAGGAATGCTAGAGTGCTAGGGAGGCATGCCAAGATGTGTCAAGTGTCAAGGTATGCCAATGCATGCTAGGGAATGTTAGGGAGTGTTAGGGAAACAAAAGGAAGCATTAGGTCAAAATGCATGGAAATGAATGAATAAGATTGTCTGACAGGGAATGTTAATGAGTTCTAAGTGTTTTAAGGAGGGAGTGACAAGGTTATATGGTAGGAAATACCAAAGTATGCTAAACTACCAAGGCGTTTCAGGAAGTGTTAGGGTTTTCTAGGCAGTATCAAAGTATGCCAAGGAATGTAGGGGATGCTAAAACAAACCACATAGGGCTAAGGCATTATAAGACATGTTAGGTGATATGGAATGTTAAGATATAAATTATGTTTCTTAATTGTTTTATGGTCACAGTTTTATGTGATGAGCCTTGTCTTGGTAACTTGTTAGGTGGGATGAGTTGAGATTGAACATGAGTAGCCTAAGATGAGTGATAGGTAGTTCTTAGGTGAACAAGTCATATGTTGAATTTCTATGGCACATGACAATCTGGGTTTGTTCTTAGAATATTTCATGCAAACAAACTCAAGTATCACAACACATCTACTTTTGACAACGAAGTCTACACACATAAGGGAATCAATTAGTGCACATGACAATTTTTAACTTTTTTAAACCCTTCCTCATTGTATTACAAACTATAATACAACACACTAGAGCTCCCATACCAGGGTTCATGGCCCTTTAAAATCACACTGATACAATGAATACAACTAGGGATTGGTGTTAGTCCTTTGACAACCAATCTTCCTTGAACAAGACAATTCTTGTTGATGGTGGCCACACACAACCCTTTCACTCCATGTGTCCTGAACACATATGGATGGTCCTCTTACCTCCCATTCTGCAACTCCTCAATCTGCCTTTATCAATGAACTCAACACCTTTAGGTTACTGAACTCGGCTCAACAAATTTTTCCCTCTATCTACCTCCTTTTTCCTTCAAGTTCTACAACAATTAGCATCTTTGATCAGTTGTTCACAACTCCATTTGTGAACAACTCTTTGGTCTGCCCACTTTTTCCATACTACTACTCCAATATGACAAGTCTAGGGCTATGGAGGTTTCCCTTCTTCTCACTAACTCAATCCTCTACAATACAATGAACTAGGGATATTTGGATAGCCCACTTGAATGCTACTTTAGTCCTTCAAAGTTTTCACATCCTTAGGCCCAATACACCTACCCTTCTACCAGTCTTGTTGTCCTTCACAAGTATAGGACTTAGGGATCTTCTTTGACAATCATGTAAAAGTCCTCCAATGGTACTTAAACTACCATCAATTTTCCCAACCACATTCAACTCTTTTACTGATCTAGGGCCCACAATACTTCCCTCATCTAGGGCTCTTCAAATATGCCAACTAATAGTGATTTGAGTCCTCTCAAAATCACTATTCTAGTGTGCCAATTTCTTTGTTGTCCAATATATGAACAAATCTGAACTACCCCTCTTATCATCCTTCTAACAATTCGTAGATGACTAAACTATGGTCATAAATCATCCACTAACAGTCCATTGACTAACTATTTATAACCTGCTTCAAATATTTGTCCAAAACTCTATGGGAAGTCCACCAAAATCAACTCCTCTTCATGTAAATCCATTCCTCATATCGCACATTTCTTCTGCCTAATTTTCTACTCAGGTTCCAAAATCCTTTGGATCTTCTATCTCCACACATACTTCTGCAAACCATCTTCCATATATGTGGTCTATATTGAGGATATAAACCTCGCTCTAAGGGTCACGACCCCTCTTCTTCTACAGATATTTTTCACTGACTTAAGGGCATACCTTATGAACTAAACATGCTATGAAACCACCCTAACTAGGGAATTATACTTATGTTCTAATTTATTTAGCATAAACCCTATCCACCTATAGAAAATTAACAACTCTTGCCTCCATAAGAGACTCGGCCTAGCTTATATGGATCCATAGATTTTTGACATTTATTTGACCAAATATTGACCTGAACTTCAGATATTTATCACCCTCAAATTATAGTTACCTCGGTCAATATTACACCTGTGACTACTTCTATTCTCGCCCTAAATTCAAGTGCATACCCTCCTCCATTTCTGTTGGTCTTTATGAGAGAACTTGTGACCTACTAACCACCACAAGACAAGGTCTCAACTCTCTCTGCTATTTCAGAATTTGATGCAGCCTTCACATAGAAACACCATTGAAATCACATGCCCAAATTCTCTTGAGCCGCCTCTCTTGAGCTCGATCTACCAGAAGAGAAATAACAATATACCATCCTACTTCATAGCTCAAACCCATTAAGATATGTAACATTCGTGTGAATCCTCACACGACAATCTTGCTCTTGGTGGATGATTATGGCCTCCCTTTAGCAACACTTACTCAACCCTAACTCAGCCTACTTTAGGACTACATCTCTCTTGGCCTTATTGATCAAATGAGCTTCTTCTCAATTGATTCTCTTTCCTTCATACTAAGGCCTCCTTAAATAACTTTTCCTATCTAGGCCTCTTAGGAACTCTCTAGAAATTATGGATTTTATCCACTTAGACCTTAGGAAATACTCCTTTTTAATTTTATTTTATATTTTAAACCCCATCTTGGGTCCAAAACCCCTTCGCTTGGGCTCTTTGCCCACAAATCCTTTTGTGACCAAACTCACACAAACCCATCTCACTAGGTTTCTAGAGTACCTCCCAAGCTACACAATTCAACAACATAGTCTAGTTGTACTAACTGTAACTTGGTCAGGCTCTTATAGTCAAGAAAGGACTTGATTGGGTTCCCAAGTCGAAAATTAAGTAAGGGTACTAGTGAGGGCATGATAGCTAGGGAGGGTCAGAGCATACCAAGGAACTAAAAGGCATGCTAACACATGCCAGGTAATGTCAATGCATGTTGAGGAGTGTTAGGGAGTGTCGAGGCATCACAAGGGAGAACTAGGTCAAAATTCATGGAAATGAACAAATTAGAGTGTGTTCCGGGGAGTGTAGGTGAATTCAACTTTGCCAATGATGAAGTGTGTTAGGAGAAGTTCATAATAGGATTTGTAGGAGGTAAGCCTATGGTTGCAATAACGACTCAACAGAGCAGTTTTAGACAAAGTGAGACTTTGTGTTGGGCATAACACTGTTTTTCCTTTAGCTATTATTTTCATATGACATGTGGCACATTTTGGCTGAATTCTCATGTTTTAAACTATTTTAGACAATTGTGTATTGTACATTTTTGTGTATAAGTTTTGAGGCACTCAGCTTGTGCTAAATTATATCTTGTGTGCCTTGTGCATCTTCTGGTTCTTGTAAACTCTCAGTTAATGCTCCACTATTTATATGAATTGTGTAGAAATTAATGTGTAGATTCTAAACTGCTCATGAAATTTACTAAATCACAAAATTAGAATCCACTCTGCTGATCTACGAAAGAAAATTCACGATCAAGAAAACATGTCATAAAAATGCACAAATATTTATCACACATACATAAAGATTTATCTAGGGTAAAACAACTGATCAAAACCCCTTACTATATGTATTGTATTAATCAAATAATCTCGATGAATACAATATGCTTACTCAAGCTTGAGCACAACATGCACTTGTATCTTCTATCCTCTGCCTAACTGATTGAACCTAGCCAATACGTAGCCAAATTTTTGAGCCTCTAAGCCCCTATTTCCTTGCATTGTTCCCTTGGGAAATTTCCCCTATTTTTTTGTAATTTCTCACCAAGGAATTACGCAATCACCATAGGTCAATTCTCTGACTGCATGCACCACCTATACAACTTGGATTAGTTTAGAACTGATATTACACTGCCATTGAAATCCAATATCAATTTGGTAACTTGTATTCTTAGCATGCATCAATTATTTTGGGTTGATTGATCAACTAATTGGTTGATCACTGAGTGTGACTGATTTACACCGCACAACTTGACCCACCATTAGTTCTTTTGACATATAGAACTAGTTCAACTGAAAATAACTTAAATTAATTGAAATATATTGCTACAAATTAGAAATAAATCATCTATAACTAGACCCAAGTGTCTGCAACTTGAACTAACTAATTTAACTAAGTGAGAAGTGGCATACCTCTAAGTATTATGTTGAAATTCAAATTGAAATTTTAATCTAGTTTGACCAAGGCAAAGTCAAAACTAGATTTTATTGTTGCATTTTCAACAAACTCTACATAAATGTGAAATATTTCTTGTGTAAGCTATGTTTCTTAGTTTTTTTATGGCCATGACTAGATGTGATCCATGTCTTGCTAAGTTATTAAGTGGGACAAGCTGAGCATGAAATTGAGTCCCTAAGATGAGTTATAGTTAGTTTTTAGGTGAAAAAGGCACAATATACATGTAGTAGGTGGAATTGGTCAAGTTTTTGAGGTTGAAGCATGCCGATTTCACATGAACCATAGTAGCTAAGGACTTGATGGGGTTCCCAAGTCGTGAAAAAAATGTAAGGCTAGTGATGGGGGCATGAGTGCTAAGGCATGCAAGGGAATGTTAACATGTACCAGATAGTGTGAAGGCATGTCAAATATGCTAAGATGTGCAAAGTGCTAAGGCATGCCAATATGTGCAAGGGTGTGAGAATATGTGTCAGGGAATGTCAAGGAAAAAAAGGAGAAACAATTTAAACTCCAAGGAAATGAATAGATAAGAGGGTTAATAAGTCATCAATTTACCTTTTGCCAAGAGGGGCATCTTACGCACACCAACACTAGGTGCCAATAGGGGCCAAGTTCCAAGTGTTAGTGCATTCTAAGTGCTAAATCTTCCTTTGTTGCTTCTCATCTACTTTCCAATAATTGATCTCAAATAAGTTTAATATTCAACCATGCTAAAGCATACCAAGGCATCTCAATGAATGTTAGACATGCTAAGACTTGACAAGCGCCAACACATGCCAAGTGCCAATGGATGTTAGGGAGTGATACACATGTTATGAAGTGGAAAGGCATGTTGAAGAGTGCTAAGGTGCGCCAGAGAGTGCTAATGCATGCTGAGGAGTCTTAGGGAGCACTAGTTCAAAATGCATGGAAGTGAATGAATATGAGGGTGTGTCAATGAGTGCTAGTTGGCATGCTAAGGAGGGAGTGAATAAGTATGCTAAGCACTAGTAAGGCATGCTAGGGAATATTAGGGCATGTCAAGAAGTGCCAGAGTGTTATATGGAGTTCCAATGTGTGTTAACATGTTCCAAGGCATGGTAAGGCATGTGAGATGCTAAGGCATGCTAGGATGTGCACGGTGACACGGTATGCTAATATGTGTAATGGAATGTCAAGGAAAGAAAAGGAATAACCAAGATAAAATGTAAGGAAATAAACACATAAGAGAGTTAATAAGTCAAGAATTTATATTTTTCAAAAGGGGCTTCTAGGCACACTAATAATATGTTCCAATACATGTGAAGTTCTAGTGTGTGCCAAGTGTTAATGTATGCGAAAATGTTCCAGGGAATGCCAAAACATGCTAGGAGAGTTCTATGAAATGTTAGGGTGTTATGAAACCAACTCAAGAAAAGATAGATCAACTCCTTAGAATTCAACCTCTTCGAGGGGGAAACCTCCTTTACATTAAATAAATGAATGATTCTTGGATGATTCAAATGACAAAACCTCCTTTCTATATATAGGAGTCTAAAGAGTCACAATATAACCCAGCCGACCTAACAATAATAATATAAAGCCACAAAAATAACAATAGAGGGATTCTATGGGGCACAGTAATAACAATATGGGGGCAATAGGGGCACAAAAATATTAATAAGGGGTATAACTACAATAGTAATGGGGTAATCACTAGTATTATAGGGATCCAACATGCCCCTTTCCTTCAAAAAAGTTTTGTCCTCAATGCTTGAGTAGTTCTAGATACTTCTGCATAAAATTCTCATCCTCCCATGTGGAATCTTCAGCGGATAAGTTCTTCCACTTGATAAGATACTCTGAAATTGATCGATTTCATAGTTGTCGAGTTCTTGTTTCTGTGACTGCTGCCAGTTCCAATATAATTTTTCCTTCCTCGTCAAGTTCTGGCAATATTGTTTGAACTGGGAGCTTGTCGCCTATAACCTTCTTTAAACATGAAACATGGCAAACTGGGTGCAAACGAGAAGCTGTAGGAAGCTCCAATTTGTATGCCATAATACCAATCTTTTGCAACACCTTGTACGGACCATAATACTTTGGTGGTAATTTATTATCCTTCTTAACTTGCTTGAGGGACATTTTCTTATATGGTTGTAGCCGTAGGAATACCCAATCACCTACATCAAAACTTCTTTCACTGCGATGTTGATCTGCCTGTTGTTTCATTCTATTCTGTGCCAACACGAGGTTATCCTTTAAGAGTTGGAGGACTTGTTGTTGATGTTCGATGTGATGTTCCACTGCCTGAACCTTAGAATTTTCTCTTAAATATGATGTGATGGATTGCTTGATACCCATAAAGTGCCATAAATGGGGTCATTTTTGTTGCTGTATGGAAGGAAGTGTTATACCACCATTCAGCCAGAGGCAACCATTTGACCCATTGTGTCTGTTTATCAGATACAACGCAACGAAGATATCCTTCCAAACATTTGTTTACTATCTTAGTTTGCCCATCAGATTGAGGATGATAAGATGAGCTATGAGCTAACTGAGTACCAAGACAAGAAAATAATTCTCTCCAAAAATTTCCAGTGAAAATGGGATCTCTGTCACTTACAATAATCTTTGGGTTTCCATGTAGCTTTTGAATTGTATCCATAAATGCAGTAGAAACTGTACTGGCTTTAAATCGATGTGATAATGCACAAAAGTGTTCATACCTGGTAAGTTTGTCCACTACCACCACGATGACACTCTTTCCCTCAGACTTGGGTAAACCTGTGATAAAATCCATTGAAACCTCCTCCCAAGGTTGGCTTGGAATGGATAAAGGTTGTAATAGACCCGGTGTCTTAATTGTTTCAACTTTATTTTGTTGGTAAACCAAACATTCCACCACAAACTTTTGAATATCTGATTTAAGGCCACCCCAAAAAAAATTCCTTCTTAACCCTGTGGTAAGTTTTTTAAAATCCTGAGTGCCCTCCTAAGGGAGAAGTGTGCAATTCCATAAGAATATTTTTTTTTAGATGGGAATTCTTACAGAGGTATAAGCAATCTTTGTACCATAACGAATCATTTTTCAAGCTAAATGTATCAGACATACTGGAATCTTGTTGTAACTTTCGAATAAGTGCCCACACTTCTTCGTCATTCTTCCATTCCTCCCTTGCTTCGTTTATCCAATCTGGTTGGATAATAGAAATGGCGCACAATAATGCTTCCACATCCTCATCCTTTCTTGAGAGTGCATCTGCCACCACATTTTGCTTCCCTTTTTTGTAGATGATTTCAAAGTCATAACCCAACATCTTTGTGACCCACTTTTGTTGCTTTTCAGAGGATAATCTTTGTTCTAAAAAGTATTTAAGGTTATCATGATCCGTTTTTACCTTGAAGTGTCTTCCCATTAGGTAGGGTCACCATTTCTTAAGCGCATGGAGTATTGCCAACATTTCCTTCTCATAAATAGCTTTGCTTAAAAACTTTCCCTTGATTGGATGAATTTCAAAAGCAATGGGTCTTTCATCTTGCATTAGAATAGCACCAATTCCATTTCCTGAAGCATCACATTCCACAATAAAGGTTTTTGTGAAGTCCAGTGTAGCTAAGACTGGTGCTTGGCACATTTCCTCTTTAAGATGTTCAAAGGCCTTTGTTGCTTCCAGAGTCCATGAAAATGCATCTTTCTTCAATAATGTTGTTATAGGTGCTGCTATTCTCCCATAATTCTTAACAAACTCGCGATAATACCCTATCAACCCAAGAAGTCCTCGCAGATGCTTTATGGATGTGGGGATTTTCCATTCCTTAATGGCTTTAATTTTGCTAGGGTCTACCTTAACTCCTTCATGAGATACAATATGACCCAGATATTCCACCACCTGGACTCCAAAGAAACATTCGGATCTTTTTTAATATAATTGTTTCTCCTCCAATAGTTGTAGCACCTTGTCAACATGTTCAACATGATCCTTCCAAGACTTGTTGTATATTAGTATATCATCAAAAAATACTAACACAAATTTTCTAAGGAATGGTTTGAAAATTGGATTCATCAAACCTTGAAATGTTGAAGGTGCATTGGTAAGGCCAAAAGGCATGACCAAAAATTCATAATGACCCTCATGAATTCTAAATGCTATTTTTGGAATGTCTTCAGTCTTCATTCTAATTTGATGATATCCTGAATGAAGATCCAACTTGGTGAAGTAAATTGATCCATGCAATTCATCTAGTAATTCATCAATGACAGGAATGGGGAACTTATCTTTAATAGTGAGCTTGTTGAGCTCCCTATAATCCAGAAACATACGCCATGATCCATCCTTCTTGTGCACCAATACTACTGGAGCAGAGAAAGAACTTTGACTCGGTTGAATTATACCAGCCTCTAGCATTTTTGCAACCATACGTTCAATTTCACTCTTTTGGACATAGGGATATCTGTACGACCTGATGTTTGGAGGAATACTTCCTGGAATTAGATGAATAGCATGATCATGATCATGCATAGGTGGGAGACCTTTACGAGTCTCAAATACCTTGGAATGATTGTCCAGGACTTTTTGGATATCTGGAGAAATAGATGATTCCGATGTGAAAACATCTAGTGAACATAATTGTGCAATTACACCTCTTTGCTCCTTTTTTAGAAGCTTTGTCATACCATTAGACCTGATTATCTTTCCTGGTTTCCCTGCAATACCCCTTAATTCAACTTCCTTTCCTTCCGTATCAAATTTGATGAAAAGTTCTTGAAAATTAAAAGCTATTGTACCCAAGGATTGTAGCCATTGGACTCCTAGTACAACATCAGCACCTCCCATTGGAATGGAAAGCATTGGGCTAGTCAATACATATTCTCCCATGGATAGCTTGATATTATGGCACTTTCCAGAGCAATTTATTGTTCCTCCATTCGCAATCATCACTTGACACTCTGGTGCTAGATATAGGAAGAAATTCAATTCTTTTGCGACCTTACAGTGAATAAAATTGTGGGTGCTTCCTGAATCAATCAACATAATTACCTTTTTCTTCTTGATTTGTCTTTCTATCTTGATGGTTTGAGGAGTGGTAATTCCCGCCAATGCATTATAAGATATGGTCAGATTTATTTGTTCTTCATCTAGGCTTTGTTCCTGGAGTATATCCTCTTCTTTTGACCTTTCTTGCTCCTTTTCTTCTTCCTCTTCACAATCTATGTAGAATAATTTCTTCTCAGCACACTTATGACCTTTAGTGTATTTGCTATCACAACTGTAACAAATCCCTTTTGCTCTTTTTTCTTCCAATTGTTGTGGTGTCAACCTTATAGGTTGTGGAAGACTAGGGGCAACAACACTTCCATCTTTATAGTTGTGAGTGGTATGCTTCCTGGTTGCCATAATTTTGCTTTCCATTTTTCTTGCTAACCTGAATGCCTTCTCTAATGAATCAGTTTCCCAAAGGCGAACATCATGTTGGATATTATCCTTTAAAGACCCTATGAACACATCAATCCTATGCTCTTCTGGAATATCTTTTACCCTTATGTTCAATTTTTGGAACTCCTCAATGTGCTCCATTATTGAACGCTTTTGTTTGAGACTTATCAATTGGCTAAAAAAAGTGTTGCTTTTTATATCCTCATAATGTGCTATCAATTCTTCCATAAAAATTGCCCAAGTGATAAATTGTTTACAAGAGCAAAGTCATTGATACCATACAAACTAATTTCGTTCCAAACATAAAGTTGCCATACATACCTTTTGTGTGTTTTGCACATTATTGAGATCGAAGAATTGCTCTATCTATAATATCCATGTGGCGGGATCCTTGCCATCAAACTTCCTCATATCGATTTTTGGAATATGGTGAGTCTTCAATCCAACATTAGAGTCTATGGAATCATGATTAAAATTTCTTTTATTCTCATCATGAGTTTCCTTTAGTACCCTTTCACCATTAATGACCATTTCCTGTAGCAACTTATTCATATTTATCTTCAATTCTTCCATCTTATCATCCATGCCATCAATTTTAGCGTCCATGCCATTCACCTTAGCTTCCATGCCATCCATCTTAGCTTCTACGCCTTTCTTTAAACAATCCATCTTAGATTCTACACCTTTGTTTAAACCATCCATATTAGCTTCTACATCTTTCCTTAAACAATCCATCTTAGATTCTGTTGCTTTTTGTGCAAGTGACACTTGTTGCACTTGTTCTTATAATTTTGGTATATCATATAGCATTTCTTCTTCTTCTTCATAAGTCATGCTAGAGCTTTCAGGTTCCTTACTAGGTGATTGCATTTTCTTTCCTCGGGGCATCAGTTACCGATAATAATGCTCTACTAGCCCTTTGAATTCCTTCAAAATAAATTTTCAAACCACTCTTAAGCAAAAAATTTAAAAGAATCTACACGCCTTTTTTTCACTTTGTAGGAGCTCAATATTGCCTCTGATGTATCTCTGTATTTTCAGATCCTCCAGTTTTGAAATTGCAACTGGTGGTAGCCCTTTGCATCCTCTTTCCAATGCCACCAGTCTGATCCAATTTGGATTCTCCAAGGAAGAGTTATGTGAAATCTCCCACAGTGACATGATTATAGACTAGTTCAGTAGAGCGAACTTGTACGACGTGCCACGAGTCACTGTTTCGTCCTTTGGCTCTTAAAAATATATACAAGAAACTACAGTCCGTCCTCTTTCTTCATCTTGTTACGAAATTTCAATCCAATGCCCACGGAAAAAGTTATGATGATTTTCCCCAGGTCACCTGTTTGGAATGTAATTCAGGAGTCTGCGAAAAGACCAACTTCCTTGGATCATATCTCTGCAAATATAGTGCAAAAAGCTCTGAAATTCGAACCCAAGATTCAACGCGATGTCTTCTCAAATGGGTATTTTTTTTAGCTTCTGAAATGTCGCAGAAAAAAGTGATAGTGAAAATTCCACGATGACCTGTTTGGAGCAGTGAAAGCCTAGAATCGAAAGCTCTGATACCAAATGTTATGAAACCAGCTCAAGAAAAGATAGAAAAGATAGATCAACGCCTTAGAATTCAGCCTCTTCGAGGGGGAAACCTCCTTTACATTACATAAATGAACAATTCTTGGATGATTCAAATGAAAAAACCTCCTTTCTATATATAGGAGTCTAAGGAGTCACAATATAACCTACCTGACCTAACAATAATAATATAAAGCCACAAAAATAACAAGAGAGGGATTCTATGGGGCACAGTAATAACAATATGGGGGCAATAGGGGCACAACAATATTAATAAGGGGTATAACTACAATAGTAATGGGGTAATCACTAGTATTATAGGGACCCAACACAGGGCCTACTAGCATGTGCTTGGGTGTCCTTTTCATGGCAAGATGTTCTAAGTACAAAGATGTTCCAAGACATGTGAGGCACCAAGGAATGTTTGTGTGTGAAAAAGCATGTTAAGGTGTGCCAAGAGTGTTGACGAGTGCTAGGCCTCTCTCATTAATATAATTGACAAAGCTTTATTATGTATTAAATAATATAGTTCCTACACACACTAGTGGAACTTTATATAAAGGGAATTTGTTAGACAATAAACCTAATAGATAGGAATCATGTGTTGACTCATAGAAAAGATATATTCTCATTACTAGAGGGAAATTATACACATTAATTACTTATTAACAAATTGAATGACTCTATCCACTATGGCCTTGGACACATAATGGAAAAGAATCCACAACAATGGTCTTAAATTGCTATCCTTTGACAAAAGATATAGTGACATGCACATATTGCCATCAAAAACTCATTGGAATGATCAATGATGACGAACATTTTTTGATTGTCACCAAAAGTAACCCAAAAGAGTGCTGGTGAGGGTCAATAAAATATTGTCACTAGAAGTGTCACCAAAGAGAGAATTAGTGACAGGCCTTTAAAAACTGTCACCAAAAGTGTCACTAATAATTAGCTTTGGTGACAAACCTTAAATGACTATCACTATATGCACTTACAACAAGACTTTTTTAAGGATTGTCACCATATGTGACATTGGTGAAAAAGCTTAAAGGTACTTCATAGGCATGACCCTCACCAATGACCTTTTTTGTTGTAGTGGCAACAAGAATACTACAACTCCCAAGGCTACCAACCTCAATTCTCAACCTTGGGTTCGTACAAACTTAAGATGTATCGAAAATATATGTGCAACATACAATGCATCCTTATCTTGTTGTTATGTTGTAATGGAGTGAATTTAATGAAATAAAATCCTAAACTAATTGCATAAATGGAAATTTTACTATGAAAAGAAATTTATCCTAGGGAAGAACAACAAATTGTAATTGAAATCGTAAGAGCATGAATTAAAATAAATAACCTAATCTACATTTCAAAAAAGCATGTCTTAATTGGTTTTTATTCTTCTTCAACCATTTATTTAGAGCCTAGGGGTCATGACTCAAGCCTAAGAGAAGAAAACCAAGATTTGTGAGCAAATTTAGGCAAGTATATACGTGCTAGAAGAGTTTTACAGGAAGTTACAAGTGTTGCTACATGAAGTTACAAATTTGCTACAGGAAGATATAATTCATCGAATGACCAATTAAATCAAACACTAATTGGATGGGACAATTTTTTTTATTGAATACAATGTATTAGGTTTCCATTCCAAGTGGAGTCACTCAAAAAAACCCATGTTAACACATGCTAAAAATAGCAGAAAATTACTAGTCAAAAATCTAGAAATTCAAGAACTAGTGAGCAAGTTAATCTAACAAATGTCTAACCTAGTCAAGTGAAAATGAAATGTTGTAGTTTTTCTTATTAAATTGAATTCTTTTATGATCTAATTCAAGTGTAATAAACTCAATTGAAGCTCACTAGAATGTTCTAAAAACTAGCCGAAAATTACTACTATTTGCCACAAGGGACTTATAGAATTTTAGATTTGCATATAAGAAAGCTAATCCAAGTAGCTCAAGGATTACTATGAACTTCCAAAGATTTTCCAAGGATGAAATCATGTCTTTGATCCTGTGGAAGAACTCATTTCAACCATTTAACCTAATCCTACAACGATAAATCGTCAATATTAAATGCAGAAATAGGAAAACAACAAGAACAAGAGATGCATGTGAATAAGAAGTGAAAAGAAGAAAAGTAACTTATACAAAAGGGATCTGAGTCTCCCAGAATGGCGAAACCCAAGGAAAATCAAAGTCCTATGAAGGAGACCAAGATTTTGAAGGTGAAAATGGTACCAATATTCATTGTTTCCATCAATACAATTACATCCCTACTAGAAATGAAAGTGGAGCTGCAAAAATACAAGTGTTTTCCACAAGAAGACTAAAAAAACTCAACTCCTAGAGAAAAATCTGATTTGGTACTTATAAAAAAATATTAGGAAGAATTCCCCATGAAAGGAGGAAGCTTTCCCCTCCAACTTCCCTTAAAGAGTGGATCTGGCTCCCAACACTAGGAATCTACATTAAATGACAGGGACCACATTCAAGCATTGGAGCTCTAGAATTTGTGCAATAATTTAAAAATATCTTGTTGATTTATTATCCAATATTGATCCTCCTATAGTAGGGACCAAGTCCCTTAATTATCTCCTCCTCCACGTCTTCATAATTGGCCCAATATTCTCACAATATTCCACAAAAATAAATAATATTAGGCACAAACATGCAATTATGCATAAACCTTCCTAATGAACATATTAAAGTTAAAAATATATTATCTAACGCAAAAAGAGAGGTTTAATGTGTTGGTGGATGGTCAGATGGGCCTTAGTTTATGTCTAATTTAGAGGCCCATCATACCCCCCTGCTAAAAGTGTTTCTCATCCTTCAAGCAACTTAGTGACCTCATTGTGTCTCATTCATGGCCCTAATGGCCTCCCTGATTTGTTCTATAGTTCTCCAACACTTTCCTGTAGTAATTATTTGCCTTCATGTAGAAATTTTTTTCCTTCCCGTAGCAGGGAATATTCTTCTTTTAGTTGTTTAGTCATGACTCCCCTAGTGCTTGGCTTCTTATAAGAAGCTTGGGGCTCTTTTATTTTGGACTGGAGGGAGGTTATCTGTTCAGTTTGCTTCTTATTCTCCTTTTATCCTTTGTTTTGATTTTTTTTTAGGCAATTTATCTTATGTTCCAACATTTTCTTATGTTTGCCACCTTCTTCTTCTTCTGCAGATCCAACCCTGACTATAAATTTATGTCCAAAAAATATTCTTTTTCCATTTCAACAACATTTGTCCATGTCTTCTTAAGATTTTTGCAAGGGAACCCTATTGCCAATTGTCAATTTCATAGCATTCATCGTTTCAAATTATGGCAAGAGCAATGCTTCCGATTGATGAGTGAGGTGAAGAATGGTATGTCAACTTCAAAGCAAGTTTATTCTCCTGTCATAATGCTCATCCTCACAAGAAAACTCAACACTTCAATTTTTTTATGGCTCTGCAACCTAATGTTTAGAGGAAGAATTTTGCAAAAATTCATAGAAATTTTGTTTGTAAGAGCTGATAGATCAAGTACTTACCCCTTTCTTGTAAACTCCTTCAAAGCTATAGGGTTTTGTGGTCAATGATTCTCAATATAGGGCCCATTTTTTCCGCTTGGGATAATCCTGTAGCAAACACATTGTCTCCTGTAGCAGCCCTATTTTTTCCTGTAGCAGCTCCATTTCATCCTATAGGAAAGTAGTTTGTGCCTTGAGATGCTTAGTTATGGTTTCTCCATTGGTTGGTATCCTCACAATTGTCAAAAGTTGTTTCTTTCCTATTAAATCCTCCACCCATTTCTCCTAGTCCTCCTTCTCTGGGTTTTATGTTTTTCCTATTCCTGTGTATATCTTCTCTGCCCCTCATGGTATTTGATTGTTGTTGTTGTTGGCATTATGATACAGGTGTTGTCCTTGATGGAAACTCACTCAGAGGTATGATATAGGTGATGGAAACTTAATCAGATGACAGATCTAGTGCAGTAGGTCAAAAGAAAGGTATACGCAGGTTAACCTTGATGAAAGTGCATATACACACGAGTTAGTGGAACAAAAGGCGCGTACACATACACACGTAGGTTCCCAGAAGGAAAGGCGCGTACAGGTTGGAAACCATGGTTTTGGTCCGTGGTATCTAGTCCATGGTATTTGGTCTGAAGTGTCAACCCCAGGTAGTGGGTCCAAGGCATTGGTTCAACATGGTTTTGGACCATGGTATTGATAGAAGCCTAAACCTATATAAGGAGAGGATCATTAGGCCAAGACTGGCGTGTGGGCAAGTGATGAATATCTGATGAAGTGTGAGATGTAGATGCTAGTTATGGCTTGCTTGATCTGGACCAAGGTTGCATTCATGTGGAGGATGATGAACGATGGAATGGGATATTAAGGCTTGGAATGGTTATCATTATATGGTTTGATTATGGATAGACTAGATCTATTGACACATGTTTATTGTATGAATGTTATGATCTGGGTATGACTGATGTCTGGAACACCTGCAAAGCTATGAGTAAATATTTTCAGATCTATACGCGGGTTGGCTTTGGTAAAAGTGCGTATGTATGCAGGTTTGGTTCATCATAGTAGCATATGCATTATATTTGAAGTTGCAATTGGATCTGGTTATTGTTGCATAGTTCTATTGTCTGTTATGTGTTCTAGTGACTGTGTTGTTGACAGGGTTTTTAGAGATTCAGTATTGGGTGATTCAGAGACGGACGATGCAAGTATAGTTGATGATTGTATTGCAGTGATGATTGTTTTGTATTTACGGATCTAGTATGAAAATGTATGAAACGTGGTCCCTAGAAGATCATAGATTTCAGTAGGTCGGTGCCTACATACTGGTAAACATATCGGCCAGTACAAGAGCCAGGGGGTTGTAGCTCCCTTCCAGGAGCAGCTGGAAAACAAGTGAAGGTTGGAGCCTTCAGTAGGCCAACGCCTACGTACTAGTAAATGGATCAGCTAGTACAAGAGCTAAGAAGGTTGTAGCCTTGTGTGGGTAGAAGCCTGTGTACTAGTATAAGACTACACGAGTACATTGTAAAAAGAAGTTTCTTATTAAAGTAAGATAGAGACGAAATGCAGCAGGTGGTTTTCACCCACATTGGGTTTCCACCTTATATCATGGTGTTCATGTGTGCTTCTTGTGTATGATGATCTGTTCTGTTTTACTGCACCTGATTACTGTTCATGTGGTTAATGAAGTTCTGGTGCACTAACTAAAGATCAAAATTTAATGGATTAACTGAATCATAAGTATTCTAGATATATGCTAGTTGCATTAGACACATTTGCGTATATACACAGATATCCTTAAATGAAGTAGCGTATATGTATCTAAGTATTGAAATGGAAAAGTGTTTGATTTTATAATACTGATTCATCTCCCCCTTTCAGTATTATTCCCAACAATTGGTATCAGATCAGGTCCTTTGGTAGAAGCTTGATCGCTTGAAGGAGATCCATAGAACAATGGGAAAGAAAGAGCGTCAAAAGAAGAAGACAACTCAAAGGAAAAATGACAGCCTACTGGTAAGTGGAAGCAAGGATCCAAATTCTGAATCACCCCAAAGTGAAGCTGAACAAGCAAATGAAGTATCAAATAAAATCATAGATCAACAAGATCTACTTAGCAAAAGGGAAAGTGCCCTCAAAGAAGAAGTTATCAGCTTAAAAGCTCAGCTGGAATATGCCTTAAGAGTTCGTCAAACGCTGCAGGAGCTGAATGAAGAAAAAGAAAAGGATATTCTCAAACTAAGGCAACAAGTGGAAGAAGGAAGAAAGTCTGAAGAAATTTTGAAGAAGAAATATCTTGAAAAGGAAGAACAACATCAAGTTGAGGTAAATATCTTGAAAGGTAAAATAGAAGAAAAGGATAAACTATTACGATTTCAAGATAGTACTAAGATTTTGGATGATATTCTTAGTAGTCAAAGGTCGCCAGCTATCAAAACTGGTCTTGGTTTTTATGAATCTGCTAAAGGTGAATCTAGCTCACAAGGTGAGGCAAGGAACTCTAATGAGAAATAAAAAATGATCAACAAGGAGATGAGAAGACAACCCCATCAACAGCCAAGGAAAGGAATTCCTCAAAGAAAATCTTTTGCTCCTAACTTTGGAAGTGATAGACGATTATTTCCTCCAATGAATAATTTTGAATGTTAAGTAGGTCATAATCTTGGACATGTTGCAGCCAGATGCAGAAGTAGAATGGTTCAAGACCATCAAACAGAAAGATCATCACGTTCCAGGTACTTTAAGGGATATGTTTTTCTTGCAATATGTTTGGTCACAAAGCCATTGACTGTTTCAGGAGGAATATGAAACATGTAAGATGTTATGCATGCAACAAGCCTAGACATATAGTGAAAGAATGCAGGAGAATATTGTGGACACCAAACCAAAAGAAGAAAACATCATCACAGTTGAAGATATGGAAGAAAAAGGAAGTACAACCAGAAAGATGTGGCATAGCAGAGTACATAGACATGACAGATTCAGAGGAAGTTGTAAGTGTGGAACATCAGTGTTCTAAATCTCATACACAGGTTTCATGAAGACAAGTCACGTATATACGCGAGTTATATGCTACACAGTCGTGTATATGATGTTCTGAAGAAAAGCAGAAGTACAGAAGTTTGATATGGTTCAGTCACTATTTTGATGATGGCATGCCACAGGTTTAGAGGGAGCATATATTTCAAATAATGCATTGTTGGCATTATGGTTAGAAGTCTTTGGTGATGATGCTTATCAACATATCTTGCTTGACCAAAAGAATGGATTGCAGGTTACAGGTCTGGATGCTAGATGCTTATAATGTAGATCATATGGTGTATGATAGCTACCGATAACTATCATGGTCTTGTTTAGGTCCTTGGTCTTTGTGAGTCATATGATGTATTTTGTTACCCCACTATGCAAGGGATGGATGATGTAATGAGTCATGTATAAACATTTGGTATATCCCCACTTGGTTGAGTGGATAAGTCAAAAATTGTGTATTCCCACTTGATTGGGAGATTGATGTATGTATAGTGTCATGTTATGCTTTTGCAGACCTTGCATGTGCTCAGGGGGAGCATGGACAGATTAGTACATCTTGGCTTATACAAAGGGGGAGCTCAATTGAAAACTTCAGCATGTACTCAAGGGGAGTATGGACAATAGAATGTATATCAAAGAAGAGAATATCTTGGTCCGCCATTTGCCCTTGATGTAAAAGGGGGAGAGTGACTTAGTGTAGTGATTGCCATCAAGTCCAAAGGGGAAAATTGTTGGCATTATGATACAGGTTTTGTCCTTGATGGAAACTCACTCAGTGGTATGATACAGGTGATGGCAACTTAATCAGATGACAAATCTAGTGTAGCAGGTCAAAAGAAAGGTATACGCAGGTTAACCTTGATGAAAATGCGTATACACACGAGTTAGTGGAACAAAAGGCGCGTACACGTACACACGTAGGTTTCCAGAAGGAAAGGTACGTACAGGTTGGAAACCATGGTTTTGGTCCGTGGTATCTGGTCCATGGTATTTTGGTATTAGTCCATGGTATTTTGTCTGAAGTGTCAACCTCGGGTAGTGGGTCCAAGGTATTGGTTCAACATGGTGTTGGACCATGGTATTGAGAGAAGCCTAAACCTATATAAGGAGAGGATCACTAGGCCAAGAGTGGGGTGTGGGCAAGTGATGAATATCTGATGAAGTGTGAGATCTAGATGCTGGTTATGGCTTGCTTTATCTGGACCAAGGTTGCATTCATGTAGAGGATGATGAACGATGGAACGGGATCTTAAGGCTTGGAATGGTTATCATTATATGGTTTGATTATGGATAGACTAGATCTATTGACGCATGTTTAATGTATGAATGTTATGATCTGGGTATGACTGATGTCTGGAACAGCTGCAAAGTTATGAGTAAATATTTGCAGATCTGTACGTAGGTTGGCTTTGGTAAAAGTGTGTATGTACACGGATTTGGTTCATCATAGTAGCATATGCATTATATTTGAAGTTGCAGTTGGATTTGGTTATTGTTGCAGAGTTCTATTGTCTGTTATGTGTTCTAGTGACTGTGTTGTTGACAGGGTTTTCAGAGATTTAGTATTGGGTGATTCAGAGATTGATGATGCAAGTATAGTTGATGATTGTATTGCAGTGATGATTGTTTTGTATTTACGGATCCAGTATGAAAATGTATGAAACGCGGTCCCTGGAAGATCATAGAGTTCAGTAGGTCGGCGCCTACGTACTGGTAGACATATCGGCCAGTACAAGAGCCAGGGGGTTGTAGATCCCTTCCAGGAGCAGCTGGAAAATGAGTGAAGGTTGGAGCCTTCATTAGGCCAGTGCCTACGTACTAGTAAATGGATTGGCTAGTACAAGAGCTAAGAAGGTTGTAGTCTTCTGCAGGTAGAAGCCTGAGTACTGGTATAAGACTACACCAGTACATTGTAAAAAGAAGTTTCTTATTAAAGGAAGATAGAGACGAATTGCAGCACGTGGTTTTCACTCACATTGGGTTTCCACCTTATATCATGGTGTTCATGTGTGCTTCTTGTGTATCATGATCTGTTCTGTTTTACTGCACCTGCTTACTGTTCATGTGGTTAATGAAGTTCTGATGCACTAACTAAAGATCAACATTTAATGGATTAACTGAATCATAAGTATTCTGGATATACGCTAGTTGCATTAGAAACAATTGCGTATATACACAGATATCCTAAAATGAAGTAGCGTATATGTATCTAAGTATTGAAATGGAAAAGTGTTTGATTTTATAATATTGATTCACCCCCCCCCCCTCTCAATATTATTTCCAACAGTTGCAACTATCTGTGAAGATGCTTTGTTGCTACCTAAGGTGCTACTGTTGTTAATGGGGATTCCTTCTTGGAGTGGTAGAGTTCCTCATGAGTTGGTATCACCTCATCCACTTGATGGGAAATGAAAAAAATAAGATTATGGCTTGTTGTAATGGTTGCACAGGTTGCCACAGGAGGATGTTTTATTCTTGTAGCAGTCCTTCCTTCTCTTTCAAGGTCTTTTAACTGTATGGGCGTGATCCCAAACGATGTAAATGGTTTGGAGGATGATGCTAGGGCTCATAAGGAGTAGTGTAGGTTTGTGAAAATGGAGAGGATGTGCTTTGTGTGTTTTTTCAACAAAATTATCAGGGTGAGATAGAGTGTAGGGTTTGTTCCTGAAAAATATTAAAATTTTCTTGTGAACTAGGACGGATGAATGATGGATATATAGTGTATATGAAGCGTATGGAGGCATCAGAGTGCTTTGGTGACTTGGATTCTACATAAATTTCCTCTTTTAAGTGTTGTCCCCGCTCCTCGTAATCATCACCCTTCTTAATTCAGATTGTACACGTTGCATGAGTGATGAGTTAGCTTTACTTAACTAGTTGATGGTGGCCAAGACTACTGACCCATCCTTAGATTATAAAACCTCATCTCCCATGCATTGGCAATAAATTTATAGCTATAATACGCTCAAGAGAAGAGGTGAAAAATACTGCATACATGTACCTACCTAATGTCGAGCTACTGTAGATGCATGCATGTTGTTGTGGGGCTTCATATCATGATGGGTTGAAGGAGAGGCATGCATGCTTCTGTTGAGTTAATAATTGATCCATTCTTGTCTGGAGGTGCTAATTTTCTTTGTTTTCTTCTACACAATTCTTCATAGATTGTTGATTGTTTGACCGATAAGGTTGTTGTGTATGTATTCTGAATTGGATTGTGCCTTGACTGGTGATGTTCCTGTGTGCATGCAATTTTTCTCTCATGAATATGCTACATCTGTTGGTGGAATTCCTTCCCAAGGATGATGTGTCCCTTGCTGATTGTACACATGGCTTCATCATGCTTCTGTTGGTGGGAAAAAAAAAAAAAAAAATCTTAGAGATTTCTACTGTGACTGCACTGGTTGTTATAAGAGGAGTTTCTTCCAATAGCAACCTTTTGATCCTTTATTCTACTCTTCAATCGGCATGGTGGTGTTTAGGGGAGTGATTAAAAGCCATGTAAGTAGGGTTGGAGTCCTGAGAAGGTAATGTGAAGAATGGAAAAATGTAGACCAATGCTCTTTGTGTTTTTTTTAAGCAAGACAGAGCGAACATTTTGGGTAAGTTTTGGTGAAATGGAGTGGATGACCTCTCTCAACCTTCCCTAAAAAGGACATGACATTTTGAACCTTCTCCAATCGAATTTCCTCTTGTAGCTTCTTCTCGGCCATCTTGTAGCAATTATGAACTTCGTGTGGCAAAATTTGTTTTATGTATATCTCTCAAACGGTAGACTAGATTGACGTGAAATTTGGTGATCATGTTGCCATCATCCCTATGCATCTACCCATTAAAAATATTGGCCAATGGATGCACGAATCTTAAGAAAATTTAAAACTGGCTGTAGGTGATGGAGGTTGATTGCTCAAAAAGTGTGCACTGGAATTGGCTGAAATTACTTGGGCATGTTACCATCATCCATATGCATCTCCCCAAGAAACAAATCAGAAAATGGATGCATGAATATCTAGAAAATTTAAAATTTTTGTAGGTGACAGAGGTCAATTTCTCGAAAAGTGTGCACAAGAATTTTCTTAAATTTCTTGGGCATGTTACCATCATCCATATGAATCTTGCCCTGAAATAGATCAGAAAATGGATGCACGATTTTCAAGATATGACAAATAATTTTCTTCTTTCTGTATTTTAACTTCCTATAGAAAAACAAAGCCTTCCTGTAGAAATTTAGGACAACAAGGAAACTGAATGGGAAAATATTGGGATTGATGGGTGGATGGCGTAAATAGATGAGGGTGATGGATTGGCATGGCATTGGTCCTTTTGGAGCATCTAAGAAAAGTAGGAGAAAGTCCAAGTTTGACATTCTTTGACTAGGCTTGTGATCAACTTTTCTTTTGGTAGATAAAATGCTTTTGTTGCTTACATAGGTTGGAGAGCACCTCCATTCATGAGAGAGAGATACATGGAAAAAATATTTTTCTTTTTTTTTTCTTTTTTCTCTTCTAGGCCTACTAGTCGTCTAAATGAAGTTTTCAACTAGTAGGTCTACCTAGGAGCCTTAAAGTTTCACCTAGGATCTTTTCCTTTTTTCTCTTTTTTCATTTTTTCCAACCCATTGACTGCCTCATGGAGGTTTATAGTCAATAAGCCAATATTAGGGACCTCAAATGAGGTTTTCACATGAGATTTTTATTTTCTCCTATTTTTCATTTTTTATTTCTTTTCCTATCCTACTCTACTTGAAAAAAAAAAATCATTTTCAAGTGTAGGAATACTTCCAATGAAGCCAAGTGCACATCAAGATGACAGATAAACTGATGTGTATGCTTGAAATTTATGCTTTGACATGTACCTAAATTTTAGAGACCAAATTCTTTGATTGCGATGAGGTCAGGAATTGTTGAAGAAGAGTGTGTGGTTGCAAATTACTAATTGTTTGGAACCATATTTCATTATAGTTTTGATGACCCTAGTCCACTTCTTGTTTTGGATAATCTTGGATGTCTTCTTCTTCCATGAAATTTAGACGTTCTTCTTTTTATTGATTATTCTCTTGAATACATAGAGGATCTAATGGTGAACATGATGTACCTTCCTCAATCTTTGATTCTGATATCTGCTCTTCATCAAGTGCAACCCATGATTCTTTGGTCTTCTCATTTGAATCTTCTTCTTCTGCATGTTGTCCTTCAATGGCATCAATAGGATTTTTTTTTGGAATACTCTTCTTGAGCTAAGATGAATACCATTGAGATCAAGAGGAGATATTTGGAAGTGTTGTACCTTAGCAATTCATTTTGTGGGTTTGGAAATGGTGGTACAACTAGTTGAGTGGGAGTGGATATTTTAGATGGATGTGGTTGGAGTTTTGGTTGTGGTGGAGCTGAATGGTAGGGATAACATGGAGTTTGATATGGAGGATACTGAGGAAAATATTGAGGATATTTTGGATGCCTCCCATAAGTTCCTTGCCAACATTGTTGCCAAGATTGGTTTTGGGGTTGAGATGGCCAAGGTTTCCAAGGAACGGGTGTGTTCCAATCACTTTGAGAAGGATGTGCATAACCTTGAATTTATGAGCTAAGTTCTTGCACCATATCAGGTTGAATAGTCCGCAAGGTCCTCTTGGAGCTACATAACATAGTTGCATTGTCAATTAACTTGCTCCATTGTCCTCTTGGTAAAATTCCTTCAACCTTGGTAAAGAAGGGAAATATCTAACATCATGTGATTCTGCATGGACAACACAAATATCAATGTCTTCTTTTTTCTCATTTTTTATTCTTAAAATTTATACTTGTTCACTTAGATTGCTAAGAATTTTAGTTTTTAAGTTATTAAGAAAATTCCCAAGTTCAGCTTAACTTACCAATCTTGATTTTGATTTACTTACTCTTGTCCTTCCTCTTGATAAGTGCTTGAATGTTTCACAAATTTCTTCAAATGATAATTGGTATACATCACCTCTACTCATGAGATCAAGGAGATTAGTCCAATCATCCCTAATTATTCTAAGTAAGATGGTTTTTAGTATGTCAAATGCTAAATCATGTAATTTTTGCCTCTTAGTGTTGTACACAAACCTCTCTGTTAAATCATCAAGGCTCACATCTTCTTTTTTATTCATTCTAAAGATTTCTTATATAAGATCATGATATTTATATTTATATAGAAATATCTTTTACATATCATTCCATGATATTATTAAATTAGTCCCTAAGCTCATTAATTATTTAAGAGATCTATCCTTTAATGTTTCCAGAAACAATCTCAACTTTTGAGTGTTTAGTAAGTAACCATAAGATATACAAACAATTTTTCAAATTCAAAGAGAATGGTTTTCAGATGCTCTGACCTTATAACATGAAAGTTTGGAAGGAAATATGGAGGTATGTTCTTCATATGCACATTGATATCAATATCTTGAATGGTAAATCCAAGAGGATCTTCTCAATTGACATCATCTCCATCCATTTCTTCTACCTTCTCTATCTCCTCCTCCTCTTCTACCTGCAAAATTAGATGGTGATGTGGCTCTTACTGTATCACATGATCAAATGGGGGGGGGGGTGTTGGAGAAGTATTTTTAATTTTTAATTTTTTGAATAAGAATGCTAATGCAATGCAATTTTTTATTTTTGAAATGAAATATGCCTAATGCAATTTTTTGGTTTTGCAGAAAGTAAAAATAAATGAATAAACTAGAGAATAAAACAATTCATAATTTTACACCTCCATGGAAATGGTGCCAAAAATTGATGAGCCTCATTATTGCAACAAGAATGTTGCAACTCCTAAGGCTACCAACTTTAATTATGAACTTGAGGTTCGTATAAACTTAAGAGGTATCAGCATTATATGTTCAACATACAATGTGTCATTCTCTTGTTGTTATAATGTAATGGATTGAATGTAATGAAATCAAATCCTAAACTAATTTCATAAATGGAAATGTTACTTCAAAAATAAATTAATCCTAGTCAAGAACAATAAATTGTAATTGAAATCCTAAGAGCATGAATTCAAATAAATAAGCCTAATTTACATTGCAAAAAGGAATGTTCTAATTGGTTTTTATTCTTCTTCAACCATTGATTTAGAGCCTAAAGATCATGATTAAATACTAAGAGACAAAAAAAAAACATTTTGAGAAAATATGGGCAAGTATATACGTGCTACAATAGTGTTATAGAAAGTTACAGGAGCTGCTACAGGGAGTTACAAATTTTCTACAGGACGATATAATTCCCTGAATGACCAAGTAAATCAAATCCGAATTGGATAGGAATTTTTCTTTATTGAATAGGATTTATTAGGTATCCATTACAAGTGGAATCACCCAAAAATACCTCTATTAACACATGCTAAAAAATAGCATCAAATTACTAGTCTAAGATCTAGCAACTTGAGAACTAGTGAGCTAGTTAATCTATCAAATGCCTAACCTAATCAAGTGAAAATTAAATAGGGTAATTTTTTTTATTAACCTGAATGATTTTATGATCTAATTCAAGTGTAATAAACTCAATTGAAGCTCATTATCATGTTCTAAAAAATAGCAGAAAATTAGTACTATTTGCCATAAGGGACTTCAAAAAATTTAGATTGGTAAATAAGAAAACTAATCCAAGTAGCTCAAGGACTACTGTGACCTTAGAAAGATTTTCCAATGACAAAATCAAGCTTGTTATCATACAAAAGAACTTACTTCAATCATTCAACCCAATCCTACAACAAGAAATCATCAATACTAAAAAATGCAGAAATACGAAACAAATAAGAACAAGAGATGCATGTGAATAAGAAGTCGAATGAAGAAAAGTAACTTATACAAAGGGGATATGAGGCTCTTGGGATGGCCAAGCCCAAGAAAACTCAGAGTCCTATGAAGGATACCAATATTTAAAACGTGAAAATTGTACAAAACTTCATTATTACCATAAATATAATTACATCCCAACAAGAAATGAAAGTGGAGCTACAAAAATACAAGTGTTCTCCACAAGAAGACTAAGAAAAATCAGCCCCTAGAGAAAAATTCGACTTGCTACTTATACAAAATGATTAGGAAGCATTCCCCATGGAAGGAAGGAACTTTCCCCTCCAAAATCCCTTAAATAGTGGATATGGTTCCCAAAACTAGGAATCTACATTAAATGACAAGGAACACATTCGTAGATTTTCTCAATCATTGGAACTCAAAAGTTTGTGCAATAATTTGATAACATCTTGTTGATTTATTATTCAATATTGATCCTCCTATAGAAGAGATCAAGTCCCTAAATTATCTCCTCCTCCAAATCTTCATAATCTTCCCAATATTCTCACAATATTCCACAAAGATAAATAATATTGGGCACAGATATGCAATTATCCATAAACCTTCCTAATGAACCTATTAAAGTTAAAAATGTGTTATCTAATGATAAAAGAGAGGTTTAATGTGTTGAAAGATGGTCAAATGGGGCTTAATTTATGTCTAATTTAGAGGCCCATCAATAGGTATCTTCAGCAAGAAGGCTTCAAAAGGGGTCTGAATATAGAAATTTATATATCAAATTTGATGAGAACAAATTAGTAGTAGTTTATGTAGATGACATCATATTTGGAAGCAATGTAGAATCTATGAGTCAATGATTTTCTTCAGTTATGCATCAAGAATTTGAAATGTATCTACACTCACATATTTTCCTGGCATTCAAATTCAGTAAACTAAATATGGTATCTTTCTTTCTCAAAACAAGTATCTCAAACAAAGTTTAAAGAAATATGGAATGGAAAACTATAACCTTGTATGCACATCAATGGTAACAGGATGTAACCTTAGTCAAAATGATGATTCTCCTTCAGTTAATCAGCCAAAATATAGATCTATGATTGGCAACTTGCTCTACCTTACAAGTACAAGACCAAACGTTATGCATGGTGTTGGCATAGTTAATAGGATATTCAAGTATCTGCAAGGTACTCGGGATTTTGGTCAATGGGATCCCAAAAACGCATACTTTTCACTTCGTTCTTACATAGATGTAGACTACGAAGGTAATGTTGATGACCAAAAAAAGTATTAGTGGAGGAGAATTCTATCTGGGACTTTGCTTAGTTTCTTAGTTTAGTAAGAAACAAGTTTCCACTGCATATTGTTGTACTAAACTTCTTTGGATGATTCAAACATTGTAATATATTCAAGTCACTTGTCCTCAGTTGGTACCTATTCTCTGTGAGAACACTAGTGCCATAAGTATCTCTAAAAATCATGTCATGCACTCAAAAACCAATCACATTCCAATCAAATACCATTTTCTAAGAGAGAAGGTGCTTCCACAAAAGCTCAAACCATAATATGTTCCTTCTAAGGAACACATTGTAGACATATTTACAAAGCCACTTCCATGCGATTCTTTTTAATATCTCACACAGAAATTAGGAATGATTCCTACCACATCACTATGCATTAGAGGAAATTTGAACCTAAAAGTGCCCATGAAATTTTCACATACATAATATATAAACCAATCAAAATCCTTTAAATTTCAAAAGAGGTACATGTAAATATTTTGGAGGGAAAAAAAAATATTTTTTTAATCGTATTTTTGGCTTATCTCCTTGGAGATGTGTTTTTTATTTTTATTTTTTTGAATAAAAATGCTAATGCAATGCATTATTCCGTTTTTGAAATGAAATATGCCTAATGCAATTTTTTGTTTCTACAAAAAGTAAAAATAAATGAATCAACTAGGGAAGAAAAAATGCATACTTCAACACCTCCTCGAAAACGTTGCCAAAAAGTGACGAGCCTCATTATTGCAACAAGAAAGATGCAACTCCCAAGGCTACCAACTTTAGTTATCAACTCGGTGTTCGTATAAACTTAAGAGGTATCAGTGCTATATGTGCAGCATACAATGTGTCCTTCTCTTTTTGTTATGATGTAATGGAGTGAATGTAATGAAATCAAATCCTAAACTAATTGCATAAATGGAAATGTTACTTTGAAAATAAATTAATCCTAGCCAAGAACAAGAAATTGTAATTGAAATCCTAAGAGCATGAATTCAAATAAATAGACCTAATCTACATTAAAAAAGGGCATGTCCTAATTTGTTTTTATTCCTCTTAAACAATTGGTTTAGAGCCCAAGGGTCATGATTCAAGACTAAGAGACAAAAACCAAATATTTTGAGCAAATATGGGCAAGTATATACGTGTTAGAAGAGTGTTACAGAAAGTTACATATTTCTACATGAAGATATAATTCACCAAATGACCAAGTAAATCAAATAAAATTTGGATAGGAACATTTTTTTTAATGAACAGGATGTATTAGGTCTCAATTACAAGTTGAATCACTCAAAAATACCCTTGTTAACAGATGCTAAAAAATAGCAAAACAAATACTAGTCTAAAATCTAGAAATTCGAGAACTAGTGAGGTACTTAATCTATTAAATACCTAACCTAATAAATTTAAAATGAAATGGGGTAAATTTTTTTATTAACCTGAATTATTTTATGATCTAATTCAAGTGGAATCAACTCAATTGAATCTCATAATCATGTTCTAAAAAATAGCAGACAATTACTGTTATTTGCCACAAGGGACTTCCAGAAATTTAGATTTGTGAATAAGAAAACTAATCTAAGTAGATCAAGGATTACTATGACCTTCCAAATATTTTCCAATGATGAAACCATTATTTTTATCCTATAGAAGAACTTAATTCAATCATTTAACACAATCCTACAACAAGAAATCATCAATCTTAAAAAATGCAGAAATAGGGAAAAAACAAGAACAAGAGATGCATGTGAATAAGAAGTGAAAAGAAGAAAAGTAACTTATACAAAAGGGATATGAGGCTTCTGGGATGGCCAACCCCAAGGAAACTCAGATTCCTATGAAAGTGACCAATATTTACAACGTGAAAATGATATCAATCTTCATTATTTCCATCAATACAATTACATCCGTACAAGAAATGAAAGTGGAGCTGCAAAAATACAAGTGTTCTCCACAAGAAAAGTAAGAAAAATCAACGCTTAGAGGAAAATTCGACTTGGTACTTATACAAAATGACTAGGAAGCATTCCCCATGAAAGGAGGAAGATTTCCCCTCCAAAATCCCTCAAATAGTGGATCTGGTTCCCAACATTAGGAATCTACATTAAATGACAAAGAACGCATTCCTAGATTTTCTGAATCATTGGTGCTCCAAAATTTATGCAATAATTTCAAAACATATTGTTGATTTATTATCCAATATTGATCCTCCTATAGAAGGGAGTAAGTCCCTAAATTATTTTCTTCTCCAAATCTTCATAATCTATCCAATATTCTCACAATATTCCACAAAAAGAAATAAAATTAGGCACAAATATGAAATTATCCATAAACCTTCCAAATGAACCTATTAAAGTTAAAAATGCATTATCTAATGAAAAATAGAGGTTTTATGTGCTAAACGATGGTCATATGGGCCTTAATTTGTGTCTAATTAGAAGGCCCATCAATAGGTATCTTCAACAAGAAGGCTTCAAAAAGGGGTCTGAAGATAGCAATTTATATATCAAATTGATGAGAACAAATTAGTAGTAGTTTATGTAGATGATATCATATTTGGAATATATGTAGAATCTATGAGTCAATGATTTTGTTCAGTTATGCAGCAAGAATTTGAAATGTATCTACTTGGTGAACTCACATATTTTCTTGGTATTCAAGTTCAACAAACTAAATATGGTATATTTCTTTCTCAAACCAAGTATCTCAAACAAATTTTGAAGAAATATGGAATGGAAGACTGTAAGCCTGTATGCACACCAATGGTAACAGGATGGAACATTAGTCAAAATGATTATTCTACTTCAGTTAATCAGCCAAAATATATATCTATGATTGGCAACTCTCACTACCTTACAAGTACAAGACCAAACATTATGCATGGTGTTGGCATAGCTGGACAATTTCAAGAAAATCCTAAGGAAATTCATCTTCAAGCAGTTAATAGGATATTCAAGTATCTACAAGGTACTCAAGATTATGGTCTATGGTATCCCAAAAACGCATACTTTTCACTTCACGCTTATACAGATGAAGACTATGAAGGTAATGTTGATAACCAAAAAAAGTATTAGTGGAAGAGAATTCTATCTCGGACTTCACTTAGTTTCTTAATTTAGTAAGAAATAATTTTCTATCACTTTATCTACTGTGGGGGTAGAATATGTTTTTGCTACATCTTGTTGTACTCAACTTCTTTGGATGATTCAAACATTGTAATATATTCAAGTCACTTTTCGTCAACCTGTACCTATTCTATGTGAGAACACAAGTGCCATAAGTATCTCTAAAAATCTTGTTATGCATTCAAAAACCAAGCACATTGCAATCAAATACCATTTTCTAAGAGAGCATATGCTTGCACAATAGGTCAAACCAGAATATGTTCCTTCCAAGGAAAAAGTTGCAGACATATTTACAAATCCACTTCTACGTGATTCCTTTTAATATCTCAGACAAAAATTAGGAATGATTCCTACTACATCACTATGCATTAGAGGAAATTTCAACCTAAAAGTGCCAAAGAAATTTTCATGTACATAATATGTAAACCAATCAAAATCATTTAAATTTAAAAAGAGGTACATGTAAATATTTTGGAGGGAAAAAAAAACTATTTTTTAATTGTATTTTTGGCTTATCTCTTGATACGTTTACTTAAATTTAAAGTCTAGACACTCATTGGTTGTGAAATTAAGTTCCATATCGAACAAGCACCCATTATGCATACTTCTGAGAAGACCCACATTGATAATTATTGAAGATACATTAAAAAAAATGTGTTGAACACACATTTTTAATGTATCTTCAATTTTTATCAATGTGGGTCTTCTCAGAAATATGTATAATGGGAATTTATTGGATGTGGAAATTAATTCCGCATCCAACGAGAGTCTACACTTGAAATTTGAGTAAACCCATAAGGAAATAAACCAAAAATACAATTTAAAAAGTAGTTTTTTTCCTTTCCTTCCAAAATTTAGAACTCTTATTTTATTATTTTTCCTATTATTTTATTATTTTCCTTAGGAGGCCACTTTTAGGCTGAAATTTCCTCTAATGGCTAATTGTTTTAACAAGTATATCATGTTCACAGAGATTTGTGACTATAAATTAGTACAATTTATTTTCCATGCATGGATGGTGTGAAGCGCATGCACGTATATACACGATTCTTGAGTTATACAAATGTGTATGTCTCTCAGTGATTGAAAAGGAGTGGCATAGATTCAAGGGGAGCCTCCTATATGCCTTCATAATTTCATATTTTGGTTCTGACATTTGTTTGCTACAATCTGTTGGTTCAGGAAGTAGTTGTTATGACCCTAATAGCTCCTTGTTGGTATTATTATTCCTTGAGAATGTCTTATTGCATTTCTATGTTGATGTCTGATGTCACCACTATTACTTATGAATATTTATATGTTGTTGTTCTGTCACTAGTTATCTATAATGTAGGGATTCAAAATGATGTTGAAGAGATTGATGCTACATTAGCTTATCATACATAGCTTCTTAATGATGAGGATGTTCATGTTGCCTTTATGATAGTTGCAATTAGATGTTCATGCTGCAGATTCCTATATGGTGTATGGTGGATGTTGATGACTATTATGGTTTTTCTACCTCATTATTGAGGTATCTAGTTTTGGTTATAAATTTCATATGTCTCTTGATGTAAAGGTAGTGTAAAAACCCATGTTCTAAATCATTGTAAAATTGATTCATATATGGGCTATTGGGGTCATGTGCTACTCCTGTGGAACTCGAACATGCCTCTTGACAAAGCCTTTGTCAAAATGTCTACATCCTAGTCCTTTGTATGAATGAACTGTAACATGATGTCCTTCTCTACACACAATCTCTCAGGTGATAGTACCTGATGTCTATATGCTTGGACCTGTCATGAAACACTAGACTTTCAAGAGTTTAATACAACTCTGATTATCATAGTGGATCAATGTAGCATCCATCCCATGACTGAAGAGACCAACCAAGATCTTCCTCATCCAAATAGCCTCGCATACTGCTTGACTAGAAACCATATACTTGGCCTCTACTAAGCTGAGTGCTACAAATATTTGTTTCCTACTGTACCAAGAAACTACTACTAACCCAATACTGAAGATAGCTCTTGATGTGCTCTTCTTGTTTGATGTACTCCCTACCCAATATTCATCTGTGAAGCCTTGAAGCTTCACTCCATCATTCTTCATGTACCATAAAACAAAATGTATTGTGCCTTTGAGGTATTTGAGAAAATGTTTTGCTGCTTTACAATGAAGCTTAGTAGGCTCCACCATAAACTAATTAAATTGATTAACTACAAAACAAATATCAGACCTTCTGTTCACCAAGGACATCAAGCACCCCACCAATTGTCTATAGATAGTGTCATATACTGCCTCTCCTACATAAGCACCCTCTTTCCTCTAGTTAGTATCTAGAGGAGTGTCCATGGGATCACAGTCTCACATATAGAATCTCTGATGGATTTCACAGGTGTACTTCCCCTGACCAAAAAATACCTCTCCATCTCCTAGCCACACTTTCAAGTCAAGGAAGTAGTGCATCAAGCCCATATCCTTCATCTTGAACTCTCTTGCACGGTCCTCCTTGCAAGAATGGATCAACCTCTCATCTCCTGTCAGTATCAAATCATCTGCATACAGGACTAAGATGAGCATATTGTCATCTACCAAAATGTAGTAGAGATTGGCATATGTCTCACTCTTAATGAATCCCAATCCACTAAGATAGGAATCTATGTGAGAGTACCAAGCATGAGGTGCCTGATTAAGACCATAAAGGGATCTATTGAGTCTACACACATGTGTCTCCCTATTAAATGTCTCAAATCCCTTAGGTTTCTCAATGTATATCTCTTCCTAAACCACTCCATTGAGGAAGGCATTCTTAACATCCGTTTAGTGTATCTTCTACCCCTTTTGTGTGGCCAATGCTAGTATGGTCCTGATAGAAGACTATATTGCAATAGGGACAAAAGAATCATCATAATCAACTCCATCCACCTATGAGAAGCCTTTGAAAACAAATCCAGTCGTGTACTTCTTAACACTGCCATTAGTTTCATGTTTCACCTTATACATTCAGCTGGAGCCAATAATAGATTTTCCCTTAAGTCTAGGCACAACCTCCCAAGAATCATTTTTCACGATGGATTCATACTACTCCACCCTTACATCTACCCACACCTGCTGGGAAATTTCCTCATAAAATGAATAAGGCTCAGAATCAATCATTTATGTCATGAGTTCCATATATTTGGTATATCTGTCTGGTGATATGCTTTGTCTGTGCAAGGAGATAGGAGCTCAAACATGCTTTTGAGCATCCTGCAGTAATATGTTTACCTCCTTGGTTCTCTTCCCCACTTCTCTGAAGGCTCTGTGTGAATGGGTACCTCCACTGGACTTCCTCTCTACATATCCACATGTGGCTTCTCCATAACATCTTGTAGATCTAACTGGGACTCCTCCTTTGGAGCTAGAAGCTCCTCCTCTAGGGGAATGCTCAGCTCCCACTCTATAAAGATTTTCATGGCCTTCTACTCATCAAATATGAAATCTCTCCTCATCATAGTCATTCTAAGTGAAGTCATGTAAACCTGATAAATTTGAGGTGTCTCTATTTATCCTACAACAATCCCTCTTTTTGCAGTATGCTCCAAATGTTTATTGCTATCTTTGGAGACATGGAAATATACCATGGATCCAAAAATGTGAAAGTGGGATACCTCTGGCTTCATCCCTGAAAACTCCTCTTCATGTATGATCATTCCAAGAATCTTATTGTGGTTGTTATTAATAAAATAAACAATTGTATTGCAAGCTTCTACCCATAGGTGTAGTGGTAATCCTTATGTACGTTTCCTCTCCGCTGCGCCATTTTTCTATGGGTTGTTAGGTGCAGTAAACTCCCTTATAATACCCTCCTTGGCACATAATTATTTAAAGGCATTAGACACATAGTCTCCTACATTATCACTTCTTAGGGATTTACTTTTTTTCTAGTCTTATTTTCAACTAAGGATTTGAACAAACTTTGAATAAACCTCATCTTTCTTCTTCATAAAATAGATCTAGAAATTGTGGGAAAAATCATCTACACAAATCACATAATACCTTCACTTTGCAACTGAGACTGTATAAAATGGTTCACACACATCTGAGTGAACTCACTCCAAGATGGCTCCAACTCTGCTATCTTGGTCCTGGAAGGAGGACTTGGCATATTTTCCAAGAGTGAATTCGTGGCACACATCATGTGATAAAGGGTGCAATTTAGAAGACCAAGGTGATTTGTTGCATTATTTTCAAAGCTCCATGGTGTAGATGTCCCATGTGCCTATATCAAAGCTCTCCAGCATCTAGGCCCTGAACATGTTCTTCTTTGTTTTTGAATGAAATGCATGCATCCACCTCTAGCTTGTAGATATTTTAAATACAAACACCAATTGTTTTTATTTTCCATTAGAAACATGCTTCAGATAAGATTTCCCCTTACTAAACACCACATCATATCCATGGTCTTTAAGTACAACTGTATAAACTAAATTTTTCTTCATACCAGGCACACACATTACATTCTTTAGGTAAGTATGGAAGCCTCACACCCTCTTAAAGGTGGTAGTGCCAATCCCTTTAGTACTATAGCTCCCATCATCTCCAAGTTTCATGTGTAATTGTAGGTCTTTCTCTTCTAAGTAGCTGAAGAAATACTTACTTCATTTCATAAAAAATAAAGCTCTATAACCTAAGTACCATACACTTCCTCGTATAGTACTTTCCATGCATGCAATGAGGGTGAAATCAAACTCGAATTATGATGTGATATAATCACCTCCTACTTCTTCTATAAGATTCTTATTGGATTTCATGCGTAGACACTTGGTTGCATAGTGTCCATATTCATGATAGTGAAAGCATTTAATTGTATTAATGTCTTTCCTTTTTGCATGGTTATGGAAGATTTCTACCTTTCCTTTAGCCTTCTTTCCCTTGGGTTTCTTTCATTTTCTTGCTAGAGAAAAGTTTTATTCCTCCTCAACTTTGATGTGACACCATCTCTAGTGTTTCTTCTAATATCCCCCTACACTAAATCCTAATAGTTGTGCCAAGACTTTGGAAGGCCAAGGGGTCCTAAGCTCACAAGTTTAGATGATGGAACATTTTCTCCTACTCCTCCAAGTTCATCTCTAACCTGAGTGAATCTAGATAGGCATTTAACAACAATTTCATTTTTTTCCCAATCGAATGTTCCTAAGCTTATCTCTTAATGCCAATTTCCTAGCATCGTTGCTGCTCTAGAATAGATCTGTGATAGTTTTACACATTCTAAATGCAATCTCCTTTCCATGCAAATTCGAAACCACATGATATTTGAAACCTTCTAGAATAATCCTGCTATATTTTATGTGTTTTTCTTCCACAAAGCAAGTGTTTGTGCATTAGGACCTGGTGGTTTTAGAATATCAATTTGTGTGTACTATAATACTCCATTTTCATCCAGGGTAGCTTCCATCCTGTGTTTCTAAGCACAAAAATTCTGGGTGCCCTCCAGGCCATAGTCAAGCCTCAATCCTTTGAAAGCAAGTGTTCCAGCACTGAAGAAAATGTGCTCAGAGAACTCTGCAATTCGAAATTTTTCTAAGAGAATGTCTGGAACCTAGTTGCTATGTAGTCTTCAATAGTTCTAATACCATGTAGAAATAGCTCGAAATTTGTAGTTGCTAATGAATTTAGACTGAAAATAATAAACTCAAATTTCTTCTTCTCAATTTTCAAAAAGGAAAACATACATTAGAAACACATGCAATCATTCGATTACAATGAACAAGTTAGTTTTAATGGGAAACCTAACTGGGAAAAACCCCTCCCTTTTTTTGTATTAAATCATATGAGAATATGGATCTACTATAATGACAACTTCAACCCTTGAAGATTAACCTACATCGCAATGTTGATCTCCTGCTCTCTAACCTGCCCTTACCAACACTTAGCCAAAATAGGCATAAGCCTTCCTCCTATTTCCTTGCACAACTCCTAAGGAAATTAACTGCTAAAATATAGGTAAATCTCTTATCTCCTTGCTCAAATCCTAGCGGAATTATTCACCTACTCAATGAAAAACATGTACACTCAATAATATACAATTGATAGTTACAATGTGCCTTTTCCTCCAATTCAACTAGGCAATTCAAATTGCATGCATGATTAGGGCTATTTTTAGTAAATTGACTAGTTTAATCAAAGACCAATGAGTTAAAAATAGTTATAACTACTCAACTAAAATCCTACTGACTCTATTCATGACTAGAGCTTAGATCATTGAGTTTCATTAACTATAACTCCACTAGATTGCTAGATATTAGCAATAAACTCATGTGAAACTCTACTTCTAGCCCACAAACTTGAATTAACTAATTTAACTAAGTGACTTGGCCATGTCACCCTTGCTAACTAAAACTCAAGTCATCCTGCTAATGTGGAATTTTGAATTTCTCCATTTGACTAAGGCACACGTTAAATGAATTATTTTCTTGCTACAATTTAACTTTTCTAACTTCTCTAATGAAAGAGGCTCTATGAAGCACATTTAGTTCACTAAGCTCATTTAGATATTTTTCATTCAAATATTTTTATCATTTTCTTAGCTTTTGGGACTTTATATTTTAATTCATCTTTATTCTTGTTTATAATTGGCTCTCCCTTTCCTAGTAGGATTTTTTTTGTTGTACAACAATATGAATATAGCCCTAGACTGAGCATACTACTTGTGTAATTTTGTCCCCGACTATCCATTTTCTCGTAACAAGGAAATATTTTCCTTCAATTTTTATTTTATTTTATTAATCTATCTTTGATCAACCCACTTTTCCTATTTCAACTTCTTGTTTCTTTCATTTTCCAAGTTAAGTTGTTTTTCTTTAATATTTAAATATTGTCTTTCTTCTGCTAAAGTACCCTGTGTTTTTCTGAATTCAATTTCTAAGAGCTTGAGATCAACTAATATTTTGGATAGTTGCACTGAAGGATATTAGGAATATTGGTCAACTGAAATGGAAGGAACACAAGCATGGATTTAAAGACAGTGCTATAAATTATGAATCTTTTTTTGCTAGCTTGTGACATCACTATTATATTGTATGAGTTGTTCCTATAATTGTTCTTTCTTCTTTTCTACTTGGAAAATCTTTGATGTTTGGACATATTTAGAACCTATAATATTCAACTTTTTCCTCAAAGATTGCACTTTTGTTTCGATATTTTGTAATATAACCTTAATTTCTTCTCTATTAGTTGAATCAATCCCCAATTTGACTATCAAATTTTTATATTCATCTAGGTAGGCTTGTTTGGCCTTAGAATTTTCCTTTTCTTGCTTCAACTAATTACTAACTTTTTCAAGTAACTTTTTTTCCTTATTTGTTGTTAAGGAAATTTTTGTAAGATCATTATAAATTACCTATCCATCTTATTTGTACATATTGATTTTGCCTTACATAGGATTTCCATTTATATAAATAGAAAAGTTTATGGCTTTATAATTTGTCCTTGTTGGTATTAGTTGAATAGTAGGATGGACCAATGACAAATTTAGCTGACTTCTTTCCAAGTCCATTGCTGAAAGAAGTCTTATTTGATAATCTATACTGGACTGTGTTGAAAACTGTGAGGTCATATATTTTGTTGCGTTTAGGATCTTCTCTATAATTTGTTGATAACTCTTTTGAATAATTTATATTTGGGATGGAATCTTCCCAACAGGAATTCTATCATCTCAGAATATGTAAAGGAAGGAATTATCCATTTAGGATTTTGTAGATGCATTTCAAAATTAGGCTATTATAAAGGTTTTTCCCTCAATCTGATCTTTAGATTTTCAATATCATCCTCCTCTTGAATCTTAGCCATCTTCTCTGCTTGATAATCTTCCATATCAATGCTTGATTTCTCCAAGATCGACATTTTTAAGCTCTTTTATTTCATTACAGAAGTTTCAATAACAATTTCATGCTCCCCTAAGATTTCAATTGAAGGTTGACCCAATGGATTGTTAACTCAAGCTTCTTGATTTGCTAAATTCTCTAGCTATAGACTACTATAATTAATATAAGGCCTTGAATCATCATTCAGTCTAATATCAAATATAATATGATAATGATCATATTTCCAAGCTTAACCCTTTGCAAAATTCAACTCTTTCATCATATCTTCTATATGTTTGATAACATCTCTAGTATTAACAATAAATGGTCCCACAACCTTCTCAAATTTAAATATGTACTACTTATGCCTAGAGACAAAATGTATTTGATGAGAACTAAAACTTTGTCTTATAAATTATAGAGGGAAAACCCTCATTGGAAATAATACTAGAAGGTGATAAGTTTGTACTTCTACTCCATATAGTCATATACCTATGTAATCTTTGAAGGGAACCAGTGTCCCACTGTGGTGCCCTCACTAATTTGTAACTGTTCCTTTGCCACAAGAAAAATTCTAGGAGGAACTTGATCATTTATAATAGTAAAATCCACAGACATAAAAGAGGACAAACAATGAGAAAATCCTTCATTTTGTTCCTTCTTTCTGATTAAACTCATCTAATAAACCAATGATTTCAGCTAACTTCATTCATCTAGCATACTTAAATTTAGATTGATGAACTTGTCAACATGCATATATAGAAATAGATGAACTAGATATGAAGGATATCTAAAATATTCTACATTTGGAAAATGTTAAATTGGAAATTTATTGATTGAGCCAAGTAGGTGGGTATATCTAGTATAAAACCTAGTTTTAACGTGAGGCTAAGAAAACCTAAAGTTTTTTCATTCGTAGCTTTAGTATTGTCCTCTCTTAGAATAGAGAGAATGACAACTATGATATGTTGAGCAATCTCAAATAATGAGGTTAAAGGATAATGAGGGGTTGGTTGAGGAACTTGAGATATTGAGGGTAATATCAGCTTAAACATATTTTCTTTATCATATTGAGGTAGAGTTATATAAACCTTAACCAGGTTTCATCAGAGAATGGTTGTAAATTATCAATTGTGGGAAATTAGAAGGCATTAAAAATGAAATTGGGAGTAACTTGAAAAATATTCTCACCCTTTGTAGATATTACCAAACCCTTTTGATAAACAAAAGAAATTGACAACCAACTAATGAATTTAGCAAATTCGCAAATAGAGGGAACAATTGCATGATATAACCATGATTGAACTAAATTAAAGAGGTCATTTGACTCATTATGGTGATGTTAAGATTATGTTCGGATGGACAAGAAGTCAAATAGATAACATGTGTTATGAATGTCTGATTCTCTATGAAATAATGGAATCGTATAAGGTTTGGGATTGACAGACTATGATTTTTTCATTTTGACCATTTTGAATACATAGAGAAAAACTTGAGACTAAGGAAGAGAATTTACAAATACCCATCATAATAAAGTAATGTGTGTGGAGGTTGGGAGACCAAGGTAGCACCAACAACTATCAATAGCTCGATGAGTTATCCAATCCAATTCATTGGTAGGATGGAGTAGAATAAATGAAAGGTTGGCTCAATCCCTACTTTTTATGTTTGAAACTCCTAACAGAAGAATAGAGTTTTAAGGGTCCTCAAATCATGTCATTTCCACACGTGTACAATTATGTGGCCAACATCTAAGTTCCAACTTAGAAGGCTCACTTGACGTAGAACACACTAATGTGCAGGTGATTACAACATGTTTGTTGGCTCAGCACAGGTCATTTCAGTGTGTGGTTTTGTTGAAACCACATACCACTTATTTGTGGGCCTCCTCAACAGTTTTGGATAAATAGAGGGAGGTTGTCACTTTTAACCATGGTCGTAAATCTTTGAGATTGGCGGTATATGAAAACAAGTAACACGAGGCCTCTATCCCAAATAAACTTTGACAAGGTGTGAGTCACCACCTCTTATCCGCTATTTGTAGATATGTACATGTTTGATTATTACACTACATACTTGTATGGAATTTAAATCCTTTAATATTTGGGAGAAAAAAATTGTTTTATATAGTCTGAAAGAACTATGGAACTTCAAAAAAAATTGTACATGACATAATAACATAAAATTGTTTAACAACCCTTGTTCCTTGATCTTTTGATAAAAAAAAAAATTCTTGTTTATTTTTTTAGGGCTTCATATATCAAAATTCCCCTTACCTTTATTTTTTCTAATTTAAAAATCTAATGAAAGTTCAATATATTTTCAATAAATATTTTCTTTCTCCCTTGAGATTTTAGCTTAAGGTTGACCCAATGGATTGTTAACCCAAGATTCTTGATTTAATAACTTCTCTAGCTCTGTCTTATTGTCATCAATATAAGATCTTGAGATATCATTAACTCGTCTATCAGAGATAATATGATAAGGATCATATTTCAAAGCTCAAATTTTGCAAAATTCCAATTTTTTATCATATCTTCCATATTTCTGAAAACCTCTCTAGTATTAACAATAAAGGGTCCTACATCCTTCTCAAGTTTAAACATATACTCCTCAAAATCAACTCAATAGCTCTTGTAATCTACTCAAATTGATAGAGCTCTAAAATAGCTTTTCAGTGATATATAGAAGTTTGAAAATGGCCTTCTAGATCATAAGTTATTTTCATTCAAAGGTGACAAGCCCCAAGGTCAAAGTTGGAACCCTAAATATTGTGGTAGGGTCAAAGCGGTGAAAGTTTGGCATTATTTTCAAACTTAGTGGATCCATTAGAGAAGTATATAATGAATTTCTAGGAAAACATAACAGGACAACACAACAACAAAACAAGTGGTGATTGGTTGGCAACCCACATTCATGTAACCCTGGTGACAAGACATTGCGAAAACTTGCACGAGTCTAAAACTTCCACGATGACAGGATAATGGGAGGAGCGGTAAAACGCAGCAGTAGAGAAATATGCAATTAGTGCACATTGGCATAGGAGGTCCCTATGAGACATATCACCCTAGGAAATTGTTCTTGTAAGAATAAAGTGGCATGCAAAGGTGAAGCCTTGGGATTACTCGGCGTCGGGCTAAAATGTAAAAGGCATAAGAAAAGATGATTGGAAAAATTTTATAGCTTGACATCCCCATGGGACAGCTCACCCCAGGATACTTTTCCTAGAAGAAACAAAAAGAGGTGCGAAGAGAAGTTCCAAGATGATGCACTGCTGGGAGGACATGGAACAAGTGGCAAAGAAGCAGGATAAGAATTGATTAGTGCACGTCACTAGAGGCCAAACCCCAAAAGAACCAAAGGGTGTGCAAAGTTTGATACTTCGAGAAGACAAGGCACTGAAAGTATGTGACCAAAGGGTGTAAGCAGGAGGAATATACCATGATTGGTGAAGGTCAAAGACTCTTAGGATGAAATAGGCACAGGGAGGATGTGGCAGTTGATGCAGCAGATAATTTGTTCCAGACAATTTAAATTTTAATGAAGAAATCAATCCATAATCAACATTTTAATCAATCGATGTAGCAATGTTTTCCTTCTTTTAAAATTTATTGTCAGAAAAAATTTCCAAAAAATAATTTGAATGTTTGATTTTTTGCATTTTGTAAAGATTAATATGTAGCTTTGTATTAATAAAATTCTATGTATTAATTTGAAATTATAATGCTTATTATTGTAAATTAAATAAGAACTTTGTTTGTAAAGCACACACTAGAAGAAATAGGTATTCATGAACACCAAATCAAAGTCCAAGTTATAAGAAATATGTATTCTTGATAGAATTGATGTGATCATGAAGATTATTGTAACATTTTCTTACCACAAAACTTTCCAAAAATATTCCAAATTTTTTTTTTTTTCACACTTTGTATAAATAATGTATAACCTATATTCTATAAAACACTATATTAAATAAAAACATAAATAAACGCTTTCCAAAAGTATTTTATAGTGTTGTAAATAAAGTACTAGAATAATACACATGCTTCTTTGCGTGGTATAGATATGTGTGCATAGATCAACGGATGAGGATCAAAAGTGGACCCTCCACATGTCCAATTTTTATCGTAGTGTGTAGGGTTCACTATTAGTTGTATTCATAAGATAATTTTGGGTTATGTGGTGGCTCTATATCAAAAGAAAGTCCCCCTTAATAAAAAAATATTTACTTCCCTACCCCCCTCATTACCATCGTGGTTTGGGGTTAATCAAATGATTTTTTCGCCAAATGTAATTTATTACAAAAAATTCAAAGAAAAGGGTGGTGCACGGCAATACAAAGTTTTTGTTTTGTTTGTTCATTGGTTTATTTATTATGTGGAGAGCAACAAATCTATAGTATCATGTTCACAACAATCAAAGAATAGATTCAATAGATTTCCAATCACCGGGTAATTTTACTAATCACTCCCTTATTCTTGTTCATGTCTACTGCAATACATGTTGTTGCTCCTGATTCACTTCATCCATCTTCTAGTGAAATTTTGATAGAAACGTATCATAAATTAACCCATCAGCAAAGAACTCTCATCTTTGAATCCTTTTTACCAGAGAGAGTCAACATTCCCCTGCATGACTCTCCCTACCCTTCAAATATCTTCCCAAAGATTTCCAGGAAAATCATATCAATGTTGTGTTATTTATTAGGATATGAAACTGATGAGTTTGTAGATGAAGTGGTATTATGTTTCATGTCCACTTTATCTCTAGGAAAGAATCTTTCTATGTACTTCAATATCAGTCATAAACAATTTATGAACTTTAGAATTGACAAATCCTTTAAACATCAGCCAATTTTGGTGTATTTTTCCTATTTCATCAGTCATGTAAGTTCTCTTAGTTACAACTTCAAAGTTAGGATACATAGGGGAATTTATGGTCAATTTCCATTGGACATCTTTGGTTAGGAAACATTCTAATCAGTTTTATTTTTCAAACTCTGTGGATGCATTTCTATCAGTATATTATAGTCTCTTGAACAATAGTGAAGTCCTAATGATTTTACCTGAGGTCAAACACATTTTACAACCTAGTCAATATAAAAATTAGGAGATTAGTCTTTGTATAAAATATTTACTCAGATGAGGATGTATAGATATGAATTTCCTTGATATCATTTACCAGTCTTTCTACCAATCAAATTTTTTTCACTTGAATTCATTAGACATAGTTTGAACATAGATCAAATGCACTTTCTACCAAAAAATAAAGAGGCTCTTTTCAAGCTCAAGGCAAAGGTAGGACCTTTTTTGTGAACACCAAGGTTGTTGATAAATAACTTGATGTTTGGTTGCAATGAATGAAGTTTAGAAAGGGACAAAGTTGGCCTTATGATCCAATTGCTAAGATTTCATCTATTCGAGTTCAACAGGGTTCTACCCCATCTATTCATTCACCAAGACCAAACATTAAAAAATATGCAAATAGAGAAATATGTGAAGAGGGTATCTTAGAAGAAATACCAAGAAAGCAAAAAATAGAGCATCCTCCAAAACTTAATGTTTTATTTCCTCCTCCGCAGAAAGAAAAATAACTCAAGAGGGTTACTAAAGATGTTCCACATTCCACTTCGTATTCAGATGTAACATCATTAATAGTATACAAAAGGGAAAAAGTAAAGGAAATAGAAGAAGCGATGTCAGGAAATATGTTAGCCAATGTATATTCAACTTCTACAGTTGTTTTCTCAAGTGAGTCTGTATACACTCTATAACAAGAGGAAACAACAACAAGACAATCTTCTTCAACTTCTTATTTTACCAATCAGAGTAATTTTTCTCAACTTATGAAATTAAAAAGAAGAATGAAGCTTTCAAATCAATCAGTTACATTCAATTTTGGAAATAAGGTTCCACTACAAAAATAGATCACTCTAAGCCTTGGATGCAGAGAAGGGGAAATTTCAATTGGCCTTCTGAGATCCTAAAATCCAACAGGCTAGAGCAAAATTATATTATAAAACTTCCATATTTTCTTTTAATACAAAGCAAATCCATCTGATTGACCAAATTGATCACCATAGACATACGAGGGAGATGCTTTACTCGACTTTAGCTAGTTCATTAATTAATTTTTCTAAATTGAAGAATACATTGAATGACATAATTTCTGATCTAAAGATGGAGAAAATATCCTCATTTACTAATGATATCAGCAAAAAATCATCAGAAAACGAGGTTATGAAACTAGGATTACATCATAATGATATCAATGCTTCTGAGGAAATCATAAAGAATAGAAATGTAGGTGTTCAACATCTTCACAAAAGGTTAAAGTTTCCAGCTATTGAGCATCCACAAACATAGGAAATTGGAGAGATAAAGAAAGAGAAATAATTTCCCATACCAATAATGACTAAGCAGAATAAGTAGATTTAGAGCCTAGAATCACAAGTGGAATTGTTGTTCAAGGAAAAGAGTAGGTCAAATATGCAGTTGGTTCATCATCTCAAACAACTTTGGAAGGAAATGATTCAAATAGAGGAATTAAAAAAAAAAATGTTTTCATCTTTAAGATTAAAGAATCAAGAAATCGATAATTTGAAGATAGCTTTAGAGAAAGTTGAATAAGAGAAACTTAAGTTAGATGATTCCTTAGTTGTTTAACTTCAAAATAATTCCATGTTAGAGAAAGATCTAGAATGAAATTTGGGTCAAGCTAATAGTGTTCAATGCTTAATTCAAGCTAAAGAAAGAATATGGATGGAGATCATCTTTTCAGTGTTTGATTTTTGGATATCAATTGAAATTATGGTTGAAAAAGAGGAGTTGTTAGACCATGCAGAATGGGAAATAGATGAAATTAGGAATGAGCTTAGAAACAAACCCAATTATGTTGGTAGGATTATAAGGTTTTTGAATTAAAAAACAAAGCAAGAATTAGAAGGTATGGATATTGTTGATAGGACTGACTCAATTATAAAAACAAAAAGAAAACTGACTAAGAAGAGCTTGATGGTGCAAATGAAAGAAAAATGTAAATACATGTAGATTCAAGTTAACAGGTTTAACAAGAAGTTCTATGTTCTACAACAAAGAGGTTACCTTCTTTCAAAAATTCACAGGGAAACATTATGTCTACAGAAGAATATGAAATATTACTTAACTGGGTTGCACTGGATAAGTCAAAATTTGTTGGAATAAAAGGGGTACTGAGTGGTCAAATTCTTTTTGGGAAATTGTCTGGTGATTTATTTATATGTTATGAGACCAAATATATGTTCACATCTAAACTAGCCTTTCAAAAATACACAGAAGTGGATGAAACCTATAAAAATAAGGTTACTTTAACTTATCTAATGGAATAAGAATGGAAGCAACTCATTGAGCTTATATCCTAAATTCAACAGCAATATCTCGAAGATTCAAATAGCATGGAACAAAATCTACAAATCAAGAGTTGTTATAGATAATGAGGTTGAAGACTTTATATATGGATCAAAGTTTTTGTTGAGAGCATCCGAGTTGTTATTTGGAAAAGAAGTTATTTTCGTTGTAATCTACAAAAATAATATTTTGTACAAAGTCTATAGATATTGTATATTTTAATTGGAAAAGGGTTGATTCTTGGACCAAAAAATTGGATATTTCTATTATACCTGAATATTTCAAAGTTAATAAAGGTGCTCTACTTTAAGCTTATAGTAGCATTGTTTCACATGTGAGTCCTTCTAGTGTTTCATTATATTTTTCTTCAATACATTTAGGATTGTATAGATAATTGGAAAATCCTTGGCTGAGGATTAGCCTCCCTGACATCCCCTGGAAAAGTTATGTTCAATAATAGGTTAATTAAACAAATAATCTATTTTTATTAGTTACTCTGCAATTTTTATATTGTTTCCTTATGCCCAATCCCTATATGTGTTAATTTTTAGCTATAAAAGACCCTTATACATGCTTTTTAATCTCATTAGAGAAGTATTCAAATTCGATATATAAAACTAACTGAACCAATCAATGCTTATAATCGTAGGTTAAAGTTATTCATCAACTACCCAACATGAAATCTATTGTAATCACACATTGATTTATAAATATTGTAGGTAGACATTGTCAACTTAGGTAGTTGCAAAGTGAAACACAATTTTTGCCTACCCACCATTGCACCATATTCCCCGTGACAAGAAATCATTTTTTTCTCATTAAGTTCCCGAAATATCATGATGGGGAGTGTTGGAAAGATTGACTTGTAATATCCCTTTTTTATTTAATCATAGCATTTGCAAACAAAAAGTGTAGATAAAGAAAGAATGGAAGTAGGGTTTTTATGAACATTGAGGTGGTACTTATTGTTAGTGCTAATGCATCCCTTCTTCAAAATTCCAAGCTAAGAAATGAAGCAAACAAACAGTTTAGTAAGGTTGGTTCACCATTCAATCAACAATATCATCATGAAACAAGACTTCCACTTTACTACATTTGGTTCAATCAACAATATTAATCAATAGATGAGCCTTCGACTTCAGTGAGGTCAGCTAGAAGCAGAACGATACAGGGTAATCCAATAAAATTGAAACAATACATATAATATTAACATGGCTCCTGCACAAGGATTACACACAAAACAAAAAAATGGTCCAAATTTTTACTAAAATTTCAAAAAAAAGAAAAAACAACACGGGTGGTGGGAACATCAACAAGATTTCAAGCCTTTGACATCTTTATTGTAATTAAATAGCTCAAATAACTAAATATTATAGGAGATTCACAATACCGCAACTACATCGTAGGATCTTAAATGCAACTGCGTCATGATTGATATGACTATAAATACAACTGCAAATGGGCATGACAATTTATGAAATATCCCTTAAAAATTGAAATGTCAAATTGAGAGGTTGGATATTCTAATACTTGTCATTTATGACATGCAATTTTTTATTATATAGGTCAAATAGGGACAATCACAATATAATAATTCAATAGATGATGAGTTCATAAAAACTCCATATTATGAGAGTCAAATATAAGTTCTTTGTATGTTTCAATAATACCAAATAAATAATTTTTAGAAATATTAAATCATTCATATTAATTATAGTTAACAAATGGTTAAACAAATTGTCTACTTTAAAAGCACGACATAAATTAAAATATATATATTTTTATGTATCATTTTGTTTTTGCAAAATTTCAAATGTATTTTTCCTAGAGTCATAATATTGTTAGAGTAAATTTGGATATCTAATGAATCTGATATGAAAAACTATGATATATTAGTTGGAATTTGAATTAATAGAATTTTAAAATATTAAATTAATGATAATTTCAATTTGGAAATGTATAAATAAAATACTATCATGTATACATATTCTTATTTTACAATAACAAATTACATATAAATCTTGCTTCGAACGAGATTTTGGTAAAGATCATTTGTTAAATAATTTTTTAAATACTAAATATAGAGTACCTTTGGAAATAAATGTCAAACTAACTTAGGTCATAATGATATTACAAACATTTCACATTATCAATTAACAAAACTAATTTAATTACAATTAATAATATAACATATTCCACATAAAAGGTCACATGTTCAAATCAATAGGGGTAGAGTATGTACACACATGTAGAATTCACAGTAAAATTCATACTCGCAGTGGGTCCCTTGTCCCATAAACAAAGGAGTCGCATACACCAATTTGGTGTTTGTTTGGTTGAGACATTGAATCAAATAACACTAAAAAAAGTAGTCATCACAAACTGAGGGTCTGATAAAGTGAATAACAAGCTACTTATATCATATGAACTAGAAAAAATCAAGATAGATTGAATATAAATTAACGACTCCAATATAATGTTAAGAAAAGTGGACACTTTTGTACTTTCATAATTGATCCAATGTCATATGGTTTGGGTTTGAGTTTAGGTTTGACAACCATTATTGCTGAAGATAACTAGAAAGGATACCATTTTAGATGTGGAGGAAATGGAAATTCATGAGACTATTATTGTAGAAGATACCTTAAAAGGATAATAGATCCATCATATATGCAGAGGAAATGCTCATAAAATGATGGGAAACAAATCAGGTTCCTTGGTAGTAAAAGGAATAAACAATAAACCCTATAAAATTGGTTATCTCCTACTAAATACATTCATGAATACTTGTCAATGTATACAATTACTTTCAATGCTCTTGAATTTTGAGAGTCTCGAGTAAATTCTTGACAGAGTCTTAGGTAAAGTGCTTTGGGCCTATTTATTTATGGTGGACCTTGAGTTATTTCTGAGAAAAGTAACATACTTTAAATAAGAACCAAAATTAATAAATCATGATTGTTGACATGAGCACAAGCACAATCTAGAGTATGACATGCTTCTCAGTAAGATGTGAAATATTTTTCTTATTTATATTTGTCACTAGTTAACAGTAACAAAGGACTAGTACTAGTAAAAAATGTATTAAATCATTGAATTCACTATCCTAGTTCTCATTAATGTGGATGAGTATGTTTTAATTTAGAAAACATATTTAAACTCTTCATATAACAAATTCATACTAACCTAGAAGTCAGAAATAGCTTTGGGACACAAATTGGTAAGATTCATGTGTTATCTTCCCCTCTCTCTCTTTGTGATCCATTTGATTTTATGATTATTTAACTTTTGATGGTCATTGCGTGTGCAAGTTACAATTCCCATCCTTGTATGTTTTACTGTGGAATGCTAGGATATATGAAACCACCTTAAAATTGTTCAACTCTGACTCCATTCTATATGTAGTGCTATTTTTTCATTATATTGGAATGGTGAGTACAATGTATTTTAAATAAATGATATTCATGTGTTTATTATCACTTAGATGGATTCCCTTAATCTTGCATATCAACATATGTATATGATCCGTGAGAAGACCCCATAATTGTTAGAGCTATTTGGCCATGTTTTGATTGGTTTATCATTGAATTCACCTCTAGTAGTAATTGTGTTTGTGTATGACCTTCCCATGCACACAATTGTAATAGACAAAGGCATTGGAATAGTAACCAATGTCCCTAGTGATTCAGTGAACGATTATAATGCCTTGTCTGATCTAAAGTTAAAATGTTCCCTCAGGGCCTAGTTTTGTGTGAAGGGTGAATGAGTTTTACCATTTAATGTAATCCGTATAATTAATACTCGAGAGTTTAGGTACAACTTAGCTAAAAATTTGTGTGTTGATTTGAAGATCAAGAGCCCAAATGACAATGAAAAACTTGCAGAGACAAAGAGATTAACATGTTTGGGAGATTTCACATATGGAACAATGATAGTGGGGGAGTTTAAGGGCACAACATTTTAAGAAGAAAAATCTATAATCAAGAAAAATATTTTGGAGACAACACAGGCAATGATGTATAGGGAGATTGCAAAAAAAGGTAATCTCTAGGCTAGGTGATGAATCCATTGTATCCCATATCGATCAATGGTGTAATAATTATGAACTTAAGTGGAATGAAAGGGGAGTAGAGTTTTTGACCAAGATGGAACTGTATTATGATGAGGCTATGCAGGTATTTGAGCATATATTAAGCTAGATTAGTTAGTGGTATTGTTTTATAGCATTTGGCCTTGGAACAAGAATTTAGTGGGATGGACAATTTTTCACTGAGTCATTATCAAATTCCACAATAGATATGGCTTATTACACAGTTTCCCAAGTTTTTCAAAGTAGGGACATTATTGTAGTCAATGACAATTGAGGTTTGGGATTATATATCGCTTGAGTGACCCATAATAAGAAATTCCCTCATATCTTTTGAAACACAATAAGAAAGAGTTTGAATATCGATATCCTTTTAAATTGCAAGTATCTAGAAATGATTTGATTTATAACCATATGATATTTTATATTTAGAATCACACTTACATATCCCCTAAGGATAAATTGCCTCGTTCATTTAGATGCAATGGGAACTTTATAGCGAATTTGGAAACAAATGTCAAAGTCTATAAGAAATTTCAAATCATTACATGAGGCAGTAGAAGACATCTCTTTAGACACCACAAAGTTTTCTTTGGCTAATGTATGAGATGGCATGGATAAAGACGATTTTTTTATGAGGCTTCCAATGTAGTGATTCTCTATTTGACAAAAGAGATTGCATGAATGGAGGAAATTTTGGCTACAGATTCGTCCTTAATGAAAGGCCCTCCTCGAAATTTTGCAGATTGATTATTTTCTAATGAAAAAACATTGTCATCAAGTTGACTAAACACAACTAAAATTCAATTATTTTTAGGAAGGCCTTGAAGATAGGTTTTTATGATCTTCAGGAAGCTTGGGATGAGTACAGATTGTCCTGTGCTTTAAGGGGCATATATATAAACTTACTATGGAGATTCATAGATGTCCAAATAAGGTTAACCACTCCCATATGCCCTGATTATGCAGAACATGTTTGAAAATAGGTTTTAAAGAAGGATGTATTTGTATTCTAATCAGTGTGGCCAATTGCAGATTTCCCTGATATTACCCTTTAGTGAGCCAATAAATATTGATAAGATACAATTGTTTTCATGAGGAAGCTTCTTTAGAAGCAGACATTTTCTCTGAAGAAGTCCAAGAAATGTCGAACAAACAATAGTTGCAGAAAATTATGAAGTTTGGAAAGAAGAATGCTTGAATATTCTCCAAGCAAAGTATTACAAGCGTAGCTACTCCAACCAAGGCATATTGACTACTTTTAAGGAAAGTCTTATTGGACAACATGTTGTTTGTAAAGTAATTCTTAAACAATGCATGCTATCTTTTAGGTTCAAAAGGATGAAACACTTGTTTTTGGGCCTAAGGCCTAGATGTAAAGCTACATTTTGATGAGATGAAAGTGCTGCAAGAAAATGTTGACTTAATCAAAAGGAAAATAAGACTTAAAATGCTGGAGATAATCAAAGAATAGAATAAACAATAAAATCAATTAAGAAACATTTTTATGAATAAATAATAATTTAAAATACTTGAGTGCATGAGTACCTGAATGAGCTCCTCTTGGATTTGAGAATAATTTCCTGGAGTAGTCTAATCTTGGAGTAAACCTCCCTTTGATTTTATGGTACAGTAGCAAAGTAAACATTGACTTCTTTATTTCTCTATTGAATCGAGGGATGTTTGTACTAATATTAGATGAATCCTAATTAATTCTCTACTAAATAGGGTCAACCATGTCATGTTGGAAGATCTTATTGGTCGCGGGGGGGGGATATTTTGGGCACGAATGTGATTTCTTATTACTAAAAATGTGTTTTAAATCTATAACTAGATTCAACAACCTAGAAAACCTTGGGGCATTCATATTTAATGGGTTATAAAACTTAAACTTATGATTCTACAAGATCTTTACCAAATTTTGGGAAAAAATGACTGTAAAAGAGAAGAATCATCTATTATTTAGAATACACTATTATAGAATTACCTATTATATATCGATTTTGTGATGATGGAAGCTCTTTAGGGGGAGGGAGGCAATTTTGGGCAAGAATTTGATTTCTTGTTACTAAAAATGTGTTTTGAATCTATAACTAGACTCAACAACCTAGAAACCCTTGGGGCATTCAGATTTAGTATGTTAGACAACTCAAACTTATGATTCTAAATTATCTTTACAAATTTTGGGCAAAACTTATTGCAAAGGAGGAAAAAAAATTGGTATGATTAATCATATAAAAAATTTGTGACTGCATTGAGTTATATTCATAAATAATAATAATTATTATTATTACTATAATAATATCATTTTAAGGTATCATCCAAATAGACACAAAATTGATGTATGCGACTCCTTTGTTTGTGGAACAAGGGACCCACTCCAAGTAGGAATATGATTGTGAAATCTACATGAATGCACATAGTCTACCCCCATGTATGTACATAGTCTACCCCCATGAATTTGAACATATGACCTTCTACCAAGAATATTTTATATAATTAATTGTAATATATTAACTTTGTTTCACCCTGCAAGTACCCAAGCTAACTAAGTATACATGTAGTATTTATAAAATAAAGTGGGATTAGAATGGTTTTCATGTTGTGTATTTGATGAATAGCTTCAACTAGTTAATATAAACATTCATTGGTTCGATTAGTTAGCTTCTATGGCTTGCCCGTTATATCATTTTTAGTTTTTTATAGAGTTTTAAGATGTGGTAGCTTATTAGTTTAACCATGTGCTTTGGATGACAGTGAATCACCCATGGGTTTATCATTTATTATTAAAATAGATTTGTTTAATGTTTTTTTTATGGAAGATGCTTTAGTAAAATACAGTACTAAACTAGAAATATATAAAGTTGGATAATGATTATATGCATAGGAAATGAAATACGATGAACTAAACTATCCTCTAATAAATATATCAACTTTTATATATGTGAAATAAAAAGAAACTAAATAACCATAAATGTAGATCTTTTCGTTAAAGTGTTAATTAAACCATTTGTATATGATAATTGATTCAATTAAATAGTTAATCAAATTTTAACACAAACACTTTTACATGTAATTATAAATGGTGATGTTTATAGAAGAAAAATAAAACAAAACAATAGTGTATTATTAAATCTTTTAGATATTGTTAGGTCCTTATAACAGTGGTGTAGCCACCATATTGTTATTGTTGTGCCCCATAGAATCCCACTATTGTTATTGTTGTGCCCTTACATTATTATTATTGATAAGTTTGACCTTGCAACTGTTGTAACTATGTGAGAATTCAGAAGCTAAAATTTCTACCATGTGGAGCCGAAATCTTGATGAACATCGTGTAAAAATTTTATAACTTGGTTCACTATAGTTTTAGAGATATGGTCCAAGGAAGTGAGCATTTCTGCATGCTCCAAATTCTATCTCATTAAGTGGAAGAAGTTACATGCTGAAGGTTCAACATGGGACAATGAGTATTTTATACAGAAGCATTTAGAACTACACAATTGTTGAGAACGACACTTTTCTTAAGGAGAGGGGCATGTTAGGTCCCTTTAATACTAGTGCAGCCCCCATATTGTTACTTTTGTGCCCCATGTAGCCCCCATATTGTTATTGTTGTGCCCCGTAGAATCTCATTGTTATTATCGTTGTGCCCTTACATTATTATTGTTATGTAGGGCCTTATTATATTGTGACCCTTTAGACTCCTATATATGCCAAGGAGGTCTTGTCATTTGTATCAACTGAGAATTGTTCATTTATGTTATATAAAAATAGGTTGTCCCCTTGAAAAAGCTTATTTTCAAGTCATTGATCTATATTTTCTTATATTTTTCTGATTTGGTTACATAATAGTTGGGGCCTTAGATTCCTTGTGAAAGAAAAAATGAACTAGGAAAAATTCACCTCCAAAATATATATATAGAAAATAATTTAAATAACATAAACTGTTTGGATATGAACTTCAATTAAAAAAAAAAAATTTACTTATGAATATTAATTTAGTAGCAAAAGACTACAACTAAATTCAAGCCCTCAATTATAAATATGTGGCCCTTAGATGTAGAACATACTTAGAAATAAACCATATCATAGCACTCTATTACAAGAGAAGCACAGAAAGCCTCCATCTTAAGAGAACTCACCAGAAGCCCATTCGGGGGAAGAAGAAACAAAAGATCTCTATCTCATGAACAAGGAACTTCTAGAAGTAAAGTTGTTAAGCCAAAAGCTACCTCGGCCAAAAGTTCCATTAGCTCAACAAGATAAATGTGAGGTGAATTATCACCCTAAGAATACTAGAAGTAGTATGCAAGAATGCGGAAGTTCTTAATATATATTTATATTTATACATACATAAATTTATCGTCTTGTATTTTATTAAATATATATATATATATATATATATATATACGTTTTATTAAAATTTTAAAGTGATATATATAATATAGATTTTATAAATATATAGATTTCATAAATATTGATTCAGGAAAAAATATTTATTATAAATATTATATTTTTATATTTTTATTAATTAAATATAAATATAAATTTATATCTTAAAATGGATTTAATGTATAATTATCATTTATAATTTATATATAGTTTATTTTAGAAATATGTTTGTTAATTAAATTTATAATAATTAACATAGATTCATTTATTTTAAGTATACATCAAATTTCTTTATAAATAGCTTATAATTTTTTTTGAAAAAATAGTTTATTTAAATTTTTCTTTCAAATATTTTTTGAGAAGTATAAGATTTAAACATCTTAATGAGATTGTTTTTATATTTTTAATTACTTTATAACATTCTCTCTTTTTTCTCATTATAATTGACATTAATTTATTTTTATTTTATGGGGGCACATGTACATCACCCAAGAGGGATCAAATTTCTTTAGGTACAAACTTGTTTTAGAGTGCAAAAAAAATGTTTGTATTGTTTAAATCATATTTTTGGATGTTATAAAGACTATACAACATGTGTATTGAGTCATTTATCACCACACATTAAACATCTTACTCACATATTTTTTTTCATTTCTAATTACTTTACATGAAATTTTATTAGGTCATCTAGACAACTAATTAAATATGTATATCATATCTTTTTTCTTTTTTATTATAGCCAATATTGTTTTTCTATTTAAAGAATATACATACTTAAATATGTCGTTCACCATAGGCTATAGAATAAGCCTCTAAGCTCAATAATTTTATCTAGAATTTCAATAATTTATATTATATTGAATTTTTTTTAAACATTGTATTTAAAAATTTATATTATAAAATTTCACATAAACACTACATCTATCATCTCAAAACTTGTATCCCCTTAATAATAGATATAAATATAAATTCACAAACACTATTCTTCTCCAAAAAAAGTCATCTATCTTACAAAATTTATTTTTTATTTTTTTAATATAATTTCAAATTCAATATTCATCTCTAAAACACCTATCATCTCAAAACTTGTATCCCCTTAATAATAGATATAAATATAAATTCACAAACACTATTCTTCTCCAAAAAAAATTCATCTATCTTACAAAATTTATTTTTATTTTTTTTAATATAATTTCAAATTCAATATTCAACTCTAAAACACCTCTTGCCAACAAAATTAGAACGATCTAAAATATTCAATAAGTACACACAAAAAATAAAGCGTTCAGACCAATGTCTTGTTGTACAACGGATACAGTAAAAATTCCAGACGTGAGAGACGAGATTCCGAGAAAAATATGAACGGTCTGCATGATATCGTCACGCTCAAAATGGGTATTGTTATTGTTTGGGCGTAATGCGGTACCGCAAAACGATCATTTGATACGGGTGGCATTTAATACTCTGAAACCTATTCATGTCATACGTTTGTTGGAAATATAACCTTGGATCATTTCCAGCCAGCTGTTATTTCCAAAGTTGCACCGGAACGCAATTAACGCCTCCACAAGCACTTAGAATGATTCCAAGTAAGAAGAGACTGACCCTCAAGCTGCATCTGTCAACTATGTCGAGCTCAGTCTGCATTAAGTTGTCAGCGGTCAAAAATATACCTAGTCTTCATTCATTTTCATTTGCACTCAGACATGATTCCTCTTAATGATGGTTTATGTTTTTTCTGAAAACAACAAACAGTCTACATGTTTCATATAATAAGTTGCGGTTCATCTACCCCAACACTGCCTGCTGCCATGTGCTCTCTGAATAGTGATTTAAATTGCTCGTCAGTGAGCGTACTGGCTACTTCGTTTCGCTTAATAAAAGAGAGTGTAACCGCTATATGAATGACACCTAGATTCCTCTCTCTGTTTTGCGATCCATGCATTACCACTGGTGGGCTGGTTCTAGCGGAAGAGTGAAGATGGTTACGCAATAATTTATTGTACAGATATTCGCTTGGGACCATACAACTCGTGTATGTGTATATATATATATGTCAGATTTTTATGATTAAAAAATAGTTTGGAATGGAATTCTATAAATTTTGTTTTTTATTTAAATAAAACTATTTAATTGTAATGTTTATTTAAGGGAAGGCTATAATTTAATTTTTTTTAATGGAAAAAAGCGAAATATATAATTTGGATTCCAAATTTTAATGCTACCTAATGAAGGAAGGGGTGTGGGTAAATTTAATATTCTTATAAGTTTTAACCTAATTAATCAATTTTGTAAAAAATCTTATTACTCTTTTCATGAAAGAGAAAGGAAATCAATTTTTTTAGTAGAGTAAGGAGAAAGAGTTAAAATATGGGTTGGAATGCTCACATAAAATTGTTTAATTTTTTATTATTAAATATTGGATAAAGTATATGGTCCATTATAATTGGTCATTTTAGATCCATCTTAATCCTAGATCTCTTAACGGGATCAAATCTCTCGAGGTGCAAACCTCAACACCTCTATTTTGAGTGCAAAATTTGAGAAAATGTTTGGGCTTCCACAGATTTGATGGCTCTCAACTTAATAGATCTCGGGTAAGATGGATCTAGCCTAGTGATAGATCCCAGGATCTAGGCTAGTTATATAATACTATATAATATTTATATTTGTATCTATCTATCTCTTTATTATTCCCTCTCTCTATCTCAACCCACAAAAATACACACTCTCTCTCCGTATCAATCTCTCTCTTCCTCTCTCTCTCTCACTCTTTTCTCCTTCTCTCCTCTCACTCTTCTCTCCCTCTTCCCTCCCACTCTCCTCTCCCTCTTCCCTCCAACTCTACTCTCTCCCTCACACTCTCTCTATCTCTCCCTTATCATTCCCTCTCTCTATCTCTACCTTTCTCCCTTTGTGTCTTTCCTCTTCCCTCTTTCTCTCTCCCCCTCCAACTCCATCTCTCTCTTTCTCTCTATTGAGTCCTCTGTCTCTTCCTTCCTCTCTATGTCATTTTGTCCCACCACCCTCTATCTCCCCCCCATCACTCTCTCTCTCTCTCTTCCCCTTCTCTCCCTGTCTCTCTCCTCTCCTCTTCTCTCTTTCTCCCCTCCTCTCTCCCTCACTCTCTCCCCATCTCTCCCTTGTCACTCCCTCTCTTTCTCCACCTCTATCTCTCCATGTCTTTGTTGTTTTCTCCATCTCTTTCCCCCTCCAACTCCATCTCTCTCCCCCTCCCTCTCTCCTCCTCTCTCTCCCCTCATCTCTATCTACCTTCTTCTCTCTCCCTTTGTCTCCCACCTTCCCCTCTCTCTCTCCGGTTACTCTTTCACTCTTTCCCTCTCTTTCTCCCTTCCTCTCTACTCTCTCTTTTAAATTTGATTCCATAATGATGTGTTTAAGAAAGTATCTAAATTAAAACAACTCAATTGGTTGTAAAATATTAAACCTATGTTTTGGATCAACCATGTCAAAAAAAATACAGCAATGAAAAACTTAAAACAATCATGCACTGTCTTTCCTCTATTATTGTTAGTCAATTTCTCATGGTTTCGATCCTTACTTGAGATGAATCTATGATGGTTCTTAGTAATATTATTTATATTCTATATATTTCACATCTTTATATCTAGAAGTATTCTCATTTTTTTATTTTATTGAAACCTTGATTTGATTTGTATGGGAATCTTTTAGTAGTCATCAGGACTATGATGGTTCTTAGTAATATTATTTATATTCTATATATTTCACATCTTTATATCTAGAAGTATTCTCATTTTTTTATTTTATTGAAACCTTGATTTGATTTTAATGGGAATATTTTTAGTAGTCCTGAGGACAGAGGGTTTAGATATATCTCAAAGGTAATGATAACATTTTTCCTTTTCCATTTAATTAAAAATGTTATAAACTAAATTAAAATATAATATTTATAAAATATTTTAATTGTGAAATAAGTTATGGTTTTTTGGCATGTGGTATTGATAAGCCATGGTATTGGCCCATAGTATTGTAACAAAACCAATTTACATGTTAATAATATCCATGGTAAACTGGGTGAAATATCCATGGTAAAATGGGGGTGAATTTCCATGGCTAAGAATCATGTCATATTGTTATAAAATATTTTGATTGTGAAAGAAGTTATGGTTTTAGGCATGTGCTATTAATAAGCCATGGTAGTGTCCCATGGTATGGTAACAAAGCATATTCACAAGTTAATAACAAAATCAAAATATAATAAATTGACTTTAACTTTTTTATTATTAATTGAGCCAACATTTAAATATTTACATGCTTTATATTACTTTTAACATTTTATTTATTATTTTTAACCATTTTTTATTTTTAATATTTTTTTAGTAGACATATGAATATTAAATGTTAAACTTTTGCTCTTACACATATATTATATACTAGCAGGCATTCACATTACTAACAGGCATTCACATTAGATTAAATTTGTTAAATGTTATACCAATTATATGTATGCATTTAGGAGTGACCTATTGCATATATTTGCATATTCATTTATAATAGTATATCTAGATCATATATTAGTTTTATAAATTTACATGATAAAAACATATCTCATGTCTCATACATTGCTACAAATCTTGAAAAAGCTAGGCGTTATTTATATGTCATATAAAAATGTGAATTTTATTAGTAATTGGTGTATTCAAGATATGTTATTAGTTGGAGGAACTCGAGATAAATTTCAGAAAGATGGAAGTTATTCTCTAATGGCCAAGTCCTACCAATGTCATTGGAATTTGAAAGTTTATTGAGAGAATACCATACTTAAAAAAGTTCATGGCATCATTTTCAATTATGACTGATTCACTTTATTTTAGAATCACGAATAAGAAAAGTTACAAATTACAAATGGGAAATAATCAACATAAAAATTATTCTAACACTTCTTGCATTACCAAATTTGTAAAATTCTTTTGAAATAGATATAGATGCGGGTGGATATGCTATGAGAGCAAATTTGATGCAACGAGAAAGCCAATGGCTTTAAAATGTTTCATGACAAAATTATTTTAAACTACCATACATTCGAGAAAATGTTTTATGCCCTACTTCAAGTTGTTAATATATCAAAATACTATCTAAATGGGAAAATGTATTTACCCATCAACCTGAATCTTATTGTTTCTACAATTTTTTTTGTTTTGGTTTTGAAACTAATTGCAGTCGATGATCTTAACTCCTTTTCTCCTTTAAATAAATAGATGAAAGCTTCATGTGTAAATCCATGCTGAATGAACATCATCACACCACCACTGGAGACAAGTCTAACGAATACCATCACCATACCATCTTTGAAATTTGATCGAAACATGTAGGTTTTTCCATGGAGTGAATGCGTCATCACCACCGTACCAACATTGGAGCAAAGTCTATTGAACACCATACTATCTTTGAAATTCGGTCGACACATGTAGGTTTTTCCATAAAGTGAATGGGTCATTATCAACGTAACACCTTTGGATCCAACTCTAATGATCACCAGCACCGTACCAGTCTTTGAAATTTGATTGTAACATGTAGGTTTTTCCATAAAGTGAATGGTAATATTTCTAAATGTAATTAAGAAGAGTCAGGTCAAACAACGTAGTACAGGCTTGCTAAGCTGAGCCGAACTATGAAAGGAGAGATTGGCAAGTAACAGTTTGGTGTTTCGACTGAGTAGAGAGAATCCCTGGCGGGAGCAAATAAGTGTTACTGCGATTCTTCTTCTCTCAAGTCTATGCAAAGGAATCCAATACGGTCATAGAAACAAAGCGGGCGGCCTTCAAAATTGTAACAAAAACAACTGTAACAAAAATGATGTATCGACAGAATTTAATAATAAGATTATGATTGATGAGTTCTGTACTTTGGTTCGAACTGTGCAGGGAGAATTTAATAATAAGAATATGATTCAATGAATTATGTACTTTCGTTCAAAATTAGATTAGTTACTCTTTTCAGTGTTGCGTAGATAATTCTGATAGCTTTATGCAAAAAGGTCATTTTATCTTTTTCCCGAATGTATCGCTACCGCATGTTAACAAAAAAACACAGAACGTTCCGTTGCTATCGAAGAAAGAATATCGATGTTCCTGTCGTTGTCCTTTTAGGTGTACACATGAATCCGTAATTATCATTTTCAACGTATTAACTCTTAGGAAATGGTGTCCTATCGGGACTCTATTACATATAGTGAGATATTTGTACCATCTTAACCATAAATTCGCGTTCTGAAGGGCACCTACCGCGAACATTAAGCACCTCTCAAAAGTCACAGATTCATTATCCAATGCTGTGCACGAGGTTTCGGAAAAGGAATTAGTGACTCCAATGTCTCCAAAATTTCCAAAACTTCATCGTATTGGATATATTAAATCTGCAACCTTAATGTTGATGTTCCTGCATAATTTAAATATAAATTTTAAATATAAATGATGTTAGATATCATTTTTCCGGATATAACTATGTTAAGTAAGTCCATCTATAATTATTTTTATGGGAAGATTATTTTTATGAAAAGTAGTAGTATTTTTATGACAAATAGCAGTAACTATTAATTTTTCATGATTTTGAATAATCTATTTAATATTTATTGTGTCAAATAATACTGAAAAGATGAAAAAAGAAAATAAAAATTAGTGAAATAAAAATATAATCAAAACTTCCCAAAAAAATCACCTACCACCCCTAACTCAAAAAACCCTTTCTTATTAATATTATATTAAATTTATTTCATATATAAAAAACAAAATAAAAAATATGCCATCTACATTTTAAAAAAAATACCTTTCATGCCAATACTATAAATCACCTCATTAATATTTATACATTTCCCTCACAATCAAAACCTTCTTACTCCTATTTATTTGAAAAAACATCATCATCTACGAGAAAATTAATGTTGTGGAGTTTTGATTTAAGATTGGATTGGTATTGATATTATTAAAAAATAATTGATATCCATTATCTTTATGCAAAATATGAATATAAATTATGATACGAAAATAGTTATAGGAAAATTAAAAAGTGTTTTTAGTAAAATTTAATTAAAACTTATCTAAAATGTATAGGAGATTAGCCTTCTGCCTAATAAATTGAATGCCGAGGGAATTGTTTTCTATAATAATATAGAATAAGAAAATTAATTCGGGTTTTCTTAATGAAAAGTTTTAAAAAATATTTTCTTAATATACCATCATCATCAATAATATCAAATTAAAAAAATGTACATTGTTCTTAATCTTTTTAATTAATAATTAATTTAATGTAAAAACAAATTTAGAATAATTTTATAGGTACAAAAGAGAAATTTAGAATAAGTTTATGGGTATAAAATAGGTAGTGATGAAGTGTAATGTAAAGCATTTTGTGATGCAAAAATTATTGACAAAAATCTAAACATATTAAAGACTACTCTAGTTCAAATTGGACGCAACGACTTAAATACCCCTAATCCAACTATAACTCACACAACTTGACTAACAAAAAAATAAATTTATTATTTTTATCTTTTTTATAAAAATAAATATTATAATTTTTTATTTAAATATCTTATTTTTATATTTCAATAAATATAACTTTCACATTTATTATTAGAATTTATTTTTTTAAAAATCCCTTTTAGGATGGCACATACAATTTAAATTATATCATTTTGATAAATTCAAAATTCAAAATATACCTAAAATAATTATTTCTTTATTTTAAATAATTTTGTATTTTTTAATAATTTTATTATTGATGATGGTGGTGGTGGTTACCATCCACTAAGACCAAACTTTGGTCTATCGAACCTAAAGAAAACAAATTATTTTTTTTGATTTAAGATTTTATTCCTATGCTCAAAAAGCTTGGAGAGAAGCCTCCCGAGCTCACTATAATTTTGACATCGTAAAAGGTTAGGAAGGTCAGTATTGCAACAAAGATTATGAAACTGAGATCTAATGTCATTGTACATAGGGCACTCTAAGAGGAAGTCATTTTCATCCTCTATGTTCATATTCTTACGCGGATGGCAAATTCTTTCCATCCATGGTGTTTTAAGAACTGCCCAACAACCCGTTTCACTATGGAGCTTGTAACATACCCCAGTAACCTCACAAGAAAATGCAGGGAGATAGATTTTTTCACACAAATTACCCACAAGTAATTATCCAAATCACTACTCCACATTCCTCATTAACCATTAGATATAATGTTCATTAGTACATAAAGCAAATTTCAATAGAGGACAATAAGTTGCATAACCATTGACAACCACTGTTGTAGTACTGTTGTAGTATATTAACATAAATTATCTGATAAACCTTGCATCCATTTCATGATTCCCTTAACCATATTAATTAATCACATACTTGATATTATGATTATCACATCAGATAAGGAATCAACATCATCAAACTGACACAATAAGAAATCACATCATTGAACACAGATATACCCTGGAAACCCCATAGGGTGAAAACCACCAAACATTTAATTTTATTATCGAACGCTCATGACGATGTTCACCCCTCACTCAATGGCTTATAAGGGAGTCCATCCCTTATCCATTGTTATAAAATATTGCAATGAAATATCATTAAAATACCACATACCTAACTAAATGCTATTACAATTGTCATGAAACTATTTACCCACATATCACCACTCTATACATCCTTGTGGCATGATAGTTATATCAGTGGACCATTCTGCAACTCATACTCATCAGCATGGACCATTAGTTCTTTATCTACCAGAATGTTAAACATAATGTCTTTTGCACAAATCATCATCATTTCCTATCATTGTTGTCACAAACAAGCTTTGGTAACATGATTAGATAAAGTATTAATCAATCAAGAATTAGTCTTTGAGATCGATCTTTTAACATCTATTCATGTGCCTACATGAGATGTAATTATACTATCAAAGCATGCTTCTCGTAACAACATTTTGCATGTATAAACAAATAATTATCAAGCATATCTAAATAATTACCATGTCTCTATGATCATTCTTGCACATCCAAAGGAAACCACTGTAACCATCCATTTGACTTAAAGGATACTACCAACTTATCCTCCTTTTTTGTGCATGTAATTAGATAAAACTTATTCAAAGAGAGCTATCCCCTTTGCTTCTTCTTTGTGCATGTAACTAAGTAATGTTTCCAATACAATAGATATTACTATAATAGATAAAAATGCATGCCCCCTTCTAAGGCAAAGCTAACATGATAGACATCATTATCGTGCATGAAAATGCAAGTCCCTTTTCAAAAAGTGTCTTTCCCAAGATAGAGTTATTTATAAAATCTATTGTATGCAAAAAGACATGCATTTCTCTAAACAAAACTAATGTGTTAGTCATTATTTATTGCATGTCGATATGTGTATTTTAAAAAAGAATAGCAAGTGTGTTTATTGCAATTCACTTTCCATAATACTTATTCTTTGCAGCACACAAATACATGTTTTTCTATAAAAGATCTAACACAATAGTTCTATTTTTATGTAACCAACTATTGTTTCTATGCTTCTTCATATGTGTTCATTTCAAATAAATGATATTTGCTATGGGAATATTTTATCACGACTCGGCACAAAACCAACCATTGTGTTCTTCTCAAGAGTACCACAAGGTTTATTTACTCTAATTAACCAAAAGGTCATAGTTACTTATGTGTTCTTTTCAAGAGTACCACAAGGTTTATTTATTCTAATTAACCAAAGGGTCATAATTACTTATCTTTTCTTCAACATATAATTATGTCTTATAGAGACATCATGTAGTTATTAAAACTACATGTTTCAAAAAGAAATCCCACTTTTCAAGAAAAATAATCTAATTAACTTTTCTCTTTTATTTTTCACCACTCATGAAATTATTTCACAAATTACCCTTTTTAATCTATATTCACTTCCAAGAAAATAACTTGGATTTTTATCATTTCGTACACCAGTATGAAATCCCCTTTTTAAGAAAAGAGCATACATACATCCTATCTTTTTTTAATAGAATGCATATAAAATGTTATATAAAGAGAAGAAAGTTTACTCATCTCTTTTAATGTTGTAAATAACAATCTTTCTCTACATGTAATAGCATATTTTCTTTACTAAGGAAAATATATAATAACAATCTTCATCTACATGTAGTAATATATTTTTCATTACTAAGAAAAATAGTGTGATTTTTGTGTAGGGACAAATTCCAAAGCATCTTCACTTATCTTCCATTCCAAGGAAATGACAAATCTACTTAGTTTTTGACACACAAGATTCACATGTAGTCTTTGTAATAAAATCTACACATTTACTTAGATTTTGTGTGCAAGAATATTCATATTGCATCATTTCTTTTCAAGAAATAGAATCTAAATAAAATGTATACTTATGTTTCTCTGGAATTGTCGGATATCTTTCACACACTCTCATAAAAATTGCTCAAAAGAATAACAAAAGGCGGTAATAAAATCTACACATTTACTTCGATTTTATGTGCAGTATTATTCATATTTCTTCTTTTCTTTTCAATAAATAAAATGTAAATAATATGTATGCCTATTTTCAAAAAACAAGTAAATAAACACATATTTGCAAGTTACTTATCTCTATTTGCCTCATTCCAATAGGCAGATTTTAATTAGCACTTACAAATATACTTGTGCACATTTTGACAGTGTAAACTAATGGAACATGCTTCAAAATGGAACCCTTCCCATTCCTCTAAAACCAAAGAGAATCCAATTTTGTGCCTTCCTCCAAAACCAAAGAGAGTCCAATTACGAGAATCCAATTCTACCGCATACCGTCTCCTTTCCAAAGGCCTGCTCTCCACTCATTTTCCTTGGAACCAATAGTACGATTACAAAATGGTAGTTATCAGTTGTTCCATACTTGGCTCATAACTGCTCAGAAGTTTTATGATCTTCATCCCTCCAATTGTTCACCCCCAAAACTTGTTTTTTTTTCCTTTTTTGAATAATCAATGCAAGGTTGTTATGAAGGACCTGTTAAACTTCCCACCAATTTCTTGATCTAAACGATTAATAATACTTACTTTTTCACTCATGTGTGTGTGTGTGTATATATATATGGAATATTCTACGGGAGGGGTGTTACATACTCGCCCCCTTAGAGAGAACACCATCCTCGGTGTTTATCATTAACTTCTACTCATGAAATAATAATCTAAGCAACCTAAAAGGATTCTGCTTCAAAAAGAAGGATTTTCATTTCCAGAAATACCATTAAATGAAACAATAATGTTTGAATAAGAGTTATGATTATTGAAACCTTGACTGTCGACCTAGCACCCACCGCGCTTGATCCAGCCTCGGCCCTGTTGGCTGCCTTGGTGGCTCCTGGCGCGGGCTCACCCCTGCGCGGTGTTCTTTTCTAGATCCCTCCCAGTTTAATACCCCCCGCGCGGTGCCCCTCCTTTCTCTGGGTTGGATCGTGGACTATGAGAGTTGAAGCCAGGGCAAGCTCGCCCCATCCGAGCTAAGCCGTCGGTAATATGGATCTGTCAACGCCTCAAGGTTCTGCTGCAGAGGCGTTCATAAAACTGCTGGAATCTCTCCCAAAGAAGAAAGCAGTTGAAGCCGCAAAGTTTGTTAAGCGTTTAGATGATATCCCTGAGATCGAGCTCCCTCCTGAGGGGCCGATTCAGGTTGCACTCTCATTGTCAGAGAGAGCTTTGGTCGGGCAGTTCACTGGACTCTGGCCCTCCCCCAAAACCACGGAGAGCTGGGTAGCAAGGAATTGGGCACCGCTGATCAACCACAGAGTCACCTCATACTTCCTAGGGAAGGGTTTCTTCCTCTTCGAATTTGCTGAAAAGGAGGATAAGGAACTGATATTCCGTAATGGACCCTATTTCATGGGCCCTCAAGGGCTGTATCTCAACAAGTGGACGCCTGACTTTGATCCATCAGTCGACGTTCCCACAGCCGTTCCAGTGTGGGTTAGACTGCCCAATCTGCCTATGCACTGCTGGAACTGGGAATCTCTTAAACACATTGGGAATACATTGGGCAAGTTCATAGACCGAGCCAACAGCAAAGATCAATTTGATTGCGCTCGAATCTGTGTCGAAGTGGATCTTGAGGTGGGTCTGCCTGAGGCAATAAAAATAAAGGTTGGAAACTGGGTGCACCTCCAAAAGTTGGATTATGAGCAGCTACCGTTTAAGTGCAGAAAGTGCCATGTCTATGGCCACTTTGCCCGTAACTGCCCAAAGAATAGTGAAGGGGAAAAAAACAAGGAGGAAGGATGGACACAGGTCAAAAGGACCAAAAATGCTCATAAAAACCCTAGACCAGGAAATAAGAACGACAAGGTCCCCCAGCCAGGCCCTGCGACTCAAGCTTCCCCCATGGAAGATCAAGGTAACAAATTTACGCCGTTAAGCTCAGCATCAGAAGATCCTAAAGGAATAGAGAGCCAGAAGGAAGCATCGCCCCACTTGGAGGCCCCTTCGGGATCAAAGCAAGCTGATCCTAGTCCAGACAAGCAAAACGACATACCCACAGAAGATGCCGAGGAAGAGCAAGGATCGGAGGACTCAGAAGAGGAAGGTGAAATAGGGGATTCACACTCCTCGCCTAGAAGATCATTGAGAGGCCGCAAATCAGCTCGCGAGAAAAGAGAACAGGAGACTTATAAAGACAAACTTCAAGGAAGCCAACCAACCCTCGAGAAACTCTTGGCAAAAACTCCGAAGATGACTAGAAATCAGCACCAGAGCTCTAAAGGAGCTCCCCACTCAAAAACCAAGTGATGAAGATCGTCTCCTGGAACTGTAGGGGTATGGGGAGCAGAACAAAAGAAGAAGCCGTCAGAAGCCTGATAAGAACTGAATCTCCTGATATACTCCTCATCCAGGAGACTAAAATGGAGGATAAGTCCTTCCTCCACTCAGTCAATAAACTGTGGAAAAGAAGTGAAGGGCAAGTTGTTTCAGCCCGCGGTGCGTCAGGAGGACTGGGCACCCTTTGGAACGCAAATAAAGTTTCAAAAATCAAAGAAGTCGCCAACACCCATTGGTTGTTCACCAAACTACAACACATGGATTTAAATGAGACCTTCTGCCTCTTCAATGTGTATGTTCCAACCAGCGCAGGTGAGAAAAAGAGCTGCTGGGATTCCATCAGAAATATGGCAGACTCGGAAGACTTAAAGAATGTCATCATCGCAGGGGACCTTAATCTAACCCTCTCTCTAGCTGAAAAGCGTGGAGGAAGCATTGTAAGGGATCCGGCGCGAGAATGGGTTGAGGATCTGCTTCAGGATTGGGACCTGATTGACATAAAACCCTCGTCGGGCAAATACACCTGGTCCAACAAAAGACTCGGCCCGGGGCACATCGCTGCAAGGTTAGATCGTTTTTTTGTACAAAGTTCTTTTCTTCTCCTTGGATTAGATTCTAGAATGCATATTCTTCCATGCAGTGTTTCAGACCACAGACCCATCAAGCTCGATCTGCTGGCACACATGAATCAAGGCCCCATTCCTTTTAAATTCAGCCCCCTCTGGGTTAAAGAACAGACCTTCATGCAGCTGGTAAAAGATACTTGGAAGCAACCAGTCAATGGTTCTGCCTTCTATGTATGGGAGGAAAAGCTCAGGAGAGTGAAAGCTGCTTTGAAATCCTGGGCCAAATCCCTTCCTAACCCAGCAGTGGAAAGGAAAAAGATCCAAGAAAGCCTTGAGATCCACCATATGAAGTCGGAAAATGAAGAAATTACAAAAGAAATTTTAGATAAGGAAGCTGAGCTACAAGGAAAATTTCTCAAGGCAAGTCTGGCTGAGGAAGAGTACTGGAGGGTCAAATCCCATAGGCTTTGGCTTAAGGCTGGAGACAGAAACTCCTCCTTCTTCCACAAGCAAGCCCAAGCCCGGAAAAGTTTCAACTCCATCTCAGAAATCAAGGAAGAGAATATAAGCCATAAAGACATGCAAAGTATAAAAAAGGCAGCATACCTTCATTTCAAAAAGTTGTATAATGAAGAAGAGGGACAGGGGCTTGCATTAAATACTGTGAACGAGGTTCCCTCGCTGATCACTACCAATAAGAAGCAGTACTTAGAAGCAGAAGTCACCAGTAATGAAATTAAAACAGCTCTCTTCGCAATGGAGCCAGATAAGGCCCCGGGGCCGGATGGCTTCACAGCTAGATTCTTGCAGAGCTGTTGGCAGATAGTGGAAAAAGACTTGTGCAGAATGGTGAGGAAGTCTCAAGCATGCCAGAAAATTGGGGGAAGCACCAACTCAGCTTTCTTGGCCCTTATTCCTAAGGAAAAAGGTGCCAGCTCCTTCTCCAGATTTCGCCCTATTTCCCTCTGCAATATAGGCTACAAGTTGATAACAAAAGTTATTGCAAACAGATTAAAAACCATCCTTCCTGACATCATCCCCGAGAACCAGGGAGGCTTCATCCAGGGAAGGCAGATTGTTGATAATTTTATTCTAGTCCAAGAGGCGATTCATTCAAGTTTGATTCGGAAAGAGAAAAGAATGGTCATTAAACTAGACCTTCAAAGTGCCTTTGATAGGGTAAGACACGGATTCTTGTTTGAGGTCCTCCAAAAATTCGGCTTTGGACTCAAATTCATTAATTGGATCAAAGCTTGTATCAGCGAGCCCTGGATTGCCCCTTTGGTAAATGGGAGGGCAACTGACTTTTTTAAAGCCACTAGAGGGCTGAGACAAGGATGCCCTCTTTCCCCCTTGCTCTTTGTCCTCCAAGCTTCTGTCCTAAGTTTCCTTCTAATAAAAAAGCAGAATGACCAAGAAATAATGGGACTGAGCATTGCAAGAGGTGTAAAAAACATAAACCATGCCCTATTTGCGGATGACTCTCTCCTGCTGGGCACTGCCTCCTTGTCCACGGCTAATCATTTCAAAGAAGTGCTGGATGCTTACTGTGAAGACTCAGGAAGCAGAATTAACAAAGGCAAATGTCACATTTACTGCTGGAACTCTTCCCCCAGATTCCTCCAAGCTATCTCCAACTGCTTTGGATTTGCAGCCTCCTCTTCCTGGACCTCTTTCAAATATTTGGGGCTCCCTGTTTTCCAAAAAAGGGCCCTCAGCAAAGATTGGATGCCGTTATTGGAAAAATTCAAGCTCAAAATTCACACCTGGGGATTCAACTGGCTCAACTTGGCTGGAAAGACAGTGCTGGTCAAAGCTGTCTTGAACAGCCTTCCTACTTACCAAGCTGCAGTCATGATGGCACCTACAGGTATTATGAGAAAAATGGAGGATTACATCAGGATTTTCTTCTGGAAAGGTGGGAAAGATAACGAGAAAAAAATTCCCCTTATTAACTGGGACACAGTCTCACTGCCCAGAATGGAAGGAGGTCTCAACTTCAAGAATCTCAGCAAGCAAAACATTGCCTTGGGTGCAAAACTCCTGTGGAGGATTATAGCTCCAAAGCCGGGTTGGGCTCAGGTTGCGATGTGGAGGAAATATTTCAGTGGACAGAGAACCCGCTGCCTGGACAAACCCAAACCAAAAACTGGAACGCTGGTTCACAAACTGTGCATCAAAGCGGCCCCCTTGATCAATCTCCACGCGCACTGGATTCCTGGAAATGGTAAGCGCATCAGCATTTGGGATGACCGAATCATGGACAGTGAGCCCCTCTCTGAAGACCGCTCTCTGCTGATGCTGAGAGAATGGATGGACAGAGCGGGCCTAAAAACGCTTTGGGATATCTCTCAATGGGAAAACGGCAAATGGAAGAACTGGATTGACATCGAGGTACCTCACAACCTCTCCAGCGATCTCGTCTCCCTCCGATCCCTCTTAGCAGGCAAAGCTCCTTTAAATTCCAGGAAACCCGACATCAGGGGATGGGGGCCATCATCTGGTCGATACACAGTGGTGCTTGGTTATAAACTCCTCTCCCTTCGACCTCACGTTCCCCCTGATCCGAAGCCATGGCAAGGGATATGGTCGCGGACCTCAATTCCTAAAATTGATGTTTTCAGCTGGCTTTTATGCCATCAAAAGATATTGACAGACGACAGGCTGCGCAGAAGAGGTTACAGCGGGCCATCCCGCTGCTCGTTATGTGAAACTGATGAGGAAAATGCCCCCCACCTTATGCTCCGCTGCAATTTCTCCGCTGATCTCTGGACCGAGGCCTTAAAACCATGGAATGCTGGCTTCGCCTTGCCAAATCGCTGCGCAGACCTGTTTGCTAATTGGAAGTCAAGGTTTCCAGGAGGTTCCCTTCAGAACGCCCACATTAAAGACGCCTGGCTCATCCTCCCTAAACTCATTTGCTGGCATATATGGCTGGAAAGAAACCAGCGTATCTTCAGAGACAAAAAAAGTGACCTTAAGATCATATGGGAAAAAATCAAATGCCACCTAAGAGACTGTTTGGGCGATCAGCTGGACAGAGCAGATTTAAGTGACCAAGAAGCTGCATGGGGCGCTCATCTTCATCTCAATTTCACTGATATTATCAGATCCCCTCCTCTCCATAAAAATTGGCAAATTCGACTGGATGCTGTAGATTTTTCTGAGTTTTGCAGCAAGAAGGCAAGATACATTCTCTTTTTTGACGGGGCAGCAAAAGGCAACCCTGGCAGATCCGGTGCAGGTGGAGTAATAAAAAATGCTGAGAACAGAACTGAACTAAGATTTGCCTGGGGCGCGGGCTTCAACACAAGCATCCAAGCCGAAGCTCTGGCTCTCTTTCAGGGCCTCAAACAGCTCATATCCTTGGGTATCAAAGATGCAATTGTTTTTGGGGACTCCCAATCCATCATTAAGATCATTGTTGACAGCTCCCTTCCTACTGATCTAAGGCTCTCAAGATTGATGAACAGAATTAGAACTCTTATAAATTCCTTTCAGAACCTGGAATTCTTCCATGTAAAGAGAGATAACAATAAAGAAGCCGATGTTGAAGCCAACAAAGCGGCTCCCCTCTCTCCAGGAGTCCTGCTAAGAAATGAAGATGAAGGCTGGGATCCCATCCCTTGACTATTAGTTTAATATGTTTTACTGTCTTTTATTGGAGCAGTTTGTCTGTTTATGTAAATCAGGAAAGATAGAGAAGACCAATCGTATGATAGTCCAAAGAATTCGCAGACTCACTAGGGGGGAAATCATCTGGTTCCTATCTGAAGAGAAATCTGAATTCTGTCTATTTATTGTAATCTGCAATGAGGCATTTTTCGCTGAGAATTAATACATCATCTAACCGTTTCTGTAAAAAAAAAAAAAAAAAAAAAGAGTTATAAGTATTTATAACTGCAAAAAATGCAAGTTCTACTTTTCCTCACTTGAATATTATTCAAAGTCATAGAAGAAAAACAAATTCTCTATACCAACTTACCAATTACTAATGCAGGAGCATTTAGCTGACGGGTCATCATGACGAAAGGCTGTTTGGTCTCTGAGAGGACTGAAGAGGAATTTTCTAAGTTAACACTGTAGTTGTTTTTGTTTATGTTGTTTTAATTTAGTAAAGAACAGTATGTAGGAAGGTAGAGGATTAATTAGGTAAATTTTTGCAAGTAATTAATTTTATTTTCATGTCAACTTTTACAATATTGTAACGTAGGACAATAAACAGTTTTTGGAACTAAAAAATGTGTAACCGACAGAATGTAAACAATAGTAGTTAGGATAAAACAGTTCCATACAATCATTGAAAAAGAATAGAACAAAATTGTAAGAGGCTTGACTTTTTGGAGAGAGAGTGAATTCTAATAAAATATCTCTGAGAACACAGACTATTTTCCAATATCCTATAACTGTCTATCTATCTGTCATTCTGTTAAATTTCCAGAAACAATGAAAGTCTATTTTCTGTTTTGTTCCAGAAGCATGTACACACATATGTGTTCCTATTTGTATTTATTAAAGCAAGCCTACAAATAAAAACAATTTTGTAGACATAATTAAAGAATATGTTGCAGAAACAAGGGCATACAGTCCTTGAATTTATCAATCCAACAAGCGCAAAGGAATCCTAGAAGTTGATACTTAATTCGAGCATCAAAGGTAGAGACAAGACGCAAGCACTTCTGAACGGAAAGTCAAACAAATAAGACAGGTATTATTGAAGAGTAAACCCTCTTGTTTCATTTACAAAATAAGCACAAGAATCTCTGTTTGAATGCATACATTCACAAAAATCTCTGTTTAATTATATACATAGTCCATACAATAACAATATACAAGGTTCGATGGAATACCCTAACATACAGGTTTTAAAACCCTATCCATAAATCAAAACCTATAACAACTATCCACCAGAGGAACTGTGAAAGTCTAACGGCCTACGACTACATACAGTCGGCAGTCTCAAATCATTACAACAAAATTACTGTAACCCTAGCCTATGATGAACAGAACACAAACGGCAAGAAAAATAGGGAATGACCCTACCTGGGTCTAGCCAAAGCATCGAGGAGCTGAAGTCAAAAACCCTCCAAGACAAGCATACCTGCAGTGACAGACAACAACCTAATTTTGTGAGCATACCATGATAGATAAAGAGGAGACCGAAAGGAAATAACGAGACAAAGGTTCAAGTTTACCTTGCAGAGACAGGATGCTGACATTGTAGTCACCTAGGGTCACTCTGCTCATGAAGGAGCAAGTGTGTTAGTTTAACAGTGTGAAAAGAAGAAAAGATTGATAACATAGAACAAAAGTATTACCTTGGCATTGCGGAAGAAGCTGAAGCCGAGACCCTGTGACTACAACCTGTTCACAAAACCGGGGAATACAACCAGAGCACTCAACAACAGTCGCATAGAAGGATTCAGGAGCGAAAGGAATCAGACAATCCAGCTAAATAACCAACATTGAGTTGTACACAGAGAAATATTAGTTTCCAACAAGCAGACTAAATCCATAATTCGACAGAAATATTAAGTCTAGACAGAGAAACAATGATGGAATAACCAGGTTCACACAAGAGTTCATTACCAAATGGAGAAACCGACGAGTTTCTAGGTCAAGAGCTGAGCCAGAGTACCAGAGGCAGCTTAAATTTACACAGAGAAAACCGCGAAGCATAACCACATTACAGAGCTCTCAGCCCTCAACAGTTCACATGCAAAATGACTGGGAGATAGGGTTTGAGATCCTCTTACCAAAGCGGGAGTGACAATTCCAAGGAGTGGACACTTGTCCATTATTCGTGAGCGCAGGTAGAAATCATAAGTGCAGACACCAAATCAATTTTAAAATCATTTCAATCAACCGTCAAATGAACCAACATCATATGTAATCCAATTGCCCATCATTAAATTCATTCATAATCGTATTATTAATGTTGATTAGTGTGACAAGGGTGGGCTGGACCCATCAAGTGGTATTAGAGCAGGAAGTTGAAGGAGTCAGGATATGGAAGTTGGAAGACAAGGACATGGGGGAGGCGTGTGCAGAGCAGTAGACGAAGGACTGAGGGAAGAAATTAGGATCCTTACTGCTCGTTTAGAGGCAGTGGAGGCAGGAAAGAGAAGGGATCCAAAAATAGGAGATGATAGCGAGGAAGAAGCCATAGTTGCAACAGACAGATCGGATGAGGAAGGACTAGAGATGAGGTTGTTTAGGTTGATTCTATTGGCCAACAGTAAGCCCAAACCGGAGATTCCTAACTACGATGGCAGCCTATCCATAGAAGTTCTGTTGGACTAGGTAAGCAAGTTGGACAAGTATTTTGAAAGTGAAGAGATCAGCGAGGACTGAAGAGTCAAGTTTGCTGCAACCATATTGAATGGACATGCATCCCTGTGGTGGGATAGTGTCCAAGCAGAGAGAAAGAGGATGAAGAAGTTACCGATAAAGAAGTGGTCAAGGATGGTGGCCAAGCTGAAAGGCAAATTTCTGTCTAAGGATTACCAAGTTGCACTTTACCGACAAGTGCATAATTTACAACAAAAAGGGATGGCAGTAACAGAATATACAGAAGAATTCTACCGGGTGAACTTGAGAGTTGGTTATACTGATGACACTCTGGAGAAGACAACAAGATATGTAAACAGTTTGAGGTTGGAAATACTGGATGAAATCAGCATTATTTCCCTGGGAAATATAGAAGAAGCCTATCAGAGTGTTGTGAAGGCTAAAGAAAAGATTACTAGAAAACAAAATTCTAGGATAGGATAGGGAATCGGCAGAGGACGAGGACAGTCCTATGGTAGAGGACAAATTGCCAGTAATATCGAAGAGGGCAGCAGCTCCAAGGCTTCAATAACAATAGAAAAAGGAGACATCACTAGAGGTGGCAGACCATATCAACGAGGAAGATGGAATGGCCGAGGTAGAGGAGCTAATTTCCAATGCTACAGCTGCCACAAGTGGGGGCATAGATCTTTTGAATGACCTAAAGCAAAGCAAGTTGGCCAAAGAGGAACATTTGTTGCACAGCCTGAGCAAGCTGAGGCACCACCCCAAGAAGCAGAAAATGTAGTGAAAATGGGGGAGGCCTTAGTTCTAAACAAAGTATTGCTGAAACTAGCCAAAGAAACAGCGGAATAGACCAAACAGAAAGCGCTATTCCAGATATTTTGCAAATCACACGAGAAGTGCTACAAATTGATCATTAATAGTGGGAGTACAGATAATTTGGTTGCCATCGAGATGGTGGAGAAGTTGGGTTTGAAGCATCTTAAGCACCCCACCCCTTACAAGGTGTCGTGGCTGCAGAAAGGCCACCAGCTATTGGTTGATGAACAGTGTCAGGTTGAATTTCACATTGGCAGGTACAAAGACAAGGTTATCTGTGATATTATGCCAATGGACGTGTGTCACATACTGCTTGGAAGACCATGGAAGTATGATCGGAAGGTAGTACACAATGGAAAAATGAACTGCTACAAATTTGTTAAAGATGGAATCAAGCATACGCTTGTACCCATCAAGGAAGAGGAGACAACATAAGCAAGTGGGATGAAAGCATTGTTAATAGGTGGAAAATAGTTTGTGAAATAGATCAAGAAGAATGAAGTGAACTATGCTATTGTGAGGAGGGCAAAGATAGTGTTGTTGCACACAGAAATGTCTGATTTGTCTACAGAAATTCAAGAGATGCTGCAGGAATTCAGAGACATTGTAGTTGATGATTTTTCGGACAAGTTGCCTCCCAAAAGAAGCATCAATCATCATATCGAATTCATACCCAGAGCAAGCTTACCAAATAAGGCATCATATCGGATGAGCCCCAAAGATAATGAGGAGATCAGGAAGCAGGTGCAGGAGTTGCTAGATAAAGGGCTGATAAGGGAAAGCTTGAGCCCTTGTGCATTACCAATAGTTCTCACTCCCAAGAAAGGAGGAGAATGGCGGATGTGCACGAATTCACGGGCCATCAACAAAATCACCATTAGGTACAGGTTTCCCCTACCACGAATGGATGATATGATGGACTACTTAAGTGGGGCAGCATACTTAACGAAGATTGATCTGAAGAGTGGCTATCATTAGATCCGGATCAGGGAAGGAGATGAGTGGAAGACATCCTTCAAGACTAATGAAGGGATGTACGAGTGGTTGGTCATGCCATTCGGTTTGAGTAACGCCCCTAGTACTTTTACGAGATTGATGAACAAAATGTTGAAAGAGTTCATCGACAAGTTTGTGATAATGTACCTTGATGACATATTAATTTTAAGCAAGACTAAAGAGGATCACCTTCAACATGTTCAAAGAGTGATGGAGAAATTGTAGCATAATAAACTGCTGATAACTTTGAAAAAATGTACTTTCCTACAAAGAGAACTGATTTATCTGGGCTTTGTAATTGCAGAAAATGAGTTAAAGATGGACCTAGAAAAGATTGCAGCAAACATTAACTGGCCATCTCCGAAAAGCTTATTTGAGGTATGTAATTTTCATGGGATGGCAAGTTTTTATCTCAAATTTATAAGAATTTTAGTGCAATCTGCACGCTTATGTTCGACACTATCAAAAAGGCCAGTCAGCATTTTTGTTGGACCATGGTAATAGAGGACAACTTTTACCTCCTAAAGAGGAAAATTACAGAAAGGCCAATTTTAAGGTTACCAGATTTTAATAACATTTTCCAGGTTCGATGCGATGCAAGTGGTATAGCTATTGGCGTTGTACTCAGCCAAGAAGACAAACCTGTTGCATTTTTCAACGAGAAGTTGAATGAAAGCAGACAGAAGTATTCCTCGTATAATAAGGAATTTTATGTTGTCGTCTAAGCTTTAAAGCATTGGAGACACTACCTATTGGGAATTGAATTTGTGTTATTTTCTGATAATTTAGCAATGCAATATATAATGAAACAACATAAATTGAACCTCAAGCATGCCAAATGGGTGGAGTATTTGCAGAGTTTCACCTTTGTGTTGAAACACATCAGCGCGCAGGCCAACAAGGTGGCAGATGCATTGAGCAGAAGAGCCTTGCGCTTACAGGAAAGTACAATACAGGTGTTGGGTTTCGAGCATCTGAAATATTTGTACCAGAACGACACGGATTTCAAAGAGGCTTATGAAGCCTATCAAAATCCCGTGCTGAGGAACAAAAGTCCATGGTTGGACTACAACCTGTAGGAGGAACTACTGTTTAGAGGGGGACAATTACGTATTCCTGATTGTTTGATGAGAGAAAATATTATACGGGAGAAGCATAGCGAAGGTCTAGCCGGACATTTTGGCATAGACAAAACTTTGGAACAACTTTGACACTTTTATTACTGGCCAAGAATGTGAAGGGATGTACAACAATATGTGAGTAGGTGTAAAGTTTGCCAACTGGCGAAGGGACATGGTCAAAACACCGGACTTTACACACCACTGCCTGTTCCAAGTAGACCATGGGACTCAGTCAGCATTGACTTTCTCTTAGGACTACCTAGGACACAACGAGGTTATGACTCAGTGATGGTGGTGGTAGACATGTTTTCAAAAATGGTGCATTTCATCCCTTGTCAAAAACTAATGATGCCACTCATGTAGCTCACCTGTTTTTCACGGAGATTGTTAGAATACATGGCCTACCCAGATCCATTGTTTCTAACAGGGACGTAAAATTCACAGGACACTTTTGGTGCACCCTGCTGAAGAAGTTGGACACAAAGTTGAACTTCAGCTCTGCATATCATCCGCAGACTAACGGGAAAATGGAAGTGGTGAACAGGAGTTTAGGAAACTTGTTACGAAGCTTGATTGGGGAAAATTCAAGGTTATGGGATAGTACACTCGCTCAGGCAGAATTTGCTTATAACGATTCACCAAACCGCAACACCAGACACATTCCATTTTAGATCCTGTATGGCATACATCCTCGTGGAATACATGAGTTGTGGGATCTAGGAAAGTTGGAGAAGAGAAGTGTTGATGGGGAAGATTTTACTTAAGTGATGAATGAACTACACGAACAGGTGAAATCAAAGTTGCAAGACAACATTCAAAAATACAAACAATAGGCAAATCTAAAGCAACGAGAAGTCCAATTCAATGTAGGTGATGAAGTCCTTGCACACTTACCCAAAGAATGGTTTCCTGAGGGCCCATATAACAAACTGAAATTCAAGAAGATTGGTCCCTGCAAAATTTTACGTAAATTCTCAGCCAACGCTTATTAGATACAGCTGCCACTAGATATAGGCATATCACCTATTTTCAACGTGGCAGACATGTTCCCATATACTTCCAACCTAGAGGAAGACAGTGTGGTACGGCTAGAACGGGACACCAATGTTGGAGACAGTTCTTGGATGAGGCACATGCATTTGGCTCAACCCCATGAGATTGAGAAGATTCTCGACACACAGATGGCCAAGAGGACTTGCAGGAAGGAGTATTTGTGATACCTTATCAAGTGGAAGAACCGTCCAATCGAGGACAGTTTGTGGCTCGACGCGGTGCAGATACAGAAGGCGGGTTATTATGTGGAGGAGCTCATGGAATGTAGCCATGACCTTTTCTTACCCCAGGAGACTGATGCAGGAGCATCTAGCTGATGGGTCATCATGACGAAAGGGTGTTTGGTCTCTGAGAGGACTGAAGAGGAATTTGCTAAGTGAACACTGTAGTTGTTTTTGTTTATGTTGTTTTAATTTAGTAAAGAACAATATGTAGGAAGGTAGAGGATTAATTAGGTAAATTTTCGCAAGTAATTAATTTTACTTTCATGTCAACTTACAAGATTGTAATGTAGGACAATAAAAAAAAATTGGAACTAAAAAATGTGTAACCAACAGTAGTTAGGAGAAAACAGTTCCATACAATCATTGAAAAAGAACAGAGCACAATTGTAAGAGGTTCAACTTTTTGGAGAGAGAGTGAATTCTAATAAAATATCTCTGAGAACATAGAATATTTTCCAATATCTTGTAACTGTCTATCTATCTGTCATTCTGTTAAATTTCCAAAAAAAATGAAAGTCTATTCTCTGTTTTGTTCCACAAGCATGTACACACATATGTGTTCCTATTTGTATTGATTCAAGCAAGCCTACAAATCAAAACAAGTTTGTAGACATAATTAAAGAATACGTTGCAGAAACAAGGGCATACAGTCCCTGAATTTATCAATCAAACAAGCGCAGAGGAATCCTGGACGTCGTTACTTAATTCAAGCATTAAAGGTAGAGACAAGACGCAAGCATTTCTAAACAGCAAGTCAAACAAATCAGATAGGTATTCCTGAAGAGTAAACCCTCTTGTTTCATTTACAAAATAAGCACAAGAATATCTATTCGAATACATACATTCACAAAAATATCTGTTTAATTATATACATAGTCCATACAATAACACTATACAAGGTTCGATGGAGTACCCTAACATACGGGTTTAAAAACCCTATCCATAAATCAAACCCTACAACAACTACCCACCAGAGGAACTGTGAAAGTCTAACAGCCTACAACTACATACAGTCGGCGGTCTCAAATCATTCAACAAAATTACTGTAACCCTAGCCTATGAAGAACAAAACACAAGCGATAAGAAAAATAGGGGACAACCCTACCCGAGTCTAGCCAAAGCAATGAGGAACCGAAGTCCAAAACCCTCCAGGACGAGCATACCTGCAGCGACCGACAACAACCGAATTTTGTGAGCATACCATGACAGATAAAGAGGAGACCGAAAGGAAATAATGAGGCAGATGTTCGAGTTTACCTTGCAGAGATAGGAAGCTGACATTGCAGTCTCCTAGGGTCACTCTGCTCTCAAAGGAGCAAGTGTGTTAGTTTAACAACATGAAAAAAAGAAAAGACTAATAGCATAGAACAAAAATCTTACCTTGGCATTATGGAAGAAGCTGAAGCCGAGACCCTACGACTGCAACCTATTCAAAAAACTAGGGAATACAACGAGAGCACTCAACAACAGTCGCATAGAAGGATTCGGGACCGAAAGGAGTCACACAATCCAGTTAAATAACCAACATTGACTTGTACACAGAGAAATCTCAATTTCCAACAAGCAGACTAAATCCATAATTCAACAGAAAGATTAATTGCAGACAGAGAAACAATGACGAAATAACCAAGTTCACACAAGATTTCATTACCAGACAGAGAAACCAACGAGTTTCCAAGTCAAGAACCGAGCCAGCGTACTAGAGGCAGTAGAAATTTACACAGAGAAAACCGCACTGCATAACCACATTACAGAGCTCTCAACCCTCAACAGTTCGCATGGAAAATTACCGGGAGATAGGGTTTGAGACCCTCTTACCAAAGTGGGGGTGATAATTCTAATGAGTGGACACGTGTCTATTATTCATGAGCACAGGTACAAATCATAAGTGCCAACCCTAAATCAATTTAAAATCATTGCAATAAACCGTCAAATGAACCAACATCATATGTAATCTAATTGCCCATCATTAAATTCATTCATAATCGTATCATTAACGTTGGTTAGTGTGACAAGGGTGGGCTGGACCCATCAATTACTCTTGGAAGTCATGGTCACTTTCATGAAAATTCTATAAGAATGCTTTGAAATCCCATCCGCACTTCATGGAAAGTACCCTGTAATATATGAATAACAAATTCGATCACATTAGTCACAACATTTTCAATGAAATGAAATAATTTTAACTATCAATCAACTATGCAATGTTAGGTAATATTTCAATCATAGTACTTCAGAGAGCACCAACACTCTAATCATCAAATTGGTAAACCATTGCAACATGTGCACACTGTCTTAGCTCCTGCTAATGACATCGACACAATACTTCTAAAAGTACTTAGAGAGCACCTATCTCTCTAATCATCGAAATGATCAATAAATGCACAAAGTGCATATTGTCCTAGCCCCTGCTAAGACATTCAAAAGATTAGCAAGATAATAAAGGAACTCCACTGCCAATAATTCCTTACCGAGCATAAGGCTCCTTTCTTGTTAAGATGTACATAACATGTTTACAAAATTATATATAAAATTCATTTTTAGCATAACAAATAGCTGATTAGTTAATTTTTTTAGGTATGAGAACCACAATAGGCTAAAGAATGTTCCTCCCAACCCATGGGAACTAATTTCCACAACCAGATTCAGTCATTTTTACATCCAGACAATTCTTTGACAAAGACCATACCAAGTCTAGTATGGAATTCCACTAGCCAACCATCTCAAGAATTCCGATGACCACATAGGGTCCAATATAGGATTCCTCTTGGCAGTGTCCTACCTATTCCTCTGACAGTGTCCCATCTATGAGGAAATTTTGGGCCTCCTCCAACAGGATCCAAATCAATAGAGTTGCCTCAGGATTTTTACCCTCTTCACCATCTTGACCAAGTATTTTCCCTTACTGAGCTCATTTATCTCTAGGGAAAGGAAATCCGGGTAGGAAAGTTCTATCAACCCATCTGAGCAAGAAACCACCATCAACCCAAGGCCTTATGGCCTTTCACAGTTGGCAAAAATTGTATGGCATATTAAATTTATCTTTTAGCACTCTTTCCCACAGTAATTTACATAATTAACCATATGCACATTATAATTAACAAAAGAAACATTCATGTACACCATGGATTTATACGTAGCCCTCAGCATGGGTCCACAATATCTAGATTGATAGGAAACATGAACATCATACATGTTGTATGCATTTTGATTTTCCAAGTAACGTAATCATGCATATCATATAACATTATTCTTTCTCATTTGTGATTGCAATTCACATTGCAACATTTTACTTTCATAGTTTTGCTTATTTCGATTAAGCTACCCCTTCTTAATCCCATCAGCATTTAGATATAAATAAGTATTCACATTCTAAATCATTTCCAATTTCCACAGTGTATTGTCAATAACAAACCGATACATGAAATAACTACCATAATCACTTGTTTACGAATTGTAATAAGCTTAAATAAAATTCAATTCATGCATATAAGTTTTATTAGTTAGTCATGCAACACTAACCAATCATAGCTACCAACTATCTTAATGCACCTATGAAAAAACTTAATCAACAATTAGTTATTACAATCTAGTCTCACTACTTAACTCATTGTTTATTTTCCATATCTAAAGGGGTTCTTCCAATGTCATTTTAAAACACTCTGTCATCGTATTCAAGGATGTTCCCCATATTTACATTCATGCATTCACTCATTAAAAGTAGTGCATTGTAACTTCATTCATGTTCATTAAATGTATCATTAATATTTCCATATTTGCAAAAGTTGGTAGTTTATTTTCACTTTCGTTGGCGAGTGTTCAAGATTTTTCGTAAGTGTGAAAAAGGTTTTATTGTCTTTTATCCTCATTAGTATTCAAATTCCATGAACACAGTTTTTGCAACACACTTTATTGCTTAGTATTATTTAATGCAGTTATAAACACGAATCACACATTTCATGTCAAAATTAGTTTATTGTATATATCAATATGTAGATTGTTAGACTCATACCTAAGTTAATGCACACTGGTGGCATACCTATATTTCTTTTCCGCTTAATAATTCCCAAAGGCACCAGTGTTGCAACCTTTAGCTCTAATACCACTTGTAACATACCCCGGTAACCTCACATGAAAATGTATGGATTTAGAGTTTTTTACACAAATTACCTACAAGTAATTATCCAAATCACTACTCCGAATTCTTCATTAACCATTAGATATAATGTTCATTAGTACATAAAGTAAATTTCAATAGAGGATAGTAAGTTGCATAACCATTGACAACCACTGTTGTAGTACTGTTGCAATATATTAACATAAATTGTCTGATGAACCTCACATCCATTTCATGATTCTCTTAACCATATTAATTAATCACATACTTGACATTATGATTATCACATCAGATTAGGAATCAACTTCATCAAGCTGACACAATAAGAAATCACATCATTGAACACCGATATACCCTGGAAACCTCATAGGGTGAAAACCAGAAAACATTTAAATTTATTATTAAACGCTCGTGAGGGTGTTCCCCCCTCACTCAATGGATTATAAGGGAGTCCATCCCTTATCCATTGTTATAAAATTTTACAATGAAATATCATTAAAATACCACATATCTAACTAAAAGCTATTACAATTGTCATGAAACTATTTACACACATATCAACACTCTCTACATCCTTGTGGCATGACAGTTATATCAGTGGACCATCCTGCAACTCGTACTCATTAGCATGGACCATTAGTTCTTTATCTACCAGAATGTTGAACATAATGTCTTTTGCACAAATCATCATCATTTCCTTTCATTGTTGTCACGAACAAACTTTGGTAACATGATTAGATAAAGTATTAATCAATCAATAATCAATCTTTAAGAGCGATCTTTTAACATCTATTCATGTGCCTACATGGGATGTAATTATAATATCAAAACATGCTTCTCGTAACAACATTGTGCATGTATAAGAAAATAATTATCAAGCATATCTAAATAATTACCACGTTTCTATGATCATTCTCGCACATCCAAAGAAAACCACTGTAACCATCCATTTAACTTAAAGGATACTACCAACTTATCCTCCTTTTTCATGCATGTAATTAGATAAAACTTATTCAAAGAGAGCTATCCCCTTAGCTTTTTCTTTGTGCATGTAACTAAGTAATGTTTCCAATACAATAGATAGTACTATAATAGATAAAAATGCTTTCCCCCTTCTAAGGCAAAGCTAACATGATAGACATCATTATCGTGCATGAAAATGCAAGCGCGTCTTTGCCAAGATAGAGTTAATTATAAAATCTATTGTATGAAGAAAGACATGCGTTGCTCTAAACAAAAATAATGTGTTAGTCATTATTTATTGCATGTCGATATGTGTATTTTAAAAAAGAATAGCAAGTGCGTTTATTGCAATTCACTTTCCATGATACTTATTCTTTGTTGCACACAAATACATTTTTTTCTATAAAAGACATAACACAATAGTTCTATTTTTATGTAACCAACTATTGCTTCTATGCTTCTTCATATGTGTTCATTTCAAATAAATGATATTTTCTATGGGAATATTTTATCACGACTCAGCACAAAACCAACCATTGTGTTCTTTTCAAGAGTAAAACAAGGTTTATTTATTCTAATTAACCAAAAGGTCATAGTTACTTATGTGTTCTTTTCAAGAATATGGTGTAGGAGCATAGACTCGAGAAAATACTTTGTATTTTTATTTAAATCTAGGGGTTTCATGTTTTTTAGAAATTATTAATTTTATGTAAATATTTATGAGATTTTGACTGATTAATTATATTTTTAATTAATTATATGGGAGGATTTGTTAATGTTTCCAAATAATTGGAAAACATGAGAGAAATTAGACTTGAGATATTTAAGAATTAATTATGAGCCTAAGTTAGATTTAGTTTCAAGGTCTTAGGGATAAAAATCTAGATTATAGGGGTGTTGAGATATTTGGGGATTTTGTTGAGTGATTAAAGGGATATAAACCAAAATTGGTTCAATACAATTTGTATAAATTTATGAGTCTCAAAGGCAAATTAGAGTAGGTAGAATAGAATAGAGAAGATAGGTGAGGCTTGGACAACCAAAGTTATAAGCCTCCAGGCAATTAGAAGGCCATGACTGTTGAATATCTGGCAAAGACAAATTTTGTAAGTATTCCATTTGTTAATGTGAAAAGTGTTTTTCAGAATTGTGTGTATCAATTTATATGAACAGGTGTACATTTCATTTCTATAATTGGGGTCGTATTGAGAATGCATTCTAACACCAAACTAGAAGTAATAACGAAATAAATGTTGGCACAATTACTGGAACTGATTGTAAGTGGAGTCATTGAAAGACACAAGTTCTATATGGAACAAAGTTTTTGCAAACATTAGTTGATAATTAATAGTGAGCCTTCAAGGTCAGTATTGAAATCGACTTTCAGTCTCAAAATGGATGCTGGATATCTAGGTATATCGGTTGAAAACGCATATAGTGCAGTAAACTAGGATTTAATTAATAGAGATTAAAACTCTGTTTGTCAAAAGGATGAGATCGACTTATATGTTAGTTTTGCTTTTGGATCTGATGGTATTGTTGAGTGTTGTAGACATAGGTCCTGAGCATCGAACAAGATGGAATGCAGAAAGGGCGTAGAATTTGTTTTCTGTCTATTTTGAATCGATGGAATAATAATCGATAAATGTCAGAGGTGCGGAGTGAAGATTCAAAAGTCGATTTGTGAAATGCTAAAGAGTAGTTGAAATGAATTGAATGTGTTGGAATTGGTAAAAGGTAAATGCGTTAAGGACGCAGAGGGAGCGATTTTGCATCAAACACAGAGCAGGAGTGTTAAATTGCAGCATTGGGAAATTTGTGAACCTGGTCATTCGAAACTGTGTATGGAGCGACATCAGTCAAAGAATTGAGGAAGGGAACCATAAGAATGAGATAAATTCAAACACCGGGGAAATGATGAGTTGCAGCGTTAGTGTGAACCTGTTTGTAGCAGATTGAAATCCGACTTCAAGTAATCAGAGGTCGTATAGTTTGATAAGCGAACCCAAATGAAGGACGCAGAGAATTGAAGGTAGAATCATGAAGTTGCGTGGATGATAACAAGGTATGCGTATCTTGTGAACTTTGGGAAAATTATAACCTGCAGTTGAATGTGCGTGGGATTGCATTACACGTCATGTGATTGGTTAAAATGTTAAGTGAAATACCTGCGTTGATACATGAGACAGCTTGGTATGCCGAATGGAGAAAGGCGCATATGTACATTAGAACCTTGTGTTTGGAAAACGAATGTAAGCGATGGGGAGTTTGAGTCGAATGCAGAATGTTGTAATGGTTACCAGATATATGAAAGTGAAGTTTGGATATATGCGTTGGGCAATGCAGTGTTAACATTGGTGAAGTTGATGCTATGCCGGTGAATGGGTAAGATACGTTGAATAGCCACAGGAGCTATAGTTGCTGGTTAATAAAGTGCAATATATTTTGATGTGTAAGATGCATAGCGATAGAGCATAGATATTTGTTGTCAAAATTTAGATGGTGAGAGTTTAGTTGGGAATGGTGAGCCCATTAAAGTCGAAAGATGTGAGTTGGGTTTAATCACATGAAGAAGTGATTGTTGGGATTATAGATTTTATGAATCATAAAATTTGTGAACAGATGTTTTGAGAAGCTTCCACAAATGAATGGTGTAGAATTAGCCCGGACTGGGAGTCTTACTTGGGCAGTTATTGAAGGTGCATTTTTATATGCATGAGATTGGGAAAGATTTTGGGTTATGCAGGTTTAACCTGCATCATGTGGTATCAAAGCCGGAAGGCTCTGTTGAAATTGAAGATGTTTGTTTTTCTGAATGAGTGTAGGAAGGTTCTGTTGATAACTGAAGTGTGTTTTATTTAAATGTGTGATGAAGACTGAGAGGAAGATCATAGTCTAAATCTGATATGCAAAGGTACACAATTGCAATGAACAGGATTGCAGAAATGAATGGAAGCAAGATCAACAAGATCTTGAAGGTGAGCTGACAAAGTATTATTTAACTCTAATTTGAAGGTTATGCTTGAATAATTTGGTTTACAGGCATAGTGAAGAAAGTCTCAGCGGGAAGAAGCAGATCACAGCTGTAGAGCAGTGATAAAGGAGTCCAACAAAGGATTCTAAGTGAATGTGGTAGAACCTGAAGATTCAACAGAGGTTGAATAAAGTTGCAGATGAGTGAAGCCTGAAGGAGCAGTGGAGAAATTCTCGAAAGGTTCCATCAGAGGACCGGTGATTACCAAAAGACCAGATCCAGAGGAAGGGATTGGTGAGGTAAGTGGCAGCAGAAGAGTTTACCGTTGTAGAGGATTGGTGCAACTCATGGGTGAGAAACTCATGGCAAAGAAGATGACTATTGAAAGTCATAAAGGAGAGAGCAGAGGTTCAGAAAGAGGCCATAGTAGAAAGAGGGAGGAAGAAGATGCCAAGGAAAATGGCATAAGACAGCATTTGACTGATGAAGAGTATGAGAAAGAGAAAGCTGAGATCGCGGTTCATCTTGAGTTATTGATACGGGAAAATATGAGAGAGAGAGAGAGAGAGAGAGAGAGAGAGAGAGAGAGAGTGTGTGTGTGAGTAGAGAAATAGAGTAGGGAGCAGGGGTTTCTACTTGGAAGCCTTCGGGCAGATTGTAAAAGGCGCCAATGATTTGAAAATCAGGCCAATGAGGAAGAATGTTGTTGTAAGTATTGTCTATTAATGAAGAATTTAATTTTCTGGAGTTTATGCCATGATTGAGTTCATAATGAATCGATTCTAAGAAAGGAATAATTCTGTGGAAACATCTAATCCATGGGATGAGGACGTTATGTTTCTGGAAAGGATGCTAAATAGTCAAAATTCAGTACAGGAAGAATCTCAATTTCAGAGTTGGGAATTGCAGATGCGGAGAGATGAAGATAGCAGAAAGGAGTACACAATGTACCAGTCTAGTAAGTTGTTGATAGGAGGAAGTAGAAAACAAGAGGGCATGGATGACTAGGTGTCATCAAGAAGTCAGCAAGTGACATTAAAAATTGAACGAGTAAGAACTGAGCAAGTTGTCTTAGCTCAGCAGGCAGCAAGAAATCAACAGCTTGAAGATTTATTGGACAAGGAAATTGAATTAATCAGAAGAATCATGTTGAAAGTGTCTCAGAGGAAGACATCAGCAAGGAAGAGAAGCAACAACAGCAAAATGAAGGTGGAGAAAGATTGTGAAAGTGCAGCAAGTGGAGCAAGACAACATAAGATATGGAAACCTAGAGAAAAGAAGCAAACAGAAGATATAGATGATGAGTTACAAAACACAATGTGGGATCCAGGCAAACAAAGATTTAAAACGCATGATCTGGAGATCATGATCATTTTCTACCTTGGGAGTTTGATGCAGGAGCATAGACTCAGGAAAATACTTTGTATTTTTATTTAAATCTAGGGGTTTCATGTTTTTGAGAAATTACTAATTTTATGTAAATATTTATGAGATTTTGAGTGATTAATTATATTTTTAATTAATTATATGGGAGGATTTGTTAATGTTTCCAAATAATTGGAAAACATGAGAGAAATTAGACTTGAGATACTTAAGAATTAATTATGAGCCTAAGTTAGATTTAGTTTCAAGGTTTTAGGGATAAAAATCTAGATTATAGGGTTGTTGAGATATTTGGGGATTTTGTTGAGTGATTAAAGGGATATGAACCAAAATTGGTTCAATACAATTTGTATAAATTTATGAGTCTCAAAGGCAAATTAGAGTAGGTAGAATAGAATAGAGAAGAGAGGCGAGGCTTGGACAGCCAAAGTTATAAGCCTCCAGGCAATTGGAAGGCCATGAATGTTGAATATCTGGAAAGGACAAAGTTTGTAAGTATTCCATTTGTTAATGTGAAAAGTGTTTTTCAGAATTGTGTGTATCGATTTATATGAACATGTGTACATTTCATTTCTGTAATTGGGGTTGTATTGAGAATGCATTCTAACATCGAACTGGAAGTAATAACGAAATAAATGTTGGCACAATTACTGGAACTAATTGTAAGTGGATTCATTGAAAGGCGCAAGTTCTATATGGAACAGAGTTTTTGCAAACATTAGTTGATAATTAATAGTGAGCCTTCAAGGTCAGTATTGAAATCGACTTTCAGTCTCAAAATGGATGCTGGATATCTGGGTATATCGGTTGAAAACCCATATAATGCAGTAAACTGGGATTTAATTAATAGAGATTAAAACTCTATTTGTTAGAAGGATGAAATCGACTTATATCTTAGTTTGGCTTTTGGATCTGATGGTATTGTTGAGTGTTGTAGACACAGGTCCTAAGCATTGAACAAGATGGAATGAAGAAATGGCGTAGAATTTGTTTTCTGTCTATTTTGAATCGATGGAACAGTAATCGATAAATGCCGGAGGTGCAGAGTGAATATTCAAAAGTCAATTTGTGAAATGCTAGAGAGCAGTTAAAATGAACTGAATGCGTTGGAATTGGTAAAAGGTAAATGCGTTAAGGACGCAGAGGGAGTGGTTTTGCATCAAACTCAGAGCAGGAGTGTTAAATTACAGCGTTGGGAAATTTGTGAACATGGTCATTCGAAACTGTCTATGGAGCGACATTAGTCAAAGAATTGAGTAAGGGAACCATAAGAATGAGATAAATTCAAACACAGGGGAAATGCTGAGTTGTAGCGTTAGTGCGAACCTATTTGCAACAAATTGAAATCCGACTTCAAGCAATCAGAGGTTGTATTGTTTGATAAGCGAACCCGAATTGATGGTAGAATCATAAAGTTGCATGGATGATAACAAGGTATGCGTATCTTGTGAACTTTGGGAAAATTATAACCTATAGTTGAATGTGCGTGGGACTGCATTACACGTCATGTGATTAGTTAAAATGTTAAGTGAAATACCTGCGTTGATGTGTGAGACAACTTGGTATACCGAATGGAGAAAGGCGCATATGTATATTGGAACCTTGTGTTTGGAAAATGAATGTAAGTGCTGGGGAGTTTGAGTCGAATGCAGAATGTTGTAATGGTTACTAGATATATGAAAGTGAAGTTTGGATATGCATTGGGCAACGCAGTGTTAACATTGGTGAAGTTGATGCTATGCCGGTGAATGGGTAAGATGCGTTCAATAGCCACAAGAGCTATAGTTGCTGGTTAATAAAGTGCAATATATATTTTGATGTGTAAGATGCATAGCGATAGAGCATAGATATTTTTTGTTAACATTTAGATGGTGAGAGTTTAGTTGGGAATGGTGAGCCCATTAAAGTTGAAAGATGTGAGTTGGGTTTAATCACATGAAGAAGTGATTGTTGGGAGTATAATTTTTATGAACCATAAAATTTGTGAACAGATGTTTGAGAAGCTTCCGCAAATGAATGGTGTAGAATTAGCTTGGACTGGGAGTCTTACTTGGGTAGTTATTGAAGGTGCATTTTTATATGCATGAGATTGGGAAAGATTTTGGGTTATGCAGGTTTAACTTGCGTCAAAGTACCACAAGGTTTACTTATTCTAATTAACCAAAAGTTCATAATTACCTATCTTTTCTTCAACATATAATTATGTCTTATAGAGACATCATGTTGTTATTAAAACTACACATTTCAAAAAGAAATCTAACTTTTCAAGAAAAATAATCTAATTAACTTTTCTTTTTTATTTTTCACCACTTATGAAATTATTTCACAAATTACCCTTTCTAATCTATATTCACTTCCAAGAAAATAACTTGGATTTTTGTCATTTCGTACACCAGTATGAAATCCCCTTTTTAAGGAAAGATCATACATACATCCTATCATTTTTTAATAGAATGCATATGAAATGTTATATAAAAACAAGAAAGTTTACTTATATCTTTTAATGCTGCAAATGACAATCTTTCTCTACATGTAATAATATGTTTTCTTTACTAAGGAAAATATATAATAAATTTTTTTATCTACATGTAGTAATATATTTTTCTTTACTAAGAAAAATAGTGCGAGTTTTGTGTAAGGACAAATTCCAAAGCATCTTCACTTATCTTCCATTCCAAGGAAATGACAAATCTACTTATTTTTTAACATTCACATGTAATCTTTGTAATAAAATCTACACATTTACTTAGATTTTTTGTGCAAGAGTATTCATATTGCATCATTTCTTTTCAAGAAATAGAATATAAATAAAATGTATACTTATCTTTCTCTGGAATTGTTAGATATCTTTAACACACTGTCATAAAAATTTCTCAAAAGAATAACAAAAGGCGATAATAAAATCTACAAATTTACTTCAATTTTATGTGCAATAATATTCATATTTCTTCTTTTCTTCTCAAGAAATAAAATGTAAATAATATGTATACCTATATTTACAAAAAGCAAGTAAATAAACACATATTTGCAGGTTATTTATCTCTATTTGCCTCATTCCAATGGGGAGATTTTAATTAGCACTTACAAATCTACTTGTGTGCATTTTGAGAGTGTAAAATAATGGAACACGCTTCAAGATGCACCCTTCCCCTTCCTCTAAAACCGAAGAGAGTCCAATTCTGTGCCTTCCTCCAAAACTGAAGAGAGTCCAATTACGAGAATACAATTCTACTGCATACCGTCTCCTTTCCAAAGGCCTGTTCTCCACTTATTTTCTATGCAAGCGGTAGTACAATTACAAAATGGTAGTTATCAGTTGTTCCATACCTATCTCATAACTACTCGGAAGTTTTATGATCTTCATCCCTCCAATCGTTCACCCCCAAATCTTGTTTTTTTTCCTTTTTTGAATAATTCATGCAAGGCGGTTATGAAGGACCTGTTACACTTCCCACCGGTTTCTTGATGTAAACGATTAAAAATACTTACTTTTTCACTCATGTATATATATATATATATATATATATATATATATATATATATGGAATATTCTACGGGAGGGGTGTTACATACTCCCCCCCTTAGAGAGAACACTGTCCTTGGTGTTTATCATTAACTTCTACTCATGAAATAATAATCTAAGCAACCTAAAAGGATTCTGCTTCAAAAAGAAGGATTTTCATTTCCAGAAATACCACTAAAAGAAACAATAAGTACTTCTACAAGTACTTTGGAGAGCACCAACACTCTAATCATCAAATTGGTAAATCGCTGCAACATGTGCACATTGTCTTAACTCCTGCTAATGATATCGACACAATACTTCTAAAAGTACTCAAAGAGCACCTATCTCTCTAATCATTGAAATGATCAATAAATGCACAAAGTGCATACTGTCCTAGCCCTTGCTAAGACATTCAAAAGATTAGCAATACAATAAAGGAACTCCACTGCATGTTAAGATGTACATAACATGTTTACACAATTATATATAAAATTCATTTTTAACATAACAAATAACTGATTAGTTAATTTTTTTAACTATGAGAACCACAATAGACTAAAGAATGTTCCTCCCAACCCATGGGAACTAGTTTCCACAACTAGATCAAGTCATTTTTGAATCCAGACAGTTCTTTGATAGAGACCATACCAGGTCTAGTATAGAATTCCACTAGCCAACCAGCTCAAGAATTCCAATGACCACATAGGGTCCAATATAGGATTCCTCTTGGCGGTGTCCTACCTATTCCTCTGACAGCATCCCATCTATGAGGAAATTTTGGGCCTCCCCCAACAGGATCCAAATCAAAAAAGTTGCCTCAGGATTTTTACCCTCTTCACCATCTTGACCAACTATTCTCCCTTACTGAGATCATTTATCTCTAGGGAAAGGAAATTTGAGTAGGAAAGTTCCATCAACCCCTCCGGGCAAGCAACCACCATCAACAACTATATGGCATATTAAATTTATCTTTTAGCACTCTTTCCCATAGTAATTTACATAATTAACCATATGCACATTATAATTAACAAAAGAAACATTCATGTACACCATGGTATACATAGCCCTCAACATGGGTCCAAAATATCTAGATTGACAGGAAACATAAATTTCATACATGTTGTATGCATTTTTATTTTCCAAGTAACGTAATCATCAATATCATATAACATTATTCTTTCTCATTTATGATTGCAATTCACATTGCAACATTTTAGTTTTACAGTTTTTCTTATTTCCATTAAGCTACCGCTTCTTAATCCCATTAGCATTTAGTTATAAATAAGTATTCACATTCTAAATCATTTCCAATTTCCACAGTGTAATTTCATTAACAAACTGGTACATTAAATAACTACCATAATCACTTGTTTACGGATTGTAATAAGCTTAAATAAAATTCAATTCATGCATATAAGTTTTATTAGTTAGTCATTTAACACTAACCAGTCATAGCTGCCAATTATCTTAATGCACCTATGAAAAAACTTAATCAACAATTAGTTATTACAATCTAGTCTCACTACTTGACTCATTGTTTATTTTCAATATCTAAAGGGGTTCTTCCAATGTCCTTTTAAAACACTCTGTCATCCTATTCAAGGATGTTCCCATATTTACATTCATGCATTCACTCATTAAAAGTAGTGCATTGTAACTTCATTCATGTTCATTAAATGTATATTAATATTTCCATATTTGAAAAAGTTGGTAGTTTATTTTAACTTTCCTTAGCGAGTGTTCAAGATTTTTCATAAGTGTGACAAAGGTTTTATTGTCTTTTATTCTCATTAGGATTCAAATTCCATGAACATAGTTTTTGCAACACACTTTATTGCTTACTATTCTTTAATGCAGTTATAAACATGAATCACACATTTCATGTCAAAATTAGTTTGTTGTATATATCAATATGTAGATTGTTAGACTCATACCTGAGTTAATGCCCACTGGTGGCATACCTCTATTTCTTTTCCACTTAACAATTCCCAAAGGCGTCAGTGCTACAACCTTTAACTCTGATACCACTTGTAACATACCCTGATAACCTCACAGGAAAATGCAGGGAGTTATAATTTTTTACACAAATTACCCCAAGTAATTATCCAAATCACTACTCCACATTCCTCATTAACCATTAGATATAATGTTCATTAGTACATAAAGTAAATTTCAATAGAGGACAATAAGTTGCATAACCATTGACAACCACTGTTGTAGTACTACTGTAATATATTAACTTAAATTATCTGATGAACCTTGCATCCATTTCATGATTCCCTTAACCATATTAATTAATCACATACTTGACATTATAATTATCACATCAGATAAGGAATCAACATCATCAAGGAATCAACATCATCAAGGATTCAACATCATCAAACTAACACAATAAGAAATCACATCATTGAACACCGATATACCCTAGAAACCCCGTAGGGTGAAAACCAGCAAACATTTAATTTTATTATTAAACGTTCGTGAGGGTGTTCACCCCTCACTCAATGGCTTATAAGGGAGTCAATCCCTTATGCATTGTTATAAAACATTACAATGAAATATCATTAAAATACAACATACCTAACTAAAAGCTATTACAATTGTCATGAAACTATTTACCCACATATCACCACTCTCTACATCCTTGTGACATGATAGTTATATTAGTGGACCATCCTGCAACTCATACTCATTAGCATGGACCATTAGTTCTTTATCTACCAGAATGTTAAACATAATGTCTTTTGCACAAATCATCATCATTTCCTGTCATTGTTGTCATGAACAAGCTTTGGTAGCATGATTAGATAAAGTATTAATCAATCGATAATCAGTCTTTAAGAGCGATCTTTTAACATCTATTCATGTGCCTACATGAAATGTAATTATAATATCAAAACATGCTTCTCGTAACAACATTGTGCATGTATAAACAAATAATTATCAAGCATATCTAAATAATTATCACGTTTCTATGATCATTCTCGCACATCCAAAGGAAACCACTGTAACCATCCATTTAACTTAAAGGATACTACCAACTTATCCTCCTTTTTTGTGCATGTAATTAGATAAAACTTATTCACAGAGAGCTATCCCCTTAGCTTCTTCTTTGTGCATGTAACTAAGTAATGTTTCCAGTGCAATAAATATTACTACAATAAATAAAAATGCATGCCCCCTTCTAAGTCAAAGCTAACATGATAGACATCATTATCGCGCATGAAAATGCAAGTACCTTTTCAAAAAGCGTCTTTGCCAAGATATAGTTATTTATAAAATCTATTGTATGTAGAAAGACATGTGTTGCTCTAAACAAAACTAATGTGTTAGTCATTATTTATTGCATGTTGATATGTGTATTTAAAAGAAGAATAGCAAGTGTGTTTATTGCAATTCACTTTCCATAATACTTATTCTTTGCTGCACACAAATACATGTTTTTCTATAAAAGATCTAACACAATAGTTCTGTTTTTATGTAACCAACTATTGTTTCTATGCTTCTTCATATGTGTTCATTTCAAGACTACCACAAGGTTTATTTATTCTAATTAACCAAAAGGTCATAATTACTTATCTTTTCTTCAACATATAATTATTTATTCTTCAACATATAATTATGTCTTATAGAGACATCATGTAGTTATTAAAACTACATTTTTCAAAAAGAAATCCCACGTTTTAAGAAAAATAATCTAATTAACTTTTCTCTTTTATTTTTCACCACTCATGAAATTATTTCACAAATTACTCTTTTTAATCTATATTCACTTCCAAGAAAATAACTTGGATTTTTATCATTTCATACATGAGTATGAAATCCCCTTTTTAAGAAAAGAACATACATATATTCTATCTTTTTAATAGAATGCATATGAAATGTTATATAAAGGCAATAAAGTTTACTTATCTCTTTTAATGCTTCAAATAACAATCTTTCTCTACATGTAATAATATATTTTCTTTACTAAGGAAAATATATAATAAAAATCTTTATCCACATGTAGTAATATACTTTTCTTTACTAAGAAAAATAGTGTGAGTTTTGTGTAAGGACAAATTCCAAAGCATCTTCACTTATCTTCCATTCCAAGGAAATGAAAAATCTATTTAGTTTTTAACACACAAGATTCACATGTAATCTTTGTAATAAAATCTACACATTTACTTAGATTTTGTGTGCAAGAATATTCATATTGCATCATTTATTTCCAAGAAATAGAATCTAAATAAAATGTATACTTATCTTGGAATTCTCAGATATCTTTAACACACTATCATAAAAATTGCTCAAAATAATAACAAAAAGCGGTAATAAAATCTACACATTTACTTCAATTTTATGTGCAATAATATTCATATTTCTTCTTTTCTTTTCAAGAAATAAAATGTAAATAATATGTATACCTATATTTTCAAAAAACAAGTAAATAAACACATATTTGCAAGTTACTTATCTCTATTTGCCTCATTCCAACAGGCAGATTTTAATTAGCACTTACAAATCTACTTGTGCACATTTTGACAGTGTAAACTAATGGAACACGCTTCAAAATGCACCCCTCCCCTTCCTCTAAAACTGAAGAGAGTCCAATTCTGTGCAATCCTCCAAAACCAAAGAGAGTCTAATTACGAGAATCCAATTCTACCGCATACTGTCTCCTTTCCAAAGGCCTGCTCTCCACTCATTTTCCTTGGAATCGATAGTACTAGTTACAAAATGGTAGTTATCATTTGTTCCATACCTGTCTCATAACTACTCGGAAGTTTTATGATCTTCATCCCTCCAATCGTTCACCCCTAAATCTGGTTTTTTCTCCTTTTTTGAATAATCAATGCAATGCGGTTATGAAGGACTTGTTAAAATTCCCACTGGTTTCTTGATGTAAACGATTAATAATACTTACTTTTTCACTCATATATATATATATATATATATATATATATATATATGGAATATTCTACAGGAGGGGTGTGACAGAGCTCATGGGAGTTCGTTTTAATCTGGGCCATATTAATTTTCTTCTTTGAGCTATTTAAAACCGAGAGATACTTTTGATCTTCTACGGTGGGGTTGATGACCTCCTTATAATATCTTAATTTTCTTTTAGTTGATAAATCTTTCTCACACCACATTTTTTCTTTGAACTTAGAAGTAACAATATTTCTAATGTTATTAATGTTTTTCATTGCAACATTCTCGTCGATTTCCTAATGGTTTAACAATGCCTGGTGTCTTTATACCAACCTCGTTTGAGCCTTAGGTGGTTTTCGCTGGAATTTAAAGCTAGCTTAGGAAGTCTATGGTCTCTTATGTTATTGAGTTTGTGCTTCTACAACAAAAGCCCGGTCATAGCTAGGCTCTCGATAGCGGAAAGAACCACTTCTATAAGGAGAATAGGATAGGTTGTATTGCTTTCAATTTTGAGGTTATACATTATAAAACGCTTTTGGATTTGCTCAATCTTTCTCCAGGATTCTCTAAAGATGCTACAACCCCAAACCTCACATTATATAAGATAACAGGAGTGACTAAAGTTTCAAAGAGGAACTTATTTCTATCCCACATTAGGATGTTTGCCATTTTACAGTTATTTTCAAGACCAAAATAAGCTCTCCACCCCCCATTAATCCTTTTCTAATTGTTATAGTTCTAGTTGAACTTGTGATGAATATAAATACCTGGGTACTTGTAAGAAGACACTTCCTCCAAGTTACTATTGTTATCCATAAAATTAGCTTAAGTGTCCTTCTTGGATTTGATAATCATAACTTTTGTTTTTTCAGTGTTAACAGTCATACCCATGGTAGAGCAGAAATCCTTAAGAAGATGGTAGAGCAGAAATCCTTAAGAAGTCTAAGCTGCTTATCAAGATTAGATGGGCACCTTGCAAGATCAGCACAACCTACTTCATCTAAACAACCTTATATTATTATTTTTATATTTTACTATAAACTATACTCATTATTTTTTACTAATCTATAAATGAAGCGATAAATTCAAAATTCAAAAATATATATAAAACAATTATTTCTTATTTTAAATAATTTTTATAATTTTTAATAATTCTACTACCATAATTTATATATTATATTATTTTTTTATATTTTACTGTAAATTATATTTAATTCTTTTTTAAATAATTTATATTATCTTTTGCGTATTTATTATTCCTCTAATAATTAAAAAAAATATACCTTTTGGGATGAAACGTACAATTTAAATTATATTATGATAAATGATAAATTCAAAATCCAAAATATACTTAAAATAACTATTTTCCCATTTTAAATTTTTTAATAATTTTATTGTTATAGTTTATATATTATATTATAGTTTTTATATTTTGCTATAAACTATACTCGTTTTTTATATACTATTTTATAAATTATATCATTAAGTGATAAATTCAAAATTCAAAATATATATAAAATAATTATTTCTTCATTTTAAATATTTTTTTTTATAGTTTTTAATAATTCTACTATTATAGTTTATATATTATATTATTGTTTTTATATTTTAGTGTAAACTATACTCATTTTTTTTACTAATTTATATTATCTTTTGCGTATTGATTATTCCCTTTTTCAATTAGGAGTTGTGTATTATCATTTTCTCTCTTAATCATTTATTATTTTATTTTTCTATGTTTCATATTATCATTTTAGTATTTATTATTTTCTTAAATATAATTTGTGTTATTATTCATTTCAATTTTTTTTTTTTTAAATGGGAGGGGCTAGTTCCCTTAAGAAGCATTTATGGGCCCTCCTTTTTTTGTACATTATATGTGTGAGAACAAGCTGACAGCCATCACATCAGGACTTTTCACATTACAACCACATACAGACAAATATATACAACCACATACAGACAAATATATGTTGCAGCGCAAGAACATATCAGGATCGAACCTTGGTGGGATGTGTGGCATCCGACTTCCCCAACCAACAAGCCATGGACTCGTGTGCGTTTCATTTTCAAACTTTAACTTATTTTAATATTTACTGTTTACTCATTATGTTTACACAATTTGTATTATCATTTTCAAGAAAATCATTTCAATATTCATTATTTTTTTTATCTATATTCAAATCTTACTTTCAACCCTTTTTTATTATACTATTTATTTTTTATTTTTAAATATTAAATTATGTTTTCGATTTAGAAAGCATGTGCATTTTATTATTATAGTGTTTTCAATTTAGAAAGTACGTCCATTTTTTAAATAGATAAGTAGAGTGATTTTTTTTGGTTCGTTTTTAAAGTTATATATGTACTTTAAAAGTAACTTTATATCACTTTTATAAAGCTTCAAAATGTTGGAAATGGAAAAAGTTAAAGGTAAAATGTTTTAAAAAATCATATAAATAATGTAATTTTTAAATTTATTTCAAAGAAAAAACCCAAAACTCAATTCATAATAATTATTTGTATTTTCATATTTTTATTTTTATAAATTTTAAACTTAAAATACATTTAAAACTAATAATCAATTTTTTTTGGTGGGAGTGTTATATTTAGAGGGGAGGGGATGAGGGGTGTGAGGCTTCATATCTATCATTTTAGTTGGAGTAATTGTTATTTAATGAAGTATGAAGGCATCCCTGTCTCTAATGGGCAGAGGGGTTATATAATGGAGGGAATGGTGGTAAAGATATTTGACAAAGATTCTGTGAAGGGGTGATGAATCCCTTGTTGCCATGGTGCTATTAATTTGCAAAGTTTGTTGGTGATGAGTTTGGGCTAAAAGGGGACGAGTTGGTGTGGCCCTTAAGTAAGGTTTTTCTCAGAGCTAGCTAAATTTGGATACTAGTGGAGAGTGATTGTGGTTTGGTGTGGGATTGTGACAGGCCCCGTACTTGCAATTGGAGTTTATGGCTGAGTTTATGGCCCACACTAGAATTTCTATGGTTAATTTTAAGTGTGTTTCTTGGTAATGTTGTGATCATAGTTTCTCTTGGTTAGGCATCTCACTTGATAGTTGTGGCTTGTATCCAAGGTATTGGGGTTTCCCCTAAGTCTGTAATTCCGTCTTAGCCTGAGCCATGGAGTCAGTTTCTTTGCAGGAGAGTGGGTAATTGGGCTTCATCGCTTGGGGTGGGTTGGGTGCACTTGTCAGTGTGGTTGGTCATATGTTGTGGGCTTGGTTGGGTTAATGGTATGTGGGTTTGTGGTTGCAAAGTTTTCTAGGTCCTAGGGTGATTTGTGGTATACTCTATGGTAAATGGGGTGAGTCTCTTGCCAAAGAAGCTTTGTCCACTACCCTTTCTGGTAGGATCTTGACTAAATCTAGGTATTTTGTATTATATTTTTCTGACAAAATTATTTGTTGGTATTCGTGTTTTACTAAGCCTACTAGGTTTGAGTCATCCTTTGTGTCCTTCTGCGGGTAGAAATAACCCCTTCAAGGTGATTGATGAATCCTCTTGTGACTCATCAATACCGCCAATGTAGAGGGGGAGAAGAAAGAGGGGAGGAGGTGGAAAATCTCAGTCAGGCTAGCCGGGTGTTAAGATATTTTCCCATGACTCTGTGGCATCCTATTTTAACATTATTCCTTCGTGGACTTGTTAGGAGATTCATGAACTGGAGATAAAATCTGGAGAAGGGAAACATTCTCTCTCACACTCATAATTACTTGAAGATATGTTAATGTTAGTTTCAGACCTTCGGAACACAAGGGGAAGACATAAGTAGTATTTTAGCTCAATAGTGCTCTATTGGCAAATTAAAAGGTTATTGGGGTTGGTGACGAGGGACAAGCGGGTGGAAGAATATTATATGTTTCTATCTATTGAACATGTGAAGAGAATGTTGATGAACCTGAGGTTTTGTGTTGACAAGATTGAGGACCGTCTTATGCACATTGAGAGCCCCATAGCTTGTAACTCTGATGGAGGAGAGGAGTTATATTCTCCTAGCTCTAGTGCTCAAGTCCCTGCCAGTATTTCCTATTCTGAAAATGAATAGTGTGTGCTGGGGGTGGTGGGTTTTCTCAGGACCTCCCTTGATGCCTTTTTTGCTTTGTTTAAGACCATTTGATGTCTCTTTTTCTCTATGAATAACGACGACGTATCTGGTTTAGGACAGTGTGCTTCTAATTTTTCCCTATGATAACAGGCCTCAGGTCTTAAGGTTGGATTTTGATGCTATGGCATGCAGTGGTTGGCATGAAAATTTGGGTTGGAAGATGAGTGTATGGGATGGTGTTAGTGGTAGTAACTCTTATTGGTTAATATTTAACTCTTCATGGTTAATATTGAACTCTTTTCCTATCGGCTAATGGTTTGCCCTTTTTGTCATATAGCCCACCTATCTATGTGTATCTCTGCGATGGTGACGTCCAGCCTATGGCTCAAGCTCATGCTTCTCTTCTGGTCTCTTGTCTCATAATTTGATGGATTATTATGGTTCCTTGGTCACTATATGTATTGGGGTCTATTTGTTTAGTTTATTTAGTTTGTAATAGAGTCATACAATGTCATAGGTCAATATATGCTTCCACCCTCTCGACATTCCCCTGTATATGATGTAATAATCTTTGATTTCATAAAATAATATTAAATATTTTAATTAAAAAATAACTAATAACAAATCAAAATAATAGCAAATATATCATAGCTTTGTAGTTTTAATCACTAGCATAATTTACTATCAATTTTCATTTTCATACATTCAAAACTCAAAGCAGCACCATTAAAACCATTAAAACTAATAATCTAATATACTATTACTTTAATCATCAACACATATAAAAAACAATAACTTAAACTACTATTACTTTGTAATCATTTAAAAAATACAAAATTAAAAATTTAACATATTATTATTTTAATCATTAACAAAAATAAAAATACATATAAATAGATGTCAATTTTCAACTTCAAAATACAATACATTATTTAAAATATTATTACTTTAATAATTAACAAAAATATAAAAATATAAATCGTCATTTCCAACTTCAACAACAATCTAAAACCAAAAATCAATCAAAATACAAATACATTGATCTCGATTCCAACCTCAATAACAATTTAAAATTAACAATCAATCAAAATACAAATGCATTAATCTCCATTTCCAGCTTTTATAACAATCTAAAATTCAAGATTATCAATCAAAATAAAGATACATTCACCTCCATCTACAACTTGAATAAAAATATAAAACTAACAATCAATAAGAATAATAACATAGCTTTAACATAGCTTTTAATTTATAGTGTAAAATTCAATATACACTAGTATAATCATATAAATTAAATTCCTGATAAATAGTTATAGCAATCAAAATACTTATGTGCCATTTGTAAAGGTGAGAATGTGTAATGCCAAGATAGTTTGTAAAATTGAGAATTTGTAATGCCAAGACAGTTTGTAAAAGTGAGAATGTGTAATGCTAAGAATTTGTAATGTTAGTACAGAGATAAGGTCAGCAGCTAAAAAATCTTCTTGGAAATCCTTAATTTCAAGCATTAAATTCGTATACAACTAATGGAAATCCTTAATTGCAACCATTAAATCTGTATACAACTAATGGAAATCCTTAATTTCAACCATTCAATTTATATACAACTAAAAGTATTCTCATAGTATTCATGATGATGATAGTTAACATTCACTGAGACCAAATTTTGGTCTATCGGACCCTAAAGAATCCAATTATTTAGTTTGATTTAAGATTTTATTCTTTTTCTCAAAAAGCTTGGAGAGAAGCCTCCCGAGCTCACTGTAATTTTGACAACGTAAAAGGCTAGGAAGGTCAGTATTGCAACAAAGATTTTGAAAATGAGATCTAATGTGGTTATACGCTGGGCACTCATGAGGAAGTGATTTTCATCCTCGATGTTCGTATTCTCACATAGATGGTAGAACCTTTCCATCCATGGTGTTTTAGGAACCGACCAGTTTCATTATGGAGCTCATGAGAGTTCGTTATAATCTTGGCTATATTAATTTTCTTCTTTGAGCTAGTTAAAACAGAGAGATACTTTTGATCTTCTAGGGTGGGGTTGATGACCTCCTGATAATATCTTAATGTTCTTTTAGCTGCTAGATCTTTCTCACACCACATTTTTTCTTTGAACTTAGAAGTAACGATATTTTTAATTTTATTAATGTTTTGCAATGCAACATTCTCCTCCATCTCCCAATGGTTTAACCAGGCCCTGGTGTCTTTATACCAACTTTGTTTGAGCATTAGGTGGTTTTTGCTGGAATTTAAAGTTATAGCTTAGGAAGTCTATGGTCTCCTATGTTATTGACTTTGTGCTTGTACAACAGAAGCCTAGTCATAGCTAGGCTCTCAATAGGAGAAAGACCCACTTCTATAAGGAGAATAGGATAGGATGTTTTGCTTTTAATTTTGAGGTTATATGTTATAAAACGTTTATGGATTTGCTCAATCTTTCTCCAGGATTCTCTAGAGATGATTGTTAGCTCCATTAATTTTGCACAAATTGCTGCCTACAATTATGGAATTGCAGTCTTTCCTTAACTTATGGAAACCAACTGCAGTAGTTTCCTTAAGTTAAGAAAAGAAACTGCAATTACTAAATTTATTAATAGGAGCTACTAAAGTGGTCCATCACTTTGATTCGAGTTCTCTGCCTTGATTTGTGGACATCTAACACATAGATATGAGAAGCTTGATGGAAGCTTAGCTATATGTTCATCTGTTTGGTCCCCAAGCTCAGATCTCAAACCCCTTCAGTTTTACACCATCTAGCTGAGATAGCAGAGCTTGGAAGTGCCTTCAGAATTATTGTGTTCTTTTTCTTTTGCTTGGATTGAAGCTGGAGTGCTGAAGAAGAAGCAAGCAAGTGGACTGTGGCCTTCATCAAAACATCACCAATGGCTGGAGGTAACTCGTATCCCTGGGTATTAAGATTTAATGATTCTTTGAGTTTATTCCGCATGCAGAATCGTTGTTGAAACTGTAGAAATTCTAACATTTGGTATCGGAGCAAAGTTTTACCTCTGCCTTGGTGTGCGATTCGAATAGCATTAGAAATTTTATTTAGGCTGAAGATTACGCAACCAATAGAATCATGTAAAAGTTCAACAGCAATCGCCTGCTGTGAAGGAGGAACGCCCGCCATGGTTCTCTACTTCGTTTTTAAATCTACGCCTCTGGTTTTATCACTTAGGGATTTTCTTTCCGTTTGTCTGTAACGAGTGTGATTACAGTGATTCGAGGGCTGGGAATCGCCATAGGGTTTCGAATTTCATGCTTTCAATTTTTGTTTGTTTGTTTTTCTTTCTCGGGTTCTGGGGTTGCAATTGTTGAAGAGCGGTCGCGGGTTCCAAACTTGCACCCAAACGACGTGGGGTTTTTTTTGGTCCAACGCGTACCATCCCGTTCGTCACAGTCTTAAAATGCATGGGAGGAGAAAACCCTGAATTCATTCAAAAGGTTTCGAGCATCCCTTCACGGGAAGTCATCGGTGAACAGAGGTGGGGTTGCAGTAGTTGATCTGGTGGATCCATAGATCCAATCAGATCTGTAAATGGCGCTCACTGCACACGTGAAGGTCCTCGTTTGGGCATCGGCTCTTCTTCTGCTTTTCTTCGGGGCCAACTGTTTTTATCTTCCCGGCATAGCACCCCATGATTTCAACAAGGTTCGTATTGAACAACTGTATGCATCAATTCGTAGGGTCTCTTTAGTTTTCGGGGTCCCAAGCCCTTTTAGGGGTTTTTGCAGATATCTTTTATTTGATAGCGAACGAAGAGAGTTTATGTTATATTTTAGCCAGTTGAATTGCAATCTGGAACTCACGAGTTCAAGTCCTAGGGCGGTTATTCACATACTCATGATCCATGTCCTTATTCGAAATCGCCAGGGTTTTTATTTCCGAGGAGAGCTCGGGTTTATTTTGCCTTAGCTGTATTGAATTTGTTGCTTGCTTTAAGCATAAGATCCTAGTTGTTTTCGATTTCTATACTATGATTGTTGGCTGTCATAGATCTATTCATTGGGCAGTTATAAGGGTTGAATCTTAAAAATACCTTCGGTTCTATGGATGCTGTGGTGCGCTTTTTCCTAGTTTTAGTGTCAGTTATGATACTGGATGTATTAATCGAGTATTATGAATCAGCTTTGCACGCAAATGTGTTTTTTACTCTTTTTCCTGAAGATCGTAATTTTGTGGGCACTAGCTCTTTATAGTCGGAGCAATCTAACTATCAGAAGTATTTATCTTTTTCCTATAAATAGATTCAGTAGCCTTAAAACCCTTACGATATTTGTTTCCATCTTGTTAAATAGATATCGGCTGAAGTAAATTAATATAATGCTTTATATGTTTTTCTGAAGTACCTGAATTTCATGAGAGCTATAGTTTGTTAAAATGATTGGATGATCATTTAACTACATATGCAGGAAGTGCAAGCTCTTGTACTGAATTTGATTTGCATTTTTGGTACAAAATCCAACGTTATGGTATATAATCAAAGGGTAATATCATGTGTTATAAAACAAAATCCAATGTTAAACAAATACGTGGCATGGTATATATTTTGATTATGTTTATTTGTTTTGGTTATATATATTTTTTGTTTATATAGTTAATTTGGATAACTATATAAAATCAACAATGCAAAATAAATTTTATAATTTTTATTACATATTTATTGTAAAATTTGCTTTTTGCTTGCATCATAGATTATTTTATAAATGTATATGTTTAAAGTAAATGGCAAGGTCAATATATGACCTGATTCATTCAAGAACATACACATGACATGAAGGCTCTCCACAAAGTCTCGGGTATGAACATGAAATGTTTGTGAAGTCTATTCCTTTTGGTATGAGTCATGTTAAAGGAAATAGTTTATGCATTCTTAAATATTTCAATATTTCAATATTTGAAATGGTTTAGTCTTTTGTTTTGAATATTTCAAATTTGCAGTTTTTGCAAATTATTTAAAGAAATAATTTATAACTTTTAGAGCCCATTTTGATTTTAATTTAAGAATTAGTCTTAAATAAATTATGGGACAGTTAGACTAAGGAATGTAAATTTGATTTTAATTATCTTGTGAGCAAAATAGCTTGTTTGCTGGTCAATTTTTGTTGTTTTATAAACTTAAGGACGGAGCCTGAAGTCAAGCCAGCTAGCCTTCGAACTGCATTTGCTATGCAAGTGCAAAGTAGATCAACGCTGCTTCAGTCAATCTCCGGGTTAAGTTTATAAATTGAACAATCAAATTTGTAGTCATTTTCGGTAATGCTGACTGCTTTAACCTTGATTTTGATTTTGCTGGAAAATTATTACAATTATATGGAGTTTATTAAAATGTCATTTTGACTTACTCCTTTCAGTAAACATTATTTTTCTCTTTGGTTAAGTTTTGTTTATGCAGCAAAATAATGTCTAGTGATCCATATAATTTTAATTAATTAGAGAATAGCCACAGCATCTTTAATTAAATAAAATTATATATTTTGTTTGATAAGATCAAATAAAGATTATTTAGACATTAAATTGTAATTAATTACACTGAATATAATAAATTTTATCCCACAGGAATTTTTATTATATTTATGTAATTAATTAGGATAAAATTTCATAACCTACCCACAGGAGTTATGAATTAATAAGTTTTATCGTAAAGTTTTATTGAATTTGTTTGAATTAAAAATTTAGCCCACAGGCAATTTTTATGTCATTTGATTCAATTCTTTTTAGCATGATTTACACTGAATATAATAAATTTTATCCCACAGGAATCTTTATTATATTTATGTAATTAATTAGGATAAAATTTCATAACCTACCCACAGGAGTTATGAATTAATAAGTTTTATCATAAAGTTTTATTGAATCTGTTTGAATTAAAAATTTAGCCCACAGGCAATTTTTATGTCATTTGATTCAATTCTTTTTAGCATGATTTACACTGAATATAATAAATTTTATCCCACAGGAATCTTTATTATATTTATGTAATTAATTAGGATAAAATTTCATAACCTACCCACAGGAGTTATGAATTAATAAGTTTTATCATAAAGTTTTATTGAATCTGTTTGAATTAAAAATTTAGCCCACAGGCAATTTTTATGTCATTTGATTCAATTCTTTTTAGCATGATTTACACTGAATATAATAAATTTTATCCCACAAGAATATTTATTATATTTATGTAATTAATTAGGATAAAATTTCATAACCTACCCACAGGAGTTATGAATTAATAAGTTTTATCATAAAGTTTTATTGAGTCTGTTTGAATTAAAAATTTAGCCCACAGGCAATTTTTATGTCATTTGATTCAATTCTTTTTTTAGCATGATTTACATTGGTAAAACATGAAAGTTTATTAAGTCTCAATTTTAACATAAGCATGTGATTCTTTATTTTGATGCAGTAGTACAACCTGCAAATTTCTCTGAAATTCGTTGTGACATTCCCGAACTTAAGGGAGATAACTACAAGATTTGGAAGGAGAGGATTCTCCTTCATCTAGGGTGGATGGACATAGATTATGCTATCAGAAAAGATGAACCATCGGCATTCAGTAATACCAGCACTGCAGCAGACATCACGCTTTATGAACGATGGGAACGATCCAATCGTCTAAGCATGATGTTCATTAAGACTAAAATTTCAGCTGGTATTCGAGGTTCCGTTGATCAGCATGACAAGGTCCGAGACTTGTTGAAGGCCATTGATGAACAATTCGTCTCTTCAGACAAGGCACTAGCAAGCACCCTAATCATGAAGTTCTCATCCCTAAGGCTCACCAGTGTGAAAGGTGTGCGCGAGCACATCATGCAGATGAGGGACACTGTGGCTCAATTGAAGAAACTCGAGGTTGAAATATCGGAGTCCTTCCTAGTGCACTACATCCTGAACACCCTTCCGCACCAATATGGACCTTTCAAAATCTCATACAACACACATAACGATAAATGGTCAATTAATGAACTCATGACCATGTGTGTTCAAGAGGAAGAAAGACTGGTGATGGAACTGGGAGAGAGTGCAATGCTAGCAACGCGTGGAAAGGGCAAATCTCAAGCCAATCGGAAAGGGAAAGGTAAAGTACCTCCCCAAGCCGATATCAAGAAGGTTTCCAATTATTTTTTTTGTAAGAAGAAGGGACACATGAAGAAGGAATGCGCCAAATTTCAGAAATGGCTTGCAGACAAAGGGTTTGCGAAACCTAAGGAAGCCAGTGGGAAGTGAGCAAAGCATCTTATCAGGAAACAAGATGGGCTCGCATGTGGAAGCTATAGGAACATGTTATTTAACTTTAAGTAGTGGCTTTGTTTTGGAGTTAGAAAAGACCTTTTATGTTTCAAGTTTTTCTAGAAACTTGATCTCAGTTTCAAGGCTTGTACCTTTTTGGATATTCCTTAAACTTTTCAGAAAAATCTTTCATTCTATTCTATAAATCTGATTATGTTGGGAATGGTATTTTGTCTAATGGTCTTTACTGCATTAATTTACAAAACAATGTCACATATGATTCAATGCATGTTCACACTGGCACTAAAAGATGTGTTATTAATGAATATTCCTCTAAATTATGGCACCGGAGACTAGGTCATATCTCCATAGATAGAATTAATGGAGATCTAGAGGAAGAGGTTTACATGAAACAACCTGAAGGATTCCCCTCTAGTGATGGTGAGTAATTGGTTTGCAAGCTCAAGAAGTCATTATATGGTTTAAAACAAGCATCCCGCCAATGGTATTTGAAATTCCATAATGTAATTTCTTCTTTTGGTTTTGTAGAAAACATTATGGATCAATGTATATACGTGAAGGTTAGTGAGAGTAAAATTTGTTTTCTTGTTTTATATGTGGATGACCTTTTGCTAGCAACCAATGATAAGGGTTTGCTACATGAGGTGAAACAATTCCTCTCTAAAAATTTTGATATGAAGGATATAAGTGAGGCATCTTATGTCATTGGCATTAAGATCCATAGAGACAGATTTCGAGGCATCTTGGGTCTGTCCCAGGAAACCTATATTAATAAAATTTTAGAGAGATTTCGGATGAAGGATTGTTCACCAAGTGTAGCTCCCATTGTGAAGGGTGATAGGTTCAATTTGAACCAATGCCCGAAGAACGACTTTGAAAGGGAACAAATGAAGAACATTCCATATGCTTCTGCTGTCAGAAGCCTAATGTATTCTCAAGTCTGCACAAGACCTGACATTGCATTTGTTGTGGGAATGTTGGGACGATATCAGAGTGATCCAGGTTTAGACCACTGGAGAGCTGCAAAGAAAGTAATGAGGTAACTTCAAGGAACCAAAGACTACATGCTTATGTATAGACAGATAGACAACTTGGAAGTAATTGGCTACTCAGATTCTGACTTCGCTGGATGTGTTGATTCACACAAATCAACATCAGGTTACATTTTTATGATGGCCGGTGGAGCTGTATCATGGAGGAGTGTCAAGCAGACCTTGATTGCCACTTCCACTATGGAAGCCGAGTTCGTCTCCTGTTTTGAGGCTACTTTACATGGTGTATGGCTTAGGAATTTCATTTCTGGGCTTAGAATTATGGATTCTATATCTAAGCCATTGAGAATATATTGTGATAATTCAGTTGTTGTTTTTATGGCTAAAAACAATAAAAGTGGGAGTCGAAATAAACACATCGACATTAAGTATTTAGCTATAAAGGAACGTGTTAAAGAAAAGAAAGTGGTCATTAAGCACGTCAGCACTGAGTTAATGATCGCTGATCCTTTGACTAAGGGCATGCCACCGTTTAAATTCAAGGATCATGTATTGAATATGGGACTTGGTTCCATTATGTAATTTTTCATTGTATGGACAATGTTATTTTAATGAAATTCTTAATTATTGTGATGTTTTTTCTCATATTTATGTGCACTTTAAGTTGATTTGAGAAAATTCATTTAAGAAGGACCAAGAATAAACATAAGGTTTATTCATTAAGAAATTGTTCCCACATAAATTATAATAAGAATAAATGCATAGTAATACATGGAAGATAATACTCGTCATTAGAGGACTTATCGCCATGATTCATGTATCTATTACTTAATACAGATTATCAATGGTTTTTAAGTTGAGACATTACGTTTGGAAGTATGGACCAAGTGGGAGAATGTTAGCTCCATTAATTTTGCACAAATTGCTGCCTACAATTATGGAATTGCAGTTTTTCCTTAACTTATGGAAACCAACTGCAGTAGTTTCCTTAAGTTAAGAAAAGAAACTGCAATTACTAAATTTATTACTAGGAACTACTAAAGTGGTCCATCACTTTGATTCGAGTTCTCTGCCTTGATTTGTGGACATCTAACACATAGCTATGAGAAGCTTGATGGAAGCTTAGCTATATGTTCATATGTTTGGTCCCCAAGCTCAGATCTCAAACCCCTTCAGTTTTACACCATCTAGCTGAGATAACAGAGCTTGGAAGTGCCTTCAGAATTATTGTGTTCTTTTTCTTTTGCTTGGATTGAAGCTAGAGTGCTGAAGAAGAAGCAAGCAAGTGGACTGTGGCCTTCATCAAAACATCACCAATGGCTGGACGTAACTCGTATCCCTGGGTATTAAGATTTAATGATTCTTTGAGTTTATTCCGCATGCAGAATCGTTGTTGAAACTGTAGAAATTCTAACAATGATACAAACCAAAACCTCACATCCATATAAGATAACCGGAGTAACTAAAATTTCAAACAGGAACTTCTTTCTATCCCACACTCATCTTTTATGGGAAAAAAAAAAATTCAGAAATTTTTTATTGGTAAAAAATTAAGAATAAAGAAATGATTATTTCTAAATAAACCACACTACAGCATTAGCTTAATTAAAAATTAAAAATAAAAATAATTTACTCATTATAAAAATACAAATACATCGATGACCATTTCGTTCCCCCAAAGTCGGATGAAACAGAAAATAAGAAAGTGCGTAAAATGCAAAATTGAAAAGATCTAAGATCCGTGATCGTTTGGAATAGAATAAAAAATTATCTCTTAATTAAGAGAAAGGAAGAGAAATGTTCCAAATTGAAAACACAAAGCATATACCATTATATTATAAGAGTACGCTGATAAAGAATGAAGGAAATTTCAATAGTCTAATGCATAGCTGGTCACACTCGGAACATACAAGATAAATATATTATGCAGTAAACCATTAAAAGATGAATATTAACAGTGTACATATGGCAGGTATACACAGCCTTAGGTTTAAGGTAAATGACAGCAAATTAGGAAAATAAAATTGGGTTGCTGTAATATTTTACTGTGTCCTCAAAATCTTCCGTAAACAGCGTATATAAAAATGTGTTCTATTAGAAATAGGCGCACTAGTTCTAGCTTTAGGCTAACTGGCCTGATTTGCACCGTTGAAACTCTCTCCTCGTTTTCTCAACATTACAGGATAACAAATACTTGACACAGCTAACACAAGACATCCTTGAGAAGTTTGTACCGACGGTTGCTAGGTCGTGCAGAAGATGAAGATAATAGTATCTTCCCCTTAGTATCCCCCACAAAGCAAGTATTCTTCTCAGAATACTTAGTACTACTGCATTGTCCAACTGTATTTGCAGCAGTCTCTGATCTCCACAGATCTGTAAAAGAATTAGCGGGTTTCGTCTTATGAAGGGTATTTCCCCTTTCTTCAAGTGGTCCGCAGATAATCATGCGAGCTTCTCTTTCCTCCCTGTTTCTCCGCTTGCATGTAATAGCAGGTGGCAGTGGCGTTCTCTTCTTTTTTTCATAATGGTTGCACCATTCACACACACCAACCTTCCAGCCAGCTTGAAGATACGAACTACTGCAGTACCTGCCATGAAAATTATCAACGCGGCTGCAATATGTATTATCACATCTAATAATGACAAAATTAGAAACTGAGTATGCTTTAAGTGCGATTTTTTGGAGCGATATTTTTGGAGTTTCTGTTAAAAACCAACAACAGGAAACAGGTGACTCAGCAGGGTTCACTTAGCAGGGTTCGGGTTCACTTCATAACGGAGGAGGGTTCGGGTTCACTTCATAAGGGTGTCAGGGTGTCCATTGTGAAGAGTTCACTTATCGAACTTGTAATTTTAAACTTAAACTCTATACAAATTAAATTAGATGATAAACCAGAAATCAACAACATGAAGTTAACTCTAAAAGGAAAAAAGCAGTGACTAAGAATAGGGTATAGCAAAGTATGATACGAGTGTTGGAACCGTTGCAGGCATTTCTTGCACTTGAACATCTGATCCTGAAACCCTACGTCTCCACAAATGCAACATACAGTGCCTTCAAACGTTGAATTCTTTTTCACTCGACCATCATATTCATCACCTCCATCTTCTCTTCCAGCGTCCATTTCGGAAAAGAGGAAATTCCTGGAAACCTGTTGATCTTCTTCCAGAGCTCTGCGATGGAATTAGATACAAAATAGGTGAGCCTCTTTGCGCGCTCGTCTGAGTCCGATTAGACGGTTATATATAGCTGCGCATGTGCCTGCAGTCTGGTCCATGATACGGATGTTTAACTAGGACACGCAGCACTTCTATGGAGAGGTTCGTATAGTCAGGCCTCTTGACCAACACGTGGTGGATGACTCGCAGGTGGGTCACTCGCATCAGTGTCCACTAACCTGTGTGTCAGGGATTCCTAGGAAAGACATGTCCTTACAAGACGGGGTTTCATAAAAATGGGACTCTTCCACACAAAAAGGGACTTGCAGTGGTGATTAGGTGGATAAATAATTTCCTCTCCGGAAGTGGGATGAAAAGAAGCTCGGAATTATAGGTGGACCAAAACTCTGTCACTTTGATCGGTCGCTGTTTCAGAAGTGGTCAAATACTAAACGTGGCAGGACGTGTGTCAGCCGCAACTCACTAAAAGGCAATACGTACGAAATATGTGCATAAATTGCTGTATATTTACACTTCAAAAGCTAACGTCTTCGATTTTATCTTTTAACCATTTTGACGTTTTTGTCCTCGTTGTGCATATTTCATTATTATTATTATTATTATTAAATTTTTATTTTTTTTTCTAAAATCTAAAATGTGGTGCGGATTCAAACATTTTTCAGCTTGTTGGCAGGGGTTAAATTTCACTAGTAATTATCGGTCAAATATTGACCATATTAAAATTAATGGTTTTTGTTGGCTTGGCTCAGACTTTAATATAATAATGACACCATGTAACACTTACAATAAGGAGGCTTTAAGATGAGAGTTTAAGATAAATATAGACTTATTTACAGTCTTTGGACTTATTAGAAAAAACTTGTACCTTGTGATCCTACATATCAAGCACTTAAGCATAAAGTATGAACATTGAAGCCTGAAGCTTAAAGGTTGAGACTGACACCACATGTCCACACCCATGGGTCATTGATATTCTATATAAACACTAACTGGTTTTTTTTGTTTAAGTTAAATAGTTGTATTTCATTTGATTTGGAGAGTTTAATGTAGCTTGTTTAGTATTGGTTGAGTTTTATGTAGTTTGTTTAGTATTGGCACAGTGGTGATAAATCTCAAATTTCACAAAATGAGTCTATTTATTAGTTTGATTAGAAAACAAATTTATTTGTAGTTTGATATGGAAACATCAAATGTGTGCTTACGGAGACTATGGTGGTCTCAATACATTCACAATTGAACCTAAATAAAACTAGGTTGGTGCCTATTAGTCGTTAGCCTATCTAGTTGAAAGCTCTATTCCTCTTCTTTGTAAGAGATTATAAATTTCTTCAAAATCCATGTTTGCATCTTATTATTTCTTGAAATCTTAGTCCCCCAACTTCATATTTAAAAGTGGCTTAAAACTTGTTTCATTATTTATAAGGTATTCCCCAACTCCCGTTTTAAGATTGATCACTCCTATTCAAAATACATTATAGCCCACGGGTTTGACAAGCTACTTGGAAACCTTTCAAGAATGATTTAAAATAATGTGTAAAATCTTTGAAATTACTTAAATAACGACTAGACATAATTGCACCAAATAATCAGTTAGTTTAACATTAAGAATGAACATGGTTGAATGTGTTTGATCTTTTTAAAATAATATAGAACACATACATCCATTATATTATTTGATAGAAGCTTATTATCCCTGACACAAGCATAGTATTAACTTTGGATTTTATTGTGTATTAGTTTGTCTCTGACCAAAACAATTTAAGATTAAGATTGAGAAGATTATCCATAAGTTAAGATTAGGAATTCAATTTATTATTATTATTATTTAAATTTATTTATTTGTAAGGTTATTGGTTGAGGTCTTCTGAAAGGCTTTTTAGTAACTTTCATTTATGTTAGTTACTAATTTTTTATTTTTATTTTTATTTCTTTTTTATTTAACTTTTTGATGTTTTTTTTCATTTTTCTATTATTTCTATTTTCAATTTAAAATGACTTATTATCATATTAAACACACACACACATATAGAAAATAAACATATATATCTAAGTATTTAAATGTTAATATAAACAATATTAGTTAATCATATTTCTTAAATTTTGATGATAGCATTTAACAATATAACATTTTACTAGTATTTTATTTTTGTGATGGTGTTTTTATTATTTTTTAGTTTAATTAAACTATATTTAAGTTAAGAAGCAAATACTAGCTACTATGTAATCTTTATTTTATAATCAAACTAAAATTAAAAAATTTATTAAAACAATTTTTTTATTAACACTAAATTATTTTTATATTTATAACATAAAACATACTATTTAAAGTAAAATTTAAATTCAAAAATCCACCTAATTTAAAAAAAAAAAAATACACTGAAAATCATATCTGGCTTGTAGGCCATATTTTTATATCAAGTTTATCTAAAATTTTACCCAAAATTTTTGAAATAGTACATTATTCTTTTTAATCCAAATATCTCTAAACATTGAAAACCCACAATATTGAGAAAAGTTTTATTGCGAAATTACGACCCATAAAAGCACAGAAACGCCTAATGGTTGGACTCTCCGCATTCCCCACAGCCACACAATGAAATTTTGGCATTTCCATTCCCTGTTCCCCCGAATCTGCTTGAAATATTGGCAATCCATCATTCTTAACTGAAAGATATTATTCATCTTTTTCGGCATGGAGAAGTGTTGATAATTCCTTTGAAGGGAAGTTAGTACGCATCTGACATTTTTGCCAGTCACTATCCTCCTCAATATGCAGATTGTCCACTGCAGCAACGACAGTTATGCGCTGCATAAACTGTGTCTTGCTTAATTTCAAAGGATGCCATTCATTACACAGCAGATAACTTGAAGGGTTGGCGTTTTAATCTCAATTTCACTTCTTTATTACTCCCGTTACATCAGCAGCTACAGAGGCCAGTACAAACCTGTTACGAGCACATTATAGCATAAGAGTTTTAAACTGTACAATGTGCATCTTTATCCAGCCAGAACAATGCTATTAACAGTCATGTTGGGTAATCCCATTAAAAACTCATTTATGGATGCCTTGCACAGAGGAGAATTGATGGGTTGAACAGAAATAGAACGTAGTGACAAAACTCATCAATATGGGTTAGTAGTTTTTTGCGTTACTTCTTGTCAATCAAGTACAGCACATGCAACCTTATCGTCCTTCGCCTTGTTATAAAATCCATAACCCAAGTTTGTCCAGTTTGAACTCAGAACTTATGTTAGGACACACATTTATTTGTCTAAATATTTTATCATTATCATTTTGTGCTTATTAATGGTATTTGTACAGTACATGCCCGATCAACGAGGAGGTTCTGTTGATGTAGGTAAAATTTGTCGTTGTTGAGAGAGATTTGAAGTGAGAAAATGCCATCTTTGTAAAACCAGAGAATTGCGTTTCCATCTTAATATGTGATTTTGAAGTTGAGATGGACTTGGCTTCTTCTATTTTTCATATCGTTAATGATATCCATCTTGACATGGACTTGACTACCTTTATTTTTCATTGCAGTAAAGATATCCATATTTATATAAAAAATTGACTAGTGAGTAGTTTCAACACATGATTTTGGAGTTGACATTTTGAATTTGTTTATATGTATAGTTAGAGGAATATATATGGTTTGTTTTTTTTTTTAATTTAAAAAATTAGATGATTTTTTTTCTTTTTTATATTGAGTTTATTTGAAAATTTTTAAAAGTTATTAAGGAATAATAAAATTATAAGCTAAATTACTATTCAAAAGAATTATAAAAAAAATCATAATGTTCATTTTAATTGTGTTTTAATGGATATCTAGAAAAAATTCATTTGTATGGAATTTAATTCCATTTAATTAGGATGCTTTCTCACATAGATTCCAATCAATATATGAGTAATTTACACCCATCTCTTAGTGGTGCATGTTTGGAAGAGAGAAATATGTATCAGGAGATGTATTATGATATGGTATTGTAACTTTGTTTAGTAGATGCCATGGTGACCTTTGAGCTTTGTAATCTCAATTTTCTTCCAAATAATATATTATTGGTCATTTTTGTGGTGTCCTTGGCTTAAGCACATAGAACATGAATCCACAATAGATATTGTAAATATTTGTAGCAAAAATGTGGGCAATTATCTCTTAGGCAGTTTCCATTCAACGCTTTGCACAACCCCCTATGTGAAATTCATCATTTTGTTTGGTTTAATATTCCCAAATTTGGCAAATTCTTCTACTTTGTTGCCTCTTTCTAATGCTTTTATTTGGTATGCTCTCTTTATAGATTCATTTTTGCGGGAATGATGTAGGTTTGAACATTTTATTTTGTGTGGTAGCCTATATCAAAATAGCTATTCTCTAGTGGAATTTGGTTTGAAAAATGTGGAAAACATGGGATTTTTAGTCTTCAATTATTCTATTTCACATTTGGATTATTAGTTGTTGCATGCATTGATTTGAAATCAAATTAATTGAATATTAATGAATTTCTTTTTTTACATCATGGTTAATACGTTAATGTGTTTAGATGGAAAATGTTCAATGGTATTTGCAATGAGCGTATCACTAGATTTTCCATTATGTCTGTGTATCTTTCACCTATTGATATAAAATCCCTCAAATCCTTCAAGGTACACAATCCATGCCATTTGGTTTTATAAGAGGGCATCATGGAGGGAATTTGTTGCTAGTAACACCATGCCCCAATCATAATAGCATATCTTAAATTTTGGAAGGATTAGATTATCATCTTTGTAGGTTTACAAACTAAAAAGTCTAAAAACCTAAGTCAAGAAAAAAGTTTCAAGATATAATTCTAGAAATTAAAGACCTATTTTAGAAATCTAAAATACATCTCCATTATCTAAAACAGTTTATAATCTCTAACCTAAAATGTACAGAATAAAAAATCCATAATATAACCAAGTGGCCAGAGAACATTTCTTTTCATTCTCAATTTATCCATCCCTTCTTTCTAGAAAGTTTGTCCCTTCTTTCTAGAAAATTTTTCATTTGGTAATTTTCCATTTGCACTGGAAATGATACAACTTTCACAACTATGTTATTAAAACCATTTATTAATTTATTAATCTTTAAATTTTCCAAAAGAGTTAAAAATATGTGAGATGATTGTCATAAAATCCACATGACTAGGACATGCTACTTCGAGTATTATTCCTTGGATAGAGCACAATTGGACAGGAAACTATATAATTTTATACTTTAAACTAAGTAGCAAATTTGATAAAGCACACTCTAAACATGTTACCCTTTCAAGTCAAGAAAAAAGTTTCAAGATATAATTCTAGAAATTAAGGACTTATTTTAGAAATCTAAAATACATCTTCATTATCTAAAATAGTTTATAATCTCTAACCTAAATGTACAAAATAAAAAAAATCATAATATAAGCAAGTGGCTAGAAAACATTTCTTTTTATTCTCAATCTATCCATCCTTTCTTTCTAGAAAGTTTGTCCCTTCTTTCTCGAAAGTTTGTCATTTGATAATTTTCCATTTGCACTCGAAATGATAAAACTTTCACAACTATGTTATTAAAACCATTTATTAATTTATTAATCTTTAAATTTTCCAAAAGAGTTAAAAACATGTGAGATGATTGTCATAAAATCCACATGACTAGGACATGCTACTTCGAGTATTATTCCTTGGATAGAGCACAATTGGACAGGAAACTATATAATTTTATACTTTAAACTAAGTAGCAAATTTGATAGAGCATGGTCTAAACATGTTACCATTTCAAAAAAAATTATAGTTTTTTTTTTTTTTTTTCCTTTTTTTCCCGAAACATTGCAATTTTTCTTGAAACTTATGCAATGAATGGTTAGAATCACAAATTTCCAATTGTTGACATTTCACAAATCAGGTTTAATAAGAGTTTTTGAGGGCATTAAAATTATTTTTGCAATAAAAATATATAAAATATATATTTTATAATGAAAAATTATATTTTAAACAACTCTTCTATAACTAAATTATGGTGAAATTACGTTAAAAAAAATAATACAATATTTAAACATAAAAATTTTAATTTTAATTTAAGATTATTTTAAAAAAATCCAAATAATACAACATTTAAGTTCATACATATAAATTTTAGATTTAATATGAAACAAGATTAATAGCTACAATGTAACATAGTCTTTTCCTCTACGGCTACTTAATTGAATATGGTCACACAAATTTTTTAGTACACTAAAAACTCTTTGCATGAGCATTTGTTTTCCGCACACGCTTCCTTAGCACAACCTTCTTTGTAATGCTTCCTCCGCGCACAAATATTTTTGCACACTGAAAACTCTTCGCATGAACATTTGCTTTCTGCACACACTTCCTTCACACAACCGTCTCTGCGATGCTTCCTCCAGGCACATTTCCTTCCTTCGCACAACCTCTTATATAGAAGACTCAATAATGTCTTTTAGTTAGTCATTCATATTCAAAAATATTATTAATTGAAGTAGATCCCAAATGTCATGAAAATGAAGCATTCCTTGAGAAATACATTTCTAAATAATAATTAAAAAAAATAGTAATAACATTCATTATATTTAACATGGTTAAATAATTATTATTACAGTTGGGTTAGAAGTAGATTGCATTACTTTCACATATATGCGAAAGTATGATGTGTATATGCGAAAGTATGATGTGTGGAGAAAAAAGCATAAACCTCTACACATGGCAAAAAAACCATATTTATATATGCAGGATAAGCGCTCAGATAGTACTAAGTGAAGATACTTTCAAATATATGCGAAAGTATGATGTGTGGAGCAAAAATGCATAAACCTCTGCACTCACACAACTTGCTAAAAAACCATATTTATATATGCAGGATGAACGTCGGATAGTACCAAGTGATGACATTTACTGCTCATAAAAAATTTCATACATGACTAATCTGCATTTATACTAGAAGTAACAATATTAAATGACCAGCACGATGAGCTAGTTCATTGTGGGGGAGTGCTGAGCTCTACACAGTTATTAGCTTCTCACTCCTTTGTAAACGCCTCCCCTTGGGATTATCTCACGCTGGTCCTACATATACAAATATGGTATTTTTAGTGACTATCAAACTACCTTGCTCTCTGTAGCCACCAAAAACTACCTTCCTACATTTGTAGCTTTACTATTTTGGAGATCCATGGGGATGGGCTCGTTTCCTTCCATGACACGCAGGCCTTCGAATTTGACTGGAGCAAAGATCTATTCCTTGAATCCAATGCTCCGTGGATCGAACTTCAATCATTTGGATTTCTATTCGATGACGGAAGGACACGGAATTTACCCTAGGAATTCTGAATTTTCTTTCGACTACAATCGTACACTTATGGAGCATTGATGTTTATAATAGTAGTTCTGAAGCCATTGCTTTGTTCAAATTCAAGTTACTTTCCTTGATTTCTCTGGCGATTTGACCTGCCGCCTGGACAACCATACGAGATCCTAAGAAAAAGGAAAGGATATAGGAACATGGGAACCTAAATTATTCCACAGGAAAAGATGAATAAGCAACCAAATTTTGTGTGTGGGGGAACCAATCATGCCGGTGAAGGTCTAATGATTAACTCCTTGAGTTTTCTTGATTCCATGAGGAGAGCTTTTGCACATTGTAGGTCAAGATCTGCTCCGTCTATGAGTTCGTCGATCATCTGCAACAGAGATCTTTTCCAACAGGCTTTACTGTTTTTTGGACTGGAGGAAGACACTGACAACCACCCGGAATTAGCATAGGCATACAAATAAAATCTACAAAACTATCATGAAAGGGAAAGTAAACGAATTACTAGGGCAGTCGGGGGAGATTTCCTACCGCTGCGGGCCTGTGATTTCACGTTCATACTGCGATAAGAAATTGTGACAGTGTTCGTCCTTAAGGAGGTCGAGTAGGTTTAGATATGTAACCTCCAATATATGTAGCTCTCTTCATCCTGGCTCTTTTTCTTCTCGTTCCAATGGACAAATATGGAATGAATAGATTGATACTTGAACTCTTTTAAAATGCTTTCTTCTTCATTTTCTTTAAAAAAGACGACATGCTCCCAGCAATGTTTATTTTTATTTGGAATTTGCATCCGTGAAACATATTCTTTTTCAGTACGTACAAGAAACATATTCATTCTGGTGAGTCTTCGAGACAATCAGTTAGGTCATTTGGAGTTTCGGAGGGCTTCGAATATAGGGAGAGGTGGAAGAAATTACTATAATCACTCACTATTGAGAAGTATTTTAGAGCTTGATTCACCTTTGGAGAGGGAGGTGTTATCCTTAAGTTGATTGTAGATTCCCCGAATATTCGGGAATCAGATGGACATGGGCATGGTCAAAAAATTGACCGCACCCATGTCCGTCAAACTCCCGAATATTCTAGAAATCTGCAATCGACTTAAGCTCACCAAGAGGGAGGTGAATAGTTATTGCTTTTGTATTGCAGAAATGAAATATATAATAATAAAATGGTGTATTGTAAGCCAAAGTGATATAGTGGGAAAACCATACTCAACCAAGGACGATTACTACTATTATTTCCTTTAGAAAGGGAGGTGAGAAATTATTTAATTGATGGTAGTTATATATCCGAATTTGATCTTCTAGAGTTGACGTAACAATATCAACATATTGTCATTCATTGTGCGGGAGCCCGCACAACTGAAAATAAATAAAATATAAATAAAGTTAATTACCCCGATAGGCATCCCTCCTATTGGAGTTGGGCACTTTAATCATTTTCTTAATTAATCTTTTTGATCAGATGGCCTAGATTGAAAGATTCCGGTGTATTCTCATAGTCGTCACTAAATGAATGAATGAAATTCGCAACAGTAACTTTCTTGCATTTCTAAATCACATGTTTAACGCATACATAAATTATTTTTTTACAAAGCATGATTAAAAATTTACCATACCATTTGTTAATCACCACCTATAATGATTAAGACGAAGTGGAAATATTAAAAATGGTTGTGAAACGTACGAATCGCCATCACCATCCATTTCAATTACCATAGGAACACCAACAGTTTCAATTCTGTCTACACATCACTCACCATTTCAATTCTCCTATACGAAACGTGGCCAGAGGGATGTAAGACATTGATTTAGCGTGGAAATCACTAACAGTTTCAATTTCATACAGCCATCACTTACCGTTTCAATTGGCCTCCTCCATGCAGATGTTTCAATTGGCTTCCTCCATGCAGGTGGCATTGATGTGTCGTTCCCCAATAACACCATGGATTCCAAGGTGATTAACCTTGGGAATGACTATGCAGAGATCAAGTGAAGACGAGATGATGGCAAGGAGTTGGAGAATGACTGAGTTTGGTCAAGGGTGCTCAGCGATGTAGAAGAGGAGGGTTGTTCTAGGAAGAAGCTTAGACTATCCAAAGAACAATGTGTTGTTTTGGAAGAAAGCTTCAGAAAGAACAGGGTGCCCAAACCTATAAGTTTCTATACACAGTATTCACTTACAGGTTAATAGTCTATCACTTGTGTTTCGTCATGTTTTTGGTTGATATAGCTTCTTCTTCTTCCGCAGAAGGAAAAGCATGCATTGGCCTTACAGTTCAATCTCTGCCATCGACAAGTTGAGGTGTGGTTCTGGAATAGACAAGCAAGGTTAGCTCCAGCCCTCTATTAAATGATTGTATTTTGCATGTCCAAATTCATATGGAAAGTTCCATTTTGGAATCAACAACTACATAATTTGGCCTGTAACTATGAAGAATGACTTAGAAATCAATTGTTGTGCAAATTTATAGTTCAGAAAACTTTTGATTCGATGGAGATCCTATTGTGTTGACAATTTTATTGACTCATTTATGTTATAGGTTAATTAAATGTTATGAATTTTTTTAAGGACGAAGCTTAAGAAAACGGAAATGGACTGCGAGATTTTGAAGAGCTATAATGAGGCACTTATAGACGAGAATAAAAAACTTTGCATAGAGCTAGAAAAACTGAAAGCTTTAAAAATGTCGCCACCTCTCAGGCCTGCGTCAACCGTTACCATGTGCCCCTCCTGTGAAAGAGTTTTAGCGGTTGACAATAGTAGCCACTTGACTTTGGTGAAATCTGGGTCTATGTTTTTACGCAGCTCTTTTCGGCAATGAATTGTCGGGTATTGATCAGAGTTTCTTTACCCATAGTCATTGTTTAGCAATGGTGGACACCGTCTCTTTGTCAAACATTTTAGGTTTTCTCTAAAGGTTCACTTTATGAAACATTTAGGGTTTCAGTATATTTTTTATTAATTGACTTCGGTTTAGAAAGTGCTCAAGTCTCTGTTAATTTATTGAATGAGATGAGGCATCTTGATAAACCAAGGAATGTATAGCTGTACAGAGTGGGAGTCTATGAAATAAACATTGTATGTAAAATTCAAATGTTTATGTGAGATCATCTCTTTCTCCGAACCTTCTTGTGTTTATGAATTTTCTCCTTTTTTTATTATCAATCTAAACATGTATAATAATCGTTTTCATTTATTATTATTTTTAATAAAATACGATGACAATTTCTCTATTCATGCTCATAGTAAAAGTAAAAGTCATCGTTATCGCTAAAAGTAGTACTTATTGACTAGTCAATGCATGCATATTAATGCCTACTTAATAACTATCATTAACACGATTTTTTCTTTCAAGGTTTCATGTTTGAGTTATACAACATAGGTAGGACACATGAAAATATTGTTATTGTAAAATGATTTAATAAATAAAAGACCTTTGTAGGTTATTTTATCGTTATTTTAAAAATGTTATAAAATTATAATTTTATTAATCATTGTTAATTTTTTTAAATTTATTAATTTTATTAATCATTGTTTAGTTTGAACAATACAACATATTTCTATTGATGATCTTAAACCTGTTAAAAAAACTTAAAGTTTTTGTAAGCCCAGACCACTCATCTCGAGACACTTACAGTGTGAGTTTTACCCTTTAGTGCCCCTGGTTCCAGCCCTCAAGTCCTAGCACTTATACATGGAGTTTTGTGCTTTTTAAAAATGTTTACAGTGTGAGCTTTACCCTTTAGTGCCCCTGGTTCCAGCGCTAAAGTCCCAGTAGAGGAGAGAATGATTCAGAGGAGTCATTAGGGATCTTGGAATCTAGCTGAAGAATCAGACGAAGCTCTAGAGAGGAAGCGAAGTGGGAATTCGCAGAGGATTGAGGCTCAGAGAGAATTGAGCAGCAGAATAGTTGAAGAAAGAAACCCTGAAGAAAAACCGAAAACACAGAGAAAACACTGAAGAATGAATTAAAGTCAATTTAAAGGGACAAACGAAGAAGTGTGGTTTCAGTATATGGGAACCATTGGATCTTATAGATCAACGACGTGACGACAAAGAGCGAGAACTGTCGATCTCATAGATCGACAGTCATCGCACGGTGAAGTGCGCAAGAGTTAACATCGAGAAAAGGCAACTTTATAACCTTAGGCAGTATTTTGGGTGAGGACTAGATGGTAAGTGGTTTGAGCGTTGATCAATTGATTCCACACATATCATGACATGTGGTAGAGAGTTAGAGTGGAGAAACTGCTTTATCGGGCAGCTAACCCCCATGTGTGTGGTCAACCCGAAACCAATGTGAATTGTTGGATCTTTCGGGAGAAGATCAATGGCAGAGAAGTAATGTGAGATACAAAGGAGCGGACCCAATGGTGTTATGTGGCGTAGTTAATAAGTTTTGAGATCCAAATTCGCATTATTACATATCGGATGCGATAGAGGTCTTTGTTAACAAAACCTGCGGAGAATCGCAATTGCGATAAGAGAAAAGGTAAATCTCCAAAAGCGTGCCAAGGCCATACCAAGGTAGAAAAGGTGTGGTGAGCTTATATTTCCTTGCAGTACTAATCAAACATGAATGCTAAGAAAACACTATAATTTTGTAGTGATAAAAATATTCGTATCCACATTAAAAAATATAGTTTGATTCTATTACTCTATACAACAAGACCTAAATTTTATGTAGAAGCTAAATTAATAAAAGTTGCTAATCAAACATGAATGCCAAGAAAACACTATGTATTAATCCATTTATGTATGACCTTTGGTTTCTAATTTTAACGAGATCCAATTTGTATTTCTTGATCAATAATATATATATATATATATATATATATATATATATATATATATATATATATATGACCTAGCTACAAAAAAATTTAATAATATATACCATGTTTAAAATTAATTTAGATTCAATTTATATTTGTTGATAATAAATTTTTTAAAAGAAAAAATGACATATTAAAATTTTCACACTTATTAATTTTTGCAAAAGTTAACAATAATATTTACACTTTTTTCATAGTATTTTAATTTTAATTATATATGGTTTCATTACTTAACACATGAATGCCTTCATATATAACTATCGTTGCAATTGGTATAAAGCTTATTATTTCACTGATATTTTATCAATACTTATTTTCAAAAAACTTATATGGATTTGTCACATTAATAATTAATGCATACAAATCTATATCATTCATGGTCAACCATGGTCCAATGTTGCATTGTGACAAAGATTGTCTTTATATGAAAATCAACCATGGTCCTATGTCGCATTGTGACAAATATTGTCTCAATATGAAAATCAATCATGGCCAACCATGGTCCAACATCGCATTGTGAAAAAGATTATTGGAATATGAAAATCAACCATGGTCAACGATGGACAACCATGTTCATTGTAGGGTTTATAATATTTATTCAAACACCGCATTGTCACATAGATTGTATATAAAAATCAATCATGGTCAATTACGCTCAACCATGGTCAATCATGGTCAATATGAAAATCAACCATCGTCAATCATGGTCAGCCATGGTCCAACATCACATTGTGAAAGAACTGTCTCAACATGAAAATAAACCATGGTCGACCATTATCAATCATGGTCAACCATGTTTCAACGTCGCATTTTGAAAAAGATTGTCTCAATGTGAAAATCAACAATGGTTAATCATTGTCAACTATGGTCAATAATCATGTTCACATTGTGACGAAGATTGTCTCTTTGTCCAATGTCACATTGTGATAAAGATTGTCTCAATATGATAATCAACCATGGTCAATCATCGTCAACCATGGCCATTCATGGTCAAACATGGTCCAACATCACATTCTAAGAATTGTTGTCTCAATATGAAAATCGGCCATGTCAACCATCTTCAATCATGGTCTACCAGGGTCAAATGCCACATTGTGACAAATATTGTCTCAAATGAAAATCAATCATGGTCAATCGTGGTCAACCATGGTCAATATGAAAATCAACCATGGTCCAACATCCCATTGTCACAAAGATGTCTCGATGTGAAAATCAACCATTCTTAATCATGGTCAACCATGGTCAATAATCATGGTCACATTGTGATGAAGATGGTCTCTTGATCCAATGCCACATTATGAAAACCATGGTCATCCATGGTCAAACATGGTACAACATCACATTGGGACAAAGATTGTCTCAATATGAAAATCAACGATGGTCATCCATGGTCCAACATCACATTGTGACAAATATTTTCTCAATATGAAAATCAATCATGTTCAATCATGGTCCAACATCGCATTGACAAAGATTATGTCAATATGAAAATCAACCATTGTCAATGATAGTTGACCATGTTTATTTTAGGGTTTTTAATATTTATCTTAGGGTTTATATACCTTGGGTTTATAATATTAAGCCCTTGGGTTTAATATTATTCCCTTGGGTTATAATCCCTTGGGTTTTTAGTATTAATCCATTGTATTTATTAGTCCCTTAGGTTTATAATATTAATCCTAAGGTTTATAATATTAATCTTAGGGTTTATATTCCTAGGGTTTAATACTAATTGTTGGGTCTAGTGTTATTCCCTTCAGTTTACAATCCCTCAGTTTTTTAATAAATGCTTTTAGTAATTGCTTTGGTTTATAATATTGATCCTAGGGCTTTAATATTAATCATAGGGTTTGTATTCCTAGGGTTTAATATTAAACCTATGCTTTATAACATTAATCTTATGGTTTAATATTAATCTCTTTAGTTTATAATCCCATTTGTTTATAGTATTAATCCCTCGGGTTTATTAATATTAGGGTTTATGTTCCTAGGATTTAATATTAATCATAACGTTTAATGTTATTCCCTTGGGTTTTTCATATTAATCGATCGGGTTTATTAATCCCTTGCCATTTTTTGATCCCTTTGGTTTCTAATATTTTTCCCTTGGGTTTATTAATTCCCAATGGTTTATAATATCAAATTATTGGTTTTCTTCGTTCTTCAACTTTTTAATATTAATAATTCCTTGGGTTCATAATACCTTGAGGTTTTAGTGTTAATCCCTTGGGTTTATTATTCCTTTGGGTTTATTATATCAATCCCTTGAGTTCATTATTCCCTTGGGTAATTGAGAGTTTCTTATGTGTTGGACTAATATGAGGTTGCATCTTAGAGAAAGAGATTTATGGTGAACACCAATATTGCAGCAATAATCCTGCAACTCCTGGGGCTTCCTACTTTACTTTTATCAACCCGATAGTTCGTAACAAAGTTGGAAGCAATGATGTTGTATGCACAAGTACTAGTTCTTACTGCAGACTGTCACTTGGTCAGTTGGTGCAAGATCACTAGGAGCTCAAGCCAACTTCTATGAATTTTAGAAGAAGCTTTAAATGTGATGAAAGAAAGCTAACTCTATAGAGGCTATTCTACTTGTAGAAAGAGAAAGAAGACTGAAATGTGCAGTAAACCTAGCAAACCCTAATTTACCAACTAACCCTACTTTTGTAGAAAGAGAGATGAAAACCTATGCAATGAATGTCATTACCTACTGAGGAAGTAAACTACACCTATTCAAGCTATTTCTAGAAGGAAATGAGGAAAAATTGTCTTTTTGGGATTTTTATGTATTTTATGTGAAATTGTTGTGCATGTAATTTATTCGTTTATGGATGTAGCAGTGATTAGGTGGTGATGGAGGGTGACCTTGGGATCTAAAGAGGTGTAGGAAGGTGTGGAGGGATCCTAAGACGCCTATGGCAACCTTCTGGAGGCTTTCCCTGCAATCAGACTTCAAAAAGTCACTCACAGAAAATTCTACAGGAGGCTGTAGGGGATCTACAGGAGGTTCTATAGGGGGATCTACAAGAGAATGTTGAGGGCTGTTTTAGAGGTTTTAAAGGTGGAAAAATGGTGGGAAAAGGTGATCTAAGGACCAGAGGGATGTGTTAAGGTGTCTAAAGTTCAGGAAGGAGGTTTAGGAAGGAAAATGATGGTTGGATTTGTTCAAGAGACGAGAGGAAAGTTTATGAAAAAAGTGCAGAAATTAGGGCAGATTTGCGAAGGGTTGTGCATGACCTGTGAACATGTAGCAGAGGGGATGGTAATGGCTGATTTATTGATTTATTATGAGCAAAGATGTACTATAAGAGAGTTGCAAGTCAAAACACTGAAACTGAGTAAGAAAAGAGCTAGCTGTACCAAAAAACAAAACTATATCTCATGTTAACCTAAATTCTGACCTAGGAAAATGAAATGTTGAATGATTCTATATGGAAAGGAAACTATGTAAAGTGATTTATTGCAAAAACATAAATGGGTATGGAAAAATGGATCTGAAGCAAAACATTAACCTTTGAATCAAATTTTAACACTAGAAATTGCATGGGGAAAGCAAAATTGTGTTTTTATGGCATCAAGCAGATCTTGACCTCAATTCATGGTCCCCAAAGGAGGAAAGGAGGTCAAGCTCTATTGATGTCATTTTTGTATCTTTCTCTTACCCCTATTTAACCTACTTCAACAACTGAAATGGAAACAGCTATGTAAACCACCAAAAGCAACCTATTTTAACCAAGAAAAAACTATCTAACAACAACTAATTCATGAACTGAAACAAAAACATGTGAATACAAAAAAAGAGGTGTTGGGAAGCTTGGGTTGGGCCCTAACGCAAGATCTTTAGCCCTCTGGAAGGACTCAGTGTTGTCTCAGAAAATATTTCATCTCCGTTATCAAAATAATAGTCACATTACATAAAACTGTCCACAAAAGTAAGCTCGAAATGAGCTGGAGCAAAAGCTGCAACAAAAGTGAAAATTTTTGACTAACATACAACTAAAATACTAAGCACCTAAGCCCTCCTATTTATACAACTGGAGCCTACAACATCTCTCCTACAATCAAGGAGGCTTGGCTCCCAAGACTAGAGATAGAAAACAATTCTTCTTCACTTGCTCGGCTGCCCCTTTGATGCATGGATGTGGTTGCTTGTGCTCCAAGCTTTCTGAAGGAGGATTCGAGGTAGGGGGTCATAAATGAGGGGGACACCCTCCTACAAATCCTCTCCCTTGTTTTCCTTGAATATTGGCTGTCAAATGCTCATTAAACCTTTGACTTTGTCTCAAAATTGACCAAAAATCTGCATAAAGCACACATTAGACTTCATGGCATAATGACTAACCCAATTCACTCTATTAGCATAAATATAATAAAAAACATGCAATAAACTAATGAGAATGGTGGATTAAGCTGAGTTAGGAGGCCAAATGAGCCCATATAATTACCCATTTATGGGGCTCATCATCACCCCCCTACTGAATGTGTTCCTTTCAGCAACTAGTCCAACTCCTCATCCTTGATGGCCCTGATGGTCTCCCTAAAATCCCATGCCTCTGATGTGAGATCCTCTTCCCTATCATAGAATCCTGCCTTTCTGTCCACCTCTTCCCACTACTGTCTTTCTTCTTCCTCCTTTGTGCCCTCTAGTAGTCCTAGCAGCAGTGGGGGACTCAACTTGAGGCCAATCCAATGGGCCTTCAAGCTTTGCATAGAGTGCTTGTACAGTGGCACTCTCCTCAATGCTTCCTTCATCCTGTTTGAGGAGTGATACTCCCTGATCTGTAGGCTGTGTGGCAGTGCGTTCCACCTTCTCATGCAGGCATGAAAGTAGTCATCTCCAAGCAATCTCTCCATTTCCTCAAAATGTGCAATAGCTTGGACTTGATCATTGATGTACTTAGGGCACTTTGAGGATCAGCTACAAGTTTCTAGTGTGTGCTAATGACAGCCATAGGGTCTGATGGCTTTGCACTAATCATCAGGGGCTCATTTTGTTCTTTTGCCATCAACTTCTTGATTTCTGTGGCCCTTTTCTCCTCATGACTCATCCAAGATGCCATGGCCATCAATTGCAAGTCCCCTAACCCAGCATTGGGGTCCCATAGGTTCATATCAGTAAGGGCCATGTTATGCAAACAAAACTCTGCCAACTTTTCCTTGTCCTCTACTAAATTGTGATCACATAGATCCATGAATTGTTTATAATCCTCAAAAGGCATGGTGCCTCTCTATGCCAGAGTCTTGATTTGGAACTGTAGTCACTGGTATTTGAGGTATACTCCATATGATTTGGCTGGTTGTCTACACTGTAGTGCCTCCATAGCCTAGTTGGCCATGCATGCTAGTTGTGCTTCCCTTTCTTGCTGCTATTTCCTTAACATTTCATTTTCTGCTTCCAAGTGAGATCTTTTGATTGCTTCTGTATGTCTTACAGTGCTCAATTCCTTACCCATCTCTCTCATCTTGTTCTCCATGTGTCTAATGTCTTCCGTCCCTTTGGAATTAGCGATCTGTATCCATCTATGGCTCCTTACCCTTTCTTTTTCCAATTCAAAGAAAAGTGGGACTACGAATTTCTGTTGAATAATTTTTCCTCCTTTAAGAAGGTTGTAATAAGAGCCTAAACTAGGCTGGGGGTCAGGTTATCGTATCTCTACTACCTCATCCTTCCCTTTGGTCTGCTCTTCTACCCTTTTCTCATGTTTCTCAGTCTCTTGTAGCTTTGTTAGGGTCTCCTGTAGAGCAGTCTGTGCCTCCTGTAGGACTGCTTTTGAGTCCTGTAGTTTTATTCTCTCCTTCCATGTGGAAGATCTAGGGCTGCCTCTTTCACAAGTTATGGGGGTTTCGGAAGGTGATTCTTCCCCTTTGACAGTGGGGGAATATTCAATGATGATAGGCTCTTTTGAGGGTGGCTGTGGTTTCCCTGTTTTTATTCTTGTACTTTTTTGAGCCCTGAAATACATTGATGGTTTCCTTTTTCTCTTTTGTTTGGGCTTAACTGGGGTGCTGAGTGTAGCAAGAACAGTTGCTGCTTCCCTTTCTAGTGTCTTAGGAGACACTTTTGTCTTCTTTGCCCCTTTTCTTCTTCTTTCGTCTTTTCTACCTCTGCTAGTTTTGTCTCCTCTAGCTCTATTTGGATTTCCTTCTCATCTTGTTTAGTTTCTACCTTCTCCACTTTAGTCTTTCTTTTCTCTGATATAGTCCTTTTCTTCGCTACGTTCCTTCTTCTCTGCTTTGGTCTTTCCCTTCTCTATTTCATGTTTTTCCTTCTTTGTTTTGGTCTTTTCCTTCCTCGTTTCAGGTTCTTCCTTCTCTGTGTTGGTGTCTTCTTCCTCTGTTTTGGTTTCCTCCTCATCTTCCCCTTTTTGGTCTTCCCCCTCACTTTCAGAAGGATTGAGGTCATATGTGAGGGTTTTTATATCATCCTCTCTTGTCATATTTATGAAAATCTCCTAGGCTATGATGATTGTGAAGGTTTGGAGGGCTTCTTCCACCAACAGTTTAATTAGTACATGGTGATCCGATTGGTCTAGACCTCCTGTCTTCAATTTAATGCTGGAATCTATAAGAGACTGTAGGAGAAAATAGGGAATACTAAGTTTTTTGGGTGTGGGAATATCCATGCCATATCTCAGCTCACGTAAAAGTATGAAATGGTAACCATAAACTATGTTTTACCTTCCTTCATAGGAAATGTACTTGATAATTTGGTAGTTGACCTCATCCCAAGGGTAAGGTATGCTTGTCCTCCTGATGCCATTTTTTTCCTCTACAAGATTCTCATTTGGTTGGAAGAAGGTTTTCTTGGCAACTTGACCCATTGGCTTTTCTTCTTTGCTTTAGGGTAGTCCAAGTGGAAGACTGGTAACCCTACTGATAAACTCTGGGGTGATTTCTATGGTGATACCCCTAAAATTAACAGTGGCATGGGTCTTTGAGTGGGGTACCAAGGAGAGGGAAAACTCCCGAGTCACTTCTTCATCATACCCTCGAAGTTTTCGAAAAATGGCATCTAATTGGCTCTAGTAAAAATGGCTACCACCTCTGGATGTTCATGGAGCCTGACTGAATTTAGTGGTTCCTTCCTCATTAATCCCCTTGTCATTATGTTTATAATCTTTTGGAATACCTCAAGTGGAGAAGGAGACAACAATTTTTCAAAAACGGGAAACACAGAAAAAAACTGTGTTTTTCTTTACGAAACATGGATACTTTTTTAATGCAATTTCTCTCCTCTTCAGGCTTAATTCTTCCCTAAAATTGCATCATTCCCTGTATATGTGAATACCCAAGGTGGAGAAGGAGACAACACTTCTTTTGCAGAAACAGGAAACAGATAAAAACTGTGTTTTTTCAAGAAACAGGCAGACTTTGGAATGCAATTCCTCTCCTTTTTCAGGCTTAATCCTTCCTTAGAATTGCATCACTCCTGGTATATATGAATATGCAAAGTGGGTTTGTACTGAGCCTACCTCTTCAAGTTCGAATTTGAACGAAAACCCCGTGTTCTCTTCTGCAAAACTGCTTACTGGCCCTCCTGTAGAAATGGTTGGAGGTTTTCCTATAGAACTGTTACTGCTCCTGTGGAACCTGATAAGAGGAAGATTTCTGAAAATGACAGAGAGTGATGGTTTCGAGGCTCTAGAGGTAGCATGGAGCTCACTGCAGCCATGGGGATGATGATAAAATGGAAAAAAATTTGGTGAATAAGTTTGAGGAGAAGTACTTATGTTCACTCGAGATATTTCCGGAAATGATGTGAGGTGGCGAAAAGGGTATGTTGCCATTATTTGGACCGTTGGTCCCCAATGTTGTGTCATCATAAGTCTTCATGCCCTCTGCCCGCAATCACTTCCCATCATTTGCATTGGAGTTCAAACATTCGCCACTTCTTTTTGGATTTTTCGTGAGTTGACGAAATACACGTGTGGTGGATCTCCGAATGAGCGTAGTCGAACTGGGTGAGGGTGGCCAATTAACTGGCCACCTTTCTGGTTTAATCCCAACCATTCCATTCATTCATGCATTTTTTGAATTATACAGATGCAATAGAGGAGCGGGTTAGACACTTACTTGCAGGTTGAATGCTCATGTTGTAGTGCTGCTAGGTTCTGTTGCTGCTGAATGCTCATATTTCAGTGCTGCATGCCTATATCCCTTCTACTATATACTCTTTGCTTCTTGATATGTGGCTCAGTTGCTTTGTACAAGTTCCCTTTAGCTGAATCTTACTTCGGACATCTTCTGCATTCTTGTGGCTGCACCTATTTTGTTGCTGGAGCTTGATTTTAAGGGGATCAACTGCTACAGGAAATCCTTCCTGTAGCTGCTTCTCCCTCTAAAATTTTTAGCTGATGCTTGTGCTGGGAGCTGTGAGGATGCTACTGAAGATTCTGATGGCAATGGAGAGGGATTTGGTAAGCTGCAGGTGAGTTGTGGAGGTGTTGTTCTTTTTATTTCCTTATTTTTTTTTTTTAAACTGGTTTCTGTGTTTTTTCTGCAGGAAGGAAAGAAATCAATGGAAATGAAGTGGTGCAGGTGTGGGATGGATGGTTAGGATGGTGAATAGCTATAGGATGGCCTACATGCTTTCCAAGAAAAATCCTCAGCTCCTCAAACTGTTTGTAAAATCTATTTCGAGCTCTCTGTGATTTCTACAGGAGCCTCCTGTAGAACAAACAGGGTCTCTTGTAGGATGCACAATGTTCAGAAAAAACACAAAGAGGTGGAAAAAAAGTCAGAAATGATGGAGAAGAGTATAGAGGATGTGTAATAGGCTTTGTGGCATGTCCCCTTGCTTCCTGTGGTCCATCTGTAACCTGCAATGCATTTGAAAAGTCAATTTTCTCTTTTCTTTTTTCTCTGTTTTTTTTTTTGAAAAGACAACCAGGGCACCTCCAGGAGGTTTTCACCTTACTTGCCTACCTTGGGCACCTCTAATGGAGATTTTCACATAGGGATCTCTCTCTCTCTCTCTCTCTCTCTCTCTCTCTCTCTCTCTCTCTCTCTCTTTGTCATCACTGGGCTGCCTCCAAAGAGGTTTTCAACCCAATAATCAGACTCAAACGCCTCATAGAGGTTTTCACTTGAGTCCTTATTATTTTTATTTTTTCCTCAGTGAGTGGGTGGAGTGGAGGCTGAGACCTGCTCCACTACCAATACTGTCTTATTCAGATCTTCAATGAATTCTTGCTTGGAGAGGGGCTTCTTGTAAATTTTCAATCTATGTCCATTGACAAGCATGGGGATGGATTCCTCATCAATGGTTATGATCAGAACTGAACCATTTTCATTTCATTTTTCTATAGTGTAGGGTCCCAGCCATCTTGTCCTCAGCTTGCCCTTGGAATCTTTATACCTTGAGTCATACTGCAGCACCCAATCACCTTCTTGGAATTGTTTCTCCTTGATATTTTTGTCATGCCATATCTTCCTTTGAAGCTAGACCACCTCTGTGTGGAGAAGGGCCTGCAATCTCTGTTCATCCAATCCATTAAGCTCGAGTAACCTTTCCCTTTGTGCATGGCTGAGATCTAGGTCTAGCTGAGCTACCATCCTTAGTGTATTGTATTCAAATTCTATTTATAGCAAGGCCTTCTTCCCATAGATCAGTTCATAGGGTGTTGTTGTGGGGAAAAATGCCTATTTAGGATGATCCTATCCACCTAAGGTGTGACAGCGCCTTAGCAACAAACGAATACAGCTATTATGATTTCTTCCTTTATGAAATGTGAAAGAGGGGAGATTGGCAGACTTACCGTTATCTTCCGGTTGTCCCTCGATCTAGATCCTCTTCCCCTTTGTGTGTCTACAGCTACTCGCCTCCTCGCTTGCCCAAGAGAACAGCTACTTGAATCCCACGAGGTCACAAGAGAACAGCTACCTGTGACAAGAGAACAGCTACTTGCGACAAGAGAAGAACACAATAGAAAGGCAAATGTACATATTCATAAATGATTTAGGATTAGAAGCAAATCAAATACACTAATGCAATCATACAAAGTACACCAGCATATAGGAAAGAATCAAGATAGCTTTATTGAAAGTAACAGGGTTCAGGAAGAGATACAACCCATGGGGATCCAATCCAGCATCTCCTTCCCAGCAGAATGGAATTCCCTCTTCAGCTTCAAAGCATAAACACCCAATGTATCCAGCCACAAACCAACAACAATTCTTTACATTCACAAAATTCCAGCCTCTCCGACCTCTTGTAGGAGAGATCTATATATAGGGATATTGGAGAGAAGATGAGTCAGCTTGAGACTGGTATGAAACTGACTAGTGTCCTCTCCCTCTCATAGTTCTTGAGTCCACTTGGAGGTTCTTGCTTCCACTTGGAGATTTGGAACCTCTTACTCATCACTAGTCGAATTCCATGATCCAAGTGTCATTTTGGAAGCTTCCTGGGCATTGACACCTTGAGAAATGACTCTGCCACTTGTCCAAACTCGCTCAGCGCAGGTAGCCTTTGTTGCAGTTGACATTCAACGCAGGTAGACAGTGGAGCAGTTGACAGTCAGCGCAGATGCTCAGTGGAGCAGTTGACATGATCCAGAATTGGCTTGTTTTTTATTGTTTTCAGGTGGAGAACTTCAGTGAATTGCTGTGGTTAGTTGGCCTTGTTCCTCTAGGGGTAGGAACAACATGTTTAGGGACTTTGGATCCCTTGATTATCGACATTTCATGCTTAGTGATGCAAGGCACAAAAATGTCTATAACAGTTGCCCCCTAAAGTATGAGGCCGTTTATCGGGTGAAATGCTTTATCCAGGAGGGTCCGAAGTTCATCCATCTGCTGGGAGGAGACCTGTAATAAAATACAATACAATACATTATGATTCATTCTGCTTTCATGATCTAGCTGAGGCGGACATTCCCATGCTCAGCTTTATAAATTCATTTTTGTACATAGAACAGACGATCATCTGATGGTAGAATGATAATTTTGGTGAAATTATCATCCTTTGAGTAGGATGATCATCTGCTGCAATGATGTACATGTCAAATGTCTTTATTTTTCCTAAATATATATCGCAGCCCGGATGGATGAAACTAGATCCGGGGTCTTCAAACTTGTTCGATCTTCACTCTAAGTACAAGTCGATCCATGTGAGAATTGCATTGAAGTCGAACATGGAAAGACATCGCTTGATTACCGGTCAATGATGTAAACCGTTAACAAGCGCAAGAGGAATCACCGATAATGATAATGACCCTCAAGGTACTGCAGTACAATTCACGTGGTGTGAATAAAGGACTTGGCGTCGAACACCACGCAAATTCTTCTGGTCGAAGGTCATTGATGTATACCTGTCGCCGGAAGTGAGAAACTTGCCATTGAGGCATGCAAGCTTCAAAGTACTGAAGGGGTTGTTCCTAGATCAACTTCTTGGATAATGAGCTGATGTCGACAAGAAGCGATCCGTCACAGGAGGGCCTTAATGAATCCCACATCAGTGACACGGAACGGAGCTAATGACTTTAATGGAGGTGAAAACGATCTGTGACATATGATTCAGGGTGGTGGTCATGAATGGATGAAGGATAATGTATGGTAGTGGATGGGACCTGGTTGACTCTTTCTGAATGACTTCTCTTGAACATATGGCGACACTGATGCGATGGATCGGTAGCATTACCCCAAATATGGATGGTATGGCGAGACCATGGTGATGTGACCGGTGAATGAAACAACCCAACCCGAATGTGGTACGGAGGAAAAGTGTCATGTTCAAGAGCGACCTGCTACCATCAAAGTTTTCTTGATTTTTCCCAATTTTTCCCCAGTCATTGCTGACCAGTACCTCTTTATTTTTGTCAAGCTTGAGGAGGATGACATATGCTTGTTCTATAACCTGCCCTTCGGGCAAGCCTATCGCTATGTTTTAACGAGCCTAGCGATAGGGAAACTCGTTCTTGTCTAAAGACAAGTTTGTCGCTATTTAATCATTTTAACGAGTCTAACGACAAGGATAACTCGGTCCTTTTCATTTTTAGAGAGTCTGAAAAGGTACATAAAGTCAACTCCAAAATTCCTTTTTCGTCATCTAATCCCTTAAGTCCGAAAAAGTATAAAACAATACAGAAGGGATGAGTTTTCGATAACTTTAACGAGCCGAATAAAACAAGCGCTCGACCTTTTTGTGCAATAATCCCTCAGGTCCAAAAAGATTAAAATCTAGAGGAGGGATAGCTCTTCTTGTCCTTTAACGAGCTGGAAGGCCAAAACTCGGCAATCTTTTCATATTTTACGAGTCAGTTGAAAAGAGCTTAAAGAAGACTCGTTTTTTGAGGAACGAGTGATAAACAGGGATAGCAACTGATTCCAGGTACAGGTTGGAATTTTCCAATCACGACAGTGTCACAAGGATGGCTAGGTGAAATCACTCTTCGCAGCTGTCCCTCAAAATGGGTAAACAATCATATGGGGGTGAACGATCGGCCAAATGAAAAGTGGAGGTGGCAGGTGCAAACACGACCAACGCTTTTATGGTTGATAAATTTACGATCACGGTGGTTATTTACCGGGATAGGTTCATTTTTTAGTTAAAAATGAGCTTAAACACTGGAGGAAACTCTGCTCACTGCTTATATTTATTTTTTAACGAGCATGAAGACCGCGTTAAAACTGCTCGGTTCTTGTGTTTATTTTTTAACGAGCATGAACTTTATGCTAAAACTGCTCGATTACCCAGTCATAAGATAAGAGTGTCTCATGAAAGATCCCATTTTTTATAGAGCTTGCGCCTTACCAAAGCTATGCTCACTCTTCCTTTCTTTATGCAAGTTTGGAAATGACTAATCCTACGAGTTTAAAGGGTTAGACCTACATGTTTAAAGGGAGGACCTAAAAATTTAAAAAATAAATAGTCGCCCCTTGCTTGCACTCCAAAAGGTTGCATGCCCCCAGGTATAAAACAGAGTTTCAAGGTTACCTCTACTTACCCTCTGCCAAAACATTTGTTTTAATCGAGAGAGGCTTACCTCTTTTAGGTTACCCAAAGATTGTATCATTAATCTTTCAAACAAAACACTTCCTCGGCAATGTTTACCGAAATAGACAAGGGTGAATGACCATTGTCAAACACGTAACTTTGACAAAAGAATCTTATTCTAGAACAACCCCTCTTCCATCCACGGACAGGGTACGGACTAGTCATATTCTCCCGCGGAAACCTACCCTATACCCAAAGTTTCCCTGCCGAAGCAGACCAGGATGCATGCCCCCTGGGTTCCGGTCATATCCTCCTGGATTACTCGCGCTCATCAGGAGGACGGACCGTGGGTTGAGACACTTCTTGCGTGAAAAGACCATTTAGGGATGGTACATGACTATTTGCGATGTGTGATCCGTGAAACGAAAGTTGGTCTACGAGCTTGACCATTCTTCCTTCATGCGGAAAACACATTACTCTAAAGAGTGAGGAGACTACAGCTCCCATGCAATATATATAGTCTCGTCCAAGGAGTAGGTTATAATCCAAGGGTCCTTGAACGACCATCACGTTCATTTGAACGGTCTTCCCTTTCAATGTTATAGGCACATTGGGGAGGATCCCTAAAGGTCGACTGGTTCCTTTATCAAAACCTGATAGATTTCTCATCTCAGGTAAGAGCGCTGGCGAACCAAGCGCTCTCCAAGCAATAGAGGAAAGGATACTCACAGATGCCCCCTCATCAATAATAGTGCCAGCCATTACCATTCTGTATATTTGACAAATAATTCTGAATGGTATACTGGCTGGCAACCGGGGTCTGCCTAGTTGGTTCCAATCAAAGGACACAACCAGGTTGCTTGGTGGTGGGACCGAATATACGGCCGGATAGCGCTCTGATGAACTTCCTTCCTGCGATAAAGGAATGGTGGCATTGCCCCCTTGATCATCAGAGTCAGTGCTGATGAAGAGAATCTGGATGGTGTCATCTTCTCCTCTGTGAAGGTGTCATTCGAAGATGGAGCCTCTGAAGGCAAAACCGGGTCAACTGCCGTATCAACCTTTTGACTTTCGTCAGGCATGGATCCAGACGGTTCATTTTCAATGACAGGTGCTTCGGCTGACCATCTAAGTGGCTCAGCCGGATTCTCAACTAGTGAGGGACTTGGCAGGAGTCTTTGATATCCAGGAGGGAGGTTTGCTCGTAAAATCGGGTGATCTTCCAGAACTCTTTTTGCCTCGTCTAAGAAGGGACAACGGTGGATGGCGTGATCGCCTTCACACAGTCTGCAGGGAAATTTAGCTTTCCCGCTCTGTCCTGGAGCTTCACTCCCACTAGTTGACGGTGAGCAGTCGACATGACTATCAGAGGTCGATGCTCCCGAATTGTGCAAACGGGGGGACCAGTCTCTTAGTATCCGTGGGATACAGGGACAATCTCTATGGAAGTGGTCTCCCCTGCAGATGACGCATGGCGATTTAGGCCTTATGAGTGCGGTGTGTGGATTTTTGTTAGATGACACTTGTTTGCCCCCAGTCGCCTTAGGCTCCTTCTTCTTCTTTTCCTTCTTATTCTTCTCCTTCTTCTCCTTAGGAACTCGGTTTTTTGATTTACCAGTTCCGTCAAGCGAAGAGGAAGGAGGGGAGGAAGATGAAGTTGAAGGCTGGGAGGCAACTCTTGTCTAATCTAACTGTTGACTCGACTGTTCAGGAATGGTGGTATTCTGAACGACATTGGTTGAAAAGAGCCAAACTGGTAGGCCAATTGTCAGTCCAAGAGGAGAAGGGACTAGGATTTCCACCCAAGGGAACTCCTTGGTTGGTGTGCTCCATCTTTTCAACCTAAAGATCAACGCAGGATTAAAGGGTGATTGTTCCATTTAAAATAAATTGTTAACGATGCTTTAGACACAACTTGCTTTTTCAGTTTTAAAGAGTCGAGAAAAAGCTAAAGATGACTCTAGTCTCCTTCGATGTTTTAACGAGCTCGAAGTGACAAATGCTCGGATGGACTTTTTCTGTTATAGAGTCTGAAAAAGGCCAAAAGAAACTGCTCTGGAGATCTAGGCAGAGGGTGTGCCAAACTTTTCGCAAAACCACAGAATACTTTTTACGGTACGGGTGGTCGATCTTCGTGAATGCTGTGTTCATTGCATTGTGATCAGTAGGGCGGCCGACACGGCTTCCTAAGGATAAAAGATATATGCCTATAGGGGTCTCCCAATATATACGCGACGGTACATGGGAGCACAATCCGTATTAGCGCTACCGTCTCTCAGGAGGAATCACCCACCTTCTTCAAGATCGACAGTCACTATGCTTAACAACGCCAGAACACGTCTCTAGCCTAGACCTCTATGTTGTGCGTTATGTTACAAAGCGTTGTTAGGTTCATTCAGTTTATTTTAGGTTGATCTTTTTAAAGTTTGCCTTTCAAGGTTCACCACGAGATGTATGATACAAATTCCTAAATGCAGTCTAAGATGATAAGCAAGCTTTATTATCTTTCAACTTTGAAAATCCTAGCTACTAAGGGAAAAGAATAACATAATCTTTTCTCAAAGAGCAATCAGCACACTCTAATGCACTTTCCCTAAATCCAACATGCAAACTTATCAAATGCAAAATGCACAATGCAGGTGTTTGTTTTCCACTTTCTTAGTATAAATGCCTACAAAGAAAGCCTTTTGCACAAATTTGAATTTGCTTTTAAAATGATCAATACAAACAAGTTCACTCTTTTCAAGAACAACAAGGGTAGAAGAGATTACAATCACTTTGCTATTTTTCGAAATAAAGACTTGTTTTGACACTTAAAAGACACAAATTCAAACCAATAAGCAAAAGTAAATCTATAATCAATCTGCAATCAGCCAATGAACTCTCTTCTAAGATCACAATCAAATCTGAATCAAAGGCTACAAGATGACTACTTTACTCATGCAAAGGAAGACTGTCAATGACGCCACAAACACATAAAAACATTCACAATCTTTTTGTACAAAAATGAGGCGGAATCAAGCAAAGAAAAGCTTATCAGACTGGTACCTATGCTGGTCAAAGGCTACAAAACAGAGATCAAAACAGGGCAACAAAGGACAAAGAACCCCAGCTGCTCAAGGCCACACTGGTTCAGCGCAGGTCTAACACTGTCAGTTTGACATTCAACGCAGGTAGCCCCTTCGGGACCTGCATTGAAATGCAGACTGCCTTCACAGTGTCTGCGCTGAAAGGGAAAACTCTCGTTTCCCTTGGTTTCTGGGTCACAAAATGCTCAAAAATCAATTGTTTCAGGCCAAATCAGAAACACAAGCAAGGTATAAACAGAGGGATACTTTGATAGGGTACTAAAGACTATCACAAGGATCATCAAATCATTTGTGGATCTAGTTTAGATCATAGACAAGTCCAACAACTGGATCAAAGCAGCAACTTTTTACTTTGCATCCGGGAAAGATGCAATTCAAAGTTGCTGTCAAGTCTATGAAGTAAACAAATGACGAAAACACAAATGAAATGAATAAACAAGTTCTTCCCCAGTGGAGTCGCCAATTTGTTGTGGGGAAAAATGCCTATTTAGGATGATCCTATCCACCTAAGGTGTGACAACGCCTTAGCAACAAATGAATACATCTATTATGATTTCTTCCTTTATGAAATGTGAAAGAGGGGATATTGGCAGACTTACCGTTATCTTCCGGTTGTCCCTCGATCTAGATCCTCTTCCCCTTTGTGTGTCTACAGCTACTCGCCTACTCGCTTGCCCAAGAGAACAACTACTTGAATCCCACGAGGTCACAAGAGAACAGCTACCTGTGACAAGAGAACAACTACTTGCGACAAGAGAAGAACACAATACAAAGGCAAATGTACATATTCATAAATGATTCAGGATTAGAAGCAAATCAAATACACTAATGCAATCATACAAAGTACACCAGCATATAGGAAAGAATCAAGATAGCTTTATTGAAAGTAACAGGGTTCAGGAAGAGATACAACCCATGGGGCTCCAATCCAGCATCTCCTTCCCAGCAGAATGGAATTCCCTCTTCAGCTCCCTTCAAAGCATAAACACCCAATGTATCCAGCCACAAACCAACAACAATTCTTTACATTCACAAAATTCCAGCCTCTCCGACCTCTTGCAGGAGAGATCTATATATAGGGATATTGGAGAGAAGATGAGTCAGCTTGAGACTGGTATGAAACTGACTAGTGTCCTCTCCCTTTCATAGTTCTTGAGTCCACTTGGAGGTTCTTTCTTCCACTTGGAGATTTGGAACCTCTTACTCATCACTAGTCGAATTCCCTGATCCAAGTTTCATTTTGGAAGCTTCCTGGGCATTGACACCTTGAGAAATGACTCTGCCACTTGTCCAAACTCGCTCAGCGCAGGTAGCCTTTGTTGCAGTTGACATTCAATGCAAGTAGACAGTGGAGCAGTTGACATTCAGCGCAGATGCTCAGTGGAGCAGTTGACATGATCCAGAATTGGCTTGTTTTTGAGTGTTTTCAGGTGGAGAACTTCAGTGAATTGCTGTGGTTAGTTGGCCTTGTTCCTCTAGGGGTAGGAACAACATGTTTAGGGACTTTGGATCCCTTGATTATCGACATTTCATGCTCAGTGATGCAAGGCACAAAAATGTCTATAACAGGTGTGAACCCTGTGGTGGTATTCCATGTTGTGTTGTAGGCCCAGCTGGCCTCAACCAATCAATCTGCCTAATCTTTTCTGCTGTTGCTCGCTACCTTGGTCAGAATTCCTTCCAAAGATTTGTTAGTGACTTCCACCTATCCATTTGCTTGTGGATGGTAAGGGGTGGAAGTCCTGTGCTTGATTTTATGATGTGTGAGCAAATCTTCAATAAAATTGGAAGTGAACTGACTTCCTTGATCTGTAACCAATTCTCTTGGATACCTGAACTTATAGAATATGTTCTCTCTCAAGAACTCAGCTACTTTTTCTTTTGTTTCTCCCTTGATTGCCTTTGTCTCTGCCCATTTTGTCAGATAATCGGTGCACACAACAATGTATTGTTTTTGGTTTGAAGGAGGGTTGATAGGACCCACAAAGTCCGTGCCCCACTTCTCAGATGGCTCAAGAGTCACTTGAGGTTGCATGGGCATATCATCCTTTGGAGTAGGTTTCCCCATCCTTTGACATCAATCACATTGGTTGATATATCTCTTCACATCTTGATGAAGAGTGGGCCAATAGTAACCTACTTGCAGAATTTTGAAAGCAGTCCTCTTTGCTGCAAAATGGCCTCCACGAAGCCCATCATGACAGGTCAGGAGAATCTCAAAAAATTCCTCCTCCTTAGCACATATTCTCAAATCTGATCTAGGCCAAGTTTGAAGAGATTTCCCCCAATCCAGGTGAAAGGGGCACTTTTCCTCATGATCTTTCTCTTGTCTTTGGAGGACAGGTGTGGTGGGAACTGTGTTGAAACCAAGTAATTTGCTATATCAGCAAACCATGGAGAGAGTACTGAGATAGCAAATAGGTGTTCATCTGGCATTTGATCATCCACCATTCCTTCCTCACTAATAGGCAAATTTACTCTAGACAAAAAGTCAACAACAACATTTTCCTTACCAGGCTTATCAACAATGGTTAAATCAAACTGCTGCAATAAAAGAAACCACCTAATAATGCGAGAATTTACATCCGGTTTGTTCATTAGATACCTAATTGCAGCATGATCGGTGTGTACAAAAGTTTGATAACCTATGATGTAATGTCTGAATTTATTTAAATAATGTACTACAACTAGGAGTTCTTTCTCGGTTACCATGTAGTTTAACTCTGCCTTTAACAAATTTTTACTTATAAAGTATATGGCATAAGGTAAATTTTCATCAACTTGCCCTAATGTTGCTCCTATTGCTTTGTTCGAGGCATCTGTGTGAATGTGGAAAGGTAGGGCCAGTGTGTACAAAAGTTTGATAACCTGTGATGTAATGTCTGAATTTATTTAAAGAATGTACTACAACTAAGAGTTATTTCTCGGTTACCATGTAGCTTAACTCTGCCTTTCACAAATTTCTACTTATAAAGTATATGGCATAAGGTACCTTTTCATCAACTTGCCCTAAGGCTACTCCTATTGCTTTTTTCGAGGCATTTGTGTGAATGCGGAAAGGTAGGGCCCAGTTTGGGCCTCTCAAAATTGGGGCAGTCACAAGTTTACTTTTCAAGGTATTTAGGGCTTCTTGACAGGTTTAAGTCCATATGAACTCAACATATTTTCCCAAAATACCAAACAATAGAGAGGCTAGCTTATTGAGATCTTTAATGAATCTTCTGTAATATCCCACTAAGCCTAGGAAAATTCAGACATATCTCACCTTTTGAGGAGGTGGGACCCTTTGGATGATGTCAATTTTGTTGGGGTCCACCTGTAATCCCTGTTGAGATATTTCATGACCTAGCATGGTCCTTTTAGTCATCAAGAATTCACATTTTTCCGGATTGAGGGACAGGTTCATTTCAATACACTTGTCCAAAACTTTTCCTAGGTTAGATAAAGCTTCCTAAAAGTTAGAACCATAAGGAGTAAAATCATCCATATATATTTCCACTGCATCATGAATCGGTTCAGAAAATTTACTCAATACTGCTCTTTGGAAAGTGGCGGGAGCATTTCACAAACCAAAAGGAAGGACTCCATATGCAAAGGTACACCAAGGAAAAGTGAAAGTGGTTTTATCTTGGTCTTTCAGGCATATTTGGATCTGATTGTACTCGCTAAACCCATCTAGGAAGGAGAAAAACTTTTTCCCCACTAGACCATCTAACACTTGATCTATGAAAGGCAAAGGAAAATGGTCCTTTTTGGTGGCCTTGTTTAGTTCCCGATAATCGACACATATTCTCCACTTACCATTTTTCTTTGGCACTAGCACTAAAGGAGAGACCCATTCGCTGTCGGAGATGGGGTAGATGAATCCTACATCTAGTAACTTTTGAAATTCTTCCTTGATGATGTCTTTAAGGGCTAGATTCATCCTCCTTTGAGGCTACCTAACTGGTTTGCAATCTTCCTTAATGTAAATGTGATGAGTACAAACTGAAGGGTGCACTCCCTTCATCTCCTTATAGCTCCAGGCGAAGGCATCTAAATGTTTTCTCAATAAGCTACACAGTTCCTTTTCCTGGGAGGTGGATACGGATGAGTTGATTTTCAAGGTTCTTTCAGGGCCGAACTCTATATTCTTAACATGGAGAGAGGTTGGGTTGGCCACACAGAAGTCAGCTAAGGGAATGTCTTGGGTTTCTTTCACTAGATCTTCTAATGGAAAAATACTAGGGGGTGGATTCTAAATTAAATGTTCAATGATATCATCCTCAATTTGCAGTCCCCCCCCCCCCCCCATGATAGTTTCTACTGTACATAGTGGTGTAGCATAGACTTCATCCTCATTCTCCTCATCCAACCAGAGAGGTAGATCATGTTCTAGCAAGGGTTGGGCAGGAGAGTCTAGGATTAGCTGCTTAGACATATGCCCGTTCTTGATTGTCATGTTCCCTGCTCGATAGCTGATGTAGGCATCTGTAGTAGCCAACCAGGGTCTTCCTAGGATGAGAGGATACCCAGTGAGCTTTGCCTTCAGCTGGAGAACTAGGAAATCAACAGGGTACTCCCAAGAATCAATGGAGACCATCACATCTTCCACAATCCCTTCAGGGGTCACGGTGGAGTGGTCTGCTAACTGTAGGACTGTTGTGGTGTTTCTCAGGGAGCCCTCTTGAGCATGGTGTCCTTTGTCATCACATTAATGGTAGCTCCCAGATCAATCAAGCTATGTGGGATCATGGTGCCTTTGATGTGAACATCAACTATTGGGCTTCCAGGGTCTAGATACTTCGGAAAAATCACCTGCCCCAACATTAGGTCGGACAGTTGTCCTATGACATTGATGGTTGGGGCATCTCTCTTGCGCCTGTCTAGATGCCTAAAGCACTTCTTTTTGATCATCTTGTTGTATATAGGCACATCCTTTATGGCTTGGAGAAGTGGTATCTTTACACATAATTGTTTCAGTTCTCCCAGAAGTTCAGTTTCTTTTGGGTTAGGCTGTGTTGTTCCGGATAATCTCTCAGGAAAGGGTGGATTTGCTTTTGGTTCACTTTCCTCTTTATCTTCCTCTACCTCCTGGGGGGAAGGCTAGATATCTGGGAGAACCTTCCCAGATCGAAGGTTAATCTCCTGAATCTCCACAGCATAGGTTGGGCATGACGGTTCCCCACTATACACTTGTTGAGCCTGTCTATTGTTCGGGTTCGGGTTCAGTTGAGCAGGCACTTTGGGTTGCCTTAGTGGAGAAGGAGGGAATGGCTGCGGTTGAGCAGGTGGTGGAGGCAAAAGGGTGGGAGGAGAGTTGTACTGGGGCCTCCACCCCTGATGAGATGCATTCCACTGAGGCTGTGGCTAGGCATAGGAGTGAAATGAGTAAGTGGCTGGTTGAGCATGATATTGAGATGGGTATGCCCAAGGAGGAGGTGTCGACCAGGAAGGATGAGTAGGGGGACCCAAAGAAGGTATGGAAGTGGCTTGATTGGGGTTGTAGTATGCCTACGAAGTCCCTTGTATTCCATGCTGTTAAGGTCTAGGTCCATGCAGTCTCCTCTGGTTCATGAAATAGAGTGGTTCAACAGCTCCTTTGGCCCCCTGGTATACGGATTTAAGTCCGGGTAAGGAAGGGCACTTATTTGTAGAATGATCGTCTTCACAGGCTAAACAAACTTCTATAGAGTTCAATGGACACTCGTTCCTAGGATGCCTTCTGGTGCACCTAGGACAAAAAATGGCTAAAGCCCTCTCTGCTTCCTCATGTTTCCTTTTGATATGCAAGGTATCCATTTGCATGGCAAGAGTCTGTAGCATCTCACTCTTGAAGTATTCCAGCATGTTTCCAAGTTCACCTTTAAGGGATGAACTAGATGAGGAGGTATTGGCTGTGGGTTGACTCCCCATACCTCTCTTTCTAGCTACCCTAGAATGGTTTCTAAAAATAGTCTTTATGTCTTCATAAGGTAGTTGGTAGATGTCTCCCCTAGCCAGTAAATGGAGGGTGTCTAGAAGGTCTTCCGGAATTCCTCTAAGCAGGACCAACTTCAGAGATTCGGGGTCAAGTGTACACCTGGCCCTTTTATAACTAAGCTGGAACCTCTCTTCATAATCTTCCAAGGATTCATCACTTCCCATGGTCATTTAGAAGATTTCTTCCTTTGTGTCTTTTGACCTACAATAATCCTAGTATTTGTCGTTAAAGGATTGCTACATCTAAGCCCAAGTTGTGATGTTGTTGCCAGGTAACCCCATGAACTATCGCAATGCTGCATCCTTGAGGGTAGAAGGGAATAGTTTCAACTTCTACTCATCTTCTGCATAGTCATAGGTTCGACAGATAACAAAAAACTTAAATAGGAAGGTGTCAGGATCTTCTGTAGTCAATCCATGGAAGTGTGGTAGGGCTGAAGGGCTTATGTTCTTCATTGTAGTGTCCCCATTGGTCTCTCGGATGGGAAAGGTACCCTCTACTCTTTCTCCATTCCCCCTAGCATTTCTCTTTTCAGCCATTGTCTCAGGAGGGATGGTTTCTTCCTCTTTTTCTCCTATAGGTTCTTCAAATATATCAAGTTTTTCTCCTAAAGGTTCTTCTGGATCACTGCCACTGAAGAAGAGAGAAAGGTGGCTTTGTGATGTGGTGGGGGTGTTGGGTAAGAATTTTCCTGAATTATCTCTATTCCTACAAGGCATGAAAGGATTTTTTTTTTTTTTTTGGGCAATGGCACCAAAAAGTGGTGAGCACCAGTATTGCAGCAATAATGTTGCAACTCCTGGGGCTTCCTACTTTACTTTTATCAACCCGGTAGTTCGTAACAAACTTGGAAGCGACGGTGTTGTATGCACAAGTACTAGTTCTTACTGCAGGCTATCACTTGGTCAGCTGGTGCAAGATCACTAGGAGCTCAAGCCAACTTCTATGAATTCTAGAAGAAGCTCTAAATGTGATGAAAGAAAGCTAACTCTACAGAGGCTATTCTACTTACAGAAAGAGAAAGAAGATTGAAATGTGCAGTAAACCTAGCAAACCCTAATTTACCAACTAACCCTACTTTTGCAGAAAGGGAGACGAAAACCTATGCATTGAATGTAATTACCTACTGAGGAAGTAAACTACACCTATTCAAGCTATTTCTAGAAGGAAATGAGGAAAATTTGTCTTTTTGGGATTTTTATGTATTTTATGTGAAATTGTTGTGCATGTGATTTATTTGTTTATGGATGTGGCAGCGATTAGGTGGTGATGGAGGGTGACCTTGGGATCTACAGAGGTGTAGGAAGGTGTGGAGGGGTCCTAAGAGGCCTCTGGAAACCTTCTGGAGGCTTACCCTACAATTAGACTTCAAAAAGTCACTCATAGGAAATTCTATAGGAGGCTACAGGGGATCTACAGGAGGTTCTACAGGAGGATCTACAGGAGGATGCCGAGGGCTGTTTTAGAGGTTTTAAAGGTGGAAAAATGGTGGGAAAAGGGGAGTTGAGGACTAGAGGGATGTGTTAAGGTGTCTAAAGTTCACCAAGGAGGTTTAGGAAAGAAAATGATGGTTGGATTTGTTCAAGAGACGAGAGGAAAGTTTATGAGAAAAGTGCAGAAATTAGGGCAGATTTGCGAAGGGTTGTGCATGACCTGTGAACATGTAGTAGAGGAGATGGTGATGGCTGATTTATTGATTTATTATGAGAAAATATGTACTGTAAGAGAGCTGCAAGTCAAAACACTGAAACTGAGCAAGAAAAGAGCTAGTTGTACCAAAAAACAGAACTATATCTCATGTTAACCTAAATTCTGACCTAGGAAAATGAAATGTTGAACAATGCTATATGGAAAGGAAAGCATGTAAAGAGATTTATTGCAGAGACATAAATGAGTATGGAAAAATTGATTTGAAGCAAAACATTAACCTCTGAATCAAACTGTAACACTAGAAATTGCATGGGGAAAGCAAAACTGTGTTTTTATGGTAGCAAGCAGATCTTGACCTCAATTCACGGTCCCCAAAGGAGGAAAGGAGGTCAAGCTCTGTTGATGTCCATTTTGTATCTTTCTCTTACCCCTATTTAACCTACTTCAGCAACTGAAATGAAAACAGGTATGTAAACCACCAAAAGCAACCTATTTTAACCAAGAAAAAAACTATCTAACAACAACTAATTGATGAACTGAAACAAAAAATATGAATACAAACCAAGAGGTGTTGGGCAACTTGGGTTGGGTCCTAACCCAAGAGATTTAGTCCACTAGAAGGACTCAGTGCTGGCTCAGAAAATATTTCATCTCCATTATCAAAATAATAGTCACATTCCATAAAATTGTCCACAAAAAGTAAGCTCGAAATGAGCTGAGCAAAAGATGCAACAAAAGTACGAAACTTTGAATAACATCCAACTAAACTACTGAGCACCTAAGCCCCCCTATTTATACAACTAGAGCCTCCAACATCTCTCCTACAATCAAGGAGTTGTGGCTCCCAAGACTAGAGATAGACAACAATTCTTCTTCACTTGCTCGACTGCCCCTTTGATGCATGGATGTGGTTGCTTGTGCTCTGAGCTTTCTGAAGGAGGATTTGAGGTAGGGGGTCATAAATGAGGGGGAAACCCTCCTAAAAATCCTCTCCCTTGTTTTCCTCGAATATTGGTTGCCAAATTCTCATTAAACGTTTGACTTTGTCTCAAAATTGACCAAAAATCTGCATAAAGCACACACTAGACTTCATGGCATAATGACTAACCCAATTCATTCTATTAGCATAAATATAATAAAAAACATGCAATAAACTAATGAGAATGGTGGATTAAGCTGAGTTAGGAGGCCAAATGAGCCCATATAATTACCCATTTATGGGGCTCATCAATTTATTTAATGCAACAGTTCACATGTTTCCAACAAATAATTTGGTCTCCTTCCATAATAGGCATATGTTAAAATCATTAAATTCTCCAATTGCACGATGTGTTGCTGAGCATTGAAGGTGTTCAGAAATCAGTGGTGTTGATGATGATCAATTGGACCGTGAAGTTTTGTTGTGTCGTGGTCAGCGTGTTATGTTGACATGTAATTTATGGGTTGAAGTTGGCTTGGTGAATGGTGCACTTTGTTTTGTTAAGGATATATTCCCTTAGGTTTATAATATGAAAATCAATGATGGTCGATCATGTTTATTTTAATGTTTATAATATTTGTCTTGGGGTTTATATACGTTGGGTTTATAATATTAGTCCCGTGGGTTTAATATTATTCCCTTGGGTTCATCACCCCTTAGGGTTTTAGTACTAATCCCTTCATTTTATTATTCCCTTAGGTTTATAATATCGATTATGGTGAACCATTGTCAATCATAGCCAACCATGGTCAACCATGCTTGAATGTCACATTGTCACAAGGATTTTCTGATCATGAAAATAATGATGTTTATTTTAGTGTTTGTAATATTTATATTTGGGTTTAAAAATGTTGGGTTTATAATATTAGTCCCTTGGGTTTATATTATTCCCTTGGGTTCATAATCCTTTGGGGTTTTAGTATTAATCCCTTGGGTTTATTATTCATTTGGGTTTATAATATCAATCCCTTGGGTTTATTATTACCTCATGTTTATAATATCAATCATGGTCAACCATGGTTGAATGTCACATTTTCACAAGGTGATGCAGGTTACCCCTACTTACACCCACAGTATGCATGTGAAATGCATCAGCCCATTTGTCCTAGGTATTTTGATCCAAAATGGATTTTGATTAGACTCCTAAGTCTAAGTGTTCCTCACAAAGTTAAATGAAAGTCCAAGGAAGTTCTTGGAGATAGCCCCATTGCAGAGATCTTCTCCTTCTAAATCTACTGCAACTTGAATGGACAAAAATGGACTTAGGATGTAGAAGTTATTGCAAAAAGAAGATGCCCTATGTTTAGAAAAAGAGAAAAAATCCTCTAAAATGGGCAAAAAAAACCCTTATAAAGGGAAATCCCATCAGAAGAGGGTCAAAGGTGGACTTAAACGAAAAGGGGAAGAAACCACTGATTTCCGATCCCTGACATATCGGGTCAGAGGAAGGCACATGCGCATTATGAAAAAGACCCCGGCCGATGCAACATTGTGATCAGTGATCAATAGATGGACATCGGTGAAGGCATGGGACTTAAGGTAGAACCCCGGGCCAAGTGATATTGTGATCGTCGATATCGGCATTAGCAGATCGATGTCGACATAGGACATGATATATGGAAAGACCCCAGGACAATGCGATATGCGATTGTGATAAGTCAAATCGCTAAATTGCATCGCAACAAGACAGAGGAGCGGGACCATATATATATGTGACTTGCGATAATGCTAGACCAGACGGGTCTTATGGGTAAAAATAGATATATTTTGAGTTCCATAAAAAGGATTTTTTCAATGTAAAATCGCATTTCATTAAATAAATGAAATACAAAAGGAATGTGCCCGATGCGATGAAGCCATACCCAAAAGGGTTTATAAATTCCGTTGTATAGTATTTGAAGTCTGCCATAAAGCCATTTGTCGGGATTTTCCCATGCTTTAATGTATTTTTCCAATACAAAGGAAACCACAACACAGGGGCACTGTGACTTGCGATAGCGATTACAGGTAGACCCAATAGGAGTCTAGGGTGGATTTAATGATATTTCAGGTCCGATAAACAACAAATTGGTGGATTTTCCCGTGTTTTAGAGTATTTCTCTATGTCAATAGAGAATGACTATTATGAGGATTTCAAAGGTGCTGATGGTCATTCTTTTACAGAATAGGTGACCACCATCCCTGAAGGCGTTTAGCAATGATTGCTAATGCTCAAAGGGGGATTTGAGCTGACAAAGGCCAGGAGCGAGAGAGCCCAGAAGAGGAAACGAATGAACAACACCGATTGGCTTAAAAGCCATAGAATGACAGAGATAGAAGGGAGTGCTGAGATAGGAGAGTGAAAACAGGCAGCGCAGAAAGAAAAAGTTGAAGTGTAGAGCAGATGAATGAGTCACTTGGAGTTCAAGTGGAAAGCCAGAGGGCTGTAAACTGAGAGAGAGCCAAAGAAGCCAGAGCTAGAGCCAAGAGCTAGAGCCAAGAGCCAAAGCAAGAGCTGAGAGCTAGAGTGAGAGCCGAGAGCCAGAAAGCCGAGAGCTTCAAGAGCCAGGGATAAAATGGTGTCTAAACTCATTGTTTCTATGTAAAACAGTGGAGTTGAGCCAAGAGCTTGTAAAAAGGACTTTTCCATAATCCTAGAGAGCCTAGTTGAGTTGACTAGAGCTCACAGAGATGTATCCCAAGATTTTTGGGTGAACTCCTAATTAATATTGCTGTTATGTGTGATTGTTTACTGCTACATTGTATCTACTACTTTATTTACTATTATACATATTTATATATCAGTTTGAGAACATTAAATTACAACACATAAACAGTTTTAATAACAAACACCAGCATACACCTTATGTTCAAGCACATATTTAATTCCGTATTGGTTAATCATAAAGAGTTTGGAACCTTTAAGCTTTGGAAGTGGGATAGGTTCTTGTAAGTTAGATAAGAAGGTTAATGTTGGCTTGTATGGCCCTGACCCAAGTTTGGAAGAGTTGTTTAGCCAAACAAATCCCGTAGCTATCGGCCCTTTCAGCAACAGCCCGTGGGGCGCAGACTGAGGTCTCACCTGAGGTAGCGGGGGAGGCTGATGGAACTAGGTTTCCGCACCCTTGGGATGTCTTGATGTGGTCTGGAGGGTTCGCGCACCGTTCTGTGGCCCCGCGCTACTCTACTATGCATAGATCCGGAACAAAGCAATTTCTTGATACTTATTACTAATGAATTATTACAGATCAGAACTACCTTTTATGGTCTTTAAGCCAACATTTAATAGAGATAACCAGTTCACATTCCGAGAAAAGTTATAGATTTGCATAAACTCATAACATAATCATAAGCGCATAGATCAAATAGATATATTAATCATAAATTGACCAGATACACAATATTTCAAATTCAACACAGAATTTCAGAACCAACTTATCTTTATTCAATTCTTTCGTTAATACAACCAAATCTACCCTGCGCACTTAGCTACAGGGGTCTGCGCACAGAGCTACAGACTCTACCAGGCCTCTGCACACACAATTGCAGAGCCTCTATCTACCGACCAATGCCCTTGAGTCAGACTTACAGACACTTCAAGACTTCTTTCTTCAAAAACCCATTACATTCTAGATTCAAAAGTACATTCTAAACCTTACTTCTAACTCTAGAGCCTTGCCCTATTTATACATTTCCATGGTCTGCGGACCATGGGCGGGCCGACTCAATTCCTATTATTTTACATTATTTTTTGGCGGAAAACCCTTTGACTTGACTCATTACAATTTGTGCTCCGTGCATCTCACAGAGTCTTTACCATGCCTTTACCCAAAATCGCGGGCTTTTGAGCCCCAAAACCGTTACGCGGGGACTTTGCTACCCAACAGTCCCCCAACACAATCATCGTGACTCATCCCAAGTCACTCGACTAGTGTGGTAGTCTTCGTGTGGAGGTCAATCAACAATTTTTGTGCGTCGCTTGTGCTTGCAACAAAATCTATTGTTATCCTCTGTACCTGTTCTACGCGAGCCGCTGATGCATCTGTATCACGTACAGTTGCTTGTCCGGGATCACCTACTGCCTTCATGTGCACTAACTTTCCTTCGATGGCAGTGGAGACTGCGAATGCTTCGTCAAGCCAAGGCTGGATGCATTCTTTAAGCACTACCTCCTTTTGTCACGTAGCGTCAACTTGTGCCTTGAGAGCTTGGACCTCCTTCATTTTAGCCAACCTCTGTGTGATAGCGACTGTCTGTGCAGTCCCTCGGACTGTGTCATAAGCCTGCTGCAACTCTCGCACTTTGGTTTCCACTTGCTGTATGGTTGGGTCTTCTTGGAGGGGGATGAGTATAAGGAGGGATTGATCTAACAGTCCTGAGCAATCTTGGACAATGCACTTTATCATTTCCAATCCTGCTCAAATTTCACCACGGTGCTGCTCCCGAATTTCCGGCGGTATGGTTGGCTGCACCTTTAGCCTTATCGCTGCAATTTGTAGATTTAATTCCCATTGAGCCTTTGCGACTTCCTCTTGGGCCGTCCAGAATCCTGTGGCCATGCGATGAATCTTATCAGTTGTTGGAAGTTTGGCTGGGATAGCGAACTCCGGTACCTTGTTGCAAACTTCCATCATGGATTGGTCCACTTCCTGGTTGTGTGTGATCAAGTCGTCTTGCTAGAGACTGACTTGCTCCAGATTTTTCTTGTGCTCCATCAATGTTTGGAGGGCGCGGCCTTCCCTGGCTCGAAGCTCAGTGGTTACCCCATCCTATAGTTGGTACAAGGTTTCTCTAGGAAGAGTGGCCAGATTCAGCCCCCACCTTTGCATGTTCCCCTTTACTTCTGCTAAGACAGCGCCTGTTGGCAACACTAAGGTGTTCATTGTATTGGTGCACACCATCTGTTCAGTTGCAACTATGTCCTCGGTTAATTTTAGGATTACCCTGCCCAGGGGTCACACCTATAATGCCTACAATTGTGCTCGGATCTTCCCAAAACACTTGATTGCTCTGTGATCAGTTCCGTCCATGCATCGATAAGGACATTACTCGCCAGTTTGCTGCTATCAATAAATTCTTTTTCCAAAGATTTTGTTGTCTTTGACTTTTTGCGTGCGTGCGTTGATTCCTTGCTGCACAGTCGCTTGACCCGCGGTGATTTTGTAATATGGTCTGTGCGTGCCTGTATCTCCTTTTCCTGTTGCATGTCCTATTCCGAGGCCATTTCCTGATTTGCTGTAATTTCTTCGGCTATCACTTCCTTGTTTGCCTCCTTCCACGAAGCTGCTTGTTGTCCCTAATGGGTCTTTTTTGCTAATTGAGTGAGTTGCTGCTGCAGTTCCTTTTTTTGTTGCTATGCTACCATTCTTTCTAGTACAACCTTGTCTGAGGATGCTACTCAGGAGGCCATGTTGCCAATACCTCGTAAATAGCATTGTCTGTTGCAATGAATGGAAGCGTGACCCATGCTCGCTTTGGATCCTTTTACGCTCGGATATATAAGTTATGCATGTCCAGCTTGTACTCGGCCGTGCTTTGCATATTGTCATAGATTGTTGGAGACATTCATGGCCTGCGAGCGGTCCATGTCTGGATACTCCCCTCCATGAAGGTCCAAAAAAACCTTGATGTCAAAAACCCTCGCTGCGTCCTTTGTAGCCTAGAGAGAAGTATACCGCACTGCTTCTGGTAGGCTATCTCCAATGCTGGGAAACTAGCTACCCTGCGGAAATTCTCCTACAACTAGAAGGATTGATAGTAGCAACCATGCATAATAAAATTACTTACATTTGTCTTGTGCTTCTTGACAATTTGTCAAAAATTTGTCACATAAGAACTGCGCCTAGTTGAACTAAAGACCTTCCACATACTGTTCTGTAAGCGCAATGACAGGAGATGGCACCTCATCTGCATGACATTTCCTCATTAGTTTACTGGCTAGTAACTAGGTGGTGATTCTCACCCCTCAATCTTTGATGCTTGCTATTGCATACCCCTGCTTCTGCTTCTCCAACTTATATTTAGCCTTCATTGTTTTAGCGAGACCCACATCGCTACTTATTCTAGCTATGTGTGTGGGGTCATTCCCTTTTACAGGCAAGTGGGTAATCTGGTGTACTAAATCAGCTCTGATAGGAATCGTCTCCTCCAACCGGAGATACCCATCATGTACTAGACATAGTAACTGCTGGATAACGAAGATGGTGATGGCCGCACGGTGATAGTGAGGTAGCCACCTTAGATTAAGTAATCCCGCCTTCTCCACACCCAGTAACCACTTCTGCGGTAGTAATTTGTCTTCAGCGAATTCAAGGAACTTTTTGCTGTCTGCAAGGTCCCAATCTTCTAACTTGATGCTCGGAACTCGGCCTAGTGGCAACCAATCAAACCTTATCTCATCCGGATGAAGCAGGGTCTCGAGCGTATTCTTTGCAGCGTCCAAGTCCTTTGGTATCTTGGCCGGCTTGGTCCACAGGGAGATATATGGGGGTCACGAAAGGATTTGGAAAGCATCCTCTTTTTCCTCATCTCATGCGTCAATTTGATCGATCAAACCTTTCAAATCTTCATCGTCCTCCTCAGGTTCCATAGTGATTGCTTTGCCCTTTTCAGCTCCTAATAACTTATTGAATCTCGGCGATATCTTGACTGGCCCCATCGTTTGCTTGTTTTTCCGAGGCCGCGGTGTGCATGGGGATTTCGGCAGTTCGGGGACCTGGGCGGCTTCATCTAGCTCCTCCTGGGTTGAGTATAGTTCTTCCGCAAACCGTGCTCAAGTTCTCGCCATGGTACTCATGGAATACCTGGTAGCTGAGTGTTTACTGGTCGTTACTAGTTAAAATCTCAAATATTCTAGTGTCGTCCATAGGTTGTTATAGGAACATATAATTTTGAATTAATTCCTTCCCTCCAGTTGCAGTCTATTAACAACGTCTAGGCGACAGATCTTTTCGTATCTAGCTTGGAACTTTCATCTTAATGGCCCGTCGCCTGCTCCTCCCTAATGTAACTCAACTTTCTTGTTAGGAACAATGGTGTTAACGGTCACCTTGCGACCTTTCCGCGCGCTAGCGCTGTTTGTCGGGTGCAACCACGATCTTGTGGACCGAATGACTCTATATCGAACCCTTTTACCATGCTGGCGTCCCGCAAACTTGTTTATAGTCCCACGCCTTCTTTCAACTGCTTTGGGTGCTGAGATTGTGCTTTCTATAGCTAGTCAGGTGGTCGCACCCTTGCTGTGATTTTTTCCTACTAGCCCAGGCTGCGAGCACCTTTCGAGTGTCTTTGTAGCTGTTAGTTCTTTGTGCGTCATTGTGTGGGGTGTACCCTTCCGTAGGTGTGGGCGTAGCCATGATAGAAAGGTTGTGGTTCATTCTCATTCTGCGGGATACTCGACCGGAGCTGATTCCCTTATGTGCAGACTCAGGCGGCCTCCATGGGCATCGCTACTTTTCATCTTGCTAATTCCCTCCCTGACTAGCACACTTTTCTTTCTTAGCAGTGCCCCTGGTTCTTTAATTTCGTGAGGCTTGCTGCTACCCCGCTTATTTTGGGCTCCCTCCTGTTTAATTATTGACACTCTCATTTATGCCTCCATTCTATGATAGGCCCATCGAACCTGTGGTATCCGCAACTTCCCAGTGGGTCATTTTCTCGAGCGGACACTGAGCGTGCTTCCCCCTGTTCCCCTCCAGACTTTATTGCGGACCCGTGGTGAACTGGATTGCCCTATAACTCGTACGTGCACCTACCTCTAACATCCACCGAATCTTTGGGCATGTACTCCATTCATGAACAATTCTCACACACGGTGTCTTTGCAGGTCCATTCTAAGGCTTTTGTCTCAGATTCGTCGTTTTGCGTTGGTTGACTAATGCTTCCGCCTTCGTGACATCTGATGGGCCCTAGAAATGGGTAATTATATGGGCTCATTTTGATCTTAATTCAACTTAATCCACCATTCTCATTAGTTTATTGCATGTTTTTGAATATATTTATGCTAATAGAGTGAATTGGGTTCGTCATTTTGACATGTAGTCTAATGTATGCTTTATGCAGATTTTTTGGTCAATTTTCGACAAAGTAAAGGGATTTATGAGCAAATGGTAGCAAATACTTGAGGGAAACATGGAAGAGGATTTGTAGCGAGGTGTCTCCTTTATTTATGACCCCTTTCCTCGAATCCTCCATTAGCAACTCGGAGCACAAAGGTCCACATTGATGCATCCAAGGGGTAGCCGAGCAAGTAAAGAAGGACTGTTGTTTATCTCCAGTTCTAGAAAGCCGAGCTCCTTGATTTTAGGAGGACTGTTGGAGGAATCCATTTATATAAATAAGTGGACTTAGAGCCTCAGTAAGTTAGCCAGTCATTAGTATAATTTTTGCACTTTTATGCAACACTTATTCAGTTTATTTTCAAGTTTCTTTTTGAGAACAATTTATGTAATGTGACTATTGTTTTTGGTAATGAAGATGAAATAGTTTTCGAGCTAGTAATGATCTCTTTCATAGGGTTGAAGCTCTTGGTTTAGGGACCAACCCAAGCTGCCCAGCATCTCTTGCTTTGTACTTATATGTTTTTTCTTCAGTTCATGAGCTAATTTCTATTACATAGATTCATTTTGCTTTGTTTAGATTAAGTTGCTTTTGACGGTTTGCATAGTTGTTTTTGTTTCAGTTGCTCAAGTAGGTTACTATAATGACAGAATAAGATTCAAAAAGGCCAAAAACAAGCCCTGATCTCCTTTCTCCCTTTCTGGGACTATGATTTGAGGTCAAGGCACTACTGCTGCCACCAAAAACATAGTTTTGCTCTCCCATGCAACTTCTAGTGTGATGACTTGATTTGGAAAGATTAATGAATTGCTTTAGATTCAGTTGCCTAGATCATTTCCTGTTCTATTACAATAGATCTCTCTACATTTTTTTCTATTCAAGGGTTACTGTTCAACATTTCCTGTTTGTAGGTCAGAAATTAGGTAAAGTTAGAGAAATTTCTGTTTTCATAGTATAGTTAGTTCTTTCTTTGATCAGTTTTCATAAGTAGATGTGTAGATCTCTTGCAGGACACCTCAACTCACCATACATCCATAAAGCAGCCAGCACTAGCTCACTTTTCACAGATTCCCCAAGTCATTTGCAACATTTCGTCAATCTGCCCTAATTTCTGCGTTTTTCTCCATAAGCTTCCCTCTTGCCATTTGAACAAATCCAACCATCATGTTCTTTCTTGATCTTCCTTGACAAGCTCTAGACACCTAAACACCTTCATCTAGCCTTCAGTTACCATTTTCCGTCATTTTTCCACCTTCAAAACTTCAAAAATAGCTCTCGGCCTCCTCTTGTAGATCCCTTGCAGCCTCTTGGAGAACTCCCTGTAAGTGGTTTTTCAAAATCCAATTGCAATGGAAGTCTTCAGAAGGGTACTACGGGCTTCTTAGGACCTTTCCACACCTTCCTCCACCTCTAGAAAAACCAACTCCATCTTCCTTCACCACCAAACCTTTGCACAATCACAACTAGATAAATCACAAGCATAATAATTTCACATAAAAACACTCAAAAGCACAAAAAGATGTTTCCTTCTCATTTCTTTTCAGAAGTAGCTTGAATAAATGTAATTTACCTTTTTTAGTAGTCAATGGCACTCCTCGCATTAGTTTTTATCTCTTTTTCTGCAAAAGTAGGGATAGTTGGATAAATTAGGGTTTGTTAGGGTTTGCATTACATTTCAGTTTTCCTTCTCTCTCTATAAATAGAATAGCCTCTATCGAGTTAGCTTTCTTTCATCATAGTTAAAAGCTTCTTTTGAGAATTCATAGAAGTTGGCTTAAGCTCCTAGTGATCTTGCACCAGCTGACCAAGTGACAACCTGCAGTAAGAGCTAGTACTTATGCATACAACACTGTCGCTTCCAAGTTTGTTACGAACTACCGGGTTGATAAAAGTAAAGTAGGAAGCCCCAGGAGTTGCAGCATTATTGCTACAATACTGGTGCTCACCATTTTTTGGCACCATTGATGAGGAACCATCAGAGTATTTTGTGACTACTGTGTTCTTCTATTTTCTACTGCAACATTCTTCTAAGTAGTTTATTTCAACAAAAGTAGAGTAGTTGTTCCTTTCAATTTATACATTTCCTTGCTTTCTTTTCAGTTCTACAATTTCTGTTTCCGCAAAAGTAGATTAGTTCTTTCAATTCTGCAATTTCCATTTCAACAAAAGTAGATTAGCTATTTCTTCGCTTTCATTTCAATTTTGCAATTTCCATTTCAGCAAAGTAGATTAGTCATTTCCTTGCTTTCATTTCATTTTTTCAATTTCATTTCAGCATGTTCATTTCAGTTAGTTGCAATTTTTTTGTTCAATCAATTTCAATTTTGTAGGTACAAGCAGAAAAAAAACAAAAATCACCCAAAAAGAGATTTCCTTTCATGCCTCGTAGGAATAGAGATAATTCAGGAAAATTCCTACCCAACACCCCCACCACATCACAAAGTCAACCTTCTCTCTTCTTCGGTGGCAGTGATCCAGAATAACCTATAGTAAACCACCAGAGATATACGAAGATCTTATAGTAGAAGAAGAGGAAGAAACCATCCCTCCTGAGACCATGGCTGAGAACATAAACATTAGAGGGAATGGGGAAGAGTAGAGGATACCTTTCTCATCCGAGAGACTAATGGGGACACTAAACTGAAGAACATAAGCTCTTCAGCCTTACCTCACTTCCATGGGTTTACTACTGAAGATCCCAATACCTTTTTGTTTGAATTTGCTATTATCTATCGAACCTATGACTATGCAGAAGATGAGTAGAAGTTGAAAGTGTTTCCTTCTACTGGGACTACTGCAGGTCAAAGGATACCAAGGAAGAAATCTTCTGAATGACCATGGGAAGCGATGAATCCTTGGAAGATTATGAAGAGAGGTTTCAACTCAGTTATAAAGGGTCAGGTGCACACTTGACCCTAAATCTCTGAAGTTGGTCTTGCTCAGAGGAGTCCCGGAAGACCTTCTAAATACCCTCCATTTGCTGGCTGGGGGGGACATCTACCAATTACCTTATGAAGACAGAAAGACTATGTTTAGAAACCATTCTAGGGCAGCCAGAAAGAGAGGTAGGGGAAGTCAACCCCTAGCCAGTACATCCTCATCCAGTTCATCCCTTAGAGGTGAATTTGGAAATCTGCTGGAGGATTTCAAGAGCGAGATGATGCAGACTCTTGCCATGCAAATGGATACCTTGCATATAAAAAGGAAACAAGAAGAAGCAGAAAGGGCCTTGGCCATTTTTTGCCCTAGGTGTACCAGAAGGCATCCTAGGAACGAATGTCCATTGAACTCTATAGAAGTGTGTTCAATTTGTGAAGAATACCATTCTACAAATCAGTGCCCTTCCTTGCCCGGACTTAAAGCTACATACCACGGGGCCAAAGGAGCCACTGAACCACTCTATTTCATCAACCGAAGGAGGCCACATGGGCCCAGACCTTACCAGCAGGGAATGCAATGGACATCGCAGACATATTACAACCTTAATCAAGCCACTTCCATGCCTTTTTGGGGTCCCCCTGCTCATCCTTCCTGGTCCACACCCCCTCCTTGGTCATATCTATCTCAATACCATGCTCAACCAGTTGTTCATTCATTTCTCTCATGCTCAGCCACAACCTCAGTGGAATGCACCTCATCAGAGGTGGAGGCTGATGAGCCCCAAAAATGGATAATTATTTGGGATCATTCAACCTCCTAATTCGACTTAATCCACCATTCTCATTAGTTTATTGCATGTTTTTTATTATATTTATGCTAATAGAGTGAATTGGGTTAGTCATTATGCCAACAAGTCTAATGTGTGCTTTGTGTAGCCTTTTTGGTCAATTTGGAGACAAAATCAAAGGTTTAAATGAGCACTTGGCAGCCAAATTCGTGGGAGAACAAGGGAGAGGATTTGTAGGAAGGTGTCCCCTTCATTTATGGGCCCTTACCTCGAATTCTCCACCATCAGCTCGGAGTTCAAGGGCCACCAAATCAATTAACACAAGGGCAGCCAAGCAAGTCAAGTAGGACTGTTGTTAAAGCAAGTTTTGGGCAGCCGAGTCCCTAAAGTTTAGGAGGACTGTTGGGGTCCTCAATTTGTATAAATAAGAAGGCTTAGGGCCTCATTTTGGGGTTAGCCAGTAGTTAGTCATTTTGTATTCATTTTGTAGTCATTTTGTAGTTCGATTTTTAGGCAGTAGATTAGCTTTTCTTTCAGCACATTTTCAAGTTCTCCTTGTGGACAGTTTTTGGAATGTAACATTTCTTTTGATCAATAAAGATGAATCCGGCTTTGCACCAGCTCTAAATCTCTCTTAGGAGGCTGTAGCTCTTTTGGTTCAGCCCATCTCAAGCGCCCAGTACCTCCTTTGTTTACTTTCATGTGTCTTTGCTGCATTCTTAGAATAAAATCTACTATTTAGATTTAAATATTGTGTTGTTGTTTAGGTTGCTTTTGATGATTAAAAAGGTTTTTCATGTTTAGATTTACTTGATATGTTAATCATAGGGAAGATCTTTAGAAAAAGGCTACCAAACACCTTGGATCTCACCTCCCCCTCAGTGGAATCATGAGCTGGGACCAATGTGACTTTGCTACCAACAAAAACGTTGTTTTGCTTTGTCATGCAATTCTTAGTGTTGGAATCCTCTTTTGTAGATGCTGATATTAGTAGTGCTTATATGCTTCAGTTGATGATTTCTTAGTGGCATAAGTTATTTCATGCATTTCATTTCGAATAAACTGCTGTTCATTTCCTTTTGTTGTTACTTAGGTTAGAATAGAGTAAAGTGACTAGGTCATAGGTTTTATAAGTATTTGTTTGTTCAGTTTGAAAAACGACTTGCAGAGCTCCTGTACCACTCCTTCATCTGCTTATTCTCCATCAGCACCATCCACTCCACCCTCTACTTAGAATCCTTACCTCACTTTTGCCACATTTTCTCACATAACCCTAATTTTTGTACATCATTGTTTCAGCCTTCTTTGAGCCAACTTAGCTATCTACACCTTCTCACCACTCCATCCACCAGTCCCTGGGCCACTTCAGACCCCTATCCTACCTCCATATCCATTCATGCATCTTCCCTCACTCATCGATCCTCCAAAATCCAATTTTTAAACATCCTGTAGAAATTTCTGAACATCCTGTAGAAATTCCTGAAACATCCTGTAGAACCCGTGCAGACTTCCTGTAGAAGCTCACGAATGAAGTTTCTTGATAGCCAAACTTTGTGAAACTCTCTGGAAGGGTGTTAGGGACCCCTTAGGCCCTCTCTGAACCTTCCCTACCTCTTCCAAGCATTTCCTCTCGCCAATCCACCTCTACACAGTCAAAAACAGTTAAATTGTATGCATGATAATTGTGACAACTTATTCAAAAATACAAAAAGATGTTTTCTTCAGATATTGATAACTTAGACACATGCATTTTACCTTCCTAGAAGTCAATGGCATCTCTTTCATTAGCTTGCATCCTCTTTTTCGCATCAGTAGGGCTAGCTAGTAAAATTAGGGTTTGCTAGGGTTTGCATTTCCTGTCCGCTTTCCAGTTTCTTTCTGCAAGTAAATTAGCCCCTTTGAGTTAGCTTTCATTTATCAGTTAAAAAGCTTCTTCTAAGAGATCATAGAAGTTGGCTTAAGCTCCTAGCGGACTTGTGCCAGTTGATCAAGTGACAGCTGCGGCAAGAGCTAGTACTTGTGCATACAGCACCGTCGCTTCCAAGTTTGTTACAAACTACCGGGTTGATAAAATTAAAGAAGGGAGTTCCAAGAGTTGCAGCATTATTGCTGCAATACTGGGGCCCACCATATTTTTGGCGCTGTTTCCAGGGAAGCATCAGAGTATTGGTGATTGCTGCTTTTCTTCTATTTTCCACTACAACCTTCTGCTAAGTAGTTTATTTCATTTCCATTATGCAACTTCATTTATGCATTTCCCGCTTTCATAGATTAGCATTTCAATTCCACAATTTCATTTCTGCAAGCGTATATTAGCATTTCAATTCTGCAAGCGTAGACTAGCATTTCATTCCTGCAATTTCATTTGAGAAAAATAGATTAGTCCTTTCCTGCTTTCATTTCAATTCCACATTTTCATTTTAGCAAGATAGTTAGTTGCAGTTCAATCTATTTCAGTTTTGTAGGTAGAAGTAGAAAAAAGCAAAAACCAACCAAGAAGATTTCATTTCATGCCTTGTAGGAGTAGAGATAAGTTAGAAAAATGATTGCACAACACCCCCACTGCTTCACACAGCCAACATTCTCTCTTCTTTGATGGTTGTGATTAAAGAACCCTTAGGTGGACAGCAAGACATATTTGAAGAACCTCAAGGGAAGAAGAAGAAGAAACCATTCCTCTGGAGCAAATGGCTACAAGCAGAAATGATGGGAGCAACAACTTGTCCAAAGACGAATTTGAAGATCAAATGGAAGATTTCAAGAGTGATATGAGGCAGTTTCTTGCCATGCAACTGGATACCTTCTGGATCCAAAAGAATCAAGAAGAAGCCAAGAGGGCTTTGGCAATTTTTTGTCTTAGGTGCACTAGAAAGAATCCTAGGAATGAATGTCCATTGTACTCCATAGAAGTGTGTTTTGTCTGTGAAGAATACCATCCTACAGATCAGTGCCCTTCCTTACCCAGAATCAAAGCTACATATTAGAGAGCAAAAGGAGTCACTGAATCACTCTACTATATGAACCAAAGAAGGCCACATGAACCTAGATCATATCAGCAGGAACTGCAAGGGACATCCAAGACCTATTATGACCCCTATCAAGCCACTTTCATGCCTTCTTGGGGTCCCCCTACTCATCCTTCTTGGTTCACACCTCCTCCTTGTTCCTTCACAGATCCATTTTATGCCCAACCAGTTGCTCATTCGTTTCACTCTTATGCTCAGCCACAGCCTCAGTGGAATGCACCTCATCAGGGGTGGAGGCCCCAATACAACACTCCTCCCGCTTCTTTTCCTCCACGACCTGCTCATCCACAACTATCGCCTCCTGCTCCACCAAGGCAACCCCAAATGCCTACCCAACCACAACCCCATCCACATCCATCTCAAATACACACCCCCACTCAGCTACCCATACCACCATTTCCAAACCCGCACATTGGAATAACTCAACCCAATTGCAAAGCTGAGGCACAACATGTCCAAATGACTCCTCTTGAGCTTAATGATGTTCACTGTAGCTCAGGAAGAGGATTCTAGAAAAGAGACTGTATTGAAAGCATTGAAGGACCACATCCAACAGAACAAGATTCAAAATAAAAGATCAAAGAACCATGGGCTCCACTTGATGAGGAGAAGGCATCAAAATCAGAGATCGAGCCCTCATGGTTACCATCAAATCCTCCATGTACTGAAGAGAAAGATCAGCAAAAAGAGGAAGATGAGAAGGTCATGATAGAAGAAGATATGGAGAATGATCCAGATCAATAAAAGGACCAAGGATATCAAAGCTATATTGAGACATGGTTCCAGACAGTCACTAAGTTGCAGCAGTACTCTCTTCCTCAGCTATGTTTGATCCCTTCAAAGTAAAATCATTTGGTCTATGAGATTTGGATAGCTGTCAAAGCATGCATCTCAAACCGCCACATCATTTTGTCACTAATCTCCATGTGCACATGGCTCCATTGTGTTGTGGAGGTAAATCCTCTCTGCGGACAGAGACGATCCCTACTAGCCCAGACCGGGTCTAGCAACAATCACACAATGCTATCACGCAAGTTCCTAATTGCAAATAAAAAGTGGATGGTGAGAACCTACTTGGATTCCAACGCTAGTGTTCGTAGAAGAGATGTCGCTCTCGTTCCTTTGCCTCGGCTGGTCATGATCCCCACGATCTCCATGATTGGACACCTGCACATGCAAAGAACAACACGAATACAAGCATAAAATCTAGTAGATGCAATTATATATCAATCAGAAAAGATATAACTCAACATCAAACATAATACAATGAGAGTGGAACCATAATGATAGTCATCTATTATTGATAAATAACAAAGAAGAATACAACCATTGTTATGACGTCAAATCCTCCTTTGGCTGGGTAGTCAGCTACACAAGTCTTGCAAAGCTTGTTGGGATAGGAACAAGCCTCTCTCTCTTTGGGTGACAAGAATCTCCTTACTTAGATTTGGCCTTATGGGTGCAAAGAAGGCTCTTGCAGCTTTAAACTCTCTATCACTATGCTGGAACTAGAACTACTGTAACTCTGACTATTGTGACTAGCTTGCTCAAGGCATAGAGGCAAGATTTTATAGATAGAGAAGAAAGAGATAGGATCAACCACATTATTCATGGGATTGGCTTTATCACTTGGAAACTTCCATGAAAGGTGGCAAACCACTTTCCCTTCTATGGAGATTCGAAGCAAAACCATCCTAGCTCAACATGGATTCAGTTGGTGAATGGGTTGAAGAGAACCTTCGGAAGTTTATTGGTTAAAAACTTTACTCAATTCGGTTGGCGCGAGTGCGACTCTGAGACAGAGCGCCAATGGCGTGCCCTTTTTAGAGGATTTCCCTCATTGGCGCGGGCAGTGAACTGTGGACTCGCGCTAATGCAAAAAGAGCTGTTTTCATGGGTATTTTGCAGGAGATGTCTTCAGGGCAAATGAAGTTCATACTTAGAGGAATAAGATGCAAGTGGTTTCAGGTCATGTCACTTCTCACAGGTCCCGGAATGAGTCCTCCAGTGTGCAGGTAAGGGGTAACAGGGACGGTGACAAACGGTGACAAATTGCTGTGTAACAGATGCCCTCTAAAGCATGAGGCCCGAGAGAGAGAGGGGTGAAATGCTTTACAAGAACATGCGTGACTGAAAACACGGCCGCCGGAGAACCTGCGTAAAGAAGTACAACTGATATCTCAAGTACATGATATATGTGGTATGGGTGCAGCCATCCATAATAGAGTACATAATAATCTAGATCCAAGGTATGGGCGCAACCATCCAGAGAGGATCGATAAATAGACTCAGGCATGGTCGCATCCATCCAGTGAATGAGTCATGTAATGAACATAATGATCCACAAATCGCAACCTAGATTCCAACAGACAAAATCCAGGGTCTTGCGCTCTATCTCGACCCGAACAGAGTACAAGTTCAGGTATGCGAATACATGAGTTGGAGTCGAACATGCATGAACATCGTCTGATTACCAGTCAATAATGAAAACTGTTAATAGACACGAGAGGTACCACCAATAATGACAATGGCCCTCAAGGTACTACAGGTACAATCTACGGCGTGTGAATCAATGAGCTGGCGTCGAACACTCGTAGAATCATTCGATCGGAGGCCAATGATGAAAACCTCTCGTCGAACACGAAGAGCCTGCCATTGAGGCATGCAGGCTCCAAGGCACCGGAAGGGAGTCTCTAGATGAACTTCCTGGATAATGAACTGAAGTCGACAGGAAGTGACCTTGATCAAAGGTGGGCCATAGTGTTTCCCACATCAGTGACATGAGACAGAGGAAGAATGTTGTGGTGAATCAAAATTATGTGAGGTATCAGAGGAGGTTGTATTGCTGCAGAGGTCAACTTATCTTGAACATATCGGTGGCACGATAGTGGATTTGGCAGTATTTGACATCAAATGAGCAGAGGTCATGGTGACAAGGTAGTGAGAAGATGAGAGGTCAAATAGGATAACCCAAACCCATGGAGGCTAGTGTAAAGCAAGATGAGATGTCCCCACGCTGACACGAATGCAGACTAGTGCCATGTTCAAGAGCGACATACTACCTTCACGACAATAATTATGGGTCCAATTTCCCCACCATTTCTGGCGAGTACCCCAGTTATTTTTAACAAGCTTGACGGGGATAGCATATGCTTGGAAGGTGCCATTATGACAGAATCCGATGTCATTAAGTTTTAACGAGCCTGACAAAGGAAGAACTCGGCGTCTTTTCCTGTTTAGAGAGTCTGAAAAGACAACAGAAAAGAAAACTCCAGGGGTGTCCTTTTTCGTAAAGTTGTGTCTCGCGAGCCCGAAAAAGTATAAAACAATGCTCGAAAGAACTGCCCGACCATTACGATCGAGGAGTACTTTTCATTTATAGTGACATCGATTCGAAAAAGTAGAAAAGTGATCAACATCACGTCGTTTCATAACCATTCACGAACCGGAAACGACAAGGGTCCGACGATCTTTTCGTTTTTACACGGTCGGAAAAGGGTTTAAAGACGACCGCCTCTTATTTACTTTTAATGAGTCAAGAGGGGTAACTCGGCGACCCTGGAGATTGAGAAAAGGCCGAACAATCTTAATAGGGATGATGGCTGGAAGATTAGCCGTTGCTGGGTCCCAGCCTTGTCTTCCTAGCCTCCTCATTCCCCTCTGTGTTAGGTCTTAGGGTTTCTGTCTTCCCCCTCCTTGAATTTTTCCTTTGGCAGTTTTGTCCTATTATTATGGAGTGTTTTAGTTTCGGGCTATCTGGTGTATTAACCTTAACCTGTTTATGATTCTATTGGGCATATTATTAGAATTGAGTTTCCCTTTAACTAATAAAACCTTATGAATAATAATATATTTACCTAATGATATAGTTAACCTTAATAATTTTATTGGAATAAATAAATTTTGAATAAATATGGATTATTATTAAATATAAAATATTTGACCATTATGGATAAATTATGATATACCATTTTTAAAACATGGACTTTATAAACCCTAAATTATACCTTATAAGTAATAATGTATTTACCTATTGACTTAGTTATACTTTAAAAATTTTGAATTAATATTGATTATTTGACCATTAGGTTTAAAGGATTTATTATGATAATCATGGACTTTAACAACCCTAAATTATTATGATATTTACCTAGTGTAACTAGATTCTAGGGGTTATTATGTTTGTTTATTTATTTATTTAATTGATTTTATTATTATTATTAGTACGATTATTCTTATTATTTATTTATTAAATAACTTAATTATTAATTATTTTATTTGTTTATAAACTATTACTAAATACTATTGTTTAGTAATTTATTTGGTAATCGTTTTTACTTTATTATTTTTATTTTCTATAACTATTATTATTATTATTATTACTATTAGTATGATTATTATTATTAACAACTTAATTCTATTATTACTTTTATTACTTTTATTCTCTTCCATCTTATTTGTTTATTATAAGGAATGGTCCCTCATTACCTCTAAAAATACTTTATAATTCTTCATTTATATATTTATATTTTTATTATTATTATTCTATAATCCTTTATTTATATATTTATTTATTTACCTTACACCTAATATAACTAAATTTATATATAAAAAATAATTTTTACCTACTAATGATTCCATTTATTTTTATTAAATAAATTATTTTATATTTTTTCATTTAATTATTTATTTAATAGATAAATAATTTATTTATTATTATTTTATATTGCTTCATTTATATATTTATATATTTATTGAATAAATAAATAATTTATTTTTATTTTATATTTCTTCATAAACTAATTTTATATATTTATATATAAATTTATATATATATATATATATATATATATTTATTTATTATATTATAATTTATTTATAATTTTATAAATAAATAATTTATTATTAATCTATAATTCTTTATTTATATATTTATTTATCTTACACCTAATATAAAAAAAAAAAAAAAAAAAAAATTACCTACTAATGATACCATTTATTTTTATTAAATAAATAATTTATAAATTTATATTTATTTATTTAAATAATTTATTATTATTTTTCTTCATTTATATATTTATTTAATAAATAAATAATTTATTATTATTTTATAATTCTTCATATTTTTATTTTTTATCTTACACCTAATATAACTAATTTTATATATTTATATATAAATTTATATAAATTTATTTATTTATTATTATATTATAATTTATTTATTTATTCATTTTATACCTAATATAACTGAATTTGACCTTGCTCCCTTAGTCAGGTAACCGTTGGTGTCTCTGCTCTACCTATTTAAACAGGCTAAGCTGGATCTGTTTTTCAACTTGTCCTGACGATGAACCACACTAGTTGGTTCGAAACGCGTCGACAAAAGATTGATTATGTGATTTTGCCGAAGATTTTCTAAACGATCTTTTCATTTTTAACGAGTCAGAAAAGAGCTGAAAGATGACTCCATAGTGACTTTTTCATGTATTTACCGAGTCCGAAAAAGTATAAAATACAACTCGTTTCACCATCGAAGTTGCAAAAAGGACTTGTCATAGCACCAGAAACAAGCGTAAAATCTATTTTCGACCAAAAGTATATTGAAATATTCAAAAAACAACTTTTTAAACCCTATTACAAGTCAAAAAGTCTATAAATATGGTGAAAATGTGAAAAATAAAATTACTTTTACTTTTTACCTCTTGCATAGTGGTAGTGGTCCATTTGGGGTGCAAACTTCGAGCAGCGATTACCACCAATCCGGGCAACCATTTGAGATTCCGCCAGTTCCAGGTAAGAGGCGCTTCCTTTAGCTCCATTTCCATACTTGTTTTATGCATTTTGTTCCTTAATTGAGCCTCCGCAAGGGGGATTTTAAAATTTAGGGTTGCGCCCCATTGGCGCGGGTATCCGGCACGGGTCCGCGCCAATGGGGTGATTTGCCCAAAGGTGCCGCGCCATTGGCGCGACTGTTTTAGAAACAGTCGCGCCAACCGCGCGACCTAATTTTTTACTTAAATTTTCCCATCATTTTCGAAATTTGTCTGGTTTGTAAGTCTACCAGGGTTTCATTAATGATTTATTCATCCTTGTGGGCGCAGGAAACAAGCAAAAATGGTGGTGGAATGGAAAGAATGGGAGCATGATGCCGTAGATGCCTTGGCCATAGCGGATGAGGGATGTATGAATGCTTTGAGAGACTGTGGTCTCAAGAAATTCTTCCTCACCTCTTATCTGCGAGCTCAACCAGAGCTATTACAGTTCATAGTGGATGCTTGGGATGTTGATGAGTCGATGACCAAGTTTTTCGATTACGGGATTAGACCTTAGAGCTGGATGTATCTGATGTGTACTTCATTACTGGGTTTTCATGGAGAGGGGCGAGCCCCATTTTGACCGGAAGCAGGCCTTCCGGAGAGAAAATAGGTGAAGTGAAGGCTCGAGTGTGTCCAGAGGCACAATTTGGGAAAAACAGTGCCAAGGTGGATATCGCCACTATCCATGATTTGGTTCTTAAAGTGATACTGTTCACCATCACACGTGCAGCTGGGGTACAGGCCCCCCATGAGGCAAGCAAGAATCATCTGTTACTGGCGACAGAATGTCTCAGCCCCACCATTTTTAACTGGGCTACAGCGGTGACTACAAATATCAAAAGGCAGCTTACAAAGTGTAAGCGCAGGGGAGTGAAACAGTTCGGGTATGCCTCGATTTTGGTGTCATTCTTCTTGGAACGATTACCCCTCTTCCATTACCAGGGAGCTGTAGTAGCCGATCCATTACCACGAGAGCCTAGGATGGCTCGCTGGGCAGCATTGATGCCCAGAGGAGGAGGGGGCCAGCAGATGTCTTAGCGGCCCGAGTTCTTCATATGGCTTCGCCGCCAGCTGATCGTGGTAGAGGACTGGCCATACACGGGAACCAACTTCATGGGGGATCCAGACCTCCCACTGCCAGAGGGAGAGGAATGGGAAGAGGAGTTAGGTATGATATTCTCTTTTTGATGTTTTTATGTATTTTTATTTTTTTTTGTCAATACATGCATGTTGTGATGACAGTTGTATATATATGCAGATGTGGGCCCAGAGCGACCAGCCGGCTTGTCTCCTATAGCACGGAGGGGCCAACCTGCAGCTGATCCTCAGGCAAGGGGTGCCATGGGGGAAGCGCTGGTGCAGAATCTCGAGGGACTTACCCAAGGGATTCCGGGTTATGCCAGATTGGCGGACGTGCCTTTTGCATACCAGAGGCACATAGTAGGGGTGCCGAGCCGCATCCATCGTCTGTTGAGACGCTTGGTGCGCGCGGTGACGTGCTATCATCAGCACCACCACGAATAGACTTCTAGGATTCTTTCATGCATATTTTTTGAGGGACATGTTGTCCGAGGATGTATCAGGATGAACATGTATTATTTTTTGGACTTTGTAATGCACGTGGTGCAAAACTTTGTGACACACATATATATATACATATGCCTATGGTTTATTATTGTGGTTTTATGTGCTTGCTTGTATAATGTTTTGATTATAAATTACACAAATGTCTATCTAATACATGATTAGCCAATGCATCAGATAATGTGTTTAATCGTCTTGGAATATGCTAATATTTGATAAAATGAAAATTCCTTTCTAACAATCTAACACGTAAGTACAACCTTAAAATGTGATGGTCTCTGACGGAATATCGCCCATTGAGCTGATGGACGACAAGTTGAGAGTCTAGGTTAACAAGCAATGTACGAATACCGAGGTTAATCGCCTCGGCTAGTAATTCAATAACAGTGCTATATTCAGAAACATTGTTTGTAGTACAGCCTAAACACACACCTTGAAGATCTATCAACTCACCGTGAGGATCGTAGATCACCCACGCCGCAGACCACAAGTTACGAGTGCTGCGGAAGGCACCATCAGCGAAACCAATATAAGGTGCACCCGACATCTGCACAAGAAGCAAAAAGACACAATAAGGGGCGAGCACGCTTTCACACCAGACCGAAAACATGAAAACTCGCACACACACACACACGCATGTATAAATCGAAGCGCATGAATCATGCATAGTACTTTTTCAAGTACAGCCCATTGCGGGGCTTATCAAGAGGATTACCTTCGTAGTCAACTAGCTCGTATGCCCCTTTTTGCAACACTCTCTTTACAATGTAAGGGCCTAGCCACATGGGCTCGAGTTTGCCTGCCCCCAGCTTGTCATTTGCTTGGTCGTATAGCAGGACTAGATCTCCCTCAACAAAGGAACGAGGATGAATGGTATGGCCAAAATGAGTTTTGACTCTCTTCTTTTGGGCTTCGATGGCTAGAGAGGCTAAGCGACGGGTCTCGTCTAACCGTTCTAGATAAAGAAGTCGTTCCTCTACCGGAGTCATGTTGGGAAGCAACTCGACGGCTATTTTCAACGAAGGAATTTCACATTCTATGGGAAGGGTAGCCTCCAGTCCGTAAACTAGTTGAAATGGAGTGAAACCGGTGGCATCCTTCACAGAGGTTCGGTAGGCCCACAAGGCGGGAAACAACATCAGATGCCAATTAGACTTATGCATGTCAACAGTACGTTGAAGCATCGTAACCAAAATCTTGTTAACGGCTTCAACCTGGCCATTAGACTGAGGATAGTACGGGGTTGAACTATCATGCCGTAAGCCTAGTTGGGTTGTCAGCTCGGTCATCATGTGATTACGGAAATGCTTTCCGTGATCTGTGACGATGGCCTGTGGAACTCCGAACCGCGAAATAACATGATTGAACAGAAACTGCGCCGCTGTATGACCGTCTTCATTCAATGTGGGCATCGCCTTGGCCCATTTTGTAAAGTAATCGATGGCAACGATGATGAACCCATGCCCCCCGGCCGAGCAAGGCTTACAGGTTGTATAATCAATGCCCCATTTTTCAAAAGGGCCTACGGTCACTACAGGGTGCAGCGGGGCCGGTGGCGCGCGCATCTTCCGCTGGTAAATCTGGCATGCATGACATGAGCTGACAACAAGAATGCAATCCTTGAAAATGGATGGCCAGAAATAGCCAGCGCGAAGGATTTTTTGAGCTGTGGCATATCCGGACATGTGGCTGCCACAGGCGCCAGAGTGGCAGTCATTCAGGACTCTCTCAGCTTCCTCGAGGGTAAGACATCGGCGAAGAACGGAGTCAACGCTGATACGGTACAGGGTGTCCCCTATGATGCGATAGGGTTGAGATTGATGGCGGATCCGCCGTCGGGCATCTTTGGATACAGCGGGGCGGAAAGAGGACGTTTGTAAATAAACGATAATATCCCCATACCAAGGATCGAGGGTGCTGATCATAAAGAGAGTTTCATCCGGGATATGATCTTCTGAAAGAGAGGGTGCGGAAGGAGACGACAACGAATAGAGTAACTCAGCAAAGACCAGAGACTTCTTAGACTTGGCAGCAGTAAATTCCAAGTCAAACTCTTGGAGGATTATGATCCATTTTGAGTATTTGCCCCCCAGCAACTGACGTGACAAAATGTATGTCATCGGGTTGCAGTCAGAAATCATGGTCGTGGTGCGCAACAAGATATAATGCCGGAAGTGTTGGACGGCACAAACAGCGGCCAATGCCAACTTATCGACGTAAGCGTATCGAGTTTCCGTATCCAAGAGGTTGCGGCTGAGATAATATATGACGTGCTCATTGCCATTATCATCATCCTGCACAAGAACCATGCCGATAGTGGTATCAGCGGCGGCTAGATACAGAGTATAATCATGGTGATAGTTCGGAGGTCGCAATAATGGAGCAGATACAAGGAGGCCCTTGAGTCGCTCGAAGGACTCTTGAGCGATAGCATCCCAATGGAAGGGTGTGTCTCGCTTCAACAACCGTGTGAAACCCTTAGCCACCTCAGCATAGTTCGGAATGAATCGTCTTAAGAAATTTGCTTTACCCTGCAAACTCTGCAACTACTGCAAAGAAGCAGGGGGAGGAAGGTTCAAAATAGCTTTGACTTTGGGGGGGTCCAGACGGATGCCCTCTCGGGAGACGATAAACCCGAGCAGTCGCCCTGATTCGACGCAGAAGACACATTTATGAGGATTGAGCCTGATACGGTAGTGTCGACAGTAAAGAAAAATTTCGCGAAGATGGGAAGGATGGTCTTGACGCTTAGCTGAATGAGCTGGAAGATCATCCAGATACGGCTGTACAATGTGACGAATGTCATGAAAGGCATAGGACATTGCACGTTGGAAGGTAGCGCCGGCATTCTTTAAACCGAAAGGGAGCTTCTTATAGGCAAAAGTGCCCCAAGGACAGATAAAAGCGGTCTTATGTTGATCAGCGGGCGCGATATTGATCTGGTTATATCCAGAAAAACCGTCCATAAACGAGTAGATTTCGCTTCCTGCACACTCATCAATAAGCTGATCGATGAAAGGTGTGGGGAAGTTATCCTTAGGATAGGTGCGGTTAATGTCACGATAATCAACACAGACTCGGATAGTACCTTGCTTTTTGTTCACAAGGACTATATTAGAAACCCAATCCGTGAGTGGAATGGGGTAAATGAAACCAGCCTTGAGAAGCTTTTTGACTTCTGCTTTAATGGCTGCAGCCTTTCGGGGGTGCACAGGGCGTAGGCATTGACGAACAGGCTTAGCACCTGGATACGTAGGTATCTCGTGCACCACTATGTTAGGGTCGATGCCGGGCATCTCTTTGTAGGACCAAGCGAAGACATCACGAAATTCGCGAAATAGATCGGTGTAAAGTTGAACTTCCTCTGGAGTGCAAGTGACTCCAATGTGAATGTGCTCGACAATCCCTGGTTTCACAGAGATGTCGATGGGTTGGGTCTGCATAATGTTTCCCATATTTCCCTCAGAAGATACTTGGTAAACCTGAATAGGTGCTTGAAGGGGTTGGAATGGGATACACGAAGCAAACCGTTCGAGACATGCGATCATTTCCTGATGGGCAGGGAGGAACGAGGAACGGTGGTGATGATCTGACCAAGGGGGCTCCTCAAGAGACATGGTCTCTATGATGGCTTCATTGGAAGGAAATATTTCCTTTAATGGATCCGAAGTAGCATCATCTCCAAGCCAAGGGAAATGAACATATGAGTCGGGAACACCGCTCGGAAGAGCAGGTTCGGGAGGGGGAGCCGATGCAACAACGATTTCGACGTAGTTGAGCTCGACAGGACTCAATGGCATCATATCGCCCCAGAATTCTATCTGATTAGCGGGAGGAAGGACCCATGGATCAGAACGTACAGAAATCATGTTAATAGGGGCGAGATTCGGAGGTGGGAGTGGAAAGACACCCATCAGGGCGGGATCCTTGAAGAGCCCAGCTCCCACACTCTCAAATGACTTGGAGGTATGCTCCACGAAAGGCACATTTCCTTCAGAAGAGGAAGCGAAGAAGGAGAGTTGGTCCACCGTGACAATCTTCCCCTGATGGGGGAAACGAAAGACACGGAAGAGGGAGGAGGCCACGGCTTGCATGGCGTATGTCCAGCTACGTCCGAGGAGGAGGTTGTAGGTAAGATTAGCGTCGACAACTTCGACCTCCACTTCTACCATCTTCCCTTCCAAGGAGATGGGTAAGCGTTGGAGGATACCGTAAGGATGGGACTCTCTTCCGTCAAAGGCTTCTAATTTTGTAGGAGACTAGTTCAATGTTGGAGAACCAATAGCTTTCCAGCAAGCAACAGACATGATGCAAGTTGAGGCACCTTCATCGATGACTGTACGATGAATCATTTTACCATTGATGATGACCTGTATAAGGAAAGTGATTTGGTGAGGCAGTCTCGACGTATAGCCCTCGAGATCAAAAGAAATCAGATCCAAGTCAGCCAGGTCTATGCCACCAATGGCCGATAGCAAGGACTTCCTCTGGGAGGGGCAGCTCTGGAGGACTTCTAGAGCGGACATAGCAGACGGAGCCTGAGCTAAGTCCTCAACGATGTTGTAGTGATGGGTAGCACGAGCATTAGGGTTGTAAGAAGACTTCCGGAGTACACCTTTTGGAGGGGGTCAGATAGTCGTCTCAGTGCTAGGTCTTTCGATGTGGAGAGGACCAGAACTAGACGGAGGAGCGTTGGAGGGGACCTCCGGATCTTTCCCGGCATGAGATGGATATTCTTTTGCTCGAGTAGTGACATGGATGGGAATTTTCCCAGCCATGAAGACTTGAGAGCCGAATGAAGAAGAGGGTTGCGATGGATCTGCCACCATTTGAGTTTGCTGAGAAGGGAAAGGTTCTTTAAGCACAGCAGGAGTCCCAGGAGCACCTTTCAACAATCGACTAACTTCGGACTGCCTCGGGCAGTCTTTAGTGTAGTGATCCTCATCACAGATAAGACAAGGATACTTAGGTTTACGTTTGGCTCCTTCCTCGGGTGGAGTTTTAGGGGAGTCCTGTTTGGGCTGTTCGGTTTTATTCTTAGCTTTCCCTTTCTTTTTCCCTTTCGAGGATTTATCCGCCGTGGTGGACTGAACGGCGTTAACCTCGGAGGTACTTCCAGAATTAGATTGACCCTGAGAAGTGTTCCCATTAGAAGCATTCTGTTTTTTCTTCCCAGGGTTCGCGGATGACTTCTTTGAAGACGCGTTTACAGAGCCAATAACCCCGTCAACAGATGGTTTTGGCGGAGCTTTGGATGTTCCGGGTCTCAGGGCGTCTGGAAAATAATCAAATAAAGTACCTGACTGAGAATATACTAAGTCGAGGTACTGAGCACGCATGATAGCTTGCTCTTCAGTTACACAAGCTCCCATGGCGATGTCTCGCGCGATCGCAGGGACAAAGGAAGTCGTGAACCAATCGGTCAGGAGCTGATTAGGAATCCAAAATTTGATCAAGCGACGATGCCGTCTCCATTCATGTATATGATCGGATATATGCATGGTCGTGTCCTGTTTGAGAGACGTAAGGAGATGTGTCCTTGTCTCATACCGAATGGGTAACTGAAAATGAGTTAGGAATGCCATAGCCAGCGAGTTGAAATCTTGAAATGTTCCGCGATTCAACTCAATATACCACTTAGCGGCTGAGCCGGTGAGAGTCCTTTGGAAGAGGCGGAGCCGGATGGAGTCATCAAGCCACGAGTTGGATGAGCACCAAAGGTGATAGGTCATGACATAGGCTTGAGGATCTTTACCAGCTTTGCCATCGAATTTTGGGCAATCACCGGGTATTTTAGTTGGAACTGGTGGCCAATATGGATTATGAAGAATGGGATCATTCGTCAACTTGGACACATCTGGAAGTTCCAACGTCGCTAAGAAAGGCAACTGAGGATTAAAGGACATTTGTGGCTATGGAAGAGAGGTAGTACCAGGGTTCCAACCAGGTGGTGGTTGCCCCCATGGACTTTGTTTGGATGGGCCTGGCCCATAAGGGTTCTGCCCATAGGGATTCTGCCCATAGGGGTTATGTCCATATGGATTCTGTCCATAAGGATTCTGTCCATAAGCAGACAGTTGACCCTGGGTCTGCCCCCCAGCACCCCATGGATTAGCAACTTGACCTGCAGGTGCAACGTACTGTTGCTGATAATTTTGATAAGGAGTGACCTGCATTTGTTGATAATTTTGATAAGGGGTAAATTGAGTTTTCCCCTGGGGTTGCTGGTAGCCATACGTTTGCTGAGCTCCATACTGAGCCTGATAAGAAGGCTGCGCTTGGTAGGAAAGTTGGGGTCGTGGCCCACCTTGCATTTGATAACCAATTTGAGTCTGGGGCCCAGAAGGATGTCCTTGAACAGGTTGAGCTTGGACCATCTGGCCGGAAGGTTGGCCTGGTTGGGTTTGGGACGGACTTGTTTGCCTAGAAGGATTTGTTTGATGGGTACCAGGTTGTCCTTGAGCAACCAACGGTTGTCCTTACAGAACAGATGGCTGAGCGGGCTAGACGGCCGGTTGGCCAGCCTGTCCTGAAGGATGACTAAGCTGGGCAGTGGGTTGGCCTTGTTGTGAATAAAGCTAACCCGCTTGCCTAGAAGGATGACTAGGCTGAGCAGTGGGTTGGCCTTGCTGTACGTAAGGCTGCCCCCCTTGCCCAGAAGGATACCCCTGTTGGACTGCCGGTTGACCTTGTGGAATATAAGTTTGTCCAGTTTGTCCAGAGGGATAACCCTGCTGAATACCAGGTTGGCCTTGTTGGATGTAAGGTTGTCCTGGTTTTCCAGACGGGTAACCTTGCTGGGTACCAGGTTGCCCCAGATAACCAGAAGGTTGAGTCAGATAAGTAAAAGATGGACCACCAGCGGCCGAAGGTTGTCCCTGATAGGGTTGTCCTTGTAGGCCCCCAGGTTGTCCTGGGTAAGACTGGCCATAATATTGCTACCCTTGGGGGGTTTGCACATAAGATGGCTGGCCTTGGTTAGGCGGTCCCTGAAGTTGTGCAGGCATTGCTTAGCCCCCATGGAAGGTGGTGGCATTCCAAGCAACAGATAATGGTACCGAAACCTCAATAAAAGGTTGAGTAGGCAAGGGTTGAGAAAGTTGAAGGTATTGACCAGTAGAATCATAATAAAAGAATGGACCTCGCGCATTCGGATCCTGAACAGCTTGTCCATAGGCATCATATGGCCCCCCTCCTAGGACGGGACCAGAAGAGGGTGGAGCACTTTGTGCAGGGTGGACAACTTTTGGTGAGTGTGCCGGCTGGCCGCTACTCACTTGACTGTGAGGGGGACCAGCACCAGTGTTAAAGGTTGAAGATGCTGTAACGGCACTAACAACCAGAGTTGAATGTGCTACACAAACAGTTGGATTTGTCGGAACTGAAGTGACAGGTGTAGTGTGGACTTGTGACACAAAAGATCCTGTGGTGGGAGTGACATGGGGGTCCCACATAGTCAAAGCAGGGATCCTGGCACTTACCCTATCCCTCAACGACTGGTAGTGTGGGGGAAGCGGAGAAGTAGCTGGGATGGGAGTGTCGATATTCGACAAAACAGGTGTCTCACTCACTCTAGGAGATGTCTCATCCATGTGAGAGGTAGACATTGGAGACGAAACACCAGGGGGGGTAAAAGGAATATCGTCCTCTTTAGGTTCCCAGATGGGGTTCCAATGAATTTCGTAACCTTCGTCGTCCGGAGCGCGAGAGTTGATCAGTTGGATAATCGGGATAACAGGAAGAGTATCACTTACAACCGATACCTCAGGAGCAGCGGAAGACGGAAAGCCTTGATCACTTGGAATGGGAGTCGACGGTTCAGCCAGGATGACAAACTTCAAACAAACCTAAGGGAATCTAACGATAAAGGACCCTACTCAAACTAATGCACACAAGATCTAACCAGGTAATGTTTATCGCGGCCAAATAAATTTTAAGACGCAAGGACACAACTTGACCTTTTCATGTTTTAAGAGTCGAGAAAAGGACAAAAAGGTGACTCTAGTCGCCTTCGAATGTTTTGTGAGCCCGAAGTGACAAACTGCTCAAGTGAGCCTTTTCTTTTAAGGAGTCTGAAAAGGATCAAAAATGACTACTCTGGAGAACTAGGCAAAAGGGTTTACCAAACAAATTCGTAAAACTGCATATACACCTTGGCAGTCATATGAAAACCAAGGACTTCCCATACGGCAGTCAATCTTCCCGAATGCTGTGTTCGGTGCGTTACGGCTTGTAAGGCGGCAGACACGGTTTCCTATGGATAAAGGATGATAACCTAGTGGGGTCTCCCCTATATACGCGACGGTACATGGGAGCTCAAGTCCGTGCTAGACCACTATCGAGTCACAAAAGGAGGAATCACCCAACCATAGTGTGAAACAACAGTGACTAGGTTTAACGACGCCGGAGCACGTCTCTAGCCTAGACCTCTAATCAGTGAGCGTTATGTTCCAATGCATTTTTAAGTTTATTCAGTTCATTTTATGGTTGATCTTTAGTTAAGTTTCAATTTCCAGGTGCTACCGTATGTAATCTCTCACAATTCCCTAAATGCAAACTATATGCCAAAGAATATCATTTCGTTCGATGAATACTAACTATGAGAGAGTTAAGGATTTTTCAAACAAAATGACCACAAACAAGCAAGAACCACTCTAATGCAGCTAATGAAAAATAAACGAAACTTTTCTTTTGTTTTGAATCACTAATCAATGAAAAGTTTCTAATTTCAATTTAACTAATTCAACGCAAAAGAGATTGTTCATTTTCTTTTCAATGGCAAAGTGCACTAAACAAATTTTGAGAGATAGTAACACCGAGCAAAAAGATGAATTTCACTCAATGAAAACACAATCGAATCCCCAAAACACCAAAACAGTCCTTCAAACCAAGAAGAAAGCACAAAGACCTCTATGAGCTATGTGATCTAAGCCCAAACGAAGCCAAGCGAAACCCAAGTGAAAAATAGGCAAATCACTTGAATATCAAGAAAAAGCTTTGACAACTACCGAACAAATGCAAAAGAATAATCACAATGTTGACCGGATGATCAAAGAACACAAAACACCTACGGGAGGCTCGACGCCCAAAGCCACTAGATGCCCTAGGGCTAAAATGTGAAATCGATAGAAAGAGGCAAACACCCGGATGATGAAGGTCTAAAACTAGTCAAACCAGGATCAAACACACTCCAGTAATTGAAAAGGACACATCAAGATACAAATCCAAGCTCAGAGGGCTTGAAGACAAGCGAATTGAAAAGTTGACAGGCCTAGCGCGACTGTCAGGCTGCAACTCGCGCTTTTATAGGATTTGCGCAGGTTGTCTTTGAGCAACTTGCGCCAATAGCGCGACTGTAAGGCTAAAAAGCGCTCTAATCAAGTTTGCTAAATCAAAAACAAAAGCAAGCAACCCAGGGCTTGAGAACAGTATCTAGGCAAACCAAGAAGCAAGAAACAGCAAGAAGTCCAACCCAGAAAGCTATCTAAGCAATCAAAGCAAGAAAAACCAAAGAGACAAGACAAACTCCAAGTTTTTTAGTCCGTAAACCAAACCAGAGATTGACTGAAGTGGCGCTGATCTACTTCGCTAATGCACAGCAATAGCATTTCGAAGGCTACTTGGCCGTACTTCAGGCTCTGTCTAAAGTTTACAAATCAAACAACAAGATCTCCCCAGTGGAGTCGCCAAATTGTTGTGGAGGTAAATCCTCTCTGCGGACAGAGACGATCCCTACTAGCCCAGACTGGGTCTAGCAACAATCACACAATGCTATCACGCAAGTTCCTAATTGCAAATAAAAAGTGGATGGTGAGAACCTACTTGGATTCCAATGCTAGTGTTCATAGAAGAGATGTCGCTCTCGTTCCTTTGCCTCGGCTGGTCACGATCCCCACGATCTCCATGAGTGGACACCTGCACATGCAAAGAACAACACGAATACAAGCATAAAATCTAGTAGATGCAATTATATATCAGTCAGAAAAGATATAACTCAACATCAAACATAAGACAATGAGAGTGGAACCATAATGATAGTCATCTATTATTGATAAATAACAAAGAAGAATACAACCATTGTTCTGACGTCAAATCCTCCTTTGGCTGGGTAGTCAGCTACACAAGTCTTGCAAAGCTTGTTGGGATAGGAACAAGCCTCTCTCTCTTTGGGTGACAAGAATCTCCTTACTTAGATTTGGCCTTATGGGTGCAAAGAAGGCTCTTGCAGCTTCAAACTCTCTATCACTATGCTGGAACTAGAACTACTGTAACTCTGACTATTGTGACTAGCTTGCTCAAGGCATAGAGGCAAGCTTTTATAGATAGAGAAGAAAGAGATAGGATCAACCACATTATTCATGGGATTGGCTTTATCACTTGGAAACTTCCATGAAAGGTGGCAAACCACTTTCCCTTCTATGGAGATTCGAAGCCAAACCATCCTAGCTCAACATGGATTCAGTTGGTGAATGGGTTGAAGAGAACCTTCGGAAGTTTGTTGGTTAAAAACTTTACTCAATTCGGTTGGCGCGAGTGCGACTCTGAGACAGAGCGCCAATGGCGCGCCCTTTTTAGAGGATTTCCCTCATTGGCGCGGGCAGTGAACTGTGGACCCGCGCTAATGCAAAAAGAGCTGTTTTCATGGGTATTTTGCAGGAGATGTCTTCAGGGAAAATGAAGTTCATACCTAGAGGAATACGATGCAAGTGGTTTTAGGTCATGTCACTTCTCACAAGTCCCGGAATGAGTCCTCCAATGTGCGGGTAAGGGGTAACAAGGACGGTGACAAACGGTGACAAATTGCTGTCTAACACATTTGAAGTATTCTTATACTTGAAAAGAATTTTGTTTTTCAAGTAGGGTAGGGTAGGAAAAAAAGAAAAAAAAAAAGAAAAAGAAAAATGAAAATAAGATGAAAATAAAAATCTAAGGTGAAAACCTCCTCGGAGGCGCCTTAGATTGGCTCATTGATTGAAAACCTCCATGAGGCAGTCAATGGGTTGGAAAGAAGAGAAAATAAAAAGGGAATAAGATCCCTGGGTGAAAACCTCCCTTGGAGGCGCCCAGGGCAGGCAATTAGGGTGAAAACCTCCATGAGGCGCCCTAGTTGCTTTTCAAAAAAAAAAGAGAAAAATAAAAATAAAAATAAACCTAATTTCCAATGGATAATTGCATGTTGTAAGAAGGACATTGCAGGTCAGGAGGATCACTCAAAGCAAAGACAAATGAGCTTTTGTGCCTTCTACAAGCAGTTTTGTATTTCTACAAGAAACATCCTATAGAACCTTCAGGCGAGCCAGATTTGATTTTGGAAGGGAATCTAAAGCTTGGAATCTATTGGTTATGCCTACAAGCATCCATGTTTCCATCCCTCACCCTTTCTCCATCATTTTTTTCTGCCTCATTTTTCTTGTTTTATGAAAACTTTGTTTTCTACAGGAACTTCCTGTAGAAATTACAAGAAGTTAAAAATGGATTGCAAAAAAAGTAGTTTGGCAAACATGGTGGCTTCCTCAAGGGTTTAGAAGCCCTCCTGTAATTTTCAAACTCCTCCTCCATCATCTCCATGCCTGCATCACAGCCCAAGTTCATTTTTCTTACCATGCAACAAAACTGCAGAATGCCTTGAAGCAAAAATACCTAGAACATAATTTGTTTTTTCCCTAACTTGAATACCATGCATCCATTTGAAAAACTGTTTTACAGGGAATTGTATAGGGATGATGGCAACATGCCCGAGCAGTTTCAACCCATTCCGATGCACGGTTTCCAAGAAACCCGCCTCCATCGCCGTCAGCCATTTTTGCATTTTTTCCATATCCGTGAATCCATTTCAAAACCTATTTCATGGGGAGATGCACATGGGTGATAGTAGCCTACCCAAGCAGTTTCAGCCGATTCCGATGCACGGTTTCCAAGAAATTGATCTCTAAAATCTTCAACCATTTTCCATTTTTCTCGAAATTTGTGCATCCATTGATCACAATTTTGTTATGGGAGGTGCATAATGATGATAAGAACATGCTCAGCAAGTTTCATATCGATCCGATCTATCGTTCAGGAGCAATGGCGAAAACAAGTTTTGGTCCTATGAAAATTCAGCAGCAGCAGCTTAAGGGTGCAGATCTAAACATGGAAACGAACTCCTGCAGCTTAGATCCGGCTAGAGGATACATGAACAAGCAAAATAACCACACATCAGACAGAAAAGAGCTTATAGCACAAAGGATCCATCATGCAACCACTGAAACAGATGCATGCAGCAGCAAAAAGAACCTCACAGCAACCATTTGACTTCAGGTATGTGACTAAACGAATGGAGTGGTGGGATTAAGCCGATAGTTCCTTGTCCAATTCTCTAGCAATCAGCCAGGAATCATGCAGCGTACGTGTTAGACAACTCACGTGAAAATTAAAAATAAAAAAAAAACAGACAGTGGTAGAGGCTTTAACTCCAATGCAACTGATTAACAAGAAGAGGACATGCAGCTCATCATAGCACTGCCATCTGCATGTGGCCACGTACACCTGGCCACCTCACTCCTTCAACACAAATCACGCAGCAATTAAAGAAGGCTCAACTGAAAGTCACAAACCGCTGTTCATCTGCACTTGCCACATCCTCAATTGATGTATGCACAAAACGATTAACTAGTCATCCTCCACCAGTTTCTCTACCTGTCTTCAAGATTCTGCTGCGTATCAGGCTACCTCAGAGGCACAGGGGCACTCTATAGGCATTTCTATAGGAGGTCTTCTACAGGAAACACATAAAACAACCATGCAGAAAGGAAACCTGGTATTTTCGGCGAATTTCAAGCTCTACACAAGGTAAGATCGGGGAAACTTCTTTTTGCATGATTTTTTGGTGCAAAATGGTGAATTGAACACGACATTAAATTGAAAAATGAGAGTAAAAGGTCTGCCTATGCGTTGAGAACAGTGGAAGTCTGCCTGCATGATTTAGTGATTCAGTGAGTTTACCCATTCTTTTCTTCTGCTTCCGAAATCTCCTCATCAGTTTTAAAAAGAAAAAGAAGAAAATAAAAAAATTCCCTTGCAAGGAAGACATGCAGCAGACCAACCTGTGTGTGGAAAAACCCGAATTTACATATCTATCAATGTGTGAGAAAACCAGTGTCCTTATGCTCTGATCTGTGAAAACTTTCTTTCATAAACAGACAGACCAATTCGAGGTGACAACAGTTTTAACACAAGGGAATTACTGCCATTTGATGTTGTAAAGAGCACGTGAAAAATTCCTTCTTGGGTTAAAAAAAGACCGAATTCAGTTGTCCTCTATTTCAGTGATTGACTGTGTTTTTTCCACTTGAGAATTTTCTCTTTTTTTGGTTAAAACACAAACTCAACACCATGCCAACTGAATAAATTGAGAAGAACATTGATGAGGGAGTACAAGACATGCAAACAGAGGGCGAAATAGAGGAAGAATAGAAGGAAAAAGAGGAATTTTACATGACCGCTGAGCATGAGACAGAAAAGGAGACAATAGCAAAAACAAAGAGGGCGAAAAAGGAAAAAAAAGGCTGGAAACAAGGCCAAGAAAGCCCAGATGGGAGTTGTCACACCCAAGGCAACCGCAGCACAAGTCAAAGAGAAGGCAGCCCCAGCCATGCAAGCCAAATCAGGGAAAACTGTTTCTACAGGAAGACAGAAAACTGCTTCTACAGGACTTTCTACAAGAAGTCTGGGGAAAGGGTAGCAGAAGGAGAAATTGGCCGAGATTTTAGCTAGGGAGGTAGCAGTTGTGCTGGCCACCCTAAGCACATACCCCAAGCAGAAGGAGAAGTGAAAGAGGGAGCCTTCCATGTATTTTAAGGCGAGAAGGAGAACATGGATCAAAGTGGGCAGACCCAAACCACAGACAAAGGAGAAGATTGTCATTAAGGACACAAAATATAAACAAAAGGAGGAGCCTACTTCAAGGATGTCCATCACCTATGAATGAGGAAGACAAAAACCTTCACTTGGAGAGAGAGAATTCAGATAATGGACTCAAAGATAGTTCTACAGGATGCTGAGACAGTTCTACAGGAAGTTGAGAATTCTCTAGGAAAAGAAGCATGGGCAGTGGGAAGGAGCAGAGAGAAAAGCATGGTTTCATGACCGAGAAGAGGACATCACTTCAAAAGCTGGGCATGACATGGAGGCCACCAGGGCCATCAAAGATGAGGAGATAGATTGGTTGCTCAGAGGATGAGCAACACTTTCAGTAGGGGGGTGATGATGAGCCCCAAAAATGGATAATTATTTGGGCTCATTCAACCTCCTAATTCGAATTAATCCACCATTCTCATTAGTTTATTGCATGTTTTTTATTATATTTATGCTAATAGAGTGAATTGGGTTAGTCATTATGCCAACAAGTCTAATGTGTGCTTTGTGTAGCCTTTTTGGTCAATTTGGAGACAAAATCAAAGGTTTAAATGAGCACTTGGCAGCCAAATTCGTGGGAGAACAAGGGAGAGGATTTGTAGGAAGGTGTCCCCTTCATTTATGGGCCCTTACCTCAAATTCTCCACCATCAGCTCGGATTTCAAGGGCCACCAAATCAATTAACACAAGGGCAGCCAAGCAAGTCAAGTAGGACTGCTGTTAACTGCAAGTTTAGGGCAGCCGAGTCCCTAAAGTTTAGGAGGACTATTGGGGTCCTCAATTTGTATAAATAAGAAGGCTTAGGGCCTCATTTTGGGGTTATCTAGTAGTTAGTCATTTTGTATTCATTTTGTAGTCATTTTGTAGTTCAATTTTTAGGCAGTAGATTAGCTTTGATTTCACCACATTTTCAAGTTCTCCTTGTGGACAGTTTTTGGAATGTAACATTTCTTTTGATCAATAAAGATGAATCCGGCTTTGCACCAGCTCTAAATCTCTCTTAGGAGGCTGTAGCTCTTGGGGTTGGGCCCATATCAAGCGCCCAGTACCTCCTTTGTTTACTTTCATGTGTCTTTGCTGCATTCTTAGAATAAAATCTGCTATTTAGATTTAAATATTGTGTTGTTGTTTAGGTTGCTTTTGATGATTAAAAAGGTTTTTCATGTTTAGATTTACTTGATAGGTTAATCATAGGGAAGATCTTCAGAAAAAGGCTACCAAACACCTTGGATCTCACCTCCCCCTCAGTGGAATCATGAGCTGGGACCAATGTGACTTTGTTGCCAACAAAAACGCTGTTTTGCTTTGTCATGTAATTCTTAGTGTTGGAATCCTCTTTTGTAGATGCTGATATTAGTAGTGTTTAAATGCTTCAGTTGATGATTACTTAGTGGCATAAGTTATTTCATGCATTTCATTTCAAATAAACTGCTGTTCATTTCCTTTTGTTGTTACTTAGGTCAGAATAGAGTAAAGTGACTAGGTCATAGGTTTTATAAGTGTTTGTTTGTTCAGTTTGAAAAACGACTTGCAGAGAACCTGTACCACTCCTTCATCTGCTTATTCTCCATCAGCACCATCCACTCCACCCTCTACTTAGAATCATTACTTCACGTTTGCCACATTTGCTCACATAACCCTAGTTTTTGTACATCATTGTTTCAGCCTTCTTTGAGCCAACTTAGCTATCTACACCTTCTCACCACTCCATCCACTAGTCCCTGGGCCACTTCAGACCCCTATCCTACCTCCATATCCATTCATGCATCTTCCCTCACTCACCCATCCTCCAAAATCCAATTTTTAAACATCCTATAGAAATTTCTGAACATCCTGTAGAAATTCCTGAAACATCCTGTAGAAGCTCACGAATGAGGTTTCTTGATAGCCAAACTCTATGAAACTCTCCAGAAGGGTGTTAGGGACCCCTTAGGCCCTCTCTGAACCTTCCCAACCTCTTCCAATCATTTCCTCTTGCCAATCCACCTCTGCACAGTCAAAAACAGTTAAATTGTATGCATGATAATTGTGACAACTTATTCAAAAATAAAAAAAGATGTTTTCTTCAGATAGTGATAACTTAGACACATGCATTTTACCTTCCTAGAAGTTAATGGAATCTCTTTCAGTAGCTTGCATCCTCTTTTTCACATCAGTAGGGCTAGCTGGTAAAATTAGGGTTTGCTAGGGTTTGCATTTCCTTTCCGCTTTCCAGTTTCTTTCTGCAAGTAAATTAGCCTCTTTGAGTTAGCTTTCATTCATCAGTTAAAAAGCTTCTTCTAAGAGCTCATAGAAGTTGGCTTAAGCTCCTAGCGGACTTGTGCCAGCTGACCAAGTGACAGCTGCGGCAAGAGCTAGTACTTGTGCATACAGCACCGTCGCTTCCAAGTTTGTTACGAACTACCGGGTTGATAAAATTAAATAAGGGAGTTACAGAAGTTGCAACATTATTGCTAAAATACTGGGGCCCACCAGAGGCCTCAGTACAACTCTCCTCCCACTCTTTTCCCTCCACCACCTGCTCAACCACAACCATTGCCTCCTACTTCACCAAGACAACCCCAAATACCTACTCAATCGAACCTAAACCTGAATAACGGATAGGCCCAGTAGGTATATAGTGGGGAAACATCAGGACCAACATCTGTTGTGGAGATTTAGGAAATTAACCTATGATTTGGGAAGGTTCTCCCAGATAACCAGCCTACCCCTAAGGAGGATGAGGAAGAAAAAGAGGAAAGCGAAAAAAAAGCCATTCCACCCTTTCCCAAGAGATTGACTAGAACAACACAACCTACCCCAGAAGAAACTGAACTTTTGCGAGAATTGAAATAGTTATGTGTGAATATACCACTTCTCTAAGCCATAAAGGATGTGCCTATATACAACAAGATGATCAAGGAGAATGCTTCAGGAACCCAGGTAGGCGCAGGAGAGATGCTCCAACTATCAATGTCATAGGACAACTATCCGACCTGATGTTGGGGCAGGTAATCTGTCTAAAATATCTAGACCCTGGAAGTCATGTAGCCAATGTCCACATCAATGGCACCATAATCCCCCATACCCTGATTGATCTAGGGGCTACCATTAATGTGATGAGCAAGGACACTATGCTCAAGCTCAACCTTCAGGGCTCCTTGAGAAAGACCACAACAATACTACAGTTAGTAGATCGCTCCACCGTGACCCTTGAAGGGATTAGGGAAAATGTGATGGTCTCCGTCAATTCTTGGGAGTACCCTACTGATTTCCTAGTTCTCTAGCCAAAGGCAAGGCTCACTGGGTATCCTATCATCATGGGAAGACCCTGGTTGGTTACTGCAGATGCCTACATCAGTGGTCAAGCTAGGAACATGACAATCAAGAATGGGCATATGTCCAAGCAGCTAGTCCTATATCCTCCCGTCCAACCTTTGTTAGAACATGATTTACCTCTCTGGTTGGAGGAGGAGGATGAACTCTATTTCGTACCATTGTCTGCAGTGGAAGCTACCATGGGGGGGGGGGGGGGGGCACAAACCAAGGATGATCTTATTGAAAACTTGATTTAGAATCCACCCCCTAGTATGTTGCTATTAGAAGAGATGGTGGAAGAAACCTAAGCCAACCCTTTAGTTGATCTCTATGTGGCTGACCCATCCTCTCTCCTAGTTAAGAATATGGAATTTGGCCCAGAAAGAACCTTGAAAATCAACTCATCCCTATCCAACTCTCAGGAGGAAGAATTGTGTAGCTTATTAATAAACCACTTGGATGCTTTTTCTTGGAGCTATAAGGAGATGAAGGGATTACACCCTTCAGTTTGTACTCATCACATTTACATTAATGAATATTGCAAACTAGTCAGGCATCCTCAAAGGAGGATGAATCCAACCCTTAAGGACATTGTTAAAGAAGAACTGAAAAAGTTACTAGATGTAGGATTCATCTACCCTATCTCTGACAGCGAATGGTTCTCTCCTTTGGTGCTAGTGCGAAAGAAAAATGGGAAGTGGAGAATCTGTGTCGATTATCAGGAACTAAAAATGGCCACCAAGAAGGACCATTTTCCTTTGCCTTTCATAGATCAAGTGTTAGATGGCCTGACGGGGAAGAAGTTTTCTCCTTCCTAGATGGGTTTAGCGGGTACAACCAGATCCAAATCAGCCTAGAAGACCAAGATAATACCACTTTCACTTGTCCTTGGGGTACCTTTGCATATCAAGTCCTTCCTTTCAGATTGTGCAATTCTTCCGCCACTTTTCAGAGAGCAATATTGAGTATATTTGCTAAACTGGTTCATGATGCAGTGGAAATCTATATGGATGACTTTACCCCTTATGGTTCTAACTTCTAGGAAGCTTTGTCTAACCTGAGAAAAGTTTTAGACAAGTGTATTGAAATGAACCTATCCCTCAATCCTGAAAAATGTGAATTCCTGATGACTGAAGGGACTGTGCTACGTCATGCAATCTCTTAGCAAGGATTACAGGTGGACCCCAACAAAATTTCCATCATCTAAAGGGTCCCACCTCCTCAAAAGGTAAGAGATATTCAAAGTTTCCTAGGCTTAGCAGGGTACTATAGAAGATTCATCAAGGATTTCAGTAAGCTAGCCTCTCCATTGTTTGGTCTTTTGGGAAAATATTTTGAGTTCATATGGGCTAATAACTGTCAAGAAGCTCTAGATAACTTGAAAAGTAAACTAGTGACTCCCCCAATTTTGAGAGGTCCAAACTGGGCCCTACCTTTCCACATTCATACAGACGCCTTGAACAAAGCAATAGGAGTAGCCTTAGGGTAAGTTGATGAGAAGTTGCCTTATGCCATATATTTTGTAAGTAAAAACTTGTCAAAGGCTGAGTTAAACTACACTATAATCGAAAAGGAGCTCCTAGCTGTAGTCCATTCCCTAAATAAGTTCAGACACTACATCACCGGTTATCAAACATTTGTACACAATGATCATGCTGCAATTAGGTATTTAATGAACAAACCAGATTTAAATGCTCGCATTATTAGATGGTTGCTTTTATTGCAGCAATTTGATTTAACCATTGTTGATAAGCCGGGTAAGGAAAATGTTGTTGCTGATTTTTTGTCTAGAATAGATCTACTTGTAGGTGAAGAAGGAATGGTGGACGATCAAATTCCAGATGAACACCTATTTTCTATCTCAGTACTCTCTCCATGGTTTGATGATATAGCAAATTACTTGGTTTTCGCACAATTCCAGCCACACCTGTCCTCAAAAGAGAAGAGCAAGATCGTGAGGAAAAGTGCCCCTTTCACCTGGATTGGGGGCAATCTCTTCAAACTTGGCCTAGATCATGTTTTGAGGAGATGTTTTAGGGAGGAGGAAGTTTTTAACATTCTGCTAACCTATCATGATGGCCCCTATGGGGGCCATTTTGCAGCAAAGAGGACTGACTTCAAAATCCTTCAAGCAGGTTACTATTGGCCCACTCCTCATCAAGATGTAAGGAGATATATTAGCTAATGTGACCAGTGTCAAAGGATGGGGAAACCTACTCCAAGGGATGAGATGCCCCTACAACCTCAAGTGACTTTCGAGCCATTTGAGAAGTGGGGCATGGGCTTTGTGGGTCCTGTCAACCCTCCTTCAAAGAAGAAATCTTACATCATCATGTGAACTGATTATCTGACAAAATGGGCAGAAACAAAGGCGATCAAGGCAGCAACAAAAGAAAAAGTAGCTGAGTTTTTGAGAGAGAATATATTCTACAAGTTTGGATATCCAAGAGAATTAGTCACAGATGAAGGGAGTCAGTTTAACTCCAATCTGATTGAAGACCTGCTCACACATCACAAAATTAAGCACATAACTTCCACCCCTTACCATCCACAAGAAAATGGATAGGTGGAATTCACTGATAGATCTTTGGAAGGTATTTTGACCAAGGTAGTGAGCAACAGCAGAAAAGATTGGGCAGATTGATTGGTTGAGGCCACCTGGGCCTATAACACCACCTGGAAGACCACCACAAGGTTCACACCCTATGAGCTGGTCTATAGGAAGAAGGCTTTGCTGTCAATAGAATTTGAATATAACACACTAAGAATGGCAGCTGAGCTGGACCTAGATCTCAGCCATGTACAAAAGGAAAGGTTACTCTAGCTAAATGGATTGGATGAACAAAGATTGTAGGCCCTTCTCCACTTAGAGGTAGTCTAGCTTCAAGGAAAATATGGCATGAGAGACACCTCAAAGAGAAACAATTCCAGGAAGGAGATTGGGCGCTGTTATATGATTCAAGGTATAAATATTTCAAGGGAAAACTAAGAACAAGATGGCTGGGACCATACACAATGGAAAGGTGCAATGCCAATGGTTTAGTTTTGATCAGGACCATCAATGAACAAGCCATACCCATGTTTGTCAATGGGCATAGGTTGAAAATCTATAGGAAGCCCCTCTCCAAATAGGAATTCATTGAGAATCTGAGTAAAACAGTGTTGGTAGTGGAGCAAGTCTTTGCCTCCACTCCATCCCCACCCTAAAAAACAAAAAAAAAAAGAAAAGAAAAATGAGGAGAATAAAAGATCACTGGGTGAAAACCTCCCCTTGGAGGTGCCGAGGGCAGGCAGTGAGGGCGAAAACCTCCTGGAGGTGCTCCAACTATATCTTAAAAAAAAGGGAGTAAAAGGAAAAAAGAAAAAAACAAGAACGAAAAATTAACTTCTTGTGAATGCATTATAGATTGCAGGAGGGCCACAGAAGAAAAAGGGACATGTCCAAGCTGAATGCACCACTGATAGACCGTTTCTCCATCATTATTGTCTTTTCCTAGTCCCTGGTCTCACTTGTTCTGGAAAACTATGCATCCTACAGGAGGCTTTGTGCATTCTACAGGAGGCTCCTGTAGAAATCATAAAGAGCTCGAAATCAAGTCAAGAAAAGGATCAGAGGGATAGAATTTTTTCAGAAGACCCGTGGACCCACCTACCTCCATTCATCCTCCTAACTCTCTATTCCATCCCTACATGACTACATTTCCACTCGCTTCTTCCCTCCCTGCACAGAAAACACAGAAAGCTTGTTTCTTTTTTTTTCTTTTAAAATGAAGAATGAACCAGAAACATCCTTAACTTAACTCTTACCTAGTGCATACCAGCTGCTTTCCCTTAATTGATAGAACCTTCCTCAACCACCTCTCTAGTCCCTGCTCAAGTCTCAAAAAAAAGTTTTGGAGGGAGAAGCCGTTACAGGAAATCTTGCAGGATTCATGTAGCAGTTGATCCCCTTAAAAATTGAGCTCCAGAGGTAGGGTCCGTGCAACCACAAAAGTATAAAATGTGTAAGGAGCTAGGTCCTGATTGAATATCACCAGTAAAAATGTAGTTGAGCCATCAATTTAGAAGCCATAAGCGCCAGCAGCAGAAGTCCATGGATAGAACACCAAAGTCTAAGCATGCAACAACACGATAGCGACTAACAGGTAAGTGACTAAACCTGTTCCTCTGTTGCATGAGTGTATTTTAAAAACTGCATGGACAAGTGAGATGGTTGCGATTAAACGAGATTGGTGGCTAGCTAACTGGCCACCCCTATCTAGTTCAAGCAGCACTCGGTGGGTGCAATCGGCACGTATGTTCAGTCAACTCGGGAAAAACTCAAAACAGGTAGTGGCGGCATCTAATGCGAATGGTGGACATGATTATGGGTAGGTGGCATGAAGTTTCATAATGGCATTGAAGTAGGGACCAACGGTCCAAATGAGGGTAATGTATCCTTCCTGCCACCTCACCTTGTCACCACAAAACACTCCCGTAAGCTTAAGTACGCTGCAATTGACCACCTTCATCACCTTTGGTTTCATTTGTATCGTCGTTCTCTCAGGTGCAATGAGCTACCTACCACCTCCAGAGCCTTGAAACAGTCGCTCTCTACCAGTTTCAGAACCCTTCCGCTTATCTGGCTTTATAGGAGCATTATCGAGCTCTACATGAGTGAAAACGTAGTCCTACAAGAGCCTTTCTACAGGGAGGCCAATGAGTAGCACCGCAGAGGAAAACTCAGGATTTCAGGACAAATTTGGCCTGTAAAAAGGTAGGCTCAGTAAAACCCACTCTACATTCCCATATATATACATACAAAAGGTGGTGGGATTTGAAGCGAAGTATTGAGTTGAAAAGAAGGGAAAAGTGAGAACAAAGCCTGCTTGTGTTTTGTAAAAAAATATATATAGTTTCTCCATTTGCTCTCTGCACTAAAATACTATCTCTTTCTCCTTTGTGGCATTCTCCTATGTAAAGAGATGATGCAACTTTAGGAAATTAAGCCTGTAAAAAAGTGAACTTGCATTGGGGTGGTCTGCTCATTTTGTGAAAGGAAAAAAAAACACTGCCCTATATGCTCTCTGTTTTTTTGAGATATTGTTTCCCTCAAAGAGACTGAGAGGTAATGCAAGTTTAAGAACAGTGTTTGGAGGTAAGGAAAGTTGCAATTTGTTTTTGTTAAAAAGGAAGAACACGAAAGCTCTCTCTCTGATCCCAGAAAGAAAACCTCAGCTTTTCCTCTATTTTCGAGTTTGAAATTTGTTGCCTTCCTCCTCACCTAAGACATTCCAACAGTCTTTGAACATCATGACAGGAGGTTTTATGAGGAAGGATACTCTAAATTCAACTAAGCTGCATGAACATCCAGAAGTGGTAGCCGTCTTTACCAGGGAAAATTGGATGCCTTTCTTTGCAAAATTTCATGGGTATGATGAGGAAGTCACAGAGGAATTTTTATTTTCCTTAAAACCTCACTCAAAAACCCATGCCACTGTCAGTTTCAGGGGTCTAACCATAGAACTCACATGGGAATTCATCAGTAGGGTCATCAGTCTCCACTTGGGCTACCCTAGAGCAAAGAAGTAAAACCACTGGGTCAAGTTGCCAGGAAGACCTTTTTCCAGCTTGATGAACATCCTTTGGAGGATAAGAATGGCACCAGGAGAACAAGTATACCTTATCCATGGGATGAGGTCAGTTAGTAGATCATGAAATACATCTCCTGTGAAGGAAGATACAACATAGTGTATGGATACCATTTCAAACTCTTACATGAACTAAGATATGGCATGGACCTTCCTACATCCAAAAAACTCAGTATTCCATATTTTCTCCTCCAATCCTTGATAGAGTATAGCACTAAATTGAAGGCATGGGTTCTGGACCAATTGGCTCACCATGGGCTAATTAAATTGCTGGTGGAGGATGCCCTCCACACTTTCATAATCCCCATAGCCCGGGATATTTTCAGAAACATGACTAAAGAATATGATATAAAATATTTCACTGATGACCTTAGTCCATCGGAGAGTGAAGAGGAGGAACAAAAGGGGAAGCTGAGAAGGAACCCCACACAGAAAAAGAAGAAATCTAGATACGAGAGGAGAAACATGACACCACCAAAGATGAGCCTAAAGCATAGAAGAAGAAAGAATCAAAAGCGGAAAAGGGTAAAACCACAGTAGTGAAAAGGAAGAGGCCAAGAAATGAAAAGAAGAAGCCTAAGACAGTGCAGAAAAAGGTTTCCATAGGCAAAGAAGAAACTAAGCAAGCAGAGGAGCAAACAAAATCAGAGACAGCAGAAGCAAAACCAGCAGAAATAGGAAACACAACAGATGAAAAAGAAGAAGCACAACAAGAAGAAGTGTCTCCTGAGACAGTAGCAAGAGAGGCATCAACTGTTCTTGCTGCACTTAGTACTCTAGCCAAGCCCAAAGGAAAAAGGAATAGACAACCCTCTATGTACTTCAAGTTTCGAAAGAGCACCAGGATAAAGATGGGGAAGCCTTAGCCACCTTCAAAGGAGCCCATCATCATTGAATATGTCCCTACTGCAACAAAGGAGGAATCTCCGTCCAAAACCCCGATCACATATGAAAGAGGAAGTCCTAAGACCCCTGCTTGGAAAGAAAGGATCAAACTAATGGACTCAAAAACAATCCTACAGGAGGCGCAGACCTCTCTAAAGGAGACAATGGCAAAGCTCCAAGAGATTGAAAAACTTGAAAAGAAGGCAAAATAACAGACCAAGGAGGAAGACAAGGCAAAAGAGATACCAAAGCCTGGACCTCAGCCTATCTTAGGCTCTTACTACAACCTTCTGGAAGGGGGGAAATCATCCCACAAAAGTTTGTAGTCCCTATTTTCTTTGAGCTGGAAAAGGAAAGAGTAAGGACCCATACATGGATGCAGATTGCAAAATCAAGAGGGGTGGGAGACATTGGGCACATGGAAAACAAATTGAGGGAAATGGGCAAAGAATTGAGCATGGTCAGGCATACAGAAAGCATCGGAAGAGCTCAATTGGAGGAAGAAAATGAAATGCTAAAGAAGCAGCTGCAAGAAAGGGAACCTAAATGAGGAAATGAGCTGTCAATCTTAAAAAGACAACAACCGGAAGAGGAACCCCAGGCAGATAGTGAGACATTAATAAGACAACAACAGGAAAGGGAATCCCAGGTAGAAAATGAGGTGTTGATCTTAAGAAGGCAGCTACAGGAAAAGGAAGCCAAATTAGCTTACATGTCTAGCTGGGCTATGGAGGAATTACAGTGCAGGCAACCAACCAAATCAGATGCAGTGTACCTCAAGGATCAGTGGCTCCAATTTCAGATCAAGACACTAGCCCAGAGGGGCACAATACCTTTTCAGGATTATGGCCAATTCATGCATGTATGTGATCACAGTTCAGCTGAGGACAAAGCGAAGCTAGTAGAGTTTTACTTGAATAACATGGCACTTATTGATATGAACCTATGGGATCCCAATGCTGCACTGGGAGACTTTCAACTGATGGCCATGGCATCTTGGATGAGCCATGAAGAGAAAAGGGTAGCAGAGATCCAGAAAATGATGGCAAAAGAGCTGAATGAACCCCTGATGATTAGAGCAGAACCAATAGAACCCATGGCTCTCATTTATGCCCACCAACACCTTGCAGCTAATCCTCAAGTTGTCCTTGACTATGTTGATAAGTAGGCCCAAGCTATTGCACATTTCGAGGACATGGAGAGATTGTTTGGAGATGACTGCATTCATGCTTGCATGAGAAGGTGGAACACATTGCCAGACAACCTACGGATTAGGGAGTATTACTCCCCAAACAGGATGAGGGAAGCCATGAGGAGAGTGCCACTATATAAGCACTCTATTGAAAGTTTGAAGGCCAATTGGATTGGCCTCAAATTCAGTACTCCACTGCTGCTAGGACTGGTGGAAGGAGTGAAAGAGGAGAAAGAACAAAAACAATGGGAAGAGGTGGATAGAAAGGTAGGATTCCATGATAAAGAGGAAGATATCACATCAGAAGCATGGGATGTTAGGGAATCTATCGGAGCCATAAAGGATGAAGAATTAGACTAGTTGCTCAAAGGATGAGCAACCCATTCAGTGGGGGGGTGATGATGAGCCCCAGAAATGTGTAATTATATGGTCTCATTTTGCCTCTTAATTTGACTTAATCCACCATTATCATTATTTTATTGCATGTTTTTGAATATATTTATGCTAATAGAGTGAATTGGGTTAGTCATTTTGCCATGTAGTCTAATGTGTGCTTTATGCTGATTTTTTTGTCAATTTTGGACAAAGTCAAGGGATTTATGAGAAAATGGCAGCAAATACTCGAGGGAAACATGGAAGAGGATTTATAGGGGGGTGTCTCCTTTATTTATGACCCCTTTCCTCAAATCCTCCATCAGCAACTTGGAGCACAAAGTTCCACATTGATGCATCCAAGGGGTAGCCGAGCAAGTACAGAAGGACTGCTGTTTATCTCCAGTTCTGGAAAGCCGACCTCCTTGATTTTAGGAGGACTGTTGGAGGAATCCATTTGTATAAATAAGTGGGCTTAGAGCCTCAGTAAGTTAGCCAGTCATTAGTATAATTTTCGCACTTTTGTGCAGCACTTATTCAGCTTATTTTCGAGTTTCTTTTTGAGAACAATTTATGTAATGTGACTATTATTTTTAGTAATGAAGATGAAACTGTTTTCAAGCCAGTACTGATCTCTTTCATAAGGTTGAAGCTCTTGGGTTAGGGACCAACCCAAGCTACCTAGCATCTCTTGCTTTGTACTTATATGTTTTTTCTTCAGTTCATGAGCTAATTTATGTTACATAGATTCATTTTGGTTTGTTTAGATTAGGTTGCTTTTGATGGTTTGCATAGTTGTTTTTGTTTCAGTTGCTCAAGTAGGTGACTATAATGATAGAATAAGATTCAAAAAGGCCAACAGCAAGCCCTGATCTCCTTTCTCCCTTTCTAGGACTATGATTTGAGGTCAAGGCACTACTGCTGCCACCAAAAACACAGTTTTGCTCTCCCATGCAACTTCTAGTGTGATGACTTGATTTGGAAAGATTAATGAATTGATTTAGATTCAGTTGCCCAGATCATTTCCTGTTCTATTACAATAGATCTCTCTACATTTTTTTCTATTCAAGGGTTACTGTTCAACATTCCCTGTTTGTAGGTCAGAAATTAGGTCAAGTTAGAGAAATTTCTGTTTTCATAGTATAGTTAGTTCTTTCTTTGATCAATTTTCGTAAGTAGATGTGTAGATCTCTTGCAAGACACCTCAGCTCACCATACATCCGTAAAGTAGCCAACACCAGCTCACTTTTCACAGATTCGCCAAGTCATTCGCAACATTTCATCAATCTGCCCTAATTTCTGCATTTTTCTCCATAAGCTTCCCTCTTGCCATTTGAACAACCAACCATCATGTTCTTTCTTGATATTCCTTGACAACCTCCAGACACCTCAACACCTTCATCTAGCCTTTAGTTACCCTTTCCCATCATTTTTCTACCTTCAAAACTCCAAAAATAGCTTTCGGCCTCCTCCTGTAGATCCCCTGCAGCCTCCTGTAGAATTCCCTGTAAGTGGTTTCTCGAAATCCGATTGCAATGGAAATCTTCAGAAGGGTGCTAGGGGCTTCTTGGGACCTCTCCACACCTTCTTCCACCTTTGCAAAAACAAACTCCATCTTCCTTCACCACCAAACCTCTGCACAATCACAACCAGATAAATCACAAGCATAATAATTTCACATAAAAACACTCAAAAGCACAAAAGGATGTTTCCTTCTAATTTCTTTTCAGAAGTAGCTTGAATAAATGTAATTTACCTTTTTTAGTAGTCAATGGCACTCCTCGCATCGGTTTCTATCTCTTTTTCTAAATTAGTGTTTATTAGGGTTTGCTAGGGTTTGGCATTACATTTCAGCTTTCCTTCTCTCTCTGTAAATAGAATAGCCTCTGTAGAGTTAGCTTTCTTTCATCATAGTTAAAAGCTGCTTATGAGAATTCATAGAAGTTGGCTTAAGCTCCTAGTGATCTTGTGCCAGCTGACCAAGTGATAGCTTGCAGTAAGAGCTAGTACTTGTGCATACAACACCGTCGCTTCCAAGTTTTTTACGAACTACCTACTTGATAAAAGTAAAGTAGGAAGCCCTAGGAGTTGAAACATTATTGCTGCAATAGTGGTGCTCACCAACATCCTCATCAGTTGGCTACTCCCTTACTTCCATTGTTACACGGCGTAGTGATCTAACCATCATATTACAATTTAGTGTCGTTACCTCATGCAATCGGTTCTACCACTTCTCAATCTCTTCATCTGAATCCGATGTGCAAGAACTGTCACGGTCCCATGAAATTTATCTATTCATTGTCCGATTCACTCGGTCCTGATCTTGCGCGGTGATCTGGTAAATACAATCCAGTTCATCGTCGTTGTCCTCATCACGTGTTGGGGTCCAACCCTAACCCCCTTATTTATGTAATAGGATCGAGTCATAGTTATAGTTATGTAAAGAGTCAATAAAGCCCATATGAATAATTGTAAGTGGTTGACTCACATTTAAAGATGGGACCAAAATTAGTTGTAAATGAGCCATGGTATTAGATAGATGGTATTAATAAGAACCATGGTATTAACCCATGGTATTGCATGTACGAATCCTATATAGAGGATGGAGACTCCCCTTGAGGAGCATCATGTCTTATTTTGTAATTGAGCCCAGCTCTATTGGAGGTTGCCCCCTCAAAGAGGCAAGTGAACATTTCTTTCTGAATAATAAAATACTTGTTGTTATTTCTTATTGTTCTGTGTTTTGGGTATATTTCTGCACATATTTGTATTTTAGTATCTTCTTGTAGGTCAAGAGCATAACATCGCGCACTGGCTTGGTATAGCATGCCCCTTCGTTTGGGTCCAACGGAACCACTACGCGGAGAGATTTTTTTTCAAACATCATTTTTCATTTCTTTAGGTTGATGACTCCATTCATATTCATTGCCCAGTCTATCTATAAGACTGTAGGATATGGGTTACTTTCATCCATAATTTCTATGACTTCAAAATCGGTTAGTGTGCTTACACCGTCGATGTCTACTATAACTCCTTGCAGTCTTCCCATAGGCAAGATCTTTTGTTGGTTCGCCATCCGCAGTTGGATACGGGACCAGTGCAGTGTAGGTCTATCCATGCGCTCCCAGGTCTATTTATGTAGGACATTCGCGTCTGACCCCAAGTACAGAACAACCTAATCCATCTCATAGTCCCCAATCTGGGCAGTCAATCGCATTTCCCACCCAGTTCGTAATGCATGCTTGCCCAACTTCTGGACCATTCAAGGTTCATCCGATCTTGTGCACCTAGTTATCAACTCTTGTAATCCCTTCACTGCTTTGGTACCCCTTAGTAGCTTCATGCATGTCTCTAAGAAGGTAGTCAGCATAGAAGTATCCCGCTTTGACGTTTTTTGCACCTTGCTACCCGAAGTAGAAGCTTCTGTGAAGTTCTTCTAGGCCTCCATAAATGTTTCCTTCGCGCACTCCAAATCAAATTCTGGTTGTTTTGTGGGAGCCTTGTGAACCCATGCATCCTCCTCTGGTTGCTTCCCTTTATCTTCTCCCGTAGTTGCACCACTTCTGAGCATCATATTCATGTTAGGGTCTTCTGCGTGTGGTTCAGCCTTCATAATTTGGACATTTTGAGTGGGAGTAGCCAAAGCACCCCTTTTTCCCGCATCTGAGCAATTAGCGTGGGGCAATCGACTTCTTCATGGTCAAACTGGTAACAGTACAAGCAACAGGCTCTGGTAGGGTTTGTGTAATCACACACATAATGCCCTGGTCCCCCACAATTATAGCAGATTAATTGTCCCCGTCCGCATCCGAGTCCCATTCCCCCTCATCCCTATCCGCGTCCTTGAAATCCGCCCCATGCTATTGCTGCGACGTGATCCTGCCTGCATGCCTCCATCTGCATGCTATAAGCAGGTGTTTGATCCATCAACAACTCATAACTTCGGTAGTTTCTTTCATCGTGGCGAATTTTCCTACAAAAGTTGCAGAATAACTGCTGGGGGGGTGTCTCAGGTTCTGTAATAGATGACAGTTGTATGTGGCATGCTTTCCTCCTACCTAATAGATCATGCACTAGAGTGTGAGCACCATGCTTGGCCCTGCTTGTACCTCTGGTCGCAATGGTATTGGTCCCCCCGCCATCCCATAGTTTGCAAAGACTAGATAGTGATCCTTATCATGGCCCGGGCCCTTACGTTGGATACACCACACCTCTTCACACACTTCTAACTGAGGCCCCTATCCTTGTTTCAAAATTCACATCTCTAAACATAGGTTTTGTATTTGTGTTTGGATTTGCTAAACTCCCAACCCTAGATCCTGCTTTGGGGTTTCATGCAATCTCATTGTGGTCTCTAATGCTTCGGCTTGAATTGAGATCTTTTGCTGTGATAGCGCCATCCTCAGATGTGGTGTCAAAGAAGCCACAAACCACGTGCAATGTTGTGCATCCATTAGTTTCATGTTAGCCTCGCGGATTGTGCTTTTCAATCTTTGATCCAGGTCCCATGGGGTTTTTCCAAGTAACATTGTGATCTCGAACCTAATGACCGACTGTGTTTCTGATTTTGGTCGACCAAATTCCTTATTCAATGCATCCTAGATCACCATTATTCCCACATTCGGATGATCACTTGAGTACTTTATACACCATGTCAATGCATGGTCTTGCAACGTTCTAACCAGAGTAGCCTTTTTGATGTTATCATCTGTTATGCCTTGGGCTTCCCATACCGCCCTTACCACAAACCAAAACTAACCTGGTTCCTCATTTCATACACCCTTAAATACTGGCAACTTGACTGCGCTCGCCATTCCAACCTTCGGTGTTGGCGAAGGTGGAGCCGGTGAGGATGGATTTGATGTAGGTGAAGTAGGTGATGGCATGGACGGTGGTGGTATCAGTAGAATGCGTTGCCCAATAAATCAAGCTGCACTTCTCAGAGAGAACCCTGCGAGTTCTTCCTTGTTTTCTCGTGAAATGGAAATCAGAGGGATGTTCTCTAATCCTTTAGTTCCTTAATAAACTCTTCCACTCCACGTTATTCCAGACATCAATAAATGCACATAATTTGTTTTTCACACAAAAACATTTTAATCCAAGTATTCAATGATTTGATATACTTACCCCATGGTCCTTGGAGAAAGCGCCTTTCCGCTTCACTATAACTCATAGTTGTGTCTATCACGAACTCAGTGATAAACCCTCCTATTATTCGATCCAACCAGTGATCTATTGCGCATACGATTTTGTCTTCAGACGCTTCTAGCCTACACACCAATTATGGAGTCCACACAATAGGTTGATATAGTCTGCACCTTCCCATGCTATCAGCTAACCTTGCAATCCACTCGTACAACTTTATTGAGAATGATGCAAGGAAGAGCTCATGGATGTTTGTGTATATTTAACAATCCAACCACTGTTCTTCTGATATTTGTGGATTTCTATTTTCTTGAACCATGAACTTGTGAAGCCTCTGATCTAGTTAATCTTCAAGCTCTTTCTTCATAGGGTTCCAGTGTTCTGACATTAGACATCCTTTAGGAAGATCCTGGTCCCAGCAATGGAACCATTTGTTGGCTTATATGGGTCTGACCCAGGTTCAGAAGAGTTATTTATCCAAACAAATCTCACAGCTACCGGCCCTTTCAGCAACAACCCATGGAGCATGGATTGAGGTCTCACCCGAGGTAACAGGGGTCGGTGTTGGAACCAAGTTTCCACACCCTTGGGATGTCTTGATGTGGTCTAGAGGGTTTGCGAACCATTTTGTGGCCCCGCGCTACACTGCTTCCGCGTAGATCCGGAACAAGGCAATTTCTTGATACTTATTACTAATGAATTGTTACAGATCAGATCTACCTTTTACAACCTTTAAGCCAACGTTTAATAGAGATAACTAGTTCACACGCCTAGAAAAGTTATAGATTTTTATAACCTCATAACATAAGCATAAGTGCATAGATCAAATAGATATATCAATCATAAATTGACTAGATCCACAATGTTTCAGATTCAACACAGTATTTCAAAACCAACTTATCTTTATTCAATTCTTTCGCTAGTACAACTAGATCTACCCTGTGCACTCAACTGTAGGGGTCCGCACACACAGCTGCGTACTCTACCAGGCCTCTGTGCACACAGTTGCAGAGCCTCTATCTACCCATCAACACCCTCGATTCAAACTTACGAAGACTTCAAGACTTCTTTCTTCAAAAATCCATTACATTCTAGATCCAAAAGTACATTCTAAAACTTACTTCTAACTCTAGAGCCTTACCCTATTTATACATTTCCATGGTCCGCGGGCCATGGGCAAGCCGACTCACTTCTTATTATTTTACATTATTTTTTGGCAGAAAACCCTTTGACTTGACTCATTAGAATTCACGCTCCGTGCATCTCGCAGAGTCTTTACCATGCCTTTACCCAAAATCGCGAGCTTTTGAGCCCCAAAACTGTTACGCAGGGCCTTTGCTACCCAACAACTAAGTGCCCCATTTTCAGATCAAGTGGTATCAGAGCTTAATATTGGTTAACCTCACCTTCAAAGAAGGTTATATAAGAATGCTTGATTAACAAAGCAAAGATTGCTTGTCTGAAAGGTGTTTGGGTAGTCAAGGATTGATTGTCTGATTGATTGTATGCTGTTTGCAGATTGACTATTTTCTGAGTTTGCAGAGGTGAAGGGAAAGTTGTTGATACCTCAGTCTAGAGAGGAAAATAAGGAAGAAGGACCTCAAGGCAATCCTTGAAGCACAAGAGATTTGTTGCAAAAGGTTGCTGGATCAAGCTCTTTATTAATCTTTGAAGTTCTTTTATTCATTGGAATAATGACAACTTCTACAAGTGAGTCCTCAAATTCTTCTTTCTTCATCACAAGGCTCTTTGATGAAGACATGAAGCAAGACTTGTCCACCATGATGGATATGGTGAGAGAAATGTATGAGGATGGAAGAAAGAGCAACATAGTTAAAGAGCAGTTGAATTCCATGAAGGAAGAGAAGCAGTTGCTTTTTGAAAAATTGTAGGAAATAGAGAGGCAACTTCATATTGAAAATATGAACTTGAAGAGGATGCATGAGTTGGAGTCCCAACTCTCTATTGCCAAAGAATCCTTGGTCAAGTATCAGCTTGAAGAAGAGGTAAATAGTTCCCGTTTGTCTTCAAATTCTTCTAAGAATGCTTATATTGCTTCTTTTGAAAAACATACTAGAGGCATAGGTCCCAAGCTAATGTCCAAGATGGGCTATGAAGGAAAAGGCTTGGGCAAGCATGCACAAGGTATTGTTGAGCCAATAATGGTTAAGGAAGGGCCTAAGTATTTGGGTCTTGGATATGGATAGTCTTATGGAGAGAGTTCCAAAGCTGCCATGAAGGCCATTGAAACAGTCCCAAGAAGGAGCTTCATTTCATGTTCTCTACCTCAGAAGTGTTGAGATTGTATTAAGGAGGAATGCAATAGCTTGAAACATCATTTGTAGGATGTAGGTGTTCATAAGCACACACTTGAACCAAAGAGTTGTGGAAACTCTGACAGCCTTGAAGAGATTGATGGTGTTCCAACAGGAGCCACCTCTTCTTTCAATTCACCTCCTCATGAAGGCAATAAAGGTGAAAGAGAAAGGTATAAATTTGGTTCTAATAATTTTCCTTTTTATTGTGTAAAGCATGATAAATTTCCACATAGATATGGGAAAAGTATTGCTTGTTCCTTTTGTGGTTTGGATAACCATAATGTTTCTATATGTTGGAAGAGAATGGCCACATACAGGAAACTTTTGAAGGAAAGGAAGCAAGAAGCCAAAGGTCCATTGGACAAGGCAAATCATGTTGTCAAGAGGATGCACACCCAGTGCACTTACTACCATAAACAAGGACATCTTGCTGTAAAATGTTGGACTTTGAATCCAGCAATGCTTCCACAAAATTTAAAGAAAGTGGAAAGAGAAGATGGCGGAAATGAAAAGGAAGATTCCATGGATGGTGTGTCTCAGGATGATTCACATGATGATGTTGATGTGCAGAAAAAGGTAGTACCTTTGTAAGGGATTGGTAAGAAGCAGTTAGAGTTCTTATTTGATTAAGATTGCATGTCTATTGATGGATCTGTTTGCATTTCTTGCTGAAACATTATATTTCATTTCAGCTTCGAAAGTACAATGTGCTTAAGTGAAAGTTGAAGGATGAAATGCATGCATGAGCATGAGATGCATGAACATAGGGATATTGATGAGTTCCTAGTATTTCAACATGTATGTGTAATTAACTTGTAGGCTTGATTACTTTGACATGCATGTGATGCCCTGTTGACTTGGGAGAAGTTAACTTGGTCTCCAAATGGAGATAATGATGAAGTGTTTCATCTTTTGAAAAAAGAGTCCGAATGGTATTTTTCCACATGCTTGACTTGAAGGGTCATTTGTTTAAAGGCATGTTTTGTGGGCTTGTTATCTATTCCATCATTTGTATGCAGATGTAAGACATGGAGATGTTCACAAGCTATGAAATCTGTTTCTTTTGTTGAAGCAGGAGTTTAAGCCATCCAGTTGGTGTCTGTATTTCTGTTGTTGTTAACAGTTGTTGTTGATAGCTTTTCAAATAGGTACAAATGAAATTTTTGTGGAGAAGATGACTTCACATTTGTTTGAGCCACCTTGCATCAATGATCAAGGCAGAAAAGTTCAAACTACCTTCTATGACCATTTCAGCAGAAGTTCTGCATGAAGGCAAGAAGGAAGACAGTTATTCCCAGGAGAACCAACACATCCAGAAAGGAAAGTGGTCAAAGACTTTGGTTCAGAGGCACTATGCAAGGAAAGTGTGTGGAGGCTGAAGAAGAGGGTGTTGTTACTATCATTTACTTTTTAGATCAGTATGTCAGTCTTTTGGAGACCAAAAGTTCTTTTAGTGGGAAGGCGTGATCCAAAATGGATTTTTAATAGACTCCTAAGTCTAAGTGTTCCTCATAGAGGAAAATGAAAGTCCAAGGAAGTTCCTAGAGATAGCCCCATTACACAGATCTTCTCCTTCTGAATCTACTGTAACTTGAATGCGAAAAAATGGACTTAGGATGCAGAAGTAATCACAGAAAGAAGATGCCCTATGTTCTTTAGAAAAAGAAGAAAAACCCTCTAAAATGGGCAAAAAAACCATTATAAAGGGAAATCGCATCAGAAGAGGGCCAAAGGTAGACTTAAGAGAAAAGGGGAAGAAACCCCCGATTGTCGATCCCCGACATATCGGGTCGGAGGAAGGAACATGCGCATAATATAAGAAAAAGACCTGGGCTGAGGCGACATTGTGATCGCTGATTGGCAGATCGACATCGGTGAGGGCATGGGACTTAAGGTGGGAGCCCAGGCTGAGCGATATTGCGATCGCTGATATCGGTGTCGGCATAGGCCATGACATATGGAAAGACCCCGGGGCTATGCGATATGCGATTGCGATAAGTCGCATTACTAAATCGCATCATGACAATACAGAGAAGCAGGGCCATATATATATGTGACTTGCGATAAAGCTGGACCCGACGGGTCTTATGGGTAAAGATAGATATATTTTGAGTTCCGTAAAAAGGAGTTTTTCAATGTAAAACTGTGTTTCATTAAATAAACGAAATACAAAAGGAATGCACCCAATGCGATGAAGCCGAACCCGAAAGGGTTTGTAAATGCTGCTGTATAGTATTTGAAATCCGCCACAAAGCCATTTGTTGGGATTTTCCCATGTTTTAATGTATTTTTCCAATACAAAGGAAACCACGGCACAAGGGCATTGTGACTTACAATAGCGATTACAGGCGGACCTGATAGGAGTCTAGGGTGGATTTAATGATATTTTAGGTCCGATAAACGACAGATTGGCGGATTTTCCCATGTTTTAGAGTATTTCTCTGCGTAAATAGAGAATGACTATTCTGAGGATTTTAAAGGTGCCGATGGTCCTTCCATTACAAAACAGGTGGCCACCATCCTTGAAGGCATTTAGCAATGATTACTAATGCTCAAAGGGGGATTTGAGTGGACAGAGGCAGAGAGCAGAGAGCCCAAAAGAGGAAACAAACAGACAACACCGATTGGCTTAAAAGCCACAAAATTACAGAGACAGAAGGGAGTGCTGAGATAGGAGAGCGAAAACAGGCAGTGCAGAAAGCAAAAGCTGAAGTGCAGAGCAGCCGAGGGAATCACTTGGAGTTCAGGTGGAAAGCTAGAGGGTTGTAAACTGACAGAGAACCGAAAAAGCCAGAGCCAGACCAAAGAGCCTGAGCCAAGAGCTAAAGCCAGAGCCAAAGCCAAGAGCTAGAGCCAAGAGCCAGAGCCAAAGCTGAGAACCAGAGCCAGAGCCGAGAGCTAGAAAGCCGAGAGCTTCAAGAACCAGGGATAAAATGGTGTCTAAACCCATTGTTTCTATGTAAAACAATGGAGTTGAGTCAAGAGCTTATAAAAAGGACTTTGCCATAATCCTAGAGAGCCTAGTTGAGTTGACTAGAGCTCACGGAGATGTAGCCCAAGAGTTTTGGGTGAACCCTTAATTAATATTGTTGTTATGTGTGTTTGCTTGCTGCTGGATTGTATTTGCTGCTTTATTTAATGTTATATGTATTTATATATCAGTTTGATCACATTAAATTACAACACATAAACAATTTTAATAACAAACACCAACATACACCTTATGTTCAAGCACATATTTAATTCCGCATTGGTTAATCATAAAGACTTGGGAATCTTTAAGCTTTAGAAGTGGGAGAGGTTCTTGTAAGTTAGAAAAGAAGCCTAAGTGCCCCATTTTTAGATCGTATTTTAACTCTCTAAGGAGTCAAAATCTCTAACCTCCAATGGTTAAGGCCTTGTTAATCAACATAGGCTAACCAACATACAATATTCACTTATCATGACTTTAATCACCCCTTAACCTTCAAATAAAACTTTATTAAAGCCTTTCTTTTAAATCCTTCCTATCGAACTAAAACCCTCTCATTAACCTTTATATATGTTAATATCGGGACTTCCTTTACCCTTCTAAACCTTCGTTACCCCTTAACCACACACACACACACACACACATATAACCATTCTTTCTTTAAACCTTGGCTATATATGTTTAAATGCATAAACCTTCCATCGGTGCTATTTTCCTTTATAAACCTTTTACAAAGGAAATGCCCACAAAACATACCTTTCCGCTTTATACGACCTCTGCAAGAATTTTGAGGTTCCACCTTTATCGCTAATCACAATCGCCATAGTCATAGTTACATTAACATGTGGTTCCCATCTCCGCCGATATGTGATTAACCTCGCAACTCAACACATATTAACTACACCATAGAATATCATCGGGTCCACTCCTTTGTATGTCACATTACTTCTCTGCCATTGATCTTCTTTAGAAAGATCCAACGGTTGACGGTAGATTTTGGGTTGACAAGGCACACGGTGGTTAACCGCCCGATAAAGTAGTTTCTCCACACTCCTCCACTGCTACGTGTCCTCTAATTTATGGAACGGAGCCAAAACTCTCAATACTGCTTACCACTTCTTTGTTGCCCGAAATATCACTGGAGGTTATAAACCCGCCTTTTCACTGTGTTAACTCCTACGCTCTTCCATATGCGATGACCGTTGATCTACTCCATCGGTCGGTTCCGATAGTTCCTTTAAGTTACTTTGTTGTTTAATCTAGATTGTTGATCACTGAGATGCAATGATTACTATGCGGCAATGCCTCACTTCTCTGCTCGTCCCTTTTTTACTTTGACTTTACGCTATTTTCATTGTTTCCTCTATGGGTTTGTGGTTTTCTTCAGGGTTTACATTTATAATATTATTGTTGGCATTTCATGTTCTATGTGTTTATATCAATATTCTTGAGATTTATACTATTAATACATTCATGTATTAATATCAATGTATTTAAGGCTTAAATTCTATTTATTTTTTATAATGTAGTGATATAAATGTGTTATTATTAATGTAATAATGATTTATCATGTTTTAGTGCTTTATGGTTTGCAATGTGCTTCTTATATTGGTTTTCGTTTATGTTTTTTTTTTTTTTTTTTGTGTTATAACATTATTTATGTTTATATATTGATGCCATGGATTTAGGGCTTAGGTTCGGTTTACTATTTTCTTGGGTTTATAATATTAAATGATTAGGTTTATTTGTTCTTTAAGTTTGTGATATTAATAATTCCTTCAGTTTATCATTTATTCCATTTGTTTTATTAATCCCCAATATTAAGGTTTAAATAATAGTCCTAACATTTAATATTAATCCCTTACATTTACAATGTTTATTCCTTCAATTTATTGACATGCTACTTTCATAATATTAACAATCCCTAGGGTTTATTGATCCATTAGGTTTATAATATTCATAGTCATGTGGGTTGATCAATCCATTCAGTTTAAAAAATTAATTCCTATTAATCCCTTTCCATTTTTGATCCATTTCGTTTCTAATATTTTTCCCTTGGGTTTACTAATTCCCAATGGTTTATAATATCAAATTATTGGTTTTCTTCGTTCTTCAACTTTTTAATATTAATAATTCCTTGGGTTCATAATCCCTTGAGGTTTTAGTGTTAATCCCTTGGGTTTATTATATCAATCCCTTGGGTTGATTATTCCCTTGGGTTTATATTATTAGTCCCTTTTGTTTAATAATATTAAACTGAACGTCACATTGTGACAAGGATTGTATCACCATGAAAATAAACAATAATCCATTGGGTTTATTATATCAATCCCTTCGGTTTATTATTCCCTTGGGTTTATATTATTAGTCCCTTTTGTTTAATAGTATTCCCTTTGGTTCATAATCCCTTGGGGTTTTACTATTAATCCCTTTGGTTTATAATATCAATCACTTGGGTTTATTATTCCTGAGTCAAACAGGGTTTATTATGATTTCGACCATGGTCCAACATGGAATTGTGATAATGATTGTCTCAATATGAACATCAATGGTGGTCAATCATGTTTATTTCAATGTTTATAATATTTGTCTTAGGTTTTATATATGTTGGGTTTATAATATTAGTCCCTTGGGTTTAATAATATTCCCTTGGGTTCATTATCCCTTGGGGTTTAGTATTAATCCATTGGGGTTTTAGTATTAATCCGTTGGGTTTACTATTCCCTTAGGTTTATAATATCAATTATGGTCAACCATTGTCAATCATATCCAACCATGGTCAACCATGTTTGAATGTTGCATTGTGACAAGGATTATCTCACAATCAAAATAAAACATATTTATTTTTGTGTTTGTAGTATTTATATTTGGGTTTATCAATATTGGGTTTATAATATTAGTCCCTTGGGTTTAATAATATTCCCTTGGGTTCATAATCCCTAGGGGTTTTAGTATTAATCCCTTGGGGTTTTAGTATTAATGTAAATAAGTTGGGTTTACTATTCCCTTACATTTATAATATGAAAATCAACGATGGTCGATCATGCTTATTTTAATGTTTATAATATTTGTCTTGGGGTTTATGTACATTGGGTTTATAATATTAGTCCCTTGGATTTAATATTATTCCCTTGGGTGCATAACCCCTTGGAGTTTTAGTACTAATCCCTTCGTTTTATTATTCCTTTTGGTTTCTCATATTAATCCCTTGGGTTTATTATTTCCTTAGGTTTATAATATTGATCATGGTAAACTATCGTCAATCACAGCCAACCATGGTCAACCATGCTTGAATTTCACATTGTCACAAGGATTTTCTAACCATGAAAATAAATGATGTTTATTTTACTGTTTGTAATATTTATATTTCGGTTTACGAATGTTGGGTTTATAATATTATTCCCTTGGGTTCATAACCCCTTGGGGTTTTAGTACTAATCCCTTCGTTTTATTTTTCCTTTTGGTTTCTCATATTAATACCTTGGGTTTATTATTTCCTTAAGGTTAATAATATCGATCATGGTAAACCATTGTTAATCATAGCTAACCATGGTCAACCATGCTTGAATGTCACATTGTCACAAGGATTTTCTAACCATGAAAATAAATGATGTTTATTTTATTGTTTGTAATATTTATATTTGGGTTTACGAATGTGGGGTTTACAATATTAGTCCCTTGGGTTTAATATTATTCCCTTGGGTTCATAATCCCTTGGGGTTTTAGTATTAATCCCTTGGGTTTATTATTCATTTGGGTTTATAATATCAATCCCTTGGGTTTATTATTACCTCATGTTTATTATATCAATCCCTTGGGTTCATTATTCCCTTGGGTTTATATTATTAGTCCCTTTTGTTTAATAATATTGCCTTAGGTTCATAATCCCTTGGGGTTTTAGTATTAATCCCTTGGGTTTATAATATCAATTGCTTGGGTTTATTATTCCCGAGTCAAACATGGTTTATTATAATGTCAACCATGGTCCAACATGGAATTGTGATAGGAATTGTCTCAATATGTAAATCAATGATGGTCGATCATGTTTATTTTAATGCTTATAAATTTTTTCTTAGGGTTTATATACGTTGGGTTTATAATATTAGTCCCTTGGATTTAATATTATTCCCTTGGGTTCATAATCCCTTGGGGTCTTAGTATTAATCCCTTCGTTTTATTATTCCTTTGGGTTTCTCATATTAATCCCTTGGGTTTATTATTCCCTTAGGTTTATAATATCGATAATGGTAGACCATTTTCAATCATAGCCAACCATGCTTGAATGTCACATTGTGACAAGGATTGTCTCACCATGAAAATAAATAATAATCCCTTGGGTTTATTATATCAATCCCTTGGCTTTATTATTCCCTTGGGTTTATATTATTAGTCCCTTTTGTTTAATAGTATTCCCTTTGGTTCATAATCCCTTGGGGTTTTAGTATTAATCCCTTGGGTTTATTATATCAATAACTTGGGTTTACTATTCCCTTTGGTTTATATTATTAGTCCCTTTTGTTTAATAGTATTCACTTTGGTTCATAATCCCTTAGGGTTTTAGTATTAATCCCTTGGGTTTATAATATCAACTGCTTGGGTTTATTATTCCTCAGTCAAACATGGTTTATTTGATGTCGACCATGGTCCAACATGGAATTAGGATAAGGATTGTCTCAATATGAACATCAATGATGGTCGATCATGTTTATTTCAATGTTTATAATATTTGTCTTAGGGTTTATATACGTTGGGTTTATAATATTAGTCCCTTGGGTTTAATATTATTCCCTTGGGTTCATAATCCCTTGGGGTTTTAGTGAAAATCCCTTGGGTTTTTAGTATTAATCCCTTGGGTTTACTATTCCCTTAGGTTTATAATATCAATCATGGTCAACCATTGTCAATCATAGCCAACCATGGTCAACCATGTTAATCATAAGGTTTAATGTTATTCCCTTGGATTTTTCATATTAATCGCTCGGGTTTATTAATCAGATAGGTCTCTTTACCAAACATTGCATTGTGACAAAGATTGTATCAATATGAAAATAAACAATTTTCAACCATCATCAACCATGGAAATTCATATCCATGGTCCAACATCACAAGATTTGAGAAATATTGTCTCAATATGAAAATCAACCATGGTCAACCATTTTAAACCACATTTAACAATGGTTGTATATGTGGTTTTATTAATGGTCTACCATGGTCCAACATCTGACGCAAGGTTACCCCTGATTTATCCATAGTATGCATGTAGGCCTATGTATAAACCATTTTCCTAGGAATAGATATGACCTACCAGGTCATAACTTCATTAATAGTAATGTTTAAGGCCCTTTCCATTATCTATCATGTGGAAACATATTAATAGACTAACCCAAAGTCTAAACCCTCATTATCGGGACTTTTATCACCCCTTAATCTTCATTCCATTTAATATTGGGAATCATACAACCCCTCTAAGCCATTATTAAATCCTTATTACAGACCATATACAAAACCCTCTTTTAACTTTGTGTCATAATTGTGCTTAACCTTAAAACCCTTCTATCGTGGTTCAATCCATTACAAACCCTTTATAATTGATAACACATAAACCACATACATCATAGCTTTTTCTGCCAATCCTCAGTCTTTGCACAATTCCCGAGAATCACCTCTATCAGAGTCGCTCATCGCTAATTACTGTGGTCATACCACATAGATACCCTTATCCCCCTCCGACTTTGATATGCGACTATCGGAACATTTGAATAACACTTTTGCATAAAAGTCCTCAGCACAATAATTTATAGAAATACAAAGGAAATACATTAAATTTCCGCTCCGAACCATATAACTGGATCTCAAAATTTATACATCCGCATTTATAAATATCGTCAATTCCACTCATCGGCCTTCGCATTGTCCTCCATCATTGATCTCCTCTCACAGATCCAATGCTTTACATTGGTTTCGGGATCACATCACAATCTTTCAAATGGAGGAAGCGATTGCGACATGCGATGTATGGTCGGACCCAAAACCTTATCGAATGTGACTTAGAACCCATTGGGTCCGTAAACACATGTCGGAGCAGAAGTTTTAAAGTGTAGGGATCAAGCGATAGCTGATAGCCGATAGCGATAAGTGCTAATCGGAGATCGGGCAGATCAGCGATCACAGATCAGAGGAGGAGTAGCGCAGTAGAAGGTTTATATGGAGGGGCGGACCCAACAATAAATATAAGTGCAAACGTATAAATTCTGAGCTCCGCTATATGGTTCAGAGTGGAATTTTAGTGTATTTCCTTCTTTTCATATTAGAAGGTGGTTTAATTGTTCCGATAGTCGCATATCGGAATCGGAGGCGTGACAAAGCATATATGTGATAAGACCATGGGTAACTATGATGGTCGATTGTGATAAAGGTAATTATCGATAACTATGCAAGGCTTATGAAATGTGGAAAAGGTAAGTATTTGCGTGTTTGGGGTTATTTCCTTTGTAAATGGTTTACAAAGGATTAAAGCGCCGATAGAAGGGTTTGATGGTTTAGTCCAATTATAACCCAAAGTTTAAAAGGGGGTTTTGTTTATATATGTAGTTAAAGGGTTTTATAAAGGTTTTAGAAGGTGTATGTGTCCTGATAGTAATTATAGGAAGGATTTAGGGAAGGCTTTAATAAAAGGGTTAATGAAGGTTTGGGAGTTGATTTAATTCCCGATAGTGAAAGAATATGAAGGGTTAGAATATGTGCTAATAGATGAATGTTCCCACATGAGTTCTAACTAATGGGGGCCTTAACCATATAATGTATTGTGGATTTAACTCGGCAGAGAGTTAACAATTCTTGGGATGAATGTGATTATGCATTGTACATGCATACTGTGGGTAAAGCACGGGTAACCCGACATCATTATTCCCTTAGGTTTATAATATCGATCATGGTAAACCGTTGTCAATCATAGCCAACCATGCTTGAATGTCACATTGTCACAAGGATTTTCTAACCATGAAAATAAATGATGTTTATTTTAGTGTTTGTAATATTTATATTTGGGTTTATGAATGTTGGATTTACAATATTAGTCCCTTGGGTTTAATATTATTCCCTTGGGTTCATAATCCCTTGGGGTTTTAGTATTAATCCCTTGGGTGTATTATTCATTTGAGTTTATCATATCAATCCCTTGAGTTTATTATTACCTCATGCTTATAATATCAATCATGGTCAACCACGGTTGAATGTGACATTATGACAATGATTCTTTGACCATGAAAATAAACCATGTTTATTTTAGTCTTTCTAATATTTATATTAGGGTTTACCAATGTTGGGTTTATAATATTAAAGAATTGGGTTTATTAGTTCCTTGGGTTTATAATATTAGTCATTTTTGTTTAATATTATTCTCGTTGGTTCATAATCCCTTGGGATTTTAATATTAAACCCTTAGGTAATAATACACAAAAGGGACTAATATTATAAACCCAATGTATACAAACCCTAAGATAAATATTAAAAATACTAAAGCTTAAGCCTAAGAATAATAATAATAATAATAATAATTAATAATACTAATATTATTTTAATAAAATTCATATAATAATCATAAATATATAAATATATAAGAATATAGTTGCTATTATTTGTATAGTTATTAATTATCATAAATAATAAATAATTAGTCTTTATTGTTCTTAGTATAATAATATATTATAATAATATTGATTATATTATTATTATATTAATAATTATATTTGTATATTATTATAATAATATAATATTATAATCAAATATTATTAATAACTATGTTTCTATATATTATATTAGTATTATAATAATAATATAAAATCCTAATAATATTATAATAATATAATATTATTATAATATTATAATAATATAATATTATTATAATATTATAATCCAATATTATTATTATTATTATTATTATTATTATTATAAAATATAATTGTATTATTATTTTTTTTTATAATTTTATATTATTAGATTATTTAAATAATATAATAATAAACTAATATTATTATGAGCTATTCTTATTATTAATTAATATATATTGGGAGGTTATATAATTATTCTAATATTAATATAATATTTATACAGTAATATATATAAAAATCTAGTTGTTAATATTTATATACTTATTAATAATCCTAAATACCCATAATAATTATTAATGTGGTTGATATAAGTCTTTCGGCGTATATCAACCACATTGGAAAATGTGGTTGTATATATGCTTGATATACGCCTATTGGCGTATGTGCTAGTATTGTCTTTTATTGTGCGAGAGCCCGCACAACTGAAAATATAAATATATTTTTAATAGCAAACTATGATGAGCACACTTTATGCCAATATTAAAAAATACATATGGTTGTATTTTAACAATGGTGCAGATCTTCGTGCAATGAGCTAATTTATTGTGCAAAGCTTTGCATATGACCTAATTTATTGTGTGAGTATGAGCTAATTTATTGTGCAAATCTCTGCATAATGACCTAATTTATTGTGTGAGTTTTCCGCAATGATTTGAACATAAATTTCGTTGGTTCTAGTCACCAACAAAACCTATCTACTAGCTATCACTTAGCCATAACTCGAGTTGTGGCTACAATGTCCAACAAGTTCAAGAATCATTATAATTGGGTTAAGAGCCTAAGCAAGAATTTCGCCTAACCCGGTAACCTCAAAGGAACAACTAATACCATTCTCATAGCCCACTATAATAAACTACTCACCTTTATCGATGAACTAATCAGCATAAATGAATCTCGTTCGTCCATCCAATTAACTGAAGTACCTACCATATGTAATATGAAATAATGATTTTTCATCTACGCCATACACTTGTATGCATTCAGGAGTGCTATTTTACATAACACATTTTGGTTTAATGTTAACAAAAGTGTTTAGTCTAAATAAAAGTTACATACAATCATAAATCAATATTATTGTATAAGAGTAAACTTCAGGTGATTATTGTACAAGAGTAGAATTCCTTATCACTTGAGAAATATTGGTGTGGGAGGATTATTGGTCATGTTGTTGGACACTTAATCCACCAAGGTTGGTGTGGTTGAAGTTGAACAGTCACTGACCTTTAGTTTTTTTTGGCAACTTTTTGACAAGGTAATTGGAGCGGGAAAATAAACGATGGACCAGGGTTACAAGTTGCAAAGAGAGTTTGCATCCATGGAGGGAGGCTCAAGAGAGAGATCTCCTCCATCCTACAAGGAGGTTGTGGCCAATAAGGGCAAGAAGCCCCCAGAAAAAGTCAAAAAGTTCACGGGAGAAGGTACGAGTAACCGAGAAGAGGAGGAAGAAGCAACAAAAATAAAAAAGAACAGTAGCACTAAAGACAAGGAGGAAGATGACAAGAAACAAGAAGCAAAAGAGAAGGGACCCTGTAAACCCAAAGCTGACATAACACCTAGATTTGTATTAAATAATCTAGCTCTACAAGCGCACAGGGAGTACATGAAAACCTACACAATCATCTGCAAATTCATGGGACTATGGCCCATAGAAAAAACTTTACAAACATGGATCAAATACCACTGGATACCTAAAGGTAGCATTGAGCTACACCTTGGGCCTAAGGGTTTCTTTACCGTGGTGTTCACAAGTATTGGGGATAAAGACAAAGTGTTTGAAGGAGGGCCCTACTACTATGCAACAGTAGATCTCTATATGAGGCCATGGAAGATGAACTTTGTCCCGGAACGAGAAACATTCACTTCAGTCGCGGTCTGGGTAAGACTCTATTCTCTTCCTCTTGACTACTGGCAACTTGAATTGTTAGCTGCCATAGGAAATAAAATAGGTAGGTTTGTCAAAGCTTCAGAAGCCACTAGAAGGGGAAAATATACTTCCTTTGCTAGGATATGTGTTGAGATGGATCTATCAGGAGCTCTTCCGGATGAGGTTATATTGGAAGTTTTTGATGAAGAGTGGGTTCAAATGGTGGACTACGAGCATATTCTGTTCAGATGTCATAGATGCCATGAACATGGCCATCTTCTCAGGGATTTCCCTCTAAGAAAAACAGAGAATAAAAGAAAACCTAATGTAATGAAATACTCGGACAACTTTCACAAGGTGGTACATAAAGGAAAAGGCAGCAAAAGAGGGCAAAAGCTACAACAAAAGGAGGGACAACAGGTTAGGTGGAACTAGTTCCAAGTTCTAGAAGAGGAAGAAGAAAGAACAACAGAAAATCAAGCAAATGAAGGAAGTACGGGAGAGAAGGAAAAAGAAGAAAATCGTGATTAAACACAGGTAAATGATAAGCAGATAGGGACTAAGTTGAGTGATACATAACCAAAGATGGACCAAGAAATGACTCAAAGTGAAATGGAACTAGAGGAAATTGAGCTACAAGAGATCCTAGAAAGAGAGCACCTAGATCTAGAAGGATTCTTAATACAGGGTACATCTGGTGGGATAGAATCATTACCTCAAGAGGAACTCAATAGAATAGAGCAATTATATTTATGGAAAAATTAGGAAAAGGGTTCAGAGGGAGCTAAAAATAGGAACAAGCTGAGTAGCGAAGGGGTGAAAATGATAAAATCTACTCCGAGTTTAGCACCCAGAAATCCAGGAAAAAAGAGAGGCAGAAAAAAGCAGAATGACCTACTGATGGAGTGTGGGAAGCTCATGATAGTAATATGAAAGATCTTACCAGCTACTCCTTCACAAATATTTAATCATGAAGTTTATTTCTTGGAATATTAGAGGACTAGTAAGTAAAAGAAAACAGAGATTGCTTAGCAATAGAATGAAACAGGCTACTCCAGATATAATTTTTATCCAGGAAACGAAATGATCCATTCAAAAGTTAAGGAAACTACACAGTAAATGGCTCAGTAGGTTTGAATATATAGAAGTTAAGGCAGAGAATATGGATGGAGGTATTCTCACCCTTTGGAACCTTCAAATAATTGAAATAATTGATGCAGAGGCTGTAAGGAATTAATTATTAGTAGTAATTCAGCCTGTAGGAGACAGGAGTATCTATCTAGTCACGAATGTGTATGGCCCTCAAAGAATAGAGGAGAAACTCAGGCTGACAGATTCCCTTGGGAATCTCAGGGACAGACATGCCGAAATACCCTGGATCTTGGGAGGGGATTTCAATATGATAAAATCGCTTTCAGCAAAAAAAGGTGGAACTAGAGCACTAAATAAAGATTCTTTAGCATTTCAAATCTTTACAGAGAATATGAAACTAGTGGATGTGGAAACTAACAATGGCCTCTTTACTTGGAATAACAAGAGAGTTGGGGAGTCTCAGGTAGCATCCAAGTTAGATAGATTCATTATCTCTGAGGATCTAATGCTATTAGAAAAGGAAATTGTAGCAAGTGTTCTTCCCGTTGGAGGCTCAAACCACTGGCCAATTCAAATGGAGATCCAAGGTATAGGCACCCCCCGAAACAAACCTTTCAGATTTGATAATATTTGGCTTTCACACCCAGATTTCATCAGTAATATTGAAAAATGGTGGGTAGAAGATCTTCAGATGTAGGGAACCAGAATGTTCATGCTGCATAAAAGATTAAAGCACATAAAAATGAGGCTTAAGGAATGGAATAAGAAATATTTTGGCAATATCTTTGTGGAAAAGAAATCAGTAGAAAACAAAATGCAGAAAGTCAACCAAAATATGATCTTGAACGGTTTCGATAAAGACAAAAATGAACAAGTGGAGAAACATCACCAAGACTGGGAGAACTTGTGTGAACAAGAGGAAATATTCTGGAGACAAAAATCTAGAGTCCAATGGCTAAAAGAAGGAGAGCGTAACACAAAATTTTTTCACAGATCCACCATGGCAAATAGAGCACACAACAAAATTTCTGCAATAAGAAAGGAGGATGGACAGCTCCTACAATCCCATGAAGAGATAGAGGCGGTGTTAGTTCAACACTTCCGAGAAACAGCCAGGGAAAGTAATCCAGAAAGAGATCATCATATCAAGGACTTAATAAAGAATATACCTAAGCTGGTGTCTAGAGAGGACAATTTCAACCTCAACCGACCAATGACTGAAGAAGAGGTCAATGAAGTTCTCAATGAAATGCAGAATGGCAAAGCACTAGGCCCGGATGGCTTCAATGTTGATTTATTTAAAGCTTGCTGGAATATTGTTAAAGAGGATATTTTGAATGTTGTAGAAGACTCCAGGACAAACAGAACTATCCTGAGAGCTCTCAACACCTCCTTCATCTCCCTCATCCCTAAACAAGAAAATGCTCAAACACCAGACAGGTACAGACCCGTAGCACTTTGCAATGTGGTATACAAGATAATATCCAAGGTGGTGTCCAATAGACTTAAACCTCTACTACCTGCTCTGATTTCGGGGGGAAAATCTAGATATGTTGAAGGCAGACAAATTCTGAACAATATTATTCAAGCTCATGAGGTGGTTCACACATTAACCAGCACAAGGAGGGCTGGTATGATCTTGCAACTGGACATAGCAAAAGCGTATGACAAAGTGAACTGGTCCTATATCAGGCAAGTGCTAAAGGCATTTGGTTTTGATCACAACTGGGTTATATGGGTAATGGCCTTGGTAACCTCTTCCAGATTTTCAATCTTGGCTAATGGATCTCCTTCTGAGATTTTTCTTCCTTCAAGAGGGCTGAGGTAGGGGGATCTGCTTTCTCCCTTCCTATTCATACTCATGACAGAAGGTCTTGGCTGGTCTATCAAGAATGCCAAAGTTATGGGCAAAATTAAAGGTCTTCCATTGAAGGAGAATGGTCAGGCTTTGACTCATCAAAAATTTGTTGATGACACCATGTTGCAAAGTATGCCCACAGTCAAAGAGGCATGGGCATATAAACAAATTCTGTATGATTTTTCCTTGGCTTTAGGTATGGAAGTTAACCTCTCCAAATCTAATTTTTTTTTCTTTAATACTCATATTTCTATTCAGAGAAATATCTCTAGAATTATAGGCTTTCAGAGGGACTCCCTCCCGTCAAAGTATTTAGGAATTCCTCTCAGAGCAAAGCCCCTGCACAAAAGCATCTGGGAACTGCTAATCAACAAAATACAGGATAAAGTCAAAAATTGGATGAGTAGATACTTAAACCTGGCAGGAAAACTTGTGTTAACAAAGGCGGTGCTCCAGTAAATTCCTATTTTGATGTTGTCAACACTTCCAGCCCCTCAGGGAGTTCTACAACAATTCAGAAATATCCAAAGAGACTTTCTGTAGGGTAGGGAGGAAGACAGAAAGAAGTGGGCCTTGGTCTCTTGGGAAAAGATCTGTAAACCCAAGAATCATAGGGGTCTTGGCCTAGATGACCCAGAGATCCTTAGTAAGGTTCTAGGGGCCAAACTCTGGTGGACGTGGGTGAAAAATCCCAAGGCACAATGGGCAAGCATATGGACAGAGAAATATGTGAACTCCTGGCATCACTCTGATTTCATAAGGATGTCTGGTAACATTAAAGGCTCTGCCATCTAGAATAAAGCTTGGGGGAACAAAGGTTTAGTTCAACAAAATATCCTTTGGGAAATCAGAGAAGGAGATCTTGCTTTGTTCTGGGAGGACAAATGGCAACAAGAACCGAAACTGTTAAGAGAGGATTTTCGGAACCTTAAGCATGAGTCGGACACCCAAGGTTTGACTAGAGTGAAAGATTTTTGGGATTATACTCACAACACTAGAAAATGGAGGACTTGGAAGGATATAGATTGCAGGAATGATAGAATGTTGGAAACAAAAGCTGAGGCTCTTGGAAAAATGTTGGAACAACGAATGATCTTGGTGTCTGAAGGGAAAGACCAACTCAGATGGGGAAACAACAGTGAAGGCATCTTCAACATTAAGGAAGCAAAAAGTATTCTCCTTGAGCTGGTTACCCAGGCTCTGAACAGAACCTGGCTAAACCTCTGGAGACATCAAGGTTGGATGAAGATCAAACTCTTCATGTGGTTGGTTCTTCAAAGGAAAATCTTGACTTGGGACAACATTAGAAAGAGGGGAATATTAGGACCTTCTATATGCCAGCTCTGTGAGGCCCAAGAGGAAACTATGGAACATCTTCTCAACAACTGTAATTTCACTTCCAGACTATGGGATGCTTTTGCCAACATCTTTCAACAGTCTGACAGGGACAAAGAGAGTATTACCAACACCCTTAACAGATGGAGGAGAAATTTTTTGGATAATGAAGTTCTCAACCTAGCTTGGGCTCTCATGCCAAGTTTTATTATTTGGAACATATGGAAAGAAAGGAACAAGAGAATCTTTAAAAATGAAAAGAATCCTGCTCATCACCTGTTCAATCAGATCTTAAAGCAGATCAAGGAGATGGTCAGCTCAATAGTCAGGAATCTTCCAAAAAATCCTCCCACAGGAGCAGACTTGAGAACTCTCAGGCTGTTAGGTTTGCAGGGGATCTCCCCACTAAGCCAGTATAGAACAGTAAGAAAAAGGGAGTCTGAAAAAGAGCACTAGCAACCCCCTCCAAGAGGTTTTTTGAAATTCAACATAGATGGAGCCTCTAAAGGCAACCCCAGAATAGCGGGCTTTGGGGGAGCTCTTCGGGATGAAGCAGGTAACATCCTCTCTCTCTTCCATTGTCATTTAAGAAGAGCAACCAATAATATGGCGAAATTAATGGCTATGGAGCAATGCTTAGATTTGTTGAAGTAGGAGAACTACCACAACGTGATCATCGAAGCAGACTCGGAGTTAGTTATTAACTCAGTTAAATGAATCAATTGCGGTTTAGAGCCGAAAAAAGTCTCTCAACACTAGAAGTTAATCCGAGTTTTCCAGAGAATTCAGAGTCATCTTCAGGGGATTTTCTCAGTTAGGTTCAATCATGTGCACAAAAAGGCTGACAAGCTGGCGGATTTCTTGGCCAAAAAAGTTGTGAGCTGCAAGGAAAGCACAGTGGTGACAGTGTGGCAAGGAATGCTCTATGACAACTTGAAAACTCTTAGTCTTAAACTAGCGGAAGAGGACAAAGAAGTGTTTTAGGATACAACTGAAAAAGAAAGGTCTCAATGAGCTATCCTCAGTTGGATCTCCCCTTTTTAGTCAAACAAGTAGGTGGAAGGCATATTGAGGTAGGCTTCAGTAGCACTGATAATACCAATCTTAGGATTCATCGACTTAAATCAGGAAAATGGCGTCGTTCCAACAATTTCAACGCAAATCTCGGGTGCAGACACTTTATCCACGACAAGGTGGAGTGGATCAGCGTGCTCAACATTCCTGAGGTCTTGAATGGGGCTCAGGATTATGAAGGCAACCATTTTTTCCATGGTTCTGCCAGGAGGAAGGAAATACCGCGTCCTAAGCAGTTTACGGGTGATCGCACCACTTTCAACAGTAAGGCAATTTCTGTCAATCAAAAGTGACTCCATACATCCGATGACATGTGGAGGAGGGAGGGGGAGAGAAACCACCCTCATCGCACGGTAAAGCTCGGGCAAGTTAGCGGTGCGATATGGTTCACATCCATTGTTTGTCGCGGCGTTGATCAACGGTCAGATTTTATCGAGCAGTTTGATTGGGGTGGAGCGTTATCCAGTGAGCGGCTTTCGGAAAAGTCAATTTTTGTCGGGTTGGAATTCCAGCTTATGGGGCAGAGCGATATGTTTTTGGGCTATCGGATTTAGATGCAGTTGTGTGGGGACGGGGAGGTAAAGTTAGCACGTCTTCGAGAAACAAATTTCTCTTCCACTGTTGGGTCCAGTGGTGACTGGGATAGTCACGGTTTTTAAGTTGGTGGTGGGGTCTTGGGGTTAAATTTGGCTGGTTCATCTTTGGCCCATCTTCCCTTTTTGCTCCTTTGTCGAGTCTTAGTCATAGGTTAGGGGCCATGCCTCTGGAGGTGTGCAACCCTGTTTGGGGTCCACATGGTTGGGTGGACAGATGTAAATTTTGTAAATTATTTTTCCATTAATAGTGATGAAAGGAACGTCTCTTGCCTTAGCAAAAAAAAGAAGTTGAATAGTCACTAGAGTCCAAAAGACTTTGGAATATGAAACCAATATTGATAAGAATTGTATAAATGTATATATTTATGACAAAAATGTATCTTATGATTATCTTTTATATATTGTCCATTATTCTATATGTGTTATTTAACATGGTATCAAAGCCAATTATAGGCTTGCCCAAATTTGAACCAATAGTTTTGTGGCCTAGCCTAAGCACCCTCAATGCTCAGAAGTTAGATTGTCTATAGCCGCTATAGAGTTTTCCCTAATGCACAAATCTAATGTGCCTATTTATTTTCTTGTTGTGCACACTTGACCAATTTTCGTGCTGCGTGCCCCATGCATAGCTAACAATTCTACCAATTCTTGGCTATTGTTGTGATTACTTTGAAGATATTGAAGCATGATTGGGTTTCATGTATTGCCCGTCCATTCTGACATATGTTAGCTCTATGTACCTCTATTGAAGATGCAACAATAATGTTGGGAAACCTCGCTCCACGTACACTGTGTCACTTGAGATTCTTGTAGTAATTGGTTTCATGAACTAAAAATCAAAAAAGTTCACACGACTATAATGGCACAAGGAATTGTGGTTGTCGTCGGCCTTAGACCCAAACTGGTTCGATTCATGGCTCGATACTTCGCACATGAGGGATAATTTGTAGTGCTTTTTTGATGAGATTGCAAGGGAGGAGAAGGCACATGTCTCTGTCATCCGAGTTGAGTGTTTTGATGCTAAAACAGTGAGGGAAGCCAAGGGAATCCACCCAAATTCACAGACACAACTTCACGATTGGAAGGTTTGGTTCAGTCAGCTTCGAACGTTTTTACAAGAAATTTCTTGTGATTAGATTTTTGTGCTAGCCTGTTCGCTAGAGTATTCTTTTAGGCAGTATTAATGGAGAAGAAATGATTACTTTTTCAATGTATTTGTGTGCTAGTTTATGGGTTCGAAAGAGGATTGTGATCTTGCTCAACGTGCAAGACCCCTCTTGTCAATGCATGCTATTGCATATGCAATGTCAGGTACAACAATTCCTCATTTTCATATGTGGTAGAGGCATTGATAGTAAAGTATGAACCTGCACTTCTATTTTGCAGGGTTAGTTATGCTTGGTTGTCCAAACACAATCTTAGTTCCGAATCATATTAATATGAATTCTAGATGTAGCATGTGCCCTTCCGTGACTACTCCAAACCATATTTTTTGAAGTGTTGTCACCCATCCAACCTCTTGTCACGTGCATGTTTATGTAGTCTTAGATGACTATTATAACCAAAATCGTAACAAATAATAGTGTCAACTAGGTTTTCAGTATCTGAAAGCTTCCTATGTTTCTGTTCATGTGGGAAGATTGCTCCATTGAGAACGTGGCCATCCAAGCATATAAGGTCTAGATCGTTATTGTGGTTTCCCAAATAGGCAACATTATTATCATTATATTCACCTCTACTATACTTATTGTGCAAAGCCTCCATCGAATGGCATATTAAGGCTCCATCAAACGAGAAAATTGTTTCCTTGACGTCTGGGTTACATTGTTTGGTTTTGCTAGTGTTGCATGAATTTGGTGTTTTTGAATCTTGCTTAAAAAATAAAAATGTTGGATGCCATATTATTTTGGCAAGTTGTATGATTCTAGAGTGTTTATAGTTTATTGATGAATGCTCGGCTAAATTCATTGAATTTAGAATAGTTTGAAGGTTTCCAGACCATCAATTATTGAAATTTTCTGACAGAATAAGATGTTAATTGTAAGGTGCATTTCTAGCTTGTTGCCTTTATTTATTGAGTCTTTACTTTTGCTAATAAAATGGCTAGAATTGGTGAAGTATTGGAAATTCTAAATCTACTCTTCATGATATAGTAAAAATCAAGAAAGTCAATCTTGTTGATATTTAAATATTTTTACAAGATGCACACGAAATCGAATCATAACTACAACAAGATGCATTGCAACAACATAGTCATCATTTTGAACTTGTTTTTGTTCAGAGCAATGCTCTATTTGTGGAAATTCCCATGAGCTTCCAAAAACTAATGAAATCAATAAAGTTGAGGTTGATTCACATCAAGTGCCCATTGCAAAAGCATATTTTCCTGAAGATACAAAGGTTCAATCTACACTTACCAAGCCCATCATGAGACCTTTGGAAGAAGTTGTTAGTAAAAGACAAAATTGGTCTTCGATATGACAAGAATGTATCATTTCATATTCCAAATTACTCAAATCCCATCCAATTGCATATTGTGGATTTCTTCAGAATGGTTCATCTTCACCTATTTATACTCCTCCACATTCACCACATATTGTCAAATTTCAACATTGTGAAAGAATTGGTCATGTGAAAGATCATTGTTTTTATATTCATCCGTGTACGCATTATGGTCAGCACACTCATCATTCAAACATATGCCTTAGAACAAGCCTCTTGCAAAAATACAGATTCACCTTCGATGGATCCCTTCTTGGAAAAAGGCTTCAACAACTAAGAAGATATTTCGCTCATACCACAAATTTTTTTCTCAACTATTGAAAATTCTTGTAGTTTAGTTTTCTTCATCTTCTCATCTTATATCTAACAAAGGGGAAATTGACAGTCATCTAAAAGCTTCAAATATACATCAAGCGAGCTTGAGTGACTACCTTAACTTGATGCCTAAGCTTACAACCTGAGACAACCATACCCATATTCAAAGGGAGAGGGAGAGAAGCCCATGAGCATGCCTTTGGTTTGTGGCCTTCTTTAAACCACCGCAGGTTGAGACCTCCCTTTCTAGGTTGAGGTTCTTCCTTTCTTCTGTAGGTTGAGACCACCATTTTATATGTTGAAGGTATCCCTCTTCAAAGCACCCTCTTCAAAGCACCAGGGACACTTCCTCTAGCATAAGACTAATAATTTCTTCCAAGATTTGGAACTATTTCGGGAACTACACTAAGCATTCTAGGTTGAGACCCCAATGGTCTCCCTTTCCAAAACAATAGGGAGAACTTCCTCTAGGCACACTACAACATAAAGGGAGGTTTTAAGACAATATTTGAGACAATTTTTAGGTAAATTTTCTTGCTTGAGACAAAAAGAACTTGTGTATTGTTTAATTATTGTATTTGAGCGGGTGTCTCAAATTATTGTCTTAAACATTTGTCTCTATAAAGGCAATATATAACAGAAGCATTGATCGCTCTTAAGAGACAAATTTTTAAGACAATAATTAGAGACACTTGCTTTAAAGACAATAATTAAGAAAATGAACGAGTTTTTTTTGTCTCAAGTTACGACAATTTACCCAAAAGTTGTCTCAAATATTATCATAAAACCCCTCTTTATGTTGTATTCATTTTTGTCTCTTGAAAGACAATAGTTGGGATTAAACACATAATGTCTTTATAGAGACAATATTTATTTAATCCTAGCTATTGTGTCATTATCAATTTTTCCTCTATAATATCATTGATTAATTCATGTTAGGGAATAGTGGAACCCAACCACCAACTTCCTTCTTATATGATAAGTGCTCTTCCAATGAGCTAACACCCTTTGAATAATTATGTGAGAAGTTATGGCACTTATTATGTTAAAATCAGCCCTAATTTTCATCTGGCATGATCCCCATGGAATTTTCTTAACATAGGAAGAAAACTTGCCAAGTTTTGAACCTAAGGCATCATTGCTTCGAGATAGAGCATAACTACAGAGTAGGACAAAAATTTAATGTTACTTTGGATTGGCCCTCTCAGCCAATTAATTTGTAAAATCAATTGCATCCAGTCTATATTTCCAGACTAAATGTAGAATCATATGAAATATGTCATATATTTGAGAAGGCTTCTTGTGCAACAAAAAAATGCTTTCTAACTTTACCAATTCTAAAAGACATGGACATCTACCTTCTCTCTGAAATTGCTAGAAGAATATTCTTCAAATTTGGTATGTCCTTCTTTGTAACTGTTATTGAGAAGGATTCTGAGTTGAGTAGCTTGTTGAAGTGAAGAAAATAATGGTTGGCTATTATTTATCACAGGGACACAGTCATAGTAAATTGTCTCCACTAGCCTTAGATTACAAGAATTGCTACATGAATTTCTGCCATCTCTACCTGAATTGATCCCTTCATGTTGCTGGAGGAATTTTTTTTGTAAAATCCACAACAAAAGATATTAATCACTTTGAATGTTATTTTAATGAATTCAATGGTTCATTATGTTATATAAATCAATCACATTGGTTGTGGCTTATAGACACTTACAAATAAGTGAGGTTGTCATGTTTACCAAATTCCAAAGAAATAGTTCCATTCAAACTTACTACATGAATTTCTCCCATCTCTACATGAATTGCTCCCTTAAAGTTGTTGGAGAACAGATTTATGTAAAAGCCACAAAAAAATCTATTAATCACTTTGAATGTGATTTTAATAAATTTAATGGTTCATTATGTTATATAAATCAATCAAACTGGTTGTTGCTTACACACACTTACAAATAAGTGAGCCTATCATGTTTATGAAATTCCAAAGAAATAGTTCTGTTCAAATGGTTTCCATGTACATTACTATACAAAAAAATTCAAGAGAAGACACAACCTCAATATTGTTAGACAAATAGCAAGATTATATCCCACAATTTCTCTAGTAGACCTAAAGATTATATCACTTAAAAGTAATTAAGAGAAACACATGAACTAATTCTCTATAATTTGGCCTTCAAGATGATTTCCAGAAAGGTTTATGTCCCAACAAAATACAACTTAGTATTGTTAAATACTTGCAGAAAAAATCCACAAAATTCAATGATTAATGTGTACTTTTTAACTAGATTTGAATGTGCTTCTACCATGCTGACATAAACTTACAATTCGAACAATTGTTCTAACTTCCCCAAATGAGATGGAATATGCCCTGTAAGCAAATTTTCATTTGGTTTCCTCCATATCAATGTATTGGTCACTAACAATGGGGGTTTTCATATCATTCAAATCCAATTTCTAAGTTTTTACATATGTGATTTAAAGTTATTACAAGTAGCTCAGATTTGTCATGTTCCCCAAATCTGGTGGAATAGATCTCGTGAGATTATTACTGTGCAAATATCTAAGAAGTAGAAAGGAAAGAGTAACATAATCAATTTCTTGAAATTTGAAAATGAATGAAAGTTATAGTCAAGATGCAGGGAACCAAAGGGTATAATTCAAGCATTTAAGTATGCAAGCAACTTACAACTTTCCATTGTGAGTCAAATTACCTAGGATGGGAGGAATTGTTCCCATAAGATGATTATCACTCAAATCCATGTAACAAAGATACTAATGTATCATTGCACTAAAGTATAGACCAAAATTGTATAGTCAAATATTTGATAAGGATCACAAAGCATTGATCAATGAAACAAGGAATATGAATTGACTCTGCATAAGAAATGTATTGACAAGGTACAAAAAAATTATGGATTTTAATTGAGCTAATATTACATGCATTTCATGGGATGAGGTTACACTTTCAATCAAATTGCAAGAAAATTGTGTAGAAGTTGAGATCCATTGAAAAAATTACTTACAAAATAGCCAGAGCCTACATGATGATGACATCAATCAATTCTGGAATCCTTCCTGTCAATTTGTTTCCTTGTAGTGACCTATGGAAACCAATTCCAAATTAGGCTGACAACAAAAACAAGCAATTTAATACCATTCCTTGGATGGTACATACCATGCAACTAACTAAATACTTAGCCAACCTGCATGATGTCATATCTCTTAACTATTTAATGAAAAAGTTATGATACTTGTTGTATTTCACTAGCATAATATATTATAGATGGAAGATGGATCAGTGATGGTATAAGACACTAGAACACAACTTAGCTCTAGAAACTTTCATACTTATAGAATATCCACCTGTAGAAACACAATTTTGAAGGGGATGCCTTAGTTGACTTGATTGTATGACAAGTCCTTACTATGAAAATCAATACAACAAGTCTTAAATATGTATCATAAAATCCATCCAAAAAAACGTTTCTTTCAATCCATTTGACCATTTATAACTTAGTTGGGAAAAATTAGAAAAACATACAAAATCTCAAACCTTGTTCAGTTTCCAATATTATACGGAATAGTGCACGTTAAGTTGTTGCTTCACACATCACTACATGACAAAGATCAAAATGCTTAAAGTTAAAAAATATTTTAGTTGCATCCTCCGACAATAGTAGATGGGAAAAAAATAGAGAGTAGAAACAATAGTTGCAGAATGTATCATTAAAATATTGACAAGCATTTCAATTGGCTGTAAATTATTGCCAAAATATTTCTCTGTATCTCTCAATGAGGATGTGGATTTCATTCAGTTAATGCCTCTATGAGAAGTGATCTCATCGAATATAGTTGAATACAGTGATTGCTGGAAACAATCTATCTCCAACAATGTTTCCAGGGCATATGTGAGCCTTGCACAACAACTAACAAAGATGTGGGTCTATATCTTAAATGGTTTTCTATATTAGATCACTATTGGTAATGCAATAAGGGATACACATACACAATATGAAAGAATATACAATGAAAAACAACTTTTTGACATAACGTCTAAACGCAGTGTATTATCATACACATTAATAATTGTTGGATACACTTTGAAATGGCAATTTAAAGGAGGTACAAGAAATTTTTTTTAATAGAATGTTGGAGAGAGACGTGGTTTAGGGACCATTACGGTTTACATTTATGCCAAGTGCTTGAAAAAATGGTTGGAAGAAATGTTGTCTCATGGTCCAATACAAGCTCAAATTATCCTATCTAATTCACTTCTCTCTTGCAATCCTGCAAAGACATGAAATCTTTGGAGCAAGCCTATACCCTCTTGGCCATATGTAGATAAGAGCAAGGTACATGTATTAAAATTTGGTTGGTGATAATCTATGCATTCCTTCACAAGTTAGAGAATGCATGCTATGTGTTTAACAAAATGAGGTCTATTTTATAAAACTAACAGAGCTTGTGTTCACCACCATTTTTCAATTGCAATGGTTCGACTTTGCCTATGAATCCATTGCTCAACATGTTAAGGAACTATGAGAGGATGGAAGATGATTGAGGATGTTTCATGCGATGAGATGAAGAGAATTAAAACATAACTAGGTGAAAGTGGAAATAGTGAAAGATATATACGAGACAACTTTGTTTAGAGAGAATAACTTAAATTATGATCTTCCAATTTTCTAGCATATCTATTTTCATTTCCGTATGACATAAAATTGGTTGGGTATTCCATTTATCTAGTGATGAAATTCAATGATGGTTTTTAAATATATGTTCCATTTTAATTCATCAATTACTTGTGAGATTAGATGGTGTGTGATTGCCTGAATCTAGAACTCTCAAATCCAAGATTTCTCATCTGTCAAGGACAATCAATTGAGATTGGCATTTTGGAAAACTGGTATACTGATAGTTTCAAGAACTATGGTTATACTCCAAACAATTCCATCTTGTTAGATTTTTCCAAGGATAAACTTCTAAAATGAAGCATGCATCTCGTAGATCAATATTGAAAAGCTCATAAAAAATGAATTTTCTCCTCTGATTAAAGTATTTTCTTTGGTAAATTTATCAAAAGTACTTCATACCTCACAATGTATTACTATCATTGGTAAAGGAATATTGACTCTGATGTGTTATATTGGCCCCAAATTCTATTCAGTTGATTTAAAAGATGTTCTCTAGGCAAAAATTCTCTTAGCAATCTTTTGGAAAGTGGATTGCCATGCCAGATTTTGAACTCGACTTCCTGTCATAAGAGGAAACTAAACATGACGGGACAATTTTTAGAAATTCACAAACCTAATATGGACTTCAAATTTTATCTAATTAGCATGTCTGTAGACAAAAATGGCTGCATTATTAATACTTCCCTCATTATTGGAGCTTTGTTTTTTGAATTTCTTGTGTTGCAATGACACAGGGCATTTGTAGAAATTCTCATTGTAGATCAACAGATTATGCAATATACTAAAGAAAAATACAAGATCTACTTGTACAACAAACTTTGCGGAAGGTTAATCGAATATGAGCAAGATCAAATAGAACACATATAACTGAGAAAGAGAAATCAATCACATATGAACACATAATAATAACCCGGGGAAAGACTCAACCTAAAACCCCAATCTTTGTATTATCATACAAGTGGAAATATGTTCAGATTACAGAAAGAATTAGCTCACAAGCTATCCTGCTCTCTCTGCAATCAAACAATACAGCTCACAGATTGAATAGACATAAGATATGCCTTCCCTCAGCTCTCCAAGCCTCCTATTTCCTTGCGCAGTTTTTCTTGGGGTCCAATGATGGCACCTGTGTGATTGGCCTCATCACACACTCACTAAACTGAAGAATTAACTACGCAATCTCCAAGGAATTTATTCCTTCTGCATGCAAGAGTTATTCACAATGGAATATTCCTGCAACTGATAGTACACTACCCATCATCTGATCTCAACTGGGTCTCTGACTGAACTGACATGCATGAGTTATTTATGAGAGAATATTCAATTATCTGAAGTGCAACAGTTACATGCATGCTTGCATTAACTAACTGAACTCACAATTAGTTCAACAAACTATTTCAACTAATCTAACTGGACTTAACTCAGTTAACTGAGCTAACTAATTACAATTCAAATTACAAATCATCCTTATCTCTTTAAATGAGGGATAAATTCCTCAATCAATGGAGAAATTGTTGCATGTCTTCACATAGACTTCATGTTTGATTTTCTACAACTAATTAACTCAAGATGAATTCATTAATTATTTTACAAACAGTTGCTAAGATCAAATTCGAATTTTATTCTCTATTTTAGTTCAGGGACTAACCAAAATAGGAAGGTATCTCAAAATTCTATTTATAACAGTGCTAAATTTAGCATTTATTGTTGCTATTTTCAACACTCCCTCTAAAAAAGAAAGGGATTATCAGTGACCCAATCCTGTCTCTGTGGAACTCGAACTTGCATTTTGATAATGACTTCGTCAAAATATTTGCATCCTATTCCTTGGTCGAAACATACAACAACAACATGATCCTCTTGACCACACAGTCTCAAAGATGGTGATACTAGATATCAATGTGCTTGGACCTATCATGAAAATATAGATCGTCAGAGAGTTTGATACAACTCTGATTACCACAGTAGATCACAGTTGGATACATCCTCTGACCAAACAATCTCACTAGAATCTTTTGCATCCAAATGGCATTACATGCAACCTGACTAGTAGCCATGTATTCAGCCTCTACTGAGCTAAGTGCAACTGATCTCTATTTCCTGCTGCACCAGGAAACTGCAGCTAAACCAAGGTTGAAGATTCCTCCAGAAGTTCTCTTCTGGTCTGATGGAATCCCAGCCCAATCCGCATCTGTGAAGCCCTGAAGCTTCACTCCCTCTGTCTATTTGTACCACAATCCGAAATGAGATGTGCCTCTAAGGTATCTCAGCACATGCTTCGCTGCCTTCCAAAATAGCTTGGTAGGCTAAACCATAGCTTGTCTCAGCTGGTTCACCACAAAGCATAAGTTTGTGTTCACCAGATACATAAGTGAACCCACAAGCTGCCAATAAATAGTAGCGGCTACTACCTCACCTGAAGTAGCATCCTCCTTCCTCTAGTTCCCAGCTAGAGGAGTCTGCATGGACTTGAACTTCTCCATGTGAAAGCACCTAAGTATCTCATCGGCATACTTGCCTTGAGACAAAAATACTTCACCATCTTTCTGCCACACCTCCATGCCTAGAAAGTAGTGCATAAGACCCATGTATTTCATTTCGAACTCTCTTGCAAGGTCTTCCTTGCAAGAATGGAACAACTGATCATCACCTGTCAAAATCAGATCATTGACATAAAGAACAATGATCAATGGCTTACCTTCTACCATGATGTGTTAAAGGTTTGCATCTGCTTCACTTTTGGTGAAGCCTAGCCTGGTGAAATAGCTGTCAATCATGGTGTACCAAGCACGGGGTGCTTGCTTCAGCCCATGCAAATCACTCTTGAGTCAGCACACATGCGACTCACGATCGAAGGTCTTGAAACCCTCTGGCTACTCAATGTACACCTCCTCCTCAATCTTCCCATTGAGGAATGTTGTCTTCACGTCCATCTGATGAATCTTCAAACCCATCTGAGCTGATAGTTCCAACATCGAGATGATAGATGAGTACCTTGCTACAGCAGCAAAGGTCTCATCGTAGTCAATCCCCTCAAACTGTGAGATACCACGGGAAACAAACCTTGCCTTATGTTTCTCAACACTACCATCAACAACCTGTTTTACCTTGTAAAGCCATCTAGAACTCACCACTGACTGTCCCTGAGGTCTTGTGACAACATCCGACACACTTTTCCGAATGATAAAGTCGTACTTCTCTACCATTTCATCAACCCAGACTGGTTGTTCCACTGCCTCCTTGAATGAAGAAGGTTCAGACTCTACACACTCCCCAACCAGGGCCATGTACCCAGTGTACCACTCGGGTTACCTCCTCTATCTACACTGGGAAGATGGCTGTCCCATATTCTCCTGCACGTCTAGCATCAACCTATCAGCTTCCGTTGAGTGTTTCGATCCATCTCTAGAAGTCTCAGCATGAGTGGATGTCTCCACTCCCAGATCCTCTGCATGTAGCTACTCCGCATCAATCTGAGGCTCCTCCTCCTTAGGAATTAAAAGTTCCTCCTCTGCATGCAACTTGAGCTCCCTCTCAAGCGATACTCGCATGGCTTTCTGCTCGTCGAAATTCAGATCCTTGCGTACCACTATCCTTTGACTGGTAGGTAGGTACACCCAATAGTTGTGGGGTGTATCAGTGTACCCCAAAAGAATTCCAAACTCAGCTATTGGATCTAGCTTCTTCTGGGAATCTTTAGTCACATGATAGTAAACTGATGATCCAAAGATTCAGAAGTGACTCACATCTGGTCGCCTCCCAGAAAACGCCTCCATAGGTGTCTTCATTCCTAGTATACGGTGTGGGCTTTTGTTATGTAAGTATACTGCTGTATTGCATGCCTCAACCCACAAATGCAGTGGTAGGCTTTGGTCATGCAACATCGCTCGAGCTGCTCCCATAATCAATCTGTTCTTCCTTTCGGCCACCCCATTCTGCTATGGGTTATGGGGTGCCATCAACTCCCGTTTAATTCCTTCTGCAGCGTAGAATTCCTTAAACCGTTGGGAGACATACTCTCCACCATTGTCGTTACACAAGGCTTTTATTTTCTTTCCAGATTCTTTCTCTACCAAGGCTTTAAACTCACAAAACCTCAAGAAGGTCTGATCCTTCTTTTGCATAAAGTAGATCCAACATCTACGAGAAAAATCATCAATAAAACTAACATAGTACCTTTTTTTAGTGGTGGAGGCTGTAGAGAATGGTCCACAAGCATCTGAGTGAAATTGTTCAAGGATTGATCCAGCTCTACTGTCTCGATCCAGAAAGGAAGATTTCGCATACTTACCCAAGGTACAACCTTTGCATGTATTCGTCTGCTCTAACTTTCCCTTGGGAAGTCTAGTAGAAATCTGCTGCATGATCTTCAGGGCTCCATGGTGCAAGTGGTGCAATATTCTATGCCATAGATCACCAACATCTTGGCTCTGCACCATCTCAGCTTTGGAACTCAATGTAGCGCAATCATCTACCTCCATCTTGCAGAGATTCTTTACTTGAATCCCGATTCACTTGGTCTATCGAGTGCCGATATGCCTTAGAAATACCTTTCCTTTACTAAAGACTACATCATAGCCTTTATCTTCTAGCATAGCAATAGACACAAGATTCTTCCTCAGACCTGGTACATACTTTACATCAGTCAGGGTGAGAGGAGCTCCATGCTCCCTCTGAAACACAACCGTACCTTCACCTGAAACATGATACTTTCCATCATCGCGCATCTCGATCCGCATCTGGAGATCCTTCTCCTCCAAGGTACTGAAAGGATTCTTGTCACTTGACATGTGGAATGAAGCTCCTCTGTGTAGGTACAACACACATCCCACCATGGATGAAACCATGCATGCGATAAGAGAGAAATCCAACTCAAACTATGAGGCCAGTGCCTCACCATCAGATCCCTTTGAGGATCCCTTCTTGGATTTACTCTGTGGATAATTCATAGCATAATGGTGTCAAGTCATAAAAAGGGTATTTTTCAACTCTAATTACCTCACATTAACTTGTCAATCCAGGAACGATTTGTTATCTCAAAGATTGTACTCATTTTGAGGCAATCATTTGTCAAAGTAATGCTAGTAGTATAATGCTCAAGAAAATACAAGAATAAACGGATGCTAAAAGAAAATCTACTTACAGCAAAGCACTTTAAATCCTAAACCATGCATTCAGAAGACTAAGTAAATTATCAGTCAAGGGTATAGTAACAATGACTCATCCCTTTGTAAACTGATGTAACTGAAGACAATCGAGGAACAGATCATCAATCTGGGAGCTAGACAACGAATGTCAATGCTCACTACAGTTTCATATCATTCAATGCAATGGCAATGCAAATAACAGGAAATGGAACAACAACTATAATTGAAACAACAACTAGGAAATGAAACTGCGACTAGTCTTGATACACAACGAAACCTTATGCTAAGAAAATGAAGGCAGTAATCGTACCCTATAGGAATCAAAGAACAATCCTTACTCTAAGAATAAATTGGACAGCAAATAGAAATGGAACAACAACCAATTAGCAATGAAATATAGAACAACGCTTAGAGCCAATTGTGAATATACAGTACCAAAATAAATGACATACACAACACACATAGATATTAAGAGAAATAGTAGTTTGACTCTAATACCACAAATATTGATCTCAGTTATAAACGATAATGGTCGCAATTCATAATAGAATAGCAATGTCAATTGAACAGCAATCGTAACGGAGTATAAACTATAGAAGAATACAATAATACCAACTTAAGAATATTAAAACACAGTTACTCTGTAATTGAACAATGATAGAATTCTATAAAGAACAGTAATGTTACATTAATGACTTAAAGGAACAACAATATGTTATAAAGTCAGAATGAACAATACGACTTTCCTGTTACAGAGGCGATACTGTAAATATAACAGAGCTGAGATAAAATAACAAAACACACCAGATTACTGATCAAAGCTGATAATGGAAACCACACACGAACTAAAGATAATGGTATAGGAGAAAGTGTTCCACTAGGGCCCGGCCCTTAGCCTCCAGAGACACACTGCTTGAAATTATTCCAGGATCAAAGATGGAAAAACAACCAAATTTATATTAAAGCATTAAAACAGAGTTACAGTGGATCACTTCTCAATGAGAATCGATGATAAAAGTTTTGAATACAACGAGAAATTACATAAAAGTAACAACAACCCATCCCCTGGGCTAGCAGTGCTGCCCCTTTTTATAACAGCCGAGCGGGGATATCATTGATGCAAAAATAGTTAAGATTGCGATCCCTCAGGATCAAAGGATCGTGAGGGATTCGCTAAACTGTTAATTCTAGTTATCCCTTTGTTTTCTTGTGCCGATTCGATATCTCCTTTTCCTTTCCTTGGATGATATGCTTTAGTTTGGATTGCCGTGTCTACATATGGTTTCCTGCCACAGGGACAACAGTTAATTCTGCTCTGTCTTTTTCCTTGGGATGACAATCTTTCGTTTTTCCCTTTTTCTGCATAAGAAAATGGCGATTATTAGTTATCTTGTATTACATACAATCCTCATAGATTTTGCCATATTTTCTTATTAATTACCTAGTTCATGATGAAAAGGGATTATAACTCTTTAAAGAAAAGTTGACAAAATAATCAATAAAAAATACCTTCTTCAGTACTCCACACACCATCCTGCTTACTCTTTTTCATGCCCTCATGAAAACATTGTAGTTGACATGTAAGGCAGTAAGAGAGTAAGCTGGAGACGGAATCTCATGTGGTGGTCGACAACCATAATGCCTAACTAGGTGTTCAAAAACATGGCCTGTCTAGCCCTCAGGCATCTCATATAGGGCTTGGTATCCAGGTGCAGGGTGCCACATAATTGGACTCCGAAACCTATATCCTAACCAAGATGGCCCTGCCTTCAAAATAAGTTCACCATAGAGGCTCAAACGATCACTGGCTAACTTAAAGTTCTCGTAATTAAATGGTTCCTTGAGTTAGATTTTCAGATTAGAGGTCCGATATCGAAATTTAGCAGCTGCAATGGCAAGGTCCTTAATGGTAAAGAAGTATTCTATCCCTTGTCGATTGATTGTTGTATGAATGGGTCCTAACGTGTCAATTACGCTTGGAGTCCTCATGAGGCTCCTGTGTTTATTCGATAACTATAATGGATCTCTAGGCTCAGCTCTTACCCATAAGTCTAATCCGTTTTCTTGTCTTTGGAAGGCATTATAGGCTTTAATCCATTTGATTTGATTAACTACAAATGAAACAAATGACTGTAGTTGGATATCCCCAACGAAAGGGCCAGGGTTCTGCTCTGTCTCCTGATCTAGTACGAGGTTATGCAGATAGAATTCACATAGTAGTCCTTGAACCTTTACTCCATAGTGCTTACAACAATTTATAAAATCATCAATGGTATTAATTTGTATAGGGGCTCCTGCTTTGACGGCCTTAATTTTCAATTGCAAATATTGTTCCATTAAAAACAAGGCATAATTCTTGGCAGGGGCTCTACATGCTAGGATGTAAGTGTACAAAGAGCATAAGGTATCCATCTCTCTGATAACTACATCTAATCTATGAGTTACCTTTGTGACTTTTTCTTATTCCTTTCACCATCCTTCAAAGGCTTGGCTTTCGGATAAATTGACATTCCTTAACTATTGTTGTAATTCTTCATACTTTTCTCAAGAAACCGTTTGTTCTGTGAGTTTTTCTACTGCTTGCTGAGCTTGCATCAAACCCTCTCATACGGTTATTGTCCTCGGATCGCTGTCCCACGTAGTAGTGGCCAGTGGAAGATTTACTTGAATCTTCTTATTGCGTCGCCTCATGCTTATAGTATGCATTCCTTTAGAGGATTGTGCCTTTGTCTGAACTTCTTTGTCACAAGCCGATATATCGTCTATTTGCACTTCAACATGGGCAATGGTGGAATGTTGTTCCTTTTGCTTTTGAATGGCAGTTTGCACTTCAACAAGAGTTTGAACAACAGGTTGTTCTTCAACAGCGGTTTGAACAACAGATTTTTCTTCGACAGGGTTTTGAACAACAGGCTGAACATGGGTCCTTCGAACCTTTTTCTTGGGGGGTCTCACCAGAGTGGCTGCATGTCTTACCCCTGAAGTCCTTTTTGCTCTCTTTCTCATTCTCAAAACCTTGATTTGCTGTCGAAGTCAAGCTATCACATTTAGTAATCTTTGCTGTTCTTTTCGTAATTGTTTAATTTCTTCTATTTCCTTAGAAAGAACAACTGCCTGTTTACTCGGGCCTGGACTATTATCTTGGCCAATTCCCTGGTTTTCTTCTTTGGGTGCTCTTTCGCTGTTTTGTTCAGGTTGCTTAGGAGTAGAAACCCTAGTTGGATTTGTTATTTCCTGGCTAGGTTCTTTGTCCACCCCTTCTTCTTCATCCAATTCTTCCGGTGTAGTCTGGCTGGGAGCAGATTGTTCCCCTTCTATATCTTCATCATTTTCTTCACCTGTTATACTTTCATCATGAACATAATGATTCTCTTCATTTTCTTCCTCGTTGCGCAATTCTTCAGGTGCATTTTTTTCTTGAGTAGAATGCTCTTCTGGTTCTTCCTCAATTTGGAGGCCTAGCGGGCTAAGAGGTTGGGCATATTCGCCCATATTGGCTAGAATTTTGGCCAATTCTTCATTTTGCAATGGATTTTGCAATGGACTCTCTTTGCATTGCTCTGTCTCTGCCTCCACCTGCTTAGGCTACTCGGTCTCTTCCTCCGTTTCTCCTTCCTCATTTCCTTCCAATTCTTTCTCATTCTCTTCTCCTTCCAATTACAGGGGTTGCTTGTCCCCTGAGTCGTCTATCTCCATAGGTTGGCTGGTACTCCCTTGGAGATTTTCCAACCTCCCTCTACTCCATGCCAATCTAACTGATTTTCTCTGTTTTGATGGTCTATTCGGTGTACCGACAGTATGTTTGCGTTTTGGGGCTGGTGGAGTCGGTGCCCCATCTATCGTAGCAATTAGCTCTTCCCAACTGCTCTGCTGCTGAGCAAGACTGTGGCTAACTATCAGCCGTATTAGTCCATGGTGACTTACTACCGATTCTACATGTTGTGACTTTTTCATGCTTCGGGAAACATCATGAAGTAAGGAATTTAAAAATGTCGGTAGGTTCACAGAGAATTTATCTTTTAATACAGATAAGAGTTTAAGGTGTCGTGGTCTTACAACGTCTTTCCTACCTTCACAGCTGATGTAGCTCTGGAGGACCTTCGCCAATTCTGCCCATGACTCTCCTAATGCTGCTGGTAGGGCTCCCTTTCCTCTGATTGTCGGGTTTTGGCCTTCATCCTGGAAGATCTTCATGATCTTTTGCAGTCTCTCCTTCTTTAGAGTCCACATAGGTCCAGTGGCTGGCAATCCTAAGACCTCTACAATTACGTCATCGGTGACTGCTATATGTTTTCTCCTTACTATGTTGTGATATTATTGCAAGTTCTACAAGAATTCTATTGCCACGGTCTCATTGGATTCCTGTAAACGATTAAGATAGATTAACCATCTTGCATTTTCCAGGATTTCCTATGCAGCATCAAAAACTGTCAATACCTGTAGTTCTCTTCGAATTGACCTTCCTCCCATGCTTTTAGCTCACTGTAAAAACGCAGAGACGACAATGGAACAGAAGGCTGTTTCAAACTGTTAAAAACATGGAGAAAATAACGAAATAGCAAGGCTCGTTCAAATCTTACTAATTGTTGCAGAGTATAATGTGGAAATAGCTTTAGGATAGCAAGGCATGCAAATTGAAAAATGAGATACCGTTAAGCCTTGTTATTCCCAAGTAAAATTTTACCGAATAATAGTCTGACATGTATGCTGGAAAATTATGAGGTCAGCCTCTCCCCTGCAATGTGATAGGCCGTCCTCGGCCATCAAATGAGGGAGCGATGTGCCGAACTTGCTTGGTACAGAGTCATAAAGGAAAAACGTATGTGGAAATGCCATGTTTACAAAAGGAGAAGGTTACCAAAATCGAGGCGTATAATAGGATCACTTAACAAATAAGAGAATGTTGTGATATGATGCGAGGCTGAGAGGATAGGACAGCTGACATGCACAACCAGTCTAATGCGGTCATTATTGACTTTTCTGTCATGATTGGTTATGATAGATTTTTCATACGTTTAATGGTTCGGGGAAGTGATATACATAATCTTATTTGACAGATTACAAAGGTATAAGACAGAGAAGGGTGTTAATGATTGCTATTGGTGTATAAAGAATGTGACTTCAATACCATTAATAGAGCTCTGCTACCAACAGGTGTCCATAACCTTGGCAGAGTTGTTTATTTCACCCACGGAACCATGATCCTTTGTGTATGCTTAGGAAGTGCTATACAATGTCACAATGGAGGTCATTATGCTAGCTTGGTAACCAGTTAAAACATAATTCCATTCACCAGGAAGGAGTGAAAGGTGGGCAGGCCAGCTCTTGATGAGACCTCCTGTTCCAAGGACTCTTTTGCTTTTCTGATATGTCTCTTGGATCATATCCCTGGTGTGGTGGCCATAATGCGAATGCCACTTCACTTTCTTCCTTATAATCATGGTAGGCTGGCTCTTGATGAGACCCTCTATCCTGCATTTGATAATTCATCTAAAAAAAACATTCTTCTTTTTTCTTTTCTTATAAAATGCTTTCCTATCTATACACAAAGGGCGGTTCAGCCCTCCTTAAGAGTAGGAATGGTGGAAGAGGTCTTAAAATCGCAATAGAAAAATATAAACCCTTCGTTCTTATTCCTTAATAATGATCAAAGAAGATTATGGGAATTTAAAAAGAACCAGCGTGATAAAGATGACGAATCATGTCAGTATTAGTAGGATAATGACAGCAAAAGTGATGAATAATTGTGTCCTTTCTTCTTTCTTCTTTATCAATTCACAACAATTTCTTGTAAAAGTAGCGATTTTATAAAATTTGCTGATTTTAGTATGCTCTAGCTTTGTATCCATTGCATGAGTGTATAACTGTGCTCCAAAAGACCTGAAACAAGAGGAACAATAGGTATCTTTAAGCATAAGTAAAAGGAATACGAGAATGTTGTCATTTGAAAAAGGAAGGGCAAAAGAATACAAGTGCTATTCCTTTGAAAAAGGAACAGCAAAAACCGAAAGTGTCGTTCCTTTGGAAAAAGAATAGCAAAAACCAAACATTCCATTCCTTTGAAAAATGAACAACAGAAAATCAAAAGTGTCGTTCCTTAGGAAAAGGAACAACAGAAACATAAGTGCTAAAAAGTGTCATTCCTTTGGAAAATGAACAGTAAAATTCAAAATTGTTGTTCCTTTGGAAAAGGAATAGAAAAAATCAAAAGTGTTGTTCCTTTGGAAAAGGAACAACAGAAAACTCAAATGTCGTTCCTTTGGAAAAAGAACAGCAAAAATCAAAAGTGTTGTTCCTTTGGAAAAGGAACAACAGAAAACTCAAATGTCATTCCTTTGGAAAAGGAATAACAAAAATCAAAAGTGTTTTTCCTTTGGAAAAGGAACAGTAGAAAACTCAAATTCCCTTCCTTTGGAAAAGGAACAACAAAAATCAAAAGTGATGTTCCTTTGGAAAATGAACAACAGAAAACTCAAATGTCATTCCTTTGGAAAAGGAACAGCTGATCCGAATGGAAAATGGCATCAACCCATGGTACTCATCCACCCATATTATTCATCGACCCATGGAATTTACCCATGGTATTGTAAATGGCATCTGTCCGTGCTATTGTAAAATCCACCCATGGTATTCATTCACCCATGAAATTGACCAGTGGTATTGTAACTGAAAAATACTATAAGTAACAAGTCACATTTTGTAAAAGGACATATTTTCCGCCACAATGTAGCCTTTATAGTTCATAGGCATGTAGCCACCACATCTCTTCTTAGAGATAAGCTACCATCGCCCTAGCTGGGTTTATCTAATTCTGTTTGATTTTTTTTTTGGGCGGCAACTTTGCAGATCAGATTTGAAACATTTGGTACAAAATTTACAAAAACAAATACCAGATCTGGATTCCTCTCGAAAAATCACCCAATTTCAAAAAAAAATGGGATGAATCGGAGTTCGGATGTGGGAGATATCGCTGATTTAAAATCAGCTATTTTATTAGAATTTTTGTGACGGCGGAACTGTTGTAGCACGAATCTGAGATCTCAGAGTGTCCAGATAGGGATTTTCAACTCATGGGAAGATGCAAAATTATCCTTCTGCTTCTAAAAATAGGTTATAATAAATATTCTGAGTTATATTGGCCGAGTTATGTCCATTTTAACTTTGGAGCAGCATTCGGAGTGGGTTTCCATTGGAGACGTAAATAATACTTCACTTCATTAATGTAAAATACTAAAATATGCTTACAAACAGTAATGGAAATAAACCAGCTAGGGCGATGGTAGCTTATCTCTGAGAAGAGATGTGGTGGCTACATGCCTCTAAACTGTAAAGGCTACATTGTGGCGAACAATCTGTCCTTTTACAAAATGTGACTTGTTACTTATAGTATTTTTCAGTTACAATACCACGGGTCAATTCCATGGGTGAATGAATACCATGGGTGGATTTTACAATACCACGGGAAAATGCCATTTACAATACCATGGGTCGATGAATAATATGGGTGGATGAGTACCATGGGTTGATGCTATTTTCCATTCGGATCAACAACAAAAGTCAAAAGTGTTGTTCCTTTGGAAAAGGAACTGTAGAAAACTCAAATGTCGTTCATTTGGAAAAGGAACAACAAAATGAAAATGAAAAAGGAACATCTGAAACAAAAGGTGTTGTTCTTTGAGAAAGAAACAGAAAACAAAAATGCCGTCCCTTTGGAAAAGGAATAGAAACAATGACAAAAGTGCACACAAATGTTGTCCCTTCAGAAAAGGAATAGCAAAAACGACAGTACTGTTTCTTCTGAAAAAGGAACAACAGAGAAAATGCAAATACAGAAATATATACAGAAACTGATTTAACAAGACAAAGAAATTATGTACAAAGTGTAAAAACAGGTGAATCACTTAATGAATTACAGGTGAGGAAGATTTCTCTTCCTCCTGTAGAGTTTGCATATCGGAGTCTTCGCGTAGTTTCTGGCAGAAGGATTCCCGAGTAAGTGGTTTGTGGTATAATCGAACTCGGTGGCCATTTACTTTAAAGGTATGTCTAGATCTGTCAATAGTGACTAGAGTAATGGTGCCATTATCATGTACCTTTTGGATTTCATATGGCCCCAGCCAGTGAGTCTGAAGTTTCCCAGGAAAATCCTGAAACCTAGAATCGTATAAGAGCGCCCAATCTCCTTCGCAGAAGACTTTGTTTTTAATGAGAGAGTCATGCCATTTAGCTTGCTGTTGTTGGATTAATGTAGTGTGTTGAAGGGCAGAGAGCCTGATTTCATCTAGCTCATTGATCTGTTGTAATCTATTAATTTGTGCCTCGTTTAGATCTAGGCCGACTTCTTGTGCTGTTCGCAGTGTTTGGATTTCGAATTCTATGGGGAAAATTGGTTTCTTTCCAAACACCAATTGGTATGGTGAATAGCCGGTAGTGCTTCTCCATGTTGTTCTATAGGCCCACAAGGCTTCTGGTAGTCTTGAAGCCCAATCGCGTCTATGTGACGCAATGGTTTTTGTCAAGATTGCTTCTATTATTTTGTTGTTGCTTTCTACTTGACCATTTTCTTGTGGGTGGTATGGAGTAGTAATTTTATGTTGGATATGATAGTTTTTAAGTGTTGCAGCAATCTTGTTACCAACAAACTATGGCCCACCATCTGTAATTATGTCTCTTGGAAGCCCATATCACACAAATATGTGAAACAAGAACTGTATAATAGAATCCTATGTAGCTCTCGGTAATGCTTCTGTTTCAACCCATTTGGTGAAATATTCTGTTGCCAGCAGAATATATGTTTTCTAGTTCGAGGATGGGTTAATCGGACCAACAAAATCAAGTGCCCATTGCTTGAATGGTTCAATAACCAGTTGTGGGTTTAGGGGCATTTCATCAGACTGAACATGGCGTCCTGCGCTTTGACAACTGTCACAAGCTTGAACAAACTTCTTTGCATCTTTGAAGATCATAGGCCAATAATACCTTGTTTTCAGCACCTTATGTCCAGTTCTCCGATCGAAAAAGTGTCCGCCACATGGTCCGTCGTGACAAGCTTTCAAAATATCAAAAATTTCATCCTCCCAAACACATCTCCTAATGTGCATATCTGCTCCTGTATGGAATAGGTAGCCCCCAATCCAGGAAAATCGAGCACTTTACTGGACAATTTGTTTTCATTCATTAGGGGTCAGATGTTTTGGTAATTTACCTACTGATAAGTAATTCGCAGCATCAACATACCAGGGTGTTTTAACAGTGACAAAAAACAAATGCTCATCTAGAAATTGATCTTCAACTGCTGTTGCGTCCACTGGTTTTGGCATTTGCGAGAGAAAGTCAGCTACAAGATTTTCTTTTCCAGGTCTGTCCTTGATTGTAATATCAAATTCCTGTAATAAAATCAGCCATCTAGTTATTCTACCATTTGTGATTGGTTTATTTGTTAAATATTTTATGTCAGAGTGATCTATATACAAGATAACAAGATATCCAGTAATGTAATGCTTGAACTTATTGACAGCATGTATTACAACTAGAAATTCTTTTTCAGTAATAGTATAATTCAATTCAACAGGGGACAAATTCTTGCTAATATAATAAATTGCATATGGTTTTTTATCTTCTTCCTGCCCAAGGACTGCTCCAATAGCTGTATCTGAGGCATCTGATGATATTTGGAATGTCAGGTCCCAATTTGGTCGTCGAAGGACTAGAGCTATAGACACAAGTTTCTTCAGATCCTGAAAAGCACGGTCACATTTTTCTGTCCAAAGAAAGTCAACATTACCTGTCATTGCATATAGATGTGCAACAATATGTGACAAATGTTCTATAAACCTTCTATAATAACTAGAGAATCCAAGAAAACTGTGTACCTCTGTTTGAGTGGTAGGAGTGGGAATTAGCAAAATTATCTGAATTGTGGGTGGGTTTACTTGTATGCCAGCTGCTGAGATATAATGGCCTAGAATAAGTCCTTCAGTCATCATCATATAGCATTTTTCATGGCTTAAGCAAAGCCTAGTGGAAATGCAGTGCTGCAGACTTTTTCAAGTGTGTCCAATGCTGGGTCAAAATCATCTTCGTATGGTGTGAAATCATCCATGTAGACTTTGAGCCCCTCATTTATTAGATCTGAAAAATGCTGATGATAGCTCTTTGAAATGTGGCAGGATCATTGCATAAGCCAAAAGGTAGAACTCTATAGGCAAATATTCCCTAAGGACAAGTAAAAGTGGTTTTGTCTTGGTCTTCAGAGGCAATCTAAATCTGATTGTATCCACTGAAGCCATCTAAGAAAGAAAAGAATTTATTTCCTGCTAGATTGTCTAATACTTGATCAATGAATGGAAGGGGAAAGTGGTCTTTTTGTGTTGCTTTGTTTAACTCTCTATAGTCTACACAAATCCTCCACTTTCCATTCTTATTTGGCCCCACAACAAGTGGAGAGACCCATTTACTATCGGAGATAGGGTAAATGAAGTTAACATCTAAAAGTTTTTGAAGTTCAACGTTTACAACATCTTTTAGATGAGGATTAAGTCCCCTTTGCGGTTGGCGAATAGGTCTCGCATCCTTTTCTATGTAAATGTGGCGGGTACATAACTGGGGATCAATTCCTTTCATATTAGGCTAGTCCCATGCAAATGCTTATTTATATTTCCTCAATAGTTGGATCAGCTTCTTTTCTTGTCCGGAAGTCAGGTTGGCATTAATTTTTAAAGTCTTTCCTCGTTCAATTTCTACAATTTTGCTATGTGAAACAAGAGTAGTAGGTATTGTTTGGTCGTGTGTACCTTTAAGAGGGTCCTCTTCTAATTCATTATCAAAAGCTGCTTCTATCATGTGACATTGTATGTGGGATCTAGGTTCAGCTTGGCTAATGAAATTATTAATGGCATCATCTTCTGTTTGGTCTTTGAAATCAAGGGCCTCTTGTATGGTTAATGGAGATCTAATATTTTTGGTGACGTATGATACAAGATGCTTGTTATTTTTTATTATTGTGACACTTGGCTACCCTGGGGGGTATAAAGCTAGATTATTAATATTTTCCCCCCTAGTAATGGTCATATTGCCTTGTCGGCAGCCAATATAAGCATTGGCAGTTGCGAGCCAAGGTCTGCCTAAGATCATTGGATTTCCATCAAGTCGGTTTTTGGGGTTTATTATCAGGAAATCAACCAGATACCCCTGGGAGTCAATGGATACCATAACATCTTGTAGTGTGCCCTCCGGCCTAACTACAGATCGATTAGCTAGTTCTAATAAAGTGGAGGTCGGTTCTATTGATGTAATGCCCAGTTTTTGGCAAGTAGTTGTTGTTAAGATGTTAATTGCAGCTCCTAGATCAACTAAGGCATTTGAGAAGGTTTGACCATAGATTTGTATGGTTACTATTGGATTTCCTGGGTCTTCGTATTTAATGGGCGTTTCTATTCCTGATAATAAGTCAGATAAAGTGCCAACTACTTGGACTTTTGGGTTATTTGTTATTGTCCTCCTTGGTTTCTTTATACATAATTCTTTGATGGTCTTTGCATATATCAATATGTCTTGACTGGCTTGGAAGAGTGGAATTTTTATGTACAGGTTGCGTAATTCTCTCAGAATGTCAAAATCAGGATATTGTATCAGTCGAGGTATAATTAAGTGTTCTGGTAATGGAGGAGAGGATGTGGTTGCTGGATCATGAATTTGTTGTTTGGTCATGTCCTTTTCTTGTAATGATCGTTCTATAGGTAGCCAATTTTCAACTTGAACTATTTTATCTCGCTCTGTTTCAATGATACGCCCAGATCTTAATTGAAGGTCATCACACTCCCTTAGATCAGTTCCTATCTCTGGTGTTTCAATTATTTGAATGGACTGGACCAGTCTGTTATTTGGATTGGGGTTGGGTTGGGTTGGGAGTTGTGGCCTTAAGTTAGACTAGGGGTTTTGCTGTAGGGCTGGCAGTGTAGGTTGAGGAAGCGGGATAGTTCCTACTGGTTGATTCATTGGTCTTTGCCAATTTGTCTGCCAGGTTTGACTTTGTGAAGTAGGAGGGGTCCATTGTGGCAGATAAACATTGTTTTTCCAATATGGTGGGGTATAGGGAAAATTTGGCCAATTGGGTTGGCTTGCTTGATTCGACCATGGAGATGATGAAGGGAATGACTGTTGTGACCAATTCAGGAAGGGAGGTTGATTTTGCCACATTGAATTATATTGTTGAGCATGATATTGTGGAGGCTGGAAAGAAGAAGCTAGGTCTGAAAACATACCTGTTTGTCACGACTGCCATTGATGGCGTTGATTAAGTAGATACACTGATTCTGGCTCTTCTTCTACTTCCTTGTATACTACTTTCAATCAAGGAAGTGAGGGGCAACTATCTGTGGAGTGGTCTTTTGTAAAAATGGCACAAACTTGGACTGCAAGTAATGGACACTCCTTATGGCTATGTTTCTTTCTGCATCTGGGACAGAAGATTGACAAATTCTGTTCTACTTCTGCTTGCTTTTGTTTGGCTTTCATAATATCAAGTTGTGTTGTCAGCGTCCCCAATATGTCAGTTTTAAAATTTTCTAATAAATTTCCAATTTTTGCACGAGTTACTGCGTCTGCAAAAATTCTTGTTATCTCTTACAAACTGATCATGTTCTGTTGGTTTTAGCCTTGTGCTGCCTCTCGAGCTCCTAATATATAAATCAATAATGTCAGCAAAATTTTCTTGATAAATATCTCCTTTCCCCATAATGTTTAATGTCTCAATCCATTATTCCTTCATTCCCCTAATTAATAATGTTTTGAATACATTATCAGGTAAGGGTAATGCTGCATAAGGAGATCTTCAAAGATTATACTGGAAGCGTTCAACATATTCTTCTAATGTTTCATTTGGTTTAACTACCATTTGAAATATTTCATCTTTTAATTCTCAAGACCTGGAATAGTCCTAATATTTTTTTAGAAAAGACTCTTTCATTTGATCCCAATTATTTATAACATCACCACCTAATCCCATAAACCATCTTAAAGCAGCCCCTTTTAGTGTAGAGGGAAATAATTTCAGTTTCTTGGGATCAGTGGTATAGTCATATCCTCTACACAACGCATCGAATTCAAATAGGAATGCATCTGGATCTTCTGATGTAAGGCCATGGAATGTGGGGATATGCCAAAGAGGAATTGCTTTCATAGGTGCATTAGCTGCAGTATCCACAATGGGGTATTGCAGTGTAGAGGTTTGGGTGTTTGGATGGTTCTGGGCCATTTGGTCAAATATATGCCAATAACCTTCTGGGATATCTAAGAGGGTATTCCTAGGTTTTCGAGGGGGGATGACTCTAATGGGGATGGCCTTGAGTCCTTGATAGCACTTCCTTTATCTGGGATGATGAGAGTGCCTAAGGTTTGGGGGGATTCAGGTTCTTCAACTTCGTTATAAACGATTATTGCAGCACTTCCCTTATCTGGGCTGCTTAATGGTTGAATTATCCTAAGAGGAGATTTTGGTTCTTCAGCTTCTCCTCTTTCTCCTATTCCTTCACAGAGATTGCTAAGGTTCCCTTCTTGCAATGATTTTGGGCTAGAATTTTCAGTTTCTTGAAAATCTTGCTCTTCAGTTTGACTATGCACCTCAGCAAAGGCTACAGATGGTGATCCTGTGGCCTGAAGGGAACTAGTAGGCTATCTAGAAGTAACTTTTCTAGGTCCTACTGAAGGCCGAGATTCTGCTTTCTTAAGTATTTCGTCTATAAAGGTCGATCGGCCAAGGGTCACTGGCCCCTTAGCTTTATCAGGCTTGGGTAGAGGTTTGGTATTCTTTTCTGGCTTTTTTTTCATAGTCATGCACACACAAATCAACTACTAGGTTCTACCCAAACAAAACAACAACAAATCTGCAGGAAAGAGGGCAACGGAGCAGGGCTATTGCATACTCCACATGCAGGTTCTTACCTTCCATTTTTAAAACCTAGTTCTTTCCTTACAGGTTCTTCCACTACTCTGGAAAAAGAAACAAATGGCTACACTCTTCCCTAGCAACGACGTCAAAATGTCAAGCCATAAAAAGGGTCTTTTTCACCTCTAATTACTTCACATTAACTTGTCAATCCAGGAACGATTTGTTATCTCAAAGAGTGTACTCAGTTTGAGGCGGTCATTTGTCAGAGTAATGCTAGTAGTATAGTGGTCAAGAAAATACAAGAATAAATGGATGCTAAAAGAAAATCTACTTATAGCAAAGCACTTTAAAGCATAAATCATTCATTCAGAAGACTAAGTAAATTATCAGTCAAGGGTATAGTAACAATAACTCATCCCTCTATAAACTGATGTAACAGAAGACAATCAAGGAACAAATCGTCAATCTGGGAGCTAGACAACGAATGTCAATGCTCGCTACAGTTTCAGATCATTCAATGCAATGGTAATGCAAATAACAAGAAATGGAACAACAACTATAATTGAGACAGCAACTAGGAAATGAAGCTGTGACTAGTCTTGACACAGAGTAAAACCCTATGCTAAGAAAATGAAGGCAGTAATCGTACCCTACAAGAATCAAAGAACAATCCTTACTCTAAGAATAAATTGGACAGCAAATAGAAATGAAACGACAACCAATTAGCAATGAAATATAGAACAACGCTTAGAGCCAATTGTGAATATAGAGTACCGAAATAAATAACACACACAGTACACATAGATATTAAGAGAAATAATAATCTGACTCTGATACCAAAAATATTGATCTCATTTATAAAGGATAACGGTAGCAATTCATAAAAGAACAGCAATGTCAATTGAACAGCAATCGTAACAAAGTATAAACCATAGACGAATACAGTAATACCAACTTAAGAATATTACAGCTCGGTTACTCTGTAATTGAACAACGATAGCATTCTGTAAAGAACAATAATGTTACATTAATGACTTAAAGGAACAGCAATACGTTATAAAGTCGGAATGAACAATACAACTTTCCTGTTATAGAGGCAATATTGTAAATATAATAGAGCTGAGATAAAATAACAAAACACACCAAATTACTGATCAACGCTGATAATGGAAACCACACATGAACTAAAGATAATGGTATAGGAGCAAGTGTTCCACCGGGGCCGGGCCCTTAGCCTCCAGGGACACATCACTTGAAATTATTCCAGGATCAAAGATGGAACAACAACCAGATTTATATTAAAGCATTAAAACAGAGTTACAGTGGATCACTTCTCAATGAGAGTCAATGATCAAAGTTTTGAATACAAAGAGAAATTACATAAAAGTAACAACCCGTCCCCTAGGCTACCAGTGCTGTCCCTTTTTATAACAGCCGGGCGGAGATATCAATGATGCAAAATAGTTAAGATTGCAATCCCTCAGGATTAGAGGATCCTGAGGGATTCGCAAAACTGCTAATTCCAGTTATCCCTTTGTTTTCTTGCACCGATTTGATATCTCCTTTTCCTCTCCTTGGCTGATATGCTTCAGTTTGGATTGTCGTGTCTGCATATGGTTTCCTACCATAAGGACAACAGTTAACTCTGCTCTGTCTTTTTCCTTGGGACAAAAATCTTTTGTTTTTTGCTTTTTCTGCATAAGAAAATGGCGATTATTATTTATCTTGCGTTACATACAATCCTCATAGATTTTGCCATATTTTCTTATTAATTACCTAGTTCATGATGCAAAGGGATTATAAGTATTTAAAGAAAAGTTGACAAAATAATCAATAAAACATACTTTCTTCAGTACTCCACAAATGGCCCACTTCATGACAATGAAAGCATCGCACTTTCGATTTGTCAAACTTCTTCCCACCATGGGAAGAACTAGATTTGGAATGGGATGCCTTCCCTTTCCCCTTCCTCGCCTTACTCTCTAAGGCTAGATTTTCCTCATCATCTTTATTTGATGAGGATCCATCTCTGGTGCTTCCTTTTATCTCCTACTGCATCAAATCCGACCAAAGTCATTCCCAATCTATCATTTTTTCTCTTCCTTTAACTGAGTCTTGGTAGCTATGCCAACTCTTAGGAAGATCGAGGAGTGCAAGACTCACCATGTCATCATCGGCTGTCATGATCCCTACACTTCCAAGCTCATCCCTATAGGTGGTGAGCTTGTTCAGATATGTAGAGATTGTGTCGTCCTTTTCACACTTAAATTTCTGAAGCTTGTCTTTCAGTGTCAGCTTCCTCTAATCATTGCTGTTCTCATATAGATCTTTCAATGTTTTCCACATTGAAAATGGTGTCTCCTTCCCATGGAGACTCGAGACTATGTGGTCTTGAACTCCCTCTAGAAGGATTCCCCTTGCTCTAGCCACACATTTCTTTCATTCCGCCAATTCAGTAGCATCAGCCGTTGCGGGCTTGGGGACTTCTTGATCAATGAAGTCCTTTAGACGTTATCCTATAATATTGCTTCCATATGATCCTTCCAGGCTATATAATTCGAGCTGCCATCAAGGGCATATTCGAGTCTTAAACCATTGAACGCCATTGGTGAAATTGAGATGTGATAAGAACTTGATTTCTATATTCAGGAACCTCAAACTTCAAACTTCTCCCTTCTTGTATATTGTTCTTTGCTTTGATCACCTTTGCTCTGATACCATGTATAAATTCTCACTGTAGATCAACAGATTATCCAATATACTAATGCAAAATATAAGATCTACTTCTACAACAAACTTTTCAGAAGCTTAATTGAATATGAGAAAGATCAAATAGAACACATATATCTAAGAACGAGAAATCAATCACACATGAACACAAAAGAATAACCCAGGGAAAGCCTCAGTCTAAAACCCCAAGATTTGTATTATCATACAAGTGGAAATATGTTCAAATTACAAAAAGAATCAGCTCACAAGCTATCTTGCTCTCTCTGCAATCAAACAATACAACTCACAGACTAAATAGACACAAGATATTCCTTCCCTTAGCCCTCCAAGCCTCCTATTTCCTTGCGCAGTTTTTCTTGGAGTCCAATGATGCCACCTATGTGATTGGCTTCATCACACACTCACTAAACTGAAGAAGTAACTGCACAATCTCCAAGGAATGAATTCCTTCATAATGCAAGAGATATTCATAATGGAATATTCTTGCCATTGATAGTACATTGTCCCATCATCTGATCGCAACTGAGTCTCTGACTAAACTGACATGCATGAGTTATTTATGAGAGAATATTCAGTTATCTAAAGTGCAGCAGTTACATTCATGCATGCATTGACTAACTGAACTCACAATTAGTTCAAAAACCTATTTGAACTAATCTAACTGGACTTAACTCAGTTAACTGAGCTAACTAATTACAAATCAAATTACAACTCATCCTTATCTCTTTAACTGAGGGATAAATTCCTCAATCAATGGAGAAACTATTGCATGTCTTCACATAGACTTCATGTTTGATTTTCTACAACTAATTAACTCAAGATGAATTAATTAATTATTTTACAAACATTTGCTAAGATCAAATTCGAATTTTACTTCTCTATTTTAGTTCAGGGACTAACTAAAATAGGAAGGTATCCCGAAATGCTATTTATAGCAGTGCTAAATTTAGCACTTCTATATTTAGAATTTATTGTTGCTATTTTCAATAATAATGTGCAATGTATTCAACTGAAAATACTAACTCTTTTGTTCTTGAAATTATTTGTTTAAATCAAGCCTGTAAGGCTTGGTGCATGGAATGGTCTTCTATTGATCATGAAAATGTTAGGTTCCCAGATTCAAAGTCCTTATAAATAGAAGTAGAGGATTTCCCTCAAATAATTGCAGATGATGAGTCAATTATGTGCCATAGTTTAGTTCATAGTCTTGTCAAATATTCTTCAGATGAAAGTGTTGGTGAATTACAATTCCATTTGAGAGAGTCATCCTTTTAGAGGAAAATCTTGCAAACATTTAGGAAACGGATATTCTAGGTGATCTGGCCTGGGAAATGGAATCATGGGCATGTTATTCAATGATGCTAACACCTTAGTGCAATAATTTGTGCAAGTAGGAGTAGAGGAAAGATTCTTTGAGACAGATGAAGGTTTTTTATTCTAGGGAAGATTGACTGATGTCTACTAGAGATGGGGGAATGCAGGGGAATATTAGTGATGTTTCTGGAAAATAATTTCACAATACTTTAACTCTTGATGCATTTTATGATGTAGTATAGGCATCGACACCGCTCTGTGCAAGTGCAATAAGAAATGGAGAAGTGACTTCTATGGATGAGTTGAATAATGAAGATTTGATATTCTTTTTGGAATTTCACTTATATGAAATGCTTCACACTGTCCCTCAATTTATTTTGAAAAAAAAGTTTATTATAGAGAGTTCATGATAGCCTCATTACTTGGTTTAAAGGTTCTTAAAAATTTACCAGTAATTTAATTGGAAAGAGAGAGCATGAACAATATTTGAACATTATTTGGAATCTCTTTAATAGATTTAGAGAGAGAAAGAAAATGTTTTCAAAATTTTATAAGGGCTTGCAATTGGAATAGGCTCTAGAACACTTTTTTCGTGCAAGCAAAAGCAACTAGGAACTGGAAATGGTAATGCTATTTCACTTTCCAGTTCTATTTTTATAGCCAAGATGGCCCCTTCTGCATGCCCAACCACTTACCCTATTTCAAAATTGAAAAGGAGCTCTACTAAAAAATCTACAAAGATTAACAAGAAGTTTTGACCTAGACAATTTGAGTATCATCCATATGATTCTAGTTTGATGGTCTTTGGGACTTTTGATGGGGATATGTGTGTTCAACCATGAAAGTGGTAAAATTATTGGGCATGTTCAGTCAGTTGGAGCAAATCACAGTATTCTTGGACTTTATTGGTTGAACAATGACCCTACCAAGACAACAATAGTAGAAACCCTACCACTTACACATATGAATATTTTGAGAAATTAAAATTTAAGATCTATTGATATTAATGCAAGAAATAATTATTTCCTTGCTAGTGGATATTCAAAACATGCTTCCCTGTATGAGGTATGCATTAGAAAACAATTACAAGATTTTGAAGATCTCCACCATGATCATATAAGTGTGGTAATGTTTTATCATATTTCCCCATAATTGTTTACAACTCCATCATTTGATGAGGAAATCAAAATGTGGGATTTATGGCAAAATCCTACGCATCCTTTATATACAATGACCAAATTAAGAGGGAATTTGATGGTGTGATTTACACGTGATGATAATTAAATCCCTTCCTTAGCTGTTAATAATGAGGTCAAACAACATTTAGCAATGGATGGGAGAACATATATGAAATTTGATATTTCTCCTCCTACAGGAAGTGCTCAAAACTATACTCGATCATATTACATGAATGGGATGGATTACATTAGTAGTGGGAGTTGTGAGTACAATGTTGTTAATATATGATGTTCACAAAATGTAAGAAAACTTAAGGATCTTTCCCTTGAAGAGGAATACTCTATAAGGAAGAAGGCCTAGTTCAAGTTTATGAGGTAGAGCTACCAGTGAATATCCGATTCTTACCAGCAACTTATTGTTTCTAGGAAAACTAGTGTCTTTTCGATCTGCTAGTCCCACTAATACGGGTAGCTATCTTACAAACAAACATTCAAAGTAATTTGCGATTTTCTTTAGATATGATAGATAAGAGAGAAGCAAAGGAGACCAACCTGGATCTTCTGCTTGGCTCCTTGCTTGATTTCTCTCTCCCTTGATAGAGCTTGCCACTCCTCTCCTACTTGTCCCACTTCAGAGAATACCTATAGAGTCAAAGCAACAAAACACCACCAAAGCATCTCGATCTATAATGTCATAAAAAATGAAGAATAAGAAATACATTGACCATACAATTGCATTCACAAATAACAATATTCACAAATACACGATTATATGGAGGAAAAATCAAAGAACTTTATTAATAGTAGAAGAGAGGATTACAACCTAGCTGTCTGATCCAGCATCATCCTCTCAGCATCAAAACCCTTTTCACCTCATGAAAAGCAAGATCACCCAACAATATAATGTCTCTTCTCAATGATAAACCAACAAAACTTCCTTACAAATTACAAACTTCCAGCCTCTAGATCTCTCAGATGAGGGATCCATTTATAGATGTCCTGTAAGGGTGTGAGTTAGCTCTGGGTTTTTGATTAGTGTAATTACACTGGTAGTTCATGGTTCCACTTGGAGATTTCATTGATCTCTTACTCATCCCTAGGCGAATTCAGAGAGGCAAGTGTCATATGAGAAGTTCTGGAAGATTCCTCGCTCATCCTGATCCTTATAGGCCTAGGGTATGAATAAACACTTTTAGGGGTTAAAGAGCCCTTGGTTTATGGACATATGAGTTTGGGGTTGTAGTGCCCAAATATGTCTATAACGGTTGCCCCCTAAAGCATGAGGTCGTAAATCTTTTGATGTCGGGTGAAATGCTTTATCAGGAGGATCTGAGGTATTCAAACTGGAAGGTGACCTGCATAAGATACAATACAATACATCATCGTCATATTATTTTCATGATCTAGCTGAGGCGGGCATTCCCATGCTCAACTTTATAAATTCATTTTCATGTACATAGGACAGACAATCGTCTGCTATTGCAAACTGGTGATTCTTGATATGAAGAGTCATCTTCCCTGGCTTAGATGACTATCTATGCAACTTCTATGTACAATTGATGTCTTTATTTTCCCAAATATATCACAGCCCGGATGGATGAAACTAGATTCGGGGTCTTCAAACTCATTCAATCTTCACTCGATGTAAAGTCAATCCATGTGAAAAGATGTTCTGAAGTCGAACATGGAAAGACATCACCTGATTACCAACCAATAATGTAAGCTGTTAATAGGCACGAGAGGAGTCACCGATAATGAAAATGAACCTCAATATACTACAGTACAATTCACGTGGTGTGAATATATGAGTCGTTGTCGAACACCACGCAAAATATTTCGGTTGAAGGCCATTGATGTAAACCTGTCGCCGGAAGTGAGAAACTTTCCATTGAGGCATGTAAGCTTCAAAGTACTGAGATGGGTGTTTCTAAGTCAACTGTTTGGATAATGAGCTGATGTCAACAAGCAATGACCCGTCATAGGATGGCCTTGATGTATCCCACATATACGACACAAAACGGAGCAAATGATTTTTCTGGAGGTGAAAACGATCTAATGATACAAGGTTTAGGAATGATGGTCATGAAAAATGAAGGGTGAAGGTATTGTAGTGGATGAGGCATTAGCTGGATGGTAAATTCTCTGAATGACTTCTCTTGAACATGTCGGCAAAACTGAGATGGATTGGTAGCATTAAGCCCAAAATATGGATGGTACAGAAGACCAATGGTGATATGACCGGTGAACGGAATAACCCAACCCGACTCAATCATGGTGATGGAATGAAAGTGTCATGTTCAAGAGCGACCTGCTACCAATAAAATTCTTCAAGTTTGCTTCCCATTTTTCCCCAGTCATTGCTGACCAGTACCTCTATTTTTTTCAATCTTGAGGAGGATAACATATGCTTGTTCTATAATTTTCGTTTTGGGAAAACCTGTAGTTATATTTTAGTGAGCCTAGTGATAGTGAAATTCGTTCTTGTCTAGATGGAAAAGTTTGTTGCTATTGTTTTAACGAGTTTAACGACAAATATAACTTAGTCCTTTTCATGTTTAGAGAGTTTGAAAAGGGATGAAAAGGAAACTGTAGCAGTCTTTTTCGTAGCATAATCCCTTAAGTCCAAAAAAGTAAAAAATAATATGAAAGGGATGACTTTTTGATCGCTTTAGCGAGCCGAGAAAGACAAGCACTCGATCTTTTTTTTTAATAATCCCTCAGGTCCAAAAAGATTAAAATGTATAGGAGGGATGGCACTTCCCCTTACTTTAACGAGTTGGAAAGGTCAATAGCATGACAATCTTTTTATATTTAATGAGTCTAAAAAGATTTTAAAAGAGACTCGTTTTTTAGGAACAAGTTGTGTTTTCGGGTAGCAACTGGTTCCAGGTAAGTTTGGAACTTCTCAAAAAATGGCAGTGTGAAGAGGGTGGCTACCAAGACCGCTCATTGCAGTTGTTCCTCAAAAGGGTAAACAATCAATTGGGAGCATATGATTGGCCAAAAGAATGGAGGTGACGGTAGGAACACAACCAAGGTTCAAAAGGCTGATAGCAGGGCAATCACAAAGGTTATTTGCTGAGGGTGGATTCATTTTTTAATGAGCTTGAGCTGAGAGAAACTATGCTCATAGGCGGGTTTATTTTTTAACGAGCTTGAACCTTGCGGAAAAATTGCTCATTTTCCTTTTTATGTAAGCTAGGAATGACCAAACTATAAAGCTAAAAAGCTAAAAACGCTAAAAAGCTAAAAAATGAAATTGGTCATTTTTGCTTGCATAAAAAGGTTTGCATGCCCCCAGCATAAAAAAAGTCTTTAGTAACCATATGGAAACTTATTGTGGTTAATCAGGATGATTTTCTATCGATACTTAGACAAAACACTTCCTGCACTTTGTCTGCTAAATAGACAAAGGTGAATGGTCACCTAGACCGATCACATAACTTACAGGGAAACTTATCTCTACAGCTGGGTTTGTCCGCAAAATAGACAATGATGCATGCCCCCTAAGCTTTGTTACATTCACCGGACTACTCGCAGTAATGAGGTGGATGGAATGAAGGCTGAAAAGTCATACTTGACTCAAAGAGACCATTTAGGGATGATGTTTGAGTTGGAGCTGTGTTTGAACCGGGAAATGAAAGCTGGTTGGTAAGCTCGACAACTTTGCCTTCATGCGGGAAACACATCACTCGAAAGCGTTTGGAAACAATAGATTCCATGCTATAAACATAGTCACGTCCAAGGAGTAGATTATAATTTAACGGCCCTTGAACCACCATCACGTTCAAGTGAACAATTTTCCTTCTCAAAGTTATCGTCAACTTAGGAAGGATCCTTAACGGTCGACTAGTTCCTTTGTTAAAACCTGATAAATTTTGCGTACCAGGCATAAGTGATGGCAAACCAAGCGCTTTCCAAGCAGTTGAGGAAAGGAAACTCATTGAAGCCCCTTTAACTATGATAGTGCCAGACATGATCATTTTGTAAACTTGTACTATGATCCAGAATGGTACATTAGATGGAAGGCGGGGTCTCGCTAGTTGATTCAAATCGAAGGAAATGACTAGACTACTTGGAGGGGGTACCAGATAAATGGTTGAACGAACCCCTTGAACTGGGGAATTTTCCTCCTGTTGTAAAGGAACGAGTAGATTGCCCCCAAGTTCATCGGACTCTGAAGTAACAAAAAGAAATTGAACATTATCGTTCTCACTTTCTTAGCCACTTGGTTACTAGCATCACTATCTTCACCATGCGAAGAGGAAGAAGGGGAGGGAGACAGGTTTCCACTGTGGTCACTTCCGCCATATTACTTGGAGGCGGGAGGGCAAAAGTACCCATTAAGGAAGGGTCTTTTAGGAGACCTACTCCGACATTTTGAAGCGATTGAGAACTTCCATGGATCAATGGAATGCTTCCAGTAGCTTGTAAACTGTTGGGGCAAAAGGTTAGTTGGTCAACGATTGTAATTTTACCTTGGAAGGAAAATGCAATATTTCTAAAATATGTTGACACAACGGTGGCCATAGCATAAATTCAGGGCCTTCCTAGCAAGATATTGTAGTCAAGGTTTCCATCAATGACCTCGACTTCAATTTCTACTATCTTGCCCCCCAGTTCAACTTGCAAGTTACTTAATATCCCATACGGCATGTATGTTCTTCCATCGAATGCTTTTAATGTCGTTGATGATCGTGACAATGGTGGTGAGCCTAAATTTTTCTAGCAACTCATTGACATAATACAGGTAGATGCCCCCTCATCGATGATTGTTCGATGAACAGTTTTGTGGAGGGCTTTTACTTGTATAAGGAAAGCGAGTTGGGTTGGTAACTGAGGTTCGTATCCTTTATGATTAAAGGCCACCAGATTGGAATCCGCCAGATCAATCCCACCTATCGCTGATAACAAAGCCTGCTTTTGGGAGGGGCAATTCTGCAATACTTCAAGTGTTGACATAGTGGATGGCGATTGTGCCAGATCCTCCACTATATTATAATTCTGTGCTACTCATGAATGAGGATTAAATGTCGATTTATGTACTACTCCCTTTGGCAACTTTATATTCAGTTCAGGAATAATGGGCAGAAAAACTTTAGGCGAAGTTGTTGTCGAACTACTAGGTTGATTTGTAGCCTTCTTGTTCGATGACTGTGGATTCCCATAATCTTTATTCCTTGTCAATATCAAAGCATCATTTTGCTGTTTCAAGATGGATAGCATAAGCAATTGGGATGGGGAAGCATGATTGATAGCAACCAGGTTTGTTTCTGGGCTTGAAAACGGATTAGTCAACACTGATGGGGTATTTGAAGTTTTTAAAAATTTCATAACCTCAGCTTTATGTGGACAATCATTCGTGAAATGCTTGTCGTCGCATATGTAACATGGATAAAGAGGTTTCTTTTGCCCAGCAGGGTTTTCAAAAGATTTTTCAGGAGGTGAATTTTCCTGTTTCTTCTTATTATTTTTCCCTTTCTTCTTGCCCCCTGGTTGCTTTGGATTTCTTCTCTTGTCAGATGACACAGCATTAACCTCCGAGGCAAGAGGTTCTTCATTTGATTTTTGACTAGAAACTGTAAGGGATTTTTATATGTAGCCTTTTTGGTTTTCATGCTTGTGGTACTGATCACACCATCGCCGACATGAGAGTCCCTATTTGATTTATGAGGGGGAGGAATGGAAAATTCTGGTCTAAGAGCATCAGGAATTTTGTCGTAGAGTGTGCCTGACTGAGTATAGATCAAGTCTAAATATTGTGCACGAGCATTGACTTTCTCTTCAGTGAAAATTCCTCCCTTAGCCACATCCTCTGTAATAGAGGGCAATAATGACTTTATAAACCATTCAGCTAAAATTTGATTAGGAACATATGTCTTTACCTTTTGCCGACGATGCCACCACTCATGAATATGATCAGATATGTGAGTAGTTGTTGTTTATTTAAAGTTGGTAAGGAGTTCTGTTCTTGTTTAGTACCTTATGGGTAGTTGAAAGTGGGCTAGAAAAGTCGTGGCAAGGGTGATGAAGTTATCAAATGAGGCTCTAGGCAATTCAATATACCATTTTTCTGCCAGACTAGTTAGCGTTCATTGAAAAAGGTGAAGCCTAATCGATCATCATTTAGGGTGTTAGATGAGCACCACAAATGGAAGGTCATTACATGATTTGATGGATCTTCACCTAGATTTCCATTGAATTTAGGAATATCATAGGGAAGTTTATGAGGAATCGCTGGCCACCAAGGGGCGTAAGCAATTGGATCATTCGTCAGCCAGTTCATATCTGGTAATTCTAGAGTTGCTACAAAAGGCAACTATTGATTTAGGTTTGGTGAAGCATACTCAGGATAAGATGGGATCGCCTGAGCAGTGGGTATTTGCATACCAGCATAATGTATCTGATGCTAGTAACTTTGATAAGGTTGATGGGCATAACCATTATAGTATGGTTGTTGATGACCATTTTGAAAATGGGGTTGTCCATTACCTACAAAGCCTTGTTGCTCAGGTCCTTGGTATGTTTGCTAGAATTGCGGTTGTTGATATTGTACCAGCCATGGTTGTTGGACCATTTGTTGTTGCCTAATACTGGATGATCGACCAAGATGTAGAGTGATGGTACCTGTTTGAGCCTGAGTCATTCCAGGTAAGGAGGCACTAACCCGAGGTTGTGATTGAGCTGCAGAGACAAGAGGCTGTTGTATTGCAACCTAAGAGACTTAAGGTTGACACACAATAGGTAGTGCTTGTATTTGCGATACAGTCATAATAGCAGGTGTAGTGGGAATATTCGACACAAGTTGGATTGATTGCATTGAATATACAACCCTTGGTTGTTGAGGCAGTATTGGCACCCAACCGATGGATGTAATTCCATTTTGACCTAAATTTTGTTGTAAGCTCTCATATGGTTGTTCTCCAGGAGGGAACAATGAAAAGGCATACTATCCCCCATATGGTGGCAATCCAGTGCTTAAAGGATAGATCGGTCTTTGAAGACTGGACTGTCCAAATTGATACTGACATATAGGATCAATTTGTTGAGTTTCAAGATAAGAAATACCAGATGAGATTCCGGATGAAGAAATAGGAGTAGACCATGTCGTCGAAACAGTCCCTGATTGGATTCCAGTTGGTGGTTTATAGCTAGCTGGGATAGGTGGTATACAAGAAAACATTGTAGGAATGGTAGCAGGAAGCTTTGTTGTAGCTACATCAATTGACACAGTCCTAGATGTTGATGGTTGCTCAGACATATTTATTCTATCCAAAAGATTTCTTAGCGATTCGACAGGAACTTGCGATGAAAGATTATTAAGAGAACTAACTTCAAGATTAGAAGGATATAAGTGGATCCCAGTTCCAAAATGCAATGGATTACTGGATGGAAGATCCTCTACTATCTCTTCTATGGCAATCAGTCCAAGTGGAAGAGGTAGACCGTCAGGTTCATAAAATATTTCTAGTGCTGAAGAAGGTATAGCTTCTTCAGTAACAGATACTGGAGGGGTGACACCTTCTGAATTCTAGAACTCAACTTCCAGATGTTCAGGTAAGTGAACTTTAGTCTCTAGTTGAACTCTAGATGGAGCTGTCTCAGGTATAAAAGTGTCTACCATTACACTAGGATCAGTTCTAATGTCCTCTTGTAACCGTGGAGTTTCTTCTGTAAAGGCAGATGTACCAGAAATGATCGGAGTAGTCTCTGATGATGTTAAAACACAAGTTTCAAATAAATTAGGTGAATTGGACTCAGTTAAACATGACCATTTTTCCTGGAATGGTTTCATCTCTAGAGTCAAAGATGGTTGAGTTGCTAGTCTCTGTGAATGACAGGGTTTCGATTGACTTTCTTCCACGATTGCGGATTACTTGATCAACTCAAAATTAAGGGGAAAATGATGTTCCGTTTTAAATAAATTTTAATGATGCTTTGACACAACTTTTCTTTTTCAATTTTTAAGAGTCGAGAGAAAGCTAAAGATGACTCTAGTCACCTTTTATTTTTCATGAGCTTGAAATGACAAGTGCTCAGATGGACCTTTTCTTTTAAGGAGTCGAAAAGGAATGAAAGTGACTACTCTAGAAATCTAGACAGAGGGATTACCAAACCAATTGCAAAACTGCAAAACACACCTTGGTGATAAATTAAAGAGAAATTACCAAGGACTTATGTACAACAATCAATCTTCTCGAATGTTGTGTTCAATGCATTGTGATCGATATGGCGACAGACATGGCTTCCTATGGATAAAGGATATCAGCCTATTGTGGTCTCCCAATATATACTCGATGGTATAGGGAACAAGTCCGTAATAGCACTTGGCGTATCAAAGAGGAGGAATCACCCAATCTTCAATGAAAACGATAGTTACCAGGTTTTACGATGCCATAACACGTCTCTAGCCTAGACTTCTAGTTGTGTTGCATTAGGTTCTAAAGCATTTTTATGTTCATTGGGATTTATTTTAGAGTTGATCTTGCTTAGAATTTTGTCTTTCAAGGTTCACCACGTGATGGAGATGTAAAATTCCTAAATATGCAATCTAAAATGATAAACAGTCATTTATTTTCTTTTAGCAATGAAAATCTTAGCTACGAAGGAGAGAAGATTATGATTCTTTCAACAGAGAGAAAAGAGCACACACTAAATGCACTTTTCCTAAATCATTTTCACACATAGTCTAAATGCAAATGCATGTATTTGTTTTTCGTTTCCTTAATGTGAGAATGCCAAAAAGGAAAACTAAGTATAGATCTGAACTATTTTTCTTCAAAGTGACATTTCGACAATTTCTTTTCAAAAAATGAAAGGAAGACTAAGACAACACTTTTCGATTTCGAATAGAAAACTACTTTTGACACTTCAAATATTAACAATTCAAATCAAACACAATGACAAAAGTACAATCGAATATCTAGAAGAGGAAAACTTTACGACACTATTCTTTTGACTCAAAATGATAGTTACGACACTTTTTGCATCAAAAACGACAGTTCGATTAAGCTACTTTTGAAAAAAAGGACTGTAAATGATGGAAAAATACATAAAAACATTCACTAATCCTAATCAAGGGAGGCTAAAACATGTAAAGGAAAGAGGCTTGAACAATGAGATACTGATCATAAGCAACAACACAATCAGACAGAGCTGAAACCAAGGACAAAAAACCAAAATTTAAAGAGAGAAATGAGATCACTCAATCATCGCACCTGTCCTTCAGAGAAACAGGTATGCATCTCATATGCTACACATGGGAGGTGTGATGCATACTGTTTTCCACTCACAGAAAGTGTGATGGTCGAGGGAGCGAATTTGAGTTGGGTTTTTTGTCAATTTTGGAGCTGAGTTCAGGGATTAAGGTTGAGTTATTATGAACAGTAAAGAAAAAAGGACAGAGGTATCATCTTATGAGGTTATTGAGCTACCACAAGGGTGCTTAGAATGCTTGTAAGTCAGATTTTTAGTTCATAAACCAACCCGGAGATTGATTGAAGTAGCTTTCATCTACTTCGCAATTGCATAGCAAAGGCGGTTTGAAGGCTATATGGCTAACTTCAGGCTCTGTCTGTAGTTTATAAAGCAAACAACAATAAAAAACAAACAAACTATTCGATCCCCAGCAGAGTCACTATTTTGTTTCTGGGAAAACTAGTGTCTTTTCGATCTGCTAGTCCCACTAAGATGGGTAGCTATCTTAGAAACAAACAATCAAAGAAATTTGTGATTTCCTTTAGATATGATAGATAAGAGAGAAGCTAAGGGGACCAACCTGGATCTTCTGCTTGGCTCCTTGCTTGATTTCTCTCTCCCTTGATAGAGGTTTCCACTCCTCTCCTACTTGTCCCGCTTCAGAGAATGCCTATAGAGTCAAAGTAACAAAACACAATCAAAGCATCTCGATCTATAATATCATAAACAATGTAGAATTAGAAATACATTGACCATACAATTGCATTCACAAATAACAAGATTCACAAATACACGATTATATGGAGGAAAACTCAAAGAACTTTATTAATAGTAGAAGAGAGGATTACAACCCAGTTGTCTAATCTAGCAGCATCCTCTCAACATCAAATCCCTTTTCACCTCATGAAAAGCAAGGCCACCTAACAATACAATGTCTCTTCTCAAAGAAAAACCAACAGCACTTCCTTACAAATTACAAACTTCTAGCCTCTAGATCTCTCAGATGAGGGATCCATTTATAGATTTCTTGCAAGGGTGTGAGTCAGCTCTGGGTTTTTGATTAGTGTCATTCTGCTGGTAGTTCTTGGTTCCACTTGGAGATTTCATTGATTTCTTACTCATCCCTTGGTGAATTCAGAGAGGCAAGTGTCATATGAGAAGTTTCTTGAAGATTCCATGATCATCCACTTAGCAAACTGTCTCGAACATTTGTCCATCCTCGCTCATCGCACCCTACAAAAGGCCTTTTCAATATGCATCGCACTGCCCGTGTGTAGAAGGTGAGATGCATCACACCCTGACCATGGAGCAGTTAGTATGGTCCAGTTTTGGCCAGTTCTGATTGGATTTTCAGGTGGAACTTTTGGGAAATAATGTAATCAATTGACCATGATCCTTTAGGGTATGAAACAAAACTTTTAGGGGTTAAAGAGCCCTTGGTTTATGGACATATGAGTTTGGGGTTGTAGTGCCCAGATATGTCTATAACACTTATACACAACATTTAGAACTACTATTTATAGACCTGACAACATGAATTATGACAATAGCCCCTCATGTATTTTGGGTGCTAAATTATCAATTTTGCTATTATGAGGTAGACCTACTAGTGAATATCTTATTGTTACCATCAACTTATCCACAAAATTTTGAACTAATGTTTATAGATCTAGGATCATGAATTATGACAACAGTCCCCGATGTATTTTGGTGTTAAATTATCGATTCATCTATCAACACAAAGGAGAGTTAGAAACTTCATTGAAATCATTTTTTTCAATTGTCAAGGACCATTGGATATTCCCACATTTGTAGATGGTGTCATAATGTCAAAAAAAAATTATATTACACACATAGAGATGCTAAAAGGAATTCAAGGGCATGGTTACTATGATGAAATATTTGTCCCAATAATTGACAAAACTACTTCTGAATATGAATTAACAAAATATTCCTTGAGTAGAATCAATTTCCAAATCTACATGTGTCAAGGAAAATGAAAAATGCTTCCAAGTTTTCATACTAGTCAAAATTCTAATGTACTTGGGAGGACAATTCTACCAGCAAAGATCCTCAAATCGTTAGAGTGTAGAATTGTGACTCAAAGTGACTAGAAGTAGTAATAAAATATCAGTGATTACGAATAGCTACAAAGTATCTAAACATATATCCATGATACCTGTTGTTGAAATTATTTGGGTAGTGAAAAGAGTCAGTTCCTATTTCTTGGTGCTAGTGAAAGTATCTCTATCCTTAAGAAGATGGAGTTAAAGAGTCAAAATTGCAGGAGTCGTTATAGTGGTTGTTGTATCCACCAACTAAATTACAATTAATTTTGCGATCTTTAGAATGTCTAGTGATTGGGGGCCAATTTCTTAGTGGTTATGATAATTGTGGCAACTTGAACCTTGGCGAAAAAAAATATGAGAGATAACTCTTGAAATATTCACCAAAAAGTAGGTATATTAAAATTAAATGACTACCAAGGTACCCATCCTACTAGTAATGAAGAGGGTTCAATTTTTAGGTGTTATGTCATCATTTTAAACTGTTGCTGGAGCATGCTTCCATGAGGGATACACAACACAATGAAGATATACTCTTAATAGATATATCGACAACATAATGAAAATTATTCTTACTTAAAAGTTAACAGTTGCATCCATATAGTCTTGCTCTCTCTAGAATAGCATGGAAATCAACACATCCTCAAGTCTAAAATTAGATAAAGGTTGCATATCTATCAAGACATGGTTAAACCTAGTAATCGTGTCTTTCTTGAATGATGAAGCATAGTACCTTCAACAAAATTCTTCCAAGTTTGCGTACTAGTCAAACTTTTAATATACTTAGGAGGACAATTCTGCGAGCAAAGATACTCAGATCATTAGAGTATAGAATAGGGTCTCAAGGCGACTACAAGTATTAATAACATATTAGTGACTACAGGTAGCTAGGAAATATGTAAATAGATATCCATGGAACCTATTGCTGAAATTCTCGAGGTAGTGAAAAGATTCACTTTCTATTTCCTGGTGCTAGTGAAAATATCTCTATCGTTGAGAATATGGAGTTAACGTTTCAAAATTGTGGGAGCCATTGTAGTGGTTTTTGTAGCCACCAATCAAATTACAATTAATTTCACGATCTTTAGAATGTTTAAGTGCTTGGGGGCCAATTTCTTGGTGCTTATGATAATTGTGGCAACTCGAACCTTGGTGAAAAATAATATGAGGGATATCTTTGGAAATCTTCACCAAAAATAAGGTATATTGAAATTAAATAATGACTACCAAGGTACCCATCCTACTGATAATGAAGCGGGTGCACTTTTAAGGTGTTATGTCATCATTTGCAATGTCGTTGGAGTGTGCTGCCATGAGGGATACACAACACAATGAAGATATACTCTCAATAGAGATATCAACAACAAAATGAAAATTATTCTTACTTAAAATTTAAGAGTTGCATCCATATAGTCTTGCTCTCTCCAAAATAATATGGCAATCAACACATCCTCAGGTTTAAAATTAGAGGAAGGTTGCATAACTATGAACACATGGTTAAACATAGTAACAATGCATACTAGTCAAAATTTTAATATACTTTGGAGGACAATTCTGCTAGCAAAGATACTCAGATCATTAGAGTATAGAATGGGGACTCGAAGCCGGTACAAGTAGTAATAACATATCAATGACTATGAGTAGCCAGGAAATATAAAGAGATATCCATGGCACCTATTACTAAAATTATCTAGGTTGTTAAAAGAGTCAGTTCCTATTTCCTGGTGCTAGAGAAAATATCTCTATCTTTGAGAAGATGGAGTTAAAGAGTCAAAATTGTGGGAGTCGTTGTAGTGATTGTTGTAGCCATCAATCAAATTACAATTAATTTCCCAATATTTAGAATGTCTAAGTGCTTAGGGTCTAATTTCTTAGTGGTTATGATAATTGTGGCAACTTGAACCTTGGCAAAAAATAATACGAGATATATCTCTAAAAATATTCACCAAAAAGAAGGTATATTGAAATTAAATAATGACTACCAGGGTACCCATCCTATTGGTAATGAAGAGGGTGAACTTTTTAGGTGTTATGTCATCATTTTCAACTACTACTGGAGCATGCTACCATGAGGGATACACAACACAATGAAGATATACTCTTAATAGAGATATCAACAAAAAAATGAAAATTATTCTTACTTAAAAGTTAACAGTTGCATCCATATAGTCTTCCTCTCTTCAGGATAGCATGGCAATCAACACATCCTAAGGTCTAAAATTAGAGAAAGGCTCCATATATATGAAGACATGGTTAAACTTAGTAACAGTGCCTTTCTTGAATGATGATTAAGCATAATACCTTCAACAATATAGTGTATGTAGGGGTTTTATATCAACAATCAAGGAGAGATGATTATATTGCACTCAAGTATGTTCTTGAATGAAAACGTGTAGGCTTGTAAATTGTTTGTTGCAAATGAGTTCCAAACATTTGAACAAATATTTCGGGTATCTGAGTTAAGTTTGGAATACTCAAAATTTCTATGATTTTAGCATGAGATAGATAACGTTAGCAGTTATTTTGGAGATATGATTAAACAATGATTTAGATGCAGGGGATCTTATTAATTTGATATGAAATTAGTTGATGAAGAAAAGGTTATTGTTGTGTGAGTTTGGAATGCCAATAGTTTGGAAAAACACCATTCCTTATTGCCTTGAGACAAAACTCATTTATAAAGGAAGTTTTATAAACCTTTTTATATTAAAAAAATTATGTTTTAATTTTTATTGTGTAAAAGTAAAACTTGCAATTTTTTAATTCCTACATACCTTTATATATCTTTAATAAATCTGAATTTAAGATAATTATATACTCATTAATAAAAGTAACTACAATAAACCTAATATATTTCCTTACTGGTGTAAATCTCATCACTTGTATAAACTCTAATTTCTAAATAGGCATTCTATAAGTATTTGCAATAATAAAATAACTATAGAAAATATAGTATATGTATAATAGAAAGAGTCGTAGGTATACAAAATCATGCATGGAAGATAGGAGGACTATCATGGTAGTGTATCTCTTGATTTTGGGTGTAGGTTTCCTATTGAATAGAAATGCAATCAAAGGAAGGCTTGATGGATAGTTTTCTGTGCTATTTGGTGAGGTGTATCTGTGTTACAGGCCAGAGGAAGAGAGCTACTATAACAACTAGTTGGTAAGTATTTTGGAGGGTATTAAGGCATGAATAATTCCTTCTTTGTAAGAAGCATATGCCCAAGCTTGAGTGCAGGCAGGTCAAGAATTCTTTCATGAGTTTGGGATTTTTTTATCCTGCCATTGGTACATGGTTGTTGTAGGGTACGTTAAGGAGGAGCCTCAAATCTCTAAATTGGTGATTAGGTGTCTTCTAATGGTAAATCATAGTAATTTAGAGAGTGGAGAAAGAGGGTTGAAGCAAGCAGCGAGAAAACCCTAACTAGTGATCATGATTTCAGAGAAAAAGACATCATCTCTTGAAACATGCAAAGAATGCCAAAATTATAGAATGATTTGGTCCACTTCTTGTCTAAGAGAAATGTTATTAATTGGAAAGTCAGTTTTATTATACTATCTTTCTCTGTTGAACATTTGATAATAATAATAAGAATAATTGATCAATTTTTTTCCCATATTGGGGTTTTCCCTGGCTTGAGCCATATCCTTGTGTACTCTTGTCTTGGCTTATCTTTTGGATCTATTTTTATGTTCTTTCTTCAGTTACTATCAATTATGATTCATATGATTGCTAATGGAAATGATATGGTCTAGTAGATGGGCTAAATATTTAAGTAACTCACCTAAGAAAAAAAATCTTAACTAAAAATTAACATGGTATTAGAACACAGGTAAGGACAAGCTCAAGCAAGAAAAAGTGCAGGCTCTAGTAGGGAGGAAGAATCTCTAAAATATCAAGGCTTCATTCTAAAAATGATCTCTAGTCATAGTATCTATGACTAGACTTAAATCTTATCTAAAGAAAGCGAATATTTTTAAAGGGCATATATTCCACGATCTGGAGGATTGAGGGTCTAATAGCCAACAACAAGCTCAGTTATTTTTCAAACATGTCAAAATTTTGGGTTAGCGTTTGAAGGTATTTCATTGGCACTTCTATGAATTAGCTTGGGCTTCCTGAGGCCATTTGGCCCTATTATGACAAAGCATCTCTGATGGAATCTCTTTGTGACATTGAAGACCTATTATTGGAGATTGTCTCAGCCTTCTTCTAAGTTGGCATATTAATAAGAACTCAGAGGCTTTTCTGATGCAATTCTTGGTGAAATTTTTTTTTCTATGCCTCAAATTCAACCTAGTACCTGTAACAATAACTATCACATCCTTCATATGCTAGACTTTGAATGACCTAACTTTATTTGCAGCATTTTTTTGTGATAGATTTGGGTGCTTAACATTGACTACAACATGGGATTTTTTTGGTAACAAATGTAATTGATTATCACCTTTTAGTTTCTATTACTTCATTCTTTTCTTTATAGTGTAATTGAAATTGGCACCAAGTGCTTGTGATAATTAGATTCTAGTGTGCAGCATCATAGTTGTGTCTACCCCATTCTGTGGAGGGGGAATTGTATATCATGAGTTCCCCAAGAACTTGGAGATTTGTTTGTCAATATAGTCTTGTTAAGGACTTTGTTAATCCTACAACCATTTCAAATAAATTTATTCTAATCACTTTCTTGGAAATAATCCCTTGTGTTTTGTTTATAATAATTTCTATTGTACTTGAACTATTACTAGCTTCTAGTTATATTTTGATTGTATTTAAATAGTAGGATTTGGATAATATCATCCATCCTATTTTCTTTTCTCTCCTTGATATCATGACTCCATAAGACACTGGTTGACTTAAATTCAACTATTAACTTACATAAAAAAGCAAAACTATCAATTTTCCTTGATTTTAATGCATCTTAGGCATTTTACACATATTAACGGGGGCTTTACTGGTGGAGCAATACCATACCAAGTGGGTTCATATTAGGGGATATATAATAAGGAAAATTTGAATTAATATATTGGTGGATATATAGGGGGTATTTTTAATTAGCAAGTATAAAAAATGGAGCTAAAAGTTAATGAAAAAATATAAAGGGGTATAAAAATGTTAATGAAAAAATGGATACCTATAATATTTAGTGAAATTAGGGGTTCTTTAAAATGCGGAGGTGTATTTGGTTCATATTGGTAGGGGGTTAAATAATGTGATTTTTAGAGGTATTTTCCAATATGTAGTCCAATTAGGGGTATTGTTTAGTATGCCATGAACCCACGCGATATGTCAGAGGTTCATTGAGTGAAGCCCTGTTGCACATATTGCACATATATAATAGGCATACTTAATTCACTTTTTCCAATTTTTTGTCAAATTTCCAAAAGATAAGCTTGTTTTTTTTCAATTTTCATTTAGAAAGAGAGAAACTATACTTATTTCACAATTTGCATGGACTGAGAAGCATAAAAACACCTTAAAATACTAAAGGACATCACTTCAAATTTCATTTATAGTGATAAAAACATTCTAAACATCATCATGTATCTATTGTTTTTGAAATTTAATTTATCATAATTACTTCAAATTTGCATTGGGTTATATTCACAACATAATGTTAAATATCTGCATTGATTTCCATGCATTTAGGACATAGAGAGTTTTTTAGCTTGTCGGTTTTCATACTTTAATCAGAAATTATGAACATAACAACAACCTTTTATTGGTTTAAAGATACTTCTACTTTTTTTATTAGAAGTTAACACCCTTGATCAATTAGGGATACCCCTTTGAATTTGGAAAAAAATAAATTTGAAGTGAGAAGGGTCAAGCACGATCATAGTTGCTTGATTTCTAAATATTATCTAGACTACCTTATGGTTTGAGGAAGTGGAAATTTTTAGGTAATGACATCTTAATTTGTTATTATTCTTATTACTATATATATATATATATATATATATATATATATATATAGATATATATATTTTCTCTGTAAAAGCTAATTCTATTAAAAGGAAGGCAAAAAATATTTACAATGTGGTTATGGCCTCAGCATAGAACAACTAAGTCCCTTCTGGAAAACATAACTGCCCCATATTTGGGGAAACAAGTTTGGAATTTCAAAAAACCATATTAAAGACCGGGAGAACAACAACTAAACCAGAATGAATACATGAGAATTCACCATTCTGAAATAGTTGAAAGACCAGATAGAACTAGATACAAAACCACAGAAGCCAAGACCTGACCATTCAGCATGAGAAATCTGAGGTGGCTTTTGGGAGTCCACGTGTCGTCATATTGGGAAATCCTGGTCTGGAGCCTCCTCAACAACTGGACATTCGTTTCCATACGAAACCACGCCTTCTGTCGCCGCATCACCATCTGCCCTGCTAGCTGGAGGACCAGTCGCCAGAGGTAAGTCGCTTGAGCAGCTAGCAATGGCATCAGGAGCATTTCCACCTGGGATCCCCATAACCGGAGGAGTGCCGCTCGAGCTACCCACGAAAGTATATGAAGTGGTGGCTCCCCTAGTGCTACCACCTGGGTGCCGGGTGTAGCCTCTAGAATCACCATCAACATTAAGGTCAACACGATAGGTAACTCCGCCTTCATCCATCGGAGACTGCTCAGGGCCCAAACATTATTCCATTCTGCGAATGTTCTGAGCTTGGTCCGCAGAGAAGTGCGCAGGAGCACTAAGCTGGCTTTCTTCTTCAGAAAAGATAATGGTGACATTAGCCAATATAATGGGCCGGTTCAGGTTGCTCTGGAACCTGAAATGGTTCGAGTGGAAAGCTGAGTGAGGGTAGTGACGTCTAGGCAGACTGGGAGGGAGTGAGCTGGTCTGAGAAGGAGGTGGAGAAGCAAGAGGCAAAGGCAGAGCCTCATTGTGCGCAGCCTGAGAGCGAGAGCTGCCCCCACGGTCCCCTCCTTTGCGACTTCGCATATGATGCCGAACCATCTCGCTGCGCTGGATGAGAGGCTTTGGAGAATTGAGGGCTTAGGAATAAATCTGAGAATGAGCAGAGGGTGCCTGGGAATGGATCAAAGGGAAGAACTGGGAATGAAAATAATGGAATTAATTGCCAAAGGCTAGACAACAGAGCAGGCAGCAGCGTTTTCTTACAACAGTTCTATTGCAAGGGATTTTTGATTGGAGCGGGCAAACACTGCAGGATGGAGGGCGAGAAAAGGGGTTAATAGGCACCATAATGAATTGATATATCTGCATTTCTTGGCCAGAGCAAGCATTTATGAATTTGTGCATGCTGGCCTGCTGTCTCTTGAGGTGAATATGCAAGTGCCAAGGCCGAGCCTGGGATGGTGCATTGTCCAGCAACTGGCTGGGTCAAGCACCATCATTCCATCTCCCTTGCATTAATGCACAATTAATTCATCCGCATCCGGGTATTAATATAGATATATTAAGTCCAATGGGTTAGTTTAATAGGTTCAAACAGATTGTTTGAAGTGGGGTTTGCTATGAGATCTCCAGTTTTAGTTCAGCCCAATCCCACTAGGTAACACAATGTTATTGTAACTCTCAATTGAGTCACCCTTCATTCTGATACTTCAGGGGAAAGGAGGGATCCAATATTGTTATTTTTTAATATAAATAATTGTAGTTGCTATTTTTTTCCATCTCTAGTCCTGTCCCTTGAAAGTTTCGGGGTCTTTTGAGCCATCCCAAAATTTCATCTCTTGTTAGCGCTTATCCTACTAGAATTATAGTCAACCATTATCCTACTAACCTTTGCCACACAAACTTCATATTCATAACTCTAACCATCAACAACAAACATTCAAAGCTCTTAAGCTCAATTATAAGCTTGGAAACTACTTTTCGTAACAAATAGTCACAACCCACATTTTATTTCCCCAATTCCAAAACATAATAAACAACTAAAACAGAAACAGACTTAAATCAAACAACTAAAACACAAAAAAATATGGATATATCCACACCTCTCTATCCTAGCCGTAATTTTATTTTTCCATAATTAAATATACCAATATTCGGATGTTCATAAAACCGTAATCCCACAACTCCACTTAACATGTAGAAAGAGATGCAAAATGGGTTCAAATAGTCACCCAAAAAATCCAAATAAGGAAATAAATGCCAAACCCTAGAGATGTGAACTCACTAACCAAGCACTCCTAAGGATTTTGAAAAGCGTTTTGGAGGAACTCATCGAACTAGTTATGTTTTCCACCATAAGGTATTTGTTCTAGGCATAAGTATTGATTGTAGTTGGGGCCCTATGGTCGTCTCAATGTAGACATCACACTAGTTTTCAGAACCCTTTCAGGAGGATACCATCAATCTCCTCATGTTTTCATCTAAATCCTTCAACAACCATGAATCTAGAGCTCCTTGATGTCCATCTGAGAACCCCTACCTAGAACCCATCTATCTCTCCCTTTTCTTATGAATCGGAAAATCCCTTTACAATTTCCATGACTATGACTCTTGGGTCTTCCACAACCATGAAATCTAGTTCACTAAAATGGCATCATAATATAAAAACATCCATTGACTTTTCAGAGAAAAAAATGAGTGAATGAATCCCCTCCCGACTTTCAAGGGTATGATTGAGGGAAATGCAAACATAAATACGTCTCTTTTACCCTGCATCTTTGATGAAATATAAAACAAACATCATATTCTATAGGCAACAAAGTGACATCCTTTAATAAAATTCCTTCGATGTAAAGAGAGCAATTGAAGACATTTTTTTAAGACAATTTGAGTGTTTATGACAAAAATTTATTTTCATATTAAACAAAATGTCTCAAACTACCCTCTTCTATAGTATTGTGTAGCCATGTTCATTGTGGAAGAGGAATTCAAATAATTTTTCACTGATTCCTTAATTTTTTTTTGCAAAAATTAGGTCTTTAATCCTTTCTCTCGGTGTTATTGTGTCCAAATATACTCTTTATCTCCACTTTATTGAGTCCATTTCTGTAGCACGAAGGGATGAATAATTCTATAATTACGTTATGCATTTATGCTATGGAAAATACTTCACAAGAAGAATTCTATAATTATGCTACTTGTTATGGATGGTCCTTCACAAGAATAATTATTATTACATCCATTTCTAGGCCACGAAGGCTGAAGAAATCTATAATTACAATAGGAATTTATGCTAAGGAAAAAAAACTCCTCAGAAGAAATATATAACTATTTTACTTCACAAGAAGAATTCTATAATTATACTATGCGCTTATTGTATGGAAAATCATATCTTTTGACCAAAATATAATAACTTCACTAGATTCATGTACCAAACTACATGAAATGCAGTAAACAAAATAATGAAACAATACCATATTTGTAGCGAAATTGCAATTCGTAATATTTTTCTACCAAGACAATGAAACCTTTTTTTGACATACAAATTTTCAATTCAACTTGGGGTCATCCATCTCCTCTATTTTTCATGACCGAGTTTCCCAGGGACATCCAAATCCACTAACGACCATCTCTGTTGTTTTTGTCTACATGTGACTGACCCCAGGACTATGCTTGGATTTGGAGAAGTGTTATTTGGTCACTATGCAACCTATTGTACTTTAGGTCTAACTGCAGCCTAAGCTTCAATTTGGAGAGGCATTATTTAGTCATTATGGAATTTAATTTAGGCCTAAGTCTAACTATGGCCCCCAAAAAGAAAGAGATTATAGCCATGATAGGGATCTTCATGTTAAGATACACATTATGATATGCATAAATAATGGTGGATGAATGATATAGTATCAGATAGAAGCTCACTACATGGAAAGAGGATAAATAGATATGCACAATACTCTGTTTAATTCCCAAGGTCAACTTGAAACTATTTTATTGGAATCAAAACATTCATTTGTTAATATAGGGACCAAGCTGAGTTGTATTGAGAGAAAATATGCTTTGCTAAAGCTACAATTTTTGAATAGGAAAGTAGTTAGAATTCATTTCATCCAAAAATAGATGGAGTTAACTCAACCCTAATATTTATCCTATCTTCTCTAATCATCCTGCTGATCACTCTTTTTGGTCTTGTCATTGCGCTAAGAAATATTGATTGCCTATATTTATGGTTTTTTTTAGTGATGATGTTGAATTTATGTTAAATCAATGTCAGCCTAATTAACTTTGATAAGCTTTTTTCCTTAATTGTGGCACAACTAAGGATTTTGGTTTGAGAAATCATCTAAGCTAAGGAAACCACATCTTTTGGCAATTCAAGTAGTCCTATAACCATGATTTCACATGTTGGTAGCACGACCTTCTTCCCCAAAACAATTTTTCTCTTTTAAGTTTAGGATAAAATAAGAGGTCAAGTCTGAACAATAATCAAGGGTAGTGATATATTATCAACACTTAATTACATTAGAAGCTAACAACAAGTGACAACACTAGACTATTCTTACAACATTTTAGAAGAGACTCTGTTACATCATCATCGATAACAACTTTTATGATTAATATACTTATGCTTGAACCTTTCCAAAAACTATCTGATAATAATGTGGTATTACATCAAAATTTATCGATGGTTGTTCAAGATTGAAACTATCTATGAAAAAATCAAAACTCACATTTTCAATCCACCCTCATCATCTAGATTTGCACACCACGCAACATACAAATGGATTTGATGATGCTAAGAAAACCACTAGTATAAAGTGTGAAAAGATCACATTTCAAAGGTAAAACACGGAGTTGTAGATAATTGGTTGTGGGGAAATGAAAGGAGATTATTTATCAAACTGTCACACACACTTAACCTGGTATCTATAGAAAACACCCAGAACCTAATAACAAAGCCCCAAAAACTAGCAAAATTTCTTAGCCAAACAAGAAATTGGAAGAGCTTAACCCATATACTTTAAATAGACAAAGGTTTAAAAGAAATTTGACAAAATCCCCTGAGAAATAGATTATTTATATTAAAATATATTTTGATAATCAAGGGTTTGAAGAAAATTTTAAGCTAACGGTTTGTGGACAATTAACAAAAAATCCACCTCCACTAGAGGAACAAACAAATTAGAGAAATGAAATGAAAAATCCTTACCACTTGGGAAGATTTTATTATAAGAGATCTAAATCCCATGGCCAAGCCCTGCACATTCTCCTTGGCCACTTTATCATGCTCAATGTGTGTGAAATACACAAATGCATATTTTTGTTTTAGTACACTGCTATATTGTCGATGTCTCCAAAAATTAAGGAAATTTTCAATGAGTATAATCTCTTTGGCCTAGCTGGAAATGTTACAAAAACATAAATTTTCTAATGGCAAAGCTTCCTTCTCCTCACCCCCTTTCCCTGGAGGGTGTTCCTTGACGGTGGTCCCCCATGAGGGTCGTGGTTGAAAGGAGCGTCGGTGATGGAAGGAAGCACATTATGTATCAAAAAGGAGGCGACCTAAGTTAATAATAATCAAAATAAGAACTAGTCCAAACAAATCCATAAATACACTTACCGATTTCCATAGACTGGCACAGACTAGGTCGTAGAGTAGTGACTCTTGGATGGTCCATCTATTCCTCTCGAAAATACATCTCACAACCCTTCCTCAATCATTTCTCCATCGCCAACCAATTGAGGTATCTAAGAAGCACACCAACAATCATGGTTTGACCCTGGCCATGGGCAACCTTATTCTTTCCCTCGTACCAATCCATGCCCCGATCACTCTCATGAGAAAGAAAGAAATTGTATAACCCTCATACCAGCCCAGGCTATGATAGCTCGAATAGGAAAGTAGAAATTCTATAACCTAATGGGAAAGGAGAAATTATATAGCCTCATGCAAAGAGAGGAGAAATTTGAAGCAATGAGCTATGGGAAAGAATAGAAATAAATTCTATAAGCTCATGTGAAGAGAGGAGAAATTCAAAGTAGCAAGCCATGGGAAAGAATATAAATTCTTTAACCCTCATGTGGAGAGAGAAGAGATTTGTAGAGGCAAGACATTTTTAATTTATAATCATTAAAATATGAATAAGTTAGAGAATAAATTTTAATTTTAAGATGAAATGATACTTTTAAACCACCTTGACATGTATAGCAGTGATATAATAGAATTTTCACTAAATGTGTGCAAAGACATGCCGATACAAATGTAGATGAATGTAGTGTGTTTTTCACTTTTTGACTCAATAAAGTGTGTTTTTCATTTTTTACTGGTTTATAGTTTAGATCATAAATAAGTAAATATTACCACTTCATATGGGGTGGTGAGATAATATTAATATACCACTATTTCATTAATGTGTATCATCACATGGATGGTGGAGGTACTGAATAGAGTGATCCATTACTCAATGCCATTTCGAAGGATCCTAGACATATGTTTTTTCTCTTCCCAGTCTCACGAATCTCGGACACCCACTTCCCTAGCTCCAGTGGTGCACACCTAGGTACGTTCGAGGCCGAGTCTTGGAATTTTGAATGACATCCATGCCATCAACAAAGTGGCTACCAATACCATCCATGCCAATCATCAGGGTAGAGCAGAGGGTAGGAGATGGGATTATATGGATTTACAAGCTTCTCTGCATCCAACCTAATCATTATGGTGGGCTTATTAATCAAAGAAAAATATGAAATGGAGGTGGCACATTTTCTGCAACAAAATCACTAATGGCGGAGCATACGCCATCTTCCATCAAACACATAAAATAAGTAGAATAAAAATGTTTCATGATGTTCTACATGTTCATTATGTGCATAACAAAATAACTAGAATAAAAAAGCTTCATGATGTTCTGCATGTTATATTTGAAATTCCGTCAAAAGAAAACAACCTTCATCATGTTCTACCTATTATATTTCAAATAGAAGAAAACAAGATATCATACAAAAACATACAAGATACAATAATAACATTCAAATACTATCTTCTTACATATATTCATTAGAGGCTTCCATGGCACATTTTTCTTACAATTCCCAGCTAACAGGTAAGCTTTACATGTAAGCACTCATAAGAACAAATTTTGGCAGAAGCACTGGATTAGAAATTTCCTCATACACAAAGCCACTTCCCTGGTTGAATTTCATCATCATAATGACCTCCATCTTTATCATAGGCATCTGTCTTCTCCTATTTCTTTCCATCCAAAATTTTGTTCATTTTATGTAACTCATTATTTAGCTTCTGGTCTTTATTTTTCTTCCTTGTTTTATGACCATCTACCGTCTTCACCCAAAATTGAAAGGCAGTTTCAGTCATTAATTCCTTTTGTTCATTATATTTTTTCCATTCTTCTTCCATCCCAAAGTCCCAACTATGGATACTTCCCTTGGTCCTACCACTCATATCCATTTTTGTTAGGTCATCCTAATCATCATTGTCTACAATATTTCAATTATACTCCAGATAACCTGTATAACACTCAGAGTAACTTTTAGAAATGAAGTTTTGGACCATTTTCCGAAGCATCCTTCTCCCTCCGCTGCTAAAGCCTACGATTGTCACATTTGAATACAGACCCAAGATCATGGTCCTTCTCCTCTTGAGTCATAAATTGAGGATCCTTATGTAAACTTATTCCTGCCTCCACACTATAAGCTGATATCTCATTATGCATGTATTGATCAGTATAATTTAATTGTTTTGGAGCCCATTTTCCAACAAATTTCTTAGGTAGTGGTGGATGATATTATTTCCATTTTTGTAGGTTGGTCCTTGAATAGTATCATAACCACCTTGTTGCTTCCAATCTTGAACCATTGTTTCCATAGGTCGTGCTGGACCATACATAGGATCATTGAAAAATGGTCGCCTCTTCATGTCCCTAGATTATTCTTCCATCTCTTTTAAGAGGGGACTATAGATTTAATTTCTACCAAGAACAACTTAATCAGTGCCAACACCTTCAAATATGTCATCTTTCTTGTTATTGGCATTCACAAAAACTTGTTTCTACTGCTCCTTTTCTTCTGTGTGAACTTTGCAAGGAGGAGGAGGAGGTGACATTTCTTTACTCAAGTGCCTCTTCGAATCCCCATATACAGGATTCAGTTGTTTTTCATAATCATTTGCATATTCATCGACCAAGTATTGAAGTGCCTTGCCTCTGCCTTTTTTCCTTCCTTTTCTTCTTCAAAACCTTTCAATAGGAGCCCAAGAAGAGATAAGACATGATCTTAGTATTATGCTCAAGCACAGATGAATCCATTCCAATTGTGATGGATTCCTGTGGAGTTGGGAAATCATCTTTACTTCTATGCAATGTTGTCAGAATGTCTTGATAAAAATCCTCAATGTTGTAGACAAAAGTTGTTTGGCCTGGAAGAGCCATTTCATTAGGCTTGTTCATGCTATTAGGCTTTATCATCCATTCATAAATCAAATTTTTTGTAGTAGTGCAGAATGACACTAGTTGGTCTTCCTTCTATGCTCTTGACTTCCCATCTATAATATCTTCATTCTCTAGGTTTTTTGTCAATCTCACTCCTCACTTTGTGCAACAATCCATAATATAATCCTTTCACCATATGTGTATGTTGAATATTACCTCCAAGATATTTGTTGGTCTCAATAGATATTTGTTGTCTCGATAAATCCTCTCTGCAAATAGAGCTGATCCCTCTATCCCAATGAGTGGGACTAGCAACCAACGTGACAATTTATGAGACACTTTCATAATTATAATTGAAATGATAGAAGAGGAAGGAGACCTACCTCATTCTGATGCTATAATACACTCCTTTGTTGAAGATCTTGATCGCTTTCTCTTTAGGCTCAGTCATTACTATACATAACATTTGAATACCTACGCAAGAGGCAAAAGACACAACAAAGCATACAAGTACAACAAACATAATAAAATGTAATCCATTTAACAGATCAAGGAAAATTAAGATAAATGATGCATTGGCACAAGAATTTATGGAAAGTGAACCAGTAGTTGTATATATTAATGAATGAAAGAGGAAGCATACAACCTAAGCCTTGATGTTAATAAGCCCTCCTTGAGTGAATGTCCATGTCCAAGTTGAAGCTCTCCAAGCACTCCTTCTCCAAGGCAAAGTGAATAGCATATAGGCACTATCTCAGCATAAGGGTGCAAATAATCAGAGACCAACCATTTGGGAATGGAAGAGGATGAATATATAGGTAGGGAGAGGGATTTAGGATCTCTCCAAAGAAATGGGAAGGCCCTCATCTCATGGAGGAAGCTCATATGGACAAGATCAAAGGGAAACATGGGGAGAATTCAACCACATCCACAACAAACAACCTTCAACTCATGATTTTGGAAGCCTCTAGATCACGAGGCTTCTTGTCCTCTTTTGGAAAATTTTCCTTTTAGGGATAAGTGCGAGTATATAGGTACAAACTGTGCTGCCACCATGAGTATAGTATGGTACAACCCACCATCAGCATGGGTTGGAAGTGTCATAGTCGCGATGATCTTGAAATTAGGGTTTTGAGCTCATTTCCTGAGGGAAGTCTCAAGGAATGTTTCTATTAATTATTCAGGGAGGATCTAGACTACATATTAGGATATGTACACTACATAATTTCCAAGTTTTTGGCACTCCGAGGTATGACACAAAGAAGTGCAGGAGGTGTGAAAAAATATTGTGTAATATAATAGTCAGTGACGGTTAATATGCTTTACGATATTTTTCAAGGATGAGAACAAGCATCGTTAGGAGACCTACAAATCAAGGAGGCATATACATATACATATATGATATATCTGTCATCAAAACATGAATCCATGATATGGTCGCAACCATATAGATAGAAAGAACCATGTGAAAATATCCATGGTATGGGCACAACCATATAAATCAAAAGGATCATCTGGAAGTCTAAGATAAATGGTATGGATGCAACCACCTGATATAGAATGATCATCATCATCATAGATATAAGATCCCACGGTATGGTCACAACCATCCATATAGAGGAAACATGTATACAATCATGAATAATACATAACTTCATGCAACCTAAGTTATATCAGACAAAACTAACGGTCTTGCACTCGATCCCAACCCAATCAAAGTATGAATTCTAACATGCGAATGAATGTGTCAAAGTCGAACATTCCAAAAAACTACCTGATTACCAGCCAATAATGTGAATCATTGACAGACGAGAGAAACAACCAATAATGACAATGGATCTCAATGTATGACAGTACAATCTATGAATGTGAAAATGAAGTTGAAGTTGAACACTCATGGAATTAGCGAATCGAAGGCCAATGATGAAAACCTATCGTCAAATGTGAAGAAATTGCCATTAAGGCATGCAAGCTCTAAGGTGTTGAAAGGGGGTCTCTAAGTCATCTTCATGGATAATGAGTTGAAATCGACAAGAAGTGACCCATCAAAGGAGGGCCATAATAATTCCCTCATCATTGACATGAAACAAAGAATACAATGGAATAAATGCATATGATCCACGACTGTGGAAAAAGGTAAAAAAATATATAGGTGATAAACGCAGATAGGACTTCTCTTGAACATATCAGCAACATGACTTTGGAGTGTGGCAACATTTGACTAAACATAGGACTAAGGGTGATGATGACAAAATGGAATATTTAGATGAAAGGAAAAATGGATCACCCAAACCTGAGAGGAAAAGTGACTGAGTGAGGATATCACAAACCTGACACGAGAAACAAATGAGTATCATCTTCAAGAGTGACATGCTTCATATAAAGGAGATGTTTCACTTTCATTCTTTGCCACTATTTCTAGTGAGTACCCCAATTATTTTTAATCAGAAGCTTGAAGGGGATAACATATGCATTTTGTATAAGTTCATTCTTTGAAGGAATCCATCCTAGTAAGTTTTACTAGCCCTAGGAAGAATTACCTCAGTCTCGTCATGGTGACAAGTCTTTCATTGTTTATTTTTTAAGAGTCCGACAAAAGAGTAACTCGATGTATTTTTCATATTTAAAGAGTTTCAAAAAGAAATGAAAAATAAAACTCCATCAAATCCCTTTTCGTAATTTGTCTCTCGAACCTCAAAAGGTAGAAAACAATATTTGAGACAACCTCTTGACCATGTCGACCAAGGTGTTCCTTTTTCATAAATAGTCAATCCTAGCACGAAAAAGGGGTAAACATATAGTGAGACAAAGTTAATTCATTTAATTTAATGAGTTTGAAAAGACAAGTACTCGAAAATATTTTCATATTTCGAGAGTCAGAAAAGAGCTGAAATATGACTCCCCCTGGAGGAATGAGTGGTATAAAATAATAACAACTAGTTTCAGGCACGATGGAACAGCTCAAAACATGTAAAGGTCAAGAGGATGTCTAATAAGACCACTCATCATAAATGCTCCCCTAGTAAGGGTAAAGCAACCAAGTGAAAGTATATGATTGACCAAAGAGATGGTTTCATTTTTACACAGGCTTGAAACATGAGAAACTATGCTTGAGCATTCTTGAGGATGGTTTCATTTTTTCAAAAGCTTGAAACAAAGATAAAATATACTTGAGTTTAGTTTCATTTATACCCAAGCTTGAAACAAAGATAAACTATGCTTGAGATGAGTTTGCATGCCCCCAGCATAATGACTCAATTCGAGGTACATGTCCCCTAAGCTACATTTCATTCATCTAAGTAGACTACTGGTTACTAACAAGTGGATGGAATGAAAGTTCACTTATGAGATCAACTGAAAGACTCGACTGGATTTTATGAGATCTAATCAAAGACTCGAATTGGAAGGGGATTTGTTTCATTTTTTAATGAGATTGACAGATGAAAAGATCCACGCTCATGAAACATTGTTTAAATTTTTAACGAGATTGACATAGTAAAAGAACTATACTCATGGTCCTTGTTTCATTTTTTAATGAGCTTGACACAAGAAAAGGAATTATGCTCCAAACATTTGATCACAGACCAAAAGAGGCCATGGCTTCGAATAGATTTTCATCATATGGGAGAAAAACACTCTCGAAGGGATACATTTCAAGGGATCCAAATGAAAAATCAAGCTCCAATGACCCTAGTACATGATGTACTACATCACCTACTAGATCATCAGTAGATGTGGGCATGCAACAGGTGGCCACATCATTAGCCTATGACGGGGGTGATACCTCTTGAATATAAGAACTATTTAGGGACAGCGTTTGATTGGGAGTTGATTCAGGACTAATGAATGTAATATGATCAATGATCACAATGCTTCCTTCATGCGGGAAACACATCACTTGAAAGAGGGAAGAGACAAGAGCTCCCATGAAATAAACATAGTCATGACCAAGGATCATATTAAAATATGAAGGGACTAAGACAACCATCACGTCTATATAGATAATATTTCTTCCCAAAGTAATAGGCAACTTAGGAAGGATCCCTAACAGTTGACTGGTTCCTCTTTTAAAAGCTAACAGATCCTAGGTGACGAGGAGAAGTTGCCGAGAACCTAAAGCTTTCCAAGTAGTTGAGGACATTATACTAACAGATGCACCCTTGTCTATGACTATGCTAGGTACGAACATATGGTAAGCCTATACTGTAATCGGGAAAAGGACATAAGAAATAAGAAGATATCCAGCCAGTCGAATCGAATCAAAAGAAGTGACTAAACTACTTGAAGGGGGTGTCGTAGGAATGTGAGAGCTACCCTCTTGTGTTATGGGAACAAGAGAACTACTCTCATGCACCTTGGGAATGAGAGAATTTCCCTCCAGTTCATTCGAAATTGAATAAACCAAAATAAATTAAGCAATATGAGGTTCACTCTCTACCGGAAAGGTACAATTAATTGAAGGTGGAGCCAATTCTACCATTTTCTTAACCAATGGCTAGTCAAGAATGGACTCATGAGACTCACTTTCAGAGAGAGCGGGTTTTACCAAAGATGGATTTTGATCAATCACTTGATCAACTAGTGGAGGATTAGGCGAAATCTTCCGATAACCAACCAGAAGACAAGACTAGGAAGTTGTAAGGTTTTCCAACTCTTTGGAAACTTCATCCATAAGAGGAAAAAGGGGAATGGGATGATTACTTTCACACAACTTACAAGGAAATTTGAATTTTCCCTTTTTCCCATGGACCTTATTATTACTAGTTAAAGGTTTATCACCAAGATCATCTCTAGATGCTAACAACAAAGGTCGATGTGAACCTGTGGACCACACTTCTAAGACCTTAAGAATACCAGGACAATTCCAAAGAAGGTGGTCACCCTTACATAACATGAAAGGGAATTTTACTTTCTAGGGCTCGTTGGAAGATTTTTCTTCATTAGTTGCATCAATAACAATATTTTTTTTGTTTTCCCCCTTGATTATTTTGCTTCTTTTTGTTCATCCTCTTCTTCGTCTTCTTAGCTTCCTGGTTACTAGAATGTAGACTTACACCAGACGAAGAGGAATACCGGGATGAAGAAATAGGCAAAGAAGGCGAGGGGTAGATTTTAGGATCAATAGGAGGTTGATGTTGTTCAGGTGGAAGAGAACTCGGTTGAAAAGTAGTTTGTACATTCGGAATCACCGAGGTCGAAAATAACCAAACTGGCAGACCAATGGTCAATCTAGGAGGGGTCAACGTTGTCATATAGGGAGCACCAACATTTCCAAAAGAATGGAAAGGACTAGGATTCCCATCAGGGAGGTTTCCTTGGTTGGTAGACTCAGGAAATGTTTCCATTGGTATCAACCTAAGATCTACTAAGGAGTATTTCCATAGGAAGGATGTTTTTCCACGATCAATTAATTCATTTTAGAAATTAACAAAACAAAATAAAAGAGTGGTAAGCTAGGCAAGCGGGTTTGCCAAGTATCTGTGAACTAGTATACACACCTTAGTCGAAACCAAGGATCTAATGTACGATGACCAATCTCCCAGAATGCTGTGTTCGGTGGATTACATTTACAAGGTGGCTGACTCGGTTACCAGTGGCTAAAGGATAGCAACCTAGTGGGGTCTCCCAATATATACTCGACGGAACGGGGAGCACAACTCCGTATTAGCATTGTCTAATGCATAACCGTTCGGTGAAAGAGTTCTGATATACTTACCATACTAGAGTGCCTCCGATATATGCTAGAGTACTGGAGAACCTATGATATACTTTCGTATTGGAATGAGGTTTCACCCATGGGATACAATGCAGGAAGCTAGTGACAACTACTAGGTTTATAGACGCTGGAACACGTCCCTCACCTAGACCTATAATTGTTTGTGTTAAGTTCAAAATTCTCCTTAGGTTAATTGAGGTAAATTTTAAATTTTTTCTTCAATTAAGTTTTGGTTTTAAGGCTCAAAATGATGTCACCTGAACACCGAAGATGCAGGTATATGAGAAAAGGAAAAAATTTCATTTCAATGAAAGCCAGACTGGTCAAGGAAAGAAATTTCAATCAATAATGAATCAAACAGAATGCATTAAGCCAAATTCCTTTCACTAACTTTCACTTTTGTCTTCCAATTGAAATGCCAAAAGTAAAAATGATTTTCAATTTTCACTATCCAAAATGAAAATTTTCGAAAGCAAAATGATTTTTACTTTAATAAGATGCACTTATATGAATTGTGATTTTCTTTTCGTATTGAATTATTTGATGCACCTAATATAGTATTTATATTTCAATCGCCAAAAAATGTAATCTATTCTCAATGATGAATCTCAAAAAATAACTTTTCAATGCAACTAATCTAATGTATTTTCACGAAAAGTAAATTTTGAAAGACAAGCTAAAACCAATGCACAATGATGCTTTCAATGATTTCCATAGAAAACAACACTCTATCAATTAGCAAAACCAACATCTCAATGAAACCGAAAAGCAACAAGTGATGACCAATTGACTAAAAACACTAGAACTCAATCAGATTTCACTTCAATCCTAATCAGACAAATTTTGCAAATTAATCAAGACAATCAATCAAAAAGCTAATAAATCTAATCATACAAGATGGGAAAAGACCTTACGGGCTAAGACACAGTGGATTCTAAGGCAAGAACCCTAAAAATTCTCACGTTGAAATATTAGCGCTACTTTATGTAGAAAAACTCGTGTTTATTGGGTCATCAACGCTACCTTTCATAGTAACAACCCTGCTGGTCGAGGTCATGTTGACAGTGCTCAATCTGCCAACATTCAGGGGATCTCCCTGGTATGAAGTCCCAACCTCACACCATTTGGTGTGGGAGTCCCATCCATTACAATGGTCGGATTGCCACTATCTTAAAAATTTTCCTTATCTCTTGCTTGTCAGCACATGAGAGTGGTCTTTGCTTCGAAAAACAAGGTTCGCTTGCCTGGTGAGTGCTTAGTGTTACTTGTGTCAAGGTTCTTTCACTACAAAGGGAGAGGGTGGAAGTGAGTCTCAAGTTGAAAGGGAATAGTCCCAACTCTATCAGAGACACACAACACAATAGGACATGTGCAACTTCTGGCGGAGTATTCAACACGAATGCAGCAGTCAAAAATACACAGTGAATGGATAACACGTACAACACCTAGCAGATTAGTCCACACGAGTGTGATGGTCATTATAACAACTTTTTGAGGATGGTTCTATTGAGTGTCTTGCAGGATAGCCCACACGGGTGGGATAACATTAACAACTTATAAAACACATTTCCGTAAGCATATGTATTAGAACAACCAAAATAGTTCAATTGCTTTAACATAGTTAAAGAAACATGCATTACAAGTGTCCAAATAATAGTCTTATAAAAAAATACAATACATGTGTGAAAATGTGATGGCCTATTATCAGGCTTCTGAATTAAGTGAAAGTTCCAAAACACATAGGTACACCATACATCACTAACCCTGATAGTGGGGCGTTGGAGCCACTACTCGCTCTTGAAAGAAAATACTACAGACTCTCAAGGCTATGTGGGAGGAGCCAAGGTGAAAATTATGTTGCATGTAGAAATGAGGGGTATTTATAGCCAAGGGTAAAACTAGCCCTTGTGGTTGTTCAACTTCCCACATGACTGTTTGACTTACACGACTCTTCAAATTTATATGCTCTTCAGATTTACATGTGGGTCTCTTGGACTTCCACGTTACATTACATTGATTGCAACAGTATAGCCCATAGTAGTGATGTGGTCAAGATGAGTCATGACATGACTTGAAATGACAAAGATGGTGTGTTCATGCTGCTGGTGGTGTGCATGTTGAGCTATAGTGTTGTTGAGTGATGGATGTGATATTGGTGTATCATAGCTTCACCTTCACATGGCAAGGTGTGCAGAGTCTTTGATGGTCTTAGTGTTTGCTTGATGTTTCATGTGCTCGTAACTCCTTCGCTTGTACTTTGGCATGCTCCATGTGTTCGTTTGTTCATGAACAAATATCCTCACATGCATTCCTTGTTATTTGTTCACGAAAAAATATCCTTGCATGCATTCCTCATTCGTTTGTTTGTGAAACAATCTCCTGGCATGCACTCCTTATTCATCCTGTTCGTCGTCATGTCATGTCTCATCCATGTACTTGTGTCTATAATCACTCATGATGGGACGACATCAAATCTAGAAATATCCTGGTCTACCATGATGCATTTTCATTCGCTTTTTGATGTAGGAGACTGAGAGGGAGGATAAGACTTTGAACTGTGCAAGGTAGATTTCAAGTTGGGATGCGGGCTCTGGGCATTGTTCATGAAAATTTCGCAAAGTTCACTGGGAGGAAGAGATGGGAAATCTAGATTAGCAGTGACTATCTGCGAGAGTTGTCTTGGTTGGAGGGTAGATCTGCACAATTTTTAAGGGAGACAGTGCAAGAAGCAGAAGGAGACTGGTGGTGAAAACTATGCAATTTCTTTGGGTTGCTGGCAATGGGAAGCAGGAGGCTGCTTAGAAAAATTGCATTAATTTTTTAGGGAGCTAGTAGCAGGTTGCGAGAGTCTGCTAGAAAAAAATGCGCAAGTGCTGGGAGGCTCACCTGCTGGACATCCTTGCATAGTTTTTGAGCTGAGCAGAATGCTGGGAAGTTAAGGGACTACTCATGAAAACTATGCAGTTTTCTGGGTGAGAAGTAGGTCATATGACTAGGTGACGAGCTAGAAAAACTACACAATTTTTTGAGAGAGACAATGATGGACATAGGGTTTCTATCTAACATGTTTGTGCAGTTTCTTCAGTCATCAGAGTAGGTATGTTTGGCATCTTCTACGCAATTGTTTTTAAGGAGTAAGGTTTGGGGTCACTGAATGGTCAAAATATTTGGTTGACCAACTAGAGGCTCGGTTGATGTGCTTGTGGGCAGTGCAGATTGGAATGGCTTACTGGGAAAATTCTATGATGTTTTGGGTGATAGTAGATCGATTCGATTCTAGGGTTGCACAATGTAGACTGCCTGGGAGGAAGCCTCAATCTTTACGTAATTCTAGGCAGCGGTACATAATCACTGAGAGATGAAACTGTGTAATGGAGCTTAGCGGATGTCCAACTGTTGGAGGATGGTCTGATCCATAATGTTTAAAAAAAACGACCAAGCGTGTGAACGAGTGACTTTGTACATGAATGAAATTGCAAACACACACTCAACATGACTTGATGACTAGACACCTCAAACCATCAAGACAACATACGCTCAGTGTGATAGACCGACGATGTGAGCGACAAACATGACACTTGTGATATATCATTGAATGACCGTGATGACGCTTGTGTGACAATGCATATGACTTTATGTGTGAGTGCAGAAGATGTTTACATGGAAAACACAACTTGCACACACGAAGATTGACCTTATGCATAGCCAGAACATGTTTGCAAGCATGACATTGTGACCAACATGAAAAAAGATGCCCGATGAACGGTCAAGTGAGGAGGGTGTAAAGACTCAACCCGACCTCATGGGATGAGCCTAAGTACTTGCAAACATCAAGGAAGAACCCAAGGAAGGCTTTAAAATTAGATGCAGGCCAAAATTTTGGAAGGTGTTGTAGCCACTATGACACTCGGTGACACACTGGTTGAATTCCAGCTTCTCTGTTTTGATCCATTGACACTACAGGGCCTTAGTCTTTCAGGGAGTATTGATTCATTATGTGGGTTACTTTGGTTTTCCCACTTACCCCATGGATAGACATGGTTCACCTTTTGCCAACTCAGTCAAACACAACAACACATTTAAGCTTGATCACATTGTTTCAAAATCAAGAAGGGTAGTTTGGCTCGTGAGTTAAAAAATTTTAGAGTATAAGTTTTCATCTCTGGTGTTGCTCCACTGCCAGTAGGCCTAAATAGTACGCCAATGGAGTCATGCAAGAACAAACACATTTCTCCACTGCCAAAGAGCCTAGTCAGTACCCTATTGGAGTTGCATGTTTCACCTCTCTGCACAGGAAGCCTTTCTCTTCTTTCGCCTTTGTATTTTTAAGAGGACTGTGCATAGGCACTTATTTAGTTTTTTGGGTAGAAGAGGGATCCCAACTTATTGAGAGCAGAAGAGGTTGTTCCTTCAGAGAAGCATGTCAGACCTCTGACATAGGTTTTCTTGTTTAGATTTTCCTCTTCCTCATTTCTACTATTTGGATGAGCTTGAACACACAGAGCATAAATCTAATTACATGCACAGGGTTTCCTAGTGTGGACACAGGTTCATCATTGGACCCAACCTTCCGTTATTGACAGATCATATTTTCTGTCAAGAATTCATCAGCTGAAGGTTAGAACCAAGCACAGAGAAGACAAACGTAGGCCAGGCCAAGTGTTGCATTGTCACAAGACTCTTTAGATCTCAGCCACATACTCATTCAAAAGCCATAACTTATTAAAGGGCAACACTTATTTACAAAAACAAAAAATAACAATATACTAAAAAAACAAAACAAAATAAAACAAAAATAGGAAGCAAAGTGAAAAAGAAAAACAATAAGTAGTAAATAGACTATGTACATAGTGCGGGGCACATCCCTAGCTTACTATAAATGCTTGAGATCTTAGCCGTTGATAGGAAGGTTTTCAATCCTCCCGTCAAGTGATTGCAGATGGTATGTGTGTGGGCCAAGCTTCTCATGTATAATGTACAGGCCAATCCATAGGGACTAGAACTTTATATGCTTGCCTTTGTCTTCATGGGGTTTATCCCAATTCAAGGCTAAGTCACAAACATCGGAGTTAGCATTCCCTATAGACTTCTTGTCGAACCATCTTTTGATACGGTTCTGGTGGAGTGTAAAATTATGTTTTTATTTCATCCTTTCTTCCTGTAGTTTTTGAAGTGTATCCATCCTACACTGAACTAGTAGACAAGGCTTGCCTTGACATTCTTTAGATAATTGAGGCGCAGGAAAGTAGACATTTGGCGGTAGGATGGATTCTTTATCATAGACCATGGAGTATGACAATATATTCAGAGAGGGTGTGGGTGTTATGTGGTCAGCCCATAAGGCATTAGTCAAGGTAGAGTGTGAGTTACATTGTTAAGAGTAAATTGTCTTTTTGATAATGTGTATAAGGTTTTCGGTCGTGGATCTTGCGAGACCATTTCCCTATGGGTAGTAGTTAGATGACTGTTTCAACACAATACCATATTGCAATGAAAAATCATAAAGCTTGAAAGATGAAAAGTATTTTTCATTGTCAAACACAAGTGATATCAGAATGCCAAAGCTTGTGATAATGTTACGTTCAAGGATGCCAATGACATCCTAGTCGTTCACTTGCTTGAGTGGAACTACTTCTGTCCACCATGTGAAGTAATCAGTTGTTGTCAAAATGTAACCGTGTTGTTTTAACAAAATTGGGGAAATTTCCCCGATGATGTCTAGGCCCCATTGTTGGAATGGTTCAGTCAATACAACAGGGTGCAGTGGGGCTGCTAACCTTCGTGTCCTACTATTACATCACTGTCAGACCGGACACTTTCGGGCATATGCGTGTACATCCTTGAAAAATGTGGGCCACTAGAAACCAACTCACACAAATTTGTGCACATTGGTATTTCCCATGAAGTGGCCCTTGGCTCATTTTTCATTCAAAGCATGCGAAACCCTGTCTGGTTCGCGTGCCTCCAGGCACCTGAGCAAGATTCTATTACTATGCTTTCTGTAAAGCACTCTGTGAACCAACTAATATTGCAAGATTTAAGGCACAGTGCCATATTCTGTCTTGTGGAGAAGTGAGAGGGTATGGTGCCATGCTCAAGGTACTAGAACACATCTTTGTACTAAGAGTTTCTGGATGCAGTGGGTTGTGCTCACTCTACAACATACATGTCGATTTCTTGCTCCCAACCATCGAGCTCTTCTTCTTTCTCTTGCACGTGTACTACCTGAATGTTGGGTTGTGTTATATTCTTTCCACGACTAGCCCACATAGTTAACCGGGGGGTTACAAGGGGGGCGGAGCCCCCCCTTCGTTGCACCAATTGCGTAGCAGGGGGAGTCACAAGGGGTTTGAGGGGTGTAGGTAACCCCACTCTAGGGGTCCTGAGTAGCGCCCTGAAAATTTTTGGTTTTGGACCCTATGTTAGGTTGGGTGGACCTACCTATGGTTTTGTGCATGTTTTTTGCACATGGTTTTGGGTGTGATGGTTTTCGGTCCATGATTTTGGATGCGATGGTTTTCGGTCCATGCTATTAAATGCTTCGGCATGTATAAATATGTATTTTAACATTGAAAGGAATATAATGAAAAATCAAGCTGGTAGTCCCAGTTTTTGGATCCAGGGGAAAATATCTGTGTATATGTGCTTTATGTGTTATGCTCTCTCATTGTTTGTTTTCTGTGTTTTAGAATTCATCTGTAGGTAATTTCCGTATGGGGTTAAAACCTACATTTGGTATCGAAGCTGTTTTTGGCTTCAAGGGGATGCCTTTGTTGCTGAGGAGTTTCACTCGAGCCTGTGTTAGACCCTGTTCAGTGGGAGATCTGCGAGATCGATTCTGGTGGTGAAAGAAGATGGTGAGCAGTGGAAAGATAGAGATCGAGAAACTTAATGGTCAGAGTTTTGAGTTGTGGAAACTCAAGATGGAGGATCTGTTGGTGGACAAAGATTAGTGGATCATGATAGATCTGGGTAATAAACCAACGGGAGTCTCCGATGAAGAATGGAAGAAGTTGCATCAGAATGAAAAGAGCACAATACGATTGTGTGTCTCAGATTCAGTATTGTTGAATGTATCAGGGGAAACTATGATGAAGGCTTTGTGGGACAAGTTATTGACTTTGTACCAATCTAAGTCCCTAGTGAATAAATTTTTCCCACAGAAAGGGTTGTATAACCTGAGGATGAAAGATGGAGACTCGGTGAGAGAACCTCTAAACACATTTAATATTATGGTAAGTCAGTTATCATTTGTTGATATTAAAATTTTAGATGAAGATAAGTGCATCAATTTGTTGTGTTCTCTACTAGGTTCGTGAGATAGTCTAGTTATTGCAATAGGTAGCAATGCAACTGCCTTGCAGTTTGATGAAATAGTCTCATCCTTGCTAATGGAGGAGATGAGATGGAAAAATATGGAGAGCCAGAATGGTGATTCCTTGTCAGTATGAGGATTGTCCTAGAACAGAAACAAAAATAAGTCATCGAGTGGGAGATCTAAATCTCCAGGAAAACTTGTAAAGGTGGTGTGTTGGAAATGCAGAAAGGAAGGGCACTACAAAAGGGATGTTAAATCTAAAGCTCTTGATAAAGGAAAGGGATATGATGATGCTCCTTCTGCCGAGGCAAAAACCACCTCAGATGAAGGTGGGGATCTGTACTTGGCTTCTTCAAGTACACATGTTGATCATGAGGCATTGTTGATTGACTCAGGTGCATCCTTTCACTTCACTCCCCATAGAGAGTGGTTCTACGAGTATGAGAAATATGATGGTGGTGATGTCTTCTTGGGGGGTGACAGGAAGGCTACAATCATTGGTCACGGAAAAGTAAAGCTGAAGTTGCAAGGTGGAAGGGTTAGAACACTTTCGGGTGTTCTACATATTCCTGCATTAGCCAAAAATATGATTTTTGTAAGCAAGCTAGATGATGCAGGTGTAAAAACAGTGTTTGAGAAGGATACATGTAAGATGGTTTGGGGAGCACTGGTATTGATGTGGGGAGTTCGGATTGGAATTCTGTACAAGCTGCAAGGTAGCACTGTTGTTGATGGGTGCAACAACTTTGTGGTTAGTGAAAGTGGAGTAGAAAATCTAGTGGTCTCTGGAGAGAAGACCATGTTGTGGCATCAAAGGCTTGGACATATTAGAGAGAAGGGCCTTCAAATACTTCATGGTAAAGGTATGGTAGAAGGTATGAGTAATAGCTCTCTGGATTTTGATTTCAGTGAAAAATGTGTATATGGGAAGCAGAATACGGTGAGTTTCCCCTCTAGTGGTAAGAGGGAGAAACAGATATTAGAGCTTGTGCATAGTGATGTGTTTGGACCTGTGAAGGTTCCATCACTAGGTAAGTCTATGTACTATGTAACATTTATAGATGAATTCTCAAGGAATACATGGATATATTGCCTTAAGAAGAAATCTGAAGTTTTGACAGGTTTAAAGAATTTAAGGCTCTGGTGGAAAACCAGATAGAGAAGAAGATAAAGGTGTTGAGGACAGATAACGGTGGAGATTTTTGCAGTAAGGAATTGAAGAATTCTGTAAGAAGTGTGGTATAGCATGGAAAAAGAATACTCCATATACACCTTAGAAAAATGGAGTTGTAGAAAGAATCAACAAGATGTTGACGGAAAGGGCAGGAAGCATGCTCAGTGGTGCCAGGTTAGAACAGGATTTCTAGGCAGAGGCAGTGGAGACAACATGTTACCTGGTCAATAGATCACCTTCATCATTGTTGGAGGATAAGACTCCACAAGAGGCATGGACTGGTAAGAAACCCTCTCTTTCACATCTGAGGGTATTTGGATGTGATGCATATGTACATTTTCCAAAGGAGAAATGAACCAAGTTGGATAGTAAATCTGAAAAGTGCATATTTATTTGGTATAAGGATGGTTTAAAGCATTATAAGCTTTGGAACTGAGTAACAAGGAAGGTTGTGTACAACTGAGATGTGGTGTTCAGAGAGGTAAAAGATGTTATTAAACATCAAGTCCAACCAAAGGAACCTGAGAAGATAGAGTTTGAGCTAAAGGAGGAAGAATCAAACTCTATAGCAGAGCAGGAATCAGAATATGAAGAGCCACAAACTCTGGGTGTGAGAAGATCAGTTCGAGAAAGAAGGAAGCCAAAAAGGTATAGTCCATCTGCTTTCTGTTCAAATTTTTCTTTATCTATTACTGATGATGATCCCAGAACTGTGAAGGAAGTAGTAGATTCAGAGGATGGAAAACTCTAGAAAGAGACCATGGTTGATGAAATGGCATCTTTGCACAAAAATGAGGCTTGGGATCTGGTGGAGTTTCCGGCTAGAAGGAAACCCATTTGTAGAAAATGGGTGTTCAAGAAGAAGACAAATGCAAAAGGAAAGGTGGATAAATACAAAGCTCGTTTGGTAGAAAAAGGTTATTCCCAGGTGTCAGGAATTGATTTTAGTGATATATTTTCTCCTGTTGCCAAGGTAACTTCTATTACATTACTTTTATTTGCTGCTACTGCTTTTGATTTTGAGATAGAACAGATGGATGTGAAGATAACATTTCTTCACGGGAATCTGGAAGAGGAGATCTACATGAAGCAACCTGAAGGCTTTGCGGTGAAGGGTAAGAAAGAACTAGTATGCAAGTTAAAGAAGTCTCTATATGGATTAAAACAGTCACAAAGGATGTGGTATCAGAAATTTGATACATTTATATAGGGACTTTGCTTCACTAGAAGCAAAGAAGATCACTGTGTGTATTTTAAATTAATTGGTGACTGTTTTATTTATCTGGTCTTGTATTTGGATGATATGTTGCTAGTTGGAAATGACAAAGAAATTATCCAAGATTTGAAGAACCATTTGTCCTCCAAATTCGACATGAAAGATCTTGGTGCTGCAAACTATATTTTGGGCATGGAAATTAAAAGAGATCAGACAAAGAGGAAGCTCTAGTTAAACTAGAGGAAGCATGTCGACACAATATTATAGAGGTTTAATATGCAGGATAATAAACGGATGAAGGTTCCTATTCCTATAGGTGTAAAGTTATCCGTTGAATAGTGTCCCATGACACAAGAAGAGGAAGAGGAGATGTCTCGTTTTCCATATGCAAGTGCAGTGACTAACCTGATGTATGCAATCGTCTGTACTAGAACAAACATTTCACATGCAGTGGGAGTATTGAGCAGGTTTATGTCAAAATCAAGGAAGGAGCACTGAATAATAGTGAAGTGGGTTTTCAGGTATTTGCGTGGCACTAGTGATTATGGTTTGTGCTACCAAGGAATACCAGGATTGGATATTCGTGGCTTTGTTAATGCAGACTGGGCTAGAGATATGGATCAAAGAAGATCTACAAGTGGGTATGTGTTTAACCTATTTGGAGGTGTAGTCAGTTGGATGAGTAAGAAACAAACCGTAGTGGCACTATCAACTACAGAGGAAAATACATGGCAGCCACTCATGCAAGAAAGGAAGCAGTTTGGTTGCAAAGATAGTGTTCAAGTATCGGTTAGTAAAACGAGCTACAAGGATAGACTGTGACAACGAAAGTGCAATATTCTTGGCAGAGAACCCTGCATATCATTCAAAAGCAAAGCACATTGATGTTCAGTATCACTTTGTGAGGGATATGATAGAAGACAAAAAGGTGTTGCTGGTAAAGGTGGACACTTTGAATAATACTGTAGATACATTGACAAAATCTGTGAGCTCTAAGAAGTTCTCTTGGTGTAGAGAAACAATGGGTGTTTTAGGGATGGATAAATAACTAAGCTCTCTTGTGGCTCCCTATAGAAAGAAAACAACAAGTGGGAGAATGTTGGGTTGTGTTATATTCTTTCCACGACTAGCCCACATAGTTAACAGGGGGGTTAGAAGGGGGGCGGAGCCCACCCCCCTCGTTGCGCCGATTGCATAGCAGGGGGAGTCACAGGGGGTGTGAGGGGTGCAGGTAACCCAACTCTATGGGGTCCGGGGTAGCGCCTTGGAAAATTTTGTTTTTTGGACCCTATATTAGGTTGGGTGGAACTACCTATGGTTTTGTGCATGTTTTTCGCACATGGTTTTGGACGCAATGGTTTTTGGTCCATGGTTTTGGATGTGATGGTTTTCGGTCCATGTTATTGGATGCTTTGGCATGTATAACAATGTATTGTAACATTGAAAGGAATATAATGAAAAATCAAGCTGGTAGTCCTGGTTTTGGGATCCAGGGGAAATCTCTGTTTATATGTATTTTATGTGTTATGCTCTCGCATTGTTTATTTTCTGTGTTTTAGAATTCGTATGCAGGTAATTTATGTATGGGGTTAAAACCTACACTCAGCTATGAGTCTACAGGGACCATGACCCTTAATAGTGTGAACTAGGTTGATGTCAAGATCATACTCTTGCAAGCCTATCATCCAGTTTGCACATCATTCACCCAGCTCTTGTTGTACGAGCAGTGAGCACACTGCTGGGAGAGATACATAAAGTATGCAATGGATATTTAGGAATTTGGTTATGAAGTGTTTCACCATTGTCTATACTTTATATGCTTGTTTGTCAATAGTGGGGTGGTTGAATTCGGGTCCCTGCATGCTTGCGCTCATGAAGGAGATGGGATGTTTGTCGTTCAGCTCATCGTTCTGAGTGAGTACTGTAGCAAGCGAGTTGTCGGAGGTGAAGGTGTATATAAAGAAATAATTTTTGAAATCTGGGATGTAAAGTGCAGGTGCTTCTACTATAGCCTACTTGATACGGGTGAATGCATTGCTTTCCCTCCTTCCCCAGTTGTAGGTTGCATCGTTCTTGATCATATCTTGCATTGGTTTTACTATTTGCGCATATTCCAAGATGAATTTCTGGAGGAAGTTTATCTTTCCAAAGAAGGATTCCGTTGCTTTCTTGCTAGGTGGGTGAGGGATCTATGTGATGGTTTGGACCCTGTCCAGATCAGTTGGGTGGCTGAGGGATCTATGTGATGGTTTGGACCCAATTCGAATCAACCTTGATCCCTCTTTTGGAAATGATGTGCCCAAGGAGGTTCCCCTCAGACACTGCAAATACACTCTTTTTGGGATTCAAGGAAATCTTGTATTTTTGACATCACTCAAAGATTTTCTTCAGGTGGCATACGTGGTTTGACCATTTTCTAGAAAATACAGTCATGTCATTGAGTTATACCACTACACTTTGTCCAATGAGTTCATGGAAAATGATGTCCATGGTGCACTGAAAGGTTGCACTTGCATTCACAATCCTAAATGGTATTCATCTATATGCGAACGTACCCAACTTGGTACAGAATATAGTTTTGAGTCGATCAGGTTCTACTACTAGGACTTGATTATATCCTAAAAACTCGTCAAATAAGGAAAACATTTTTTCCCCAGATATTGACTGTAAACTATGCTCCATAACGACACGGGGTAATTGTCTTCGTCCTAGGCATTGTTTAATTTTCAAAAACAATGCACAAGTGGATCTCCCTGGACTTCTTTCATACAAGAACAAGGTTGGAAACCCATGTGGAATGATGAACTCTGTATATGATCTATGCATCCAACAAATTGTTCAAATCTTTCTGTAGAAGGGGTTCAAGTGACGGATGGACTTTCCTTAGCTTCTGTTGGAATGACTTGACCCCTTCCTTGATTTGAATGACATGCTGGATGATTCATGTGTCTTAAGTTTTCAGATCATGATAAGTCCACGTGAACACATCCCGGTACTATTTGAACAAGCAGACAATGGCTTGCTACTCCTGTTGTGTGCAACACGTACCGAGATTGATGAATTTCAGATCTTGTTATGTTCCTAGGTTTATCTGTTTGTGCATCATGGTGGAGATGTGGGTTTTGATGTTCCTTGACCACTGAAAGTGGTTCTGCAAGTCATAGATCTTTTCCAAAGATACCACACCCTTAGGGATGAGGTTGCCTTTCTTATCATTAGCCCTAACTTACAGAGACTGCTCGTGCTTGTCTTCGTCAATCATTGCGTATTTGAAGACAACAATGTTTTCCATGAAATGTAGTATCTGTTGATAATGGTCAAAAACACATAAGTTAGTTATGTTATCAAGGATATAAGGCTTATAAAAAATTTCAACAGTAAATCTATCCCTAAGCGGTGACATCCTAGAAGCTTTGTTTGCTAAAGCATTGTCAGCTACATTATGCGTTATTGGTACAAAAGTGATATTAAATTATTAGAAGTTAGAGATCAGTCACCATACCTCTCGCTGGTAGCTTTTTAGATAAGGTGATAAACATTGTATGGTGTTACGTACCTACTGTACCACTATTTCTGAATCATCTACCACTTTGAGCATGACCATGTTGAGGCTAATGGCTTTTTCCAAGCCAAACATGAGTCCTTCATATTCAACAGTGTTGTTTGTGCACTTGAACTCCAAGTGGCTTGAAATCAAATGTTTCCTATTTTTTGTGTCTATCAAGACATACCTGGCTCTAGATCCATCTTGTATCTTTGATCAGTCAAAGTACATGGTTGACAACTCATCTATACATGGACCGTTTGATGTGTTTGTACTACTGCTACAACTATTGATGCTACTGCTACTACTACTTGTACTGCTACATCTACTAGTGTTACAATGCGTTGTAAAAGTTTCATTTTAATCAGTTGGGAAAGGAAGGAGACCCAACTGCATGTTTGGTGGGGTTGGAGCTGGATGTGCGATATAACACCCCAGTGTTGCTTCCAAGAGGTAGTTGCCGAACATGATGTTTGTGAAGGCCAACGATTTGTTGTCACCATTTATGTGAGTGATGTAATGACTCGTGTATCTATATGATACCACCCATATTTGGTTACTTTTTCCATGGTACAGAAGCCACAAGTGTGACCAATCTATACCAAAATATCCATTCAGCTTGCTAGATGAGTCTTTGCTGAGTAGTACGCCCTATGCTTCCGGTATGTCCACTAAAAAAATCCTTATGCACTGGTGAACTCAGCTGTCCTGAGATAGTCAGATGATCACATTCTGAAGTTCACCAATGGCTAGTACACATGTCCAATCAAGTTTGATGATCTGTGCAGATTTATTGCTCCATTGCACATTGATCTTCTTGGCAATGGTGAGTGGCATGACATTTGCTGACGCACCAGAATCAACCAAATAGTTGTGAACATTACAGTTGAAGATTTAAAATTAAATTAGTAATGGAGGGAAAATGGAGTTTGCTTCTTCCATCCGGAATGTGTTTAGCACAATTGTGAGTGATCCAAGAGATGTGCTTGCTCCCTTGCTGGTAGAGGCTACGATGTTAGTAACAGAATATCTTGTTGACTCTTAATATTATCCAACTAGAACAAATATATGTTTGCGTGAGTTTTCTTCATGTATTCTACGATATTGTAATCCAAATTAGGTAGACTCACTAAGATGTCTGGGGTGAGACTGGTGTGCATGTTGTCTGATGGAGTGTTCTACAGTTTGCTACTCATGGATGTACTCTTTTCTACCTCTGTCTTCGCAGGCTTGCTTTTTGTTTTCTCATTTTGGATGGCTGGTGGATCAACCTTCCTCAGTAGTTTGAGCCTTTGTTGCATTTCCCCAATTGTAAGGGGAGCCCCTTGAATTCTAAGATTGTATCAACCATTTTCCTTTTGGGGTTGCTTCTCAGTGTTTGCCTTCTGCACTACTCACGAGCACTCATACATGTTGATCACCTGCCCAATGTTGGATATCTCATCAGGTACAACATCTTTGTCATCATCTATGTCTCACGGCTGGCCTTGCGAACTACTCACTATATTTGGCATATGGTCACATAATGAGCCTGGAACTCATTTCTTGTCTGAACAAGACCCTTATGTATGCTTATCTTCATGAAAAGAGAAAAATTTGTTGTTCACGCATTGCTCGACCTGGAACACTGAGATGGAAATTTGCACAGTTTTAGTTGGGAAGCAATTGCTACTTGATGACATGCTTCCTTGTATTTGTCTAGGTAATTTACTGCTTGCAGATGTGTCGATGGTTTTTTGTTTGAGTTCAGACACTTCTGTTGTAATGTTCTTAACAAGAAGAACAAGGGTTTCAATATCACTTGCTTCCTTGTCCTTACCCTTGCTTGCCATAGCTTGGGGCTTCCTGTTCACGTTTCTAGAGTGTTTTGTTGGTTCTTCATCCTTGATAACTCCAATCACATGTAGGTCCTTCTCTATAATGATTGCCTCTTCGTAGTTTTCTAACAATGTTGGTTTCACAACTTGCCTGATGAACTGCGCATTGCTGGTTGGTAGTACAGATGTGTAGTAATAGACAGTGCTGGAGACATGACGCTTCATGCCCACTGGAAACTTGTTCAATATGCACAGAAACCTTTGACTGAAATCCTTTCCTTTTATTTTGCCTCCATCTTCAAGCTGCCCACCCCTTTGAGTAACATGGCTGGGGTATTGTCATCAACAAATTTTTTAAGAAACATGAATTTGAACATACCCCCAGTTATGGATGGAGCTGACAGGAAGGCTGTGATACGATACTGTTGCATAGCTATCCGATGTACATGGGAACAGTCTACATGCAATGTCATCGTACTATACATCGAGTGTCTATAGTTGTATGTAGAAGTTCTTCAAGTGATATTCTACCTTCACTTCTCTGTCAGGGTCATACTTTGTGAGCATTCTCTCTTAACAATTTGGCATCTTATGCAAAGCACCCAAGAGAGCCAATGGTCATTGAGTCATCCATTCTAAGTTTTGGTCAGCCATGTCTTCTTCTTCTTTTTTGTCCTCCTCCTCTTTAGAATATGACAATTCCATATCTGAGTCTGTTGGTTCATCTTTGCCCCCGCCTCCTCTGCTCCCTTCCCCTCTGCCTCCTATACCAGTGTTATAGACATTTTTGGGCCCTACAACCCCAAGCATGAAATGTCCATAAATCAAGGGCTCCTAAGTCCCTAAAAGTGTTGTTCTAACCCCTAAAGGAACAAAGTCAACAGATTACAGCTTCTCCTAGAAGTTCTCCATGAAAAACTGCTCAGAATTGGTCAAAACAGGATCATTTCAGCTGCTCCACTGGCTAAGTGCGTTGCATCTCACCTAAATACACTGTGTGGGTGCATTTCATTTCAAAAATCCCTTCTATGGGGTGCGATGGGTGAGAAATGACAAATGGAAATGTCATTCCGCAAGGTGGAGAGGCAATGGAAGCTTCCAGAATCTTCTCCTCTGACACTTGCCTCACTAAATTCGACCAAGGATGAGTAAGAGACCATCAATCTCCAAGTGGAAGCAAGAAATATCAGAGGGGAGACACTAATAAAATCATGAGCTGACTCATCTCCATTACAAACATCTATATATGGATCCCTCATCCCACAGATCCAGGGGCTAGAATTTTGCATATTGTAAGGAATTGATGTTGGTTTCTTGAGACAAACATCAGATTGTTGGGTGATCTAAGCTTTGTTTGAGGTGAAGAGGGGATTTTTAGCTGGGAGGTTGATGCTGGGTCAGAACAACTGGTTGTAACTCCTCTTGGCTCTTTCTTGTTTATCAATAAAAGCTATTCAAGTTTTCCTCCATGCTCTTGTGTCATTGATGCTTGCTACATTTGTATGGTCAATTTACATCTGATCCTAGATTGTTTATGATTATAGATCCATGTCTTTGTATAGTGTTATGCTTCTATGATCTTACAGGTACTTTGTGAAGCTGAGCATGCAAGAGAGCAGGTAGCTAAAGACTATCAAAGAAGAGGGGAATCAAATCAGGAGATTAGCACAAGACAGAGGTTGGTCTTTCTGTTCCTCTCTATCTATAATTCATAAAGGAAAAACAAAAGTAGCTTTTCTTTGTTTGTTTCTAAAGCAGCTATCACACCTTAGTGGGATAGAGCAGTTCTATATAGACATTTTTCCCTGTAACAAAATGGCAACTCCACTGGGGAGAATTAGTTTGTTTGTTTATCATTCCTTGTTGTCTATTTCATAAACTTACAGGTAGTATTCGAACTGCATTTTCCATAACAAATGCAAAGTAGATAAATGCTACTTCAATCCGTCTACTGGATCTGTTTATGATTTAAACAACTGATTCACAAACTATCTGATTGCCCTTGTGATAGCTCTTAGATCCTCCTTAGATCTAACCCTGATTGTTGCATTACTGATTGCTTTTTGCTCGACCAAAACCCAAGAACTGAACTGCAAACTGTGACCCGGAATCCAAACAGAGTCTCGTTTCTAGCCCAGCACAGGTACTGTTCAGAGAATCTGAACTTCAGCGCACTTCCCGAGTGGACAAGTTGCGCTGCATTTCAAATTCTCTGTGTTACAGGTGCACTGATCAGGCTAGGCTCTATGCAGTTTTGGTTTCTGTGATTCATTATTTCCTGTTCTATTCCTGAATTTTGCTGCCTGTGATAAGTATATGTCTGTTTAAAACCCCTTTTCCTTGTTGTTATTCCGCCTCCTTTGTACAAAAGAACTGTAGATGTTTTTGTGTGTTTGTTGAGTCATTTCCAGTTCTCCTTTGCAAAAGTAGCATAACCATACTGTCGTCCTTTCATTTGAAACTGTCGCAAGTGTTGATTTCAATAGTAGGAAAGAGTTTGATTGCTGTTGATGGTCAATTATCTTGTTACTATTGCTTTTGGTCTGAATTTGTAATTTTCTAGTGTCAAGAACAAGTATTCGTTTCAAAATCGTAAGGTGTTGTGATCATCTCCATTTTTGATTTCGAAAAGAAACTTGTTGATATTTGTCGCTTGAAAAGAAATTCAGATTTGTGCATCAACTTTCTTTTTAGCATTCATATACTAAGAAAGTCAAAAATAAATACATGCATGTGCATTTGCATATAGATAGTCTGATTCGCTTGATTTAGGAAAGTGCATTTAGAGTGTGCTCTTTGCTCTTTGTGAAAAGATTCTGTCTTTCTTTTCCTTAGTAGCTAGGATTTTCATTGCACAAAGAAGATAAAAAGTTTGTTTATCATCTTAGATTGCATTTTAGGAATTACATCTACATCTCATGGTGAACCTGAAAGGCAAACTTCATAAACAAGATAAACTTAAAATAAATTCAATGAATCTAACAATGCTTTGGAACCTAACGCACAACATTTAGAAGTCTAGGATAGAGACGTATTCCGGCGTCGTAAAGCCTGGTAACTGTTGTTCTCACTGATGGTTGGGTGATTCCTCCACTTTGATATGATAAGTGCCAGTACGGACTTGTGCTCCCATGTACTGTCGAGTACATTTTGGGAGACCCCAATAGGCTTAATCCTTTATCCATAGGAAGCCGTGTCTGCCGCCCTATCGATCACAATGCACTGAACACAACATTCGGGAAGATTGACTGCCGTACCGTAAAAAGTATTCTGCAATTTTGCGATTGGTTTGGTAATCCCTCTACCTAGATTTCCAGAGTAGTCCCTTTCGTTCCTTTTCAGACTCCTTAACAGAAAAGGTCCATCTGAGCACTTGTCACTTCAGGCTCATTAAAAATCGAAGGCGACTAGAGTCATCTTTTTTTTTTCTCGACTCTTAAAAACTGAAAAAACAAGTTGTGTCAAAGCGTCTAAAATTTATTTTAAACGGAATATTCATTACCCTTTCCTACGTTGATCTTGGGTTGAGAAAATGGAATCCACCAACCAAGGAATTCCCCTTGGAGGAAATCCTAGTCCCTTCTCCTCTTGGGGAGATGTTGGTGCACCCCATATGGCCACATTTTCACTTCCAGGACTGACAATTGGTTTGCCTATATGGCTCTTCTCAACCTCTGTCGTTCAGAACACCGCAATTCTTGAACAATCAAATCAGCAACTAGACGAGTCCAGAGTTACCCACCAACCTTCTACTTCCAATAATTTTTCCTCTCCTCCTTCCTCTTCACTTGATGGGGCTGGTAAAGCCAAAAGTCAAGTACCCGAGAAGAAGAAGGAAAAGAAGAAGAAAGAGAAGAAGAAGAAGGAGCCAAAAGCGAATGGGGGCAAACGAGCATCGTCTAGCGAAAATCCACACACTGCACCGACCAGGCCTAAATCGCCATGTGTCATTTGCAAAGGAGACCACTATCACAGAGATTGTCCTTGCATCCATCGGATCTTAAGGGATTGGTCTCCTCGTTTGCACAACCCAGTGTCGTCAACCTCTAATGATCATGTTGAAAACACACCGTCAACTAGTGAAAGTGAAGCCCCAGGACAAAAAGGAAAATATAGATTTCCTTGTAAAATGTGTCAAGGCGATCATGTCATCCACCATTGTCCCTTCTTAGACGAGGCTAAAAGAGTTTTGGACGATCGTCCGGTTTCACCGTTACGACTTCCTCCTGGATATAAAAAACTCTTGCCGAGTCCGTCACTAGTTGAAAATCCGGCTGGCCCGCTTAGGTGGTCGGCTGAAGCATCTATCATTGAAGACAAACCATCTGAACCCATACCAGACGAAAGCCAAAAGGTCGAGGCGGTAGTTGGCCCGGTCTTGCCTTCAGAGGTTCCATCTTCAGATGATACAGTCACTGAAGAGAACAAGGATGACACCGTCCAAATTCTTTTCATAAGCACAGACTCCGACGAACATGGGGGCAATTTACCCGTTCCTTTACCGTAGGAAGGAAGTTCGTCAGAGTCGTACCAGGTCGTCTATTCAGTCCCACCTCCCATGGCCGTCTATTCGAACATCGGGGCAATTTACCCGTTCCTTTACCGCAGGAAGGAAGTTCGTCAGAGTCGTACCAGGCCATCTATTGTCTCCTTCGACTGGAATCAACTAGGCAGACCCCGTTTACCAGCTAGTATACCATTCCGAATCATTGTTCAAATATATAGAATGGTTATGGCCGGTACCATCATAGATAAAGGGGCTTCTGTGAGTATCCTTTCCTCGAATGCTTGGAAAGCGCTTGGTTCGCCATCGCTTTTGCCTGAGATGAGAAATCTAACAGGCTTTGACAAAAGAACCAGTCGACCGTTAGGGATCCTTCCCAATGTACCCATAACATTGAGAGGGAAAACTATTCACATGAACGTAATGGTAGTTCAAGGACCCCTAGATTATAATCTACTCCTTGGACGAGACTATATTTATTGCATGGGAGCAATTGTCTCCTCACTCTTTAGAGTAATGTGTTTTCTGCACGAAGGAAGAGTGGTCAAGCTCGTAGACCAGCTTTCATTCCCCGGTTCACGCATAGCAAATAGTCATATACCATCCCTAAATGGTCTTTTCATGCAAGAAATGTCTCAATCCCCAGTCCGTCCACCCGATGAGCGTGAGTGATTCGGAGGGACATGACTGAAACCCAGGGGGTATGCACCCTGGTCTGCTTCGGCAGGAAAACTTCAGGTATAGGGTAGGTTTCCACGAGAGAATATGACTAGTCTGTACTCCCGTCCGTGATTGGAAGAGGGGGTTATTCTAGAACAAGATTCTCTTGTCAAAGTTACGTGAGTGGAGTAGCCTCCTTCACTCACCTTTGTCTATTTCGGTAAACATCGCCGAAGAAGTGTTTTGTTTGCGCTGTGAATAAAACAATCTTTGGGTAACCCATAAGAGGTAGGCCTCTCCCAGTAAAACAAATGTTTTAACGGAATAAAGAAGGGGTAACCTTGAAATTCTGTTTTATACCTGGGGGCATGCAAGCCTTTTGGTGTGCAAGCGAAGAGCGACTATTTATTTTTTTAAATTTGTAGGTCCTCTAACCCTTTAAACTCATAGGATTGGTCGTTTCCTAACATGCATAAAGAAAGGATGTGGGGCAAAACTCTAAAAATTGCCATTTTTTATATGAGACATTCTTATCACACGACTGGATTAATCGAGCAATGTTACTGCAAGGTTCAAGCTCGTTAAAAAATAAACTCACATCGAGAAGTTTTAGCACATAGTTCAAGCTCGTTAAAAAATAAACATAAGCCATGAGCAAATGTTTCCCCCCGCGTTTAAGCTCGTTAAAAAATGAACTATTCCCTGGTAAATAACCATCGTGAATGTAGTACTTCAGCCATTAAAGCCTTGGTCGTGTTTGCACCATCACCTCCACTTTTGCATTGGCCGATCATTCACCTCCATTTGATTGTTTACGCATTTTGAGGAACAGCTGCGAAGAGTGATTTCACTAGCCATCCTTGTAACTCTGTCGTGATTGGAAAATTCCAAACCTTGCCTGGAATCAGTTGCTATCCATTTTATCACTCATTCCTCAAAAGATGAGTCTCCTTTAAGCTCTTTTCAACTGACTCGTAAAATATGAAAAGATTGCCAAGCCATTGGCCTCTCCAGCTCGTTAAAGGGACAGGAAGTGCTATCCCTCCTCTAAATTTTAATATTTTTGGACTTGAGGGATTATTACACAAAAAGATCGAGCAGTTGCTTTGTTCGGCTCGTTAAAAGTATCGAAAATTCATCCCTTCTGTATTGTTTTATACTTTTTCGGACTTAAGGGATTAGATGACGAAAAAGGAATTTTGGAGTTACCTTTACGTTCCTTTTCAGACTCTCTAAAATTGAAAAGGACCGAGTTATATTTGTCGTTAAACTCATTAAAATTTTAATAGCGACAAACTTGTCTATAGACGAGAACGAGTTTCACTATCGCTAGGCTCGTTAAAACATAGTGATGGGTTTGCCCGAAGGGAAAATTATAGAACAAGCATATGTTATCCTCCTCAAGCTTGACAAAAATAAAGAGGTACTGGTCAGCAATGACTGGGGAAAATTGGGAAGAAAACTTGAAGAAATTTTGTTGGTAGCAAGTCGCTCTTGAACATGACACTTCCACTCCGTGTCCGAGTCAGGTTGGGTTGTTTCATTCACCGGTCACATCACCATGGTCCCATCATACCATCCACATTCGAGGTTAATGCTACCAATCCATCACATTAGTGTCGCCGATATGTTCAAGAGAAGTCATTCAGAGAATTCACCTGTGTCTCACCCACTACCATACATTTATCCTCCATTCTTTATTGACCGCCACCCTGAACCTTATATCACCAGATCGTTTTCACCTCCATTAAAATCATTTGCTCCGTTCCGTGTCATTGATGTGGGATTCATTAAGGCCCTCCTATGACGGATCACTTCTTGTCAACATCAGCTCATTATCCAAGAAGTTGATCTAGGAACACCCCATTCAGTACTTTGAAGCTTGCATGCCTCAATGGCAAGTTTCTCACTTCCGGCGATAGGTTTACATCAATGGCCTTTGACTGAAAGATTTTGCGTGGTGTTCGATGCCAAGTCCTTTATTCACACCACGTGAATTGTACTGCAGTACATTGAGGGTCATTATCATTATCGGTGATTCCTCTCGTTCCTGTTAACAACTTACATCATTGGCTGGTAATCAGGCGATGTCTTTCCATGTTCGACTCCAGATCAGCTTTCACATGGATCGACTTGTACTTCGAGTGAAGATCGAACGAGAATGAAGACCCCAGATCTAGTTTCATCCATCCGGGCTGCGATATATATTCAGAGAAATAAAGACATCAAATGTACGTCATTGCCACACAGATAATCATCCAATCAAAAGGATGATGGCTCTATCAGAATCATTAGTCTACACTCAGACGATTGTCTGTCCTATGTACATGAAAATGAATTTATAAAGATGAGCATGGGAATTCTCGCCTCAGCTAGATCATGAAAATATTATGAAGATAATGTATTGTATTGTATCTTATTACAGGTCTCCTCCCAGCTTGAAAGAACTTCAGATCCTCATAATAAAGCATTTCACCCGACATCAAAAGATTAACGACCTCATGCTTTAGGGGGCAACTGTTATAGACATTTTTGGGCCCTACAACCCCAAGCATGAAATATCCATAAATCAAGGGCTCATAAGTCCCTAAAAGTGTTGTTCTAAGCCCTAAAGGAACAAAGTCAACAGATTATAGCTTCTCCAAGAAGTTCTCCATGAAAAACTGCTCAGAATTGGTCAAAACAGGATCATTTCAGCTACTCCACTGGCTAAGTGTGTTGCATCTCACCTAAATACACTGTGTGGGTGTGTTGCATTTCAAAAATCCCTTCTATGGGGTGCGATGGGCGAGAAATGACAAATGGCAGTGTCATTCCGCAAGGTGGAGAGGCAATGGAAGCTTCCAGAATCTTCTCCTGTGACACTTGCCTCACTGAATTCGACCAAGGATGAGTAAGAGACCATACATCTCCAAGTGGAAGCAAGAACTATCAGAGGGGAGACACTAATCAAATCATGAGCTAACTCATCTCCATTAAAAACATCTATATATGTATCCCTCATCCCAGAGATCCAGGGGCTGGAATTTTGCATATTGTAAGGAATTGTTGTTGGTTTCTTGAGACAAACATCAGATTGTTGGTTGATCTAAGATTTGTTTGAGTTGAAGAGGGGATTTTTAGCTGGGAGGTTGATGCTGGGTCAGAACAACTGGTTGTAACTCCTCTTGGCTCTTTCTTGTTTATCAATAAAAGCTATTCAAGTTTTCCTCCATGCTCTTGTGTCATTGATGCTTGCTACATTTGTATGGTCAATTTACATCTGATCCTAGATTGTTTATGATTATAGATCCATGTATTTGTATAGTGTTATGCTTTCGTGATCTTACAGGTACTTTGTGAAGCTGAGCGTGCAAGAGAGCAGGTAGCCAAAGACTATCAAAGAAGAGGGGAATCAAATAAGGAGATTAGCGCAAGATAGAGGTTGGTCTTTCTGTTCCTCTATATCTATAATTCATAAAGGAAAAACAAAAGTAGCTTTTCTCTGTGTGTTTTTAAGGCAGCTGTCACACCTTAGTGGGATAGAGCAGTTCTATATAGACACTTTTCCTTGCAACAAACAGAATCTCAGCCCAATATCATGAGGTTTTCTCATTCTCCCTGTTGGAAGACCAATGGTTCCTCTCCATTCTCAACGTCTTCTTTCAGACCTTCAAGTGTGGTAAGAACTGCTTCTTCCACTAATGATACAACAACTCCTATGGGAGTGGTTTTTGGCTTTCTTGATGTGTATGGAAGATGTTTTATTCCTGGGACTAGTCTGACTTATTTCGTGAACTGACTGGTGATGGGATGGACAAAGTGAAGGTGCTGATATGAAATTTCATGTTCACATCTGGGAGGTGAAGAGTGACCAACTTCAGAGTCACGCATAGGTGATAGGGAGTGCAAGTTACTACCTTAACCAGATAATTGATGAGTGGGGGTGAGAGAACATTCAACCATAAACAACCAGTGTCCCTCCTTCTAGCACCAAAAATGTTGATGGTGCTGCACCCGCCAACAATTAGGGGATCTTCCCTGTATGAAGTCCCAAATAGACCTCACATCGTTCGGTGTACGAATCCCATCCGGTACGATGGCTGAGGTGCCATTATCTTAAAAGTTTGCCTTAGCACTTGCTTGTCAGCACATGAGAGTCATCTACTTTGTCTTCAAACAATGAGGTTCACATGCTTGGTGAGTTCTTAATGTTAGTTGTATCAATGTCATTGCATCGTAGAGGGAGAGGGTGGAAGTTAGTCTCAAGTTGAATGGGAATAGTCCCAACTCTGTTAGAGTCACAAAACACAACACGACATATGTATCTTCTGGCAGAGTAGTTCACATGGATGTGGCAGTAGCAAACAAACAGTGAATAGATATCATGTACAACACCCAGCAGAGTAGTCCACATGAGTGCAACAGTCGTTATAACAAGTTTTTGATAATCATTTTGTCGAGTGTCAGATGAGATAGCCCACACAAAAGGGACAATGTTAAAAACTTATACAACACATTTTTGTAAGCATATGTATTAGAACAATCAAAATAGTTGAATTGTTTTAACACATGTTAAAGCAACATGCATTATAGGTGTCCAAAGAATAGTATTACACACAAATACAATACATGTGTGAAAATGTGCTCACCCGTTATTAGGCTTCTGAATTAAGAGAAATTTTCAAGACACATCGGTACACCATACCACGCTAACCCTGATAATGGGGCGTTGAAGCCACTGCTCACTCCTCAAAGAAAATACTACACACTCTCAAGGCTATGTGGGAGGAGCCAAGGTGAAAAATCTGTTTCATGTACAAATGAGGGGTGGTTATAGCCAAGGGTAAAACTAGCCCTTGTGGTTGTTCAACTTCCCTCATGTTTATTTGACTTACATGAATCTTCAACTTTAGATGACTCTTCAGATTTACATGTGGGTCTCTTGGACTTCCACATTACATTACATTGATTACAACAGTGTGGCCCACAATAGTGATGTGGTCGAGAGGGCTCATAAAATGGCTCGACATGACAGAGCTGGTGTGTTCATGCTTCTCATGGTGCGCATGTCAAGTTGCAATGCTGCTAAGTGATGGATGTGCTCTTGGTGTACCATAGCTTCACCTCCACATGGAAAGGTGTGCAGAGTCTTAGATGGTCTTGGTGTTGCATGTGCATGTCACTCCTTCACTTGTACTTTGGCATGCTCCATGTGTTCATCTATTCATGAAGAAATCTCTTCGTATGCATTCCTCGTTCGTTCATTTGTGAAACAATATCCTTTCATGCATTCCTTGTTCGTTCGTTTGCGAAACAATCTCCTCGCATGGGATCCTTTCTAATCCCATTCATTGTCATGTCATGTCTCATCCATGCACTTGTATCTGCAATCACTGAGGATGAGACGACATCAAATCCAGAAAGATTCTAGCCTACCATGATGCATTTTTGTTCGCTTTTAGATGCAAGATATTGAGAGAGAGGCAAGGCTTTGAAACTACGCAAGGAAAATATCAAGTCAGGATGTGGGCTGCAAGCATTGTCCATGAAAATTGTGTAGAGGTCATTGGGAGGCTGAGATGGGCAATCCAGATCAGAAGTAATTGTCTGTGGGATCTGGCTTTGCTAGAGGGTAGATATGCGCAATTTTTTAGGGAGAGAGTGTAGACAAGAGAGGGATACTGTAAATGAAAAATGCGTAATTTATCTGCAGAGCTAGAAAAGGGTCACAAGAGGCTTCATGGAAAAATTACACAATTTTTCTAGGGAGCTGGTAGCGGGCTGCGGGAGTCTGCTGGAAAAAACTACACAATCATTAGGAGGTTGGCCTATTGGAAATCCTTGTGTAGTTTCTGAGCTGAGTGGCATGTTGGGTAGCTGGGGGATTTCTCATGAAAACTGAGCAGTTTTTTGGGTGAGCAGCAGGTCGGTTCACTCGGTGACTGGTTGGAAAAATGTGCAATATTTTGAGGGAGATAGTGATGGACACACGGTGTTTGTTTGGCAAGTCTGCACAATTTCTTCAGTCAGTGGAGAGGACATGCTTGGAAAATTCTATGCAATTGTTTGGAGGAGTGAGGTTTGGGGTCATTGCCTAGTCAAACTCTAAGGTTGACCCACTCGAGGCTTAGTTGATGTGCTTGCAAGAAGCGCAGATTGAAATGGATTGATGGGAAACTTCTAAATTCTTTTGGGTGATAGTTGGTCAAGTCGATTCCAGAGTTGCACGGTGCAGAATTCCTTGGAAGTAGCCTCAATCTCTATGCAATTATTGGCAGCAATACATAATCAATGAGAGTTGAAACTACGCAATGTAGCTCATTAGATGTTCAGGTGTTGGAGGATGGTCCGATAGATAGTGTTTCGACAAAATGACCAAGTGTGTGAATGAGTGACTTCATACATGCATGAGCTCACGAACACACACTCAACATGACTTGATGACTAGAAACCTTAAACCATTAAGACAACATATGCTCAGTGTGACAGACCGACGGTGCAAGCAAAAAGTGTGACACTTGTGATAGATCATTGAACAACCGCGATGATGCTTGCGCGATAGTGCATACAAATTCATGTGTGAGTGTGACAAATGTTTACATAGCTAACACAACTTGTGCACACAAAGATGGAACTTATGCATAGCCATAACATGGCTACAAGTGTGGCATTGTGACCAACATGCAAAAGGATGTCCAATGAACAATCAATCAAGGAGGGTACAAAGACTCAACACGGGCTCATGGGATCAGCCCGAGTGCTTGCAAACATCAAGGAAAAACCCAAGGATGGATATGAAATTGGATGTAGGCCAAAATTTTGGAGGGTGTTGCAGCCGTTGCAACAGGTCATCAACTCTACTTTATATATCAAAACCGATGTTGATTTTTAGCACGAGAAAATAATAGATAACAAGGTTTTTAGTGTGACTGTACTAGTAAAACCAAGCGCTCCCAGTGTGAATGTCACTGATAAAACTCACACTGAGAGAGGAATATGGGAAAAACAAAAAAGATTCCAAAAAAAATCTACACTTAGCACTCTAAGGGAGTAATCAAAGATTATGCAGATTTATACTGACTCAATCTAAATGAGAATTGGATGGTTCGTCAAACTAATCAAAGGATTAGATTGAATAAATGGATGGAAATTTTATGGCTTCCCTATCGGAGTTGGCATTTTTTTTGTCTGGGTAAATCCTCTCTGCGAACAGAGACGATGCTCTAGTCCAATGAGTGGGACTAGCAACCAATGTGACAATCTACAAGACACTTTCCTAAATTATAATTGAAATGAGAGAAGAGGAAGGAGGCATACCTCGTTCTGATGCTATAACACACTCCTTTGTTGAAGATTTTGATTGCTACCTCTTCAGGCTCAGTCCTTATTGTTCACAGTGTTTGAATACCTGCACAAGATGCCAAAAACACAAAAAATCGTACAAGTACAACAAGCATAATCGAACGTAATCCACTTAACAGATCAAGGAGCATTAAGATAAATGATGCATTGACACAATCATTTATGGAAAGTGAACCAACCGTTGTATATATTAATGAATGAAAGAGTAAGCATACAACCTAAGCCTTGATGTTAATAAGCCCTCCTTGAGTGAATGTGGAAGTCCAAGCTCAAGCTCTTCAAGAACTCCTTCTCCAAGCCAAAGAGAATAGCATGTAGGAACTATCTCAGCATAAGGGTGAAAATAATCAGAGACTAGCCATTTGGGAATGGAAGAGGATGAATATATAGGTAGGGACAAGGAGTTAATATCTCTCCAAATATAGGGGAAGGGCCTCATCTCTAGGAGGAATCTCATAGGGATAATATCAAAGATCAATATTGGGAGAATTTCAACCATATACACAACAAACAACCTTGAGCTCATCATTATAGAAGCCTCTCGGTCACGAAGATTCTTGTTGTCTTTGGGAAAAAATTCCTTTTAGGGATCAACGCGAGTATCCAAGTAAAACCCGTGTTAGTACCACGAGTCTAGTATGGTGCAACTCGCCACCAGCATGGGTAGGTAGTGTCACAGTTGTGCTGATCCTAAAATTATGGTTTTGAGATCATTTCCTCAGGGAAGGCTCAAGCAATGTTTCCATTAATTCTTCAGGGAGGATCTCGATTGCATGTCAGGATGGGTACACTGCATAATTGCCAAGTTTTGGGTGTATGAAATAGGGAAGTGCAGGAGGTGTTAAAAAATACTATGTAACAGATGCCCCCTAAAGCATGAAGGCATAATAGGGAGTGATCGTTGAGATGATTTATGAGCTTTTTCAAGGATGAGAAAAAACATCGTGAGGACACCTGCAAATCAAGGACACATATACATATACATATCTGATATCTCTGTCATCAAAACATGAATCCATGGTATGGTCACAACCATCCAGATAGAAAGGACCATGTGAAAATATCCATGGTATGTGCGCAACCATTTGAATGAAAAGGATCATCTGGAAGTCTAAGATCCACGATATGAATGCAACCACTCGATATAGAAGGATCGCCATCATCATAGATATAAGGTCCCATGGTATGGTTGCAACCATCCATAGAAAGGAAACATGTATACAATCATGAATAATACATAACATGCAACCTGAGTTATATCAGACAAAACTAAGGGTCTTGCACTCCATCTCAACTCGACCAAAGTATGAATTCTAACACACGAATGAATGTGTCGAAGTAAAACATGCTAGAAAGCCACCTGATTAACAACCCATAATGTGAACCATTAACAGGAACAAGATAAACCACCAATAATGAAAATGGCTCTCAAGTTATGACAGTACAATCTGTGAATGTGAAAATGAAGCTGAAGTCAAACACTCATGGAATCATCCGATCGAAGGCCAATGATGAAAACCTGTCGTCGAATGCAAAGAACTTGCCATTAAGGCATGCAATCTCTAAGGTATGGCAATGGGGTCTCTAAGTCATCTTCTTAGATAATTAGTCAAATTCAACAGGAAGTGACCCATTGAAGGAGCGCCATAATGATTCCCTCATCATCAACATGAAACAAGGAATAAAGTCAAATAAATGAGTATGATCTACGACTGCAGAAAAAGGTCAGACAATTTACAAGGAATAAACAGAGATAGGAATTCTCTTGAACATATCAGTGACACGACTCCGGAGTGTGGAAGTATTTGAATCAACATAGGAGCGAGGGTCATGGTGACGAAATGGAACAGTCAGATGAAAGAAAAATAGATCACCCAAGCTCGGGAGGACAATGACTGAGTGAGGAGATCCCAAGCCCGACATGAGAAACACATGAGTGTCATGTTCATGAGATACATGCTGCCTATACAAGAGATGTTTCACTTTCATTTTCCCCACTATTTATAGTGAGTACCCCAATTATTTTTAATCACAAGCTTGAACGGTATAGTATATGCTTGTTCTATAAGTTCATTCTTTGAATGATTCCATCCTAGTAAGTTTTAGGAGCCCGAGGAAGTAGTAACTCAGTCTCATCATGGTGACAAGTCTTTCATCGTTTAATTTTTACGAGTCCGAGTCTTTTTCATATTTAGAGAGTTTGAAAAATAAATGAAAAATAAAACCCCATCAAGTCCCTTTTTGTAATTTGTTTCTTGAACTTGAAAAGGTGGAAAACGATATTTGAGAGAACCTCTTGACCATGCCAACCAAGTTGTTCCTTTTTCGTAAATGGTCCATCTGAGACTGAAAAGGGGTAAACATATACTGAGATGACTCCAATTCATTTAATTTAATGAGCTTAGAAAGAAAAGTACTTGGTAGTCTTTTCATATTTTGAGAGTCAGAAAAGAGCTGTAAGATGACTCCCCTTGGAGGAACGAGTGGTATAAAATGATAACAACTAGTTCAAGTCATGATGGAACTGCTCAAAACATGTAAAGGTCAAGAGGTTGGCTAATAAGACCACTCATCACAGATGTTCGCTAGGTAAGGGTAAAACAACTAGGTGAAAGCATATGATCGACCAAAGAGATGGTGACGATGTAAAGGAAAAAACCAAGGATGATATAGGAAAATTAGGCTAATAAAACCACAATCATGAGAGGTCAAATGAGAATGGTTTAATTCTTACACAAGCTTGAAACATGAGAAACTATGCTTGAGCATTCTTGAACACGATTTCATTTTTTAACAACATTTAAACAAAGATAAACTATCCTTGAGTTTGGCTTCATTTTTACACAAGTTTGAAGCATAGATAAACCATGCTTGAGATGAGTTTTCATGTCCCCAGTATAATGACTCAATTCAAGGTACATGCCCACCAAGATTCATTTCATTCATCTAAGTAGACGACTACTTACTAAAAGGTGGATGGAATGAAAGTTTACTTACAAGATCAAGTGAAAAAATCGATTGGGATTTTACAAGATCTAATCAAAGACTCTAACTGGAAGGGGATTTGTTTCATTTTTTTAACGAGATTGACATAGGAGAAGAACCATGCTCCTGACACATTGTTTCATTTTTTAACAAGGTTGACATAGTAAAAGAACTATCCTCATGGCCCTTTCTTCATTTTTTAACTAGCTTGACACAAGTCAAGGAACTATGCTCCAAACCTTTGATCACAAACCAAAAGAGGCCATGGCTTCCAAGAGGTTTTGATCATATGGGAGAAAAACCTTCGGAAGGGATACATGTCCATGGATCAAAATGAAAATCAGGCTCCAATACCCCTACTACCCGATGTAATACATCACATACTAGATAATCAGTAGATGTTGGCATGAAACAAGTGGCCACACAATTAAACTGTGGCTGGGGTGATACCGCTTGCATATAAGAACCATTTGAGGATGATTCTTTTATTGGGAGTTGATTCAGGACCAATGAATGTAAGATAATCAATGATCACAATGCTTCCTTCATGCTGAAAACACATCACTCGAAAGAGGGAAGAGACAAGAGCTCCCATGACATAAACATAGTCACGGCCAAAGAGTAGATTGAAGTATAAAGGTCCTTGGAAAACATCACATCTATATATACAGTCTTTCCTCCCTAAGTAATAGGAAACTTATGAGGGATCCCTAATGGTTGATGGGTTCCTTTGTTAAAAGCTCACAAATTTTGTGTGGTGGGGACAAGTTGTGAAGAACCTAAATCTTGCCAAACAGTTGAGGACAAAATACTAACAGATGCACCCTCATCTATGAATGTGCTAGGTACATCCATATGGTAAGCATGTATGTAATCTGGAAAGGCACATAAGACGGAAGAATATATCCTGCTAGTTGTTGGGTGCTAAAAGGTGTCTTTTAAAACTCCTAATTGGCTCACATTAATTATCAACCCGGGCAAGTTATTTTATTCCAAGAGTGTACACAATATGTGCAAGCTATGAATCCAAAGAGTAATGCTTTTTAAAATGAAGTATAAACCTATGATACAAGAGTAAGCAGCTGCATTTACAAAACTCAACTTGCAACTATTAAACGAAATATTACATCTAAGAATCAAGACTTAATCCTCAATTGAAATCATAATTAAATCTCAAACAAGCAATTCAATTGATAGTAGCACCAACTGAGAGCATAGTAGCATTAACCAATCTCTGTTAGTTGATTCTATCTAAATCACACTCAATATCAATTAAGAAATTCAAATGGAAATGATGTCGATCAAGAGTTCAGTAGTATTAACCAATATTTCAGCTAATTCTATAATAACCACACTCTTATCATGATAAAAAAGATTCAATTCTTTAACTGATAATCAATTTAATCTACAGTAAGCATAAATGGAATCAAATGACAAAGCTGCGAATCACATAAGGAAAGTAAACTAACTTCAATATTGGAAATCGGCAAATAGCAAACAGGATAAATTCACAGAGAATGGAAAAACATCAAATCAATCAAACTTGCATGAATTAGAAAGATATAACACAAAGGATAGCAGTTTGATCCACTAGAGGTCGGGCCCTTAGCCAGCAGCAAATACTGCTAAGCTACTTTAGAGAATACGAATGAATAGCAACATAAATTATGTATTAACCATTGAAATCAATGCTGATTACAATACGGTCGTGTTCCTCAAAAGCATGAGTCTGTAAGTTAAAATTACAATTTGAAATCAACAGAGATTGATTGATTCCTCCCCTTTCTAGATTTTTCACTTTAATAGTAAAAAAGGGTAAAAGTAAACGTGAAATGCTATCTTCTAACATTCTTCTTATTTAGCATTGATCCTCCTGATTCGTTCTCCAGCCTAACTGCAACTGACGCGCGTTATTCCTCCTTTGTTAGTTTATGTTGTTCCATATCTAGGGAATAACAGTTGTTCCTTTCATCACTTTTCTGTATAAAAATTATTAAGAGTTAGTTATGGTGGCTAAATCTTAATCAAGAGTAGTTCATTCATTTCTTATCATAATCCATCAATATGTTAGCGTATCAAGGTACGAAAGAGATAAGAAAATAGGAGAAAGGCACTGTAATTGAGAGTAAATACATACCCATTACATAACTCAACATACTCCCCTGCTTGCCCTATTTCATGTCCTCATGAAAGGTAAATAGTTCTTATGCAATGCAGTTAAAGAGTAGGCTGGAGAGAAAGCTTCAAAAATTGGCCTAAAGCCATGATGTTGAGCTAGGAGCACAAAGGCATGCCTTTCTTTTCCTTCAAGAAACTCGTAGTCAACTCGATACCCTTCAGGAGGATACAAAATAATGGGACTCCAAAACCAACATCCCAACCAATAAGGTCCTTCTCTCAAAATAATATTGCTGTAGGTGATCATCCGGGCCACAACAACTTTAAAATTCCTATAATTAAATGGTTCCCTTTCTTTCACACTATTAGTGGAGATCGTCCATCTGAGCTTAGATGCAGTCAGAGATCTTTCTTGAATGGAGAGGAAATATGTTATTCCTTTATGCACAATCTCCTTATGTATGGGTCCTAAAGTTTTAATCACGCCCTCTCGTGTCATCAACTTTTTATGGTTGGAAAACATTTGTAAAGGGTTTTTAGGTTCACTCCTCACCCAAAGATCCAATCCATGTTCCTGTCTTTGAAATGCATTATAAGCTTTAAACCATTTGAGTTGGTTAACTGCAAATGAGATAAAAGCATAGAATTTAACGTCTCCAACAAAAGGATTAGGGTTCTTTTCCACCTCATTTTCTAATATGAAATTTTGCAGATAAAACTCACAAAGAAACCTTTGGACCTTTGTACCATGTTGCTTGCAGCAATTTATAAAATCTTCAATTGTCCCTAATTCAATTGGTTTACCAGCTCTTACGGCTTTGATTTTCAATAACAGGTACCGTTCTAATAAGAACAAGGAATAATTGGTGGCGGGAGACCTACATGTCAGGACATCTAAATACAGTGAGAAGATGGTGTTTGTCTGACTCATGACTCTATCTAGCTTGAATTTCACCTTCTCCAGCTTTTCTTCCACCTTTCTACACCTGTCAAAGGTCTCGTCCTCCATTATAGTTAGTTCCCTAAGTTGTTTCTGCAGTGCTTGATATCTCTGCAGGGACACTCTCTCTTGTTCATATCATTCTAAGGCAAGCCAGGCTTGTGCCAATTCTTCCTGAAGATTTAGTAAAATAGGTTCATGGTGCGCCAGAATATCTTTGGCTTGTATGTCTGTCTGAGTGCCTATGCTACAAGAGGGGATATCCTCTGTCTACACTTCTTTATTATGGGAGGTCCAAACCTCCGTTTGAGCAGCTACATCTACTAAATCTGCATGCAATCCTGCTTGAATGGTGATTGTTCGAGTAGGTATGAGATCAGTTTGAGTCCCTATAGACCTACCTTCACATAATTTCGTTTGCATGACCACATTGGCTACCTCAAGGGTATTGTTCATAGTTTTTCCCATTGTAATTTTCTTTATTTTTTGTGGGAGCCTCTTGACCGTCTTATGAAGCTTTTGGTGTTCTTTTCGTAGCTTCTTCAATCTCGTTCTGGCTCCGTGCTTCTTCTGAGGAGCAACTGCTCTACTAATAGTCTCGTTAATAGCCTTTGTCTCTAAAGAGCTGGGTTGATCACCCTAGCTTTGCTCCAATAATACCGTGTCTCCAGATTGATTATCAGACTCCAAAATAACCTTTGTCTCTACTTCCTCTTCCTGGCCTATGACTTCTGTGTCTAGACCTTCATGACTGTTTTCCACTGGGAGCATGTCACCAGATTGTTTCTCTAATTTCTGAATAGCCTCTGCATCTACTTCCTCTTCTTGGTTGTATCTTTTGGGGAAGGCAAAATTCTGGTATGGCCAGAATTCCCTGGAGATTGAGCTTCTCCTAAGTTAGGATTCAGATGTTCTTTAGGATGCATGTAGACGTTCATATTGGCCAGGACCTGGGCCATACCTACCTCGAAATCCTGAAAAAAATCATCTTGAGAACTCATATTTGATGTTGGAGGAGGCGCCACTTCATTTTCTAGTTCATCGTCAAAATGCCCTGCTCCTTCCTGTACTGAGTCGGGTCTATCTCCTCCCTCAGGTTTTGATTCAGGATTATCTTATCCTTTTGGCTCTAGTTGCAAGTCCTGTACATTTACTAGGCTAGATAATTCTGTTGGTTTACTAGCACTGCCTTGAGGATTTTTAGATGTTCCCTAGTTTGAATTCAACCTTGTAGATTGTCTACGCTTGTGAGGTCTGCTTCCTAAAGGGGTATTCCTTTTTCTTTTTGGAACAGGGTTAGGTGCTGGTAGGTTTTCACCTCTTTCGAGGGCCGATATGAGATCATCCCATGTTGATTGTTGTTGGGCAAGGTTGTGACTAACTATTAACCTGATCAGAAAATGGTGGCTAACTACTATCTCTGGGTGTTGAGACCGTCTCAGCCTCTTGGCAATGTCATGCAATAATGAATTCAATAGTGCAGGAAAATTAACAAAGCATTTTTGTTTTAAGACTGCTAAAAGTTTGAGTTGCCATAGCCTTACCACATCTTGATGCCCATCACAGGTAATATAGTTTTGGACAATTCGTGCCAATTCTCCCCATGGCTCTCTGAGAGAAAATGTCTGAATGCCTTTTCCCTTCTTGATTAGCTCGTGTCCTTCGTCCCTAAAAATCTCCATAGCATTATGCAGCTTTAGTCGCTTGTCAGCCCATACTGGTCCTTCTCCAGGTAGCCCAGACACCTCTACTATCACAACATCTATTACGATAATTTGTCTACCTTTTACCAAGGATTTTCCATTCTGTAGATGCTGTAGAAATACAATGGTGATTTCCTCATTAGGGGGTTGAAATCTTGTAAAATATGTTGTCCATCCTGTGCGAGCTAGAATTTCTCTAGCTCCATCAGAGACATCTAGTATTAAAGGTTCTCGGCGCACTGTTTTTCCTCCCATGATTCTTGAGTTCTTCCTACTCTTGCAAACAATTAGTATAGTGGAGAAAACACAGCGACGAGTAGTAGCCGAGAGATGGAAGAACAAGTAGTTGTAATAACACTGTCAGGTGATGTTTTATGAAAATAAATACCATTAAATCGAGGACTATTATAATTCCACATGCTCTGTGATTATGGGATGTCGTATTATTCTACAAAATCAAATAAAATGATGACACTGCATGCATGGGTGTACTAGAGGTCCCCATCCCCTCTCGAAATTAAAGGTCACCTATGACCGAATGGATGAAGAGATGATGTTCTGGTGGCAAAGTACAAGGGTTATGGATTGGGTTGTAAAGGTGGTAGAGTATGTATATCAATGAAAGGATCATAAAAGGGTATTGGAGTAATGAAAACAAGGTGTGTAACGAGAATTATTAATAAGTGATAAGATGCCGTGAGGTGATGCGATAAATAAAAAGGACAACATTCGTAAGAGATGATACCTTACTGCCGTTATTCTACCTGAAAATGATGTGATGGATTTTAGAAAAGATTAAATCATGCATAAAGGTTCAAGGTAAGGTAAGTTGGGGAAATAATCTCTCTGCAGAAAAAATAGAAAAATAAGAAGAGGGCATAATAATTATTGATGTAAGAAATAAAACTTCAATACCATAAGTAGAGCTTCTACTACCTGCAGGCATCCATAGCCTCGACAGAGTTACTTTCTAACCCTTAGGGGCCAGGATCCTCTATGTATAGTTGGGGAAGTGCATTATGATGTCCACAATAGAGATCATTGTGTTGGCATGGTGACCAGATAAACACATTGCCATTCACAGGGAAGTAGCGAAAGTGGTCAGGCTGGCTCGTGATGAGACCTCATGTTCCAAGGATTTTGTTTCTTGATGCATCCATTAGATCATGTCCCTGGTGTGGTGGCCATAGTGGGAATGCCACTTCACCACATACCTATGAACATGGTAGGCTGGCTCATGATGAGACCCCCTATCCTCCATTTGTAGATCAAAAAATAAAATTGTTAGTGAGTTTTATTATTATTATTATATATATACTTTATTTTTTTACACTCCCCATTTTATATATAGAGGGTGGCTCAGTACTCCTTAAGAGTAGGGATGGCAGAAGAAGTTTAAAGATATCAATAGAAAAAAGTATACCCATAATCTTATTGATAATAAGCAGAGAGAATTATACTAGAGGGAGTAGAACCAGCATGGTGAAGATAATCAATCAATACCATTTATAGAGGAAATGAGGATAGTAAAGTGATATAGATAATTGTGTCCTTTATTCTTTGATCATCACAAAGAAATCTTGTTAAAGATAATAATTTTAAGGATATTCGCCTACTTCAATAGACTCCATACTTCTTGTCCTCATATATGTATTGTACTCTATGCCATAAAGAGGATTAAAAAAATGAGCTGGGATGGGCTAGGAATGATCATGCAAGGGGAAGAAAGGGTTGTTCTAAAAAATACTCACAAAGTGTTGTTCCCTCAAGGGAATGGCGAAAACCCTCAAAAAGTGTTGTTCCCTTTAGGGAACAGTGGCTATCCCCTGTAGGGAACAGAAAATACACTCAGAAAAGTGTTGTTCCCTTTAAGGAACAAAAAAATCATACTAAAAAAAAATGTGTTGTTCCCTTTAAGGAACAACAAAAGAAAACACATAGAAAAACTGTTGTTCCCTTAAGGGAACATTAGTTGTTCCCTGTAGAGAACAACAAAACAAAATACTCGAAAAAATGTTGTTCCATATAGGGAATTGCAAAAGAAAACACATGAAAAAGTGTTGTTCCCTTTAGGGAACAAAAGCTATTCCCTGTAGGGGAAAACAAAAGAAAACACAAAAAAAAGTGTTGTTCCCTGTAGGGAATAGAAAAAGAAAATAGTTGAAAAAGTGTTGCTCCCTTTAGGGAACAACAATTAAGAAAAAAACATGAAAAGGTGTTGTTTCCTTTAGGGAACAACAACTGTTCCCTATAGGGAAGAACAACTGTTCCCTATAGGGAACAACAGTTGTTCCCTACAGCCAAAGAAAACAAGGAGAGAAGAAAAACACAGACAAGCAATCATCCCTACTACTCTAAACAAAAGAAGGGCTATGATACATAAGAAAGAAAAACAATAGAAAAAAGCAGAAGAAAAACAATTGTATTTACAAGTGTCAAAAATAACTTGTTTTTACAGGACGAGTGCTGTCAAAGAGTTGCCTTCTGCAACAAGAATTTGTATCGTAGAATCTTCGCGTATCTATTGGAAAAAGGATTCCCTTGTAGGCGGTTTGTGGTATAGGCGTACTCGATGCCCATTTTCTTTAAAGGAATAGCCAAACCCATCAATGGTGGCCAATGTAAGGGTGCCATTATCGTGTACTTCTTTTATCTCGTAGGGACCTAACCACCTAGTCTGGAGTTTGCCCGGGAAGTCTTGGAACTTGGAATCGTAGAGAAGCGCCCAGTCGCCCTCATGGAATGTCTTTTTCTTAATGAGGGCATCATGCCATTTTTCTCTTTGTTGTTGAATAATTGCAGTATGCTGAAGAGCCAATAGCCAGATTTCATCTAATTCATTTATTTGTTGTAATCTATTAATCTATGCTTCATTCAAATCCAGCCCCACTTCTTGGGCTATCCTTAATGTCTGGATTTCGAATTCTATGGGGAAGATAGATTCCTTACCAAACACCAGCTGGTATGGGGAGTATCCCATTCTATTCCTCCAAGTCCTGTGATATGCCCACAGGGCTTCTGGCAATCAGGTAGTCCAGTCGCATCTATGTGAGGCGACTGTCTTTGTTAGAATGGCCTCGATTACCTTGTTGGTACTCTCTACCAAGCCATTTGCCTATGGGTGATACAGAGAGGTGATTCTGTGCGAAATGTGATGATTTTTTAGTGTAGCAGCAATCTTATCGCCTACAAATTGTGGCCCTCCATCCATAATTATTTCTCTGTGCAAAACCTACTACATGAAAATTTCAAAGAGAAAATTGATTATTGTTTCCTCTATTGCTCTTGGTAACTCTACTGCCTCCACCCATTTAGTCACGTATTCCATTGCAACCAGTATATATGATTTTTGATTAGATGATGGGTTTATTAGGCCGACGAAATCTAATGCCCAATGATCAAAGGGTTCAATGACTAGCTGTGGGTGTAGGGGCATCTTGTCAAACTGGTTGAGGCGACCCATTCTTTAGCAGCTATCGCATGCCTGGACAAATTTCTTGGCATCCTTAAAAATTGTGGGCTAATAATAGCCCATCTGTAAGATTTTATGTCTAGTCCTGTAGTCCTGTGATATGCAAAGTGTCCACCACAAGTTCCATCATGGCAAGCTTTTAGGATATCATAAATTTTGTCTTCCTTGATACACCCGCGGATATGCATATCGACTCCTGTGTGAAAGAAGTATCCTCCGATCCAGGAGAACCAAGTGTTGTGTTGCACTATTAATTTCCTTTCTCTGGGTGTCAGGTGTTTGGGTAGTTTCCCACTGCTATGTAATTTGCAACATCTGCATACCAGGGTGTTTTCACGGTCACAACAAATAGGTGCTTATTGGGGAACTGGTCTTCTATCACCACTGTGTCATTTGTTATTGGCACTCAATAGAGGAATTCTGCTACCGGATTTTCCTTTCCTGGTCGATCCTTGATCATTATGTCAAATTGCTGCAAAAGGATTAACCATCGTTAACTCTTCCATTTGTAATAGGTTTATTAGCTAAATATTTGATAGCAGAGTGATCAGTATACAGGACCACAGGGTATCTTCTTATATAGTGTCTGAATTTATTAATAGCGTATATTATAGCTAGAAACTCCTTGTTTGTCACTGTGTAATTCAACTCAGCAGGAATTAAATTTTTGTTGATGTAGTATATCACATAGGGTTTGTTGTCTTCTTCTTGGCCAAGAACTACTCCAATGTTTTTATCTGATGCGTCTAATGAAATGTGGAATGGTATATCTCAGTTCAGGCCTCGTAGTACTGGTGCTGTTGATAGTAGCCATTTTATTTCTGCAAAGGCAATGTCACATTTGTCAATCCATATAAAATCAATATTTCTTGTCAAGGCATATAATGGTGCAGCAATCTATGAATTTTTTTTATAAATCTTCCATAATATCCAGCAAATCCTAGAAAGCTGAGTACCTCTGTTGGAGTGCAGGGGATAACTAGTAAGAGCATTACTTATATTTTTGCTGGAACTACCTAAATTCCAGCTGCTGAGATGTAATGGCCCAGGATCATGCCTTCTGTCATCATCATATGGCATTTCTCATGGCTCAAGTAGAGCCTAGTAAAAATGAATCTTTCGAGGACTTTCTCCAATGTCTGTAATGTCTACTTGAAGTCATCTCCATAGGGTGTGAAGTCGTCCATGTATACCTCTAATCTCTCGTTTATCAAGTCTGCAAAAATACTGAGTATGGCTGTTTGGAATGCAGCAGGTGCGTTGCAAAGTCCAATAGGTAATACCTTGTAAGAAAACGTCCCCTAGGGGTAGGTGAAGGTAGTCTTATCTTGGTCTTCAGGGGAAATTTGGATTTGGTTGTAGCCACTGAAGCCATCTAGAAAAGAGAAGAATTTTTTACTTGCCAATGTGTCTAGAACCAGGTCGATAAATGGAAGGGGAAAATGGTTTTTTTTGTGTTGCTTTGTTAAGCTCTCTATAATCGACGCATATACACCATTTCCCATTATTTTTAGGAACCACAACTAATGGAGAAACCCATTTACTGTTAGATATAGGATATATAAAATTCACATCTAACAGTTTCTGCAGTTCATCTTTAACAATATCCTTTAGGTGAGGGTTTAATCTACATTGAGGTTGTTGAATGGGTCTTGCATCTTTTTCAGTGTAGATGTGGTGCATACATAGTTGAGGGTCAATCCCTTTCATATCTAGGTAATCCCAAGTGAAAGCCCCTTTATATTTCCTAAGGATTTGAATAAGCTTCTGCTGCTGGTCATTACTCAAGTTTTTGTTAATGTTAAGGATTTTCCCTGGCTCAATTTCAATAGGTTTGCTATTATAGACAGTTGTTGTTGGTATTGTTTGGTCATTGACATCTTTTAAAGGATCTTCTTCAATTTCATTATCAAGGACTGCTCCAATAATGTGACATTTTAGATTAGATATGGCAGCAGGGTGGTTAATGTAAGTGTTTATAATATCGTCTTCTGTTTGTTTTTTAAATTCAATAGCATCTGCTATAATTAATGGTGATCAAATATTTTTGGTTAAATATGTTACAGGCTGCTTCCTAGTTTTTATTATGGTTAAGCTTGGCTGAGCTGGAGGGTATAAAGCTAGGTTCTTCACATCATTCCATCTCTTTATATTCATATTGTCTATTCGGCAGCTTATATAAGCATCTACAGTCACTAGCCAAGGTCTTCCTAATATTAGAGGATGTCCATCTAGCCAGTTTCTAGGATTAATAATAAAAAAATCTGCCGGGTATTCCCAAGAATCTATAGACACCATCACATCCTGTAATGTCCCTTCTTGTTTAATAACTGAATGGTTAGCAAGTTCCAGCAGGGTCGTAGTTGGATCTAAGGCTGTGATGCCAAGTCTCTCATAGGTTGTCGTTGTGAGAATATTAATGGCTGCCCCAAAATCAACTAACACATTGGGAAATGAGCATCCATTTATTTGTACTGTGACAATATGGTTTCCTGGGTTTTCATATTTCACCAGTGTCTCTCTGCCTAATAATAGATCAGACAAAGTTCTAACTACATGGACAGTTGGTGTTGTCTTTATTTTCCTCGTACATGTTTTGGTACTCAATTCCTTTATGGTTTTTGCATAGATTGGAATGTCCTAAATAGCATGGAGGAGGGGTATTTTTACGCAAAGATTTTTTAGTTCTCCTAGGAGATTGAAGTCGGGATATTCAATTGGGCGAGGTATAATCAATATTTCTAGGAATGGTGGAGAAGAGGTAATGATCCATTTGTGACTTTTCTACTTGGCTGTATTTTCCCTTTAAGGTGTTTGTCCTACAACCAATGGCTTATTTGGGTGTGGTTCTTCAAGTTGCAGATTTTTATCATCCTTTGGTGCGATTATTCGTCTAGACCTCAATTTGAGTTCATTACATTCTCTCAACTCAGTTTTTGGATCCAGGCCTTCAATGGTTTGTACCAACTGGACTGTTCTGTTGTTAGGATTTGGGTTGGGCTGGGCTGGGAGTTGCGGTCATCGATTGGATTGAGGATTCTGCTTCAACATATAAGGTGCTGGTAGCATGGGATGAGGAAGGGGGACTATCCCTACTGGTTGGTTCATGGGTCTTTGCCAGCTTAATTGCCAGTTTTGGTTTTTTGAAGTGGAGGGGGGCCATTGAGATGGATATGGTTTGTTCTGCTAGAATGATGTAGGGTAAGAGGGATTTGGCCAACTATTGTTTGGATTTGACTGATTGGACCAAGGTGGCATGAAGAATGCTTATGGTGGCCAATTAGGAAAAGATGGCTAGTTCTACCATGTAGCTCCTGTATATTGCTAGGAATTATATTGTGAAGGTTGAAAGAATGAAGATGGGTCGGTAGGCATACCTGTTTGCCGTGCTTGCCATTGGCGATGCTAGTTTAATAGGTATATTGGTTCTGCTTCTTCTTCTACCTCCTTGAAGACTTCTTTTAATCCTAGGAGCGATGGGAAATTTTTTGTGGAATGTTCCTTAGTGAATATGGAATAGGTCTGTCCCATATCCAGTGGACATTCTTTATGACTATGTTTCTCTCTGCATCGAGGGAAAAAAATAACTAGGTTCTGCTTTGCTTCAACCTACTTCTACTTGGCTTGCATGATGTCTAACTGTGTTGTCAAGGTTCTCAGGATATTTGTTTGAAATATTCCAATAGGTTACTGATTTCATCATGAGTAATGCTTCCTCCAAAGACTTTATTGTCCCTGGTGATCACATCGCATCCAGCTAGATTCAGTATTGTATGGCCCCTTGAGCACCTAATGCACAAATCAATAATATTAGCATAGTCTTCTTGATAGATATCACCTTTACCCATGATATTTAGTGTCTCTACCCATTGGTCTTTCATCCCTGTAATCATCGTGGTTTTTAGAACATTATCAAGAAAATTTGCATAAGGGGAGATTTGGAGATTATATTGGAAACGCTCCACATACTCTTCCAAAGTTTCGCTAGGCCTTGCTGCCATTTGGAATATGTCATCTTTTAGTTCTCTAGATCCGCAATAACCTTGATATTTTTTAAGGAAGGCAGTTTTCATCTGGTCCCAATCATTGATGGTGCCTCCACCTAGTACCATAAACCAATGCAAGGTTGCTCCCTTTAAAGTGGAGGGAAATAGCTTCAGTTTTTGGGGGTCAGTGGTGTAATCATAACCCCTACATAGGACATCGAATTCAAATAGGAATGTATCCAGATCTTCTAAAGTGAGTCCATGAAAGGTGGGAATGTTTTGTAGTGGGATATCTTTCATGGGGGTGTTGACATCTATGTCAATAATAGGATACTATAGTGTAGAGGTCTCAGGTGGTTGTGGATTATTGGCCATTTGGTCAAAGATATGTCAGCATCCTTCTGGGATCTCTAGAGCTAGAGAGTTGTTCCTAGGATGTCCAGATGAGGCAGAAATGATCTTAACCACACTCCCTTGATCTGGGACACTTGGTGTCCTCTGCTTAATTACTAGATCAGGAGATCTTGGTTCTGCTAGTTTAACCTCAGATTTACCCATTTCTCCTTCTCCTTCACAGAGGTTGCAGGAATTCCCTTCTTGTGAGGGAATTGATCGTGAATTTTCAGTATCTTGAAAACTCTGTTTAGTCCCTTCAATTTTACTATGAACCTCAGTGTAGGCTACATATGGTGATCCTGTGGCCTGAAGGGAGACAGTAGGATGTCTAGAAGCAATGGTGCGGGGTCCTACTGATGGCTAAAACTCAACTTTCCTTATGATTTCGTCGATAAAAGTTGATTGTCCAAGAGTCACTAGTCCCTTATATTTCTCAGGTATGGGATGTGGGATTATATTGTTTTATGGTCTTTTCTTCTTAGCCATTCGTGCAAGAATTCAAATGTTTATTTCTACCTTAAATTCCTAGCAATTCTGCTAGAAAGCGGGTGGGGGAGGATGCATTTTACTTGCTCTGTACGCATGTTCTTACCTTTCATTTTTAATACCCAGTTCTCCCTCAGCAGACAAACATCAAACACCTACTTCACTTCTCTGCAATTGTGTTGAAGAGCGGGCGTTAGATTAAGCACTTTGCTTGCTCGTTATATAGGTTCTTACCTTCCGTTTTCAATACCCAATTCTTTCCCAGCAAAAATTATCAGATATACATCACTCCTTGTAAAATGGTGACACTCTCCTCGACAACGATGCCAAAATGTTGGGTGCTTTAAGGTGTCTTTTAAAACTCCTAATTGCCTCACATTACATATCAACCCGAGAAAGTCCTTTTATTCCAAGAGTGTACAAAATATGTGCAAGCTACGAATCCAAAGAGTAATTATTTTTAAAATGAAGTATAAACCTCTGATACAAGAGTAAGCAAATGCATTTACAAAAATCAAATTACAAATGTTAAAGGAAATATTACATCTAAGCATCAATACTTAATCCTCAACTGAAATTGTAATTAAATCTCAAACAAGCAATTTAATTGGCAATAGCATCAACCAAGAGCATAGTAGCATTAACTAATCTCTTCTAGCTAATTCTATCTAAATCACACTCAATCTCAATTAATCAATTCAAATAGAAATGCTGTCAACCGAGAGTTCAGTTGTATTAACCAATCTCTTTCAGCTGATTCTATAATAACCACACTCTTATCATGATAAATAAGATTCAATGCTTTAACTGATAATCAATTTAATCTACAGTAAGCATAAATGGAATCAAATGACAAAGCTGCGAATCACATAAGGAAAGTAAACTAACTTAAATACAGGAAATCGACAAATAGAAAATGAGATAAATTCACAGAGAACGGAAAAAGAACATACCAATCAAACTTGCGTGAATTAGAAAGATATAACACACAGGATAGCAGTTTGATCCACCAAAGGCCGGGGCCTTAGCCACCAGCGAATACTGATGAGCTACTTTAGAGAATACGAAGGAACAACAACATAAATTATGTATTAACCATTGAAATCAATCCTTATTACAATACGGTCGTGTTCCTCAAAAGCACAAGTTTGTAAGTTAAAATTACAATTTGAAATCAACAGAGATTGATTGATTCCTTCCCTTTCTACAGTTTTCACTTTAATAGTAAAAAACAGTAAAAGATAAATGTGATCCCTTAGGATCAGGAGATTCTGAGGGATTCACAACTGAATGTTATCTTCTGACATTCTTCTTATTTAGCGTTGATCCTCCTGATTCATCCTCTCGCCTGACTGCAACCAACGCTCCTTATTCCTCCTTTGTTAGTTTACGCTATTCCTTATTTAGGGAACAACAGCTATTCCTTTCATCATTTTTCTACATAAAAATGATTTTGAGTTAGTTATGGTGGCTAAATCTTAATCAAGAGTAGTTCATTCGTTTCTTATCATAATCCATCAATATGTTAGCGTATCAAGCTACGAAAGATAAGAAAAGAGGAAAAAGGCACCTTAATTGAGAGTAAATACATACCCATTGCATAACTCAACACTAGTCGAATACAATCAAAAGAAGTGACTAAAATACTCAGAGGGGGTGTCATAGGAAAGTGAGAGCTACCCTCTTGTGTTACGGGAAAAGGAAAACTATTCTCATGCACCTCGGGAATAGGAGAATTTCTGTCCAGTTCACTCAAAGTTGAAGAAACCAAAAGAACTTGAGTAATATGAGGTTCACCCTCTATTGGAAAGGTACGATTAATTGATGGTGGAGCCAAGTCTGCCATTTTCTCAAGCAATGGTTGGTTGCAAATGGACTATAGAGACTCAATTTTAGAGAGTGTGGGGTTGACAAAGGATGGATTTTGACCAATCACTTGATCAACTAGCGAAGGATCAGGGGAAAGCTTCTTATAACCAGTTAGAAGACATGGTTGGGAATCTATAAGGCTTTCCAACTCTTTGGAAGCTTCATCCATAAAAGGACAAAGGTGAATGGAATTATTACCTTTACACAACTTACAAGGAAATTTGACTTTTACATTTTTCCCATGGACCTTATTATTACTAGTTATAGGTTTATCACCAACATGATCTCCAGAGGCTGACGACAAAGATCAATGTGAATATGTGGACTACACTTCTAAGACCTTAAGAATATCAGGATAATTTTGAAGATGTTCACCCTTACATAAAATGCAAGGGAATTTTACTTTCCAGGGCCGCTTCGAAGATTTTTCTTCATTAGTTGCATTAGTAATGATAGTTGTTTGGTTTCCCCTTGATTATTTTTCTTCTTCTTCTTCGTCCTCTTCTTCTTTTTCTTAGCTTCCTGGTTACTAGAATCCAGAATTTCCCCAGGCGAAGAGGAAGATCGGGGTGAAAAAATAGGTGAAGAAGGTGAGGTTTGAAATTTAGGATCAACATGAGGTTGATGTTGTTCAGGCGGAGGAGAAATCGGTTGAAAATAAATTTGTACAATCGGAATCACTGAGGTCGAAAATAACCAAATTGGCAGACCAATGGCTAATCTAGGAAGGGACAACATTTCCATATAGGGAGCACCAACATTTCCAAAATAAGGAAAAGAACTAGGATTGCCATCAGGGGGTTTCCTTTGTTGGAAGACTCAGGAAATGTTTCCATTAGTATCAACCTAAGATCTACTAAGGAGTGTTTCCACATGAAGGATGTTTTTCTGTAGTCAATTAATTGATTTTAGAAATTAGCAAGACAAATTAAAATATGGGTAATATAGGTAAGAGGGTTTACCAAGTATGCATGAACCGTTATATACAGCTTAGCTGAAACCAAGTACTTAACATATGGTGGCCAATCTCCCCGAATTTTGTGCTCAGTGTATCATGTTTACAAGGCGACTAACTCAGTTACCTTTGGCTAAACGATAGCAACCTAGTGGGGTATGCCAATATATACTTGACGGTATATGGAGAACAAGTCTGTATTAGCATTTTTCTAATTCATAACCATTTGGTGAGAGAATTCTGGTCTACTTACCATACTAGAGTGCCTCCAATATACCCTATAGTATCAGAGAACCTCCGATATAATTCCATACTAGAACGAGATTTCACCCACAGGATACAATGCAGGGAGTTAAAGAAAACTACTAGGTTTATTGACATTAGAACACATCTATAGCCTAGACCTGTAATTGTTCACATTAAGTTCCAAATTCTCCTTAGGTTAATTTATGTTAATTTAAAATTTTTTCTTCAGTTAAGTTTCAGTTTTAAGGCTCAAAACGATGTCACCTGAACACCTAAGATGCAATTATATGAGAAAAGGAAAACTTTTCATTTCAAAGAAATCTAGGCTAATCAAGGGAAGAAATTTCAATCAACAATGCATAAAAAAAATGCATCAAACAAAATGCCTTTCACTAGCTTTCACTTTCATCTTCCAATTGCAATGCCAAAAGTAAAAATGTTTTTCACTTTTCACTATTCAAAATGCAACTTTTTCAAAGAAAAATGATTTTGAGTTTACTAAGATGCACTTATATGAGTTATGATTTTCTTTCATTTTGAATGATTTGATGCACCTAATACAATATTTAGCTTTCAATCACCAAAAAATGTGATCTATTATCAGTGATGAATCTCAAAAAATAACTTTTCAATGCAACTAATCTAATGCATTTTCATGAAAAGTAAAATTTGAAAGACAAGCTAAAACCAATTCACAATGATGTTTTCAATAATTTCCATAGAAAACAACACTCAATCAATTAGAAAAATCAATATGTCAATAACACCAACAAGCAGAAAGTGACGAACAATTGACTAGGAACCCTAGAACTCAACTATATTTCACTTCAAAGTGAATGAGACAAAAATTCACAAATTAATCAAGACAATCAGTTAAAAAACTAACAAGTCCAAGCATCCAGGATGGGAAAAGACCTTAGTGGCCAAGACACACTGGATTCTAAAGCAAGAACCCTAAAAATTCTCACATTCAAAGATCAATGCTAATTTATATAGAAAAACCCACACTGATTGGGCTATCAATTCTACTTTTCATGGTAAAAATTGTGATGGTTGAGGTCATCAACACTACTTCGTATATAAAAAATCGTGTGGATTTTCAACGTGAGAAAACAATGGAAAAAAGGGTTTTCAGCGCAACTTTACTGGTAAAAGCAAGCGCTGCCAGCACAATTGTCATTGATAAAACTTGTACTGAGTGAGGAATATGGGAAAACAAAAAAGATTCCAGAAAAAAAAATCAGACTTAGCACTCTAAGGGAGTAATCAATGATTGTGCATACTTATACAGACTCAATCTAACTAAGAACTGCATGGTTGGTCAAACTAGTCAAAGGATGAGATTGAGGAAATGGATGGAAAGGTTATAGCTTCCCCACCAAAGTCACCATTTTGTTGTCTAGGTAAATCCTCTTTACGGACAGAGAAAATCCCTCTATCCTAATGAGTGGGACTATCAACCAACGTGATAATATACAATAAAATCTCCTAAATTACAATCAAAATGAGAGAAGAGTAAGGAGACCTACCTAGTTTTGATACTATAGCACACTCCTTTGTTGAATATCTTGATCTCTCACTCTTCAGGTTTAGTCCTTACTATTCACAATGTTATGAAACTAGCTCACAAAAAGATAGAAAAGATAGATGAATGCCTTAGAAATAAGCCTCTTCGAGCGGGAAACCTCCTTTACATTACACAAATGAACAATTCTTGGATGATACAAATGACAAGACCTCATTTCTATATATAGGAGTCTAAGGGGTCGTAATACAATCAGAGCCGACATAACAATAATAATGTAAGTGCACAATAATAACAATAGTGGACTTCTATGGGGCATAATAATAACAATATGGGGACTACATGGGCACAAAAATATAATAAGGGGGTTGTACTAATAACAATAAGGGGTTACACTAGTAGTATAGGGGCCTAACATGCCCCTCTCCTTCAAAAAGTGTCGTCGTCAATGCTTGAATAGTTCTTGATGCTTCTGTATAAAATTCTTGTCCTCACATGTGTAATATTCAGCGGGTAAGTTCTTCCACTTGATGAGATACTCTGAAGTTGCTCGATTTTGTAGCTGTCGAGTTCTTGTTTCTGTGACTGTTCCAAGCTCCAATATGGATTTTCCTTCCTTGTTAAGTTCTGGAAATATTGTTTGAACTGGGATCTTCTGCAACTTTTGAATGAGTGGCCACACTTCTTCATCCTTTTTCCATTCCTCCCTCGCTTCATTTATCCAATCTTCTTGGATAATAGAAATAGCACAAAAAAATGCTTCCACATCCTCATCCTTTCTTCAGAGTGCATCTGCAACAACATTTTTCTTCCCTTTTTTGTAGATGATTTCAAAGTCATAACCCAACATATTTGTGACAAATTTTTTCTATTCTTATAAATATAATCTTTGTTCTAAAAAGTATTTAAGCCTATCATGATCCATTTTTACCTTGAAGTGTCTTCCCATTAGGTAAGGTAGCCACTTCTTAAGTGCATGTAACATTGCCAATATTTCCTTCTCATAAATAGCTTTCTTGAGATGTAGTTGTAAAAATAGCCAATCGCCTACATCAAAACTTCTTTCACTTTGATGTTGATCTTCCTGTTGTTTCATTCGATTCTGCACCAAAGTGGAATTATCCTTTAAAAGTTGGAGAACTTGTTGTTGATGCTCGATGTGATGTTTCACTGCTTGAATCTTCTTCTTCTTGATATGTCCTTCTATCTTGAGAGTTTTAGGAGTGGTAATTTCTTCCAATCCATTACAAGATATGGTCGGATTCATTTCTTGATGCTCGATGTGATCTTTCACTTCTTGAACATTTTTCTTCTTGATATGTCCTTCTATCTTGATAGTTTGAGGAGTGGTAATTCTAGACAATGCATTACAAGATATGGTTGGATTCATTTCTTCTTTCTCAATGTGATCTTTCACTTCTTGAACCTTTTTCTTCTTGATATGTCCTTATATCTTGAGAGTTTGAGGAGTTGTAATTCTTGCCAATGCTTTACAAGATATGGTTGGATTCATTTCTTCTTTCTCAATGTGATCTTTCACTTCTTGAACCTTTTTCTTCTTGATATGTCCTTCTATCTTGAGAGTTTTAGGAGTGGTAATTCTTTCCAATGCTTTACAAGTTATAGTCAAATTCATTTCTTCTTTATTTGGGGTTGGTTCTTGTGTATATACTCTTCTTTTGACGTTTCTTGATACTTTTCTTCCTCCTCTCTAGAATCAATGTAAGATAATTTCTTCTCAGCACACTTATGACCTTTAATGTATTTGTTGATCCATGTCTGGGTGTGACGAAGGACCCTTCCAAGACCTTTTACTTTCGTGATGTGTTAAATTTCATTTTAAAAGAACATTAATGAATACATCTGCATGCGGAAAAGAAGAGGATCATAACAGTCATCAGCACATGAAATAACAAGACCTTGATAATAGAGTTTGTCCAGGAGGGACTATGTCTCCGAGCCCCGGTGTCAAGATGGTGTAGGCTATTGCATTAAGTGCTGTCAATAAAGGTGATGTACACAAGTGATGATGTTGCAATCATACAATGAAAAATTCTCTCATGCAGGAGTGGCTCTAATAGATGTTCCACAACAGGAACTCTCATTCAAACTCTTATCAGTATGACACAAAAACATGCATGCTGAGCATCTCGCCAACATGGCACAAAAGGGATGTCAAAATAAAACATGCATGATGACAACAAGAGTATCCCAGCAACATACAACAAGGGATCTGAACACATAACCTGATGAGTTATGTCATTAAGTACATCACATAGAAGATTCCACATCCAATCAAGCAAGGAATCATGACAACATGTAATAAACAAGATCCTGCATCAAAATCAATCAAGGATCTGTGCAGCATAATGAATAAAGAAGAAGTACGTGAACACATCATATACCTCACAACGAAGGGCCATATGAAGAAGTGGATGTCGCACTGCTGAAGCTGCTCGGACCATCGATCTCAAGGCATCGATTATATGAAGATGATGGCTCACATATGAAGTTGGACATCTGCACTAGCACTTAGAAAAGTGACTAGTAGAAGAAATAAGAGAATGAAAAATCTAAGTGTACCATTAGATTTGTGGCATCGAGTGGTGCTAAATCGACTATCCAAAATCCGAATTCTGAAAAGTTGAGAATTCTGGGCTCAAGGAATCTTTTAGATTCCCCTAGGATTCCTCAAAGCTTCTGTTCCATGGATGCACTGAAAATATGCAACTCAGATGGCGAATCTGATCTCACTAATGTGTTCCATGCTAAAAACCATGAAAAACAAGTATAAACTTGACTATGTTTTGACATGGCAAAATTTTACCTCCTTGGGGAAATTTCAAGGCTCACAGTTCTGCTCCATGTTTTTGCTGAAATCATGGTTCCACGTGCAATCTGGAAATGACCAAAAAATCCAGAACTCTAATGGAGAAATGGACAACGCCACTATGCTCGTGGAGACGAGAGGTGTAAAATCCATACAAAATTTGTCAAATTCTAACAAAGTGAAAATTTTTCCCTCTTGCAAAATTCATGGTTCCTGCATTAAAATATTAATTAATTGCCTCAAAATCCATGCCATACAATCTCTCTCTCCCTGTGCACTGGTAAAAATGATTGTTTATATAAATTCACCAGCAGATTTAACAAGAAATTTGTTATGGTTCATTGGTAAAACATTGGTTAATAGGGAGGAGGTTGAGTGATCAAACCCCGCCTCCTGCTTTTTATGCACTGAATTCATTTTAATTATAAATAATTCTAGGTGGATGGGCCCTAGGTGGCTCGCCCCTGTACCCTCCTCCACAGGGGTTGGCATATAACTTTTATGGTTGCATGTAATATGGTTATGATTTGGTTGTTGCCGCGTTTATATATGTTTGGGGCTGCCTGCTTGGGGGCCAGCCACATGGGCCGGGTGGGTTCAACCCCTGCTGGTCCTGTTTCCTATGCTGTCAGTGCAGTTGGTGGCATTTCAAGTGGCTCCGGGGTGTGGGCCAGGTCTACTGCCAGTGGCCGGTGCCCGCCCAAAATACATGTGATATAACATAGTTCGGTGGCAAAGGGTGAGGGTTCGGTGGGGTGATGGCCACCGAGCCACAATTAAATTAATTTTTTTTTGTTAATGATATAGTTGCGGTTCCAAGGAAGTGGGGTCATGGCCACCCGCCCCATGTATATTTTGTTATGAGGTTTTGGGGTGTCGAGGGTGGTGGCCTACCACCTCATAATAATTTTTTTTAGATTTTATTATAAGGTAGGGGTGATTTTAAAATTTTAAGAAAATAAGGGTCATTGGGCAATTTAACGAGGCCATAATTTCGACCAATTTTAGGAGCTAGGTTTATGCCTTGGGGTCGGTCAAATTGTAGGACACTTAAACCTGGACCATAACCCAACTTCAACCAAAACTTTGATTGGCATGTTCTCCCTCATACAAGCTCGGTTTGACGAACCGTTCACACCTCCATGATCAGGACGACGAGATCTACGCTCTGGTCCTAGTTCAAGCATAATCTAAGCACTTTGATTTTTGAGTGCTCATATGCCCTCTTTGTCCTATGTGTCTCTCTGGAGCCACCTGGATCAATCCTCCCCACTGAGGAGCATTTGGTCCTCCAAAAGCATGAAAAATAATCTGCAACTTTCTCTATACCCTGCTTGCATCACAAGCATCCTGAAAAGGTCTCGCTTCCATCTCCTCCACCTTTGTTCTTCGAAGCCTTAAGCGACGAGCCGACACCTGTACCTACAACCTGTAGTACATTGTTTTGCAAATTACATGCTTGAATGACATGACCAACTAATGACCCAAACATCCCACACTTGCCACGAGTTTATAACACATACTCGGTGGTCAAGTTTACAACAAGATGGATGCAATACCCCAGCTATGACAACAAGGCCAACACATCATTGTTGCTTCAACAAGTGATGGAAAACACATCATCACTGCAACACATGATTTATAATCATAAGGCCAAACACTATTGTTTTGACAAGTGATGGAAACAAAACATCACTTTAAGAGTGTAAAATACGACTCAAAACATGACCAGACATCATTGTTTCTGACCAAGTGATGGAAACACATCATCACTTTTACATTTTAAAATGAAACAAATGATTTACAAAAGAATGACCATGAAATGACAACATGTCTAGAAACCAGTTTTCACTTATCAAAGTGAACGGGTTGCCTCCTTGTGGTGATTTTGCTTCTCGAACAACTGCTTTACCTGCTTAACGTACCAATGCTTTGTCTTTAAGGCGCTTCTCTGGGTGGAGCCTCCAACAAGTGGCTCTTTGATGGCCATTTCTATCGCAATGAATACAATAGATTTTCTTCCTCCATATCTGCTTAACCTGCTTCCTTTCATGCTATTGAGAGGGTCTTTCATGCCTCTTGAGTGATGCCATTCTTTTCCAACACTTAGAAAATGTATGGTTAGGTAAACACAAAAGGTACATGTTTTTCGATACCTTGACCTTCATTCATTATTAACAACATGATCATAATCAAAATGAACATTCGAATATCGAAAATGGTTATACCTTTCCTTGTTGTCTCTGATGTCAGTATGGCGATGAGAGCTTGCCTCAGGTCTCTCCCTGCAATAGAAACTACCATGGGATGATGGGGACGTTTTCCCATCATTCTCTTTCCCCGATAATGTCTCAGACGAATCTAACACCTTCGAGCACTCTCCTTTAGTGTATCTCGAGCCTACAAATGGATGTTCGTGCACAACCTCTAGAGGTGGAGTTATGCCTTGGTTATTAACACTAAGTTCTTCCTTCTCCTTTTGCCTCATCCTTGTAAGGAGCCTCATGTTTGTCCCTATAATTGGGATCTCCAAATCTCCAACAGAAATCGTACTATGAGAAGATAAAATCGAAAGGGAAAACATATTTTACCTCCTCATTCGATTTGGAAAGCTCTGATGAGGGTTTCTCATCATTCATCATTAGTGGTTCACTCGCTGTCTCAGCGCATTCCCCAACTTCTTTCCTGACATACCCAAGTCCTGCCTGATGGGGTAATTCCTCTACTTTTATGGGATTGACAATGCCTTGGCCATTGAAACCCAAGCATTTTCCTTCATACCTCATTCTCTTCAACAATTTGGAGCCAATTCCTGTGGTATGATTTTCAAAAACAACAAAATCATCATCAAGAAACATACATGAAGATGGAGAACTACTTTTTACCTCACATGGGTCTCGTTGCTGCTTTTCCAAGGCCTCATCCTTTGCTTTCAGCTGTCATAGCAAACTTTGTTTTTCCTCTTTCTCTTCATGTAAGCGCATCTTGAATTCATCATTCTCTGTTTGAAGATTATGTTTGTTTTGCTTCAATTCTTCCATGGCCTCTTCCCTGGCTTGCAACTGAAGCTGCAATCACTCCTTTTCCTCTGTTTCTTTCTGTAGAGTTTCATACATGATTTCCACTCTCTTGGAAATGTTTGGCATGGTCTTGTACATCGCTCTTTCATCCTCTATCATTGTTCACGCTGCAATTCACATCAACGCAAAGACTGCTTTGATACCACTTGATGCAGGTCCAGGTGTGACGAAGGACCCTTCCAAGACCTTTTACTTTTGTAAGGTGTTAAGTTGCATTTTAAAAGAACATTAATGAATACATCTGCATGCAGTAAAGAAGAGTAACATAACAATCATCAACACATGAAATAACAAGACCATGATAATGGAGTTCATCCAAGAGGGACTACATCTCCAGGCCCCAGTATCAAGATGGTGTAGGCCGCTACATTAAGTGTTGTCAATAAAGGTGATGTACACAAGCGATGATGTTGCGATCATACAAGGAAAAATTCCCTCACACAGGAGTGGCTCTAAGAGATGTTCCACAATAGGAACTCTCAAGCAAACTCCTATCAGTATGACACAAAAACATGCATGATGAGCATCCCGCCAACAAGGGACAAAAGGGATGTCAAAACAAAACATGCATGATGACAACAAGAGTATCCCAGCAACATACAACAAGGGATCTCAACACGTAACCTGATGAGTTATGTCAGCAAGTACATCACATAGAAGATTCCACATCAAATCAAACAAGTAATCATGACAACATGTAATAAACAAGATCATGCATCAACATCAATCAAGAATCTGTGCAGCATAATGCATAAAGAAGAAGTACATGAACACATCATATACCTCATAACCAAGGGCCATCTGAAGAAGTGGATGTCACACTATTGAAGCTGCTCGAACCATCGATCTCAAGGCATCGATCATATGAAGATGATGGCTTGCACATGAAGGTGGACATCTGCACTAGCACTTAGAAAAGTGACTAGAAGAAGAAACGAGAGAATGAAAAATTTGAGTGTACCATCAGAGTTGTGGCGTCGAGTAGTGCTGAATCAACTATCCAAAATCTGAATTTTGAAAAGTTGAGAATTCTGGGCTCAAGGAATCTTTTAGATTCCCCTCAGATTCCTCAAAGATTCTGTTCCATGTATGGACTGGAAATCTATAACTTAGATGGAAAATCTGATCTCGCCATTGCGATCCCTATGGAAAACCATGAAAAACAAGTATAAACTTGACTATGTTCTGACATGGCAAAATTTACCTCGTGGGGAAATTTTAAGGCTCGTGGTTCCACTCCATGTTTTTGTTGAAATCATGGTTCCACGTGCAGTCAGGAAATGACTTAAAATGCAGAACTCTGATGGAGAAACGGACAATGTCACTGTGTTTTTGGCGACGAGAGGTGTAAAATCCATATAAAAGCTGTCAAATTCTGACAAAGTGAAAATTTTGCCCACTTGCAAAATTCATGGTTCCTACATTAAAATATTAATTAATTGCCTCGAAATCCATGCCCTACAGTATCTCTCTCCCTGTGTACTAGTAAAAATTACTATTTATATAGAGTCACCGGTGGATTTAACAAGAAATTTGTTATGGTTCATTGGTAAAAACACTGGTTAATAAGGAGGAGGTCGTGCGGTCAAACCCTGCCTCCTCCTTTTTATGCACTGAATTCATTTTAGTTATAAAGAATTATGGGTGGTTGGGCCCACCTTAGGTTATGATTGGGTTTTTGGCGGGTTTATATATGTTTGGGGTCGCTCGCTTGGGGGCCGGCCACTTGGGCCAGGCAGGTTCAAGCCCCGTTGGTCCCATTTCCTATGCTATCGGCGCAGTTGGCTGCATTACAAGTGGCTCCAGGGGGTGGGCTGGGTCCACTGCCGGTGGCCCGTGCCCACCACAAACACATGTGATATAACATAGTTCGGTGGCGGAGGGTGAGGGCTCGACGGGGTGATGGCCACCGAGCCACACTTCAATTAATTTTTTTTTATTAATGATGTAGTTGCAATTCCGAGAAAGTGGGGTCATGGCCACCTGCCCCATATATATTTTTTTATGAGGTTTTGGGGTGGCGGGGGTGTGGCTTTCCACCTCATAATAATTTTTTTTGGATTTTATTATAAGGTAGGGGTGATTTTAAAATTTTAAGCAAATAATGGTCATTGGGCAATTTAACGAGGCCACAATTTGGACCGATTTCGTGAGCTAGGTTTATGCCTTGGAGTCAGTCAAATTGTAGGACACTTAAACCTGACCCACAACCAACATTAACCAAAACTTTGACTGGCCCATTCTACCTCATACGAGCTCGGTTTGATGAACCATTCACACCTCCACGATCAGGACAGTGAGATCTATGCTCTGGTCCTAGTTTGAACATAATCCAAACACTTTGATTTTTGAGCATTCATATGCCCTCTTTGTCTTGTGTGTCTCTTTAGAGCCACTTGGATCATTTTTTATCACAATTGTAACAAAGCCCTTTTTCTCTCTTTTCTTCCAATTATTGTGGTGTAACCCTTGTAGTTTGTGGAAGGCTACGAGAAACAACACTTCCATCTTTATTGTTCTGAGGGGTAGACTTCCTTGTTGCGATAATTTTTCTTTCCACTTTGTAACAAAGCCCTTTTTCTCCTTTTTCTTCCAATTGTTGTGGTGTTGCTCTAAAGAAGGTGTTGCTATTTGTATCCTCATAATGTGCTATAATTTCCTCCATGAAAATTGACCAAGTGACAAGTGCTTTATGAGAACAAAAACCTTGATACCATAAAAATTGATTCGGTTCTAAATATGAAGATGCAATACATACCTTTTGTAACAGTGATACACCATGTAGATCAAAATATTGCTCTATTTGTAGTATCCAATTAACCGGTTCCTTGCCATCAAACTTCCTCATATCACCTTTTCTTGATTTTAGGAGCTCGATCTTGAAATGACTGTAACTTTGTACTTTCAGATATCAAAGTTCTGAAATTGTGTCCTATAGTAGCCCTCTAAGTCCTCTTTCTAACCCTGCAAGTCTGATCAGAATTTGATTGTCCAAGAAATATTTATGCCCAATCTCCTAAGATGACTCGATTATATAATGTTTTAGTAGAGCAAACTTGTATGATGTGCCACATGTTAATGTTTTGACCTTCAGATCTGAAAACTATAAACAGGAAACTACAGTTCATCCTCATTTTGTAAGTTTTTACGAAATTTAAATCTGATGCTCAGAGAGAAAGTTATGATGATTTTCCCAAGGTCACTTGTTTAAGATGTAATTCGGAAGTGTGCAGAAACCTTAAATTTCTCAGATCATATATCCAAAAATCTAGCGAGACAAGATCTGAAATTCGAAACCGAGATTTAGAATGATTTATTCTCAAATAGGCTTTTTCTTTAGCTTCGGAAACTTCATAGTGAAAAGGTTATAGTGAAAATACAACGATGATGTGTTTTAGATGAAATTCTAGAGCTTACAAAAACCCTACCTTCCTCATATCATATCTCCAAAAATATAGTGAGACAGGATCTAAAATTCAGGTGCGAGCTTCAGTATGATTTCGGCTCCAATGGGTTTTTTATTAGATTCTGAAACATCACAGAAAAAAATTTATAGCGAACATTCCACGATGACCTGTTTGGAGCAGCGAAACCCTAGAATACAAAGCTCCAATACCAAATGCTATGAAACCAGCTCACAAAAAGATAGAAAAGATAGATGAACACCTTAGAAATAAGCCTCTTCGAGGGGGAAACCTGCTTTACCTTACACAAATGAAAAATTCTTGGATGATACAAATGACAAGACCTCCTTTCTATATATAGGAGTCTACGGGGTCATAATACAACTAGAGCCGACATAACAATAATAACAATAGTGGACTTCTATGGGGTACAATAATAACAATATGGGGACTACATGGGTACAACAATATAATAAGGGGGTTGTACTAATAACAATAAGGGGTTACACTAGTAATATAGGGACCTAACACAAAACATTTGAATACCTGGGCAAGAGGCCAAAGAAAAAACAAAACGTACAAGTACAACAAGCATAATTAAATATAATCCACTGAACAGATCAATGAACATTAAGATAAAAGATGAATTGAAACAAGAATTTATGGAAAGTGAACCAACAGTTGTATATATTAATGAATGAAAGAGGAAGCATACAACCTAAGCCTTGATGTTAGTAACCCCTCCTTGAGTGAATGTCCAAGTCCAAGCTCAAGCTCTCCAAGCACTCCTTCTCCAAGCCAAAGTGAATAGCATGTAGAAATTATCGCAGCATAAGGGTGAAAATAATCAGAGACCAACCATTTGGGAATGGAAGAGGATTAATATATAGGCAGGGAGAGGGAGTTAGGATTTCTCCAAAGATAGGGGAAGGCCCTCATCTCAAGGAGGAAGCTCATAGGTATAATATCAAAGGGGCAATATTGGGAGAATTTAACCACATCCACAACAGAAAACCCAACTCGTCATTCTGGAAGCCTCTCAACATGAGTATCTACGTAAAAATTGCACTTCCAGTGTGAGTCTAGTATGGTGCAACCCGCCATTAGCACGTGTATGTAGTGTCACAATCACATTGATCCTAAAATTAGGGTTTTGAGCTCATTTCCTTAGGGAAGGTCAAGGAATGTTTCCATTAATTCTTCAGGGAGGATCTGGACTACATATTAGGATGGGTACACTGCATATTTTCCAAGTTTTGGGCACTCCAAGGTATGGCACAGGGAAGTGCACGAGGTGTGACAAAATATTGTGTAAAGTTCTCATAATAATTTCCCTATTCACCAACCAATTATTGAAGTGTCTTGCCTCTACCTTTCGATTTTTTTGACCTTTTATTCTTCAAAACCTTTCTATAGGAGCCTAAGCAAAGATAAGAAATGATCTTAGTAGTATGCTCTAGCATAGATGCATCCACTCCAACTTTGATGGATTCCTATGGAGGCACGAAATCATATTTACTTCTATGCACTATTATTAGAATGTCTTTATAAAACTCCTCAATGTTGTATACAAAAGTTGTTCTATTGGGAAGATGCATTTCATTAGGCTTGTTGATTCTCTTAGGCTTTATCATCCATTGATAAATCAAATTTGTTGTAGCAGTGCAGAATGGTACTGGTTTGACTTGCTTCCGTTCTCTTTAATTCCCATCTACAATATCTTCATTCTTTAGTTTTTTTTTGTCAATATCACTAGTAACTTTGTGCAACAGACCATAATCTAAACCTTTCACTAGATGTGTATGTTCAACATTGCCTCCAAGATATTTTTTGTTCTCAATAGATATCCTATGTGCATTAGCTATCCTTAAATCAACTATCCTAGGTGGTGCAATGACACTAAGAGAACCTATATATGTGGGCTCATAATCTATATTTTGATGTTCCCATCCTTCCTTGGCATGATCTTGGTACCTTGGAAGATCTATTTCTTTCACCCTCTCCATCCTCATCATCCACCTGTTTATTATTTCCTTGAGGGTGTTCTTTCGAATTATCCTCGACATGATGAGGGGTTTCCATGACCATTCTCCTGAAATCAACATTATAAAGGTTTCTAAGAGCATGGCCACTGTTGTTGTTGCTCTGGTTGCTCTGGTCTCTCTTTTCCCTATCCTTGTCTTTGGGAGGAGGCTTGGGTCCTTGTGGTCGAGCTAGAAAATAAAGGAATGCGATAGCTGTACTTTGTGGGAAAATCCTTTCTTTTGGTTGATAGTTCTGCCAGCGGTTGAGTGTCTTGCACATAGGCCACTACATATCAAATTGGGTCGCTACATATCAAGAGTCCAATAAAATTGAAATATTTGCAATCCTTTTCAATGTTAGAGGATGATCACAAGTTACAACTCACATTTTCGATCCATTCAAGGACACATTGTAAATTTTTTATGAGGCATATAAAATCCAAATGACTAGCATAGATAAATTTAAAAAAAAATTGAAATTATATTTATCCAAGTCCTATATAGACAAACCACCCATAATCACTCCAGCTATATTTTTACAAATTATACAACTTTTTTCAAAAACAACATTGGGATTTCAAAAAATAATAGCTCCCCACATCCTAGAATAGAGTAATTTATACAGAATGGAATCATAGGATAGGAGCTCCCATAACTATGACCTATTATGAAAGTCAGGCAATCAATGGGTTTCCAATCTTTAGTCAGGGTATATTTTATGCAAAGTTGTAATTAGCATCGTGCAAGCATTCATAGAGACATTATGAATTTAGTTTAGGGATATTAAAATTAAAAGAAATAGAATAAACAATTTCCATAAGATTTGGTAAGTTTTTTTGGCAAATGGCAATGTTAGCATGTTCAAGCCACAATTATTCAAGCTAAGTGTTTTCCAAAATCGACCCTTTCAATAAAAATTACATTGGTCGTTACCAAGAGAAAAGATAACTCTAGAGATTCTCAAGTAAATAAATTTATGGATAATTGAATCATAGTATAAGGGTGCTTACATATATTTGCTAATCTTAGGAGCCCAACAAAATCTTGGGTTTTCCCATCTAACTCCCTAGGCATACTTTATGGAAAGTTGCAAATCACTTCATTCAAAAACACATTGTGAATTTTATCCATGGGTGGAAAAGCTAAAATAAGTGGTATAAATGAGTTCCAAAATATAAAAATATTGTGTTTAACCAAATATGAGCACACTATTTGAAATAACTTGAGTCATGGTCTTGCAAAATTGGACACTTTGTGAAAAAATCACATTGATATTTTCTAAGCTAAACTCTATCACAAAAGATCTTCAAAGAGTACAATTTTAAACTCATGGGATCATAACAAAAGGATGCTCCTAGATATGATCTAATGTTAGGAGTCTAACAAAATTTATGGGTCACCTATCCAAGTCCCAATTAGATTTTTTGGCAATTTTCAACATCTTCATTTGGATTTTAACAAATGGTTTTCTTCTTTATTTGGATTTTAACATCCATAGCTTGATTCCAAAGGAGATAAAAGATCAAATAATAAGAGTAAAACTAAGACATACTTCAACTTTAGATGCATTTTTGGGAGCTAAGATTTGGTGGCATTGGCTCCAAGGAGTCTAACACCTTTGGAAATGTATTTGTATGAAAAAACATGCAAATGAAATTCCTGTTAGGCATTTTAGAAGAATTATCATCTCCAAAGAAGGCTCCTACATTTATAATTTATAATTTACTATGAAAATATACTATAATTCTTGATTGAGGGAATTTATAGGAGGAACAACAAAGAGAACTAAAAGGGGCTTATTATTTTTTCATGTAAAAATGCCAAAGATAAAGTGGGAATTCATTATAGTATTCCTTAGTATTTACTTGATGGGTGGGGAATTAGATGTGAAGTTATATATATTGCAATCCATTGGGAAGATAATTATGCTTAAGAATAAGTACAACTAAGTGGATCATGTCACCAACATCCTAAAGAATAACTACAAATAATGTCAAAATTATATGAAGGTGATATGGTTCCCATCTCTTTTTATTTATTTAACAATGTTGTAGGTCACTCTAGTGGGAGAGACCTCTTTTACTAGAAAGGTCATACCGTTCATGAGGAACTTTAAGTTCTTTGCTAGTAATTAGTTGGGAAAGACATAGTCTCCATCGAATACATCCTCCATGCAATCCTTCCATGCAATGAAATTAGAGGTTCCTTCCAAGGAATACTCTAGCCTCAACCCATTGAAGGTCAACTTTTCAGCTCTCAAGAGATCCTATTACACTGAACTGCAAATTTGAACCTCCTCAGAAACAACTTCAAAATTACTACTCTATTGTGAATCATGCTCTAATACCATGTAGAAATTATGGTGTATATTTGCAACTGATCATGAATTTTTTTTAAAATCAGAAGACACAAACCTACTCTACTGCTCTAAAGAATTTAATTCACAATTTAGAACAAAAATTTCAAACATGTAATAAGAAATAACACACATGCACGCAATTGTTTTCTTGGAGAATGCAATCTCCTAAAAACCCCAATTCCCACTTGCATTAATCTGATGAATAGAGATGTATTACAATTTCTTTGCTCAACTGAGAACAACTTCCAAGTGAATGACCTATATCTCTTCTCATTGAGAAGGTTTGTGTTGGCATTATGTTCTCTGGTATGGCTATATGTTACAGATGTTGTACTTGATGGCAACTCCCATGACAAGGCTCTCATTTTATTGAAAAATAAGAAGGACGCAGGATATCAGTTCAGAAGGTGCGTACCTGCAGGTACACCTTGCAGGGACCGCGTCCAGAGACGCAGGCCAGCCATTCAGGAGGTGCGTCCACCCAGTGCACACATTTCAAGGCAGAGAAAAGCTCACGTGGGGGTTTCTTGTGTTTTACTCTTGGTATCTAGCCGACGGTATTGTGTTATTATGGTGTCGGCTCGTGGTATTGTTCCATGATTTGAGGAGGAGCTTGCCTATATAAAGCAAAGGAGATCATTTGGTTTAAGCATGGTTTTGGTTGAATATCTTATGAGGGCTAGATCTGGTCTAGATCTAAACAAGGCGAATCTACTGATGGACCGAGATCTCTTCGGCGCATGTTCAGATCTATAGATCTGACTGTCTGGGTTACTTCTGAAGTCTTGAAATCATCTATGCCCGGAGGGACGTAGGTGCAGTAAGGGTTCAGGTGCGTCGGGACGCAGGCGCAGAAGGGTTCAGGTGCGTCGGGACACAGGCACAGAAGGGTTCAGGTGCGTCGGGACGCAGGCAGTTCAATAGACTCAGAGCGAGGGACGCAGGCTATCAGTTGAGCAAGGTGCGTCCGGGACGCAGGCTAGCAGTTGAGCAGGGTGAGTCCGGGAAGCAGGCTAGCAGTTGAGCAGGGTGAGTCCGGAAGCAGGCTAGCAGTGGAGCAGGGTGCTTCCTTCTCTTAAAATCTTTGTTTATCATTGTTGTGTTCTGGGTTTGGTCCTATTACTGTTGATCTAGTTACTACAGTTGATTGGGTGATTCTCTCATACTTGATGATCAATTGATGCTTATGGATCCAGTTTGAAAATTTATGAAAAGTGGTCCTTGTAAGAAAAGAAGTAGGGGGTTGTAGCTCCCTTCCAGGAGAGACTGGAAAACGAGAGAGAGTTGTAGCTCTCTGCAGGTTGCAGCCTGCGTACTGGTAAAGGACTGCACTAGTACAAAACCATTGTAAAAGAAGTTTCTAATTTGAAAGAAGATAGAGACATATTGCAGCAGGTGGTTTTCACCCACATTGGGTTTCCACCTTACATCTTGTGTTCTTTGGTGTGACTATCTATTTTCTTTGTTCATGCAAATTATTTTATGGTACTGACATGCAAATATAATTCAAAGATCAAATAAGGAAGGTTCATTAAAAGAATTAGATAATACTGATTCACCCCCCCCCCCCCTCTCAGTATTATTTCCAACAATTGGTATCAGAGCAGGTCCTTCTGAGGAAGCTTGATCGCTTGAAGGAAAAGATCCATCAGAATGGCTAATCCAGAAAGAGAGGCACACATCAGGCCACCAGTCTTTGACGGGAACAATTTTACTCACTGGAAGATAAGAACCACTGCATATCTACAATCACTTGGAGCAGAAGTTTGGGGAATCGTAGAAGGAGGATACAAATTCCCATCAGCAACTCCTACAGATCCAGCAGAGAAAAAGAAATATGAGCTCAATGCCAAAGCTGTTACTGTCCTATTGAGTAGTTTGACTCAATCAGAATTTATGAAGATCATGCATTTCAAATCAGCTAAGGAAATATGGGACAAAATTGTCACAAGCTACGAAGGAGATGATCAGGTAAAAAGAGCAAAGCTTCAAACTCTCAGAATCCGGTATGAAACTCTTAAGATGCGTAATAATGAAAGCATAGCTAATTATTTCCTGCGTATGGATGAGATTGTGAATTGTATGAGGGATCTGGGTGAAGAATTTGAGGAAGTTGTCTTAGTTGAAAAAGTTTTGAGATCTCTGTTTGCTAAATTTAACTCTAAAGTATCTGCCATAGAAGAAAAGGAGAATGTGCAGAAAATCACCATGTCACAACTTCATGGGATCTTAACTGCTTTTGAAATACGACAAGAGGTACCACCAGAGGCCGCATTCGAAGTATCAGAGAAAGAAGATGAGGTAAATTTTGTCAAGAATCTTGAACGGGGAACTGGACGGTTCAAAGGTAAGCTACCTTTCAAATGTTTTCTATGTGGTAGAGTTGGTCACTATGCTGCTAGATGTCCTCATAACAAAGGAAAGATATCTGAAGAAGAGGGTAGAAGCTATTATACCATATTAAAAGTTCATTCAATGATAGTGAAGATATTAGAAGTCTCATGGCACATAAGAAGAAGAATGCTTCATCCAATAATAGCGAAGATATTAAAAGTCTCATGGCACATGAAGAGAAGAATGCAGAAACTGAAGAAGTTGCCAAATTAAAAGAACAATTGGAGACAGAAATCAGGGTAAGGGAGCAATTGCAGGATATAGTAAAGGATCAGAGTACAACTATTCAGAAACTTGAATCAAGGATCCTCTCTCTAAAAGAAGATCTTAAAAAATCAAGAGAACAGAACAGAGAAGATCTTGAAGATCAAGAACATGAAGTGATCAAACTAAAGTGACAAGTGGAAGAAGGAAGAAAAGCTGAAGAAGACCTAAGGAATCAATATCTGAAAAAGGAAGAACAACATCAAGTTGAGGTAAATATCTTGAAAGGTAAAATAGAAGAAAAGGATAAGCTTTTACGATTTCAAGATAGTACTAAAGTCTTGGATGATATTCTTAATAGTCAAAGGTCTCCTGCTATCAAGACTGGTCTTGGTTTTCATGAATATGTTGAAGGTGAATCTAGTTCACAAGGTGAGGCAAGAAACTCTAATGAGAAATCTGAAATGCTCAACGAGGAACAACCAAGGAAAGAAATTCCTCAAGGAAGATCCTTTACTCCTAACTATGATAGACGATTATTTCCTCCACTAAAAAATGTTGAATGTTATGTATGTCATAATCTTGGACATGTTGCAGCCAGATGTAGAAGTAGAATGGTTCAAGACAGATCATCGCATCCCAGGTATTTCAGAGGATATTGTTTTGCCTGCAATGCATATGGACACAAAGCAATTGATTGTGATAGAAGGAACATGAAAAATGTAAGATGTTATACCTGCAACAACTATGGGCATAAAGCAAGGGAATGCAGGAGCAGATTTCAAAATTCAAAACAAAAGGACCATACATCATCACAGTCGCAGGAATTAAAGAAGACAGAGACAGAAAGGTGTGGCATAATTCAGACAGCGGACAACAGACACAGGGGAATCTGAAAGTGATGAAATTCAGTATTCCATCTTGCATACGTTGATATAATGAAGACAAGTCGCGTATATACGTGAGTTACAGGCTGCAAAGTCGCGTATATGAAGAAAGGGCAGCAGAACAGACTCAGGTTCAGTCATGGTTGGCTCAGGCTCAGGGGGAGCATAACAGACTCAGGAAATGGTTCAGTCATGGTTAGCTCACAGGTTCAGGGGGAGCATATAATGCATTGTTGGCATTATGGAGGATGGTCAGAAGGAGATCTTGCTGCAATATGTCTCTATCTCTTTCATAGTGGATTATGGTTCTTTGTTGCAGATCTGGTTCATTTTCAGGAGGAGCATGATCTTAGGGGGAGCATACCCCTTTGCCCTTGATGTCAAAGGGGGAGAATGAAGCTGAAGATTGTAAGGTTGCCATCAAGTCCAAAGGGGGAGATTGTTGGCATTATGTTCTCTGGTATGGCTATATGTTACAGATGTTGTACTTGATGGCAACTCCCATGACAAGGCTCTCATTTTATTGAAAAATAAGAAGGACGTAGGATATCAGTTCAGAAGGTGCGTACCCGTAGGTACACCTTGCAGGGACCGCGTCTAGAGACGCAGGCCAGCCATTCAGGAGGTGCGTCCACCCAGTGCACACATTTCAAGGCAGAGAAAAGCTCACGTGGGGGTTTCTTGTGTTTTACTGTTGGTATCTAGCCGACGGTATTGTGTTATTATGGTGTCGGCTCGTGGTATTGTTCCATGATTTGAGGAGGAGCTTGCCTATATAAAGCAAAGGAGATCATTTGGTTTAAGCATGGTTTTGGTTGAATATCTTATGAGGGCTAGATCTGGTCTAGATCTAAACAAGGCGAATCTACTGATGGACCGAGATCTCTTCGGCGCATGTTCAGATCTATAGATCTGACTGTCTGGGTTACTTCTGAAGTCTTGAAATCATCTATGCCCGGAGGGACGCAGGTGCAGTAAGGATTCAGGTGTGTCGGGACGCAGGCGCAGAAGGGTTCAGGTGCGTCGGGACGCAGGTGCAGAAGGGTTCAGGTGCGTCGGGACGCAGGCGCAAAAGGGTTCAGGTGCGTCGGGACGCAGGCAGTTCAATAGACTCAGAGCGAGGGACGCAGGCTATCAGTTGAGCAAGGTGCGTCCAGGACGCAGGCTAGCAGTTGAGCAGGGTGAGTCCGGGAAGCAGGCTAGCAGTTGAGCAGGGTGAGTCCGGGAAGCAGGCTAGCAGTTGAGCAGGGTGAGTCCGGAAGTAGGCTAGCAGTGGAGCAGGGTGCTTCCTTCTCTTAAAATCTTTGTTTATCATTGTTGTGTTCTGGGTTTGGTCCTATTACTGTTGATCTAGTTACTACAGTTGATTGGGTGATTCTCTCATACTTGATGATCAATTGATGCTTATGGATCCAGTTTGAAAATTTATGAAAAGTGGTCCTTGTAAGAAAAGAAGTAGGGGGTTGTAGCTCCCTTCCAGGAGAGACTGGAAAACGAGAGAGAGTTGTAGCTCTCTGCAGGTTGCTGCCTGCGTACTGGTAAAGGACTGCACCAGTACAAAACCATTGTAAAAGAAGTTTCTAATTTGAAAGAAGATAGAGACATATTGCAGCAGGTGGTTTTCACCCACATTGGGTTTCCACCTTACATCTTGTGTTCTTTGGTGTGACTATCTGTTTTCTTTGTTCATGCACATTATTTTATGGTACTAACATGCAAATATAATTCAAAGATCAAATAAGGAAGGTTCATTAAAAGAATTAGATAATACTGATTCACCCCCCCCCCCCCCCCTCAGTATTATTTCCAACAGTTTGACCCAGACTTAGTCAATTTATGCCTTTTCTTGAGCTCGTATTTCCTTGAGAAATTAGGCCCCTATTATTTAGGAATTTTTCCAAAATGAATTGCGAATTCCTAAGGTTGATCATCTGAATGCATACAACACCTATACACTCAAGGCTCATCTACAATAGATGTTACACTACCTTGGATCTCCACCACTATTGAAAATAGCAACAAGAAATGCTAAAAATAGCATTGCTATAAATAGCATTTCAGGATATACTCCAACTCTGTTGGAAATAGAAAAGAATAAAAATTCTAAAAACAGCATTGCTATAAATAGCATTTTGGGATATATTCCAATTTTGTTTTTTCCTTGAATCAAAATTGAGAATTAAAATTCGAATTTAGTCTCACTAGCTGTTTGAAAAATAATTAATTAATTCATCTTGAGTTAATCAGTTGGAGAAAATCAAACATGAAGTCTTTATGAAGACATGCAACAGTTATCCCTTTGATTGAGGAAGTTATCCCTTAATTAAGGAGATAAGGATGAGTTGTATTTGAGTTTTAATTAGTTAGCTCAGTTAACTGAGTTAAGTCCAGTTAAATTAGTTCCAAATAGTTTGTGGAATTAATTGTTAGTTTAGTCAGTTAATGCATGCAACTAGTGTTCTCCAGATAACTGAATATTCTCTCATAAATAACTCATGCATGTCAGTTTAGACAAAGACCTAGTTGAGATGAAAGGAAGGGACAGTGTACTATTAGTTGGAGGAATTTTCCTATAAAGGAAACTCATCCATGCAGAAGGAATTGACTCCTTCAGGATTGTGCAGTTAATTCAGAGGTCAGTATTGTGTGTGAGGTGAGAATCACACAGGTTGCAACTGGAGGACCTAGAAGAAATTGCACAAGGAAATAGGAGGCTTGGAGGATTGAAGGAAGGCACAGGTGTTGTCTATTCTATCTATGAGCAGCAATGAGGGATTGTACTGAGAGCTGGATAGCTTGTGAGCTAAAGCTTTGTGTAATCCTGAGATATTTCCACTTGTATGATAATGCAGATAGGAAGTTTTTTAGCTAAGGATTTCCTAGAGTATTCTTCTATGTTTCATGTGTGATTGAATATTATTCTCTGTTATATGTGTTCTGGTTGATCTTGCTCAAAATTGATTAAGCTTCCACAAGTTTGATTGTAGAATTAGATTAAGTATTTTGCTTTAGTAAATTGCATAATCAATTTAATCTACGCTTTCTCTACAAGATGAGTAGAAAGCAAAATTTCTACATGGTATCAGAGTGAGGTTTTGTAGAAAAGGTTCTACATTGTATTGGAGAAATGGTGAGCCTTTCTCTCCTCGGTCTTCCTAAGAGCTGGCATAGCTACCAGGACTCAGTAAATGGAAGAGAGAAACTGCCAAATTGGGAATGACTGTGGTTGGATTTGATGCAGGAGGAGATCAGGAGGAGCACCAGAGATGGTTCTCCATCTAAGGAGGATGAAGAAAATCTATCCTTAGCTAGTTAGGCAAGGAAAGGGAAGGAGAAAGATTCTCATTCCAAATAAAGTTCTTCCCATGGTGGGAAGAAGATTGACAAATCTAAAGTGAAATGCTTTAATTGTCATGTGGTGGGCCATTACACAACTAATTGTCCATTGAAGAAATCCAAGAAGGGATCTTCAGAAGGATCTGAAGGTGAGGCCCTAGCCTCTCAGTTCGAATTGGATTTTACATTCATCACATGCATGGTTTCATCGATGATGGGTTGTGGTTGGTTTCTTGACAGTGTAGCCTCATTCCACATGATCGAAAATAAGAGTTTGTTAAGTACCTTGGAGGAGAAATACCTCCAAATGCACATAGAGATGGGTAATGATGGAAAGTACTGTGTTTCATCAGTGGGCACGATTGCTTTTTAGAGGGAGAATGGAGCTTCTATCACCTTGATAGATGTGAAGTACGTGCCTAAACTGAAGAAAACTTGGTATCGATCGCGATGATGGAGGACAAAGGCTACGATGTTGTCTTTAGTAAGGGAAAGGTTTTCCTTAGACACATCACCACGAGACAGGTAAAACAGATCGGTTCACGTGTACAGAACCTGTATGCTCTTGATATTCAAGATGCATTCAAAACCTTGAGGAGAAAGGAAAATGTTAGAGACTTGGTGGTTGAGAGGGAGAGTACATTACCTCTCAACATGCAGTGCCAGAAGAAGTCTCAGACAATTGTGGAGGAGTCACAATTGGTGAAGCAACTTCAGGAGGTTGTGGAGCAGCCACAACTGGAGAAGCAAAGAGGAGACTAAGTGGAGGCATCCACTCATGCAGAGACACCCATTAAGGGGAAATTTCGAGCCAAGTGGGCAGAGGGATCACATGCAGCCATACCTCCAGGTGTGAGGTGGAGTGATGTGAAGTAATAGTCCCAAGAGGGCTGAAATAGGGGCAGGATTCTTGAGGTACCCAACCCCTTTGATTAGACCATGCTATGGGAGCCCTGACGATGAGTAGCAGGACTGACTGAGTGGGTAGAGACAGATGCAGATGGAGAGGCAAAGGGAGCTTCAGCATCAAAGGTTGTTTCTAGCCGAACAAGGAGGTTAGTTGGGAGATTAGTTACTTACTTCTTAGTAACTGAGTTTTAGTGTAGCAGTGGACAAAACGATGCAACATGATGAGAGGAGGTGCAATTCAGATGCATGCCGGGAGATAGGACCAGTAGCAACACGGATGCAGTAGGAGGAACCAGTGTGATTGTTGTAGTCAGAGATCAGAGTGACAGAGACTAGAGAAGTCAGATACTGAGGAGCACATAGGTGTAGAGTTTTCAGTCAACAGAGGAAATAACAGTCAGAGACTTTGATGACAGATGCATCATACTAATTTAGGTTGTATATTTTTTATTTCTGGAGTTTCTACAACAACAACACTTGAGAGAAGTGTTGCATGCAGAACATTCCAAAGGTTCAGGATCATGTTTGAGTTGAATGCCTTTCTTGCTAAGAGGGAGTGTTGAAAATAGCAACAAGAAATGCTAAAAATAGCATTGCTATAAATAGCATTTCAAGATATACTCCAACTCTGTTGGAGATAACAAAAATTAGAAATGCTAAAAATAGCATTTCTCTAAATATAATTTCAGGATATATTCCAATTTTGATTTTTCCTTTAGTCAAAATTGAGAATCAAAATTCGAATAAATAATTAATTAATTCATCTTGAGTTAATTAGTTGGAGAAAATCAAACATGAATTCTTTGTGAAGACATGCAACAATTATCCCTTTGATTGAGGAAGTTATCCCTTAATTAACGAGATAAGGATGAGCTGTATTTGAGTTGTAAATAGTTAGCTCAGTTAACTTAGTTAAGTCCAGTTAAAGTAGTTCCAAAAAGTTTGTGGAACTAATTGTGAGTTCAGTCAGTTAATGCATGCATGCATGCAACTAGCGTTCTCTAGATAACTAAATATTCTCTCATAAATAACTCATGCATGTCAGTTCAGACAGAGACCCAGTTAAGATTAAAGGAATGGACAATGTACTATCAGTTGGAGGAATTTTTCTATAAAGGAAACTCATCCATGCAGAAGGAATTAACTTCTTCAGGATTGTGCAGTTAATTTAGAGGTCAGTGTTGTGTGTGAGGTGAGAATCACACAAGTTGCAGCTAGAAGACCTAGGAGAAACTGCGGAAGGAAATAGGAGGCTTGGAGGACTGAAGGTAGGCACACGTATTATCTATTCTATCTATGAGCAGCAGTGAGGGATTGTACCGAGAGCTGGATATATTGTGAGCTAAAGCTTTGTGTAATCTTGAGATATTTCCACTTGTATGATAATACAGATAGAGGGGTTTTTATCTGAGGCTTTCCCCAAAGTATTCTTCTGTGTTTCATGTGTGATTGAATCTTCTTCTCTGTTATAGGTGCTCTGGTTGATCTTGCTCAAAATTGATTAAGATTCCGCAAGTTTGATTGTAGAAGTACATTAAGTATTTTTCTTTAGTACATTGCATAATCAGTTTAATCTACAATTTCTCTACAAGATGTGTAGAGAGCAGAATTTCTACAACCATAACTGGGGAACTTGAATTATTTGTATGCACTATATATTTTGGGTTGATTGATTAGTTAACTAGATGATCACTGAGTTTGACTAAAGTCCCACTGCACAACTGACCTTCCACTATTTCCTCCAATAGTTAGAACTAGTTTACTGAAAACAACTTGAGATAAATGACTTTGATTACTACACATTAGCAATTACACATGCTTAACTGAACTCTAACTCCTCCAATAAGAATTTATGGAGTAAACTGGGTGACATAAGCCATGTCATTCAATTTAATTCCATCCATGTTGTCTAGTAATGTAGAAATTCAAAATTTCTCAATTTAATCAAGGAAAAATCAAATTGAGAATTTCTTGCTGCACTTTTCAACACTCTTCCACATAAATCTAATCCATGTTCCGATGAAATCAGAAGTTCCAACACAAAAATGTGTTGATAACAATAACTAGTGGATAGAAGTAGCGTTCAAAATGAATCAAACAATAAAAAAAACACATATTAAAATACAATTGATGTAGACCTCGAAAAGTACTCTAACTATGTTAATGCCTATCCACGTTGAGTGAAAGTGCATCCATCGCTCCTTTCACAAAGCACACCTCTGTTGTCTACCTCCATCAACCTAAATCCCATAAGTTGTTGTAAGCCTCCATCGCTCCGCTTCCTGAAAAACCCATCAGCAACGTAAAGATAGACTCCTAATCCTTTACCTTTTTTACTAGTGCCTCACATTGAAATTTATTTTGTCTTAAAATCCACCATTATGTAGTAGTGCTGAATGAAAGGACAAAGAAGTTGTCTTCAGTCATATCAACAAAGATAAAAGGGGTAGAAGAGGAATTGATGTCCAAGAAATCTTTCCAGGAAAAGTTTTCCCATTCTTCAGAGTTGGCTATCCCCACAAAATGAAGAGCCCAAAAAATCATTGTCTTTATATAAGATAACGTGAATGGTAAGTGAAATAGCAGCCTCGATATAGGTGCAGGACAATAATAGCCTGCAACCTGGCAGACTTTGGTCACACTGTTAGAGTCAATTTTGTAGTTTTTAGATAATATTGTCTTAAATTTATATGTTTTGTCTTAATTGCTAATTGTCTTAAATGGGTTTTGTCTTAAGTGGCCACTGTCTTAAATATAAAGTTTTGTCTTAAAATAATTTTGTCTTAAACTGTTTTTGTCTTAAAATATTTTTGTCTCAAATTTTTCTTGTCTTAAATATAAAGTCGTCTTAAAATATTTTTGTCTCAAACTGTTTTTATCTTAAATTAAAATTTTTTTCTTAAATATTTTTGCGTTAAATTGTTTTTGTCTTAAATATAAAGTTTTGTCTTAAAATGTTTTTCTCTTAAACTGTTTTTGTCTTAAATTTTATATTTATGACAATTCAATTTATATTAAATTTTAATGCAAAATAACTAAAATAAAAAGTGAAGTTTTAAGATAGATTTATTTTGTATTTAAAAAATGTCTTAAAAGTAATCTTGGTGTAGTAGTGGTAGAAGACTTCAACTTCTCACTAGATTTGAAACAGTTCCACACACTGCACTAAACTAGTTTTGGTGGTCATATTTAAACCACGGTTTGTTGAGACCTCAAGTTCTCTCACTTTATTTCATCATTTCAAAGAACATATTCAGCCTATTGTTGTCATGCATTGTTGTATTTTTGTATTATAGTTTTCGTCTTGGACTCGTATATACCCCTTCAAATTAAGGGGGATGTTGGACACTTAATCCGCTAAAGGTTGGTGTTATGGAAGTTAAACAATCACTATGGTCTAGGAGCCCTTGGAATATGAAACCAATGGTCATAAAGATTGTATATATGTATATATTTGTGAATATAGATGTATCTCATAATTATCTTTGATATCTTTGATATGTTTAACACCTGTATCTATTACCGTAATCCTAAGTTTGTCATGTACCTAAAGCTCATGCAAATAGAAAACAAGAGAAATTATGCCAACAACATAGCTACCATGGCCTCCAAAACCTCTTTCCAATAGATAAGGGTCTACATTCCTTGTAACGTTGTTCCAATCTTAAGATTGAATTATGCAATATCCTATAATTAAATCATTTTCTGAGGATGTGTTAAAAGAAGGAAAATTCGAATGTGGGTTTCTTTTCAAACAACTTACAATAGCGGAATCTTGGGAAATGTTTCACGCATCTTCTTATGTAATTTCCTGCCAAATATCATGTCTACTTGAGATGCCTATGGTAGGCTAGTTAGTTGCACATGCTTTTATAATTTTGAGATGCCCACGGTAGGCTGGTCATCTCCACGTGTTTTTTTAATTTCGTAAATATGTAGAGCTTTCTATGTGATTTTTATTTTTAAAGGATATCATAAGTAAGAATTAGCACAACTACATTTATTAATATGGTTGATATATGTTAATAGGCATATATGAAGCATATATACAACTGCATTTTCCAATATGGTTAATATATGTCCATAGGCATATATCAACAACATTAATAATTATTATGTGTATTTTTTATAAAAACCAACCATTTATAATTATTAATAACTATATAAATAATAACAACCATATTCTTATATATTTATGATTATTATATTAATATTATATTATATATTAAAATAATATTAAGTTATTTTATAATATATTATTTAATATTGATAATGATGACGGTGGTGGTGGTTAACGTCCATTGAGACCAAATTGGTCTATCTGACCTATAATTTTCTTAGTTTTTAATTGTATGGCTCCTCGTCTTTCTTGGTGAGATTGGTGTTGTAGCTTTCTTTTTTTTCTCTACAGTCTTCCAACTTCCTTTATCTTGCATCTCCTTCATCTCTTCTGGTTCTTGAGAAATTGGTGTCTTAGCTTCGCAATCTGTTGTGTTCATCCTTTTGAAGACATTTGGAGAAGAAGTTTGGTCTAGGAGATTTTATTTGCTGTTAAAAGAAGATTTATTTTGTGCAATATTCGAATCCTCATAACTATTGATGCTTGACGGGTTGTCGAGTTGGGCGGGGCTTTCCCCCCCTCCTTGTTTTGAGAGTTGTTTCTTTCTTGCCCGATTTCTTGTAATTCAGAGTTTTCTCGAGAGTATTCTTCTTTGGTGACAGTGTAGTTTTCTTTTTGTGCTCCTTCCCACCATGTAGATCTGTGGTGATTTTTTCTAACATTTTTCTGAGAGGCTTTTGGGCAATTTTTGATTAGATAACCTACCTCAAAGCAGGATCAACATCTGAAGAGGACACTTTCATAATCGAGTTTCTGGTTCCACACATAGTCTTTACTTGTTAGGTTTATTTCAGCTGGGAATCTGGTTCTAAAGTCCATTTCCACACAGATGTGTGCATAGGTGGTTCTGACATATTCCTCTATTTCTAAGCACTTGCAGTAAAATCTCCCAATTGCATTTCCAATGGCTTTTAACGAGGAGAAATTCTAGAGATGCAAGGGTAGGTTTGGCAATCTCACCCAAACTGGTGCTAAGGTTGTGACTGTTGTTGAGGGATCAAATGATGGGTTCCATGGCTTCATGAATAGCCCTGAGTGTTCCCAAAACCAAGGGCTAGAATCTAGAATGCATTGTCTGCTTTCAGGGTTTTCAAAATATACTATAAAGAAACTCCTAGCACAGGGGTAGATATTAATTGCATTAGAAATGACAGGCTTCCATACCTTTGAGATCCAACTGTGGAGAGCTATCAGTCGCAGCCAAAAACCATTAAACTGACAGATTATGGTACTTTCAGAAAACTTCAGAACCTCATCGAGTGAGGTCTGGACCACTTGGACAGTGGGAGCTGGGGCTTCACTGACGATATGGGTAGGAGCTTTCCCCCCAGAGGCGGATGGAACTAAGTCAACAACTATTTTTGCGAAGATGGGAGCCATCTGGAGTAGAAGATACCTACCCGCAAGAGATTAGACCCCACCGCAAAAGATACTTGGCCGTAGAAGATCCGAAGAGATTTCTCAAATACCATATAACATCCGAAGATCCGAAGACCACGGGAGATGATCCGAAGATCAAAAAAGATCATAAGGGATTTCTCCTGATTATAGGTAACTTCGATATGGAGAATAGGCTTTTTGTGGTTATGGAGATCGACGTTGGATCAAAACCCTACTGTGCAACGGCCCTCTGAAGACCGTAGAAGATGATCCGAAGATCAGTGGTGTATAAGCACGTAGTATAATACAATACATAAAGGATCTTGGAGGGTCATCGTGATTTTGGAATCCAGTTTACTTCCTATTTATGTGTCATTTGTTCCCACGAATCTGAAGATCTGAAGACCGCAGGAAGACTGAAGATCTGAAGACCACAGGAAGACCGAAGACTATAGGAAGACTGAAGATCTGAAGACCGATCTTCAATTTCAAAGTATTTAATATAATTTAAATATTTAATAATAATATTAACTGATAATAATATTAGTAAGATTAATTAACAATAATAATCTTAATAACAATAATTATTTTCGTAAATGTGGTTGATATAGGCATAAGGCTTTATTTCTGTCTATAACACAAACTATTGATAAATATATAATAAAAATAACAACATAGTAATTTATTATTCCTTTTTTATAAAATGTAAATAAATGATTACTTATTTTATTAAAAATAAAATAAATTTTAATATTGTTTTTCAAAAAAATATAAATAGTTTTATTGTATTTTATTTTATTTGATAAGCTATAATAATAATAATAATAATAATAATAATAATAATAATAATAATAATAATATTAATATTAATAATTTACTAGTAATAATTAATAAATAATAGTTAAATAGTTAATTATTGTTAAAAAATAATAATATTTTTTAATTAAATCTTATTAAATAATAATAATATGAATATTAATTAATTAAATAAAAATTTTCAGTATTTAGGCTTTTGTGATCCATAACGAACTAAGCACAATGTTTCCGTACAAATCACATACGAGAAATTTTTGGGTAACACGCTTTGAACCAAATAAAAGGGCAAACCATGGAAAGGTAATTAATTCTTTTTTACATAATAATAATTAATAATGATAATAATTAATTATTTGTCACAATGTGACATTAGACCATGATTGACCCTCGTTGGCCATGGTTGATTTTCATATTAAGACAATCATTGTCACCAAGCGACTTTTGAGCATGGTTGAGCATGGCTGACTATAATTCACCATATTTGACCCAAAGGAATAACAAACCATTGGGGTTAATACTAAAAACCAAATATTGACCATGGTTGACCACGACTGACCATGGTTGACCATGATCAACCATGGCTGACCATGGTTGACCATGATTATCCATGATTGTCCATGATTTTTATATGGAGACAATTTTTGTCACAATGCGACATCTCACCATGGTTGACCATGGTTGACCATGATTGATATTATAAACCCAAGTTAATAATAAACCCAAGGGATTGATATTATGAACCCAAGGAAAAATAAATCTTAGGGATTAATACTAAAACCCTATGATTGACCATGGTTGACAATCATTGACCATGATTGATATTATAATCTTAAGGGAATAATAAACCCAAGGGATTGATATTATAAACCCAAAGGAATAATAAACCCAAGGGATTAATACTAAAACCCCAAGGGATTATGAACCAAGGGAATAATATTAAACCCAAGCGACTAATATTATAAACCCAGGGTATAAAAACCCTAAGATAAATATTAAAAATACTAAAATAAACATGGTTGAGGACGATTGATTTTCATATTGAGACAATCCTTGTCACAATCTGATGTTGGAGCATGGTTGACCATGGTTGAACATGGTTGATTATGGTTAACCATTGTTGAATAATATTAAACCCTAGGAATATGAACCCTTAGATCAATACACCCAAAGGATTGATAATATGAATCCAAGGGAATAATAAACTTAAGCAATAACAATTATAAACCCAAGGTAGATAAACCCTAACATCAATATTATAAACCCTAAAATAAACATGGTTTGCCATGGTTGTTTTCGATATAGAGACAATCCTTATCATAATGGAATGTTGGACCATGGTTTACCATGTTTGATTTTCATATTGAGACAATCTTTGTCAAAATGCAACGTTAGACCAACCATGGTTAATTTCCCTACTGAGATTTGTTTGACCATGGTTGAACATGGTTGGTTATGATTGACCATGGTTGAACATGGTTGGTTATGATTGGCCATGGTTGAAAATAATTAATATTATAAACCCAATGGATTGATATTATAAACCCAAGGGAATAATAAACCTAAGGGATTAATAATAAACCCCCAAGGGATTATGAACCTAAAGGAATAATATTGAACCCAAGGGACTAATATTATAAACCCAATGTATATAAACCCTAAGATAAATATTATAAACACTAAAATAAACATGATTGACCATCATTGATTTTCATACTCAAACAATCCTTATCACAATTCTACGTTGGACCATGGTTAACCATGGTTGTTCAGGGAAAAAGACCCAAGTGATTGATAAGATAAACCCAAAGGAACAATAAAACCAAGGGATTAATACTAGAACCCGAAGGGATTGTGAACTTAAGGGAATAATGTTAAACCCAAGGAACTAATATTATAAACCAAAGGTATAATAAACATAAGGGATAACAATTATAAACCCAAGGTATATAAACCCTAACATCAATATTATATACCGTAAAATAAACATGGTTGACCATGGTTAACCATGGTTGATTTTCATATAGAGATAATCCTTTTCACAATGTAACGTTAGACAATGGTTAACCATGGTTGACCATGATTTTTTTTCATATCAAGACAATCTTTGGTAGAATGCAACATTAGACCATGGTTGATTTCCATATCCAACCTTGCTTTACCATGGTTGAACATGGTTATTTATGTTTGATTATGGTTGACATTAATTAATATTATAAACTAAATGGATTGATATTATAAACCCAAGGGATTAATACTAAAACCCCAAGGGAACAATATTAAGCCTAAGGGATTAATATTATAAACCCAACATATATAAACCCTATGATAAATATTAGAACCACTAAAATAAACATGATTGACCATCGTTGACTTTCATATTGAGACAATCATTATCACAATTCCATGTTGGACCATGCTTGACCATGGTTGACATCATAGTAAACCATGGTTGATCGGGGAATAATAAACCCAAGCGATTGATATTATAAAACCAAGGGATTAATACTAAAAACCCAAGGTATTATGAACCTAAGGGAATAATATTAAACCCAAGGTACTAATATTATGAACCCAAGATATAAAAACTCTAAGTTCAATATTAAAAATACTAAAATAAACATGGTTGACCATGGTTAATTTTCATATTGAGAAAATCCATGTCACAATGCGACATTGGACCATGGTTGACCATGCTTGAACATGGTTGATTATGGTTGACCATTTTTGAATAATATTAAACCCTATGAATATGAACCCTTACATCAATAAACCAAAGGGATTGATATTATAAACCCAAGGGAATAGTAAACCTAAGTGATAAAAATTATAAACCCAACGTATATAGACCGTAACATGAATAGTATAAACCATAAAATAAACATGGTTGACCATGGTTGATTTCCATATAGAGACCATCATTTTCACAATGCAACATTGGACCATGGTTAACCATGGCTGATCATGATTGATTTTCATATCGAGACAATCTTTTCCATAACACAGCTTTGGACCATGGTTGATTTACATATCCATATGGTTTGACCATGATTGAACATGGTTGGCTATGATGTACCATGATTTACCATGATTAATATTATAAACCCAAGGGAATAACAAACCTAAGCGATTAATACTAATACCCCAGGGATTATGAACCCAAGGGGATAAGATAAAACCCAAGGGAGTAATATTATAAACCCAACATATATAAACCCTAACATAAATATTATAAACACTAAAATAAACATGATTGATGATGGTTTATTTTCATATTGAAACAATCCTTATCACAATGCCATGTTGGACCATGGTTGACCACGATTAATTCTCATATCGAGACAATCTTTGTCACAATGCGATATTGGACCATGAATGATCCACTTAATCATGGTTGATTTTCATATCGAGACAAATTTTTGTCACAACACAACGTTCAAACATGTTTGACCATGATTGACCATCGTTGACAATGTTTGATTCTATAGGACATGGTTTACCATCATCAACCATGGCTAACCATGGTTGACCATTATTATCCATGATTGTCCATGCTTTTTATATGGAGACAATTTTTGTCATAATGCGAGATCCGACCATGATTGATAATGGTTTACCATTGTTGGTTATGGTTGACCATGATTGATATTATAAACCCAAGCGATTAATAATATGAACCCAAGGGAATAATATTAAATCCAAGTGACTAATATTATAAACCCAGAGTATAAAAACCCTTAAATAAATATTAAAAATAATAAAATAAACATGGTTGAGCGCGATTGATTTTTATGTTGAGACAATCCTTGTCACAATCTGATGTTGGACAATGGTTGAACATGACTATTTATTCTTGACCATTGTTGAATAATATTAAATCCCAGGAATATGAACCCTTAGATCAATAAACCCAAGGGAATAATAAACCTATGGGATAAAAATTATAAACCCAATGCATATAAACCTAACATGACTATTATAAACCCTAAAATAAACATGGTTGACCATGGTTGATTTCCATATTAGATTAATCTATTGTGATATTGACATAATCATAAATAGTTGGACTAATATTTAACGCTTAATATTGGGGTTTTATAAAACCAAGAGATTATTAATATTATAAATGCAAGAGATCAAATAAACCCAAGACATTAATATTATAAAAACAAATGATTAATAAATGAAAGAGATCAATATATCCAGGGAGTCAATAAACCCAACAAACTAATATTAAAAACCCAAATGATTAATAAACCTTAGGAATTAATATTTTAAGCTCATGGGATTAATAAAACCAAGGGATTAAATTATAAACCGAATGAATTATTAATATTATAAACATGAACAATGAAAACATCCAAGCGTTTAATATTATAAACTCAAGGAATTAATAAAGTCAAGGGAAAAATATCAGAAACCCAAGGGATCAAAAAATGCAAGGGATCAATATTAAAACTAGAAGGGATTAATGAAGCCTATGAATTAATATTTTAAACCCAAAGGATTGATAAACCCACATGACTATGAATATTATAAACCCAAGGGATCAATAAACCCTAAGGATTGTTAATATTATAAACCCAATAGTTTAATAAACTTAAGGGATAAACATTGTAAACCTAAGGGATTAATATTAAATCTTAGGACTATTATTTAACCCTTAATATTGGGGATTAATAAACCCAAGGGATTAAATGATAAACCTAAGGAATTATTGATATTATAAACTTAAAGAACAAATAAACCTAAGTGTTTAATATTATAAGCCCAAGGAAATAGTAAACCCAACAAAATAATATTACAAACAAAAAGGATTAATAAATCCAAGCGATTAATAAACTCGAGGAATCAATAAACCCAACAAACTAATATAAAAACCAAAGAGATTAATAAAACCTAAGAATTAATATTTAAAACTCAAGGGATTAATAAACCAAAGAGATTATTAATATTATAAACCCAACCATTTAATATTATAAACCCAAAAAATTAGTGAACCCAAGGGATAAATATTAAAAACCTAAGGGATCTAGAAGCTCAAGGGATCGATATTACAAACACAGAAGATTAATAAACCCTAAGAATTAATATTCTAAACACAAAGGATTGATAAACTCACATGATTATTAATAGTATAAACCCAATAGATCACTAAACTTTAGATATTGTTAGTATTATAAAACCAAAGAATAAACAAACTAAAGGGATAAACATTATAAACATAACAGATTAAACCCTTAATATTGGAGTTTAATAAACCGAAGGAATTATTATTATTATAAATCCAAGGGATTATTAATATTATAAATACAAGGGATGAATAAACCCAATGCATTAATAATATTATAAACCCAAGACATTAATATTATAAAAACAAATGATTAATAAACCTAAGCAATGAATAAACCCAGAGAATAAATAAATCTAACAAACTAATATTAAAAACCTAAACGATTAATAAACACTAGCAATTAATATTTTAAAGTCAAGGGATTAATAAACTCAAGAGATAAAATGATAAACCAAATGAATTATTAATATTATAAACTCAAAGAACAAATAAACCCAAGCATTTAATATTATAAACCCAAGAGAAAAATATTATAAACTTAAGGGATGAAAAAATGCAGGGGATCAATATTAAAAATGGAAAGGATTGATATTTTAACCCCAATGGATTAATATTATAAACTCAATTTGTTTAAACCCCAAGGTAAATATTATAAATCTAAAAATAAACATCAATGACCATGTTTAGCCATTGTTGATTTTCATATTGAGACAATCTTTGTTACAACGTGATGTTGGACCATGTTTGACCATGATTCGCCATGGTTGATTATGGTTTTCATCTTAAGACAATATTCATCATAACACAATGTTCAACAAGGCTCAGGATGATTGGTTTTGAAAATGAGAGAATATATGTCATATTAAATATTTTAAACTTCCCAAGTCCTAAATCCATGACATCAATATTATAAATGTAAATAATGCTATAATACAAAACAATAATAATAAACATAAACCACAATCAATATAAGAATCACATTGTAAACCATTAAGACATCAATAAAAAATTAATATGAATACATTAATAATAATACACTATAAATTATTAAATCATGATAATCCATCAACATATTCAAAATAACACATTTATATCACTACATTATAAACAATAAATAAATTTTAAAGCATAAATACATTAATACCTATACATGAATATATTAATAGTATAAATATCAAGAATATTGATATAAAAAGAGAACATGAAGCCCCAACAATAATATTATAAATCTCAATAGTATTTTCATTTATGAAAGACGAGCAAAGCGAAGAGACCCATACAAAAGACCAAAGCAATTACAAATGCAAGATAAAAAAAAAAAAAAAAAAAAAAATAGTAACACCATCATTGAAGAAAAGGAACATAAATGCAAAAACACATCTAAATTGCACACATTGGATTTAAAGAAGAACACCATGATAGGACATTTTAAGACCAAATATATATAGTTTTCTATATAACAACAACAACGTGAATAAAAGAAATCAATTTCACAGACATTGCAATGACATAAAGAACATTGAAATTAGCATATATTTTTTGTATTCTTTACATCAAATAATTCCACTACAAAATTAAACTTGAAACAGTGCATCAAAAGTCACCTATGGAATAACCTCTTCCAAAACACAACCAGACCGATGACAAAAGTAGCACCAATTCAAATCAACAGGATAATAATCACGATACTTAATTCTTTCCAACCAATTCCTTCTTGTTCTTCTACGAGACTCCCTGTGGTGCACATGTTATAAGTATTTTACATTTTTTTTCGTTTCATCTAACACACAAAGATGATTATCAATAAAAGCATGATGGAGCCCATGTTTTCTATCAAACTTGTTCCGAAGATACGAAAGAAAACTTATTGCTCTAGAAATATTGTGCACTGTTATGGCATAATAGATGACATCATTATTGTTCGTATATGCATTTGAAAGACAAAACAACAAAATCAAAATTAATACACATAGGCACAAATAAATAAGCATAGATATATATACATAAAACATAACACCCCATTTTTATATATGTTAAAAAACATAATCTTATAAATCTCATGCTATAAAATAATCTAATGTTACATGAACCAAGTGATATAAAACATTCTAGATATATATACCTCACTTCACAATACAATGGATAGAACTGTGGAAATAGAATAAAATCGTGGCCAATATTCAAAAAATGATTATTGGACATGCTGATGGCCAATTTGCAAAACCTCCATTTTGCATTTGATGATGTAATATGAATCTACAATATTAATATCGATATGAACCATTTATAAAATTAATTTTGAATGATTGGTTCATATAACTCGTTGTTTATGTCTAAATAGTTTTTTGAACAATAGTCACTTAAATAAAAAAAATAAATTGAATAACATAACACGATGTAAAAAACTTTCTCAAATATTACTATGAATATGATAAATGTATTAATGTCATAAATAAATGAAAATGAATATTATATTAAAAGTAAATCAAGAAGACCATAAAAGCAATTAAAAAAAAAATTATATAAAAAGGTCACAATGTTATTAGTTGTATGTCATAGTGCTATGGACTTAAATCGCTCATCTTATTTCTTCTTAATAATAAGATATGCACTATGTTTCATCTTGACATAACCTTGAAAAGAGAAAAGCTATAATAAACCATCTGTTGCTTTCACTGTTGATATTGGCTGTGAAGGTTAGGCGTTGTTTCTCTTTACCTTCCATGATGTGAAAAACTCATTGGTGATGATTCCAGGCCCATTTAGCTTCGTGCTTTTCTTATCAGTAAAAATAGAAGAATATTTACCATGTGTTGCCCATTTTTTTTTTAATTATTGAAAGCATGCATATGAAATCCTTTCATATTCATTCAATCTCCATGCAGTCACGTCTTTTTTTGTCTTCTGCTATGTTTGCAAAACAATTAATAAATGATCTTTGGTAATTACTTTTTATTTAATTTTCCATGCGATGTGATTTGCATAAGGTCTCCCTATCGCTCTTCGTGTCGAGAGAAGCACAACTACTGCTAGAAATATAGAAAGCGGTCAAGGAGAATCCAATCGTGAGAACCGAACATGCACGCAGCAGATATTTCATACCTAAACGTTGCTGTGATTTTTATTTTTCAAGGATACCATAAGTAAAAATTATTTTGACCTTGTATTCTTGGAATATATCATTCCATAGAGACAAATTTGCACACATAGATATTGGATGTAATTCTTTTTATTTACTGCAATTGAGAAAAAGCATAATTTTGCAGAAGAACTATTTGTTTTTAACTCCTTGAAATGCCTAGTCCCTAATAAAACATTTGTTCAAGGTATAATGCATAGAATATCTTAATATTTTTTGTTGTTGCTGCTGTATACACCTTCGTGCATCTAAAATGCTTCATCATTTCTCTCTAACACAACAGTCGATCTGGCGACAAAATCGAGACTAGAGCTTGCAATGCAATATCAAAAGAAGTTGAAATTCAAGAATCTTTGAGCATATCATAGCATGGAGGAATTTCATTAGGGGTTGGAGCAAGTTGTATGATGGAGGAAGGGTAGGCAGGGAGGTATCACAGGTGTTCTGCACACTATTTTCCAAAATTGATCAACAAAGACTAGGAAAACCAAAGATCTAGCTATTTTGACCTAATTTGACCTAAAAACCAGAAACATGATGAACAGAAGTTTATTGGCAGAAAATCATGCAATATAACTGTGTAAGATAAGTAAGAATAGATTCTAAACATGCAAGTACAACTGGTATCAACTTCCCTAACTAAAATTCTAACACTAGCAATTACATGAAGAGGCAAAAACAGTTTTTTTGTGGCAGCAAGTATGCCTTGGTCTCAGCTCATGGTCCCAAGGAGGGAGAGATGAGATCAATGATTGCTTGATGGCATTTTTGCAGATATTTTCTGTTACCAAACTACCAAATCAACATGAAGCATGAAAAACTATCTCAATCATCAAAACAACCTAAGTAACAAAGCAAGATTCTAACCTAAATAATAGAAATTATTCTATGAATGCAGCAAAGACACATAAAAGTATACAAAGGAGGTACTGGCACTTGGGTTGGGCCCAACCCCAAGAGCTATAGCCTCCTAAGAAAGATCAAAGCTAGTGCAAAGCTGGATTCATATTTATTGATCAAAAAATAAAAGTTACATCCCAAAAATTGTCTACAAGAAAAAACTCGAAAATGTGTTGATACAGAGCTACACTAAAGTGTGAAAATAGACTAACAAAATGACTAACCTACTGACTAAAATATAACTAACATGTCACTAACTCTTGAGTAACCAAACTGAGGCCCTAAGCCTTCTTATTTTTACAAATTGAGGACCCTAACAGTCCTCCTAAACTTTAGGAACTCGGCTGCCAAAACTTGCAGTTAACAACAACTTTACTAGCCCTTCTTGACTGCCCTTGTGATCATCGATGTGGTGGCCCTTGAACTCCAAGATGCTGATGGAGAATTCGAGGTAAGGGCTCATAAATAAAGGGGACACCTTCCTACAAATCCTCTCCCTTGTTCTTCCATGAATTTGGCTGCCATGTGCTCATTAAAACCTTTGATTTTGTCTCAAAATTGACCAAAAATCTCCATAAAGCACACATTAGACTTTTTGGCATAATGACTAACCCAATTCACTCTATTAGCATAAATATAATCAAAAGCGTGCAATAAACTAATGAGAATGGTGGATTAAGTTGAATTATGAGGTTAAATGAGCCCATATAATTACCCATTTCTGGGGCTCATCATCACCCCCCTATTGAAAGTGTTGCTCATCCTCTGAGAAACTAATATATCTCTTCATCTTTGATGGCCGTGGTGGCCTCGCTATCATCCCAAGCTTCTGATGTGGTCTACTCATGTGTGCCATAAAATCCTGCCTTCTTGTCCATGTCCTTCGACTGCTCCTCCTATTCTGCTTCTTTGAATTCTTGTGCTTTTCCTGGCCTTTAAATACAGGGAGGCCTACCTTCTTCCTTTTCCTTTTATTGTTTTGTAGGTGTGCTTAATGCAGCGAGCACAACTACTACTTCCCTTGCCAACGTTGCAGGGGATTTCTCCTTTTGCTGTTCTTTTCCTTCACTTCCTATAGAAATCTCTATGCCCCCTATTTCTGCTTGTGTCCCTGATATCTCAGGGTGTGTCTCTTCTTCCTTTTTTTCCTCTTCTTTTGTCTTCTCTGCCTCTGTTAGCTTTGCTTCCTCACACTCTGTTTTGGTTTTCTTCTCATCTTGCTTAGTTTCTTCCTTCTTTGCTTTAGTCTTTTCCTTTTCCGTTTCGGGTCTTCCTTCTCATCTTCTGTTTTGATTTCCTCCTCTGTTTCAAGTTCTTCTTTCTCCATTTTGGTATTTTGCTCTTTTTCTATTTCCTCCTCATCTTCCCCTACCATATTTCTAAAAATATCCCTATCATGATGTGTAGTGATTGCTAGAAATGTTTAGGTGTGGAGGAAGGAGACAAACTTTCAAAACCAGAAATGGAGAAATGGTTGAGGTTTGTCTTTTTGGAATCAAGAATTTCTCATGTTCTTCTTTTTCACAACATCAATTTTCAATTTTTCCTTCAAACTGTTTCCAACTTGAATTTGCTTCTCAGTTTTTGACAAAAATCAATACTTTTGACAGAACAGAGAATATTTATAACACAGTGTTTTTTCTTCAAAGAGTGGATAGTCTTGCAAATTTTGCTTTTCACAGGTTGGCTTCTACGGTTGCATCCCTTTTTTTCAGAAGAATGTGAGAAAGAAAAGGAAAGATTTTGGATGCAGAGCGGAAAAACGGAGAGACTGTGTAGAACTCAGAGAAGGAAAAAAACACAGGCCGACTTTTAAGCTTCACTTCCCTTTCTTTCAACCCAATACTGTGTTTTTAATCCTCCACCTTATATAAATATATCATATGTAGAGTATTTTCCCAAGCCTACTTCTTTTCAAGCTTGAATTTTGAAAAAAATCTCAAATTTTCTGGCTGCAGAACTGCTCTCTACCCTTCTTGTAGAAATCTTCTTATAGACAGTGTTCCTATAGAATGAAACTATGCTTCCTGTAGAGCCCGATAGGTGAGAGATTTTCAAAAAAACAGGCAGAAATCTAGCGGAGGATGACTGGTTAGCTACTCTGGAAGTGGTAGATGCGTACTCAAGTCGAGAACATCATGAAGGCATAGTGAACAAAGAGTGGTGAATGCATTAACTGAGCTGTCTTTTAACTGTTGGTGTGATTTGTGGTGAGGAGACGAGGTGGCCAGATGTACATTGGCCCCATGTAGACTGCAGTGTTGTTATGAAACTATATGCTGCTTGCTCGTAATCACTTCCATCAATTACGTTGGAGTTTAAACAACCATCACTACCTGTTTTCAGTTTTCTTCCCAAGATGGCTAAGCACACGTGCCGATTGCACCCACTAAGCACTGTTTGAACTAGACGAGGTGTTATTTGAACTGGATGAGGGTGGCCAGTTAGTTGGACACCGATCTTGTTTAATCACAACCATCTCACTGTCCATGCAGTTCTTAAATTACATTCATGTAACAGAGGAACAGGTTTAGTCACGTACTTGGAAGTCGAATGAATTTGCTGTGAGGTGTTGTGGCCTTTCCTTCTGCTGCATGCCTTTGTTTTTGTGGATGCATGCTGGTATGGTTGCTGATACAAGGCTATTTTTCTTGTGCAGGTATCCTCTCGTTGGATCTAAGCTGCAGGATTCTGTTTCAACGTTCAGATTTGCACCCTCATGCTGCTGATGCTGGAATTTTACAGGACAACGACTTGTTTTGTCCATAGCTCCCAAACGATAGACCAGATTGACCTGAAACTTTCTAAGAATGTTTATATCATCATTATTCACCTCCCGTAGCAAAATTGTGGTCAATGGATGCACAGATTTTGAGAAAAACTGAAAATGGCTGAAGGTGACAGAGGTCAATTTCTCGAAAACTGTGAACTAGAATTGGCTGAAATTACTTGGGAATGTTACTATCACCCACATGCATCTCCTCGTGAAACAAGTTTTAAAATGGATGCATGGATATGGAGAAAATACAAAATGTGCTGAAGGTGATGGACGTTAATTTCTTGGAAATTGTGCACTAAAATTGGCTGAAATTGCTTGGGCATGTTGCCATCATCCCTATACAGCTCCCCATAAAACAATTTTCTAAATGGATGCACGGTTTTCAAGTTAGGGAAAAAACAAATTTCTGCTCTATGTATTTTTGTATCAAAGCATTTTATAGTTTCTGCATAGTAAGGAAAAGATGAGCATGGGTTGTAATGCAGACTCAGGTCTCAGTTGATGAGGAATCTAGATAGAGGGTAATAGGTATGGTGAGTGAAAAATGATTGCTTGATTTGTCATTAAGGAGTTTTTGTTGGTAGTATGAAGAAAATAGGATTTCTGTGTGTGACTGTGCAGGAGCATTAAAAAATGAGTGCAATGGAGGTGTACAGAGATGGAAAAAGGTGACATATGGTGATGGATGGAAGAAGGGATTTTTACAGGCCTCATGGACAAAATCCCAACCTTCGGGTCCTCCTCGAAGATCGATCTTGGCTTGTTTGTAGGCTCTACATGATCTTCCTGTAGAAGACACAGAACTTCCTGTAGAAGACATAGAACTTCCTGTAGAAGGTGAAATCTCAATCCGAATGAGACCAAATCTTGGGAAAGGGTAGTGGTCATAGAGGAATGGATTGTGAGGGATGCTTGTAGCCTGGTGCTGACCTCTATCTTTGTTTTGTGCTATCCTCCTAACCTGCAATGTCCTTCCTGTAGCATGCAATTATTCAACAGAAATTAGGTTTATTTTTCTTTTTCTCTTTTCGTCTTTCTTTTTCTCTTCTTTTTTTTGAAAACAACTAGGGCGCCTCAATGAGGTTTTCACCCTAATTGCCTACCCTGGGCACCTCCAAGGGAGGTTTTCACCCAGGGATCTTATTCCCTTTTTCTTTTCTCTTATTTCTAACCCATTGACCGCCTCATGGAGGTTTTCAATCAATGAGCCAATCTGAGGTGCCTCCAAGGAGGTTTTCACCTTAGATTTTTATTCTTTTCTCTTATTTTCCATTTTTTTTTTAAATTTTTTTTTTTTCTTTTTTTTCTACCCTACCCTACTTGAAAAACAAAATCATTTTCAAGTATAAGAATACTTCCAATGGAGCCATGTTCACATCGAGATGATAGGCAAAATCATGTGGAGGCTTGAAATGCATGCATTGACAGGTATCCAAATTTCAGAGACCAAATGATTTGACTTTGAAGGGATCCAACATAGCTGAGGAAGAGAGTATTGCTACAACGTAGGGACCGTTTGGAACCACACCTCAATATAGCTCTAACATCCTTGGTCTTTTTGCTGATCTGGATCATTCTTCATGTCACCTTCTACCATGACCTTCTCATCTTCCTTCTTTTGTTGATTTTTCTCTAGAATACATGGAGGATTTGATGGTAACCATGAAGAAGCTCTCTCGATCTCTGATTCTATTGTCTTCAATGATATCAATATAATCTCTTTCTTGCAATATTCTTCCTAAGCTATGGTGAATATCATTGAGCTCAAAAGGAGTTGTTTGGAAATGTTGTACCTCATCTTTGCAATTGGGTTGAGCTACTCCAATGTGTGGGTTTGGAAATGGTGGTATGGGTAGTTGAGTGGGGGTGTATATTTGAGATGGATGTGGATGGGTTGTGGTTGGGTAGGTGGTGGAGGAAAAGGAGAGGGAGGAGTGTTGTACTAGGGCCTCCACCCTTGATGAGGTGCATTCCACTGAGGCTGTGGCTGAGCATAAGAGTGAAATGAATGAACAACTAGTTGGGCATAATATTGAGGAGGATATGACCAAGGAGGGAGTGTGGACTAGGAAGGACGAGCAGGTGAACCCCAAGAAGGCATGGAAGTGGCTTGATAGGGGTTGTAATAGGTCTAGGATGTCCCTTGCATTCCCTCCTAGTAAGTTCTGGGTCCATGTGGCCTCCTTTGGTTCATGAAATAGAGTGGTTCAGTGGCTCCTTTGGCCCTTTGATATGCACCTTTAATTTCGGGCAAGGAAGGGCACTGATTCCTAGGATGGTCTCCTTCAAAGAAAAAATACACTTCTATGGAGTGCAATGGACATTCATTCCTAGGATGCTTTCTAGTGCCCCTAGCACAAAAGATGGCAAAAGCCTTCTCGGCTTCCTCTTACTTCCTTTGGATCTACAATGTATCCATTTGCATGGAAAGAAACTGCCTCATCTCGCTCTTGAAATCTTCCCACATGTTTCCAATTTCACCTTCAATGGATGAGTTGGAAGAAAAGGTACTACTCCCAACATTTCTGTTTTCAGCCATTTGCTCTAGAGGAATGTTTTCTTCTTCTTCTACCCTAGAGGTTATTCAAATATGTCTTGTTGTCCACCTAAGGGTTCTTCTTAATCATAGCCATCGAATAAGACAGAAGGTTGGTTGTGTGAAGCAGTGGGGGTGTTGTGCAAACATTTTTCTGAATTATCTCTACTCCTACAAGGCATGAAAGGAAATCTTTTTGGTTGATTTTTATTTTTTCTGCTTGTACCTACAAAACTAAAATAGATTCAACGGAAACTAACTAAAATCTATCTTGCCGAAATGAAAATGAAGAATTGAAATGAAAGCAGGAAAAGACTAATCTATTTTGCTGAAATGAAATTGCAGAATTGGAATGAAAGCAAGAAATGCTAATCTACACTTGTTGAAATGAGATTGCAGAAATGAAATGCTAAGCTACACTTGCAGAATTGAAATACTAATATACGCTTGCAGAATTGAAATTGCAGAATGGAAATGCTAATCTACGCTTGCAAAATTGAAATTGCGGAATGGAAATGCTAATATACACTTGCAGAATTGAAATGCTAGTCTAGGAAAGTAGGAAATGTCTACTCTACTTTTGCAGAAATGAAATTGTAGAATGGAAATGAAACAACTACTCTACTCTTGCTGAAATAAACTACTTAACAGAAGGTTGCAGTAGAAAATAGAAGAAAAGTAGCATTCAAAAATACTCTGATGCCTCCCCAGCAACGGCGCCAAAAATATGGTGGGCTCTAGTATTGCAGCAATGATGCTGCAACTCCTAGGACTCCCTTCTTTACTTTTATCAACCTGGTAGTTCGTAACAAACTTGGAAGCGACGATGCTATATGCACAAGTACTAGCTCTTACTATGGGCTGTCACTTGATTAGCTGGCACAAGTTCGCTAGGAGCTTAAGCCAACTTCTATGAGTTCTTAGAAGAAGATTTTAACTGTGATGGATGAAAGCTAACTGAAAAGAGGCTAATCTACTTGTAGAAAGAAGTTGAAAGCTAAATGGAAATGCAAACCCTAGCAAACCCTAGTTTTACCAACTAACCCTACTAGTGGAAGAAAAGAGATGAAAGCTGCTGAAATGGATGCCATTGACTCTTGGAAAGGTAAAATGCATGTGACTAAAAGCTACTTTTGAAAGAAAATATGGAAAAATCATCTTTTTGTATTTTTGAGTAATTTTGCAGAATTATTATGCATGTGCTTTAACTATTTTTGACTGTTCAGAGGTTGATTGGAAAAAGTAAATGAAGTGGGCACTTGCAGGAGGTTGGAAAGGTGAGAAGAGGGCCTAAGGGGTCTATGACATCCTTCCAGAGAGTTTCACAGTGATTGGATCTCGAAAAACGATCATGTGAACTTCTATAGGAAGTCTGTAGGGGTTATAAAATGTTCTACAGGATGTTCTACAGGAAGATCCGAAAGAGGATTTTGGAGGGTTGATGGTGGAAAAGTAGTGGGAAAGTGGAAATGAAGGTTGGATGAGGATGTTAAGGTGTCTAGGACCTGGTGAATGATGTTAAGAAGTGATTAAGGTGATTGGATTTGTTTAAGGATGGAGGGAGCAATGATGCACAAGAATGTAGAAATTAGGGCAAAGTGGGGAAATGTGCAAATGAAGGGAAGAAATCTTGGATTAGGGGTTGGAGCAGGTTGTATGATGGAGGAAGGGTAGGGAGGGAGGTATCACAAGTGTTCTGCACACTATTTTCCAAAATTGATCAACAAAGACTAGGAAAACCAAATATCTAGCTATTTTGACCTAATTTGACCTAAAAACCAGAAACATGATGAACATAAGTTTATTGGAAGAAAAGAATGCAACATAACTATGCAAGCTAAGCAAGAATAGATTCTAAACATGCAAGTACAACTAGTATCAACTTCCCTAACTAAAAATCTAACACTAGCAATTCCATGAAGAGGAAGAAACAGTGTTTTTGTGGCAACAAATATGCCTTGGTCTCAGCTCATGGTCCCAAGGAGGGAGAGATGAGATCAAGGATTGCTTGATGGACTTTTTGCAGATATTTTCTATTACCAAACTATCAAATCAACTTTAAGCATGAAAAAATATATCAATCATCAAAACAACCTAAGTAACAAAGCAAGATTTTAACCTAAATAGCAGAAATTATTCTATGAATGCAACAAAGACACATAAAAGTACACAAAGGAGGTACTGGCACTTGGGTTGGGCCCAACCCCAAGATCTACAACCTCTTAAGAAATATCAAAGCTGGTGCAAAGTTGGATTCATCTTTATTGATCAAAAAATAAAAGTTACATCCCAAAAACTGTGTACAAGAAAAAACTCGAAAATGTGCTGATACAGAGCCGCACTAAAGTGTGAAAATAGACTAACAAAATGACTAACCTACTGACTAAAATCTAAATAACATTTGACTAACTCCTGACTAACCAAACTAAGGCCCTAAGCCTTCTTATTTATACAAATTGAGGACCCAAACTGTCCTCCTAAACTTTAGGAACTCGGCTGCCAAAACTTGAAGTTAACAACAACTTTACTAGCCCTGCTTGGCATCCCTTGTGATCATCGATGTGGTGGCCCTTGAACTCTGAGCGGCTGGTGGAGAATTTGAGGTGAGGGCTCATAAATGAAGGGGACACCTTCCTACAAATCCTCTCCCTTGTTCTTCCACGAATTTGGTCGCCAAGTGCTCATTAAAACCTTTGATTTTGTCTCAAAATTGACAAAAAATATGCATAAAGCACACATTAGACTTTTTGGCATAATTACTAACCCAATTCACTCTATTAGCATAAATATAATAAAAAACATGCAATAAACTAATGAGAATGGTGGATTAAGTCAAATTAGGAGGTTAAATGAGCCCATATAACCCATTTCTGGGGCTCATCACCAGTGATGGTTGTTGGCAAGACTATCTCTATTGACATTGAAGTCATTGATGCTCCCTTAGACTATAACATCATTTTAGGGAGCATTTATACCTATTCTATGTCAGTTTTCACATCTTCGATTCACCATAAGATGTGTTTTCCCCAAAATGGAAAGGTCGTCATCATTCATCAGTTGACATACTATGATCCCAAAGCCCAAACTTCACCTTAGTCAAACATTTCTTTTGTGGTTAACAAAAAGACCATCTCTTACCTCACCAATGTCTCTATGGGAATCTTTAACGTCTCCACTTTTCTTGGTGCTTATTATGGTCCACTACATACCCCTTCAGAGCCTAGCTCATCTAGTGTTTACATTCTCAAGGCATCATGGGCCGCCCACAAATGGTAGGGTATGCTTCATTGCAGACAACACCTCTACAACATGTTGTTCCTAACTCAACCCAACCTTCTAGTACTACTCCTTAAGGACATTTTCCTTCTACTAGTATCTCTCCTAGTCCATTTTCACCCCGAACCATTCCCCCATGTCTTAACCATCTCAGAGCAGCTCCTCCAAGCCATTATCATTCTAGTCATATACCATTATTATTCCCCCCTGGAGTTTATTCTACACCTGTAATGGCTACGTTATGTTTACCAAACATTACCTTGGGGATCCCAGTCTAATAAACCGATCCTCTCGCATATACTCCATCCAATCAACTTAAACCTTACACTCCTTTGACCTCGGTCCAACCTATTGTTCCTACCCATTCCTTTTCCTCAATTCCATAGCAACCTCAACAAGGACCTACTCCTATTGCAAAAGCATCTGGAGAGAGGGACAAATCCTAGAAAAAGGGAACCAATGACAAGGCAACCCCAACAACTCCAACTCCTCCTAAGCCACCAAAGCCTGTTCTGCCATGCTCTTTATCTGATTTTATTGGTCATGCCACCAATATTTTTCCTGAACTCCCTCATATCAAAGATGTGGTCTCTGATACCTTCCTTGTGTCTAACATTCTTGAGGTCCATGTCACCTTACAAGAGTCAGCTAAGAAGAATAGATCATTACACACAAATCACCCACATTCTTTGTATGATAATTATGGCCATTATTCTCATCTTTTTCCATGTCTTGAATATTTTTGCGATACACTTAAAGTGCTTCATGAATTAGAGGTCGCTCGCAGTGAGCGCACCTCTCCTCTGCCTGTAGATTCTAGTCCCACTCTTACACTAGAATAGGAGGTCTCTAAAAAATCCATGTGATCCCTTGCTGCTGATGTCGAGATGATGGATAGTATTGCTACCATTATTTACCTATCATCATCCATGATATCGATGCATTGGAACTCCCTTGATGTATCCTATTGTGATTATGTTGAACCTTCTTCAATAAACACCCCGGTCTCAACATCAGTAGATATTCCATGTAGTTGTCATATGTCTTCCAACCTTGATGATGTGTATGTGAACATTGTATCTCATGAATATTCCTCAAGTATCCTTTCTCCATCATGTGATTCCTCTTCCTCTAGTCCTCCCATCTTCCATTCTAATGAAGACATCATGGAATCCATTACCACCCTTTATTATCTTTGGGATGATATGCATCATCATGTGTACTTCCTTCTGCAACAAACCCATGACCAACATGTGGTGGAGTCCAAAGAATTCATCCATTGTGAGGTCAATTGGTTCACTCACCCCTTACTTAGAACCCATGAATTCGACCTAGATCCACATTTTGGTCATTACATTTCCACCCAATGTTTGGGTAATGAGGCACCCAATTTTGAAGTCCACGAGAAGTAATTATCCGCAACCCTCCTAGTGCATCTGGTAGCGTCAACTATAGTACCATCATTCTTACCCATTTAGAATAACCTGTAGAGCATCATATCACTCCAAATCATGATGGGGATGATTCACTTAATAATTCCTCCATCTTACATCAACAACCCAGCCCCTTAGACATTATTGTTGTTCAACCACCATATTATGTAGGTAAGAATCAATTCATTATATTTGAAGCCACTCTTTGGTATAGGGACACCATGTATGTGAACCCAGAAATTCAATCCATTTGATTCATATATGTAGTGCCAATGAGATTGGTAATCCACAATTTCATTTCTCTAATTTTATCTATCCACTCTTTTCACAAGAATACATCCATAAAAAAAATGGTGAACCACATCATCAACATGTGTTTGGAGTCCACTACTCTAAATACATCCATTATGCCCATAGCATACTCCATTTATCCTTACAAAATGGGGGGAACACATGCCCCTCTATCTCTTCATCATCCTTTAGAGGATTTTATTCCAGCAGGGCCAACAACTTAAATCCATTATTTGAGCACTTGGCACACAATGGCACTCCACAACCTCATCTAGTTAGGGGGAATCATTCCCACCTGATCAATCCCTTCCACCATCATTTGTTGGGGAGAAGTATACCATGCTTAGAGGCATGATGACCCCTCGCCACCTTCTCAACATAAGTCTTAGCCTAGACCCCAACGATCTTGGTCTGGTCGATTATCCTTTATTCATTGGTTAGTTTTCCTACTTACCTATCTGGAAAGCTATGTACACATCGCATATCATAGATGCTTGATACCATATCTTCAAATATTCTACTCTATGTGATGTCACACTTACCACCTGGTCCCCATGTTTGACTTGGTGGGAGGGGATGATGCTAGACCTCCTCTAGTAGTTCATTCCTATATTCCTTTCTTACCTTAATTCTTAATCAGGAACCACTCTTCCAAGAAGCATTAAGGCCATTTTAGATGAGTAAGGCCACCTACTTGAATGTTGCAGATCCTGATTCTAATGGTCATTTTTTCCACTATGATCTCCATAAGACTTATGGCCTTCTCCTCCTCTCCAAATTATCCACAGCTCACTATTCAAATGAATTGGATTTGGGGGAAAAATCCCTTTTATAAACCCTAGTTTTTGCCAATTGTGACCAAACCGTAGCTCCATTTGAAAAACCTTCAGCACCGTTGGAAATATCTCCCTGATTTATATAATGGGTCTTTTTTATTTTTTGGTAATTTGACACTTCACTAGGAAGCCATATTTTCCATGAGGTCTCACTTTGTCACCTATTAACATCGAATTTCTTCATTTGAGCCACCCATAATTTGGTACCACTTTACCTTTGCACTAGTTGACTCACATGTCGATTTTAGTCATGAGAAATAATCATTTACTCATGTTTTTATGGTCCCCTCCAGGCCTCCCCCCCACTGTGGTAGCATCATCGAGTCACCGTTGTTCAGAGCATCTGAGATGAGTCACCCTTGTATCTACGAATTCTGTTATGAGTCTCCTTAAGTCTATTTACAGTGTTCCATACATTTTTGTGTCGCATATTTGGCCTCTAGCTCTACTGCTCCATCTTTTTTGAACCCCCATTTGTGTCATTAACCATCACATCTAGAATTGAGTTAGTCGATGCTAGGTCAATCATCCTTATTATGCTCTGACAAGGGAATTCGTTAGTCAGCCACTCATCTTGTTTCCTTCCATCATCATCCCTAGTGTCAGTCCATCATTCACTCTACTACTATTCCTCGTGCCTTTGTTAAGGACTTCTTATATCCTTAACTCTGGTGAGCCCTCTTCTGTCGACCTCAGCACATTTATTCCAGAAGAGTATTCTAGAAGGCGGTGTACCCTCATTCTAGCTTCCATCTTTGTTTGGTACCTCAGATCAAGAAAAGGGAATATTTATTTCCCTTTCACTTGGTTATTTCTCATGTGCTCGACACCAACTCCCTATCACATGATTGATATTCGTACACTTGATAGTTCAATGATCCAAAACATTGTCCCAATGATTCTTGGGTGTGTTATTCCAAACCTCATGAGGGGGCTGGCCCTTTGGGTAGCCCGCCACATGCTCGGATGAACACAGACGTTTATCTACCCTATGATGAAGTTTCAGAGATGTGATGGGTTTGGTTTCCATTGCTTGCAGTGCCCACAACATGCATGTATCCTTCAGATAATCCATTCAGATCTTCAGAGCCCTTTCCTATTCAGTAGGGCTTCTTTAGTTGTGATCCCCCCTCACCATATCAACCTAAGGGGAATAATGTCTCATGTACTCAGATGTTATTGTATTCAGTCCTGGACTATTTTTTTGGAGGAACATTATGTATATGGGATCCATTGAAATATCTTCTAGCCCATCGATGTCAGTGTATCATGTATCATGTACTTAGTAGCTTAGTCCCACATTGTTGGGTTCATCATTATTCTTTGTACGTAGTTATCTAGGTGGTTATGGGTATGCCTCCCCTGCCTCATTTCAGATCATGTACTCCCACATAAAATGAGACTTATATTAGTTTAGTAGGTCTCACCCCCTTCGTTATTTGTCTATCCTTACATTGCTTCAGTTATTTTTCTCTCTTTTTGACTCCCCTTTGGTGTCTCGTGGAAGTGTAACCTACAACGTATTTTAGTCCTATGATTTTCCCCTAACACTCATACGTTGAGGGGGAAACTGTTATCACCAAAAAATGATCACCTAGCCATTTCTAACTAGGTGGATCGAAATACACTATGTAGGATTAATTTTACCATAGTAAAATCACTTTCATTGTGGAAAGTAATTCAGTAAACTATTTTTATTAAATTACTTTCTAATTTAAATAAAAAAACCCATGAGAATAATTAGATAAATCATTATTTATTTAATTTTCTTTAGGAATAATTATTAATCATTGTTTAAATAATTATTCCTTGTCACATTTGACTAAATCCCCTAGGAATAATTAAATAAATCACTATTTATTTATTATTCCTTATTTCCATTATTGGAATAATTGTTAAATCACTATTTAATAATTATTTCAATTTCACACCATTCTTAATCCTCACGAAATAATTAATAAATCATTTTATTTGTTAATTATTTCTAAATAAAGATATTTAACCATTTTAAATATATTTTCCCTCTCCAATAAATATAATAAATTATTCCAAGTGGTTAGATCTTGATTTAGTCAATATTATTTTATTATTCTCCATTTTTGAGATTAACTCAATAATTTGTTATAAATAGGAGGGTTTTCTATTCATTCTTCACCACGATCATTATCATCGTCACCATTATCATCTCTTTTCTTTTGAGCTCCCATTTGAGTTCTTCACATTTTTTGGTTTTTCACATATTGAGAGAGAATATCATTTCCTGAAGCATCAAAGACATCAAAGGACCCATACCATGGAGGGGAATTTGTAGACCCTTTTTGTATATCTCCTTCACCAAGTGTTTTCAATAAATAATTTGTTCAATTAAAATCTTTCCATTTGGGATATTGCATTGAATATCTTTACCGTTTTTTTATTCTGGATCATCTCTATTTTTGTTGCATGTTTTTTCCATTTTTATTACAAATGTGAATTGTAAGGAGCCATCAAATTGTTGTTAGGGTCACTTGTCACCTAGTGACTTAAGTGAAGTGTTTTTTGTACACCTTCCAAGAAATTTCACACTAGTAGTTTGCATCAACTCAAGGGAGTTTGGCGCTTTCATCTATACAAGACTTTGAAAGGGATCATTTTGAGGGATGCAAGATTACTATTATTATAGGAAAATTATATCAAAAGTAAATAATCCTCCCATGTTATGGGTTGCCCCATTACTTACATGAGTAGCATATCCTCTAGGATTTGATTGGTCCTTTCAGTTTTCACATATGTTTGTGGGTGATATGTTGTGTTGAAGTTTAACTGTGTGCACATCCCTGCAAATAATGCTTTCTAGAAATTGGAAGTGAATTTTGCATCCCTATCAAATATAACAACCTTTGGCATTCCATGTAATATAAAAAAATTCTCCATAAAAATTTATGCAACATGAATAGATTTATAAGTTGATTGAACATGTATAAAATTATTAGCTTTTTTCAATTATCTATTACAGCCATAATTGAGTCATGTTATGTTTTAGTTCTAGGTAATCTAGTGATAAAGTGTAATGATATTGCTTTCCATTTCCATTTTGGTATAGGAAAAAGATTCAAAAATCTTATAGGAAGATGATGTTCTACCTTTGCCTTTTGGCACTCCTAACATTTTTCCAAATGGACAATTGCCTATCTTTTCATTCCGGGGCAAAATAATTCTTTTTGGAGAGCTAAAATGATTTTTTGATAACCTGCATGAGATGAGAAAGGATTTTTGTGGTTTTCATCAAGAATTAATTGTTTGAGCCTAGGCACATCATGTAACAAGCCCAAAAAAGTACACCTAAATTATATTTTAAGTAGATAATAAATGGATATAACCTCATTGTCAAAAATGTATTCCTTTAATAAACACATAATAATTTATTCATCATGGTTTATCTACACCATGTAGACTTTACTAAGCTAATATATTCTTTGTATTCATCTCTTTGAATAGGATTCACCTATAAGTGGTTTTACTTACCTCTTCTAAGTTTAATGCCCAAGTTAATGATCTCAAATTGTTTTATTAAACTTTTGTTCTTATTGTGAGATTTTGATCGTTTGACATTATAAATAAGCTTTAGCATAATTCAAATGGTATGTATTCTTTGGAAAGGTTTAATGCCCTTTTATATCAACTTGGGCTTTTGGAACTAACAATTATATTTATGTGTATTATATGTTCACAAATATTCTTCTTTATTACGACTACTCTAGAATATTTCACATAATATATCTAAACTTAATCCATTGTATGTATTGCACATTAGTTTGATCAATGCCCAAATTCTCTTAATTATTACTCAGTGGTTCCTATTTAAATATTTTTCAACTTCTATAGACAATATCCATGTGGTATATTACACATAACATATTTTGAGATAATTTTATGAGGCTGACATGCCTTTCAACATAAGGCTACCTTTTATGGTTGAGATGTGATAGTAGCAAGTAGCCCTACCATCAATTCTCAAGACTTTGATCTTGAGAGATTAATGGTCTGTAATGATTAGGGTTTTTTTCACTACTCTTAATGACTATGTCAACTACCATTTTGTTTGTTCATTCATACCTTTTCTCTCGAATAGAGCTCCTTTAACTTTGCAAGTTCTTATAAAGAACTCTTACACATATGTTCTTCATTTATTGATAAACTATTTGGATTTTAGCTAGCCTTACTCTTTTAGTGGAATAGGACATACTATTGGTAATCCTTTATCTGTGTTAGTGATTCAATTTGGAGGTATTTGTTTTTGTAGGAATTTTTTTCTTTCTTTTGGTTTTTAAACCAATATATTGAATTTATTAATTATTTTGGTATATTGTTTCTCTTGATTATCAGTATACAATTTCTTTGTTTTATAGTACAAGTTTCAAGATTTATTCTCCCTATTTTAAATTCTTATTTTACTTCTAAGCCATAATTTTAGCCAAGGTTACCACACCAATCGTTATAGGGTTTTGCGACATTCTCAGTACAAAGAGCACATTATTATCAGACTTGTTGAGGTATTGAATCTCTCTAGTTTCTAACTTTAAAATGCCACTAGTAACTCTAATGGATTCCAAATTATTATATATGGTTATTTTTAATATAAAAAATTAGGATTTTCTGGCCTTTTTTCTACCAAGGATTTTTTTATTCTATTGGTGATGGGCTCATATGTTGAGATTCGATAATCAAGGATGTTCCCCTTTCCACTTCCCATAAAATATTCAATCCCAAGATAAGTATGCATTCAGGATGGCTACAAGTCAAGAGAGTGTGCCACTTTCATCCATACAAAACTTCAAAAGGGCTCATTTTGAGGGATGTCTAATTACTAATGTTATAGGAAGACTCTACTAGATTCAAATAATCCTCCCACTTTTTGGGTTGATCCATTACATACATGTGTAGCATGTCCTCTAGGATTTGATTGGTCCTTTCAATTTCCCATCTGTTTGTGGGTGATATGTTATGTTAAATTTCAATTGTGTGCCCATCCTTACAAACAATGCTTTCCAAAATATGGAAGTGAATTTCGCATCCTTATTAGTTATACTAATCTTTGGTATTCCATACAATCTAAAAATTTACTCCATAAAAATTTATGCAACATGAATATAAGTTGATTGGACATGTAAAAAATGAGTAGTTTTTTCAAGTTATCTATTACAACCATAATTGAGTCATGTTATCTGTTATTTCTAGGTAATCTAGTGATAAAATCTAATGAGACAATTTTTCCATTTCTATTTTTGTATAGACAAAGGATTAAACAATAATACATAAATTTGATGTTCTACCTTTACCTTTTAGCACTCCTAACATTTTTCCAAATACACAACTACTACTCTTTTCATTCTACACTGATATAATTATTTTCAGAGTGCTAAAATAATTTTCTCATAACCTTGGTGAGTCGAGAAAGGCATTTTAGGGTGTTCATCAAGAATCAACTATTTTATCCTAAGCACATCATGAACATAAATTATACCCTTAAAGGTTAACAAGTCATTTTCATTAATTTCATATTTTTTCTTTTCTAATTGCTCAACTTCATTTTTCAACCTTTCCAAAAATTGATTGTAAGTTTTATCTTCCAAAACTGTTGTTTTTATTTGTTCTACAATATTTGTTTGAGAAATGATTATGGATACCTCATAGACTCTCTTCAAACTTTGACTTAGTGCATCAGCTACTTTATTTTCTATCACCTTAATATGTCTAATGTCAAATTCATACTATCATAAGAATTCCATCCATCTATCTTGTGTGGTATTCAAGTTAGGTTGACTAAAGAAGTACTTTAGACTAAGAAGTACCTTTAGCGCATGTATGACTACAACCATTTCCAAATTATATACCACATGATTTCTTTCATGGTCTTTTAACTTTCTTGTGATATCTCCTGATTTAGATTTTATATTGTAAATTTGTATATATTCAGCGTGTTTATTATTCTAATTTTAAAGACTTATCCAAAACTAGAATATCAATGTCTTTCCATTGATAAATATTAAATGTAAATCTACTTTATGTTATGTAACCAGTTCAAAAAATAGAAGAAAAGATAGATCAATGACTTGAAAATAGGACTCTTTGAGGGGGAAACCTCCTTTTACATCACATAAATGAACAATTCTTAGATGATTCAAATGACAAGACCTATTTGGTATATATAGGAGTCTAAGGAGTCAAAATATAATTAGGAATACATAATAATAATACTGTAAGGGCACAATAATAATAATAATAATAATAATAATAATAATAATAATGGGCTTCTATGGGGCTAAACTAGTATTATAGGGACCTAACATGCCCCTCTCCTTCAAAAGAGTGGTTTCCTCAATGCTTGAGTAGTTTTGGATGCTTCTGAATAAAATACTCATCCTCCCATGTGGAGTCTTTAGCAGGTAAGTTTTTCCACTTAATGAGATACTCTAAAATTGATTTGTTCTTTAGATGTCAAGTTCCTGCTTTTGTGATTACTTCAGGATCCAATGTGATTTTTCCTTTCTCGTCAAGTTCTGGAAATATAGTTTGAATTGGGAGCTTGTCAACTTTAACCTTCTTTAAGAATGAAACGTGGAAAATTGGATGTACTTATGAAGATACAAGTGACTCCAATTTGTATGCCATAGAATCAATATTTTGCAACATCTTGTAAGGGTCGTAGTACCTGGGTGATAATTTATTATCCTTCTATTGAAGCCCCGAAAATCGGGTCTACAGCAAGGGGGATACCCACCCAATCCGGACCTTGGTTAGCAGCTCCTTTTCTGTTTGGTATAGTGGGTCTGATTGGGGATATGGGACCAGTTTCCCAATTTATGTGTGTGTGTGTTGAGAATTGATATTTCCTTCCTAATAATTTCTAAGTAAAATTCTTTTACTGTAAGTCTAATTTAACAACATGTAATTGTATTCTAATGAACAGAAATATCTAATTCTAAAACTAACACGGGATTTAATCTTTCAGTTTTGCAATCTAAAATAATTTCTAATGGCAATCAGTAATAAATATCATTTAATTTCTATGAGAAAAGAATTCATTAAAGATAAACCGTTTCGTATAAAAAGTTAGATGAAACAATTGTGAAAAACATATTGCACAATAAGTCACTCATATATTAAGCATAAATAAATGGCTATCACCATACAGAAGTGCCAAATGATAACTCAAGCATTCAAGCATTCATACATAAATAACTGAACATGAATATCACCTTAACACATAAGAAAAAATTGTTAAGAGATAAAAGCACCATTTATAACAAGTTCTACTCATGAGCACCAGCAATAATGATTTATCTCTTCTTAATTCAACATCTACTAAGAATACAAAAGTGCAATTTCAGTAGCAGATATTAAACACAAATGTCAATAAATCTTGTTCCATTTATTCATCAAAACCTCCTCGGAGGGTACATAAGTGCATGTTCTAAGGGCAAGTTTTTGATAAATTTCAGGACCCTTCTCTAAATGCCTGAGAAGGGTTTAAATACTACTAGCTAAATCTAAAAATAGTTTATTACAAAAATATAGGAGGCAGTTTAAATGATCGTCCTCATTTCAGGCAAAAATAAAGCAAAACTTAAAACTAAAACTAAACCTAAAACTAAATCTGGCAATTAACTATCTATGTATCTGTTCCTTGTAGTTGCAAGCATCCAGCATTGGCTTGAGGAGAGTTGGCTGGCCGACCTCCGACTATAGCTGTCCTGTGAAAACGGAATCAGCAAGTGCCGATGCCATCTTCTCAACAGAGTTAGTGATACATTTGAAAGTCATGCATTGACTGTGTGGTTTAACCAAGTACTACTAGTAAGAATCCCAATTTAACTTGGTTAACCTTTTGATGGACTCTGCCCTTTCTTGAGCCTTTTGTCTCTAGCTTTTCTGTAGATGTTGTACATTTGGTAGAAATTTACATACCACTTGAAGATATCCCTGATAAATACCACTGGTTTTTAGAGCTCGGGTTTTGCCTTTCACCTTTAGCACTTTTTCCTACAATTTTCCGGGCTTACAAGCGACTGAGTGATTAGAGGCTTTCCTTCTTAGGAGGTTTTGCCTAGCTTTGCGTGATTAGCACTAGCCGCTAATCACGCATCGAAAACTGCCTCCGTTTCTTGATCCAGGCTTCCTTGGTGCTATTTTTTGCCTCTTGCGCGCTTTTTGTTAGAAGATGTAAACCTTAAATTTTGTGGAAAGAATGATTCCATGAGTTCTTGGCTCTTAGTCTTAAACTGTCGGTCTGTTATCTCAGCACTATCCAGTAACCATTTGACCATGTTCGCGTATGGAAGAATATTGGGCCTCGCTGCTATCCGGTGCAAGAACGAGCATGCTAGTTCTATAATTTACGCCTCAGATGACCCGCGTGAGTCTGCATTAGCTGTAACCTCCATTACTCTGGGATTTTCTTCCTCGAGTAGACTATGCATGCCTTCCCATGTAGTAACAATGGCATCTCTGTTACAGGTGGTGTCTGTGTATAGGGGCGTCATTTATTTGTCTTCAAAACTCAGAACTTTTCCCTTCTTTCGCATAATATTCTGAACATTGCTATGTATACCTCTCTGCTCTTCGCTCCTACAATTTACAAATGAGGAAAGAGTAATGGTAAGAAAAAGGTGACGGGAAAGCTTTAAATGCCAAAATCATATAAAATATATCACCTTACGTGAAATGGCCCTTCGATCAGATCAAAACCATACTTCATTAATGATTACCAACTAACTCATTAAATTAACATTAATGCGCATTACTGGGCATCGGTTTTTGGAAAAGCTTTTCGAACGATGAGCCTTGCAAATCTGCGATAAGGCGATTTTGTGATTTGCTTCGTAATATCGCAGATCGCAATATCGCAGATACATTGCGTGTGGAAATCATCCATTACCATATGTTTTCTATGAAATGCGATTTACGAGACACGCCATCGCATATCGGTGGTTTGAGGTATTTCATCTTACGTGTATTTGAGGCCTGTGATGCGATGAGTGTCTTCAGCGTGTGATTTCGCATTGCGATTTCACAATCCTACAATTCTATTTGTAGGATGGCACCCATTACCTTTTTGCAATGTGACACGTTTTATTGAGAGAATGGTTTTGTTCGAACTTATCATAAAACTTAAGTCATTTTATATTTTCCGGGTATTCTCCTAAGTTTATGATAGTAAGATTTATTCAAAAAGGGAATACAAGTCCTAATTTATTTTTTAAAATTGTTGGATAAGGGTCCCAATTTATTTAGTATTAGTGAGAAAACTAAATAAGAAGGGAGGTTTTTGATGGCCACAACAATTGGTGATTCACTTGGAAGAACCAATTATCTTTGCTTTTATTTTGTATTTTATAAACTTCCAAAATAGAAGGTTTTTTGGAGAATTAAATTTTATTATAGAAAGATAAAGTACACCATGCTTTCAGCTGTTAAGGATAGTTTGTTTCTTCTATGTTAACTTTGGTTATTTACTTCCTAGAACAAGTTATTGTATTTACATAAGCCACTACTTGGTTTATAAAGATAAAAACAAAGTCTTCTCTATAAATCAGTTTTAAATATGCTCATTTATCTTAGGTAGAGCCTCTACTGCTAGCAAGCATTTATAGCCTTGACAGGGTTACCTGTTACCCAGCAATGATCTTGTATCCTACTTGGAGAAATATACGATTTTCAAAGGAAAATCCATATCCACACTTATTGCTTTTATTTTCTTTTAATCCTTAAAGAACAATGCCTTGGTTTGGTAGCCAAATTGTGACAGTGCCACTCACTTGATTTTCAACTTTGTTGAACAAGCTGGCTCATGATGAGTCCCCTTGCCTTTTGATTGCAATAATCTTGAGTCATTGCCCTGTTGTGGTATGCAGTTTTGGAAAAGTCAACAAGCTATAATATCTATGATCATGATAAGTCGGCTCGTGATGAGACCTCTTATTCTTTAAGTTAAAGTGTATTGCTAGATTATTCCTTAAAGCTCGTAATTCCCTAGGTGGGGAGGAAGTCATTGTTTCCTTAAGAATAGCTATGGACAACAATGGTAGAGTTTCTGGAAAGAGCTTTTCTACAGAGAATCTTCGTTTTGTTATTGATACTTTTCATTTGACTGATATAAAACAAATTCCCACTAAAGGTCATTTTTTATCAAAATTTACAAGGTTGAAACTAGTATCATTTTCAAGCTTATATCCTTTGACTGTATCCTTCAATAATAATGACCATTTTTCTAAATCAGCCCTATTTATACAAGCAAAAAACAAAATTTAAAAGAAATTCTAGTCTTCTTCATGAATTCCAAATGTAACCATTTACAACTGGTTTTATTATCAAAATAAAGGAAAATCTAATTTACAAAAATAGAAGAATGATCTCCTATGGAAAGTATTTTTTTAGGATCTGCCCGTTAATAGGTAAAGATTCTCTTTTTCTTATTAAATCCTGTAACATAAAGGTAGATGGACCTATGATTTCTGCTATTTGGAAAGGGCCAAGCCACATTCATTGAAATTTCGTATGTTTGCCCTTTTCCTTGTGAGCCTTATCCCATTTTTAAAACTAGATCTCCAATCTGAAAGTCCTTTCTGGATATCATGTTTGAATCAAAAGAAGCTTTTACTAATGCTTGGTGATGCACATGAGTTATGTTAGCCTGTTCTCGTTGTTCTTCTAGCATAAGGATTTGTAGCGGCCTTAGTTGTAAGGAAGAAGTTGGTGTTTCATCAATAAATTGAACTAAGGCCAATGAGGGAATCGCTAGATGAGTGGGAAGGACCACTTCTTTCCCATAAACCAAACTAAAGGGAGAAGTACCAGTGGAGGCTTTCTGCATTCTTCGATCTGCCCATAGAGCATATATTAAGGATTTGTGCCAATTCTTATGAGTTTGATCAATGGTTCTCTTAATGATTTTGATTAAGTTTTTATTTGCTGATTCAGCTAACCTGTTCACCTGTGGGTAATAATTGGCAGAGTATTTAAGCTTAAAACTCTTTTGAGCAAAAATTTAGTCATAGCATTTCCAGAAAAATACAATGCATTATCAAACATTAAAGCGGAGGGTAAACCAAACCTGGTGGTTATGAACTGATCTATGAAATCAATGATGTGTTCGGCATTAGCTATCTTGAGAGGAACTACTTCTACCCATTTAGTAAAATAATCTGTAGCTGTAAGGATATACCTATGCTATTTAGAAGAGTGAGGAATGATCTCAACTATTATATCCAATCCCCATTGATCAAAGGGTTGATCGATATTGACTGGTTTCAAAGGCAATGATGGTCTCTTTTGTCTCCCAGTAGCAGTTTGACAAACTTGACATTTCCTTATGTAGCTATGTGCATCTTTGAATAGTGTAGGCAAATAGTACCCTGCGTGTAAGATTTTATGTGGTATAGTATCTCCAGCCTAATGTCCACCTGCTGGTCCATCATGGAGTTCTTGCAACACCTTTTCAGCTTTAGATTTCTCGAGACATCGAAGGAGAATAGAATCATAATTCATCCTAGAAAGTACATCGTTTACGAGTTGATATTGCTTAGCCTTCAACCTTAGGGCTCTTTTCTTTGTATAATCAAGGTTTTAAGGAGCATATCCATTCTTTAGATAAAATATGATATCAGCGTATAATGATTCAATATCCTTTAGGCTTACCTCATACATTTGTACTTCTGAAGACGGTATTTTAGAAATAAGCGATGCTCTAGCCAGCATTTTACGAAATCCTTCACCTTTTACAATATTTTCTGGTTTAATTTCAGTGTCATATTCTTGTGAGACAGTAACCCAATTTGCTCTCTTTTCACCCACATATTTCTGTACTAAGAGATTTCTTACCACTTGAAACGACACTATGATTTTTGTATGGGTTTTAAGTGGGAAGGGTCTGAAATGTTTGATTGCTTTGAAAAAGCATAAGCTTTCTTCTTGACGTCGGAATAATTTAAATCGGCCCCTTGTAGATTTGAACTGAAAAAGGCAATTGGGGCTTCCGCCTTATCTTGATTTGCTTGAGTGAGTATCGTAGCATATGATCTATCAGAGGAAAATGTATACAAAATGAAAGGATCAGAGAAATTTGGAGTGGCTAAAGATGGGGCGTTTACAATCGCTTGTTTAATCAGATTGAATGCTTCATATTCTTCTTGGCCCCATTTAAAGATTGAATTCTTTTTAATCATTGCTTGTAAGGGAGATACGATCCTTGAAAAGTCTGGAACAAATCTCTTTACAAAATTAATCTGGCCAAGGAAGGATTGCATAGCTTTCTTGTTGTGAGGCAAGGGTATTTCAGAAATCTCCTTGATTCTGTCGGGATCAATATGGATTCCAGATTTTGACACTATAAATCCAAGAATTTTTCCTTCACTTAATGAAAAAAAGGACTTTTTTGGACTAAGTAAAATTCCATACCTTTGGCAACATTGGAAGATTTGTTTCAAATCTCTGAGATGATTACCTCATTTCTTGGAATATACAGTTATATCATCCAAGTAGATTACTACTGATTTGTTTACTAATCCCTTAAATGTGATGTCCATGGCCCTTTGAAATGTGGCACCAGCATTGATCAGACCAAAAGGCATCTTTTGATATGCATAAGTACCCCATTTGGTTATGAACGTGGTCTTTAATTGATCATCAAGGTGGAGCAAAACTTGGTTGTAGTCGGAGAAACCATCCAAAAAGGACATTAATTCTGATCCCGCAACTATTTGTAATATTTGCTCCATGGGAGGCAAAGGAAAATTATCTTTTTGGCAGGCTTTGTTAAGATTTCGAAAGTCAATGCAAATTCTAATGTCTCCATTTTTATTTCTAATGGGAACCATATTGGAGACCCATCTAGAATGTTGAACGGAAAAATGACTTTGGATTTCAATAATTTATTGAGCTTAGACTTAATCTAATTTTCCAAATTAGGGTGGATTTTTCTCAGCTTTTGCTGGACAAATTTTTCATCATTTATCATTGGGATAGTATGCTTAATGATAGAAGTGTTGTAAGTATTAAGTTCATCATAGTTCCAAGCAAAGACACTTTTGTATTGTTTCAAGAGACGAACATATGCTAATCTTTCTTCCGGGGCTAGCCAAGACCTAGATTGGTATTCTGCAGCTTGGTATCAGTTCCTAGATTTACTAATTCATAGTTTAGAGTTGGACTTTGAAGTTTTGAATTGGTAGATCTTTTGAATCGGTCCTTCAAATCATATAGGTCTTCCAATTTGACTACTGATTTTGGCATAGCATTATTAGTGCTATCTTGTTGCAACTATTTGTCATGTTGGTATTCATCTATTATCTGATTAGTGTAAGATCCCTCTGATGTGAGGAAGCTTACAATATTAGGATCATCATTGAAAATTCTCCAATTGGTAATGTTATCAGGAATCGAGGGTCTAAAGATCAATTCAATTGAGAATCTATCTGGGCTATAGTCTTCTCATGGAATGAGCTTGGAAGCTACGTTTTCCAAGAGGTCAGCACTAACATTTTGGAGTCTGGGAATTGATGAAATATTGAATGCTATAAATGTTCAGTCAGATCTTGTACTAAAGATTGATAATGTTTTAAATGACCTAATAGACAATGTATAATATTTCGTACCTGTCTAATTACAATTTCAGAATCTCCAAAAACTTGTAGATACTTGATATCTAATCTGATTGCTTTGTATAATCCATGGACTAAAGCCTCATATTCTGCAGTATTATTGGCACAATTGAACTCGAGTCTACAAGTTAGCATAGTTTTTTTTCCCTCAAGACTAAATAATATGCATCCTACTCCTGCTCCATCATTAGCCTTAGAACTGTCAAAAAATAACTTCCAAAATAAAGATTTATTTACAAGACTATCTATAAAATTAACACATTTAGAACTATCTGTTTGAGAAACGTTTTCTACTTGAGATAAAACAGAATGTTCTAGGTAAGGCGAAGTATGAGCATTAAAATTTTCTAAGAAAGAGTCAACATAATAGTTGCCAATTATATTGTTGCTATATGCTACAGGTTCATTTTCTCCTTCCAATTCTGTTACTATGTATTTTTATGCATTTCTCGCTCAACCTTTATTTGATTTGGTTTACCATTTTAAGGGAGCCACATATGCAACCAATCGGTTGCAAAATATCCATGAAGCTTTTTAGACCAATCTATGCTAAGAATTAAGCCATAAAATTCTGGAATGTCTGTAACTAAAATATCAATAACTTGACATACCTTTGGATTAGATGACAACCTTATGGTAACCTGATTTAGTTCACTGATCACTTCAACCTGCGACTGGTCCAACTAAACTATGCATACTACAGGTTTTTGAGGTTGAACGTTCAACTTTGCACATATTGATTTAGGTAAGATATTAGATGAAGCTCCTGAATCAACTAAACAATTATGCAAATTTTTATTGAAAACTTCATAACTAAGAAAAAATGGGGGAGTATGAGATCTTGACCTTCCTCCAATTAGAGCTATATCGTTTGGATCAACTTTACTAGTCACATTAGTTGGAGGTCTTCCCATCTCATGAGAAGCTTGCGAGATTACAACGGTAGGCAGAGGTGCAACTGGTATTGCGTGTAAGTCTTTCAAGAGTAGCTTTTTTGATGTTTTAACTTGCTCAATTCATAAAAAGTAATGTTAGCCCTAGTCTTCTTCATGTCTTATACAATATTATACTCCATTTCATAAAAAACAATCAATGTTCTATATGGAGTTGGTGAATCTGTTTGGACTGGGCTTGTTTGAGTCGCTTTGGGTGACATTTTCTTACCTACGACTTTATCCTTAGACATGAAGCTTGTGCTCTTTTGCTTAGGAGTAGGTTGAGGAGGATCGAGTTGATTTCTACTTCTAGTACTAATTGGTGATGCCTCTTAATCCTATTCACTGGGGAGGATGAAATCCCACATTCCCTGTACTTCTACAACTTCTTCTTCATCAGTAAGCTCCTCATTGGAAATTTCCTCTTCTTCTTCTTTTGATTCAGAATTTGTGATAGCATTGGGAGGCTTTGAATCAGTGGAAGGATTTCTTCTATAAGGCTTGTAAGTATTTTTAGAAGAGGTCTCTGCTACTTGTTTCTTAATGTCAACCATTTCATTAGACATGGTTTTCAAAACTTTCTGCAATCCTTCTAAATCAAATGGGTCTTTGGATTGTTTTTTCTTGGGATCTTCTTTAAAAGTAACCTTCTTAGATTTTTGTTCGTTGACAACATTTTTCTTTTCAAAGGCTATGATACGTTTCTCTACTGCTATTTCTTCCTTCATATTGTCAGCTAAAGTTGTCTTGTTAGCTCTATCAACGAAGATTGCTATGTTTGATGGTAGAGCAGATATGTACCATTCACTTTGAACTTCTTCACTAGGCTTGGAGGCAGTAGGAATTTTGTTCAAAAGTTTTTGAAACGTGAGTTAAAATCTTTGACAGGTTCCCTTGATTTAGCCCTAAGGTTAGACAGGTCATTGATCAGTGCCGCAATAGACCTGTCATCACCGAACTTAGTCAAGAATTGTTCTTGGAAAATATCCCAACTAGTGATAGATCCGGATGGTAATGAGAAATACCATGATCCAACTGCTCCTTGCAAAGTGTAAGGAAAGAACCGGACGACAGCATCTTCATTAGTAACCCCATTGAGATTTATAGATAACATAAAGTTGTTTATTGTTGGCATTATGGCTAAAGTGTTGTCCTTGATGGCAACCCATACAGGTGATAGATCACAGTACTTCAGGTCAGTAGCAGAGATTGATGATCAGCTCTCAAATATTGAAGAAAATAAGGGGTATCCCATGTAAAAGGTGCGGACCCTAGTTCACGCACTTTCATGCAGTGAAAAAGTATTCTCACATGGGAATCCGATGGTGGACCATAGTATTTAGCCCGACGTATTTGATCCTATGGTTTGGTCAGTGGGATTGTTTTATATTATTATTATTATTATTATTGAGCCCCATGTTTTTGGGCCCCTTGTATTAGTTATTTATGGTATTGATCCATGATTTTAGGAAGAGCCTGCCTATATAAAGCAAAGGAGATCATTTGGCTAGACACTTGTGATATTTAGAAGATCTTAAGAGAAGCTAGATCTGAAATTCTTGTAATCGGTTTGTGAGAGAGAGTTGAATCAATATGAAGGAGAAACATGAGAATTACAAGTCGGATCTACTAATGGGTTGATATCTCCTCGGCGCATGTTCAGATCTGTAGATCTGACAGTCTGGGTTATTCTTGAAGTCTTGAAATTATCTATCCCCGCAGGTATGCAAGTACAGTGAAAGAAAAGTGCGGAGATACGCAGGCGCAGAAGTACTGCAGGTGCGCAGATACGCAGGCCAAGAAGCGCTGCAGATGCGGAGGTGCGCAGGCAGTTCATTGGACACAGAGCACAAGTACGCAGGAAGTCTGTGAGGCACAGTGCGTGGGTACGTAGGAACGCAGTTGGAAACAGTGCGTACTTCTACGCAGGTGTTATATGGGTGAAGCTGCGTACTTCTCATGAAATCTATTTAGCTGCCCCTGTTTAGTGTTGTGTTCTGGGTTTTTGAAGTGATGTCTGATATTATGTTCTGATAACAGCAGTGATTGAGTGAATGATTATGATTAGCTTCAGTATTGATAGATGAATGGATCAGGTTCATAATGACTTATTCTTATATGATCTGGTGGACTAGATCTGGTTGATAACTCTCATTGTATATGTATTGTTCTAGTGATTGGGTGATTCAGAAGGTTGTTTGATGTTGTTGTTGGGTCCAGTATGAAAATTGGATGAAATGTGGGCGTTCATATTATGTGTTGTGCTTTAGTGTATCCAGTCTGAAAATTGATGAAACGTGGTACCTGGAGGAGAGAATATTGTAGGTCAGCACCTACGTACTAGTATCTAAGCTAGTACAAGAGCTAAAGGAAATCTTTGGAGCATTGTAGCAAGTAGTAGCCTGCATACTAGTAAATGGATCGACTAGTACAAGAGAAAAGGGGGTTGTAGCTCCTGTACTGGTATAAGACTGCACCAGTACAAAATATTGTAAAAGGATTTTCTTATTAAGAAGAAGATTGAGATGACTTGCAGCAGGTGGTTTTCTCCCGCATTGGGTTTCCACCTTATATCATGGTGTTCATGTGTGTGCCTTATGTGTGATGATCTACTCTATGTTACTGCATCTGTTAACTGATAATATGGTTGATAATGTTCTAATGCACTCATTGAAGATCAATTAACTTAATCATAAGAAGTTGTGGAAGTAGCATATATGAATCTGATTATGGAAATGAAAAAGTTTTATTAATGTGATAATACTGATTCACCTCCCCCTCTCAGTATTATTTCCAACATTTATGTGTTCTTCTGCTAGCATGCCTGCTTTAGGATTAAACTTAAGCAGCCATTTTTCAGGATGGGTCGGTATTTGACTCAAGGGTGCAGGCATTAAGACTGTCCCTGGGTTATTCCATGGAGATTGGGCCATCGTTGAACTACTAACAGAGGAAAGCACAAAAGATGACCCTTGCGATTGGGAAGATGAGGATATTACAGTTCTAGATGATTGAGAAGCAGATGTCGAAGTTCTAGTGGTCTAGTGGACAATAATTTGAAGTGGAGGGTTGGATGGTTGACTTCGCAGTGGAGAGGTTGAGATGGATGATGATGACGAAAGAGTCTCGCTATTAGACCCTTTAGGTGATTTCCTTGCTATTTTCCTTGTAGGTAGAGGTAATTCAGTTGGTTCGATACCAAACTTTTCACTCTACAATCTGGTAAGGGGATGAGAAGGTTTATATTGCAAAGTCACACTACCTTGAGATTTTTCAGATTTTTGGTGTGATATAGAAAATCGTTGAAGTTTATGGATCAAAGATTCAACTTCAAGAGTTTCAATAGTATATTTCTCTGAAATGTTTGGGTTTGTGGTAGTGGTTGTTGTTTTATCGACTTCTAGCTAAAGATTTAAAGATTCTAAATGCGATGGAGAAGTCAAGGGAGATGGTGAGGGAGATTTACTCTTAGAATGGTATTTAGATTTAGATTTACTTGCCATTCATAGTCCGGGGCCCTCCTTCTAGAACCAAATATGTTGAAGCCTAGAAAATCGGGTCTACAATAAGGGGGATACCCACCCGAACCAGACCTTGGTTAGCAGCTCCTTTTCCGTTTGGTATAGTGGGCCTAACTGGGAATATGAGACCAGTTTCCCAATTTATGTGTGTGTGTGTTGAGAATTGATATTTCCTTCCTAATAATTTCTAAGTAAAATGGTTTTATTCTAAGTCTAATTTAACAACATGCAATTGTATTCTAATGAACAAAAATATCTAATTCTAAAACTAACCCAGGATTTAATCTTTCAGTTATGAGATCTAAAATAATTTCTAATGGCAATTGTTAATAAAGATCATTCAATTGCTATGAGAAAAGAATTCAATAAAGATAAACCGTTTCATATAAAAAGCTAGACGAAACAATTGTGAAAAACATATCGCATAATAAGTCACTCATATATTAAGCATAAATAAATGGCTATCACTGTACAAAAGTGCCAAATGATAACTCAAGCATTCAAGCATTCATACATAAACAAATGAACATGAATATCACCTTAACACATAAGAAAAAATTGTTAAGAGATAAAAGTACCATTTATAACGAGTTCTACTCATGATCTCCAGCAATAATGATTTATCGCTTCTTAATTCAAGATCTACTAAGAGTACAAAAGTGAAATTTCAGTGGCAGATATTAAAAACAGATGTCAATAAATCTTGTTCCATTTATTCATCAAAACCTCCTCGGAGGGTACAAAAGTGCATGTTCTGAGGGCAAGTTTTTGATAAATTTCAAGACCCTTCTCTAAATGCATGAGAAGGGTTTAAATACTACTAACTAAATCGAAAAATAGTTTATTACAAAAATATAGGAGGTGGTTTAAATGCCCGTCCTCATTTCAGGAAAAAATAAAGCAAAACTTAAAACTAAAACTGAATCTAAAACTAAATTTAGCAATTAAATATCTATGTATATGTTCCTTGTAGTCGCAAGCATCCAGCATTGGCTTGAGGAGAGTTGGTTGGCCGACCTCCGACTTTAGCTGTCCTACGAAAATGGAATCGGCAAGTGTTGGAGCCATCTTCTCAGCAGAGTTAGTGATACATTTGAAAGTCATGCATTGACTGTGTGGTTTAACCAAGTACTGCCAGTAAGAATCCCAATTTAACTTGGTTAACCTTTTGATGGACTCTGCCCTTTCTTGAGCCTTTTGTCTCCAACTTGTCTGTAGATGTTGTACATTTGGTAGAAATTTACATACCACTTGAAGATATCCCTGATAGATACCACTAGTTTTTAGAGCTTAGGTTTTTCCTTTCAACTTTAGCACTTTTTCCTACAATTTTCCAGGCTTATAGGCGACTGAGTGATTAGAGGCTTTCCTTTTCAAGATGTTTTTCCTAGTGGTAATCGTGCATCAGAAACTGCCTTTGTTTCTTGATCTGGGCTTCCCTGGTGCTATTTTTTTTGCCTCTTGCGTGCTTTTTGTTAGAAGATGTAAAACTTAAATTTTGTGGAAAGAATGACTCCATGAGTTCTTGGATCTTAGTCTTAAACTGTTGGTCTATTATTTTAGCACTATCCAGTAACCATTTTTCCATGTCCATGTATGGAAGAATCTTGCGCCTCGCCACTATCGGGTGCAAGAATGAGCATGCCAGTTCTGTAATTGATGCCTCAGATGACCCGCATGAGTCCGCAGTTGCTGTAACCTCCATTACTCTCGGATTTTCTTCCTCGAGTAGACTGTGCATGCCTTCCCAAGTAGTAATTCCAGTATCTCTGTTACAGGTGGTGTCTGTGTATAAGGGCATCATTTCTTTGTCTTCAGAACTCAGAAATTTTCCCTTATTTCCCATAATATTCTGAACACTGCTATGTATACCTCTCTGCTCTTCGCTCCTGCAATTTACAAATGAGGAAAGAGTAATGATAAGAAAAAGGTGACAGGAAAGCTTTAAATGTCGAAATCATATAAAATATAACACCCTACGTTAAATGGCCCTTCGATCAGATCAAAACCATACTTCATTAATGATTACCAACTAACTCATTAAATTAACATTAACGTGCATTACTGGGCATCGGTTTTTGGAAAAGCTTTTTCGAACGACAAACACTATAGATCTGCAATAAGGCCATTTTGCGATTTGCTTCGTAATATCTCAGATCACAATATCACAGATCCGTTGCATGTGGCAATCATCCATTACCATATTTTCTATGAAATTCGATTTGCGAGACATGCCATCGCATATCGACAGTTTGAGGTATTTCATCTTAAGTGATATTTGAGGCATGCGATGCGATGAGTGTCTTCAGCGCATGATTTGACATTGTGATTTCACAATCCTAGGATTCTGTTTGTAGGATGGCACCCATTACCTTTTTGCGATGCGACACTTTTTATTGATAGAACAGTTTTGTTCGAACTTATCGTAAAACTTAAGTCTTTTTAGATTTTTCGGGTATTCTCCTAAGTTTATGATAGTAAGATTTATTCAAAAATGGAATACAAGTCGTAATTTATTTTTTTAAATTTTTGGATAAGGGTCGCCACTTATTTAGTACTAGTGAGAAAACTAAATAAGAAGGGGGGTTGTTGCTGGCCACAACACCTTCTTAACTTACTTGAGGGATATGTTTTTGTATGGTTGTAGCCATAAAAATACCCAATTTCCCACATCAAAAATTCTTTCACTACGATGTTGATGTTCCTATTCTTTCATTCGATTTTGTGCGTGAGTCAGGTTATCCTTAAAGAGTTGGAGAACTTGTTTTTTGATGCTCGATGTGCTGGATGGTGGACGATATCCATAAAGTTCCATAAATGGGGTCATTTTTACTATGATATTGAAGGAAGTGTTATACCACCATTCTACAATAGGTAACCACTTGATCTATTATGTTTGTTTATCTGATACAAAGCAACGTATGTATCCTCCCAAAAATTTCTTCACTATCTCATTTTTCCCATCAGATTGAGGATAATAATATGAGTTATGAGCTAATTGAGTACCAAGAAAATAAAATGGGAGAATGATGAAGAGGTATTAACACTCATTCAAAATTTTTAGCACTTAAAACTCAAGAAAGTAATTTTGAATTTTCATTCATGCCTTTTGGCCTTACTAATGCACCTTCCACATTTCAAGTTTTGATGAATTCCACTTTCAAACCCTTACTAAGAAAATTTGTGTTAGTATTTTTTGATGATAGACTAATCTACAACAAGTCATGGAAATATCATCTTCAACATGTTGATAGGGTTCTCAAACTATTGGAGGAGAAACAATTGTATGTAAAACCCTTTGATACCAAATGTCATGTAACAAGAACACAAAACAGAAGAAAAGATAGATCAACGCTTGAAAATAATCCTCTTCTACATGGAAACCTCATTTTACATCACTTAAATTAATAATTATTGGATGATTCAAATGGAAACACCTCCTTGGTATATATAGGAGTCTAAGGGGTCAATATATAAATAGGGCCTACATAAAAATAATAATGTAAGGATGCAAAAATAAGAATAGTTGGCTTCTATGGGGAAAAACAATAACAATATGAGGGCTACACTAGTATTATAGGGACCAGACATTTTATTAAGTTGTTAATAGAAAAATATAGAAATTAACGTTGAAATTACATATGGCTAAAGAGAACCATGGCAGCAAGTTAATGATCAAATTAATAACCCATGATAAATAAGACTTAGGAATACAATTTCAGGATTAGATTATTAGTGATTTTTTTCCAATGGAAAAATCGTAATTTTATTCATATTGAGAAAAATTACATGTTGTAGATGCTAAATTAGCATATGCTGTATAAACTTGTCGTGATACATAGGATCTAAAAGAACAAATCATTTATAAAATATCTATTCTTTCCTGCCTTTCTTTTTTTCCACTTTTTGCCAACCTCTAGTGTTGGGAGTGGAAGTTACAATGGACATTTCTTCCTATCTGGTAGTAGTTGGGGTTTCTTTGTCAGAATATGAGCTTTCGGTTGAGTGTATTGGATTACTACCACCGATTTATTCCCTAGAATGAGCTGCTCACTTCTCTGCTATGAGTTGGTTATCCTTGGAACTAAAGTAGAGCAGTTATGGTTTTCATCATTTTGTGATTTAAATTGAGTGTTTTGTACCTTGTAAGTTGGGATATTTCTCGGTTCGGATTCTAGGTGTTCTTCTTCTTGGAATGTGGTATTTGTGGTAATTTTCGCATTTTCTTCCTCTTCCCTATCCTCTACCGAAGCAGCTGAAAATTGCCATGCTTTTGGCTTTGGAGGTTGTCTTCTTTTCCTGCCTTTCTTGTTTTTTGGACAAGCACTTTGTAGATGACCAGTTTGAAGACAAATGCGGCATCTGAAGGCAGTGTTTTCATAATCAAGAGGTTGGGACTATTGCTTTTCATTATGAAATAAGAGGATGCGGTCTAGTAACCATTGAATGAGATCAACCTCTACGTAGATTCTAGCGAAGGTGTAGATGTCCTTTGTAAGACGCTCACTGTCTACTTTTAAAAATTTCCTCGGAGCATTGCCAATGCCTACTAATACTTTGATGTACCAAAAATGTAGTGGTAGGTTATATAGTTTAAACCACACAGGCATTTTGGAGACCACCATGGTATTTGGATCAAATTCTGGAAACCATGATGTCAAGAAAAGTCAATCGTTACCCAAGAACCATTGTCCCTCATTCAATTCATATTCCTTGTCATTAACTGTGTAGAATTTGACAATGAAAAAACCTTTAGAGCACAGGTGTATATCACAATTTTCTGTCCATATGGAGTAAATCCATTGACTTAGGCCTTCCAGTTTATGCCAAAACCCGTTAAATCTACATATCACTGCTTTTGATAAATAATCATCATGTATTTCATTTACTTTAGGTGTAGCGATCGATAGAGCTAGGTTCTGAGTTGTCTTCTTGACAATGTAGTCACTAGGAGTCGTGGCCTATTGTTCTGATTGTATTTCAGACCCCATTTTCCCCTTTATTGCATCTTTGAAAAAAAATGGTCCTTTGGAGCTTGTTCCAGAGCAGCCACCATGGGATCTTGTGTTGAGGTAGATAGTTGAGTCTTTGCCTATGTTATATTCTTTTATCTTGTGTTCCCCCTGTAGTACTTTTCCTACGTGAATCAAGAGTTGTTTGCAAGGTGGAATGCCCAACCTTTCTTGTATTCTCTGTTTGAGGGTTTTGATCTCCTCCCATCTCCCTATTTTTATGCATACTATGTTTCCTTCCATAGTTATAATAAAAAGGGTAATGTGTTTACCTTCCAACATCTCTACTATCGGGGCTTCAAGATCTAGTGATGGGATGATCACCTCTTCCTGTTGTTCCTGTCCAAGCGGAAAAACTTGATGTGAATCTGGTCCGATTTGTTTGTAGGCTCGTAGTATCCCACATGATCCAGTATAACCTGTAGATAGTCTAGGACCATCCTCATGTAGAGATTTTCTCTTAATATGGGATGGGGATCAGTTGTTAAGAGCCCAGATGCTTGAAGCAAATGATCAAGAAGTAAGCTACCAAATTTTTCATGCAATCCTCTGTCTCCATTTATTTTAGCGCTAGCGAAATGAAATTAGGCATTGCTGATTCAGGTATATCCTTCTAGATCTCGCAAATTGAGGGCAAATCTTTCTTCTAGTGGTTCAGATCTAATGAGCTGTGTCTCCATCCATGGATAAAATTTTGATCTGGCTCAAGAGAAATCAATCCTTGCCCATGAATGGATCTATCCATTTTTGAATGATGGTTGTTTCAGATCAGCATTTTTCGGGCATATATTGTGTTATCACAAAACCAGGACCCTGATAGGCTCCTAATCAGGAATACTTTGAGTAGCTATTTCAAAACAAACTTTTGGCTAAGGCTTAGCCTCCTCAACCTGAGAGGGCTCTCTCACTAGGTTAAAGATTTTAGTTTAAAGATTAGATGGCTAACTCTATGGAAAAAATAAGTGAAAAAAGTATAAATGACTGAACGCAATTAAGAAACATCCATTGGGCTATGGAATTAGAGTATGTTTTAGTACAATAGTAGATCAGCTTACATGGAAGTCAGGGCATAAAGAGTTTTAATTGATCAGCAAAACAAAGACATAATATAGGAAACACAGTTTATAAACACATGAAGGAAGTTAGAGCATTATCAATGAATTCTATGTAACATGTGTTCATACCACTGCAAGTGAGAAAATGAATAAAGCCATCAGAATATCAAACATTAAAACCCTCTCTAAATCCTGAGTAGTAAAGCCATACTTCTATATTAACATCAAACATACAGTATTCTACAATAGCATAATATGCATATTTCTTTGAAAATTGCCCCTTTTGGTGCATTAAACCTCTTAATTTTGATATAGTTCATTACAATCTTGGATTCCTTCCTCCAACATGAGGTAAATTCGAATTTACTTGACTTGACACCTATTCATACTTAAAACAGACTATTAATTACAAGAGACAGTTAACTAACAATCCTAGAGTCCTAATACAATTAGGAGTAGAACTCCTTTTATGATAGTAACAACCTAAAATATGAATTAAATTTGATATTTTATAGCTGCTCCTCCTTAACTTCGACCTTGGTGATGCCCATAACCCTCCAGCTGGCCATCAATAACTTCTCCTTCATCTGTCCTGAAAACTAGGAAAATGTCTCTTGCAATTATGACTTTAAAGAAAGCCTCGTATCTCCTAACTGGTGATGTTTATGAAAAAAGTGAGATAGGTTATTGTAGCTGGGGATTTTATGAAAAGAAAACTCCTTTATAATTCCAAAATACTTTTTCATGTGGCCAGAAACTGATCTTTAAACATACTGCTAAAACAGAAAATGGAGTTTCTCTCAGCAGTTTCATAGCGCAAATTAAACCATCAATTCCTTTGATCGCATACTAAATTTGAAGAAACTGAAAGAGATTTTTGTAGTACATTATGTTAGGAATAAAATCCTCTTTCAATTTTAGAAATAAGTTTTGAATCGCTCAATAATCCTCTTGGAAGTTGACTGCTAAAAACAAGGAGACAAAGTTCCTCCTTTCTAGGGTTTCATCCTTATGCTTATCTTCGAATCCTTCTGCTGACCAAAATAGCCCCTTCAATATATAAAACCTGTTGAATTAGTCATAGAACCCTTATCTTACAATTGTGCCAAAACTAAACTCCTTGAAGTTGCCTGAAGAAAGTCAAACTAGATGCGCTTCAAAATAACTGTTATTTTTGTAATGCAAGGCTTAATTCTTGCATATATCCTTCATTCCTTGAGTTTTTCTTTACCTAGGACTTAAACCTATTCAAATTATCTCCTTACATTTCTGCAGTAGCATCCTTCTCTAAAAATAGCCCCTTCATTTCTTTGAAGATTAACCAGAAAGAACAAAACTGCACCTACAACAGTTTCGTAGCGTGCTATGAAACTACTTTGCATGTTGAGTCATCAACTTCTCCTAGCTCATAATGAATTTGAAGGAACTGAAAGAGGTTTTTGTAGATAGGTATGTTAGGAAGAAGAACCTCTTTTATTGTTCTAAAATATCCTTTCAGTTGCTCAAAAAACCCCATGAAAGTTGACTACTTAAAACAGTTTTCTGCTGAAAAAAGGATGCTTTAGCGATTTCGTAGCGCATGTAGTGTATTTTCAGAGTTTTGCGCTACGAAAAATCCTAGATAGTTTCGTAGCACATTCAAATTTTAAAATGACCAAATACATTACACTTTTAGAATGATGTGGGATCCATAATGGGTAAAACCAGGTTGTTGACCTTTATTTGATAATGGAAACGAGACTTTGACTCTATGACTTAGACTCTAAACAGAACATAAAAATGACTTGACCATGACTAACATAAAAAATTTAGAACCATACCAGTTGTCCAAAATTTTAGAACTTTTTATAGTGATAATAGTGGCTCCACTTGGGATAGTGTGCCTTTGTGGTACACTAAGAACTCGTAGCTCCAGTGCTATCTATTTTTTGGTAAAACAGATACTTTTATTTGATTTGGCAAGCATCTTCTTCAAATTGTTGGGCCTTCAACTCGGGCTTAAGCTTGATGATCACTATAGAAGAAATAAATATGTATCTACTGAAAAATGCTCAGTCAACCTACCCTGAGCTTGTTTGCACATTCCTACCTACCATATCAACTACAACCTCCATTTGTAGCTCAAGGAACATGAAACTTCAAACAAAACCAGTCATTAATTTGATCTGACACTTGAATCTCTTGGCTGCGCTTGAAGCAAAAATAAACATGATACTGAAATAACGGAGTCAACATGAGATGTAACTGATCTTCAAGATAAAAATATATAATTGGAAATCTAAACAACAAATCTTTTCCATGTAATCATCTATAGGGTCAAAAAAGACATGATTTGTTTGATGATTCTCATAAAATTCTATATCTTTAGACAACTGATTCTTAGCCACACAAAATTCCTTTGATATGCTATCCAACTGCTTTTCTGAATGATTCCCACAAACAATGTAATTTTCCTCCTTATTATGATCATTCTTTGATGTAAGCTGCTACAAGGAATTATAGAAATGATCAATCTTTTCCTCTGCCTGAGGGTTATAAAAAAATTCTTCCAGTATTTCTTCTTGGTGTTTGTAATCATTTTCATATTCATTATGATCAAAAGACTAGCAAGTTTGCCTCATCTTCATATTAATCTCAGAGGATGTAAATGGTTTTCATAAGTAAACCCCTGCTGATTTTCATGATGCATTTCATGGGATGTTATCCTTTCTTCTTGGTGTTGAAATGTATTGTTATGAAGAGCCTCTAAAATTTCTCCATCCATGAATTCATCATCATCATAACAATCCTCCAAATATTGAATAAAACTCACAGAATGTTTACAACAATCTTTGACTAGCAATAATGATGGATGACACTCTTTATACATGTCATAGAATACATCATGGAAATCAGCAAGAGAATGTAATGAACCATTTTCCAAGCTTTTATACCAAGACCATGCTTTTCCTTCTAAAGTGGTCATAAACATCTTCATGAGAAAATCTTCAGGGAACTGAAACTTAAGACTGTGTACATGCATATGGAACCTAACCAAATGAAGAGCAACATTGTCTTTCTTTTCATATTTGAATATTGGAAGATTATCTAACCATTCGACCTTTGGCATAGGATTTGGAAAACCAAGGATATGAGACCAATTCATAGGGGCATACCTGGAATTCATTCTTGCAATGGCACTCATCTTGAAACTTCATCAAGCTACTGATCTTTTAGTAGTGGAGTCACCTTCCAATTTGTTATTTGATGTGTGGAGTCGCCAAGGTAGATGCAGCCTCAAACAAATTCCTGAGCTGCCGCTACCTTCAGAAGTTCAGCTTCTGGATTTCAAGAATGAGTAATCTTCAGACTCCCAGTAGATGCACCAAAATGTTATCACAAAACCAGGACCCTGATAGGCTGCTGATTAGGAATACTTTGAGTAACTATTTCTAACGAAACTTTTAGCTGAGGCTTAGCCTCCTCAACCTGAGAGGACTCTTTCACTACGTTAAAGATTTTAGTTTAAAGATTAGATGGCTAAATCTATGGAAAAAATAAGTGAAAAAAGTATAAATGGTTGAACACAATCAATAAAAATCCACTTGGCTATAGAGTCAGAGTATGTTTTAGTACAACAACAGATCAACTTACATGGAAGTTAGGGCATAAAGAATTTTAATCCATCAGCAAAACAGAGACATAATATAGGAAACCCAGTTTATAAACACATGAAGGAAGTTAGAGAATTATAAATGAATTCTAAGTAACATGTGTTCATACCACTACAAGTGAGCAAATGAATAAAGCCATGAGAATATCAAACATTAAAACCCTCTCTGAATCCCGAGTAGTAAAGCCAAACCTCTGTATTAACATCAAACATATAGTCTTCTACAATAGCATAATATGCCTGTTTCCTTGAAAATTGCCCCTTTTGGTGCATTACACCTCTTACTCTTTATATAGTTCATTACAATCTTTCATTCCTTCCTCCTACATGAGGGAAATTCGAATTTACTTGACTTGACACCTATTCATACTTAAAATAGACTATTAATTACAAGAGACAGTTAACTAACAGTCTTAGAGTCCTAATACAATTAGGAGTACAACTCCTTTTATGATAGTAACAAACTAAACTATGATTTAAATTCTATATTTGATAGCTTCTCCTCCTTAACTTTGACCTTGGTGATGCCCATAACCCTCCAGCTGGCCTTCAATAACGTCTCCTTCGTCTATCTTGAAAATTAGGAAAATGTCTCCTGCAATTATGACTTTAAATAAAGCCTCGTATCTCCCAACTGGTGACACTTATGAAAAAATAGAGATAGGTTATTGTATCTGGGGATTTTATGAAGAGAAACCTCCTTCAGAATTCCAAAAAACGTTTGCATGTGGCCAGAAACTTATCTTTAAAAATACCGCTAAAACAGAAAATAGAGTTCCTTTGAGCAGTTTCATAGCACAAGTTAAACCATCAATTCCTCCCACCTCACACTAAATTTGAAGAAAATTAAATATTTTTTTGTATTACATTATGTTAGTAATAAAAACCACTTTCAATTTTCATAAATAAGTTTTCTATCGCTCAAGAATCCCCTTGGAAGTTTATTGCTAAAAACAAGGAGACAGAGTTCCTCCCTTTTAGTGTTTCATCCTTATGCCTGTCTTCGAATCCTTCTGCTGACAAAACTAGCCCCTTTAATCATATAAAACATGTTGAATTAGTCATAGAAACCTGCTCTTACACTTGTGCCAAAACTAAACTCCTTGAAGTTCCCTGAAGAAAGTCAAACTAGATGCGCTATGCAAATAACTTATTTTTGTAACGCAAGGCTTAATTCTTGCATATATCCTTCATTCCTTGAGTTTTTCTTCACTTAGGCTTTAAAAATCTTCGAATTATCTCCTTACATTGCTGCAACAACATCCTTCTCCAAAACTAGCCCCTTCATTCTTTGAAGATTAACCAAAAAGAACAAAACTACACCTACAACAGTTTCGTAGCGCGCTACGAAACTACTGTGCATGTTGATTCATCAACTTCTCCTAGCTCATAATGAATTTGAATAAATGGAAAGAGGTTTTTGTACATACGTATGTTAGGAATAAGAACCTCTTTTAGTTTTCCAAAATATGCTTTCAGTTTCTCAAGAAACCCCATGAAAGTTGACTACTTAAAACAATTTTTCTGCTGAAAAAAAGCTGCTTCAATGATTTCATAGCACATGCAGTGTATTTTCAAGGTTTTGCACTACGAAAAATCCTAGACAGTTTCGTAGCACGTTCAAATTTTAAAATGAACAAGTACACGACACCTTTGGAATGATGTGGGATCCATAATGGGCAAAACCAGGTTGTTGACCTTTATTTGATAATGGAAATGAGACTCTGACTCTATGAATTAGACTCTAAACATAACATAAAAATGACTTGACCATGACTAACATAAAAACATTGGAACCATACTAGTTGTCAAAAATTTTAGAACTTTTTACAGTGATAACATACTGCATGGTCGCCTTTGTTTCTATTTTTTGGGAGGTGAAAACCCTGTCAGGATCTGCCATATCTTCCCCAGTCGCCGAGCAGGGAAGCCACTTCAGCACAAGGGGGTATTCCGAATACCCTTGCCCTCAGATCTCTCGCTCCTAGATTACACATTAGTGATGTTGTGCCTCTCGGCATTGGGCTTTCCCTGAGAATCATATGGCTACTATTACAGGGAAAAGTGTCTACACAGAACTGCTTATCCCACTAAGGTGTGATAGCTACCTTAGAAACAAACAAAGTAAAGCTACTTTCGTTTTTCCTTTATGAAATATCGATGAGAGAAGAACAAAGAAGACCAACCTCTGTCTTGCGCTAATCTCCTAGTTCGATTCCTCTCTCTCTTGATAGCCTTTCGCTACTTGCTCCCTTGTACACCCAGCTTCACAGAGTACCTGTAGGATCACAGTAGCATGACACTATACAAGAACATGGATCTATAATCATAAACAATCTAGGATCAGATGTAAATTGACCATACAAATGCATAAAACATAAATGACACAAGAGTATGGAGGAAAACTTGAATAGCTTTTATTGATAAAGAAGAAAGAGCCAAGGGAGTTACAACCAGTTGTTCTGACCCAGCATCATCCTCTCAGCAAGGAAGCCCCTCTTCACCTCATACAAAGCTTAGATCACCCAAAATTCTGATGTTGTCTCAAGAAACCAGCAGCAATTCTTACAATATGAAAAATTCCAGCCTCTGGATCTCTGGGATGAGGGATCTATATATAGATATCTTTAAGGGAGATGAGTCAGCTTGTGATTTGATTAGTGTCTTCCCTCTAATAGTTCTTGCTTCCACTTGGATATTGATGATCTCTTACTCATCCTTGGTCGAATTCAGAGAGGCAATTGTCACAGGAGAAGTTTCTAGAAGATTCCATGCCTCTCCACCTCGCGGAATGACACTGCCATTTGTCACTTCTCGCCCATCGCACCCCATAGAAGGGATTTTTGAAATGCAATGCACCCACACAGTGTATTTAGGTGGGATGCAACACACTTTGCCTATGGAGCAGCTGAAATGATCCTGTTTTGACCAGTTCTGAGCAGTTTTTCATGGAGAACTTCTAGGAGAAGCTTTAATCAGTTGACCTTGTTCCTTTAGGGGTTAGAAAAACACTTTTAGGGACTTAGGAGCCCTTGGTTTATTGACATTTCATGCTTGGGGTTGTAGTGCCCAAAAATGTCTATAACAGTTGCCCCCTAAAGCATGAGGTCGTTAATCTTTTGATGTCGGGTGAAATGCTTTATTATGAGGATCCGAAGTTTTTTCAAGCTGGGAGGAGACCTGTAATAAGATATAATACAATACATTATCTTCATAATATTTTCATGATCTAGCTGAGGCGGGCATTCCCATGCTCAACTTTATAAATTCATTTTCATGTACATAGGAAAGACAATCGTCTAAGTGTAGACTGATGATTCTGGTAGAGCCATCACCCCTTTGATTGGATGATTATCTGTACAGAAATGATGTACATTTGATGTCTTTATTTCCCTGAATATATATCGCATCCCGGATGGATGAAACTAGATCTGGGGTCTTCAATCTCGTTCGATCTTCACTCGAAGTACAAGTCTATCCATGTGAGAGATGTTCTGGAGTCGAACATGGAAAGACATCGCCTGATTACCAACCAATGATGTAAGCTGTTAACAGGTGCGAGAGGAATCACCGATAATGATAATGACCCTCAAGGTACTGCAGTACAATTCACGTGGTGTGAATAAAGGACTTGTCGTCGAACACCACGCAAAATCTTTCAGTCAAAGGCCATTGATGTAAACCTGTCACCGGAAGTGAGAAACTTGCCATTGAGGCATGCAAGCTCCAAAGTACTGAACGGGGTGTTCCTAGATCGACTTCTTGGATAATGAGCTGATGTCGACAAGAAGCGATCTGTCACAGGAGGGCGTTAATGAATCCCACATCAATGACACGGAATGGAGCAAATGATTTTAATGGAGGTGAAAACAATCTGATGACATAAGGTTCAGGGTGGCAGTCATGAAAGAATGGAGTGCAAATGTATTGTAGCGGGTGAGACACAGGTGAATTCTCTGAATGACTTCTCTTGAACATATCGGCGACACTGACGTGATGGATTGGTAGCATTAACCCCAAATTTGGATGGTGTGATGGGGCCATGGTGATTTGACCGGTGAATGAAACAACCCAACCCGACTTGGATGCAGAGTGAAAGTGTCATGTTCAAGAGCGACTTGCTACCAACAAAGTTTCTTCAAGTTTTCTTCCCAATTTTTCCCCAGTCATTGCTGACCAGTACCTCTTTATTTTTGTCAAGCTTGAGGAGGATAACATATGCTTGTTCTATAATTTGCCCTTCGGGCAAACCCATCGCTATGTTTTAACGAGCCTAGCGATAGTGAAACTCGTTCTTGTCTGTTATGGACAAGTTTGTCGCTATTAAGTTTTAACGAGTTTAACGACAAAGATAACTTGGTCCTTTTCAATTTTAGAGAGTCTAAAAAAGGAACGTAAAAGAAACTCCAAAATTCCTTTTTCGTCATCTAATCCCTTAAGTCTGAAAAAGTATAAAACAATACAGAAGGGATGAATTTTCGATACTTTTAACGAGCTGAACAAAACAAGAACTCGATCTTTTTGTGTAATAATCCCTCAGGTCCAAAAAGATTAAAATTTAGAGGAGGGATAGTACTTCTAGTCCCTTTAACGAGCTAGAGAGGCCAATGGCCCAGCAATCTTTTCATATTTTACGAGTCAATTGAAAATAGCTTAAAGGAGACTCATCTTTTGAGGAACGAGTGATAAAATTGGGTAGCAACTGATTCCAAGTAAGGTTTGGAATTTTCCAATCACGGTAGTGTTACAAGGATGGCTAGTGACATCACTCTTCGCAGTTGTTCCTCAAAAGGGGTAAACAATCAAATGGAGGTGAATGATTGGCCAATACAGAGTGGAGGTGATGATGAGAACACGACCAAGGCTTTTAAAGGCTGAAGTACTACATTCACGATGGTTATTTACCAGGAAAATAGTTCATTTTTTAATGAGCTTAAACGCGGGGAGAAACATTTTCTCATGACTTATGTTTATTTTTTAACGAGCTTGAACTATGTGCTAAAACTGCTCTATTAATCCAGTCGTATAATAAGAATGTACCATTTTAAAACGGCAATTTTTAGAGTTTTGCCCCACATCCTTTCTTTATGCAAGCTAGGAAACGACCAATCGTACGAGTTTAAAGGGTTAGAGGACCTACAAATTTAAAAAATAAATAGTCGCTCTTCGCTTGCATGCCAAAAGGTTTGCATGCCCCCAGGTATAAAATAGAGTTTCAAGGTCACCTTTCAAATCTCCAACAAAACATTTGTTTTATCAGGAAAGGTCTACCTCTTTCAGGTTACCAAAGATTGTTCTATTCACAGCGCAAACAAAACACTTCTTCGGCGATGTCTACCGAAATAGACAAAGGTGAGACAATCCACTCACATAACTTTGACAAGAGAATCTTATTCCAGTCTAACCCCCTCTTCCAATCACGGACGGGAGTACAGTCCAGTCATATATCTCTCGTGGAAACCTACCCTATACCCGAAGTTTTCCTGCCGAAGCAGACCAGGGTGCATGCCCCCTGGGTTTCAGTCATGTTCCCTGAATCACTCGCGCTCATCGGGTGGATGGACTGGAGATTGATGAGACATTCCTTGTGTGAAAAGACCATTTAGGGATGGCATATGACTATTTGCTCTGTGTGATCTGGGAAATGAAAGTTGGTCTACGAGCTTGACCACTCTTCCTTCGTGCGGAAAACACATCACTCTAAAGAGTGACGAGACAATGGCTCCCATGCAATAAATATAGTCTCGTCCAAGGAGTAGATTATAATCCAGGGGTCCTTGAACTACCATTACATTCATGTGAACGGTTTTCCCTCTCAATTTTATGGGCACATTAGGAAGGATCCCTAACGGTCGATTGGTTCCTTTGTCAAAGCCTGTTAGATTTCTCATCTCAGGCAAAAGCGATGGCGAACCAAGCGCTTTCCAAGCAGTCGAGGAAAGGATACTCACAGAAGCCCCTTCATCTATGATGGTACCAGCCATAACCATTCTATATACTTGAGCAATAATTTGGAATGGTATATTAGCTGGTAAACAGGGTTTGCCTAGTTGATTCCAGTCGAAAGAAACAACTAGGTTGCTTGGAGGTGGGACCGAATAGACGGCCGGGTACGACTCTGATGAACTTCCTTCCTGTGGTAAAGGAACGGGTAAATTGCCCCCATGTTCATCGGAGTCTGTGCTTACGAAAAGAATTTGGACAGTGTCATCCTTATTCTCTTCTGTGACTGTATCATCTGAAGATGGAACCTCTGAAGGCAAGACCGGGTCAACTGCCGCCTCGACCTTTTGAATTTCATCTAGTATGGGTTCAGATGGTTTGTCTTCAATGATAGATGCTTCGTCCGACCACCTGGGCGGGTCAGCCAGCTTTTCAACTAGTGACTGACTCGGCAAGAGTTTTTTATATCCAGGAGGAAGTCGTAACGGTGAGACCGGACGATCGTCCAAAACTCTTTTAGCCTCATCTAAGAAGGGACAACGGTGGATGGCATGGTTTCCTTCGCACAGTTTACAAGGAAATCTATACTTTCCTTTTTGTCCTGGGCCTTCACTTTCAATAGTCGACGATGTGCTTTCAACATGATCATCAGAGGTTGACGACACCGGGTTTTGCAAACGAGGAGACCAGTCCCTTAAGATCTGAGGGATGCAAGGACAATCTCTATGATAGTGGTCTCCTTTGAAAATGACACATGGCGATTTAGGCCTGGTTGGTGCAGTGTGTGGATTTTCACTAGACAACGCTTGGTTGCCCCCTTTCACTTTTGGCTCCTTCTTCTTCTTCTCTTTCTTCTTCTTTTCCTTCTTCTTCTCAGGTACTTGATTTTTGGCTTTACCAACCCCATCAAGCGAAGAATAAGGAGGAGAGGAAGAATTGGAGGAAGTAGAAGGTTGGTGGGTAACTCTGGATTCGTCTAGTTCCTGACTCGATTGTTTAGGAATTGCAGTGTTCTTAATGACAGAGGTTGAGAAGAGCCATACGGGCAAGCCGATTGTCAATCCTAGAAGCGACAATGTGGCCATATGGGGTGCACCAACATCTCCCCAAGAGGAGAAGGGACTAGGATTTCCTCCAAGGGGAATTCCTTGGTTGGTGGGTTCCATTTTATCAATCTAAGATCAACGTAGGAAAGGGTGATGATTATTCCGTTTAAAATAAATTTTAGACAGTTTGACACAACTTGTTTTTTCAATTTTTAAGAGTCGAGAAAAAACAAAATATGACTCTAGTCGCCTTCGATTTTTAATGAGACTGAAGTGACAAGTGCTCAGATGGACCTTTTCCATTAAGGAGTCTGAAAAGGAACGAAAGGGACTACTCTGGAAATCTAGGTAGAGGGATTACCAAACCAATTGCAAAACTGCAGAATACTTTTTATGGTACGGCAGTCAATCTTCCCGAATGCTGTGTTCAGTGCATTGCGATAGATAGGGCGACAAACACGGCTTCCTATGGATAAAGGATTAAGCCTATTGTGGTCTCCCAAAATATACTCGATAGTATGTGAGAGCACAAGTCCGTACTGGCACTTATCATCTCAAAGTGGAGGAATCACCCAACCATCAGTGAGAACAACAGTTACCAAGCTTTACGACGCCGAAATACGTCTCTAGCCTAGACTTCTAAATGTTGTGCGTTAGGTTCCAAAGCGTTGTTAGATTCATTGAATTTATTTTATAGTTGATCTTGTTTAAGAAATTTTCCTTTTAGGTTCACCGCAAGATGTAGATGTATAATTCCTAAAATGCAATCTAAGATGATAAACAGTCTTTTATCTTCTTTGTGCAATGAAAATCCTAGCTACTAAGGAAAGAGAGATAGTATTCTTTCACAAAGAGCAAAGAGCACACTCTAAATGCACTGTCCTAAATCAAACCAATCAAACAGTCTAAATGCAAATGCACATGCATGTATTTGTTTTCGACTTTCTTAGTATGTGAATGGTAAAAAGAAAGCTAATGAAAAAATTTGAATTACTTTTCAAGCGACAATTATTAACAAGTTTCCTTTTCAAAATAAAAAATGGAGACAATCACAACATTTTACGATTTGGAAATGAATACTTGTTTTTGACACTAAAAAAACTACAAATTCAGACCAAATACAATAGTAACAGGATAATCGACTATCAATAGCAATCAAACTCTTTCCTATGACTAAAAATGACACTTGCGACACTTTCAAATCAAAGGACGACAGTACGATTATGTTACTTTTTGCAAAGGAGAACTGAAAATGACTCAACAAATACACAAAAACATTTACAGTTCTTTTCACAAAGGAGGCAGAATAACAGCAAGGAAAAGGGGTTTCAAACAGAGATATATTGATTACAGGTAGCAAAATTCATGAATAGAACTGAAAAGAATGAATCACAGAAACCAATACTGAACAATGCCTAGTCTGATCAGCGCACCTGTAACACAGGGAATTTGAAATGCAGTGCACCTACTACACTCGGGAAGTGCGCTGAATTTCAGATTCACAAAACAGTACCTGCGCTGGGCCAAAGACGAGACTTTGCTTGGGTTTTGGGTCACAGTTTGCAGTTCAGTTCATGGGTTTTGGCTGAGAAAATGGTAATCAGTAATGCAACAAACAGGGGTAGATCTAAGGAGGTTCTAAGAGCTACCACAAGGGGCAATCAGAGAGTTTGTGAATCAGTTGTTTAAGTCATAAAAAAATCCCAGAGATTGACTGAAGCAACATTTATCTACTTTGCATTTGCATAGCAAATGCAGTTCGAAAGCTACCTGGCTCGACTTCAGGCTCCGTCTATAAGTTTATAAAATAAACAATCAAGGAAGATAAACAAACAAACTAATTCGTCCCTAGTGGAGTCGCCATTTTGTTACAGGGAAAAGTGTCTACACAGAATTGTTTATCCCACTAAGGTGTGATAGCTACCTTAGAAACAAACAAAGTAAAGCTACTTTCGTTTTTCCTTTATGAAATATAGATGAGAGAAGAACAAATAAGACCAACCTCTGTCTTGCACTAATCTCCTAGTTCGATTCCTCTCTCTCTTGATAGCCTTTCGCTACTTGCTCCCTTGTACACCCAGCTTCACAGAGTACCTGTAGGATCACAGTAGCATGACACTATACAAGAACATGGATCTATAATCATAAACAATCTAGGATCAGATGTAAATTGACCATACAAATGCATAAAACATAAATGACACAAGAGTATGGAGGAAAACTTGAATAGCTTTTATTGATAAAGAAGAAAGAGCCAAGGGAGTTACAACCAGTTGTTCTGACCCAGCATCATCCTCTCAGCATGGAAGCCCCTCTTCACCTCATACAAAGCATAGATCACCCAACAATCTGATGTTGTCTCAAGAAACCAACAACAATTCCTTACAATATGCAAAATTCCAGCCTCTGGATCTCTGGGATGAGGGATCCATATATAGATATCTGTAAGGGAGATGAGTCAGCTTGTGATTTGATTAGTGTCTTCCCTCTGATAGTTCTTGCTTCCACTTGGAGATTGATGATCTCTTACTCGTCCTTGGTCGAATTCAGAGAGGCAAGTGCCGCAGGAGAAGTTTCTGGAAGATTCCATGCCTCTCCACCTCGCGGAATGACACTGCCATTTGTCACTTCTCGCCCATTGCACCCCATAGAAGGGCTTTTTGAAATGCAATGCACCCACACAGTGTATTTAGGTGGGATGCAATGCACTTTGCCTATGGAGCAGCTGAAATGATCCTGTTTTGACCAGTTCTGAGCTGTTTTTCATGGAGAACTTCTGGGAGAAGCTGTAATCAGTTGACCTTGTTCCTTTAGGGGTTATAACAACACTTTTAGGGACTTAGGAGTCCTTGGTTTATGGACATTTCATGCTTGGGGTTGTAGTGCCCAAAAATGTCTATAACAGCTACACCTCCTGGGCCTGAGTCTGCATAGAGCATAAAATGAGCTAAGGGGCCTTGACCAAGCGTGTGGGAATGAGCATGAATCAGAAGCAGATGAAGGTCCTAGAAGTGGGGAGCCTGGCTTCGACCCTGAAGGGTTTTTCCTCTACAGTCTAGTAGGTTTCACCATGACCCTGGAAAATCTTGCCATGCCTGTGTCGTTGGTGAAGGAACGTGAGCCCACAGAGCACATTTTCAAACCCTAGTCCGAACCCCAATAAATTCTTAGATTATTAGTGATGATGGAATGTTATTAATCAATAACTTCCTCTCAAAGATAGTACATTATCTTTGAGAGTGGGGAAGTTGATCTCATCAATGAGAAAGTAACCACTACCATCTGGTTGCGGAGGTGGAGCTAGTTACCAACTACCAATTGCTTTGGAAAATGGAGGATGTTTCTTTTTTCCTTTGTGGGCATAATTATTCACAAAGTGCTAAATAGGGTGGGAGGGAGAGGAACAAAATGGGAAAGAAAAAGTGAATTGGACTTGGATACCATTTTGGGAGCTTAGGGGGACTTTTTTATGATGAAAAGAAGTCATGGTTGGGTGGAGCTTGGTAGCTCCATAATTAATTTCCATAGTAAAATAACTAACAAGTCAATATTTTAACTTTCTAGTTTCTTTTTTTATGTTTTTCAACTACAAAATGTCTTTACCCTTTGTAATTCTTGTATTATAAAGTATTATGTGTATATGTAATTTAAAAATAAAAAGGAAAACATGGAAATTTCTTTATTGAATATGAGATATGATTCAGGGAATTAGGTGTTTTGAAAGATATGAACTACATTTACATTTTAATTGTGTATTATGGAACTATATCCTAGTATAGATTAAGACAAGATTGTTACCAATTGCTAAACTATTATTATTAATTGTATAAAATTATATTTAAATCTAAAAGAATTTGAGGTAAATTACCTCAAGTCTATAATAAAGACCTATTTATTGAGGATGGTATTATAATACAATTAGGTGAGATCAAGTAAAGAATATTTAGTCTATATACATACTAGTATGGTTATCTAAAAGTATAATTACAATATAACACAAAACCTTAGGAGTAAAATACTTAAACCAATCTAATATAACAATAATTTTAAGAAATACCCAAGTTGTATCTATATTCTGGAATTAAATTTAAAAGGAAAAAATAGAATTAAGAAAAATACCTATTATACATCAAGGGTAAACTAAACTCAAAAAATAGCCAAAGTTTATATCTTAATATAGAGAAAATTTAGTAAAAATTAACATTCTCCTATAATTCAAATTCTAGTAATTTATACTAATAGAAAGAAGATCAATAACAACAGGAAAAAATAATAAGAAGATAATTTTTCATTTAATAGAGTTCATGACTGAACCTTGATTTCCAGTATATATTATAAAATAATATGGAGTAGAAAATACCCATAGAATTGATTACAATGGAACGGCGTTTGACATAAGGCTTTTTACCTTAGTCTTATAAGAACATTATTAAGTGATAATTAGCTAAGGAAATAAAATTCCCTTAGGGCAAGTGGTAAATGATGAAGAAGAAAAAGTGAAAGCAATGTTCATGAAGAAGATGTTTACTCACCATTTAAGCTTCTTGCTTCTTCTTGTTCTAATAATCATGTTAGCGATCAAGAGCATAGGAATGAGGAACCATTCAATGTATTTAAAGAAGAAAATTGTAGTATATCAAAGGATGAGTGTGGTCATGCATCTACAAAAGGATTTCTTTCATGTTTGATGGTGTTACAGATTCAAAAGAAAAAAGGATTTAATAAGAGTTTGACTTCAAAAGGAAACTTGTCCTTGCCTTAAAAAAGATTAAGAGTCTCAAGGAGATGTTTTAGATATATGAGAAAGAATTAAATAATAGTGTATTAGTCCTACACGCCCCACAAGAAGAAGTAAAAAGATCCAATTAAGTAATGAATGAACAACTTAGTGAAAAGGAAATTCATTGTGAGAGACTCAAAGCTGAAATTATCTCTCTAAGAACTTATCTAGAGAGGACAAATAAACATAATGAAGAAATTGTCTGGAGGAAATACCATTTAGATGAAGAAAGTAGAATTGAAGAAGTAATAAGAAACTAGATAAAGGAATGAGAAGGTTATTATGAAAGATCAGTTTCTAAGGTTGTCTCATTAAGAAGTGATCTAGACTCAAAATATCAAACAATTGAAATTTCATGATAGTATGAAGATCTTGGATAATCTCCTAAGTAGCCAAATGTCTCACTCCATGGAATCAGGTTTTGGATTTCATGAAATAGCTAAGGGAAAATCCAACTCACAAGCATGTGCAAGAAAACTAGAAGGATATAACGCAACATCTAATGTTATTAGTAAAGAAAATAGAAGCAGAAGAATATAGAAAGAAGGTAATGTGATCAAAATTAAAGGAAGAAAGCAACACAATAAGTAAACAAGAAAAAATAATTTCTCAAGGAGATTATTTGCTCCCATGGATGAGTATGGAAGAAATACAATTTTCCAAAGGATAAACAACAATTCCTGTTCTCATTTGATGGATGATGTTAATTTTTTTATTTGCCACAATTTTGGACACATTACAGCTAATTGTAGAAGTGGATTGTTTAGTCTTTTCAATCATATTATGCAGTGGAAGAAGGTTTCTCAAGCAAGCGATCCAGGATGAATATTCGACATGTGAAGATCATTGGTTGCCAAGTATGAAAGTTTCTTTCATGTTTATTGTTTTTATTGTAATATATTTGGAAACAAGGATATATGTTGTAAATTATATGGAAAAAAGGAATATGAGGCAGAAATCATATATTATGTAAAATGGTTTTAAAATACATGATTCTTTTTCCTCCTTCTATGGTCATATAACATGTAATGCATGCAATATGTTTGGACACATCTCAAAGAAGAGTAGGAGAAACTCAATGGGATATCTAAGAAATAGAAAAAGAAAACTACTCAAAACAAGAAACTAAATGAGAAATCAAAAGAGGATCCATTTAATAAAAGGTTAAAGAAGATGACTTTATCAATAGTCAACATACCAAAGTATGGAAGGGAAAGGAAGAGCAACAAATGATGTGCAACCTAGTACTATGTGTACTAGAGGACGATGATCTCTAGTACATGGATAATGGATGTTCTAATCATACTACTAGAGATAATAGCATGTTATCTTTTAAAAAAAAACCAAAGGTGGCAACATTATTCTTGGAAACAATACACCAGCTGAGGTGATAGGAAAAGGTAGAGTTAATTTTGATGTTAAAAATATATATTTTGATAATGTATTATTGGTTCAAGGATTAAAGAACAACATCATGAGTGTGGTTCAAATGAATAACAGAGGACATGTAGTCATACTCACCTCAAGAGGATGCAAAATTATGGAAGAATACAGTGGAAAGGTAATTGTGAAAGGAATCAAAACTCTAGATAAGGTATATGTGTTGAAGAGAAGAAAAGGAATAAATAAGATATTGAATGAAATATTGAATGAAATATCTTATTCATATTATAAATAAATGAAGAAAGTCTCATATGTATTCCATTAGTTCCCGGTATATTCACAAGGTGCACTGTAGAAGGCAAAGAGAATAAAGATTTCCATAGTCTTAGGGGGAGCATAAAACAACAACTCAAGGTATATGAGGAAGAGAATAACCTTTGAAGATGAAGTTACAAAATAAGAGTAATGAAGGTCCAAATGTTCAGTCAAGTTCGTAGAAATAGCTCTCAAGAGGAAGCAATGAAGTTAGATGTTAGCTAGCATTGTAACACAACCCTAATTACACCCTTTTTTAAAGTAAAATAGGTACATACATTTCCTTTGGATTACTCCTTTTATATATTTTCAATTTAAGAATACATTATTCATTTTGTAATAATTCCACAAGAATCCTTTCGCAAGTAGCCATATTTGAGATCTTGATACTTGAGTACCATATTTTCTTCTCAATTCGTTCTTGATATATTTTTTGATCGAGACTTTATAAATACATATTATAGACCTGCTAATCTATATACATTGTTTATGATTTATTGTAATATTAATATCATCCTCTAACCTTCCTAATTTCATGGGTAAATCATTATGTTCTCATTTTTTGGTACATCAGTACCCCTTATAGATCTATAATCCTTAAATGACATCTTTATCGATGTTTTTTTTTTTTACAACTTAACATGTCCTACACAATATATATCTCGAAGTAAAAGAATTTGGGTATTAAATATATTTTGGCTTTTAAGGCTTATCTGTTGGTTCCTTTGAAAAATTATATTACAAACCCTTAAACCTATACCATTCATTATGGCCTTGTATAACTTTATATATTTATATATATATATATATATATATATATATATATATATATATATATATACACACACACACAAAACATTGTTGCACAATATAGTGTTCCTTCCATGTTGGTGGAATTTAAGTGATAACTTAAAGAGATGATTGATAAGGGATACATAAGGCCAAGCGTATCTCCTTGGGGAGCAAAAATGTTGTTTGTAAATAAGAAGGACAGTACTCTCATATTGTTCATTGATTACAGGTAGTTGAACAAGGTGACCGTCAAGAATAGGTATCCATTGCCTCATATTGAAAATTTGTTTGATCAACTGAAGGGAGCTACGGCTTTTTTGAAGATTGACCTAAGATCACGATATCATTAGGTGTGCATCAAAGAAGAAGACATATATAAGACTGTAATTTTCACAAGGTATGAGAACTATGAGTTTGTTGCGGTTCCTTTCGGTCTTACCAATGCTCTAGCTACCTTCATGCGTATGATCAACAATGTTTTGCATCCTTACATATATAAGTTTGTGATAGTATTTGTTGATGATATATTGGTATATTCAAAGAATGAGGAAGAGCATGTGAAGCATCTGACAATAGTATTTATACTATTGAGAGAGCATAAGTTGTATGCCAAGCTCAACAAGTGTAGCTTATTTCAGTCTCATATTCATTACTTGGGGCATGTTGTTTCCAAGGAGGGAATAACAGTGGATCTACAAAATATTAAGGTTACCATTGAGTGACCAACTCCAAAGAATGTGAATGAGGTCAGACCATTCATGGAACTAGCAGGTTAATATAGGTGGTTCATCAAGAACTTCTACGATATTTGCTATCCTATCACATATTTGCAGAGGAAAGGAAATAAGTTTGAATGGATTGATGAGTGTGCAGCCAAATTTAATTAATTGACAAAACTGCTTATGAATGATCTAATTTTGAGGATTGCAGATCCTAATAACGAATTTGTGGTTTGTATAGATGTCTGCAAGGACGGTCTTGGTGGAGTCATCATGCAAGAAGGGCAAGTGATTTTCTATGAATCACGAAATTTGAATGAACATGAGTAGAATTATGTGACTCATCAGGAACCATTCTTCCAAGAAGAATTAAGGACATCAATAGATAAGTAAGGCCACATCGTTGAAAGCCGTTGATCCAAATTTTGACAGTCGGTTTGTCTGCTATGATCTCCACAATATTTAGGGCCTTCTCCTCCTCTCCAAATTCTCCAACATCTCACTATGAAAATGAATTGGATTTGGGGGAAAAACCCCCTTTCTAGGAAAAATCCTAGTTTTTTTGTCGCCCATTGCGACCAAACCATAGCACCATTTAACAAATCATCAACACTATTGAGAATGTCTCACTGCTTTTTATAATGGGTCTCCCTTTACTTTTAGTAATTTAAAACTTCACCGAGAAACCATATTTTCCATAAGCTCTCAATTTGTCGCCTATTAAAATCAAATTTCTTTATTTGAGAAATCTATAATCTGATACCACTTTACCCATGCATTGGTTGACTCGCGTCTCGATTTTTTTCATGAGTAACCATCATTTACTCATGTTTTTATGGTCCACCCGATGTAGCAATATCATCGAGTCACCCTTGTTCAAAGCATCTGAGATGAGTCACCCTTGTATCTATGGAGTTTGTTATGATTCCCCTTGAGTCCAGTTACAGTGTTCCTTCCATTTTTGTGTTGCATCCACCCCATCATGTTCATATTTTTCCTCCACCTATACTTCTCCATATTTGAAAATCCCACGTCTGATTAATTGACCATCCCCTCAGGAATCGAGTCAGTCGCTACCAGGTCAACAATGCATATCATGCTATGACAAGGGAAGTTTTCAGTCCACCATTCATCATGTTTCCTTCCATCATCATCCCTAGTGTCAGTCCATCGATCACTCTACTATGTTACCTCGTGCTTTTGTTAAGGATTCCTCATTGGCTTAACTCTGGTGGGTCATCTTCTATCGACTTCAGCACAATTATTCCAGAAGTGTGGTCTAGAGAATGGTGTACCTTGGTTCCAGCCTTTATATTTTTTTGGTGCCTTGGATCAAGAAAATGTAATCATAATTTCCCTTTGACTTGGTTGTTTATCACTTGCTCGACGCAAGCTCATTATTGTACGATTGAGAATTGTACACTTAATGGTTCGATGATCCAGACAAGTATCATAGTGATTCCCGAGTGTGTGTGAGATGTTCAAGACTTGATGAGGGGTGGCCCTTTAGGTACCCCCCCGCCCCACATTCCTGGATGTATACAAATGTTTATCCAGCATTAGATGTAGTTCCGCAGATGTGATGTGCTCAGTTTCAGCTGCTTACAATTCCCACTGTATGCATGTCTCCTTTAGATGATGCATTCAAATCTTCAGATCCCTTTCTGATGCAGCATTGCTTCTTTGGTTGTGATCCCCCCCACCATCACCTTGAGGGGAATTATGTCTCATGTACTCAAATATTATTGTATTTGGTCTTGGCCTATGTCTTTCCAGGCACATTATGTATATGGGATTCATTGTATTATTTTATGGCCCATTGATGCCAGCATATCATGTATCATGTACTTTGTAGCTCAATCCCACATTGTTGGGCTCACCATTATTATTTGTACTCATTTATCTTGGTGGGTATGATTATGTCTCTCCTTCCTCATTTAAGTTCATGTACTCCAACATAAAAGGAGACTTCTATCAATTTAGTAGGTCTCGCCCCCTCCATTTTTGTCCTTCCTTGCATTGCTTCAGTTATCTCTCTCTCTCTCTCTCTCTCTCTCTCTCTCTCTCTCTCTCTCTTTGGTGTCTCGTGGAAGTGCAACCCACAACGTATTTTGATCATATGGTTTTCTCCTAACACTCATATGTTGGGGGACAATCTGTCATCACCAAAAAATGATCACCTAGCCATTTCTAACTACGCAAAGTGAAATACACCATGTAGGATTAATTTTACCATAGTAAAATCACTTTCACTATGGAAAATAATTTAGTAAACCATTTTTATTAAATTATTTTTTATTAAAAATAAAAAATCCCATGAAAATAATTAAATAAATCATTATTTAATTAATTTCCTCTAGGAATAAGTATTAAATCATTATTTGATACTTATTCCTTGTCACATTTGACTAAATTACCTAGGAATAATTAAATAAATAATTATCTATTTATTATTCCTTGATTCTATTTCAGGAATAATTGTTAAATCACTATTTAATAATTATTTCAATTTCACACCATTCTTAATCCTCATGAAATAATTAATAAATCATTTTATTTGTTAATTATTTCTAAATAAAGCTATTTGACCATTTTGAATATCTTTTCCCTCTCCAAAAAATATAATAAAGTATTCGTAACGGTTAGATCTTGATTTCGCCAATATTACTTTATTATTCTCCATTCTTTAGATTAACTCAATACTTTGTTATAGATAGGAGGATTTTCCATTCATTCTTCACCATGATCATTATCAATGTCACCATTATCGTCTTTTTTCCTCTGAGATCCCACTTGAGTTCTACACATTGTTTTGGTGTTTTCACACATTAAGAGAGAGAATCGATTACTGAAGCATTAAGGAAATCAAAGGACCCATCCCACGGAGGGGGATTTACAGAACATTTTTGTAGATCTCCTTCACTAGGCATTATCAATAAATATTATTATTCATTTAAAATTATTTCCAAATTGAGTTATTACGTTAGATATATATTGTTGTTTATTGTTTTGGATCGCATATGCATTTTTGTTGTAGGTTTTTCTCTTTTTATTATTGCAGATCTGAAGCGTAAGCAGCCAAAAATTGTTGTTAGGGTCACTTGTCACCAGTGACTAAGTGAAAAAAATTTGGTACATCTTCGAAGAAATTTCATACTAACAATGACACAGGTTGATGCACCTTCATCAATGATGGTGTGGTGAATGGCTTTGCCATTTTTCATGACTTGCACTTGGAATTCAAGATGATGGGAGATGGGAGGTCTACTTTTCTCCATCTTGAAAATCTCTAGATTTTAATCCTAAGGATTGATCCCACCTATGGCCGAAAGAAAATCTTTTCGTTGTGCTGGGAAAGTTTTAAATACTCCAAGAGGCAACATAGTGTTATCACTCAGTATTTTCCTTATAAGTTATCAGAAGAAGGAAGCAACCGAGGTAACCACAAACCAATATTTTAGGCTTAGGCTCTATCCAACCTAAGTCCAGAGAGGGCTCTCTCTTTATAATTTAGCTTTGTTTTATGGGATTTTAGGCTAGTTCATAGTGTTCATGGGGTTTTGGTTTTGATTTTAAGGTTGGGTGGTGGAATTCTTGGAGCATATGGATAGAGTTAGGTCTTCAAGCCATTGGGTTATGGATTCAATGAATGGATAGCATAACTAGACCAGATCATTAAAGGGAATGTTCACAGGGCATGCTAGCAAAACAAAATGCAAATATTTAGGCCTAATGGGTGAAGTAATTCTAACCAGGCTGAAAGGGAACTTAAGAATCCTTGGATCGGGATCAGAATGAAGAATAGAGGTTGATAATGAGAAAAGGGAAATTAATAATCCTTTGCTATAAACCAGAGGAGAAACTACGGAAGATAAGGACTAGTTAAGAATTCCCTAGCTAAGATAGTTTAGGAGAAAACATTCAGAATGTAAAACAGTCAAGACAAAGTGCATTTAAGAAATTTCTGAAATATCATTCCATGCTATATATTTAGATTTTAGAGATAAAAATAAGATTATGGAAAAAAACATAAGGAAAAACAACATTGAACGTGAGAGAATACTTATTTTTATTTCTCTTTACACAAGAATATTGTAAAATATCTGATCTTTATTCCTTGATCTAGCAAGCCAATCTAGTCATTGATAAAATAGAATTTTGATTTGAGAAAAAAAGTCTATAGAAATGTCTTGGAATCCACCCTACATACTTCGAAATGTGAAGTATTCATACAAAAATATTTACAAAATATCTCAAAACAACTTGAGACTTAATCTAGGGAATAAGAATATCTTATTTCATGAAGATAGAGACAGATGTTAAACCGATTCATGTTGTCCCTTTTATTATGGTGTTGTTGGATGTTTCTATTGAGTTGGAGCCCTTTAAGCTGGCTGATATTTGTAGCGTTTGTAGAATGGAATCTTCTTTACTTTTATCTTTCAATTGATACTCTTTGACCCTGCTACTCTGCTTTTACCTATTTCACTGGTTGTCTTCTGATTTATTGTGCAGTAATTGTCTTATGTAAATATATCATAGTTAATCTGTCATTTTTTCCCACCATTCTGCATCAGGTAACTTTATTTTTACCATCTTTCTGTAGATTTCATCTGTCTCTGTGTATTTTGAAAAATTTGGTTTGGTGAGAAACAAATGTTTCACCTCATGCTCTATGAAAAACAAGTTTTCAAAAGTATCATATAATACATTGCCTGTTGGCAAATATTTAATAGCAGAAGAGCTAGCTTATTCCTTGGCCAATTTCCTGAGTCTATCACTATAGTCCAATTGGGTCATGAGTTTCTCATTGATGACCATAGGACTGGGTACACCTTTGTCCCTTAAAATCTGAAACTTAGCCATGAACCCGTCAATGGCTACCTGCATGTTATGGCACGTATCTTCTAAGTTGTGCATAAGGTTTCTTTTGGAAATAACCTTCCTGATTTCCAAAATGGCTTCAGTCCTATCTTCTATGTTAAGCTCTTGGAGCTCATATCTATTCTTGTTGTTTAGGAAGTGGATGATTCGATTTTCATCCTCTGGTTTATCTCCCAATTCTTCCTTCACTTTTTGGATAGCTTCAGTGGCTATATTTACTAATTCTATCTCCTCAAATATAACTTGAATTGATGGCCAAATATCATTGACAGAGTCAATGATATTGGCCCAAAGAATTTCTTTGGTTTGTCCCAGAGGATTCTATAGTGTTAAGTCCTTCTCCAGGATCTTGATTCTTTCACCCATTCTCTAGGCCTTCTGTGTTTCTTCTTTCTGCTGGATTTGGGCAAGTTTGTAGTCAGTTTCTAGACTTGCCACTTTTTCCTTTAATCTCTTTAGCTTTGTACCCTAGATAGACATATATTCCATAGCTTTCACAAGTTCTGTTGCTTTATGTGTTGATGTACCTTTTTTTGTAGTAGATTCTGTACTTACTGGCAATGTTGTGGCAGGTGGAGCTGTGGGTGAAAGTGATGTTGCTAGTGTGGAAGGAATTGTTGTAGATACTATGGGGATGGTAGTTCTAGAAGTTGTGTCTAGGTCACTTTGCTTCGACTGAATTAAAGTGTCCAACTCCTTCTTTGTCTCCTTGAGTTGATCGTTTAGTTTTAGGACCAATTCCATGAGCTCTTCATGTCCTTGCTATGCTTCTAGGACTTCCTGTGTCTGTGGGTGATGCAGCTAGGGTATCTTTAGCTGCTTCTTGAGTGTAGCAATGTCATCATTTTTCTTCTTAATCAGTTTTTCTGCATCTTTTACGTCCTTGGGATCGTGTCCCAACTCAATCACTAAGTCCTCTAAGGACTTGATTCTATTATCCTTAGCCTGTGAGGAAGCCTTCTCCAACTAAAATTGGGCTAATATATTATTCAGGGAGTTCTGTAATTGGTGGGCAGCAATGGCCTTCCTTGTTAATGTGGAGTATATCATCTCCTCTATTTGCTTGTGCAGTTCAATCTAGTCAATGGGATGAATATCCCTTTCCAGTACTTCAAATTCCACTTTCTTAAAATTTGATGTTGTTCTTGGTTGCTGAGTGGTTGTCTTGATGAAGGTCATCTGCATTTTCCCCTCTTTAACATCAAAGGCTGACATTAGCCTTGTTTGATTGGTAGGGGTCATCTTCAGATGCTGTGCATATGTTTGGGCCCTAAGCCTTTCATTCCTAGCTTTGATTTATTTGTATCTTTCCTTAATGTCTTGGTCCTTATCTGCAGGTATCCTGAAGGAAGATACCTCAATACTTTGCTGCCTTTCCAACATCTGAGTTTGTGATGTGGAAGGCTCTGGCATGCCTCCAGATGGAGTAGCAGGGCTGCTCCTATTTCCTTTTGTACTAGTGACCTCTGTTGTCTCCTCCGTGTATTCTTGTTCAAAGACAGGATTCACTCTTTATCTTTTAGTTTGGCTTGTTTCTGCATAAATTTGTGAAGTTGCCCTTGTTGAATTGGTGTCCCCTTCCATATTTCTATTAAGGATTTTCTCCTCATTTAGAGGAGTCTGTATAACTAGAGGGGTACTCATGGTTGTTTCTGGTTTGTCTAATTTTTCTGGCCTTCTTGATTCCCTTGGTATGTATGATTGGTCTGGCTTACTTGAATCCCTTGGCACCTGCAGGAAAGAACCTTCATCAAGTTGTTTTTCCAGATCTATTAGAGCATTCTATATATCTACCCTGGTGTTGTCTTGATCAACTAATGTCCCTTCCACCCACTCTAATTGGTTAGCATAAGATTCAATCTTAGGTATGGGATGGTGGATGAAAGGCCCTAGCTTGACCTTTTGTCTCTTTTTGGTAATGAATTCCAAAGGGTCATATCTCCAAACAAAACTTCTTTGGAATTTCATGCTATGCAATATTAAATTTGCTTCTCGGCCTACTTCCCGAGAGTTACATATGAAGGGGCCTACTTGGTCCTTTATTTTGAAGTTAGCCTTCTTCTTGGCAATGACAAAGTTTGTTTCATCTACACTAATAATATACCTGTAGTACTCTAAAGCAAATAACCTCATTGGGAGGTATTTTGGGAGTTTGTATGATGCCAGCATGCAACCATAGATTCTGATCTCGGTATGGTTTTGGTACAAGTACCAATCACCTACCTTGGACTGTTTTGACAATTGCAGGACCCTTTTTTATGTATGAACTAATTCTTGGAGAAGGGCTTCCTATCAACATTGTAACAATTGCACGCACAAATAGGTCAATAAAGTCATCATATGAATATGGGGAATGATATTTGTGGACCAATGGAGTCCCGAAAATGACTAATCTGGGCTGACCTTTTGTGTCAAGCTTTTGCAGGGTGAATGGAAACTTGTCTAACTGGAAATATAGAAAAAGGTGGTACAAAACAGAGGAGTATTTGAAGACTCTGTCATTGCTCATTCTAAGAAACTATTCATGCATCCTATAAGCTATAAAGTTGGCATAGTCATAGATAACAGTAGGAGGCTACCTTGGAGTGTAGATGGACATGAAAGCTAAGATAACTTCATCAATATATTCACTGGTGGTATAACCTAGGACACTAGATATCATGGCTACAATGTCCTAACCAAATGGGTAAAATATGGCAGTTACATATGGAGGAGGATCCTTTGGGATATGTCTTTCTTCTCTGATGAAGGTTTGGAACATCTCAGCCAATTTTGAAGTGGTAAGTTTGGGGAACTGGTCTAATAATCTTCCAATTGAAAGAGGAGTCAGGTTTTTCCCTAGTTGGAGTTGTAGAATTTCATTTATAGACTCAGTAGTGATGGTGAACAATATACTTTGGCTTCAGGACATGGCTACTCTTTGACTAGGAATATAATTGGCATGACAGTAGTGGACAATTTCTGGGAAAATGTGGACTTCTGGGAACTGGTACTTAGGCAAATTGGACTCCCAAAGACCAATTTCATCAACATGGTTCAAGTATTTATCCCTGCTCCAACAGTGTACTTTGAGTAGGATTCTAGAATAGAGGTGTCCTTTATCTAGAAATCATTATCAGCTAAGGGAAGGTGGTCCAGGTCTAGATGGGGAGTGGTGACAGGACTTACAACCATGGCAATTGGGGCAACCATTCTCAGTTCTTGTGGATTTGAGAATGGGGGAGGTAATTTGCAATGGGCAATGGTGGTTCAACACAGAGTAGGTTTGAGTTCTTTGAGTTTCTTTAATTAATTTTTATCTTAACTAAGGATACTCAGTAAATGGTTTTGAAATTGATAGGGTTTTTCAGTGAATTGTGGCTTAAATAACTGGAATTGAGGTAAATTGGCTCTAAACAGGGTGACTGGCAACTACAAATGGTCGAAAGGGCTCTATGTAAGCTAGAAAGCTAACTGGCTGCTCTGTGGCGTCTTTAGAGTGCAATTGGATGTGGGTTGATGGCTTCGAGGTTCGCAAGTGTGTGCATGTGTTTTGGAGGTTTACAGTTGAAATTCTAATGAAAACAAATGATTTGGGGCTTTTTTGGCTTTATGTGAAAAAGTAAATTTTAGCGGGTACGGGGTGAATAGTGGTCAATCTGTCGTGTAGTGGGTGGGCGGTAAACGGTTTCTATCACACCGCTTTTGGGCGTTTAGTGGTATTTGGGAGAGGCTGTCTGATGCCACTCATAGGCTAACACGTAGCATTGGGGGCTAGTGGCCAAACCACTTTATCAGGCGGGTATCGTTTAGCGGCTGGGTTGGCCCGATATGAATAAGGGTCGTCGGATGTGGAGGGAAGTGATCGCATGATGATCAGGTGGGGAAACTATACGGAGGCTAGTGGGGGGCCCGATGTGTGCTTCACTGAAGCGGTATTGGGTTAATGATGGATTAAGGTAGGATTATGTCGTCGAGGTGATTAACGAAGGATTTAAAATGGCGCTTTATTTATTTTGATTGCAGATTGATCAATTAGAGATTTTGGTTGGGGTGACTATGTATTATAGTTTATATTTAAGGTAAGGGGTAGGGTTAATTAATATGTAGGAGCTCTATATATATATATATATATATATAGATATATATATATGTGTGTGTGTAGGGAAATGGGTTTTTCATTGGGAATTAATATAATAAATTGAATAATTAATATGAAAAGATGAGCGGAAAGGGAAAAATCAATAAGTAAATGCTCTTTTTGTGAATTTGATGTTTTCACATATTTAACATTAATACTTAGGGTAATGTGTTTTGGTGGGTTTTTGATATGAAAATTCTTTATGTGGGGGAGAAAAATGTTTTTCCTAGGAAAAAGTGTTTTATCCTTAGGAAAGGAACATTATTTAAGAAAATGAATGAGCTGAAGGGGGGGACGAAATTTTATGAGGGGAATTTAGTACTTAACATCCATAAGTCATTAAGCTAAGGGTCTAGTCCCTCCAAAAGTTAGAGAAATGCTTTGAGCCTCTTTGACTTAAAGATTTTTTAGTACTTTGAACTTTATTTATGGGAAATTAGTAAAGGGGTGAAATGAATGGGGGGAAGTTAATTAATTAACTTTATAAATCATTTGCATGCTTGATTGTTCATTCATATCTGGAACTTTTATGATGAGAATGATAAATATGCTTTTTGTCTAACAAGTCATCATACTTCTGCGACCTTTCTTCTACTTACCCATCTACTCATCCTACCATTTTTTCTTCTCTTTATTAGGGTGCATTTGAGCTAGCAAACCCTTATCAAACATTTTTCTTTTCTTTTTACAATAGTAAACTAACTAAATCTAACCTTCTTACATCCAAGGGCTCAGATTAAATAGTTGAGCTCCTTTTATTTACTCAACCTATCCACTTATCTGCCAAGGTTACATTGTTTGGCCAAATTTTTATTCTTTATCTATAGACATGAGATTGAAAACATGAAATAGTCAAGTTTAAACATTTTGACCATCATGGATTGTGGCAAGGATTACAATTTGCACACAAGCATTTATTCTCCACAAAAAGTAAATAGTAGTGGAATTTTAACTTTCTCACTTTCATGGTCATTTTCCTTTTCTTGGGGTTCATATTTTTCATCTTTTTTGACCCTTTTATTCTTTTTGTCCTTTGATTATTCTTTTAGGACATACCATCTTTACATTTTTAATTTTTTAATATGTAAAACATTTACAAAAGCAAAGGTATGTACATATTACAAGTTTTAATCTTAGCCATTCAAAAATTATGACTCCTATTGGTATAGGAACCTAACACATAGCATAGGGTGTCTGCACTAAATCCTCTACATTATTGTAGTTCTAAGTAGCACAAGCTGATGGATTGTGTGTGGTGTATCAAAGTGTCCCTTTTGGGGGACAAATCACGGGGTCAGTAATAGGCCTTTCGATAAGTAGATCATTACACGACGATGGAATGGAACTCGAGGAAGTATCTGAAGCATTTGGGATAGGATTTTCATAGTTTTGGCTCTTGTTTGCAAATCAACTGTTTCGAAGGAATAAGTAAATGATGATCCTTCTCTAGAAGGAGGGTGATGTGAATCGTTGTTTCCCCCTTGCGGAGTTGGTGGTGGGTTCGATACAAGATGTTGTTGTTGTTGAGTAGGAAAATGGCTACTAAGGATTGCAGGGGTCCATCCAGTGTTCTTTTTCACAAGGAAGTTTGTGTACTCATGGAGTTGAGGACATTTATAGGACAAATGGTCCTTAGCATATATCTTGTAGCATAACTTGATAGTTTTTTTCATTCCTTTCTCATATTTAGTGTTAGCAGTGGATTTGTGATTTGGTTTGTTTTGGGTCGTCTATCGCTCTTTAGAAGGAGCGGTCTTTTTCTTATTCTTCTTATTCTTCCCACTGGTTTTTGTGTATAATCCAAAGATTTTATAGCAACGGTTAGAGAAATAGTAGTTTGGGTAGTACAAATGGGATCAATAGTAACAAACAACTAGACAAATTTCCTACTCAAATGTTTTACAACAGACCCAAAGGCAGTGCTAATGATACTGTCAGCATGAGCACTAGGTTGCTGAGTAGTAGGAATACTAGAAGTTTTGGGGTCATTAGGGATCAAATTATAAAGAGTGATATATTATGAATAAACAAAATCTAAATGTTCGTCATGTCGAATAGATTGATCTTTAGTAACCACACCAACGATGGCAACATCCTTTGCTATGGAAGTTGCAGAACTAATATGCTAAGAGGTAATCTGGAAAGGGAGCCTTGATATGCCTCCATGGGTGTATCCATTCATGAATGTGATCAGAGATGTCCGTGGAAGTGTCTTAGTGTAATGTATTCAAAATTTTCATTTCGATTTCATAGAGAATAGGTAGCTAAAGTGCTTTATAAATTCCATGGCAAGGGAATTGAAATTATTCACTGATGTTCATGGTAACTCAATTTATTACATGGAAGCATTGTCAATCAAGGTGTGGGGAAGAGTTTGATCCTGATACTATCGTCAATAATAGAGTTTGATACACACAAAAGGTGGTAAGTTGTGACATGTGTTGCTGAGTCATCTCCCTATTTTCCTTCAAACTTTGGGATATCTGCAGAAATATTATGTAGGATTGGAGGCCAAAGTAAGTTATGGCTGATGGGATCATTAGTTAATGTGTACAGATCTGGGATGTCTAAATTAGCCAAGGAGGGAAAAGGCATAGGTGTCCTTGAATAAGACTAGGGTGGAGCAGGATGACCCGAGGGACTAGGAGGCCCCCCCCCATCAACTAGTTTCCAGTAAGGTATGCAGGTTGCAATGGATAGTAGTTTCTTGGAAGTGGAGAAGGGGTCATGTAAAGTGGTCGATCATAAGCCATACTAAGATGGGTAACGAATATTTTTTTCCCCTAGGATAAAGGTTGTCCCCTTGATTCAATGGTTGTTAAGCAGGGGAGGCCCAAATAGATGCAACAGGTCCATGTTGAGGGATATTACTGGTCACATAAGGTGCAGTTGGTATGGGACAACCACCGGTAGTATGTCCACCAAGAGGAAACAAATCAATCAATAAATGACTAGATTGTACCATAGGAGGTATAAGAACTATCATGCCCCCAATGGGTATGTACATGCTCGAAACATTGCCCCCAGAGATAACTTCCTAGGGGTTACAAATTAGAAAAGCATTCCAACCAAATGGATTGTTGAAGGTAGTTGTAGTAACAACACCTATAGGGGTGATAGTCAAAGTTCTAGGGGCTCACAAAAAGGGAGTAGAGACAGGAAGGTGTTGAACTCCACCCATATCAAGTGTAGTTGGAATTCTTGGACTAGGCATAGTTTGAATAGTAGGATAACCAATAAACTATGTTGAATTGGTTGTAGGTGGGGGAAGTGGAAGTGGAGAAAAGGTGTATATAAAATACCATGACCAACTAGTAGTTATCAAGACATTGGGAGTGGAAACTGGCAAAGACATGATAGGAAAGGGTGCAACCTGAACCACAATAGACCTAAGAGGATAAGTACATGGAGGATTAAAATGAGGTAAGACACCTTCAGTAAATAATTCCTCTGGTAGAAGAGTCTATTAGGAAGTATTGTGTGGTTTAGTATTTGTTACTAGAGATTGATTCCCTTGTGTGGAGGGGGAATCTGATTCACTAAAGTTCGACAATTTCTCCACAGTCAATGGAGGAAGGCCTCATTTTCACTAAGAAAAATGACGACAGTCGAAGGTGGCCACAATGAATGATATATTTTAACAAAACATTATATTAAGTGTGATATATATATTAGTATTAGTAGCGAATAGCAGACACCTAAAAATCAAAAAATTCTAAAAGAGATCAATAAGCATCCAAGAAAAAAGACTTCCTTATAGCCACAACTAGTTGGAGATGAAACGCAATATCGAAGGGCTATTAGAGAGATTTGGTCTAATGTAACAGTTATAATTACTCTTGAGATTTTCTTGAACCTCGGTAATAAGGGGCTAAGCATGTTCATAAAGACAAGTACTCCCCCAAAAAACCAAAAACAAAGTAGGTTCATCGATTAAGGTACACCTTTTGTTCCTTTGTGGTTCGTCCCTAGAAGTATAGCCACTAAGTTTAACTCAAATCAAAAACACCAATGGGGGGTCATGGTCATGGGAAGTACGCTATGTAGGCAGGATACATGAGTCCCCAACTCAGCTCTAATATCCCTAAAAGGATCCTTGGACACAAAATACCCACTAGAATGAAATCGATGGTAGCATACCTTATTTCACACCCCCGATGTTTCCTCGCACTTGACTCACTTATTAAACGAACAATACCAGATGATATGAGTGCAACAAGATTTTCTCTCTTCATTAACACTATTTTAAGTTTTGTAGTCTTGGGGAGTTGACTCACATAGCCTATCCCAAGACTCTAGCCTAAACTAATATATGTGTATCCTAAAAAAGAGTTGTTGATCAATTTTATTATGAGATTTATTTTAAGGGTACTTTAATAATTTCTTTAGAGGGGTGTTGACATATGGAACTTGTGAGACCTAACTCAAACCATGCAGAAAATATGCTTTTCAATTTCAGTTCGATGAAGAACACTTTCTACAAGGAGAGAGTAACTATACGTCTTTTCCAAAAAAAAACAGTCATAATGTTGTTCTAACACAAAGAAAATAAATGCATACATGCAATGCTCAAATAATAAACCCAAAATAAACATGAACTAACCAGCTAGAATGATAGAAAGCAAGAATATTTCTTTTTATTTTTTCAAAATTAGTGCAATTAAGATATTAAAAAAAAAAAAAGATATACATGCATGCAGCCAATAGAAACAAATCCCAACATAATATATCCAAGGATCAACCAACAAGTGAGACTATCAAATAGTGAAATCCACAGAACTGGGTGGGTAGCAAATGTTTGGCCCTATAATGTGGGTCTCCATATCAAACAGGATGTTATCAGTAGGGGTAACACTCTGTATTAGGTATATAAGGGTGTTATAACGCTCTGGAAGGCACAGTAAGGGAACATTACAGTAGTTTCACTTATAAAAAGGGAAAATCCAAGATAAAACAAGGGTTGAGAATAGAAGTGTTGGCCGCAAGTGGGAAAAATGAAAATAATTCAAGATGACAAGAACAGGTAGAAGTAGAGAGAGCCAGAGATCCAGGTTCTAGTAGATCAAAATCAAGAATCAAAGGACGATACCTAGTGGAGATACCAATTTTGTTTTAGGGATTAGTACACGACTGGATGAAAAAAAATCCATCTTGGGTTTCCCGGAACCTAAGGCAGATGGATCAAGGGATCTAAAGTTGTTTGAGCAAGAAACATTCAATCTTGACAATGTTAGATACGAATTTACAAAGCAAGGATGAGAGGAGACATTCTTATCCTTTACACAACTTTGTTGGAGTAGTCAGTGTGGTAGAGAAGGAACCCTCAGTCAACTCCAAGAACGAGACCTGTACATACGGCACACAGTAAGTGATCTTCACATCATATATACACCTCAACAATTCAACATATCAACATATAACAACATATAGAAATTGAATGCATCAATATCAAAGCTTTAGCCTAAATCAAGAAGCATAACATGTAAAACATAAACATTATACCATGATGTAGGAATAATAGCTACAGATCTATATTAATCAATCAAATAAGGAAGATTACAACCATAGTGTTGCAACAAACCTTCATTTAGCTCCTAGCTCCTCTCTCTCTCTCTCTCTCAACATTATCTTAGCAACATAACAATCCAGGAATTATGATCATGATTACAATGGCCTAGCCTCCAATATGTAGGCAATGGGAGGCTCATTTTTTGCCATTTCTTCACTAGTTCACTTTGGGGAAAATAAAAAATTTTCTTTTTCTTTATTGTTCTTTATAGGAAGCTTTTAAAGACAAGTTTGAGGCGATCATTTCCAGCTTTCTAGACTCAAATTTGAGTACATTATAGAATCCTAGTGACTTAACTCGATATTTTCCTTCGTGAGACCATGAAAGTCAAGTAACACAAAATTATTGAAGATATAGAGTGTGTATTCTTAGGTTAACACAATTTTCTATTCCATTGGGTTGCATTAGAACACCTTCTGCCAATTTATGGGGTGTGTTACCATGGAAAATAAGCCTGTAAATTAGGGTGTACTTCAATCCAAATTTGTCTTCTCGTCTGAGTTGATGAGGAGGTATTTTCCAGTGTAAAAATATTGTGATTAGCCAATTCATATAAGAGAACAAGGCTCTTAAAATGTAAAGAAAGCTACTCTCAAATTGCAAACCACTCACATTCCTATGCATTCAAAGCTATTTGATATAAATGTAGTAAATAAATCACAACCTTTTCTGTTTGTGGAATAAGAGACTAAAGTTCAATGTGGATTCCACCAATGGAAGGGTACAATAACCTAACTATGCAGAAACTTCAACAAGAAAGCCAAGCACTAACTATCATTCATAAAGAAGTCAGTGCTACAAAACACCATTTACGCCTTCAAGGTATTCATTGTAGCTTCATTTCACAAGTAAATGTAGTTCACTATAGACTAATGTAGCTCACTATGTATGAAATGGACCATAATATAACTCAATATATATTCAATAAATCCATTGTGCAATATATTTTATTATGTGTGCAACAAATCATTAGGCATCAATATATTTGTGCAATGAGCCCTTGTGTATCAATGTCACTCAATGTTGATGCATGAATCCATTATGTCACAATATAGTTTACTATACTTTCGATGGGGTCATTTGTTAGATATTAAATAACAAAGAAATGAAATGAAAATACTAGAAACAAAGAAAGGCATAAAACAAGAGAGAGACAAATTACATGGTTCACCTAATGTGGGCTATGTCCATGGAGACAAAACTAGTCCTTCCTTTTATAGTATCCAGCAAATTGAATTGATACAACCTACAATACATTTTTTGTAACTCCCTCTTCACTCTCACACAATATCCTCTCTTTCTTTTAAAATAATAGTACATATATTAAACAAAATTTCCTCATATAAACCAAGGGTTGCCTTCTAAGGAAGAAAACCTTAAATTAATATAACTTCTACCGTTAGATCCTCCTCCTAATGAAAAATCTAGATTGACTAAGAAATTACAATATTTTACTACTATTGGACCACCATGCATCACTAGTGGGGGGGCATGCCCCCCCCCCCACCCCCCAACACCTCCCTTTCAGGGACTGGGATCCAAAGATAGCTAAAACAAGACCTCTAAATGATGGGCCTCTAAATTAGACATAAATTAAGGACCATGTCTCTAATTTAAAACATAAATTAAGGCCTATGACCATCCTTCGGCACATTAAACCTCTCTTTTTGCATATGATAATTTATTTTTAACTTTAATATATTCATTAGGAAGGTTTATGAATAATTGAATATTTGTGCCTAATATTATTTATTTTTTGTGGAATATTATGAGAACATTGGGCAGATTATGAAGAGTTGGAGGAGGAGATAATTTAGGGACTTGTTCCCTACTACTGGATGATCAATAATAAATAAGTCAACAAGATATTATGGAATTATGGCAGAAATTGTGGAACTCAAATGATTGAGAAAATCTAGGAATGTGTTCCACTAATCAAGGGAGAAGATCCACCTATCAACGGAGCAGATCCATTAATCAAGGGATTTCGGTGGGGAAAGCTTCCTCGATCCATGGGGAATGATTATTAATAATTTTTTATAAGTACCAAGTCGAATTTTCCTCTAGGAAATGATTGAGAAAATCTAGGAATGTGTTACGTGCCATTTAATGCAAATTCCTAGTATTGGGGACTAGATCACTAATCAAGGTATTTTGGTGGGGAAATCTTCCTCCATTCATGAGAAATTATTCCTAATCATTTTTAATAAGTACCAAGTCAAATTTTCCTCTAGGGGGAGATTTTCATTAGTGTTATGGTGGAGAGAGCTTGTATTTTTCCAGCTCCATTGTATTTTCTTGCAGGGATGTAATTATATTGATGAAAATAATGAAGATTGGTGTCATGTTCAACTTATAAATCTTGTTCTCCTCCATAGGTCTATGATTTTATTTGGGCTTTTCCATTCCAGGAACCTCAGAGCCCTTTTGTATCATTTTCTTTCCTTCTTTCCATTGCTTATTCACATGCATATCTAGTTTTTATTTCTTTCTATTTCTGCATTTAGAATTAATGATTTCTTATTGTAGTATTGAGTTAAATGATTGATGTAAGTTCTTTTGCAGGATCACAAGAACTATTTCATCCTTTGAAAATATTTGGAAAATCACAGGAATCGTTGAGTTTCTTGGATTAGTCTTCTTATTAGATATCATTTTGGGATTCAACTGCGTTAAGTAAGTCATTCAAACGTATGACCATTTCCATGAGAGGTAGTCGTAACTGACTAATTTCTCATGATTTTTGAATAGTTCACTTAGCACTCATTGCATCGGGTGATGCTCACAGGGGTGAAGAAGTGGGATTGAAACTAGTGAAATGTGGAGAACGAATCACATAGCATCAATCATCACTTCCGGGGCTTGCCCCCGGTAACCAGGACTTCCCAGGAGGTCACCCATCCCATAACTCCTCTGGCTCAAGCGCTCTTAACTGTGGAGTTTTTCCCACAATCAAGCCCACTTAGCTTGCTACCCCATTTGCAAAACCTTAGCAAGTATTGTGCCTCATGAACCATTCAAGTAGAGATCCCTTGACTCTTTTTGAATTTAAGTATGGGGATTTACGCAGTGCATTATATTAGATATCATTTTGGGATTCAACTGCGTTAAGTAAGTCATTCAAACGTATGACCATTTCCATGAGAGGTAGTCGTAACTGACTAATTTCTCATGATTTTTGAATAGTTCACTTAGCACTCATTGCATCGGGTGATGCTCACAGGGGTGAAGAAGTGGGATTGAAACTAGTGAAATGTGGAGAACGAATCACATAGCATCAATCATCACTTCCGGGGCTTGCACCCGGTAACCAGGACTTCCCAGGAGGTCACCCATCCCAGAACTCCTCTGGCTCAAGCGCGCTTAACTGTGGAGTTTTTCCCACAATCAAGCCCACTTAGCTTGCTACCCCATTTGCAAAACCTTAGCAAGTATTGTGCCTCATGAACCATTCAAGTAGAGATCCCTTGACTCTTTTTGAATTTAAGTATGGGGATTTACGCAGTGCATTATATTAGATATCATTTTGGGATTCAACTGCGTTAAGTAAGTCATTCAAACGTATGACCATTTCCATGAGAGGTAGTCGTAACTGACTAATTTCTCATGATTTTTGAATAGTTCACTTAGCACTCATTGCATCGGGTGATGCTCACAGGGGTGAAGAAGTGGGATTGAAACTAGTGAAATGTGGAGAACGAATCACATAGCATCAATCATCACTTCCGGGGCTTGCACCCGGTAACCAGGACTTCCCAGGAGGTCACCCATCCCAGAACTCCTCTGGCTCAAGCGCGCTTAACTGTGGAGTTTTTCCCACAATCAAGCCCACTTAGCTTGCTACCCCATTTGCAAAACCTTAGCAAGTATTGTGCCTCATGAACCATTCAAGTAGAGATCCCTTGACTCTTTTTGAATTTAAGTATGGGGATTTACGCAGTGCATTATATTAGATATCATTTTGCGATTCCACTGCGTTAAGTAAGTCATTCAAACGTATGACCATTTCCATGAGAGGTAGTCGTAACTAACTAATTTCTCATGATTTTTGAATAGTTCACTTAGCACTCATTGCATCGGGTGATGCTCACAGGGGTGAAGAAGTGGCATTGAAACTAGTGAAATGTGGAGAACGAATCACATAGCATCAATCATCACTTCCGGGGCTTGCACCCGGTAACCAGGACTTCCCAGGAGGTCACCCATCCCAGAACTCCTCTGGCTCAAGCGCGCTTAACTGTGGAGTTTTTCCCACAATCAAGCCCACTTAGCTTGCTACCCCATTTGCAAAACCTTAGCAAGTATTGTGCCTCATGAACCATTCAAGTAGAGATCCCTTGACTCTTTTTGAATTTAAGTATGGGGATTTACGCAGTGCATTATATTAGATATCATTTTGGGATTCAACTACGTTAAGTAAGTCATTCAAACGTATGACCATTTCCATGAGAGGTAGTCGTAACTGACTAATTTCTCATGATTTTTGAATAGTTCACTTAGCACTCATTGCATCGGGTGATGCTCACAGGGGTGAAGAAGTGGGATTGAAACTAGTGAAATGTGGAGAACGAATCACATAGCATCAATCATCACTTCCGGGGCTTGCACCCGGTAACCAGGACTTCCCAGGAGGTCACCCATCCCAGAACTCCTCTGGCTCAAGCGCGCTTAACTGTGGAGTTTTTCCCACAATCAAGCCCACTTAGCTTGCTACCCCATTTGCAAAACCTTAGCAAGTATTGTGCCTCATGAACCATTCAAGTAGAGATCCCTTGACTCTTTTTGAATTTAAGTATGGGGATTTACGCAGTGCATTATATTAGATATCATTTTGGGATTCAACTGCGTTAAGTAAGTCATTCAAACGTATGACCATTTCCATGAGAGGTAGTCGTAACTGACTAATTTCTCATGATTTTTGAATAGTTCACTTAGCACTCATTGCATCGGGTGATGCTCACAGGGGTGAAGAAGTGGGATTGAAACTAGTGAAATGTGGAGAACGAATCACATAGCATCAATCATCACTTCCGGGGCTTGCACCCGGTAACCAGGACTTCCCAGGAGGTCACCCATCCCAGAACTCCTCTGGCTCAAGCGCGCTTAACTGTGGAGTTTTTCCCACAATCAAGCCCACTTAGCTTGCTACCCCATTTGCAAAACCTTAGCAAGTATTGTGCCTCATGAACCATTCAAGTAGAGATTCCTACAAAATGCTACAGTAATTTCCTATAGGATCCCCTGATTTCCTACAAGATGTACATATTTACTATAATTCATTGAATGACCAAGCAAATCAAATCCAAATTGGATCAAACAAATTTTGGTATTGACTAGGATGTCTCAGTTCCCCATTCCAAGTGGAATCACTCAAAAATACCTCTGTTAACCCATGCAAAATAAAAAATGAAAAAACATTATTAGTCGAAAATCTAGAAATTCGAGAACTGAGCTAGTAAATCTAAAAAATTCTAAACAAATCAAGTGCAAATTCAATGGGGTAATTTTTGTTATGAACTAGAATGTTTTTTGATCTAATACAAGTGGAATCAAGTCGATTGAAGCTTGTTATCATGCTCTAAAAAATAGCAGAAATTTATTGTTCTTTGCTAAAAAGGAGGTCCAACAATCTAGATTTGGGAATAAGAAGACTAATCCAAGAAACTCAATGATTCCTATGAACTTCGAAAGATTTTTTAAGGATGAAATAATGCTTGTGATCCTATAAAAGAACTTACATCTACCATTTAACTCAATCCTACAACAATAAATCAGTAATTCTAAATGCAGAAATAGAAAGAAATAAAAACTAGATATGCATGTGAATAAGCAATGGAAAGAAGGAAAGAAAATGATACAAAAGGGCTCAGAGGTTCCTAGGATGGACAAGCCCAAAGAAACTCAGAGACCTAAGGAGGAGAACAAGATTTAGAAGCTAAACATGACACCAATCTTCATTATTTTGATCAATAGAATTACATCCCTGCAAGAAAATACAATGGAGCTGCAAAAATACAAGCTCTCTCTGCCATAACACTAATGAAAATCTCCGCCTAGAGGAAAGTTTGACTTGGAACTTATAAAAAATGATTAGCAATCATTCCCCATGAATGGAGGAAGATTTCCCCACTAAAATCCCTTAATTAGTGGATCTAGTCTCCAATACTAGGAATTTGCATTAAATGGAAGGGAACACATTCCTAGATTTTCTCAACCATTCCCTAGAGGAAAATTGAACTTGGTACTTATACAAAATGATTAAGAATAATTCCCCATGGATGGAGGAAGCTTCCCCACTAAAATCCCTTGATTAGTAAATCTGCTCCCTTGATTGGTGGATCTACTCCCTTGATTAGTGGAACACATTCCTAGATTTTATCAATCATTGGAGTTCGACATTTTTTTTCCATAATTCCATAATATCTTGTTGAATTATTATTCATTATTTATCCTCCAGTAGTAGGGAACAAGTCCCTAAATTATCTCCTCCTCCAACTCTTCATAATCTACCCAATGTTCTCATAATATTCCACAAAAAATAAATAATATTAGGCACAAATATTCAATTATTCATAAACCTTCCTAATGAATATATTAAAGTTATTAATAAATTATCTAGTGCACAAAGAGAGGTTTAATGTGCTAAAGGATGGTCATATGCCTTAATTTATGTTTTGAATTATATGCATGGGCCTTAATTTATGTTTATTTTACAGGCCCATCATAACCCCTGCTAAAAGTGTTGCTCATCCTCTGAGCAACTTAGTGACCTCATTGTGCCTCATCCATGGCCCTAGTGGCCTCTCTCTTGTGCATTAAGAATCTTGGCTGTAAGCTCTACAAGGGTAAGCCAAAAAACTTATTTATGCAAAGAAAAATCCTTGTTTCTTAAGACCATTAGTTTCCCTTCTTCCCCTTATTCAAGATGGTTATTGATTGTTTTTTCAGCTTCGCAAGGTCTTCCACACCCTTATCAACATTCTGCTACCTTGTTCCGCCATTTATTTTCCTTAAGACTGCCCCCTGTAGGATTTATAGGTCACTGTAATTCCTACAGGATCATCCTGTAGAAAACACAGTCCCTTTGTAAACTGAAGTAAAAGAGTGGAAAAAATAACATAAATGGTGGAGGAATGAATGGTAAAACAAAAATGTGAGTGACAGTAGTTTATTTTTTATCCTCCTTTGCTCTTTGACCATCCTTCTTGTTGACCTGCAAATGGAAATTTCATGAAAATGGAGAGGATGCTCTCTTTGTTTATTTTTTTTTTTGTCAAGAATGAAATGGAATGGATGAATGATGAATAGATAGTGAATATGAAGTGGATGGAGGGCTTGGAGTGTTGTGGTGACCTTGGCCTTTGCAAATATTTATTCTTTTAACTACTGTCCTCATTCCTTGAAGTAATCACCCTTCATAATTTGACTTTTCAACATTGCATGAGTGAAGGAGTGAGCTGCAATCAACTAGTTGAAGGCGGCTGAGACTACTGACCCATCCTTAGCCTATAAAACCTCATCTCTCATACATTGATAACAAATTTCTAACTCTAATATGCTCAAGAGAATAGGTCAAGACTATTGCATACCTGTACCTACCTGATGGTTGTTGGAGAGACATGCATGCTGTTGCTAAGTTGATGTGTATGTGCAGGTGTTGGATGGTGATGTTGACAATATTGATGCTACTTCTAAGCTCTGGAGGAGCTTCTTTGACATCTGGATCTCCTTTAAACTACTCGCTGCCAATCCTGTAGGTGTTGTTCTGTATCTTGTAGGTTTATAGAACAGTGACTTGTTTTGTCCATATCTCCCAAACATCAGACTGGATTGAACTGAAAAATTTTGAGCATGTTGCCATCATCATTATGCACCTCCCCATAGAAAATTTTTGGTCAATGGATGCACGGATCTAGAGAAAAACTAAAAATGGATGAAGGTGATGGAGGTCAGTTACATGGAAACCGTGCACTGGAATTTACTGAAATTGCTTGGACATGTTTCCATCATCCATATGCATCTCCCAATGAAATAGATTTTTAAATGGATGCACAAATATTGAGAAAATACAAAAATGGCTGAAGGTGATGGAAGCCAATTTCTTGGAAACCGCGCACTAGAATTTGCTAAAATTTCTTGAGCATGTTACCATCATCCACATGCATGTCCCCCTAAAACATCTTGGAAAATGGATGCATGGTTTTCAAGTTATGGCAAAAAAAAAATTCTGCTCTATGTACTTTTGTATCGTGTAGTAAAACAAAGCATCCTGTAGTTTTTTAGGACAACAAGGAAAATGAGTCGTAGAAGCTTGAGAATGATGGGTGGATGGTGAAAGTAGATGAGGGTGATGGATTGGCATGGCCTTGGCCTTGTTGGAGCATTTGATCAAAGTAGGATAAAATCAAAATTTGACTTCTTTTGACTAGGATTGACCAATTTTCCTTTCGGTACTAACTTTTTCTTGTTGCTTGTAGATGTTGGAGAGTACATGCATGCATGGAGAAAGGATTCTTTAATTTTTCTTTTTTTTTCTTCTAGGCCTACTAGCTGCCTGAATGAAGTTTTCAACTAGTAGGTATGCCTGTGTGCCTCAAAGGAGGTTTTCACCTAGGAACTTTTTCTTTTCTTTTTTCTCTTTTTTCTTTTTTCCAACCCATTGACTGCCTCATGGAAGTTTTCAATCAATGAGCCAATCTAAGGTGCATCCAAGGATGTTTTCACCTTAGATTGTTTTTTTCTCTTATTTTCATTTTTTTTCTCTTCTACCCTACCCTACTTGAAAAACAAAATCACTTTCAAGTATAAGAATAATTCCAATGGATCCATGTGCACATCAACATGACAGACAAAATGATGTTGAGGGTTGAAATGTACGTTTTGACATGTACCTAGATTTGAGAGATCAAATGATGTGACTTTGATGATATCAAGCACATTTGAAGAAGAGGGTATTGTTGCAACTTAATGACTGTCTCGAACCATATTTCAATATAGTTGTGCTGCCCCTGGTCCACTTGCTGATTTGGATCATCTTGGATGTCTTCTTCATCCATGACCTTCAAATCGTCCTCTTTTTGTTGATTTTTCTCTTCACCACATGGAGGATTTGATGGTAACCATGAAGGAGATTTCTCGATCTCTGATTTTGTTGTCTACTCTTCATCAAATGCAGCCCATGATCCTTTGGTATTCTCATTTGAATCTTCTTCTTCTTGATGTGGTCCTTCAATAATATCAAAATTATCTCTTTTTTGTAATACTCTTCCTGAGCTATGGTGAATACCATTGATCTCAAGAGGAGATGTTTGGAAGTGTTGTACCTCAGCATTGTAAGTGGGCTAAGCTACTTCAATGTGTGGGTTTGGAAATGGTGGTACATGTAGTTGAGTGGGAGTGGATATTTGAGATGGATGTGGTTGGGGTTGTGGTTGTGGTGGAGATGAATGGTAGGGATAACATGGAGTTGGGTATTGAGGATATTGAGGAAAATAATGAGGAAAATATTGAGGATATTGTGGATGACTCCCATAAGTTCCTTGTCAACCTTGTTGCCAAGATTGGTTTTGTGGTTGATATGGCCAATGTTTTCAAGGAAAAGGTGTATTCCAATTACTTTGAGGTGGATTTGCATAAGTTTGAAATTGTGAATTAGGCTCTTGCATCATATCAGGTTGAATAGGCTGCCATGGTCCTCTTGGAGATACATAACATTGTTGCATTGACAAATGACTTTCTCCATTGTCCTCTTGGTGAACTTCCTTCAACCTTGGTAATGATGGACAATGTTTAACATCATGTGATTCTGCAACACAAATATTAGCATTTTATTTTCCTTCATATTGCATTCTTAACATTTCTACTTGTTTTGTTAGATTACTAAGAATTTTTGTTTTAAAATCATCAAACAAATTTCCAAGTTTAGCTTGACCTACCAATCTTGATGTTGATTTACCTACTCTTGCTTTTCCTCTTGATATGTGTTTGCATGTTCCACAAATTTCCTCAAATGATAATTGATATACATCACCTCTGCTCATGAGATTAAGGAGATCAGTCCATTCATCCCTAATTGTTCTAAGTAAGAGGGTTTTTAGTGTGTTGGATCCTAAATGATGTAGTTTTTCCCTCATAACATTATACATGAACCTCGCTATTAGATCCTCTAGGCTCTCATCTTCACTTTGATTCATTCTAAAGATTTCTTCTTTAATATCATGGTATTTATATTTTTCTAGAAATATATTTTTCATATCATTCCATGATCTTATTGAATTAGTCCCTAAACTCATGAACCATCTAAGAGCTCTATCCTTCAATGTTTCCGGAAACCATCTCAGTTTTTGAGTTTTTAATAAGTAACCATAAGATCTACAAAAAACCTCAAATTCAAGGAGAAAGGTTTTTGGATCCTCTGACCTTAGACCATGAAATTTTGGAAGAAAAGATTGAGGGATGTTCTTCATGTGCACACTTCCATCAGTATCTTGAATGGGAAATCTGATAGGATCTTCCTCATTGTCATCATTGCCATCAATTTCTTCTACATTCTTTGTCATCTTCTTCTTCTACCTACAGAAGTGAATGGTCATATGGCTCTTACTGCACCATGTGATCGAATGGCAGGGTGGGTTGGTGTTGGATAATTTTGTTTTTGTTTTTATAATTGAATGAAAACTATAATGCAATGCAATTTTCTACTTTTGAAATTAAATATGCCTAATGAAAATATTTTTTTGTTTTTGAAAAGATTAAAAAGAAATGAATCAACTAGGGAAGAAATCAATGCATACTTTGACACCTCCTAGGCAATGGCGCCAAAAAGTGATGAGCCTTGGTATTGCAACAAGAATGTTGCAACTTCCAAGGCTACCAACTTTAATTATCAACCCGGGGTTGGTACAAACTTAAGATGTATTAGCACTATATGTGTAGCATACAATGTGTCTTTCCTTTTTTGTCATGATGTAATGGAGTTCATGTACTGAAGTCAAATCCTAAACTAATTGTAGAAAATGAAATGTTCGAAATGAAATCTTAACCTATTGCAAGAAAGAAAGTACAAGGAAGGAGAATGAAATCAAATGCTAAAACACACCATTTTCTAACTAACTGCTAAGAGGCTTAGCTTCAAAATAATTCTAAGTTAACATGTATGCAATCCTACTATCCTAAGCATGTGGATTCAAACCAGCAAACCTTCTACTATTGTGCATGTAAATGAATAAAATAATTTTGTTTTTCTTTTTGTCTTTTTTCATGTGAGAGTGTGAAAGCTAATCTCTTTTGGTGATGTGGTAGGTGGCTTGGAGACGATGATGAATGGTTAGAAGGTTTTTAAGACAAGTAGGAACCCTTTTATAGCTTCCTAGAGGCTTTTTCCTCAATTCGGCCTCAAAACAGGCTTTCCTATAGCATGCTACAATGATTTCCTATAGGATCCCCTTATTTCCTACAAGATGTACAGATTTACTATAATTCATCAAATGAACAAGAAAATCAAATCCAAATTGGATAGGAAAAATTTTGGTATTAACTAGGATGTCTTAAGTCTCCATTCCAATTGGAATCACTCAAAAAGACCTTTGTTAACCCATGAAAAAAAATATAAAAAAACATTACTAGTTGAAAATCTAGAAATTCGAGAACTAGTGAGCTAGTAAATCTAAAAAAGGCCCAACCAAATCAACTACAAATGCAATGGGGTAATTTTTCTTATGAACTAGAATGTTTTTTTGATCTAATTCAAGTGGAATCAAGTTGATTGAAGCTTGTTAGCATGCTCTAAAAAATAGCAGAAATTTATTGTTCTTTGCTAAAAAGGAGGTCCAACAATCTAGATTTGGGAATAAGAAGACTAATCCAAGCAACTCAATGATTCCTATGAATTCCAAAGCTTTTCCAAGGATGAAATAATGCTTTTTATCCTGCAAAATAACTTACATAAACCATTTAACTCAAACCTACAACAAGAAATCATTAATTCTAAATGCAGAAATAGAAAGAAATAAAAACTAGATATGCATGTGAATAAGCAATGGAAAGAAGGAAATAAAATGACACAAAAGGGCTCTGAGGTTCCTGGGGTGGCCAATCCCAAGGAAAATCAGAGACCTATGGAGGAGAACAAGATTTAGAAGCTGAACATGACACTAATCTTCATTATTTTCATGAATAGAATTACATCCCCGCAACAAAATACAATGGAGCTGCGAAAATACAAGCTCTCTCCACCATAACACTAATGAAAATCTCTGCCTAGAGGAAAATTCGACTTGGTATTTATACAAAATGATTAGGAATCATTCTTGATGAATGGAGGAAGATTTCCCCACCAAAATCCCTTTATTAGTGGATCTAGTCCTCAATACTAGGAATTTGCATTAAATGGCAGGGAACACATTTCTAGATTTTCTCAATCATTCCCTAGAGGCAATTTTGACTTGGTACTTATAAAAAATGATTAAGGATCATTCCCCATGGATGGAGGAAGCTTTCACCACCAAAATCCCTTGATTAGTGGATCTGCTCCCTTGATTGGTGGATCTGTTCCCTTGATTAGTGGAACACATTCCTAGATTTTCTCCATCATTAGAGCTCCACAATTTGTGCCATAATTCCATAATATCTTGTTGAATTATTATTTATTATTGATCCTCCAGTAGTAGGGAACAAATACCTAACTTATCTCCTCCTCCAATTCTTCATAATCTGCCAATGTTCTCATAATATTCCACAAAAAATAAATAATATTAGACACAAATATTCAATTATTCATAAACCTTCCTAATAAATATATTAAAGTTAAAAATAAATTATATAATGCGAAAAGAGAGGTTTAATGTGCTAAAGGATGGTCATAGGCCTTAATTTATGTTTTAAATTGCAGGCATGGGCCTTAATTTATGTGTAATTTAGAGGCCCATCACTAAATCAATAAGATAATTAGGCTCCACACCCAACACTATTATAAAGAAATGGTGCTTTCTATAATCCCTCTACCATTCAAATCAAGGATAGCCCCATCTATATTTAGTAGTCTGATGCAAGTTGGAACTGCCTATAAATTCTAACCCACAATTTTAATAACCCACACAACAATTACACTAAAAAATCATATATAAATAAGTTAAAATAAAAATATTTACAATATAATATTGGCCTCATTATCATTGGCCATTTCCTCATACTCCACACCTCTCCCACACTCACACACAAATTTTACAGAGCCTCAAAATGGTTGCTTGGAAAATGCATCAAAGAAACAAGTACATTGTTTGTACATTCATTTTCAATACTCCACCAAAACCCAGAATAATAGCATATCTTGAAAAATATATTACATCAAGATAATGAATCAAGAGAGGATTTATAATAGAAAGAACTAGCTTTCTCCTCCTTCGAACTCGTCCTTCCAATCCTTCTCTAATTCTCCACATGCTTACTAATTTATAAAAAGTATTCTAAATCTAAAATAGGATAAATATCCATAATAAGTGGATATGACTCATTATTTTAGTAACTAATTTGGAAAAATCAAAACTAAGGCTACTTTTTTTTTTCTTTTCTTTTTTCTCTAGCCTAATCCATAATATTCTATGATAATGTTTCTAGAGTTCAACTAATTATTACAAAATTAAAATCATTACATGAGGAATCCAACTTCCTCAAAAAAAAAAATCTAATAAATTTTATAAAATTTTGTCGATGCTCCTACATCAAACTCCCAAAGAAAAAAATATTCCTGGACTCTTGTCTAGGAGATCTTTAACCCTTTGTTGTAACTTGTCTTTGGCTGAAATTTTTCATGATGACTTAAATTTCCTACGACATCCCAAGGTTCTCCATTAAAAATATAAAGTCTATTTTGGTATGCTCTAGGAAACATAGCTCTCTCAATTCTTCTGACAAATTCCTTCAAGAACTTCATTGGAAGGACCTAAACCTTTACAATTGAAACCACATTTCTTGTGCATGAAACAAGCATGTGAGAATTAATTTGAAATTTTTTCTTTATGGTTCCCAAGGTACTTGCTTTGTTGACCACTTCCATTTCTTGTCCAAAATATTTTGCATTGTGGTTGACTTCATCTAGAATTTGGATATTTTCACACATTAATTTCTCACTGGTTTCCAAAGAAACCTTCTCCTTGGCATTCTTTTGTTGTTCATTTATTAAAATATCCTCATTGATAACCATGTCCTACATGGATATTCTTGGTTGATCTTTATTTCCTACCATTAACATTTCATTTATTATCATATTCTCATATTCATTGAACATATCTTGGTTTTCTAAAGACAAGTGATTTACCTTAATTACTAGTTCACATTTCTTGCATTCTGCTTCATCCTTCAAAAATTGTTTGTTATCTAGCATTATAACTTGAATATTTCTTGCGTCCTTTAATGGTAGAAGCATATGTAATTTCCCATCTTTCTCAAAACCGTAAGTGTTTTGTTTTTCATTATGTGTTACGTCCCTGTCATATTTCCAAGGCCTTCCTATTAGAATATGGTAGACATCCATTGGGAAGACATCACACACAATTTCATCTTTATAACTTCCAATTTGAAATTCTACCTTACATTGCTCAAAAACCAAAACTTGATGACCTTATAAGGTGTAGGATGTGGCATATTCTTTAAGTTTAAGTTTTCTACCATTTCAACAAAAACTAGATTATCTATGCTACCACTATCAATCATAAGTTTGCAACACTCACCTTTGCACTTATACATAGTTCTGAACAAATTCCTTGTTTGAGTTGGTTCTTTGGTCTCTTTTTCTGCTTGGATCAACACTCTTTTTAATAGCAAAGATTCATCCTCCTTGGGAGCATTTAAAACTATAACTTAATCTCTATCCTCCTTTTACTTTGTCACATGAGCACCCCATTGGCTTGTTGATCCATTCTCACGATATTCCCAAGACATGTTTCCTAATTTTCCACAATTGAAACATCTAGGTCGATAATCTCTTCCTCGACCTCTACCTATAGAAAATGATCTCCTTCCTCTGAAATAACTATCCCTTGGTGTTTTCCTACTAGAAATTTCTTCTTCTTCCTTTGGATATTTAACTCCTTGTCTACTGGTTTCTCCTTTATCCTTTACAGGACTTCTTCCTCTACTCCTCAGTTTTTGTTTCTAGGAAATTTTCTCTTCTGCTTTCAAAGCTATCTTATATGAATCTTCCACAATTTTCAAAGACAACAAGCTAATTTCATATATAATCTCAAAACATTAAACCAGTAATGTACCTTACAACTTTTTCATCATTCTCTTCTACATGTCCATCCCTAATGTTTAATTTATAAAATTCCTCAGTGTATTCTGTTGTAGCTTATATTGTGTTTGAAGTTTATTTATCAGTTATATCACTATCGGGAGTTCAAACTCAATGAAACTCCTTTATATTATTTACCCCCCACCCCCCCATGAAAACCTAAAAGTAAAGAAGTATTTTGTTTGTGGTAATTACATATCGAAATCGCTAAAAGAAAGTATAGAAACACATTTGAATGAATTAGGATACATGTCACAAAGCACATTGTGTATCGTAATCAAATAATAGAAAGAGACAAGTGTTAAAGAGCAATGCTTTGGTTGTGATGCAATCAAATCACAATCACAAATCACAACGCAGTTATATGAAATCACCCCTGGCCAGACCCGAAAAGACATATATATATATATATATATATATATATATATATATATATATATATATATATATATATATATATATATATATATATATATATATATATATATATATATATATATATATATATATATATATATATCGCGTTTACTACTTCTGGCGGGTCTGCAGAGCAATGGATGTTGGTTCCGCTGATTGCGATTTGCAATAGGCGGATCCGAAAACATATATATTATGTTTAAAAGTCTCAGCGGGTCTATCGTATCACAAAGCGCTTCATGTACATGTATATGGGCCCTGCCAATTGCAATTTGCGATGAAGATTCTCGACCTGATATTATTTATGCCATGTTTTATAACTCTGGCATGTCCGTCATATCGCAGTTTGTTAAGGATTGGGTCAATACAACGATTTAAAGCACCGATTGTGATTTGCAATGGGAAGTCAATGAAACATTGAATAGGAAAATTTAATGGGTTAATAAATAAGAGTTAATTCTTTTGAGTTCCACAGTAACCAAAGGCTTGCACTGATTTCGCTGTATAAAGGGAAAATTAGTGTAAGAGACGAATACAAAAAAAAGGTGATTGGTTGGGTTTCTTTGTGTTTCGGCCAATCGGAAGACTCCTGACATATATGTTGACCCCTTCCAAAGCTTTTGGTGCAGTTTTACATATGTTCCGAGTTTCAATATTTTATATGTAATAAAGTTGAATAATTTCAATAGGAAATAGTTTTATAACTGTTATAAAGTAGTTTATAAGCTATTTCGAGAAATCAATTTCCAAAACTGATTTGATAGTTAATTAGAGAAGGAAGAGATAAAGCCCGAAAAGGGAATTTTAATGGGGTTTTTCAAATTTTGGAGAACCCGCAGACTAGGCCACTAGATTCCTGATATAACTGTTGATTAATGAAAGAATTAGAAGTTTCCATGAACTGTTGGGTATAATTTTGTAACCTTCTATGTCGTGTGTCATCTAATGTTTTCTTCCTTCAAGTATAGTAATGAAGCTACAGGTATTTATTTGCTTATGAAGATAAAGTTAAAATTCCTTAAAAGAGTGCTCCTATACTTGAAGTTTTCACCTTCCTTTCTAAGTTATAGATAATAGTTTCTTTGTAAGGCAGCATATTATCTTTAACTTATCCAAGGGCCACATATAGTAGTTTCTATTTTAAGCAACATATTGTCTATGATTCAATTCTCATTTTCATAATTCTTCTAAGTGACGGATAGTAGGTTCTGCGTTAAGCATCATATTATCTTTAACTTCTCCTTTAAGCTTTCCTCATTCATCATTTATATCTAGCAACAAATGGCATTCTGAGATGTTCTTATCATACATGTATTAAGGGTTAAAGGCCAAGTTTCCCAAGTCCTTCATTTGAGAACACAACAAACAAAAAAGTGACAAATAAGTGACAACAAACAATAATCATTAATGTCTGAAGCATAATTTCTCCACAACCAGGAAATTGGTTTCTTAAGGTACAACATTAATTGGCGTTGTTGCCAGGGAGAGAAGACAAGAATAATTTTCCCTGGGTTTTCAATATTTTCCTCTACTTGTTCAGTGAGGAGGGAATATTTGGCTGTTTTGAATAAAATCAATTAAATAAGATCACTTTTCCTTGGGTTTATTAACTTTGAAGCTGATTCTTGAGAATGACAATTTTCAACAGTTGGTTGTACATTCACACTTGTGATTTTCACTTACAACATTGATTGGCAACTCCATTACACTTTGAAGTTTTCTTTTCTGGGTTTTAATGGCTCTCCCTACATTCTTAGTCCATAAATCTGATCCATTTTATTTTACTGGGATCACCGGTTATCCTCATGATATGCCTGGATTTTATGCCTGGAATGAGTATCTTCCAAAATTCAGTAGAAAGGAATATGAAGATCCAACTTAGCACCTCCAAGAGTTTCATGAATGCATGGAGCAACAGGGCATCATTCATGAAGATGTGAAGATGAAGTTGTTTTTGTTTTCTTTGGACCTAGAAGCTAGGGTTTGGTTCAGGGCTTTGCCTCATTCAAGCATTTCATCTTTGAAATATTTCCATTCAGTATTCAATTCTTATTGCAGAACTTATTATCCTCACAAGTTTCTTTTTGAAGGTTGTTGTGAATATTATGATGCTAAAGAAACTTTAAAGGCTCAAGATAATCCTGTTGATGAAACTAATGATTTTGTTGATAATATATCAAGCATTCAGAGAGGTTATAGCCAGATTAATCACATCTAAACAAACGCATTAGAGATAGAAACAAATCTGGTGGCTGAAGGAAAAGCACCAGAGACACAGCCTATCCAAGACAATGGAAAGGCAAAGATGAAATCCTCTCAAAGTCAAATATTGGAGGATATGTGTAATGTAATTAAAACTTTGTCAGATATGTTGAATAAGTGAGAGTTAGAAAATAAGAATTCTCAGAGACTTATGTTATATGTAGTAGATGAAGATGAACTTGGTATTGAAGGAGAAGAGTATGAATATGATGAAACAGATGCCATTCACGATGACAATAAAATTGATGAATATTGGAAGCAATTCTCTGATTTTATGCAGACTAAACTACATAAGAAATATGACTTGAGATTGAGGAAAAGATCAAGAAGTCAAGAAAATAAAAGTGAGCAGCAAGTTTCAACTTCCTCACCAAAGGCGACTCCACAAGAATCTCAGCTTGTAAAACAAGCGAATAAAGGAAATCAAGAGAGTATTCAAATGGAGAAAAATTCAAACATGCATCAAGAATTTATGCTTAGCAATCGAGAAGAGGAAGAAATAATTAAGTTGCAAATATATCCCAGAGCTCCTATTTTGTTAAATTTGATGATCCTCATATCTATAATGAAAATGGTTTAAAGGGGGAACAGGATGAAGCTCTTCAAGTTCATCAGTTAGGTGTTGAACATACAGGAAGAAACCAACAACTGGGATATGTTGGATAGCAATATATTGAGCCATCTATCATAGCAAAAGAGGCTATCTTATGTAAAAAGAAAGTTGATAAAGAGATTGTATATCATTGCATTGAAGAACATAATGATGCCCATGGATGAGAGGTAAAAAATTTATATGAAGTTGATCATATGTTGTATAGTAATGAGAAAAGATTTCTTTTTCTTCCTGAGGTTAGAATTACAAATTATTTTCAATCAAATCTTAGAGATGAAAACTGGAGACATGAAAGTGACATAGATCATTTTCTTAAAGATGTTTCTGATTGTTCTATTGAACATATTATCCCAGCAAAAGGTTTATTTGAGAAAGAACCTTCACACATAGAGAATTTCTTTTTTGGAGCTGATCAGGACCATATTTTTCTTATACTTTTGAAGATCCTGTGGCAGATTACATGGAAGAATTTATCAACAGTCTACACATATCATTTTGTGGATATACTCCTAATTTTTGTTGTCAGCTACCCTTATGTATAATTTATTTTTTGTTCTTTCAAAATTAATTGGCAGAATGGTTCTAGATCAGGCACTCAGATGCTAACTTGGTACCATTGGAAGATTGATTTTACCTGAAGGAGATCAACCATGTACATATGTAGGAACTTGTACATAAATAAGCTCAGGCTTTGAGAATTTTGTTTCCAGTTGCAGTTCTTTAGTTTAATCATTAGTTGATGAATAAGGGTGATTTTCCTAGTTGGAAATTGGTTTGCAGTGGTATCAGACTTCAAGATTGTCAGGTTTCAGTTCTCAAATTTCAGGGTTTTCATAGTTTTGGACTCCATGCCCAACTAAGGCTACTGATCTACAATTCTCAATATTTTTCTATTAAAGCACAGTCATCCTATCACTGTAGATATCGGTGTGGGTTCACTATAAAAATTTTCACACAATTAAGTTTGGCAAAGAAATATATGACTCCATGCCCAATGGATAAGGCACTAATCTGCAGTTCTTAGTGCTTCTAGGGCAAAAGCACTATCCCCAGTTGGAGCCAGATGTTGTAGCTTATATTGTGTTTGAAGTTTATTTATTAGTTATATCACTATCCAGAGTTCAAACTCAATGAAACTCCTTTATATTATTTACCCCCCTCCCCCCCACCCCATGCAAAACGTAAAAGTAAAGAAGTATTTTGTTTGTGGTAATTACATATCGAAATTTCTAAAAGAAAGTATAGAAACACATTTGAATGAATAAGAATACATGTTTCCAAGCACATTGTGTATCGTAATCAAATAATAGAAAGAGACAAGTGTTAAAGAACAGTTCTTTGGTTGCGATGCAATCAAATCACGATCACAAATCACAGCGGTAGCTATATGAAATCACAACTGGTCAGACCCAAAAAGACATACATACATACATACATACATACATACATACATACATACATATATATATATATATATATACTTTTGAAGATCCTGTGGCAGATTACATGGAAGAATTTATCAGCAGTCTACACATATCATTTTGTTGATATACTCCTAATTTTTGTTGTGAGTTGCACTTATGCATAATTTATTTTTTGTTCAGGATGAATTGTATTTTCAAAATTAACTGGCAGAATGGTTCTAGATCAGGAACTCAGATGCTAACTTGGTACCATTGGAAGATTGAATTTACTTGATGGAGATCAATCATGTACATATGTAGGATCTTGTACATAAATAAGCTCAGGCATTGAGCATTTGGTTTCCAGTTGCAGTTCTTCAGTTTAATCATTAGTTGATGAATAAGGGTGAATTTCCTAGTTGGAAACTAGTTTGCAGTGGTGTCAAACTTCAAGATTGTTGGGTTTCAGTTGTCAAATTTCAGGGTTTTCAAAGTTTTGGACTACATGCCCAACTAAGGCTACTAATCCACGGTTCTCAATATTTTTCTATCAAAGCACAAGCATCCTATCACTGTAGATATCGGTGTGGATTCACTGTACAAATTTTCACACAGTTAAGCTTGGCGAAGCAATATATGCCTCCATGCCCAATGGATAAGGCACTAATCTGTAGTTCTTAATGCTTCTGGTGTAAAATCAATATCGCCAGTTGGATCCAGATGTTGTAGCTTATATTGTGTTTGAAGTTTATTTATCAGTTTATTACTATTGAGAGTTCAAACTCAATGAAACTCCTTTATATTCTTTACACCCCCCCTCGCAAAACCTAAAAGTAAATAAGTATTTTGTTTGTGGTAATTACATATCGAAATCACTAAAAGAAAGTATAGAAACACATTTGAATGAATATGGATACATGTCACAAATCATATTGTGTATCGTAATCAAATAATAGAAAGAGACAAGTGTTAAAATGTAGTGCTTTGGTTGTGATGTGATCAAATCGCAATCGCAAATCGTAGCAGAAGCTATATGAAATCACCCCTCGTCGGACCTAAAAAGGCACACACACACACACACATATATATATATATATATATATAGATATATAGATATATATATATATATATATATATATATATATATATATTGCATTTACTACTTTTGGTGGGTCCGTAGAGAAATGGATGTTGGTTCCGCCGATTGCGATTTGTGATAGGTGGATCCGAAAACATATATATTATGTTTTAAAGTCTTGGCGGGTCCATGATATCACATAACACTTGCTAATTGTGATGAGCGATGCTAAAGCCGTACTCGAAAATATATGCATTATGTTTAAAAGTCTCAACGGGTCCGTTGTATCACAAAGCGCTTCATGTACATGTATATGGGCCCTGCCGATTGAAATTTGTGAGGAAGATTCTAGACCCGATATTATTTATGCCATGTTTTATAACTCCAGCGTGCCTGTCATATCATTGTTTGTTATGGATTGGGTCAATACAACGATTTAAAGCACCAATTTCAATTTGCAATGGGAAGTCAATGAAACATTGAATAGGTAGATTTGATGGGTTAATAAATCAGAGTTAATTCTTTTGAGTTCCACAGTAACCAAAGGTTTGTGCCGATTTCGCTGTACAAATGGAAAATTAGTGTTAGAGACGAATACAAATAAAAGGTGATTATTCAGGTTTCTTTGTGTTTCTGCCAATCGGAACACTCTCGACATATATGTGGACCCCTTCCAAAGCTTTTAACATAGTTTTACATATGTTCTGAGTTTCAATATTTTATATGTAATAAAGTTGAATAATTTCAATAGGAAATAGTTTTATAACTTTTATAAAGTGGTTTATTAGTTGTTTCGAGAAATTAGTTTCCAAAACTAATTTGATAGTTAATCAGAGAGGGAAGAGATAAAAGCCCAAAAAGGGAATTATAATGGGGTTGTTCGAATTTTGGAGAACCCGAAGACTAGGCCACTGTATTCCTGATATAACTATTGATTAATGAGAGACTCAGAAGTTTCCATGAATTTTTGGGTATAATTTTGTAACCTTCTCTGTCATTTGTCATCTAATGTTTTCTTCTTTCAAGTATAGTAATGAAGCTGCAGGTCTTTATTTGCTTATGTAGATAAAGTTAAAATTCCTTAAAAGAGCACTCCTATATTTGAAGTTTTCACCTTCCTTTTTAAGTTATAGATAATAGTTTCTGTGTTAAGCAGCATATTGTCTATGACTCAATTCTCATTTTCATAATTCTTCTAAGTGATGGATAGTAGGTTATGTGTTAAGCAACATATTATCTTTAACTTCTCCTTCAAGCTTTCTTCATTCATCATTTATATCTAGCAACAAATGGCATTCTGAGATGTTCTTGTCATACATGTATTAAGGGTTAAAGGCCAAGTTTTCCAGGTCCTTCATTTGAGAACACAACAAAGAATAAGTGACAAATAAGTGTCAACAAACAATAATAATTAATGTCTTAAGCACAATTTCTCCACAGCCAAGAAATTGGTTTCTTAAGGTACAACATTAATTGGTGTCGTTGTAGGGGAAAGAAGACAAGAATAATTTTCCCTGGGTTTTCAATATTTTCCTCTAGTTGTTCAGTGAGGAGGGAATATTTGGTTGCTTTGAATAAAAGCAATTAAATAAGAGAACTTTTCCTTTGGTTTATTAATTTTGAAGCTGATTCTTGAGAATGACAATTTTCAGCAGTTGGTTGTACATTCACCCCAGTGATTTTCACTTACAATATTGATTGGCAACTCCACTGCATTTTGAAGTTTTATTTTCTGGGTTTTAATGGCTCTCCCTGCATTATTAGTCCATAAATTTGATCCATTTTATTTTACTGGGATCATAGGCTATCCTCATGATATGCCTGGATTTTATGCCTAGAATGAGTATCTTCCAAAATTCAATAGAAAGGAATATGAAGATCCAGCTCAGCACCTCCAAGAGTTTCATGAATGCATGGAGCAGTAGGGCATCATTCATGAAGATGTGAAGATGAAGCTGTTTTTGTTTCTTTGGACCTAGAAGCTAGGGTTTGGTTCAGGTCTCTGACTCATTCAAGCATTTCATCTTTGAAATATTTCCATTCAGTATTCAATTCTTATTGTAAAACTTATTATCCTCACAAGTTTCTTTTTGAAGGTTGTTGTTGTAATGCCCCACTTAAATCTTATCCTACAAATTTTGTTAATGTTTACATTATCTAAAAATATTGAGAAATATTGGTCTAATATAAAATTCATGATTTCCATTATTCAAATTCCCCACTTACCTTCTCAAATTGAATATTAGGTAGGATATGGTCTCCTTCCATTATTTCAAAATATATGTATTCATTTCACATTACCCAATGTACCCTCACATTTACTAAGGAGAAGACATGGTCCTCTCCATGTAATTACATCTCACATTCCCCAATGTACCCTCACATTTACTTGGGAGAAGACATAGTCCTCTCCATCTTATTATCAATATATATATTCATTTCACAATCCCCAATGTACCCTCACATTTACTAAGGAGAAGACATGGTCCTCTCCATGTAATTACATCTCACATTCCCCAATGTACCCTCACATTTACTTGGGAGAAGACATAGTCCTCTCCATCTTATTATCAATATATATATTCATTTCACATTCCCCAATGTACCCTCACATTTACTAAGGAGAAGACATGGTCCTCTTCATGTAATTACATCTCACATTCCCCAATGTACCCTCACATTTACTTGGGAGAAGACATAGTCCTCTCCATTTAATTATCAACATATATATATATATATATATATATATATATATATATATATATATATATATATATATATTCACCTCACATTCCCAAATGTACTTTTCAGATTTACTTGGGAGAAGAGAAGTCAATTGTAAGGATGGATGAGAAGTTAATGACATTAACGAGAGGTGGTTGAGATGGAGAAGGGAAGGAGGGTATAAAAAGGGAAGGGGGGAGGAAGAAAAGGGGGTTTTGGAGTCTTGATTAGGATTGTGGGGGTTGGTTGTGATTGTTTGGCCTTGTCATGATTTTGGGAGACCTTGGAAACCTGTGGAGGTTTCTTGGGTTTGAGAGGAGGAAAGTATTGTTATCTGGTTTTGCAAATTCTTCTTGAGGACACACTATATCTGGTTGGACTTGGGCACAGAGGGCTAGGGAACGTGTGGAGGTTTCCTAGGCTAGGAATTTATTTCCTAGTTGGCTAGGAGGTAAATCCGGTTGGGTCGATGAGAAGGAGCGTTCAGCAGGAGCTATAAGACAAAGGTATCATTATCAACCGCCGGAACATGTATTTTCCATGGACCACTCTTGTTAATTTGATATCAATGGAATGCTCACCTTAATTTATGTTGCTTATGATAAAGTGATAAGATGTTAAATGTTTAAATCTATGTAAGAAGGTCAGCAAGTTCTTTTTTTATACTTTTAAAACGGTAGGAAAATAGATCTGTTAGTGTATAATAGATTGAGACTCTAATAATAGGAATCAGGCCCCTACACTTGGTATCAGAGCCAAGTTCAAAATCTGGACCCAAAGCCCACTAAATATTTGTTCCATAATCAAATTTCTTACTAAATAGTTGAAAATCCAGAAAATTAGAATGTCAAAATGTTTCAACAACAGTCCAATGGCATAGTGCCTAGGGATATGACAGAGCTAGTGTTTTGCTTCAACTTAAATGCCCTTGTAAAATTCCTAACATAATAAATAATATTATAGAAATACATCTTGTAAAATTCTGGACCCCTTGTTTTCCATATAAATTGAAAAAAAAATGATTTGGGGTGAATTCAAAACAAGATTTAGCATTTTACCTATGGAATTTGCCTTCTAGAAAGGTTCATTCTAGTTCAGTGTTTAGCATCGACAATATAGGGCCACTTAATCTATAATTCGCTCTTGTAGGAGGGCTTGTTTGATGACGCACCTGAACCTATGTCTAAGGGAATCAAGTCTAAGCAGAAGGGTTTTGGTCCCTCTTCTAAACCTATTATCATCTATAAGGCTGGAGGACAACTCGAATTCTGATATGTTTGACAACCTTATCTTTACATGCACCAGTAGAGCAATTGAAAACATATGATCATCTTTATCTTTATGTTAAGATTTGATCTAAGGTTTACCGAGCATTTTTGACAAATTTGAAGTTTGATCGAATATCTTCATGCTGTAAGCAACATTGGCTCTATGCAAACACATGTTTGTGGAAATCAAGAAATCAAATTTGTTGAGGTGTCAATTTGTCTTGCACAGCAAACGAACTATTGCATTTAGTAAACCTATATCAGATATCTAGTATTCAGCCTCTGAAGCTACAAATCTGAGCAACACATTTGGCTCAATCTCCAATCTCTATTTGAAATGGCATCATCTCATAACAGTCATTTGGAATCATCCCTCAAATAGCCCACTCTTCTATATTCTCGCTCATCTATGGCTAGAGGTCTCTCTCATGCTCAGATATTCTCACACTAATGCCATGGTCTCGTCATATAGAATCAATATGGTAATGACATCACATCTTTGGTAGTGGCAATATAGCATCTTTATATCAGCATATGCTCTTGCCCTATGATCCTGTTTTCACATGAACTGCTTTGTTTTGGTCCCGGTCTCTCTTAATCACATATGGTCTCACTAAAACAAAACTATGTGATCTCACTCTATATGGCCATCAATCTATTATAGGGAAACCTCTGCATTATGGAATTCTCCCTTATATATATGGCATATTCACCTCAGTATGATTTACAGTATTATGATATTATTTCAGACCAGAAGCCATGATGACATGTTCCTGTAAATTGACGACTGTGTTATAGTCTTGTTCACAATCGAAGTTGTGAACAAGACAGTTGGATAACTTATCTTTTGAAATGTTATCTATGAAGAAGCTGTTGGGATCTTCTAGTAAAAGGAAATACAACAATTTTGTTAAAGAGTACAGCATGCCTGAAGCTTTTAATTTTAAAGATCAGCTAGGACATGAGGTACATAGCAGTGTGACAATCACCACGCACTCTAGGGTTCTTAATGACTCTGATAGGTGTCCCACGGGTTGTATTGATGAGCCCAAATGAAATTGCCAACTTTTTACTATGATAGGAAAGGTTATGTTCCTTCTTTTTCTCCTCCACATCATTCAGTACAAATCTTGTATCAGGTGCATAACCTACCTCCTCCATCTCCCCAAACAATCTGTCCAATTCTGCATAAATTTCCTCCATCTGCGGAAGTGATTTCTCTTCTACCGCAAATGCATATACCTGTTTATTAACCTCAATCCAACTGTAGCCTTGCTTCTTTTTTTTTTACTTCCTTTTTATTTTTTTCCATCAATTTTCTGACTTCTTCAATTTCATCCCACCTGCCTGCGGCTGCATGGATATTTGAAGGTAACACATAAGTTGCAACGTTTTTAGGATCCAATTCAAAAAGGTGTTCTACCACACGTTCCCCTAGCTCTATATTGGTATGAATTCTACAGGCACCGAGCAGAGACACCCACACGGCAGAGTCAAGTTTCATAGGAATTTTGTTGATCAAATATTCTGCCATATATAGGTTACCAGCTCGACCAAGAAGATCTACCATACAGGAATAATGTTCTCTAAGAGGTGTTATATCATAAAGTCTATTAATCTGATCAAAGTAGTGCCAGCCATCATCCACTAGGCCAGCATGGGCACACGCAGGCAAGACACCAACATAGATCACATGGTCTGGGACTGTTCCACATAAACGCATTTGTTCAAAGAGCTGTAAGGCCTCTTTCCCATGGCCATCAATTGCATGTCCCATGATCATTGCAATCCATGAGACCACATCCCGTCTAGGCATTTTGTAAAATACCGTGTACGCATACTCTATGGTTTCACATTTAGCATACAAATCAATCACAGAGTTCCCCACAAATGTTTTTGGTTGCAATCCACCTTTAATTATGTCTATGTGTATCATTCTACCGTGTTCCAGAGATGCCAAGTTGGAACAAGTTGGAAGAACACTGGCAAAGGTGTATGGATGTGGCTTCACACCAGACACTCTCATTTGTCTAAAGAGCTCCAAGGCTTTGTCAAACTGCCCATTTTGGGCATAGCCAGAAATTATGGCATTCCAGGAAATCACATCTCGTTTAGGCATTCTGTCAAACAACTTAATGGCCTCCTCAACTAGCCCATTATGTGCAAATCCCGTAATCATTGTATTCCAGGAAACTGTATTTCGTTCAGGCATTTTGTCGAACACTTGGCGTGCCTCCTGCAAACTCCCGCCCTTTGCATATGTGTTGATGAGCGTGTTTGGTACGAATATGTTTTTCTTTTGGCTCCAATCCCATCTTTTTTATCATGTGGGTGTGTAGTAATTTAGTCTCTGATAGAGCCATCTTATCAACATAGGCTCGCAGGAGAGAAACATAGTCAGAAGATTTTACAGAGATGTTTTCAATCAATGTCTTCAGCGCCTCTTTCAACCCACCCTGCTTGCACAACCTTCTCAGAATGCTGCTATCATATGTTGCTTATGTTGCTTTGCCTTACAAGTACTTTGAAACGTAATCCAATCTGATATGAATAAATTTTTTCATGTTGATCCTATAGAAAATAATTGCTAACAAAATCCAAGGCTACTGAGAAATGAGGGAACACCTTTGCCTGGTTGTATACCAATCCATTTTTAATATATTTGACCATTAGCACATAGCATGATACTTATAGTGCTACCAGTTTGGTGTGATTTATTGCTTCAAGATGCTCAGGTAGAACAACATGAAATTTGCAAAGAATAGAACTGGGCTTGTTTTAGAAAAATGTGTATTTATAATGAAATAACATATTGACACTAAAAGAAGAGGAGTCACCATGCGTCACCTCCCTAGTGAATCTCTATTTAATATAATTCATGATAACTGGTAATTGTTAGAAAAGGTGACAAAGATAGAGATATCTCAGATTTATTTTTTTTTCATGGAAAAAAAAAATTTATTTTGATGCCTGTACATTGTCATGAGGATCATTCAAAAGAAAAGTTACATTATATCAAATGTGAATTAACTATACATATTTTTGTGTGAAAGACATTTCTAGTTTTATGGACCATATAGTGGATGATTTTCAAATGTATTCACATGCCAATTCATAATTTAACATAAATTAAATGGGACCTTTACATAATTATACAATGATGCTAATTACCATTAAGCTTTGTTAAAACATTTAAAAGAAAAACCAAAGCATCCGACTTCCATGGTTCATGAAATTTCACTAAAATTTCACAATTTGATGATATCAAATATATCAATAGATAAACATTTGTTATTGCACACAAACATATAATAATATGCTATTAGCTATAACATCAAACCCTTGTTTCTCAAAATAAACCTGATCATGCTAGTAGTGAGGACATCAAACCCTAGTTTCTCAAAAATAAACTTGGTCATGACAGTAGTTAGGCCATCAAAACTTGCCATAACTTGAATTGATCTATTGCTTAGGTTTCTCTATGGACTATTTAGAGTGTGGAAGAAAATGCTAGGAATAGTGCTAATAAGTCTTAGATATCATGTAGATTTGAACAAATCAAAATGGTGAGGACACAAAGGAACCAAGGGCCTGGAGAGTCTTCACAAGGACCTCCTTCAAATAACCCATTACCTTCACTAGAATTGACTCTCATCCTGCGTTCCTTGAGAGCAATTAATGAAACCTTAAGAGGACACCAAACAAATGAAATGGAAGGGGAACACCCTTCATCAGGGTTAGGGAACCCCGAGGGATCTAGAGATTATGATAGAAGACCTCTAGTTGAGGACATTACTAGAGAGCTCCAGAAGATTAAACTCCCAGAATTTGTAGGAGGTCGTGCCAGTGAGCGTGCAGAAGCCTGGTTAGAGGGGATGGGAAGGTGTTTCACACTAAGGGATTACAATTCCAATTCCAAAGCTGAAATAGCAATATTCCAACTCAGAGATAGTGCTCTGAATTGGTGGGGTAACTTGGAGCGTCAACTACACCTCACTCCAGACACAGTTACTTGGGAATTATTTGAGGAGAGGTTCAGGAAGAAGTACCTACCAGCATATTATGAAGAACAACAGGTAGGAGCCTTCCATGCCCTGATACAGGGAGGTCGTACTGTAGAAGAATATGAAATTCGATTTATGGAATTGGTCAAGTACGTTTCCTACATGGATATTGACCAGCGCCAAGAAGATCGTTTTATGTATGGATTGAGACCTAAGATTAGGGCAATGGTATGGATGTGGAAACCATCCTCAGTTGCAGAAGCTGTAGAACAGGCTTGTTATGTCGAAGAACACCTAGATTTAAAGGGTGAAGGCAGAGCCATCTTTCCACGTCAAACAGGGTTTATGGGGAAGACCCCTCGTACCTTCCCAAGGGGGGGAAGTCGGAGGCCACCACCATATGGAAACAGGGTTATACCTAGAACACCAATAGTAGGAATTTCAATGGTTTCTAGTGCAGCTTCACCCACAGTTTCAAGGGCGCGTACAAATCAAAGTCATAGGCGAGGAACAACAAGTGGGGGTAGGGGTTCCAGGGGAAGAAACTCTTTCTAAAGAACTCCACAACATTCAGTTCAAGGTCCACCATGCATCACTTGTTCGGGATGCAGAGGACCTCATTACTAGCGGGACTGCCCAGAGTTTCGAACCAGTAACAATAGAAGAGAGGGAAAAGAACCAATGGGGGGAGCAGGTAGCCACCACCGAATCTATGCCACAGTTGACAATCAGCAAGTTGAACACCAGTCTACCATGGTATAAACCTCAGGTATGATAAACAAAGTAAAAGTTAAAATTTTGTTCGACTCTAGTGCTACGATAGTTTCATTTCACCAGTTGCATTAGAAAAATGTTGGTTGGAAACCTATGAGCACGATGACTTTAAACAAGTTGAGATGGCTTCTGGAATAAAACAAGTAGTAGGGCCTAGTGTTGACCAATGTCAGGTAAACCTCAGGGTGTGTATGACTAAGTTAAAGGCATACGTCATAGAATTGGGAACGTATGATGTAATTGTTGGAATCGACTGGCTAGAAGCTCATCGAGCTTTGGTAGACTGTTTCAAGAAGAAGGTGATCTATTTAGATGATGAAGGTAGGCCAATTGAGATTTGTGGAATCAAGGGGGGAGTGTCCCTACGATTCATATCCATGATGAAGGTAAAACGTTGTCTCAGACAAGGTTGCAAACTGTATTTGGTCAATACTGTAAGTGACCAGAAAGGACCTTCCCTGGATCAACATCTAGTTTTGGCTAAATTCAAGGATGTTTTTCCAGAGGAATTGCATAGATTACCTCCTGTAAGAGAGATTGATTTCACCATTGATCTGAAACCAGGTGTAGAACGAATATCTAAGACACCCTATAGGATGACAACTCCAGAGCTTTGTGAGTTGCAGATGCAGTTAAAGGAGCTCTTAGACTTGGGATTGATCAGACCCAGTATTTCCCCTTGGGGTGCGCCAGTAATTTTTGTCAAGAAGAAGGATGGTTCCCTGCGCCTATGCATAGATTATAGAGACTTAAACAGAGCCACGATAAAGAATAGGTACCCAATACCTCGAATAGATGACTTATTTGATCAAATGAAGGGGGCATCGGTCTTCTCAAAAATCGATCTACGATCTGGGTACCACCAATTGAGGATAAAGGAGGAAGACATCTCAAAAACTGCATTTCGAACTCGATTTGCGCACTATGAGTTCGTAGTTGTTCCATTCGGTTTAACCAATGCACCAGCAGTATTCATGAGCCTCATGAATGGTGTGTTCAGGAAGTATTTGGACCAATTCGTGCAAGTCTTCCTTGATGAAATTCTTATATATTCCAAGAATGAAAAGGAGCATGAAAAGCACCTAAGGGTAGTATTGACTTGTTTAAGGGAAAATCAATTGTATGGGAAATTGTCAAAGTGTTCCTTCTTTCAGAAGAAAGTCCATTAGCTTGGGCACATCATTTCAGGAGAAGGGATTTCAGTTGACCCGGAAAAGGTGAAGGCCATAATGGATTGGCCAGTACCAAAAAATGCCCATGAGGTACTTAGTTTTATGGGGCTAGCTGGGTATTATCGCAGGTTTGTGGAAGGGTTTTCAAGGATTGCTAAACCCATCACCACATTACAGCGAAAGGGGGTTAGGTATGAATGGAAAAATGAATGTGGCACTGCATTCACATAGCTGAAGAGGTTACTAACTAGTGCACCGATCCTTCAAGTACCAGACATGAGAAAAGACTTCACTGTCTGCACCAATGCTTCGACACAGGGATTGGGTGTAGTATTGATGCAAGAAGGCAGAGTAATAGCTTACGCTTCTAGAAAATTGAAGAAGCATGAAGAGTTATATGTTACCCACGACTTAGAATTGGCAGCAGTGATGTTAGCCTTGAAGCTATGGAGACACTACCTCATTGGGAGAAGATTTGAGTTAAGAACAGATCATCAAAGCCTAAAGCATCTCTTCACTCAAAGGGATTTGAACGCCAGACAAAGGCGATGGAGCAAATTCATGAGTGAGTATGATTTTGAAATATCATACATCAAGGGAAAGGAGAATGTAGTGGCGGATGCACTAAGCTGGAGGCCGCGAACTTTCTCCCTAGTAGCCTTAAAGGTAAATTTAAGGGAGTGGATATTGGAGAAACTCTTTGATGATAGTTGGTATTTAAAAGTCATCTCAGCTATCCAAAATGGGAAACAGATAGAACCAAAGTTTGAAGGATATGTCCTTGAACCAGATGGGCTATTGAGATTCCAAGGGAGAATGTACGTACCTAAGGAAGGGGGTATAAGAGAAACCATCCTGGGAGAGTCTCATAGAGCACTCTATTGTGCACATCCTGGGGTAAAGGAGATGTACGCAGACGCAAGGAAACTCTTCTTTTGGGCAGGCATGAAGCATGACATAGTCCAGTTTGTCACCAAATGTCTTGAATGTCAGCGAGTGAAGGCTGATCATTGCCATCCAGCAGGACTCCTACAACCTCATGACATCCCTACATCTAAATGGGAAGTAATTTCCATGGATTTTGTGGTGGGTTTGCCACTCACTTCCCAGAGGCACAATGCTATATTGGCTATAGTTGATAAATTGACCAAAAGTGCCCATTTCATCCCAGTAAGGGACACTTACGATGTTACGGATGTGGCGTGAGTGTTTGTCAATGAAGTTATCCGACTGCATGGATTGCCCACAAAGATCATTTCTGATAGAGACTCCCGATTTACATCTAGGTTTTGGACAAGTTTGCAGTTAGCACTGGGAACTCAATTAAACCTAAGCACTGCATATCATCCAGAAACAGATGGGCAGATCGAAAGAGTAAATCAGGTTCTGGAGGACATGCTTAGGATGTACGTCATGGATAATCAGACTCAGTGGGAAAGGTACTTACCATTGGTAGAGTTTGCCTATAATAACAGTATCACAGTTCAATCGGGATGCCTCCTTATCAAGCTCTATATGGAAGACCTTGCAGGACGCCATTGAGTTGGGAAAAGTTGGAGGACCGAGTGATAGTTGGCCCAGAATTAGTTCAAGAAATGGAGGAGTAGGTAAAGCAGGTTCGGCAAAGGTTAAAGGAAGCACAAGATAGACAGAAGAGTTATGCTGATTCACATAGGATTGACTATAGTTATGAAGTAGGGGACCAAGTTTTTATTCTTATCCAGCCCAACAAAAGCACCATCCAATTTGGGAAGGGCACGAAAATGTCACCTCGGTTCGTAGGACCTTTTAGGATCAAAGAGAAGATTGGACCAGTTGCCTATCGTCTTGTACTGTCGCCCCATTTGCATAAAACTCATGATGTTTTTCATGTATCTGTTTTACGACATTATGTTTCTGATGAATCTCACAAACTGGATTGGCAGGACTTGCAGGTCTCGGACATGGGAACCGTAATGGTATAACCATTACGCATATTGGACCGTAGGGTTCGACAGCTCAGACGTCGCACGGTGGACCAAGTTAAGGTCCATTGGGACAAGTATAGCCCAGGATCTGCTACCTGGGAGGATGCAGAGACTATGCATCGTGACTACCCCTCACATTTTGAGCATCTATGATGCCTATTTTGACTTAGATAGCCACCTATGTTAAGATCATATTTCCATGTTATTTATTTATGAACATTATGTAATATTGATGCATTTGGTTGACACATAAAACTACTTATATGAATCAGTTGATAGATTTGATATTAATGATAGAAATGGTTGATGTATGGACTACATGTATGACTCACTTAGTGATGGACTATCTAGTGCGTAACTTATCAGAATTATTTTGGTTCATATATAGCTCAAGTGGACATGATTTATTTAAATGAATGACTTAGCGAGAATTCCTAGATTGACACATGGATACTAGACTTAGTAATGTGATGATTATATGTCTTGTTGTTATATAAATGCATGAATGAGAGCTAACCTGCAAGAGAAAAGAACTATGTGATAGCCAAGAGGGAAGGATGAGACATCTCATGAGGAAGGTATAACGTACATTATTTTACTTCATTTGGTATCTACTTGATATGCACTCTTATGACACGAGAAAAAAATGCAAATGACAGGTGGCAAGACGACCTGACTGGATTATTCGATGACAAGTCCAACCAGCTTTGTAGTGTGGTCTGTATTAGGGTATTGACCCTAGTTCTGCAGGAGGGGTGGAGGCATTTCCCATGGTGTATCCTCTGAAACCTGGAATCGTGGGAGGGCAGTGGTGGACACACTCCCCTAGACGTGTGATGACGATTGCCAGTTGCCTGTTGGGGAAGTTAGGTCGATGTATTCGACGCTTCCACCATGTCGGTTTTATTAGTGGTTAGTATCGCTGTTGCCACTGATAAAGTAGCAGAGGATGGATAGGGTGGGAATGGAAGTAGGCCGGGGTGGATAGGAGGATATAGACCAGTTGGAGACTCTTGATGGGAAGAAATGCCATTGTCGAACTTATCCAACTTTATTGCTATAACTCTCTCTCGTTACTATGCTTTCAAACTCCTTGCATCATTCATTCTAACTTCGGGATGAAGTTCTCTGAAGGAGGGGTGTATGTAATGCCCCACTTAAATCTTATCCTACAAATTTTGTTAATGTTTACATTATCTATAAATATTGAGAAATTGTCTAGAAATCTTCGGCAAAATCACATAATCAACCTTTTGTCGACGCGTTTCGAACCAACCAGTGTGGTTCATCGTCAGGACAAGTTGAAGAACCAATCTGGCTTAGCTCGATTAAATATAGTGTGCAGAGACTCCAACGGCTAAAATTCTAACGGCTAATTTGACCTAAAGAACCTGGTCAAATCACTAAAAAAGTTAATTAATATTTTTCTAAAAATTGGTAAAAAAGGAATTCATTTGTTAATTTAAAATAAATAGATATAATATTAATATTATTTCTATTAATAGAATCTATAGTATAAATGGTTAAATGATTTATTATAATTTATTATTTAAAAAATTGAATAATAATAAATTCATTTAAAAATAGATATATTATTAATATTATTTCAAATCTCTAGTATAATATTAATATTATAATGGTCATTACTATTTATTATTTAATATTAATAATAAATATATATACTATTAAAATGTTAGTTAAATAGATATATTATTAATCTTGTTTCAAATATTAAGAGAATCTATAGTATGATACTTCATATTTTAATTATAATGGTCATTATATAATATATATTAAATGATTTATTATTATTCAATTATTATATGGTAATAAATCACTACTATTTTTATAATTTAGTTACATTAGGTAATTATGAAATAACTTAATGGTCCATTGGTAAGTTCTTTAAAATATATCATATTCATTATTTAAATATAATGGTCATTAAATTAAGTTATATAAAGTAATATAAGTTATGGTAAACTAAATAATGGTAAACTAAAAATAATGGTCCTAATAAACTATATCTTCATATAACCTATATTAATTAATATTCCCAAATTATTTAAATACAATAAATAGTATTAAATTACTATTATAATATAGTTACAATCGGTAACTGTGTATATAATTATTTAAATTTAAGGGTCATGGTAAACCAGATCATCATTTTTACTAATTATTTAAGTTTATTAATAATCTATATTTACTTAATAAATTATAATTCTAATGTTATAAATAGTATTCAAGTTAAATCATTATTATGTAAATACCATAATTCAAGTATATGTTTCTTAATAATAGCATATCCATATTATATCATATATTTCTAATACTTTGTTGTTTATCATTTGAACCTCTTATAATTAATTTAGTAATTTATATCCATTAAATTATCAGTACAAGGCAATGAAGAAGAATTAAAAACCTATGCAAAGAAACTAATCTAATTTAAAATCACCCCTGGGATAAGGTTAATACTATAATTAGCCCGAAATTACCTAATAACAATTAACTAAATCCTGCACTCCAAAACCCGCCAAAAACAGAACTAGAGGACAGGGAAGACAGAAACCCTGAGACCTAACAAAAGGGGAATGAGGAGGCTAGGAAGATAAAGCTGGGACCCAGCAACGGCTAATCTTCCAGCCATCATCCCTATTAAGATTGTTCGGCCTTTTCTCAATCTCCAGGGCCTCTCTAAACTTTCGATCACAGAAGTCTAAATTCCTTAAATATTGAGAAATATTGGTCTAATATAAAATTCATGATTTCCATTATTCAAATTCCCCACTTACCTTCTCAAATTGAATATTAGGTAGGATATGGTCTCCTTCCATTATTTCAAAATATATGTATTCATTTCACATTACCCAATGTACCCTCACATTTACTAAGGAGAAGACATGGTCCTCTCCATGTAATTACATCTCACATTCCCCAATGTACCCTCACATTTACTTGGGAGAAGACATAGTCCTCTCCATCTTATTATCAATATATATATTCATTTCACATTCCCCAATGTACCCTCACATTTACTAAGGAGAAGACATGGTCCTCTCCATGTAATTACATCTCACATTCCCCAATGTACCCTCACATTTACTTGGGAGAAGACATAGTCCTCTCCATCTTATTATTAATATATATATTCATTTCACATTCCCCAATGTACCCTCACATTTACTAAGGAGAAGACATGGTCCTCTTCATGTAATTACATCTCACATTCCCCAATGTACCCTCACATTTACTTGGGAGAAGACATAGTCCTCTCCATTTAATTATCAATATATATATATTCACCTCACATTCCCAAATGTACTTTTCAGATTTACTTGGGAGAAGACATGATCCTTTCCCATTAAATTCTCAATTTTATATTCATGTCACATTTCCAAATGTACCCCTAGCTTACTTGGGAGAAGAGAAGTCAATTGTAAGGATGGATGAGAAGTTAATGACATTAATGAGAGGTGGTTGAGATGGAGAAGGGAAGGAGGGTATAAAAAGGGAAGGGGGGAGGAAGAAAAGGGGGTTTTGGAGTCTTGCTTAGGATTGTGGGGGTTGGTTGTGATTGTTTGGCCTTATCATGATTTTGGGAGACCTTGGAAACCTGTGGAGGTTTCTTGGGTTTGAGAGGAGGAAAGTATTGTTATCTGGTTTTGCACATTCTTCTTGAGGACACACTATATCTGGTTGGACTTGGGCACGGAGGGCTAGGGAACCTGTGGAGGTTTCATGGGCTAGGATTTTATTTCCTAGTTGGCTGGGAGGTAAATCCGATTGGGTCGGTGAGAAGGAGCGTTTATCAAGAGCTATAAGACAAAGTTATCATCATCAATCGTCGGAACAGGTATTTTCCATGGACCACTCTTGTTAAGTTGATATCAATGGAATTCTCACCTTAATTTATGTTGCTTATGATAAAGTGATAAGATGTTAAATGTTTAAATCTATGTAAGAAGGTCAGCAAGTTCTTTTTTTATACTTTTAAAACAGTCGGAAAATAGATCTGTTAGTGTATAATAGATTGAGACTCTAATAATAGGAATCAGGCCCCTACAGTTGTGAATATTATGATGCTAAAGAAACTTTAAAGGCTCAAGATAATATTGTTGATGAAACTAATGATTTTGTTGATAATATATCAAGCATTCAGAGAGGTTATAGCCAGATTAATCAGATCCAAACAATCGCATTAGAGATAGAAGCAAATTTGGTGGCTGCAGGAAAATCACCATAGACACAACCTATCCAAGACAAGGGAAAGGAAAAGATGGAATCCTCTCAAAGTCAAATATTGGAGGATATGTGTAATGTAATTAAAACTTTGTTAGATATGTTGAATAAGTTAGATTTAGAAGATAAGATTTCTCAGAGACCTACATTATATGCAGTAGATGAAGATGAGATTGGTATCGAAGGAGAAGAGGATGAATATGACGAAATAGATGCCATTCATGATGAAAATAAAATTGATGAATATAGGAAGCAATTCTCTGACTTTATGCAGAATGAACTACATAAGAAATATGACTTGAGATTGAGGAAAAGATCAAGAAGTTAAAAAAATAAAAGTGAGCAGCAAGTTTCAACTTCCTCACTAAAGGCGACTCCATAAGAATCTCAGCTTGTAAAACAAGTGAATAAAGGAAATCAAGAGAGTATTCAGATGGAGGAAAATTCAAACATCAATGAAGAATTTTTGCTCAACATTCGAGAAGAGGAAGAAATAATTAAGTTGAAAATAAATCCCAACAATTCCTATTTTGTTAAATTTGATGATCCTCCTATCGATAATGAAAATAGTTTAAATGGGGAATAGGACAATGCTCTTCAAGTTCATCAGTTAAGTGTTGAACATACAGGAAGAAACCAGCAAGTAGGATATGTTGGACAGCAATATATTGAGCCATCTATCATAGCAAAAGAGGCTATCTTATGTAAAAGGAATGTTGATAAAAAGATTGTATATCATTGCATTTAAGAGCATAATGATGCCCATGGATCATAGGTAAACAATTTATTTGAAGTTGATGATATGTTGTATAGTAATGAGAAAAAAATTCTTTTTGTTCCTGAGGTTAGAATTACAAATTATTTTCAATCAAAGCTTAGAGATGAAAAGTGGAGACATGAAAGTGACATAGATCATTTTCTTAAAGATGTTGCTGATTGTTCTTTTGAACATGTTATCCCAACAAAAGGTTTATTTGAGCAAAAAACCTTCACGCATAGAGAATTTCTTTTTTGGAGTTGATCAGGACCATATTTTTTCTTATACTTTTGAAGATCCTATGGCAGATTACATGGAAGAATTTATCAACAGTCTACAAATATCATTTTGTGGATATACTCTTAATTTTTGTTGTGAGCTGCCCTTATGCATAATTTATTTTTTGTTCAGCATGAATTCTATTTTCAAAATTAACTGGCAGAATGGTTCTAGATCAAGAACTCAGATGCTAACTTGGTACCATTGGAAGATTGAATTTACCTGATGGAGATCAATCATGTACATATGTAGGAACCTGTACATAAATAAGCTCAGGAATTGAGAATTTGGTTTCCAGTTGCAGTTCCTCAATTTAATCATTGGTTGATGAATAAGGGTGACTTTCCTAGTTTGAAACTAGTTTGCAATGGTGTCAAACTTCAAGATTGTTGGGTTTTAGTTGTCAAATTTGAGGGTTTTCAAAGTTTTGGACTCCATGCCCAACTAAGGCTACTAATCTACGATTATCACTATTTTTCTATCAAATCACAAGCATCCTATCACTGCAGATATCAGCGTAGGTCCACTGTACAAATTTTCACATAGTTAAGCTTGGCGAAGCAATATATGACTCCATGCCCAATGGATAAGGCACTAATCTGTAGTTCTTAGTGCTTCTGGGGAAAAATCACTATCCCTAGTTGGAGCCAGATGTTGTAGCTTATATTGTGTTTGAAGTTTATTTATCATTTATATCACTATCGAGAGTTCAAACTCAATGAAACTCCTTTATATTCTTTACCCCCCCCCCCCTTCCCCGCAAAACCTAAAAGTAAATAAGTATTTTGTTTGTGGTAATTACATATCGAAATCGCTAAAATAAAGTATAGAAACACATTTGAATGAATAAGGATACATGTCACAAAGCACATTGTGTATCATAATCAAATAATAGAAAGAAACAAGTGTTAAAGAGTAGTGCTTTGGTTGCAATGTGATCAAATCGCAGCAGAAGCTATATGAAATCACCCTTGGTCGGACCCGAAAAGACATATATATATAGACATATATATATATATATATATATATATATATATATATATATATATATATATATACATATATATATATACATATACATATATATATATCTATACATATATATATATATATATATATATATATATATATATATATATATATATATATATATATATATATATATATCGCATTTACTACTTCCGACGGGTCTGCAGAGCAATGGATGTTGGTTCCGCCGATTGCGATTTGCGATAGGTGGATCCAAAAACATATATATTATGTTTTAAAGTCTTGGCGGGTCCGCAATATCACATAACACTTGCCAGTTGTGATGAGCGATGCTAAAGCCGTACCCGAAAATATATGCATTATATTTAAAAGTCTCAATGGGTCCGCTGTATCACAAAGCGCTTCATGTACATGTATATGGGCCCTGCCAATTGAAATTTGCGATGAAGATTCTAGACCCGATATTATTTATGCCATGCTTTATAACTCCAGCACGTCTGTCATCTCATTGTTTGTTAAGGATTGGGTAAATTCAATGATTTAAAGCACCGATTGTGATTTGCAATGGGAATTCAATGAAACATTGAACATGTGGATTTGATGGGTTAATAAATCAGAGTTAATTCTTTTGAGTTCCACAGTAACCAAAGGTTTGCGCCGCTTTTTCTGTACAAATGGAAAATCAGTGTTAGAGAAGAATACAAAGAAAAGGTGATTAGTTAGGTTTCTTTGTGTTTCTGCTAATCAGAACACTCTCGACATATATGTGGACCCCTTCCAAAGATTTTGGCACAATTTTACATATGTTCTAAGTTTCAATATTTTATATGTAATAAAGTTGAATAATTTCAATAAGAGATAGTTTTATAACTTTTATAAAGAAGTTTATTAGCTTTTTTGAGAAATTAGTTCCCAAAACTAACTTGATAGTTAATGAGAGAGGGAAGAGATAAAATGTTGGGTCCCTATAATACTAGTGATTACGCCATTACTATTGTAGTTATACCCCCTATTTATATTGTTGTGCCCCTATTACCCCCATATTGTTATTTCTGTGCCCCATAGAATCCCTCTATTGTTATTTTTGTGGCTTTATATTATTATTGTTAGGTCGGCTGGATTATATTGTGACTCCTTAGACTCCTATATATAGAAAGGAGGTTTTGTCATTTGTATCATCCAAGAATTGTTCATTTATGTAATGTAAAGGAGGTTGCCCCCTCGAAGAGGCTGAATTCTAAGGCGTGGATCTCTCTTTTCTATCTTTTTGTGAGCTGGTTTCATAACATTTGGTATCAGAGCTTTGGATTCTAGCGTTTCGCTGCTCCAAACAGGTCATCGTGGAATTTTCGCTATAACGTTTTTTCTGTGACGTTTCAGAAGTCACAAAAAAAAACCCATTTGAGAAGAAATCGCGCTGAACCTTGGGTCTGAATTGCAGATCATTTTGCGTGATATTTGCGGAGATATGATCTGAGGAAGTTGGTCTTTTTGCAGACTCCTGAATTACATTCAAAACAGGTGACCTGGGGAAAATCATCATAACTTTCTCTCTGGGGATCGGATTGAAATTTCGTAAGAAGGTACAGAAAGAGGACGGACTGTAGTTTCTTGTATGTGTGTTTCAGATTCAAAGGTTAAAGCAGGGACTCGTGGCACGTCGTACAAGTTCGCTCTACTGAACCAGTCTAAAAGCAAGTCACTGTGGCAGATTTCACATAACTCTTCCTTGGAGAATCCAATTTGGCTCAGACTTGTGGCATTGGAAAGAGGACGCAGAAGGCTACTACAGGTAGCAATTTGAGAATTGGATGATTTGAAATTACAGAGATACATCAGATTCAATATCAGGCTTCTATAAAGTTAAAAAAGGTGTGTAGTTTTTTTTTAATTTTTGTGTAAGCCTGGTTTAACGGAATTCAAAGGGCATAGTAAAGCATTATTATCGGTAACTGATGCCCCGAGGAAAGAAAATGCAAACACCTATTAAGGAACCTGAAAGCTCTAAGATGACTCATGAAGAATAGGAAGAAATGCTACATGATATATCAAAATTACAAGAACAAGTGCAACAAATGTCACGCTCACAAAAGCTAACAGAAGCTAAGGTAAATGGCGTAGAACCTAAGATAAAGGGCATGGAAGCTAAGATGGAGGATTCGATGGCAAATTTGAAGATAGATTTGAAGACAGACATGGAAGAATTGAAGAAGTTGCTACAAGAAAGGGTCACTAATGGTGAAAAGGTAGTAAAGGAAACTCATGATGAGAACAAAAGAAATGTTAATCATGATTCCATAGACTCTAATGTTGGATCGAAGACTCACCATGTTCCAAAAATCGATATGAGGAAGTTTGATGGCAAGGATCCCGCCACATGGATATTACAGATGGAGCAATTCTTCGATCTCAATAATGTGCAAAACACACAAAAGGTACGTATGGCAACTTTATATTTGGAACCAAATCAGTTTGTATGGTATCAATGGCTTTGTTCTCGTAAACAATTTATCACTTGGGCAATTTTTACGGAAGAATTGATAGCACATTATGAGGATACAAAAAGCAACACTTTTTTTAGCCAATTGATAAGTCTCAAACAAAAGGGTTCAATAATGGAGCACATTGAGGAGTTCCAAAAATTGAACATAAGGGTAAAAGATATTCTAGAGGAGCATAGGATTGATGTGTTCATAGGGTCTTTAAAGGATAATATCCAACATGATGTGCGCCTTTGGGAACCTGATTCATTAGAGAAGGCATTCAGGTTAGCAAGAAAAATGGAAAGCAAAATTATGGCAACTAGGAAGCATACCATTCACAACTATAAAGATGGAAGTGTTGTTGCCCATAGTCTTCCACAACCTACAAGGTTGACACCACAACAATTGGAAGAAAAAAGAGCAAAAGGGCTTTGTTACAATTGTGATAGCAAATACACAAAAGGTCATAAGTGTGATGAGAAGAAATTATTCTACATAGATTGTGAAGAGGAAGAAGAAAAGGAGCAAGAAAGGTCAAAAGAAGAGGATATATTCCAGGAACAAAGCCTAGATGAAGAACAAATAAATCCGACCATATCTTGTAATGCATTGGCGGGAATTACCACTCCTCAAACCATCAAGATAGAAGGACAAATCAAGAAGAAAAAGGTAATAGTGTTGATTGATTCAGGAAGCACCCACAATTTTATTCATTGTAGGGTAGCAAAAGAATTGAATTGCTTCCTATATCCAGCACCAGAGTGTCAAGTGATGATTGCAAATGGAGGAACAATAAATTGTTCTGGAAAGTGCCATAATATCAAGCTATCCATGGGAGAATATGTATTGACTAGCCCAATGCTTTCCATTCCAATGGGAGGTGCTGATGTTGTACTAGGAGTCCAATGGCTACAATCCTTGGGTACAATAGCTTTTAATTTTCAAGAACTTTTCATGAAATTTTCTGTGGAAGGAAAGGAAGTTGAATTAAGGGGTATTGCAGGGAAACCAGGAAAGATAATCAGCTCTAATGGCATGACAAAGCTTCTAAAAAAGGAGCAAAGAGGTGTAATTGCACAATTATGTTCGCTAGATGTTTCCACATTGGAATCATCTATTTCTCCAGATCTCCAAAAAGTCTTGGACAATCATTCCAAGGTATTTGAGACTCCCAAAGGTCTCCCACCTATGCGTGATCATGATCATGCTATTCATCTGATTCCAGGAAGTGTTCCTCCAAACATCAGGCCGTACAGATATCCATATGTCCAAAAAAGTGAAATTGAACGTATGGTTGCAGAAATGCTAGAGGCTGGTATAATTCAACCGAGTCAAAGTTCTTTCTCAGCTCCAGTAGTATTGGTGCACAAGAAGGATGGATCATGGCGCATGTGTCCAGATTATAGGGAGCTCAACAAGCTCACTATTAAAGATAAGTTCCCCATTCCTGTTATTGATGAATTACTGGATGAATTGCATGGATCAATTTACTTCACCAAGTTGGATCTTCGTTCGGGATATCATCAAATTAGAATGAAGATTGAAGACATTCCGAAAACGGCATTTAGAACTCATGAGGGTCATTATGAATTTTTGGTCATGCCTTTTGGCCTTACCAATGCACCTTCAACATTTCAAGGTTTGATGAATTCAATTTTCAAACCATTCCTTAGAAAATTTGTGTTAGTATTTTTTGATGATATACTAATCTACAGCAAGTCTTGGAAGGATCATGTTGAACATGTTGACAGGGTGTTACAACTATTGGAGGAGAAACAATTATATGCAAAAAGATCCAAATGTTTCTTTGGAGTCCAGGAGGTGGAATATTTGGGTCATATTGTATCTCATGAAGGAGTTAAGGTAGACCCTAGCAAAATTAAAGCCATTAAGGAATGGAAAATCCCCACATCCATAAAGCATCTGCGAGGATTTCTTGGGTTGACAGGGTATTATCGCAAGTTTGTTAAGAATTATGGGAGAATAGCAGCACCTCTAACAACATTATTGAAGAAAGATTCATTTTCATGGACTTTGGAAGCAACAAAGGCCTTTGAACATCTTAAAGAGGCAATGTGCCAAGCACCGGTCTTAGCTACGCCGGACTTCACAAAAACCTTTATTGTGGAATGTGATGCTTCAGGAAATGGAATTGGTGTTGTTCTAATGCAAGATGAAAGACCCATTGCTTTTGAAAGTTGTCCAATCAAGGGAAAGTTTTTAAGAAAAGCTATTTATGAGAAGGAAATGTTGGCAATACTCCATGCACTTAAGAAATGGAGACCCTACCTAATGGGAATACACTTCAAGGTAAAAACGGATCATGATAGCCTTAAATACTTTTTAGAACAAAGATTATCCTCTGAAGAGCAACAAAAGTGGGTCACAAAGATGTTGGGTTATGACTTTGAAATCATCTACAAAAAAGGGAAGCAAAATGTGGTGGCAGATGCACTCTTAAGAAAGGATGAGGATGTGGAAGCATTGTTGTGTGCCATTTCTATTATCCAACCAGATTGGATAAACGAAGCAAGGGAGGAATGGAAGAACGACGAAGAAGTGTGGGCACTTATTCAAAAGCTACAACAAGATTCCAGTACTTCTGATACATTTAGCTGGCAAAATGATTCGTTATGGTACAAAGATCGCTTATACCTCTGTAAGAATTCCCAGCTAAAACAAAATATTCTTATGGAATTGCACACTTCTCCCTTAGGAGGGCACTCAGGATTTTTAAAAACTTACCACAGGGTTAAGAAGGAATTTTTTTGGGATGGCCTTAAATCAGATATTCAAAAGTTTGTGGCGGAATGTTTGGTTTGCCAGCAAAATAAAGTTGAAACAATTAAGACACCAGGTCTATTACAACCTTTATCCATTCCAAGCCAACTTGGGAGGAGGTTTCAATGGATTTTATCACAGGTTTACCCAAGTCTGAGGGAAAGAGTGTCATCATGGTGGTAGTTGACAGACTTACCAAGTATGCACACTTTTGTGCATTATCACATCCATTTAAAGCCAGTACAGTTTCTACTGCATTTATGGAAACAGTTCAAAAGCTACATGGAAACCCAAAGATTATTGTAAGTGACAGAGATCCCATTTTCACTGGAAATTTTTGGACAGAATTATTTTCTTGTCTTGGTACTCAGTTAGCTCATAGCTCATCTTATCATCCTCAATCTGATGGGCAAACTGAGATAGTAAACAAATGTTTGGAAGGATATCTTCATTGCTTTGTATCTGATAAACAGACACAATGGGTCAAATGGTTGCCTCTGGCTGAATGGTGGTATAATACTTCCTTCCATACAGCAACAAAAATGACCCCATTTATGGCACTTTATGGGTATCAACCACCATCCATCACATCATATTTAAGAGAAAATTCTAAGGTTCAGGCAGTGGAACATCACATCGAACATCAAAAACAAGTCCTCCAACTCTTAAAGGATAACCTCGTGTTGGCACAAAATAGAATGAAACAACAGGCAGATCAACATCGCAGTGAAAGAAGTTTTGATGTAGGTGATTGGGTATTCCTACGGCTACAACCATATAAGCAAATGTCCCTAAAGCAAGCTAAGAAGGATAATAAATTATCACCAAAGTATTATGGTCCGTACAAGGTGTTGGAAAAGATTGGTACTATGGCATACAAATTGGAGCTTCCTGCAGCTTCTCGATTGCACCCAGTTTTCCATGTTTCATGTTTAAAGAAGGTTATAGGTGACAAGCTCCCAATTCAAACAATATTGCCAGAACTTGACGAGGAAGGAAAAATTATATTGGAACCGGAAGCAATCACAGAAACAAGAACTCGACAGCTACGAAATCGATCAATTTCAGAGTATCTTATCAAGTGGAAGAACTTATCCGCTGAATATTCCACATGAGAGGATGAGAATTTTATGCAGAAGTATCCAAAACTGCTCAAGCGTTGAGGACAACACTTTTTTGAAGGAGAGGGGCATGTTGGGTCCCTATAATACTAGTGATTACCCCATTACTATTGTAGTTATACTCCCTATTTATATTGTTGTGCCCCTATTACCCCCATATTGTTATTTATGTGCCCCATAGAATCCCTCTATTGTTATTTTTGTGGCTTTATATTATTATTGTTAGGTCGGCTGGATTATATTGTGACTCCTTAGACTCCTATATATAGAAAGGAGGTTTTGTCATTTGTATCATCCAAGAATTGTTCATTTATGTAATGTAAAGGAGGTTGCCCCCTCGAAGAGGCTGAATTCTAAGGCGTGGATCTCTCTTTTCTATCTTTTTGTGAGCTGGTTTCATAACATAAAAGCCCAAAAAGGGAATTGTAATAGGGTTGTTCGAATTTTGGAGAACCCAGAGACTAGGCCACTATATTCTTGATATAATTGTTGATTAATGAAAGAATTAGAAGTTTCCATGAATTGTTGGGTATAATTTTGTAACCTTCTCTGTCATTTGTCATCTAATGTTTTCTTCTTTCAAGTATAGTAATGAAGCTGCAGGTCTTCATTTGCTTATGTAGATAAAGTTAAAATTCCTTAAAAGAGCACTCCTATATTTGAAATTTTCACCTTCCTTTCTAAGCTATAGATAATAGTTTCTGTGTAAGGAAACATATTATCTTTAAATTATCCAAGGGTCACAGATAGTAGTTTTCATGTTAAGTAACATATTTTCTATGACTCAATTCTCATTTTCATAATTCTTCTAAGTGATGGATAGTAGGTTATGTGTTAAGCAACATATCATCTTTAACTTCTCCTTCAAGCTTTCTTCATTCATCATTTATATCTATTAACAAATGGCATTCTGAGATGTTCTTGTCATTCATGTATTAAGGGTTAAAGACCAAGTTTTCCAGGTCCTTCATTTGAGAACACAACAAACAATAAAGTGACAAATAAGTGACAACAAACAATAATCATTAATGTCTTAAGCACAATTTCTCCACAGCCAGGAAATTGGTTTCTTAAGGTACAACATTAATTGGCGTCATTGCCGGGGAGAGAAGACAAGAATAATTTTCCCTGGGTTTTCAATATTTTCCTCTGGTTGTTCAGTGAGGAGGGAATATTTGGTTGTTTTGAATAAAAGAAATTAAATAAGAGCACTTTTCCTTGGGTTTATTAAGTTTGAATCTAATTCTTGAGAATGACAATTTTCAGCAGTTGGTTGTACATTCACACCTGTGATTTTCACTTACAATATTGATTGGCGACTCCACTGCATTTTGAAGTTTGCTTTTCTGGGTTTTAATTGATCTCCCTACATTCTTAGTCCATAAATTTGATCCATTTGATTCTACTAGGATCACAGGCTATCTTCATGATATGCCTGGATTTTATGCTTGGAATGAGTATCTTCTGAAATTCAATAGAAAGGAATATGAAGATCCAGTGCAGCACCTCCAAGCGTTTTATGAATGCATGGAGCAGTAGGGCATCATTCATGAAGGTGTGAAGATGAAGTTGCTTTTTTTTCTTTGGACCTAGAAGCTAGGGTTTGGTTCAGGTCTCTGACTCGTTCAAGCATTTCATCTTTGAAAGATTTCCATTCAGTATTCAATTCTTATTGTAGAACTTATTATCCTCACAAGTTTCTTTTTGAAGGTTGTTGTGAATATTATGATGCTAAAGAAACTTTAAAGGCTTAAGATAATCTTGTTGATGAAACTAATGATTTTGTTGATAATATCTTAAGCATTCATAGAGGTTATAGCCATATTAATCAGATCCAAACAATCACATTAGAGATAGAAGCAAATCTGGTGGCTATAGGGAAAGCACCATAGACACAGCCTATCCAAGACAAGGGAAAGGCAAAGATGGAATCCTCTCAAAGTCAAATATTGGAGGATATGTGTAATGTAATTAAAACTTTGTCAGATATGTTGAATAAGTTAGATTTAGAAAATACGAATTCTCAGAGACCTACATTATATGGAGTAGATGAATATGAGCTTGGTATCGAAGGAGAAGAGTATGAATATGATGAAATAGATGCCATTCATGATGAAAATAAAATTGATGAATATTGGAAGCATTTCTCTGATTTTATGCAGATTGAACTACATAAGAAGTATGACTTGAGATTGAGGAAAAGATCAAGAAGTCAAGAAAATAAAAGTGAGCAGCAAGTTTCAACTTCCTCACCAAAGGCGACTCCACAAGAATCTCAGCCTGTAAAACAAGTGAATAAAGAAAATCAAGAGAGTATTCAGATGGAGGAAAATTCAAACATGCATCAAGAATTTCTGCTCAACAATCGAGAAGAGGAAGAAATAATTAAGTTGAAAATAAATCCCAAGAGTTCATATTTTGTTAAATTTGATGATCCTCCTATCTATAATGAAAATGGTTTAAATGGGGAACAGGACAATGCCCTTCAAGTTCATCAGTTAAGTGTTGAACATACAGGAAGAAACCAGCAAGTGGGATATGTTGGATAGCAATATATTGAGCCATCTGTCATAGCAAAAGAGTCTATCTTATGTAAAAAGAAAGCTGATAAAAAGATTGTATATCATTGCATTGAAGAGCATAATGATGCCCATGGATCATAGGTAAACAATTTATTTGAAGTTGATCATATGTTGTATAGTAATGAGAAAAAAACTATTTTTCTTCCTGAGGTTAGAATTACAAATTATTTTCAATCAAAGCTTAGAGATGAAAAGTGGAGACATGAAAGTGTCATAGATCATTTTCTTAAAGATCTTGCTGAATGTTCTGTAGAAAATATTATCCCAACAGAAGGTTTATTTGAGCAAGAACCTTCACACACAGAGAATTTCTTTTTTGGAGCTGATCAGGACCATATTTTTTCTTATACTTTTGAAGATCTTGTGGCAGATTACATGGAAGAATTTATCAGTAGTATACACATATCATTTTGTGGATATACTCCTAATTTTTGTTGTGAGCTGCCCTTATGCATAATTTATTTTTTGTTCAAGATGAATTGTATTTTCAAAATTAATTGGCAGAATGGTTCTAGATCAGGCACTCAGATGCTAACTTGGTACCATTGGAAGATTGACTTTACCTAATGGAGATCAATCATGTACATATGCAGGAACCTTACACAAGTATTCTTGGGCATTGAGCATTCGGTTTCCAGTTGTAGTTCTTCAATTTAATCATTAGTTGATGAATAAGGGTGACTTTCCTAGTTGGAAACTAGTTTGTAGAGGTGTCAGACTTCAAGATTATCAGGTTTCAGTTGTCAAATTTCAGGGTTTTCACAGTTTTAGAATCCATGCCCAACTAAGGCTATTGATCTACGATTCTCAATACTTTTCTATCAAAGCACAAGCATCCTACCACTGTAGATATCGTCATGGGTTCACTGTACAAATTTTCACACAGTTAAGCTTGGCGAAGCAATATATGACTCCATGCCCAATGGATAAGGCACTAATCTGTGGTTCTTAGTGCTTCTGGGGAAAAAACACTATCCCCAGTTGGCGCTAGATGTTGTAGCTTATATTGTGTTTGAAGTTTATTTATCAGCCATATCACTATCAGGAGTTCAAACTCAATGAATCTCCTTTATATTCTTTACCCCCCCGCAAAACCTAAAAGTAAAGAAGTATTTTTATGGTAATTACATATCAAAATCGCTAAAAGAAAGTATAGAAACACATTTGAGTGAATAAGGATACATGTCGAAAAGCACATTGTGTATAGTAATCAAATAATAGAAAGAGACAAGTGTTAAAGCATGGTGCTTTGATTGCGATGCAATCAAATTGCAACCGCAAATCACAGCGGTAGTTATATGAAATCACCCCTGGCCAGACCCAAAAAGACATATATATATATATATATCACGTTTACTACTTTCAACGGGTCCGTAGAGCAAAGGATGTTGGTTCTGTCGATTGTGATTTGCGATAGGCGGATCCAAAAACATATATATTATGTTTTAAAGTCTTCGCAAGTTCGCGATATGACATAACACTTGCCGATTGCGATGAGCGATGGTAAAGCCAGGCCCAAACATATATGCATTATGTTTAAAAGTCTCGGTGGGTCCACTGTATCGCAAAGCGCTTCATGTACATATATATGGGCCCTACCGATTGCGATTTGCGATGAAGATTCTAGACCCGATATTATTTATGCCATGTTTTATAACTCTGGCATGTCTATCATATTGTGGTTTGTTAAGGATTGGGTCAATACAATGATTTAAAGTGTCGATTGCAATTTGCAATGGGAAGTCAATGAAACATTGAACAGGCGGATCTGATTGGTTAATAAATCAGAGTTAATTCTTTTGAGTTCCATGGTAAGAAACGTTTTGTGTCAATTTCACTATATAAAGGGAAAATAGGTGTTAGAGACGAATACAAAGAAAAGGTGATTGGTCGTGTTTCTTTGTGTTTCTGCCAATCGGAACACTCCTGACATATATGTGGACCCCTCCCAAAGCTTTTGACGCAGTTTTACATATGTTCTGAGTTTCAATATTTTATATGTAAGAAAGTTGAATAATTTCAATAGGAAATAGTTTTATAACTGTTATAAGGCGGTTTATTAGCTGTTTCGAGAAATTAGTTTCCAAAACTTATTTGATAGTTAATCAGAGAGGGAAGAGATAAAACCCCAAAAAGGGAATTGTAATGGGGTTGTTCGAATTTTGGAGAACCTGGAGACTAGGCCACTGTATTCCTGATATCACTGTTGATTAATGAAAGAATCAGAAGTTTCCATGAATTGTTGGGTATAATTTTGTAACCTTCTTTGTCATGTGTCATCTAATGTTTTCTTCTTTGAAGTATAGTAATGAAGTTGCAGGTCTTTATTTTCTTATGTAGATAAAGTTAAAATTCCTTAAAAGAGTACTCTTATACTTGAAGTTTTCACCTTCCTTTCTAAGTTATAGATAATAGTTTTTGTGTAAGGCAGCATATTATCTTTAACTTCTCCAAGGGTTGCAGATAGTAGTTTCTGTGTTAAGCAGCATATTATCTTTAACTTCTCTTTCAAGCTTTCTTCATTCATCATTTATATCTAGCAACAAATGGCATTTTGAGATGTTCTTGTCATACATGTATTAAGGGTTAAACACCAAGTTTTCCAAGTCCTTCATTTGAGAACACAACAAACAATAAAGTGACAAGTAATTGACAACAAACAATAATCATTAATGTCTTAACCATAATTTCTCCACAACGAGGAAATTGGTTTCTTAAGGTGCAAAATATTCTTTAACAATCATATTACTTTGTTTAAGTTTCTGCAATTTATTAAAAATATTAATATGATAATCTCTAGTTAAAAATTTACCTTTAAGTTTCACCACCATCTTGTCCCAATCTTTAATTTTGGCTTTCCATTTCCTCCTTTATTCAGCTTGTACCTTGTCCCAACATAGGGTTTCATGTCCTTTATGTATAGTCATTGCATACTTGACTTGCTTTTTCTTGTCAACATCCTCATAATCAAAGTATTTATCTAATGTGTGTATCCAATAAAAATTTTCATCAACATTCAAGTTACCTTCATATAATGGTACTTCCATTTTTGGCCTGGAAGACATCTTGGTGAACAACTTCAACTTTTTCTCCTCTACAGTATCCTCCACTTCTTCCTCACTAGAAGCCTCTTCTTCAACATCATTGACATCTCCCGTGTCAATTCCTATTTTTTGTGCAGATTCCATGGTTGTCATCCTCTCATGAAGTCTTCCCAATTCTACCTATAAAGCCACATTTGCTTCAAGCCTTCCCACTTGTGCTCCTGTACCTACCTCTCTTATTACCCCTCTTTGATATTCCATAACTATTTTTGATTCTCTAATACCAAAAATGATGCAAGCTGGAATTGCCTGAAAATTGTAACCCACAAATTTAAAAGCGCACATAACAATTACACTCAAAACTCATATATAAATAAGCTAAAATCAAAATATTTATAATATAATATTGGCCTCATTATCATTGGCCATTTACTCACACTCCACACCTCTCCCACACTCACACTCAAATTTTACAGAGCATCAAAATGGTTTCTTGGAATATGCATCAAAGAAACAAGTACGTTTTATGTAGATTCATTTGCAATATTCCACCAAAACCCAAAATAATATCATATCTTCACAAATATATTACAGCAAGATAATGAATCAAGAGATGATTCATAATAGAAAGAATTATCTTTCCCCTCCTCTTATACTCATACTTCTAATCCTTCTCTAGTTCTCCACATACTTACTAATTTATAAAAATCATTCTAAATCTAAAATAGGATCAAGATCCATAATAAGTGGATAAGATCCATTATTTTAGTAACTAATTTGGGAAATAAAAACTAAGGCTACCTTTTTTTCCTCTAACCTAATCCATAATATTCAGTGATAATGTTTCTAGAGTTAAACTAATTATTACAAAATTAAAATCATCACTGAGGAATAAAACTTCCTTAAAAAAATATATATCTGATAAAGCTTATAAAAGTTTTTCGATGCTCCTACATCATATTCCTTCAAAAGTTGATCAACCTAACAAATAAAATTAAATATCATGGAGGAAATCAAGTTCACTAGGCATTCAAAATATGGTCAATACATGTTGCCAAAAAATAAGAATGATACACATAGATGTCTGTGTGAATAAGCATGCACTATGGAGAATATGACTATTGCATAAAATAGAAACTAGGTTAAGTGAAAGCCATATCATGACCTCCAATATGCTATTAATCAAAGATACAAGTATTATGCATAAATAATTAAGAGAACTACGCTAAATCTGAAGTAAATAAGGATATATAAAATATAGCACAACAAAAAGAGAGAAAAGAGAATTATGTTCCCTTTATGTTAATCCTTAAGTGATAATATTTCAATAAATCATAGTCTTCAATGAGAGTTTATATTATTCAAACCAAATCACAAGACTACTAATCATACAAACTCAATGACAAGGGTTATTAAGTATTTTTTCAATGTATATATATGTTTTCTACTACAATGATGCCTAATCTATGTTAGAGTCACAATATTGTTAAACATTCAAACAAAATTACTATATTCAAGCAAGATGAAAAAGTACTAAGTAACTGAGAGGTAATTTCATGCTACAAGAAAATACCTAATGTGAACTAGAACCAATTATATTTCTTCATAAAATCACAAGGAAAAAAGCTGAAATGAAATATGGATACACAAGCTTCCGATCTAGATTAGTGGGCCCTTGCCAATCTAGGTTGGTGAGCTAGTAGGTTAAAGGAACTTTAATGAGTTGAACCAAAAATCAAAATGAAGTTTTCATTAACCAAAAAAGATATTATAATAGTTACAATGCCTATATCCAAGACATAATGGAGTTTTAATGAAAATGATAAGGAATCATTACAAGTATTGTTTGTGGAAGCTCACAACACAACAACATATTCTAAAACTAACTATTATAGGGTTCAATACAATTTTTATAAATAAAATCCATAGTTGTAAATAAGGTTGACCTCTATGATATTGAGGATCATAGGGAAAAATTGTTACACTATTTTCTTAGAAATAGTTACTCATGCATTTATTTTACGTAAAACCTCGATAAAGAGCTCTGATATTCATCTTTGGTGGTTGAAGTCTAGATCATGATCTCGATGAGTAGCGAAACATCCTTGGTTGCATTGAAATAGCTGGGTTGAACCTTAGCCAGTGTGATGACCAAATTGATTGGGGGCTGGCCTTATGCTCCATGTGACTGAGCCCCACACACAAGCATTGATCATAGGTTTGAAGTAGTGAAGATATCCTCTAATATTTCTATTAACCTTATCAAAAACTTTGGAAATTGACAAATAAAGAACGTATTTACCTTAATAATGTTGTCAAAGGAATAGGGTCCAATGGTATGAGTTTGAGAAATATTAGGGTGGGATGGAAATACTGTAATGGGATGTTGGTAGAAAAATGATGACTTGTCAACCAATCAAAATAGGTAAAAATAAAGGTTCGGAAGTGTGCATGGAGTAGTATTTTGCTTTTCTATATCACACTTCTTATATAAATATTTGAATCCCTTCTTGTATAATTCCCCATCATTGTCCATCCTCAACACCTTCATTTTCTTCTCTCTTTGATTCTCAAAAAGAGCCTTAAAATATTTAATTTTGTTAAAGACTTCATATTTCTTCCTAAGGAAGTAAATCCATGTATTTCTTGGGAATTCATCTATAAATGAGAAATAATACATAGACTTACCTAGTGATGTAACCAACATATGTCCAAACACATCAATGTGTAGCAACTATAATATTACCTATACCCTTGTAGCACTATACGAGAATCTTACCTAATCTTCTCATATAAGCAATGTTCATAGAAGTCAAAATATAGAGAGAACTTAGACATACATTCTAGCATACATTTTCCATATATTACTTGAAGGTGCTTGTCCTCGATATGTCTTAGTTTTTTATGCCACAACATAGTATTTTATTTGGATACTATACAAGTTTATCTTTATTCACCTTCACTCTCAAGTACAATGGAGTTGTTGCACCTATCACTCATAATGCTTCCCACTTACTTCCAAGTAGCTTATACAGAGTTCTAATGTAGACTCCCCTCAATAATATCACTACTCCTAGAACCATCCTACAAATTTCCTTTCCAAGCATTGTTTCTATACTTTTTCTACTCATCTTTTTTATAGAAATCAATTCCTTTTCTAATCCTAGGATGTGTATAACACCAGGAGTTTAGTATAGTCCTTCCATACATGAGCTTCAACTTGACTTTTTCTCATCTTATGATTATGATTTTCAAGTCATCTTCTAGGAAAGCATCACCATCATTAGATATTGCATACTTACAAAACCACTCCATGTGATGAATCATATAAAACAATGCACATGAGTCAAGTGACCAAGCACGTGATTTATATGTGCTCTTGAAGAAGCCAAGTACACATCTCCTACTTCATCTAAGGAGGCTTTTGCTTATATAGAAGGAGAATAATTAGATCACTTTCCTTTGTCAACACTTTTGTATGTGCAGTATTTCTAGTAATGCCTTCTTTTCCACATCTCTTACATACCATTATGATGTTTTCTAGAGATTTAAATATTTCTCTAGATGTAGATCTCCCACTTAATGACTTATTTTTATTTCTATTGTGCAAGTGTCCTCTTATAGGTTACACATATGCCCTAAAGCTTTTCATGTTTTTCTATCTCATTTCCTCTAATAACAAGGATGTGAATAATTCATTGAAACTTAAAGTAGTGGCATTCCTACCTATGGAAACAACCAGAAAATCCCATGGGTTTAGTAATAAACACAACAAAGTGATACAATTATCTTCATCTGAATTATTAAAAAAAAATCAGTAGATAATAACTAACTTATCATAGTACTGAAGGCATTCGGCCATCCTTCATCCTCAGGTTATACAACTTCTTTTATAATAACAATTTCACCATGGACTTAGATTGATACAAAGCCCCTAACTTGTTCCATAATTCCTCCATTGTAGCTTTTCCTTCAAAGAATTCATTAATACTAAATCTAAGAGACACAATTATATTGAACATTTTGTCTCCCTATCTAAATTAGTCCATTATTCTATGAATATCCATTCATACAATCCCCAGGACAATCCACTAATATTTTTTCACCAAAATATATTTCATTTTTAATACCTAAAACTCAAAACTTTGTCCATTAAATTTCTCGATCTTTATATTTGAACTACTCACCATATCCTTTCACCATAAGCATCAATACCATAGATTTCCCATTCTAAAAAGGATTACCATAAGGTTAATCCAAAACCCTTAGGCAAAAATGCATCCCATTGAAGTCAATTTTCTTTAATACCAATTGTTGCTTCTAACCATTTACTATTAATTCCTACCTACATATTATTAATAAAAGTACAAAAAATGCCTCTGACACACACATTTTATACACATATTTTACCTTACCTTGGAAACTCAAAATAGAGAAAAAATTACCTCGCAATATACTATAGATTTACAATGTTATAATTAAATATGCATATGTTTCTTCATATATAAACCCCCCATCTGTTAACCTGGGTTAAAATACAACAACAATTCCTTAACCAAAATTACAAAACCATGGGTTTAACCACCACGCATGACAAAAAATTTGATATAAAAAAATAGTATGTTGAAAATCACCAAAGATAGACATCGAAAACCACCCAAACAACATTTTTGAGGGCTTCGCCTCACTTGTGAAACCCCATAGTGTAGAGAGCATACAAATCACATGTGGAGCTTATTGTGCAAAGAATATAACTCATGCACAACATTAGTTGCCTACATTTCTTGCTCATCTATCCAAATTACTCATTCAACTACATGTGCCAACTCAACCATGACACATCGAATGGTCTCCTCATGTTCACTTCATATATGGGCTCATGTTCCCATAAAAAAAAATTATGATGTACACATGAATTGGATGGTGTTGTGACTTTTAGTGGGCAATGACAGGAACATTTACTAAAGTAGGACGGACAAGCATTTCATAATGCGTAATTTCTTGGTATGGCTCATCCATCACATAGTTTATCTTAAGAAGTGCATCATCTCCCATGGTCATGGTGTACTACTAGTTAATAATGAAGGTAGAGCTTCATATCTCCATCATACATAATGCTTTTCACCATATTCCATTCATCTCCATTTCATTCATGAAAATATAGTTGTCCCCATTCATGTTTAGCCCTTCAAGGTCATCATTCAAAAGGTCTATATGAGAATGATAACTAAAAAACTAAAAATCCTATTGAAATATAAAAAATAAAATTAAAAATCCATCGCTACCAATAGAATATCCCAATTAGAAAAGAAGCAAAGAGAAAAATGAATAAAAGTGAAAGAATATAAATCCACCTCATATAAGGATATAACCCTAATCCTGAGGCTATTAAATAAAATTTAAATAAAAGGAATGTGTTCAATGAATAGAACACAAAATAAAATTAAAAGAGGGGTGTAATGAAAATGAAGTCAACTAGTGGAAATTGAATTACAAAGCTCCCTCTCAAAGGCATATACAAAAATGAAGAAAAAGTATTGGATCTTGAAAGTTGGATAAGGTAAATGATGGAATACAAACACCTCTATAACTTGTGTGTCATGTCATGAAGGATCACCTTTTCATTTCCTATCATCAATCATCACTTAATGTATCTTAGTTTAGTCCCCTAGGAAATATATTGTCTTAACATTTGATGTCATTATAGGGTTCGTGGTTGTTTTTCGTAAGTATATTCAGGAAAAATAAATAAATTAACATTTATTTATGTATGTTGGGAGGAATTGTTAAGGTTTATATCACCTTACTTCTGAAGAGGTAAATATATTATAGATTGAGTGAGCCTAATATACAACTTAAGTGGGCCTAATGGTTAAGAGCATGTGTTTCCACTTAAGAGATCATAGGTTCAAATCGAGATGGGGTAGAGTGTGTATGCCTTTGTATACTCTAGCAGTCAAATATTTGTGCAAAGGTGGGTCCCTAGTCCAATAAGAAAGGGGTATCATACACAAATTTGGTATTTGGCTTGGTAGTGACCTTAAAATTGAATTATTATTATTATTATTATTATTAGAGTTGAATAGATATTTGTTCATTTCAAAGAATACTAACACATGGACCATCCAATTGGACATATCAACCACATTTGTACTCATGGCCTTTGAAAACATTCATTTGAGGAAGGGGTGGAAATTATGGCCCCTTTATTCTTAAGGAAACAATTTTATTTATGAAATTTTAGAAATACTTTATTATAAAATAATTTTTTCGTATAGAATATGGAGAATGAATTATAAATTTTTCTAAATAGTCAATGGTTTAAGAGCCAATTGTACTAAGGCACATGGTTTTAGAGTTGTGCATTGTATTGAATGGTGATTTTGAGCTCCTCTTTTCTTATAAAATTGTTTTTCCCAACCCATTTTTACCAGAATCTAGTCTATATTCTAGTATTTTTCTTTCTAAAATGAAAATAATTCATATTTTTTAAGGGAGATCTCAAGTATCTAGTGGTCCCTTGAAGCTAGATATACATTTGGAAAACCCCAAAGAGTTCCATTCGTTGTATCGTTTATATTTTTTTGAACATTTTTTAGATAGAAACTTGATTAGCGATGGTTGTGAAAATGAAATGTTCTGTGAGAGGAGGTTTGGGTGTCAAATCCCCTCATTCACATGTGCTTGCTAAAGGGACACCTAGAGGTTAATTATCAAGGGAGTAAGAGACCAACCTAGTGTTGATTCCTCTAGATACAAAAGAGTTAAAAATAAATATGTTTTCCCAACAATTTTTTATGGTGGATTGAGGCTCCTCTTCTCTTAGAAAATAGTTTTTCCCAACCAATTTTTACAAGAATCTAGTATATTTTGTGGTACTTTTCTTTCTAAATTAAAAGTTCATCATATTTTTTAAATGTAGTGGTGTCTTCAACCTACATATACAATTGGAAAATGACATAGATCCATAGGTAAGCTCTATTTAATCATAATTATAGCATAGTGAGCCAACTCAATTAGTGATAGCTATGAAAATGAAATGTTATGTGAGAGGAGGTTCTAGCTTCAAGCCCATATATTCACATATGTGTGTTGAAGGAGAACCTAAAGGTTAAGGTTATAGTGGTATCTATTGGGATAAAGGGAGTAAGAGACTAGCTCAGTGCCTATTCATTTACATACAAAAAATAGAAAAAGTAGCTTTTCCCTACCCATGTTTATGGTGGTTTTGAGGCTCCTCTTCTCTTATAAAATAGGATTTCCCAAAAGCTAGTTTATATTCTTCTATTTTTTATTATAAAGTGGAAACTATTAATATTTTTTAATGGAGCTCTCAAGAATATAGTGGTGTGTTGAAGCTGCATATGCTTTTGGAAAATTGCACATAGGGATAAGATCTATTTTTTGTATCTTTTATATTTTTCTGAACTTTCTTTCGGTAAAATCATAATCGTAGTTGTGGGGCCAACTCAATTCGTGATGGTTGTGAAAATGAAATGTTATGTGCTAGGAGGTTAGAGATTCAAATCCTCCAATTCATTATGGGTGTTGAAGGGGCACATAGAGGTTAAGGTTATAGTTGTAGTTATTGGTGTCAAGGGAGTAAGAGACCATCCTAGTGCCTATTTCTCTAGATAACAAAAAAAAAAAAAAAACAAATAAGTTTTCCCAACCCATCTTTATGGTGGTTTTGAGGCTTCCCTTCTCTTATAAAATAGGTTTTCCCAACCCATTTTTATCTATATTCTTTTAATTTTTCTTTCTAAAGTTAAAATCCATGTTTTTAAAGGGAGCTTGAGTATCTAGTGTTGTTTTGAAGCTAGGTATACATTTGGTAAAAGGAAAATACCTAGGGGTAACATAGAATTTTTTGTAGTTTTTGTACTTTTTTAAAATTCCTTTAGATAAAATTACATTTGTAACCGCGAGCCAACTCAATTAGTAATGGGTATGGGAATGAAATTTTATGTGCTAGGAGGTTTGAGGTTCAAATCCTTAGATTCACCTATACCTAGTGAAGAGGAATCTATGTTGGGTATGTGTTATATTCTTTCCACCACTTGCCCCAGAATCATTTTCTTGGGGTCTCGAGCAATGCCACAAAAAAAAAAAAAAAAAAATTGGGCAATTTTGAGCATGCTTTTCGCACATGGTTTTGGTCATGATGGTTTTCTACCCATGGAATTTTGTATATCCAATCAAGGGAACTATGGTTATGTTCTAATCGAAGGTTAGTATATTGGGTTTTGTGAATACTTTAGCATGTATAAATATGTATTGTAACATTGAAAGGAATATACTGAAAAATCAATCTAGTAGTCTCAGTTTTGGGATCCAAGGGAAAATCTCTGTGTATATTTTTTTTATGTTCTCTCCATTGTATATTTTTTGTTTCAAGAATTTGTTTTTAGATAATTTATGTATAGGGTTAAAAAATACATTTGGTATCATATTAGTTTCAGCTTCAAGGAGACGCCTTCACTGCTGAGGGGTTTTTCTCAAGCCTGTGGTAGACCCTACTCAGTAGGAGATCTACGGGATCAATTATTGTAGTGAAAGAAGATGGTGAATAACAAAAAGATAGAGATTGAGAAATTTAATCGTCATAGTTTTGAGTTGTTAAATATCACTATGGAGGATTTATTGGTGGACCAAGATCAGTGGATTATTGTTGATCTAAACATGGCACAAAAAAAAATGTTGGCAAAAGAATGGCCAAAGTTAGATCAAAAGGCAAAGAGCACAATATGATTGTATCAAGGGAATCTATGTTGAAGGATTTGTGGGACAAGTTAGGGACTTTGTACCAATCTAAGTCTCTAGTGAACAAATTGTTCTTGTAGAAAAAGTTGTATAACTTGAAGATGAAGGATGAAGACTCGGTGACAAAGCATCTGAATGCCTTTAATACTATGGTAACAAGGAAAATTTTAAGAACCCCCCCAAATTTATATGTATAATAAATGGGCGAATCTTCATGGTATATAGGAAAAATGGAAGGCGATTTTATCAATAATATAATATGTATACATAATTTTTTGGTGAATCTCTCACCAAGCATGGCGAATATTTTACTCAATTACAAAATCTTGTAAGATCTTGGCAAGTCTTTCACTAAATAATAAAACTTTGTAAAGTCCTAGTGAATCTTAGCATTGTGAACTCTTAGAGAATTCTTTGAAAAAGTATAAAACCATATATGACAAGAGCCACATGGTGGCAATATCACTGTTTTTTTTCACATTTCCACGACATGGAACTTGTTTATAAAATTATTAAAAAGCCAACCAAGTACCTTATAATATGCAGGTAAGCTTATAACAGAGTCTGATACCTCTACTATGCTTGTCTTCATTCAAGTGTCATAGTTGCTATACTTTAACACTGTGAATCACAACTCTCTCAAAACTCAACTCTATAGTGTAATTAAAACCCTTGGAAATTGAATCAGACAACTCTATAAAAAGGATTAGTGAAATAGAAGCTTTTGTGAATGAGCCCACTAACTATCACTGCTAAACAATCAATCTAGAATATGAAGTCTTCCATCTTGATCACAATCATGCTCACGATCAAGGGAGTGCAACCACCTAGCCTGACATAATGGCCATCATAGCTTCCAATAATCAACAACCACCTTGCAAGGACATCCTAGCTCATGTCTCATGAATTTTATTCATGAATCTTAACTAATATAAATCTTATAAAGATAATAATAGAATCCTCTCCAGATTCGTTGTTAATACAAGGGTGAAGGAAATTTTCTAGCTCAAGGCACTAGCCAATACCAACTTTGGTATTTGTGACCCCTTTGTGGGGATGCACCTACCCTGCCCTGTTGGGTTTTTGCCTTGTAACATAGTTCAACGATCACAAGACTTTCCAATCTTCCTACTCCATTAGACACACTTTATATGCTATACATAGTGAATGGAAAAGAAGCATTATAGAACACACAATTCCAAAGAAGGAAGAAAAATTTTAGCCAGTACAATATCAAAATCTTAACCACTGATTAATAAAGAATAACAAGTAGTGTAATGAATTGTTTTGAGTTATTTATTTAGAAGATGTAAAGAATGCATTGGAATGGAAAATATTACTTAGGCAACCCTTCAATATTTTCTACTAATATGTCTGTGCATGTACATATGAAATTAAGAGCATTGTTGAATACAAAGTTTCCTTTTCTCTTGCTTCCATTTTGACAAATCAGTGTGAAATCAATGTCACTTTGAATCTCCTTCCCTGTGTGGATGTTTGAAAAATAAATGTGAAATCAAAGTCACTTTGAATTTCCTTTCCTGCGAGGGATCACATGCACAGTTGATTAGTAAAAGATAATCTACTATATATTATGTTCAAGAAACTGACTACAATCTACAGTGGAAACGAGACCTCAATTCTTGTTCTGAATTTGAATATCTCAGGACAACATAAGAGATAAAAATGCATATGTCCTTAGTAGCTAGAAAACAATCACTCCATCATTACAAGACCACCGAGATTTCGGCACTTAATCTAAATAGGGGCACTAGTTGCAATGATTATTTGCATTAACACCATGGAAAAGCAACAACAATGTTTCAATGAACACTTACTAGAAAAGTTGTAACATTTCGAGAATATTTAATGATAGCATCTAAACCTCGTAGCTATGGTGGGGAAACTAGGGAATGCAAATCTTGGAAGATATCTCATACCAAATCTGAGAAAAAAATAAAAAAGGGAAAAAATCAAAATCTATAAATCAAGCAATGAATTGTTTACAAATCAAATACAATTCCTTTAACTAATAGCTAAATTGTGGTGATATATTTAAATATTTAGTAAGAGAGGAACTTCAAACCATGGAATATTACCTTTGTCATTACTATCATCCCTCAGTCACTGAGATTACAAATCAATACTTATGGAAAGATTGTAAGAAATTCTGTGAAATAATAAAGCATAACCTCTATTTTCAAGCAATAAAATCAAGACATTGTTACATCAAGAGCCATAATTGATACATAATCAAGTCCTTGTATGGCACAGGATTGTTTCAAAACCTCTATTTTCTCAATAACAAAATCAAGACATTGTATGTGGTTATTTCCAAAACGAAACTGCATTCTAATCTGGAAGAGGATCTTAACAAAAGACATGGATTTATTCAAAGCTACAAAGCCTAATGGGTTACTGAAAAATAAGTTGGAATATGGGATCATGATACTTAAATTGAAAAAATAGGCTTTCCTTTTAGAAACATTACAATTATACAATGTTTTTTGAAAGCATTAGAATTGGAAATTGGGCCTTTCTATCAAGACAAATTTTCATTAACAGAATGTACTTTCCTACCTAAAACGTTGTAGATATCCAAGAAAAACTTGAAAAGCATATGAGAAATTAGCATAACGTACTTTCTTTCCTTCCTTAACATTCTTAAAGAGTTGAGGTTCCCCAATTAATCAGGTAACTTTCGAAGGAAATGACAGCTAGTAATAGTCCAATTCACAACTGAAGATGTGTCACAAATATGAGGGGGCATCTCCTCCAAATCACAAAAGTGCTCCAGGTTAAAATCTAGCATTATTGGAAGCTTAATGCTCGACTGGGTGTTATTGAACCCAGACATTTTTCCAATCTTCACTAAAAGATTAAAGATGGCTTCTCTAAGTTCTACATGACTTTACTATGCTCTTGAAGTGGGGGCACATGCAACCTCTCCAAGTGAATAGTCTTAAACTAAGTGAAGATAAGGCCGATAGATCATTCAGTGTGGATCTCTTTAACCCATAATTGAATACTATGTCGCTCTTGAACCCATAATTGAATACTATTAGGACTTTCAAATTTTTCATGGAACTCAAAATTGTTGGAAGAAAGCATTTTCTTCCAGAAAAGAGTAAAACTAAAGCCTCTGCTTGAGGACACTCGATGTCACACCACTAATACTTCTTCATGGAATCTGTATAGGTAAACCACAAATGCAGAATTCCATTAGAATATTGTGTTTATTGAATACACAAATGAAATCATTGCATTTCTTTAAAATATCTTTTGAAATCAAAATTACTGAAATTACATATCGATAACCTAGTGGGTCTAGGATAAAATTCACCCGTGTCATTCACAGAAAGCATGAGAAAAAACCTAATACTATATATAAATCCAAGAAAAATTCAAATTCATCTCTTCTAGGGACCTCGTAGCCACCCTGCCAATACACAAGTATGTTCCTGTTTGCAGTTAGAAAAATTACCCAAATTACAATATGTTTACTCCTGCTTATGTTGGAAAGTTATAGAAGGATGACTAGTGCAATCAATCCATTCCTTTTAGCCCTAGATTTGTTTCAGTTTAAAACAGAAGTATACAAATATACTTGTCCAATGTCTATGCTTTAACCATTCACCTTAAGATGTTTTTACAATATAATTTCCCAAGTCTATTTAATATCTTCATTATCATAACAACCAACCTATATCCATCTTAACTCCACATCTACCACTCTTAGGGGGATGAAATCTATTTATCCCTCTGAGCACTTGGTAGACCCAGAATTAAGATGGATCTAAGATGATAGAATTTCCCCCATAAATAGTCTATGCTCACATGAATACCATGGTATTACCATGGGTCAATACCATGGGTTATCATAAACCTGGAGCTTAAAAATTACTATTAGTAATTTATAAAAATTAATAAAATTAATAGTTGATTTTTATTTTATTTTTGATTTTAACCAAGCTAAAATGTTGAACATACATTAAATTACAACATCCATTTTTACTCTTGATCCACCAAGCCTTGAGAGGGATGAAATATTTTTTCACTCTATGCTAGTTTGCATATCACGATATTTCATACCTCTCGAGGGTTAGTAGATCTAGAGTAAAGATGGATCTATGCTGGTTTAATTCCCCCATTTAAATAGGCTACATTCCAGGTGAATACCATGTGCCATTTTGGTGAATACCATGGGTCAATACCATGTGCCATTTTTATTTTTATTAATACTAATATTGGGGTTAATAATGTTTTTTTGCATGGTATTAATAATAATCTAGCCCATGGTATTTGTCCCATAGTATTTTTCCCATAGGTTTCACCTAAATGTAACGCATTTTTTGAGTGTTCATAAATATAAGGTGACTTATGGAGTAAATATAAAAAAATGTTTTATTTGTTTACCATACCTCTCGTTTAATTTTTTTTTATTAATTTACCATACGTCTAGTTTATTTATATTTTTATTTATTTACCATACCTCCACTTTACTTATATTTTTATTTGTTTACACCCTTGCATGTATATAAGGTGACTTATGGAGTAAATATAAAAAATGTTTTATTTATTTACCAAACCTCTCATTTATTTACATTTTTATTAATTTACCATACCTCTTTTATAAATATGGTATTTGGCCCATAGGATTCACTTAAATAAAACATGTTCTTGAAAATTAGGGTGAATGGAAGGTTGTAACTCCTAATTTCAAGGGCTAAATTTACCTTTTTTACCCTCTCCCTTAAAATAAGGTGGGCTATTTGAGGTGATTTGTAAAAATGTACTATGATACAAAATATTCGCCCACTAAGAATTTAGAACCCCTTAATTTCACCAAAGGGCGAACATTCGCCCCTAAAATTTTCCATGTATGGTAAGATAGTTGTTATCTGTTGATATAAGAATATTAGTGCATCAGTTTGTTGTGTTCTCTACCAAATTCCTGGGATAGTCTAGTTATTGCTATAGGTAGCAATACAACTACCTTGAAGTTTGATGAAATGGTCTCATTCTTCTTGCCAGAAGAGATGAGATGAAAATATATGGAAAGTGAGAATGGAGATTCCTTGTATGTAAGAGAATGATCCTGGAATAGAAATAGAAAAATGTCCTTAAGTGGGAGATATAATTCTAGAGGGAGATATAAATCTCTAGGAAAACTATAAAGGTATGCTCAAAATGTGGAAAAGAAGGGAACTACAAAGAGGATTGTAAATATAAAAAATCCTAAGAAAGGAAAGGGATATGATGATTCTCCTTTTGTAGAGTTGAAAACCACCTCAGATGAAGGTGTTGATGTGTACTTGGCTTATTCTTTAAGTACACACGTAGACCATGAGGCATGGTTGATTGACTCAGGTGCATCATTTCACTTTACTCCCCATAGGGAGTGGTCCTGTGAGTATGAGAAATATGATGGTGGTGATGTCTTCCTAGGGGATGATAGGAAGGCTAGAATCATCACATGCAGAAAATTCAAGATAAAGTTACAAGACGAAAGGATTAGAACACTTCCTGGCATTTTACATATTCCTGCATTAGCCAAAAATCTGATTTCTATAAGAAAGATGGATTACACAAGTGTAAAAATAGTGTTTGAGAAATATACCTGCAAGATATTTCGGGGAGCACTAGCATTGATCCAGGGAGTTCGAATTGGAACTTTGTATAAGCTTTTGGGTAGCACTGTTATTTATGGGTGCAACAGTTATGTGGTTCTTGAAAGTGGAGCTGAAAATCTAGTGGTCTCTGGAGAAAAGGCCATGTTGTGGCATCAAAGGCTTGGACATATTGGAGAGAAGGGGCTTTGAATACTACTTGATAATGGTATGGTTGAAGCTATGTCTAATTTATCTTTGTATTTCAATTTTTATGAACAATTTGTATACGAGAAGTAGAATCAGGTGAGTTTCCCCTTTAGTGCCAAGAGTGTGAAAGGGATATTAGAGCTTGTGCACAATGACGTGTTTGGACATATATTGGTTCGATCACTCAAAAAGTATGTGTACTATATCTCATTTATATATGACTTCTCGAAGAATACATGGATATATTTCCTCAGGAATAAATTTCAGGTCTTTGACAAGTATAAATAATTTAAGGCCTTGGTGGAAAATCATACAGAAAAGAAGATCAAGGTGTTGAGGGCAGATAATGGTGGAGAGTTCTATAGTAAGTGTGGTATAAAACGAAAAACGACTACTCCATACACACCTCAGCAAAATGTAGTTGCAGAAAGAATGAATAGGATGTTGATGGAAAAGGCGAGAAGCATGCTCAGTAGTGTCAGGTTGGGAGATGAATTATGGGCAGAGGCAGTGGATGCTACTTGTTAACTGTTTAAAAAATCACCTTCATCAATGTTGGAGGATAAGACTCCACATGAGGTATGGACTGGTAAGAAACCCTCTCTCTCACAACTTAGGGTATTTAGCTGTGATGCATATGTACATGTTCCAAAAGAGAGAATAACCTAGCTAGATAGTAAATCTAAAAGGTGCATCTTTGTTGGGTATATGGATGGTTTAAGAGGTTATAATCTTTGGAACCCAGAAACAAGGAAGGTAGTGTATAGCTGAGATGTGGTGTTTAGAGAGGTGAAGTATGTTATTAAACATGAAGTCCTACCAAAGGAACTTGAAAATATATATTTTGAACTGAAGGAGGAAGAATCAAACTCTACAGCAGAATAAAAATTAGTAGAGGAAGAGTGACGAGCCTCATAAATGGGTAATTATATGGGCTCATTTTACCTCCTAACCTAGTCAAATCAACCATTCTCTTAGCTTATTACATGATTCTATGATTATATTTATGCTTATAGAGTGAGTTGAGTTAGTTATTGTGTCATGTGGTCTAATGTGTATTTAATGCAGGTTATTGATGACTTTTGAGGTCAAAGTCAATGATCCAGTGAAAAAATGGTAACAATGGCTCGAAGTCGAAAAAGGCAAGGAATTATAGGAGGGAATCCCCCTCATTTATTACTCCTCACTTTTAATTCCCTTCATTCAGCTCGGAGTACAAGCAATCGGATCATGCACTAGGAGGCAACCGAGCAAGTGAAGGTTGACCGATGATTATCTCGAGTTTTGGGAGCCACGCCTCCCTAATTTTAAGGAAGCTATTGGTAGCTTCATTTGTTATGTAGAGGGGCCTAGGGCCTGACTAGGATCGAATTTTTGGTTGTATTTTTTCTTATGTAAACTCTGCTCAACTTCGAGCTTATTATTTTGGGACAGTTTCATGTAATCCTTCTATTGTTTTGAAAATAAAGATGGAATCCTTTTTGATACAGCATTGAGTTACCTTAGACGGTTGAAGCTCTTGGGCTAGGGCCCAATCTAAGCAACCAAGTTCCTCTTTACTTGTATTTGTATGTTTTATTTCAGTTATAGATTAGGTTGCTGTTATATGTATTTCTTTTACGGTTAAGAATATGTTGCTTTTGATGATTCAGTAGTTTTCTTCCATTTGTGCTTTCTATGGTAGGTTAGTTAGTGATAAAGAAAAGATTCAAAAGGCTAGAAATATTGCCTTGGCCTCTCTTCCTCCCTTTGGGACCATGATTTGAGGCAAAGACCCTCTTGCTGCCCCAAAAACACAGATTTTCCTCACTCATAGGACTTCTAGTGTTTGCGTCTATTTAGTAGGTTAATAGTCTAGTTCTGTTTGGCTTCAGATCTTCTTCATCATACTCACTTATTTAATTTTAGTAGCCTTCTTTCATGCTTTCCTTCCCTACAGTATTTCTCAGCATTTCCTTTCATAGATCATAGTTTAGACTAGTTTGATGCAAAACTCTATTTTTCTAGATGCACTCACTTCATTGCTTGTTTGATCTTATTGGTTGACTATTAGTTCCTTTGCAAGTAGATCTCTTCTAGCAGTAGGCTGACCTATCAACCATCACATCCTCCATCTAATCCATGCCCTATAGGTCACCTAAACCTCACCTCAATTCTGTCTTAGTTTCCTGCATTTTTCCTAGAAATTATTCCTCTGTCCTTGAGCAAATCCAATCATCTTTCTCTCTCCTGGTGGTTTATGGTATACCATAGGTGCCATAACAACTCATTCCAATCTTCATCCACCTCTTTCACCCATTCTCACACCCTCAAAATAGTGAAAACTGCTCACGGCCTCCTCTTGTAGGCCTCCAATAGAACGTTGTTTTTCCTCCTGTAGATTTCCTATGTCCTCCTGTAAATTTTCTTGTAGGCTTTCTTTTGAAGGCTGAGTGTGGGAAAAGCCTCCAGAATGCCACCTAAGACCTCCTAGGACATATCCACACCATCCTACATCCTCTCAAGTACCAAAACGGCCCTCCAACGCTACCTATTCACTGCCACATTCACACACAATAAATTACTTGCATATCAATTTCACATAAAAATACATAAAAATCCAAAAATATGTCTTTTTGCTTATTTACTTCCAGAAATAGCATAGTTAGATGTTTTTTACTTCCTTGAGTAGGTAATGGAATTCCTTTCATGGTTTTCATAGTGTTTTCTTCAAAAGTAGAATTAGTTGGTTAATTAGGGTTTACTAGGTTTGCTTTACATTTCAGTCTTTCTCCTTTCTGTAGTTAGAGTAGCATCTGTAGAGTAATCTTTCTTTCCTTCCATCACATATAGAGCTTCTTCTGGAATCCATAGAATTTTGCTTGAGCTCCTAGTGATCTCGCGTCGGTTGACCAAGTGACAACTTGTAGTGAGAACTAGTACTTGTTCATACAACACCAACGCTTCCAAGTTTGTTATGAACTATCGGGTTGATAAGAGTAAAGTAGGTAACCCAGGAGTTGTAGCATTATTGCTGCAATACTGGTGTTCACCACTTTTTGGCACCATTGCTGGGGAAGCATCAGAGTATTGTATGATTACTGCTTTCTTCTATTTCCTATTTCAACATTCTGTGAATAGTTTATTCCCGCAAAAGTAGACTAGTCATTTCTTTTCTTTCAAAATTGTGCATTTCCTTGCTTTCCTTTTCAATTCTGCAAAATTTCATTTCAGCAAGTTCATTTTGGTTAGTTGCAATTTGTTTTGTTCATTCAATTTCAGTTTCTGCAAGTACTAGCAGTGAGGGGAAAAGAAAAAACAACCAAAAAGATTTCCTTTCATGCCTCGTATGAATAGAGATAACTTAGGAAAATTCTTGCCCAACACCCCCACTGCTTCACACAGCCAACCTTCTCTCTTCTTCGGTGGCTGAAAATAGAAATGCTAGGGGCAGTACCTTTTCTTCCAACTTATCCATTAAAAGTGAAGTTGGAAACATGTTGGAAGACTTCAAGAGTAAGATGTTGTAGATTCTTGCCATGCAAAAGGATACCTTACATATCAAAATAAAACAAGAGGAAGTAGAGAGGGCTTTGGCCATTTTTTGCCCTAGATGTACTAGGAGGCATCTTAAGAATGAATGTCCATTGAACTCTATAGAGATTTGTTTAGTCTGTGAAGAATATCATTCTACAAATAAGTGCCCTTCCTTGCCTAGACTTAAAGTTGTATACCAAGGGGCCGAAGTAGCCATTGAACAAATCTATTACCTAAACCAAAAGAGGTCGCATGGACCCAAACCATACTAGCAGGGGATACAAGGGACATGTCAGTCATACTACAACCCCAACCAAGTCACCTCCATACCTTCTTGGGGTCCCCCTACTCATCTTTCTTGGTCCACACCTCCTCCTTGGTCCTTCATATCTCAATATCATGCCCAACCAACCACCCATTCATTTCAATCTTGTGCTTAGCCGCAACCATAGTGGAATCTATCTCATCAGGGTTGGAGGCCCCAATACAACTCTCTTCCCGCTCTTCTACCTCCACCACTTGCCCAACCACAACCCCATCCACAGCCATCTCAAATATACACTCCCACTCAACTACCTGTACCACCATTTCCAAACCCACACATTGAAGTGGCTCAACCCATTTACAATGCTGAGGTACAACACTGCAAAACAACTCCTCTTGAGCTCAATGGTATTCACCATAGCTCAGGAAGAGTATTGTAAAAAAGAGATTATATTGATATCATTGAAGGAGCACCTCTAGAAGAAGAAGATTCAAAATAGAAGATCAAAGAACCATGGGTTGCACTTGATGGACAGAAGACATCAAAATCAAAGATTGAGAGAGCTCCCTCATGGTTACCATCAAATCATCCATGTATTCAAGAGAAAAATTAGCAAAAAGAGGAATATGTGAAGGTCATGGTACAAGAAGACATGAATAATGATCCAGATCAGAAAAAGGACCAAGGACATCAAAACTATATTGAAATATGGTTCCAGACAGTCACTAACTTGTAGCATCACTCTCTTCCTCAACTACGCTTGATGCTTTCAAAGTCAAATCATTTGGTCTCTGAAATCCAGGTACATGTCAAAGCATACATTTCAAGCTTCCACATCATTTTGTCTATCATCTTGATGTGCATGTGGCTCCATTGGAAGTATTCTTATACTTGAAAGTGATTTTTCTTTTCAAGTAGGGTAGGGTAGGAAAAAAAATGAAAAATAATAGGAAAAAAAAAATTCTAAGGTGAAAACCTCCTTGGATGCACCTCAAATTGGCTCATTGATTGAAAACCTCCATGAGGCAGTCAATGGGTTGGAAAGAAGAAAAAAGAGAAAAAGATCCTAGGTGAAAACCTCCTTTGAGGTGCCTAGGCAGACCTACTAGTTGAAAACCTCATTGAGGCGGCTAGTAGGCCTAGAAAAAGAAAAAAAGAGAAAAAATAAAAATCCTTGCTCCATGCATGCATGTACTCTCCAACATCTGCAAGCAACAAGAACAAGTTGGTACCAAAAGGAAAATTGGTCAAGCCTAGTCAAAAGAAGTCAAATTTTGACTTTCTCCTACTTCGCTCAAATGCTCCAACAAGGCCAAGGCCATGCCAATCCATCACCATCATCTATTCTCACCATCCACCCATCATTCTCGAGCTTCTATCACTCATTTTCCTTGCTGTCCTAAAAAAAACTACAGGATGCTCTGTTTTACTATAGGATACAAAAATACATAGAGCAGAAATTTGTTTTTTCCCTAACTTGAAAACCGTGCATCCATTTAAAAAACTGTTTCATGGGGAGATGCATATGGATGATGGTAACATGCTCAAGCAATTTCAGCAAATTCCAGTGCACGGTTACCAAGAAATTGGCCTCCATCACCTTCATCCATTTTTGCATCTTCTCAATATCTGTACATCCATTTAAAAAACTGTTTGATAGAGAGATGCATGTGGATGATGGTAACATGTCCAAGCAATTTCAGCAAATTCTAGTGCACGGTTTCCAAGAAATTGGCCTCCATCACCTTCAGCCATTTTTAGTTTTTTCTCGAGATCCGTACATCCATTGACCAAAATTTTTCTATGGAGAGGTGCATAATGATGATGGAAACACACTCAAAAAGTTTCAGTTCAATCCAGTCTACCATTTAGGAGATATGGACAAAACAAGAGCTCCAGTAGGAATTCTTGTAGCAACTGATCCCATAGAAGTCTAGCACCAGCAGCAAGGGACAACACATGCAGCCTAGCTCCAGCAAAAGAAAAACCTACAACAACACATCAGCAAGCAGAGATAGCATGCATGAAGGAAAATAAAGGCATGCAACAAAGAGAGCAACAACACCTCACAGCAAATACATTCGGATCACACGTAAGTAACTAAATCACTCCTCTGTTTGCATTTGTGTAATTAGAAGTCATGCAAAAGAAATGAGATGGTTGAGGTTGAACAAGGGAAAGGTGGCCAGTTAACTTGGCCACCTTCATCTATTTGACTCCACTCATCCGATATGTCACCCACACGTGCGCACAGTCAACTCCAACACAAGATGCCAAGGACAGGTAGTGGAGGAGGTGTGAATTCTGATGAAATAATAAGAGATGATTACAAGGAGAGGCCATGATGACCAAGTAGGTGGGGACCAATGGTCCAAATATGGCCAACGTATACCTTGCTAGCTTAGCACTCATCGCCAAAAATATCCATCAAGGGTAATAAGTACTCCTCCTCGAGCATTCTCACCACCTTTTCCTTCATTCTCTCCTCGTAACTCAGCTACAGTAGTCTCCTTGTGCCCCCACAGCTTCGTAACCATTTTCCTCCATCAATCTCTCCCATATCCTTTCTCTCGGCATTTTCTACAGTAGCACCTACAAGTTCTACAGGAGCACCTACAGGAAATCTACAAGAGGGACAATAGGCTTCTATAGGAGGGGCAGTGCGTCGTTTTGAAGGGAGAAAACACAATTTTTTGCACGATTTTTGATCTGAAGAAGTAGGGTTCATGCATGCCCCCTATTGAATATCAAAATATGAAAGAAGTGGGTTCAATTTGAGGATGAAATAAATCTTTAGGAGAGGAGAAAATACATAAAAATAAATAAATTAAAAAAAAAAAAAAAAAAAAAATCTTCTTATTTAAAGAAAAAACACAGTCTCCTCTGTTTCTCTGTTTTTCTCAAAATTTGTTGTCTCCATCTCCACATTTGGTTTCCCAAAAGAGTATAAACAAAATTACAGGAGGGTTTATGAGAAAGGAGCCCACTAACTCCAATAGATTCCATGCACCAAAGCATGAAAGAATGACAGGCAGTTTATGGATTTGTGTGACCAAAGCACCTTAGAGGATAAGGCAAAGATGGAAAAATTCTACCTACATAACATGGCCCTCACAAACATGAATGTGTGGGACCCCAATGCCAAGCTAGGAGACCTGCAATTAATGGCCATGGCCTCATGGATGAACCATGAAGAGTTGAGGGCAGTAGAAATAAAAATATTGATGATAAAAGAACAAAATGAGCCATTAATGATAAGAGCTGAGCCATTAGATCCCATGACACTCATTAGCACACACAACCTGCTTGCTAATGACCCTCAGATTGCCCCTAGATATCTAGAGAATCAAGCACAAGCCATTGCAAACTTTGAGGATATGCAAAGGCTACTTGGGGATGACTGTGTGCATGCATGCATGAGGAGATGGAACACCTTACCACACAGTCTGCAGACTAGGGAATATCATTCCCCCATGAGGATGAAGGAGGCATTAAGAAGAGTTCCAATGTACAAGCGCTCCATGCAGTGGCTGAGGTCAATTGGATTGGCCTCAAATTGAGTCCCCCACTGCTATTAGGCATGCTGAAAGGAAGAAGATAAGAAGAAGAGGAGGAGTAGTGGGAAGAGATAGACAGGAAGTCAGGATTCTATGAAAAGGAACAAAAGACCACATCAGAAGCTTGAGATGTTAGGGAGGCCACTAGGGCCATGAAAGATGAGGAGATGGACTAAGTTGCTGAGAGGATGAGCAGCACTTTCAATAGGGGGGTGATGATGAGCCTCATAAATGGGTAATTATATGGGCTCATTTTACCTCCTAACCCAGTCAAATCAACCATTCTCTTAGCTTATTACATGATTTCCTGATTATATTTATGCTTATAGAGTGAGTTGAGTTAGTTATTGTGCCATGTGGTCTAATGTGTATTTAATGCAGATTATTGATAATTTTTGAGGTAAAATTCAAGGATCCAGTGAACAAATGGCAGCAATGGCTCGAAGTGGACCAAGGAGATGAATTATAGTAGGAAATTCCCCTCATTTATTACTCATCACTTCGAATTCCCCTTCATTCAGCTCGGAGTACAAGCAGGCGAATCATGCACTAGGAGGCAGCCAAGCAAGTGAAGGTTGATTGATGATTATCTTGAGTTTTGGGAGCCAAGCCTCCCTGATTTTAAGGAAGTTGTTGGTAGCTTCATTTGTTAAGTACAGAGGCCTTGGGCCTCACTAGGGTCGGATTTTTGGTTGGATTTTTTCTTATGTAAACTCTACTCAACTTCGAGCTTATTATTTTGTGACAGTTTCATGTAATCTTGCTATTGTTTTGAAAAAAAAGATGGAATCCTTCTTTAGTTAGCATTGAGTTACCTCAGAGGGTTGAAGCTCTTGGGTTAGGGCCCAATCTAAGTAGCCAAGCTCCTCTTTACTTGTATTTGTATGTTTTATTTCAGTTATAGATTAGGTTGCTGTTAGATGTATTTCTTTTATGGTTAAGAATAGGTTGCTTTTGATGATTCAGTAGTTTTCTTCCATTTGTTCTTTCTATGGAAGGTTAAGTAGTGATAAAGAAAAGATTAAAAAAGCTAGAAATATTGCCTTGGCCTCTCTTCCTCCCTTTGGGACCATGATTTGAGGCAAAAACCCTCTTGCTGCCTTAAAAACATAGATTTTCCTCACTCATAGGACTTCTAGTGTTTGCAGCTATTTAGTAGGTTAATAGTCTAGTTCTATTTTGCTTCAGATCTTCTTCATCATGCTCACTTCTTTATTTGTAGTAACCTTCTTTCATGCTTTCCTTCCCTATAGTATTTCTCAGCATTTCCTTTCATAGATCATAGTTTAGGCTAGTTTGATGCAAAACTCTATTTTTCTAGATGCACTCACTTCATTGCTTGTTTGATCTTATTGGTTGATTGTCAATTCCTTTGCAAGTAGATCTCTTATAGCAGTAGGCCAGTCTATCATCCATCACATCCTCTGTCTAATCCATGCCCTATAGGTCGCCTAAACCTCACCTCAATTCTGCCTTAGTTTCCTAGAACTTCTTCCTCTCTCCTTGAGCAAATCCAATCATCTTTCTCTCTCCTGGTGGTTCATGGTAGACCACAAGCACCATAATACCTCATTCCTACCTTCATCCACCTCTTTCACCTGCTCTCACACCCTCAAAACAGTGAAAACTACTCTCGGCCTCCTCCTGTAGGCCTCTTGTAGAACATTGTTTTTCCTCCTGTAGATTTCCTGTGTCCTCCTGTAGATTTTCCTGTAGGATTTCTTTTGAAGGTTAAGTGTGGGAAAAGCCTCCAAAAGGCCACCTCAGACCTCCTAGGACCCATCCACACCATCTTACATCCTCTCAATTACCAAAACCATCCTCCAACACCACCTATTCGCTGCCACATTCACACAAAATAAATTATATGCATGTCAATTTCACATAAAAATAGATAAAAATCCAAAAATATGTTTTCTTGCCTATTTACTTCGAGAAATAGCATAGTTAGATGTTGTTTACTTCCTTGAGTATGTAATGGAATTCCTTTCATGGTTTTCATAGTGCTTTCTACAAAAGTAGAATTAGTTGGTTAATTAGGGTTTACTAGGTTTGCTTTACATTTCAGTCTTTATCCTTTCTGTAGTTAGAGTAGCATCTGTAGAGTAATCTTTCTTTCCTTCCATCACATATAGAGCTTCTTCTAGAATCCATAGAAGTTGGCTTGAGCTCCTAGTGATCTCACACCGGCTGGCCAAGTGACAACCTGTAGTGAGAACTAGTATTTGTGCATACAACACCGACGCTTCCAAGTTTGTTACGAACTACCGGGTTGATAAGAGTAAAGTAGGAAGCCCAAGAGTTGCAGCATTATTGCTGCACTATTGGTGCTCACCAAAGTGCCACAAACTCCAGTTTTGAGAAGATCAATTCGAGAGAGAATGAAGCTAGAGAGGTATAGTCCATCTACTTTCTGTTCAATTTTTTCTTTTTCAGTTATTGATGATGATCGCAGACTCTCAGGGAGGTAGTGGATACAGAGGATGGAAAAGTCTGGAAAGAGACCATGGTTGAAGCAATGGCATATTTGGATAAAAATGAGGCTTTCGATTTGGTGGAGTTTCTGTCTTGAAGGAAACCGATTGGTTGCAAATGGGTGTTTTAGAAGAAGATCAATTTAGAAAGCAAGGTGTAGAAATAAAAAGCTCGATTGGTAGAAATCGGTTATTCCCAGGTATCAAGAATTGAGTTTGGTGATATATTTTCTCATGTAGCCAAGTTAGCTTCTATTAGATTAATTTTATATGTTGTTGTTTATTTTTATTTTGAATTAGAATAGATGGTTGTGAAGACAACATTTCTTCATGGGGATCTGGAGGAAGAGATATACATGAAGAAACCTAAAGTATTTACAGTGAAAGGTAAGAAAAAACTGATATGTAGGCTAAAAAATTCTCTGTGTGAATTAAAAAAGTCACAAAGGATGTGGTATCATAAATTTGATACATATATACGAGGACTTGGCTTCACCAGGAGCAAAGTGGATCACTGTGTGTATTTTAAATTAATTGGTGATTGTGTTATTTATTTGGTATTATATGTCAATGATATGTTACTGATTGGAAATGACAAAGAAATTATCCAGGATTTGAAGACCCAATTGTCCTCTAAATTCAACATGAAGGATCTTAGTGCTGCAAACTATATTTTGGGCATGGAAATTAAATGTGATCAGGCAAAGAGGAAGCTCTAGTTAAACCAAAGGAAGTATGTCGAGACAATATTGCAGAGGTTTAATATGTAGGATAGTAAATCAGTGAAGCTTCTTATTCTTGTAGGTGTAAAGTTATTTACTGAACAGTGTCCCAAGACACAAGAAGAGGAAGAGGACATGTCTTGTGTTCCATATGCGAGTGCATTTGGTAGCCTAATGTATGTAATGGTTTGCACCAAGCTAGACATTACACATGTAGTGGTAGTATTGAGCAGGTTTATAATAAAACCAAGGAAGGAGCATTGGAAAATAGTGAAGCGGGTTTTCATGTATTTGTGTGGCACTAGTGATTATGGTTTGTGTTACAAAGGAAGACAAAGATTGGATAGAGTTTTGGACATCTGTGGCTTTGTTGATTCAAACTCAGTTGGAGATCTGGATCAAAGAAGATCTACAAGTGGGTATGCTTTTAACCTATTTGGAGGAGTCAGTTGGATGACCAAGAGACAGTCTGTAGTGGAACTTTCAGCTACCAAGGCCAAATACATCGCAGCCACTGATGCAAGCAAGGAAGCAATTTGGTTGTAGAGATTGTGTTCAAGTATGGGGTTGGTACAACAAGCTATAAGGATAGAATGTTACAAGAAAAGTGAAATTTTCTTAGAAAATAACCATGCTTATCATTCAAATACAAAGCACATTGATGTTTAGTATCAATTTGTGATGGATATGGTTGAAGATAAAAAGATGTAAATGTGGACACTTCAAAAAATGTTACAAATGCATTGAAAAATTCTGAGCACTAAGAAGTTTTATTGGTGTAGAGAAACAATGGGCATTGCAACCTTGGATCAATGACTATGCACTCCTACGGCCCCCTATGTGGAAAAAAGCAACAAGTAGGAGAATGTTGGGTATGTGTTATATTCTTTCCATGACTGACCCCAACATTTTTTTTTGGGATCGAGGGCAACGCCTTGGAAAACATTTTCAAGGTGGTTTTGTGCCTGGTTTTTGCACATGGTTTTGGGCATGATGGTTTTATGCCCATGGTATTTTGTAGATCCAATCAAGGGAACTATGATTATGTTCTAATCTAGGGTTAGTGGATTGGGGTTTATGAAAGCTTTGGAATGTATATATATGTATTGTAACATTGAAAGGAATATAATGAAAATTCAATCTAGTAGACGAGGGGAAAATCTTTGTGTATATTTGTTTTATGTTATTGCCATTATATATTTTTCGTTTTAAGAATTCATTTGCATATAATTTATGTACAAGGTTAAAACCTACAATCTAGAGGTTAAGGTTATAATGACAATTTTTGGAATTGACCCCATGTCAAGGGAGTAAGGAACCAACCAAGTGAGAATTCATCTTGATATAAAATAAATAAATAAAAATATTTGTGAGAAATTGTTACAGGGAAAAGTGTCTACACAGAACTGCTTATCCCACTAAGGCGTAGTATCTACCTTAGAAACAAACAAAGTAAAGCTACTTTCGATTTTCCTTTATGAAATATAGATGAGAGAAGAACAAAGGAGACCAACCTCTGTCTTGCGCTTATCTCTTAGTTTGATTCCTCTCTCTCTTGATAGTCCTTCGCTACTTGCTTCCTTGTATGCCCAGCTTCACAGAGTACCTGTAGGATCAAAGTAGCATAACACTATACAAGAACATGGATCTATAATCATAAACAATCTAGGATCAGATGTAAATTGACCATACAAATGCATAAAACATAAATGATGCAAGAGTATGGAGGAAAACTTGAATTGCTTTTATTGATAATCAAGAAAGAGCCAAGGGAGTTACAACCAGTTGTTCTGACCCAGCATCATCCTCTCAGCAAGTAAGCCCTTCTTCACCTCATACAAAGCTTAGATCACCCAACACTATGATGTTGTCACAAGAAACCAACAACAATTCCTTACAAGATGCAAAATTCCAGCCTCTGGATCTCTGGGATGAGGGATCCATATATAGATATCTGTAAGGGAGATGATTCAACTTGTGATTTGATTAGTGTCTTCCCTCTGATAGTTCTTGCTTCCACTTGGAGATTGATGATCTCTTACTCATCCTTGGTCGAATTCAGAGAGGCAAGTGTCACAGGAGAAGTTTCTGGAATATTCCATGCCTCTCCACCTCGCGGATTGACACTGCCATTTGTCACTTCTCACCCATCGCACCCCATAGAAGGGCTTTTTGAAATGAAATGCACCCACAGAGTGTACTTAGGTGAGATGCAACACACTTTGCCTATGGAGCAGCTGAAATGATCCTGTTTTGACCAGTTCTGAGCAGTTTTTCATGGAGAACTTCTAGGAGAAGCTGTAATCAGTTGACCTTGTTCCTTTAGGGGTTAGAACAACACTTTTAGGGACTTAGGAGCCCTTGGTTTATGGAAATTTTATGCTTGGGTTTGCAGTGCCCAAAAATGTCTATAACAGAAATGTCATTTTAATTTTTTTTATTACTGCTTAGCTTAGGCTATTTACTTGTATGATATTTGACCTATTTAGGAATTTTTAGTCTCTTTATTTGGTGTTGATGCTTTCCTTTGAACTCTAAGTGAGAGGAGACTCAATACATGTGCAGAGGAGGAGGGCACAATTATTGGGTTGTGTTATATTTGTTCCACAACTAGCCCATGAAGTTAACCGGGGGGTTAGAGAGGGGGCGGATCCCCCCCTTCATTGCACCGATTACGTAGCATGGGGGGTCATAGGGGGTTTGAGGGGTGCAGGTAACCCCACTCTATAGGGTCCAAGGTAGCACCCCAGAAAATTTTGTTTTTGGACCCTATATTAGGTTGGGTGGACCTACCTATAGTTTTGTGCATGATTTTTCACACATGGTTTTGGATGCAGTGGTTTTCAGTCCATGGTTTTGGATGCGATGGTTTTCAGTCCATGGTATTGGATGCTTCGGCATGTATAAATATGTATTGTAACATTGAAAGGAACATAATGAAAAAGCAACCTGGTAGTCTCGGTTTTTGGATCCCAGGGAAAATCTCTGTGTATATGTGTTTTATGTGTTATGATCTCGCATTGCTTATTTTTTGTGTCTTAGAATTCGTATGCAGGTAATTTATGTACAAGGTTAAAACCTACATTTGGTATCAGAGCTATCTTTAGCTTCAAGAGGATGCCTTTGTTGTTGAGGGGTTTTGCTCGGGTCTATGGTAGACCCTATTTAGTGGGAGATCTGCGAGATCGATTCTGGTAGTGAAAGAAGATGGTGAGTAGTGGAAAGATAGAGATCGATAAATTTAATGGTCAGAGTTTTGAGTTGTGGAAACTCAAGATGGAGGATCTATTGGTGGATAAAGATCAGTGGATCATGGTAGATCTGGGTACTAAACTAATGGGAGTGTCCGATGAAGAATGGAAGAAGTTGGATCAAAAGGCAAAGAGCACAATATGATTCTGTGTCTCAGATTTAGTATTGTTGAATGTATCAGGGGAAGCTGTGGTGAAGGCTTTGTGGGACAAGTTAGGGACTTTGTATCAATCTAAGTCTCTTGTGAATAAACTGTTCCTATGGAAAAAGTTGTATAACCTAAGGATGAAAGATGGAGACTCGGTGACAAAGCATCTGAACGCATTTAATACTGTGGTAAGTCAGTTATCATCTGTTGATATTAAAATTTTAGATGAAGATAAGTTCATCAGTTTCTATTGTTCTCTACCAGATTCATGGGATACTCTGGTTATTGCAATAGTTAGCAATGCAACTGCCTTGCAGTTTGATGAAATAGTCTCATCCTTGCTGGCAGAGGAGATGAGACGTAAAAATATGGAGATACAGAATGGTGATGCCATGTATGTATGAGGACGGTCCCAGAGCAGAAACAAAAGTAAGTCATTGAGTGGGAGATCTAAATCTAGAAGGAGATCTAAATCTCGAGGAAAACCTATAAAGGTGGTGTGCTAGAAATGTGGAAAGGAAGGACACTACAAAAGGGACTGTAAATCTAAAGCTCCTGATAAAGGAAAGGGATCTGATGATGCTCCTTCTACAGAGGCGGAAACCACCTCAGATGAAGGTGGGGATGTGTACTTGGCTTCTTCAAGTACACATGTAGATCATGAGGCATGGTTGATTGACTCAGGTGCATCCTTTCACTTCACTCCCCATAGAGAGTGGTTCTGCGAGTATGAGAAATGTGATGGTGGTGATGTCTTCTTGGGGGATGGCAGGAAGGCTAGAATCATTGGTCATGGAAAAGTAAAGATGAAGTTGCAAGGTGGAAGGGTTAGAACACTTCCTGGTGTTCTACATATTCCTGCATTAGCTAGAAATTTAATTTCTGTAAGCAAGCTGGATGGTGCAGGTGTAAAAACAATGTTCGAGAAGGATACCTGCAAGATGGTTCGAGGAGCACTGGTATTGATGCGTGGAGTTTAGATTGGAACTCTATACAAGCTGCAAGGTAGCAATGTTGTCTATGGGTGCAATAGATTTGTGGTTCCTAAAAGTGGAGCAGAAAATCTAGTGGTCTCTGGAGAGAATACCATGTTGTGGCATCAAAGGCTTGGACATATTGGAGAGAAGGGCCTTCGAATAATTCATGGTAAAGGTATGGTAGAAGGTATGAGTAATAGCTCTCTGGATTTTGATTTCTGTGAAAATTGTGTATATGGGAAGTAGAATCGGGTGAGTTTCCCCTCTGGTGGCAAGAGGGCGAAATAGATATTAGAACTTGTGCATAGTGATGTGTTTGGACCTTTGAAGGTTCCATCACTGGGTAAGTCTGTGTACAATGTATCATTTATAGATGACTTCTCAAGGAATACATGGATACATTTCCTTAAGAAGAAATATGAAGTCTTTGACAGGCTTAAAGAACTTAAGGCTCTGGTGGAAAACCAAACAGAGAAGAAGATAAATCTTTTGAGGACAAATAACGATGGAGAGTTTTGCAGTAAGGAAATTGGAGAATTCTATAAGAAGTGTGGTATAGCACGGCAGAAGACTACTCCATATACACCTCAGCAAAATGGAGTTGCAGAAAGAATGAACAATACGTTGATGGAAAGGGCAAGAAGCATGCTCAGTGGTGCCAGGTTAGGATAGGAATTTTGGGCAGAGGTGGTGGAGACAGCATGTTACCTGGTCAATAGATCACCTTCATCAGCGTTGGAAGATAAGTTTCACAAGAGGTATGGACTGGTAAGAAACCCTCTCTTTCACATCTGAGGGTATTTTGATGTGATGCATATGTACATGTTCCAAAGGAGAAACAAACCAAGTTGGAGAGTAAATTTGAAAAGTGCATCTTTATTGGGTATAAGGATGGTTTAAAGGGTTATAAGCTTGAAAGCCAGTAACAAGGAAGGTTGTGTACAACTGAGGTGTGGTGTTCATAGAGGTGAAAGATGTTATTAAACATGAAGTCCAACCAAAGGAACCTGAGAATATAGATTTTTAGCTTAAGGAGGAAGAATAAGACTCTACAACAGAGGAGGAATCAGAAGATGAAAAGCCACAAACTTCAGGTGTGAGAAGATCAGTTCAAGAAAGAAGGAAGCTAGAAAGGTATAGTCCATCTACTTTCTATTCAAATTTTTCTTTGTCTATTATTGATGATGATCCTAGAACTATGAAGGAAGTAGTAGATTCAGAGGATGGAAAACTCTGGAAAGAGGCCATGGTTGATGAAATGGCATCTTTGCACAAAAATGAGGCTTGGGATCTAGTGGAGTTGCCAGCTGGAAGGAAACCCATTGGAAACAAATGGGTGTTCAAGAAGAAGACAAATGCAGAAGGCAAGGTGGAGAAATATAAAGCTCGGTTGGTAGAAAAAGGTTATTCCCATGTGCCAGGAATTGATTTTGGTGATATTTTTTCTCTTGTTGCCAAGGTAACTTCTATTAGATTAATTTTATCTGTTGCTACTGCTTTTGATTTTGAGGTAGAACAAATGGATGTGAAGATAGCATTTCTTCATGGGGATCTGGAAGAGGAAATATACATGAAGCAACCTGAAGGCTTTATGGTGAAGGGTAAGAAATAATGGGTATGAAAGTTAAATAATTCTCTGTGTGGGTTAAAACAATCACCAAGGATGTGGTATCAGAAATTTGATACATTTATAAAGGGACTTGGCTTCACCAGAAGCAAAGCAAATCATTGTGTGCATTTTAAATTAATTTTTGATTGTGTTATTTATTTGGTCTTGTATGTGGATGATATGTTGCTGGTTGGAAATGACAAAGAAACCATCCAGGATTTGAAGACCCAATTGTCCTCCAAATTCGACATGAAAGATCTCAGTGCTACAAACTATATTTTGGGCATGGAAATTAAAAGAGATCAGGTAAAGAGGAAGCTCTGGTTAAACTAGAGGAAGTATGTCGAGATAATACTACAGAGATTTAATACGCAAGATAGTAAATTAGTGAAGGTTCCTATTGCTGTAGGTATGAAGTTATATACTGAACAATGTCCCAGGACACAAGAAGAGGAAGAGGACATGTTCCGTGTTCCATATTCAAGTGTAGTCAATAGCCTGATATATGCAATGGTCTGTACTAGACCATACGTTGCACATGCAGTGGGAGTATTGAGCAGGTTTATGTCAAAACTAGGGAAGGAGCACTAGACAGCAGTGAAGTGAGTTTTCAGGTATTTGTGTGGCACTAGTGATTATGGTTTGTGTTACCAAGGAAGACTAGGATTGGGCAAAGTGTTGGATATTTGTGGCTTTGTTGATGCAGACTGGGTTGGAGATCTGGATCAAAGAAGATCTACAAGTGGGTATGTGTTTAACCTATTTGGAGGTGCAGTCAGTTAGATGAGTAAGAAACAATCTGTACTGGCACTATCAACTACAGAGGCAGAATACATGGCAACCACTCATGTAAGCAAGGAAGCAGTTTGGTTACATAGTTTGTGTTCAAGTATGGGGTTAGTATAGGGATCTATAAGGATAGACTGTGACAGCCAAAGTGCAATTTTCTTGGCAAATAACCCTGCATATCATTCAAAGACAAAGCACATTGATGTTCAGTATCACTTTGTGAGGGATATGATAGAAGATAAAGGTGTTGCTAGTAAAGGTGGACATTTTGAAGAATACTATAGATGCATTGAAAAAATCTGTGAGCTCTAAGAAGTTCTCTTAGTGTAGAGAAACAATGGGCATTGCAGGGCTGGATAAATGACTAAGCTCTCTTGTGGCCCCCTTTGGAAAGAAAACAACAAGTGGGAAAATGTTGTGTTGTGTTATATTCATTCCATGACTGTCCCACATAGTTAACCGAGGGGTTAGAGAGGGGGCGGAGCCCCCCCTTTGTTGCATTGATTGCGTAGCAGGGGGGGTCACAGGGGGTTTGAGGGGTGCAGGTAACCCCACTCTATGGGGTCCAAGGTAGTGCCCCAGAATTTTTTTTTTTTGTACCCTATATTAGGTTGGGCAAACCTACCTATGATTTTGTGCATGATTTTTCACACATGGTTTTGGATGTGATGATTTTCTGTCCATGGTTTTGGACTTGATGGTTTTCCGTCCATGGTATTGGATGCTTCATCATGTATAAATATGTATTATAACATTGAAAGGAACATAATGAAAAATCAAGCTGGTAGTGCTAATTTTGGGATCCATGGGAAAATCTTTGTGTATATGTGTTTTATGTGTTATGCTCTAACATTCTTTATCTTTTGTGTTTTAGAATTCATATGCAGGTAATTTATGTACGGGGTTAAAACCTACAACCATGAGAGATGAAAGAAAATTTGTCTATCTTTCTTTTAATATAAAATCCTTTCTTATAATTCATAGAACTATATTGCAGGATTTATCGATTGATAGAAACTATATAGCTAGATCTATATCATATTATGATAGTTCCATTGATTTATGATATGGATTCACTCTACTTGTTAACCTAGTTTTATTTAGGTATATTTGGTAGTGAGTGTCCTTTTGGGTTAGAATTTGTTATTTATTTATTTCAAGCTTGACTTTTTAATCATCCTTTTTTCTACAACCTAAGGATTAATTATTGAATATTTAATCTAAGTTGTTATATATACATACTTTCATAATTCATTAAATGATATATCTTATCATTGCTACTAAATTTATGATTTTATTTAACTCCTAACATGACTAAGATTTTATATTATTTGTTATAAAATCAGTTGATGATACTTGAAAATAAGTTGAATTAGTAGAATTAGTGATATTGTTCCCATTTCTTCAAATACTTATTTTCCAATGTTGAGTTTTATTTCTTGTTCATAACTTAAATAACCTCCATAATTTGTCACCTCAAAACTAGATGTCCATGGTTTTATTCATGTGTGGCAACATTGAGTGCTATATGGTATAAAAACTTTGAATTCTTTGAGAGAGAAATTAAAAACTATGATGCTACATTTCACAGTGCTTGTTAATTTGGGTTATTTAAGGCATTTAGGAAGAATGATATCCTTCCCACCTATGTTCAATTCCCATAAGTGACATGTTAAGACCATATCAAGCATGTTTTTTAATAGCTCAATTCCATATATTGAAATCATATCAAATATATTATTTTAATAACTTTTAACCTTGTTATTGTAAAACTTTCAAGCATGAAAGATATCTTCTTTTACTTATTAATTGTAGAAAATACATCAGTGTTTTATCTACCATTTAAAATCTCCTTAAAAATTAAGTCAATGCACCATGAGCTCAATTATAATATTCAAAGGGAAAATATTGCTACCTTTGCTATCATCATATTGTTGGTCACAAGTTCTCAATCTAAATTTTTAGCCTAGAAAAATTTGTGGCACAATTTGTTAGGGGTATGAATTTTCATGCATCTTCATGAATATATTTCTTGAATTTAAGTTTAAAAATTTTGAATGAACTTTTATGCATCTTTATGAAATAATATTTCTTGAATTTAGCTTTAAAAACATTGTGGTTGGTAATCTGGTAAATATCATTCTCCTATCCAAAGTTAGGAGGATTCGATTATCTTTCTTATACAAAAATCCATTAGAGCTAATCGATGCAAAAATTAAGGTAAGTGATTAGTTAAATATGAGGTATCTTAAAACATGATGTCTAGGGATTCTTATGTTTTGGTGCAGGACTGAATGCATTTGTGGTGACATCCATCACTATATTTGTTGTGTAGTATTTTGTTGAACTTATTTTGATTTTATATTTCAGGTTAGAATAAAATTTAGGTAAAATAATTGATTTCACTGTTATTAATTAAATATGAGGTATCTTAAAACATGATGTCTAGGGATTCTTATGTTTTGGTGCAGGACTTAATGCATTTGTGGTGACATCCATCACTATATTTGTTGTGTAGTATTTTTTTGAACTTTTTTAGATTTTATATTTTAGGTTAGAATAACATTTAGGTAAAATAATTGATTTCACTATTATTAGCTGGATTCAAACAAATCGACAATAAAGATAAGGGTGCCTATAACATTGTGATCTCTCAATAAAGATAAGGATGCTTATAACGTTGTGATCTCTTAATAGATAAGTTTGAATTGGTTTCTTTCCAGCAATGTTTAATCTTGATAAATTGTTTTTCAATATATTTAGTAATTGAGAAGTTCTTTCAGAAATAATGATTCATTGGCTAAGTGTGTTGATATATATTTGGGCACTCAAAATAGAATGGTAAGTATGTTTTCATGTCTCATTTATCAGCACTGCACCAACATCCATTTGCATAGTTTACATGAAAGAATGATGTTATAATACCCAACATGTATAATCTCATTTTTATGGAAAATGTTTTTGTTTGAATAATAACTGGGTTGAGAATATATGGTTGGCAACACGTGAAACCTGTGGATATTTGAAATATGGTCTAAATATACATGTGTAATCCACAATATTTTGAAACTCTAAATGATGCATTCTCAAATCCTTGTGCAATAAATCTTCTTCTTACTAATTATAAGTTTGAAAAATATAACTAAATCCAACACAAGACATTATAGGTTACATTTCTGTAAGTGGTTATATACTTTTTTATGTTTTTGTTGGTTATAAATTATGTTTTGAGCGTTGATTTAAATACGGTCCATGTCATTATTCCTTAAATGAACACATAGCACTTAGTATTTTTAATATTTTCATATCCAATCTTCACATCTATTTGTTATATTGTTTTTATATTTAAGTTTGTTATTAAGAGTAGTTGAATAAAGGTTTTAGAATTTTAATTTAATTATTCTCAAAACTCGACTAATTGATTCCTTTCAATATCTTGTTTTATGGCAGCAACCTATTCATTGTATGTTTGATTCTAACAACAAACTTTCTCATAGTTTTCAGTTGCAGAGAGTGGAACTATAAAAAATTCGGCCTCACCTAGCAGCTACCACAAAACTATCTCCCACCCTTTGTCTCCATCCTAACCCTCTTTTTGATGGATCCAGGGAATGTTGATTTCAGTGTAGATGTTGATTCAACAAGTGGATTAAGATGGAGACCAACTGAACTTTTCTGTTCTCACAACAAGAGGGTTAAGATGCAGATAGAGAAAGATAGTTGTGTGACCACTACTCCACTTGAGGCCTCCGATCGAGAATAAAGGTTCAAACCCCCATGGGTTTCAACCAAAAAAAAACATTCTAAAAACAATACCTATGTATCATTATACCTTAAATGAACACACAACACTTAGGTAGGTTGAATATGTTCACACTCCAAACCTCTCATTGCAAGGATAAAGGAATACATTTTATGTGGTTATATTGTTTTTGTATGTAGTGTTTTCATTCCAAATTAAAGTTGTTGGGAGTGCTTTCATAATTTTAATTTAAATATCAATTAGCATAGCTATCGATGAGCCCAGTATTGCAACAAGAATGCTGCAACTCCCAAGGCTACCAACGTAAATTATCAACTCGGGGTTCATTCAAACTTAAGTGGTGACAACACTATATTTGCAACATGCAATGTGTCCTTCCTTCATTGATCCAATGTAATGAAGTTAATGTCATGAAATGAAATCCTAAACTAACTATAGAAATGGAAATGTTACTGTATTTGCAAGAAATGGAAATGTTTCTTGATCAAGTATAAATGCTAATCCCAATTGAAGAAATGTAAAGGTTATTATACTTTCAAAAATGTAAACATTAAGCTACTTGCAAAATATTAATATTGCATTGAAAGGAGACCGAGTCTATGGAATGCAAATAATAGTGCTTAAAATAGAAACCCTAGATTAAGAAAGACAACAAACTAATCTAACTTTCCTGAATGAAATAAAATGTAATCACTCACTGCATTCCAAAGAGGTTAGATCCATTGAAAGAGTTCACTAGATGTGTCAATCAAGAAAATCATTATTTTGTTATCTAATTCATAAATTTGTCCACTAACCATAATTGTAGAGGTGAATTATAGTGGAGAAGAGGCAAGGCTTAAGAGGTATTTGGTCTTACTCAATCATGGTTTTGGAGCCTATTGTAGTATTCAACAACGCCCATTTTAATGTATTATAAATTCCCTATGAAATTTATTATATTAAATTCGGGACCCTTCAATTTAAAATATATATATATATATATATATATATATATATATATATATATATATATATATATATATATATATATATATATATATATATTCTTATAACCAAAGTTTAATACTTAGGATTTTTTTATTAAAACCCAAGTATTAAACCTTGATCATCCAAAAAAAAACCAAATTAAATAGCCCCCAGAACCAAGAATTATACTTAAGCTTTAAAAACCTTAAGTATTAAAACAATACAGGTTATTTAATTTAAATCGTAGTGTTTTTAGATTCCCAAAGATCTAAACAACTCCTCCATACCCTATATCGCACATCCCACAATAAAAAATCCAAAGGAAAAGACTCCCCACTAACACCGAATTGCGAAATGCGATTAGATCGGATGGGTTATTAACTACGTTTATAAAATGCCCTGCATCCATGCAATCGCAGTATTCGTTATCATATAATTTCATACCCCATTACCTTAGTGATTTGCAATTTGTGATCAGGCTTGGACCCGATGGGAAATTTAATGGCAGTCCATAAAGCCCACATCCATAGGCTATTACCAATTTCGAGAGCTTAAGTATTTCCCTTCCTGATTGCGATATGTGATAAAGGCCAAACCCAATCGGACTATAAAGTCCATTCCATAAATCGTCACGTCTAGAGCTAAAGAATTTTCCAAAGTCCATATTGCTCACAAACGCCAATTGTGATATGCGATAAGGCTTGGACCCACCGAGATTATTCACTGCAATTTATATTAATATCACATCCGGGGCTTATATCACAATCGCAAAGTTCTAAAAATCTTGCCTCATGCTAATGTCGATTGTGATATGATCCTGATTGACAATTGTGATATGACATCAGTAATGATGTTAGTTCTATGTCATCTACCACATCAAATCATGATGTCATTCATGATGTCACTACCACGTCACCCAAGACCCCACAATCGCAAGTTTCATAAGGACACAACTCATAACAAATCCTTCAACCAAGTCGATTTGCAATTGCGATAGCTGGTGTTAGGTCCCTGTACTACTAGTGTAACCCCTTATTATTATTAGTGAAAACCCCTTATTATATTTTTGTGCCCATGTAGTCCCCATATTGTTATTATTGTGCCCCATGGAAGCCCACTATTGTTATTGTTGTGCCCTTACATTATTATTGTTATGTCGGCTCTCATTATTTTATGACCTCTTAGACTCCTCTATATAGAAAGGAGGTCTTGTCATTTGTATCATTGAAGAAATTTTCATTTGTGTAATGTAAAGGAGGTTTCCCCCTCAAAGAGGCTAATTTTGAAGTCATTGATCTATCATTTCTATCTTTGTGTGTGTTGGTTTCATAACATTTGGTATCAGAGCTTTGGATTCTATGGTTTCGCTGCTCCAAACAGGCCATCGTGGAATTTTTTCTATAAAATTTTCTCTGCAAAGTTTTAGAAGCTAAAAAAAAAACCCATTTGAGCTGAAATTGTTCTGAATCTCAGGTCCAATTTTCAAATATTTTCTAGCTCTATGTTCAGAGATATGATTTGAGGAATTTAAGGTTTTTGCAAGCTCCAAAATTCCATCTCAAATAGGTCATTGTGGAATTTTCGCTATAATTGTTTTTATAAGAATTTTTAGACTCTTAAATTAAAACCCATTTGATCCAAAATCATGGTGAATCTCAGGCCTGAACTACAGATCTTGTTGCCCTATAGTGTCAGAGATAAACTCCAAGACATTTAGGCTTTCTATAGGCTCTCGAATTACATCCCAAATAGGCGAGCCTGGGAAAAACGTCATAACTTTATATTTGGGAATCAGATTGAAATTTCATCAGAATTTACAGTAAGAGGATGTACAGTACATTTTTTGTATTGAGTTTAGGGCCCAATTTCAAAAAAGTGACACATGGAACTTTGTACAAGTTCGCTCTACTAAAAAAGTACATAATCAGGTCATCTTGGGAGATTGGGCATAACTCTTTCTTGGAGAATCAAATTTCAATTAGACTAGTGGCATTGGAAAGAGGAAATAGAGGTCTACTACAGGTCAAAAGGTTAGAGCTTGGAGATCCAAAATTTCAGATATACAACATATTCAAGATTGAGTTACCAAAAGAAAGAAAAATAATGACTCGAATCAAGAAAATAGAAACACCTAGTAAGCAAAATTGGATGGATGATTTGAAGAATGCGATCGAAGCTAAGATAAATAGTTTTATATGTACCATGGAAGCTAATTTTGATGGTAGGGAAGAATAATTGAAGAAAGGCATGGAATATTTGAAGAAAGAAATGGAAGGTTTGAAGGAAGGTGGAACAAAGTTGCTACAAGAAAGGCCTCCTAATGACTAGGAGAGGAAACTCATGATGAGAAAAAAATAAATGTTAATCATGATTTCATAGAATCTAACATTGGATTGAAGACCCACCATATTCCAAATATCGATATGAGAAATTTTGATAGCAAGGATCCGATAACATGGATACTACAGATGGAGAGATATTTTGATCTACATGATGTGCAACTATTACGAAAGGTACGTATTACATATTTATATTTATAACTAAATCAATTTTTATGGTATAAAGGGATCTTTTCTCGTAAACCACTTGTCACTTGGTCAATTTTCACGGAGGAAATCATAACACATTATGAAGGTACAAAGAACAACACCTTCTTTAGCCAATTGATAAATCTCAAACAAAATGGTTCAATGGCAGAGCACATTGAAGACTGCAAAAAATTGAATATAAGGGTAAATGATATTCCAAAGAAGCATAGGATTGATGTCTTCATAGGTAATTTAAAGGATAACATTCAACATGAGGTTATTCTTTAGGAATCTGATTCATTGGAGAAGGCATTCAGGCTGGAAAGAAAAGTTATGGCAACAAGAAATCCTACCACTCACAATTATAAATATGGAAGTGTTGTTGCTCCTAGCCTTCCACAACTTACAAGGTTCACACCACAAAAATTGTAAGAAAAAGGAGAAAACAACCTTTTTTACAGTTGTGATAACAAATAAACTAAAGGTCATAAGTGTGCTGAGAAGAAATTATTTTACATTGATTGTGAAGAGGAGGAAGAAAAGGATCAAGAAACATCAAAAGAAGAGGATATACATTAAGAACCAACCCCAGAGAAAGAAGAAATGAATTTGACCATATCTTGTAATGCAATGGAAGGAATTACCACTCCTCAAACTCTCCATATAGAAGGAAATATATAGAAGAAAAAGGATAACCTCACTTTCACGCAAAATCGAATGAAACAACATGCAGACCAACATCGCAGTGAAAGAAGTTTTGATATAGATGACTGGGTATTTTTATAAATACAACCATACAAACAAATGTCCCTCAAGCAAGGTAAGAAGGATAATAAATTATCACCAAAGTACTATTGTCCTTACAAGGTGCTACAAAATATTGGTACTATGGCATAGAAATTGGAGCTTCCTGCATTTTCCCAGAGTGCCCCCAGTTTTCCATGTTTCATGCTTAAATAAGGTTATAGGTGACAAGCTCCTAGTTCAAACAATATTGTCAGAACTTGACGAGGAAGGAAAAATCATATTGGAACCTTAAGTAGTCACGAAACAAGAACTCGACAACTACGAAATCAATTAATTTCAAAGCATCCCATCAAGTGGAAGAACTTACTCATTGAAGATTCCACATGGAAGGATGAGAATTTTATACAGAAGCATATAGAACTACTCAAGCATTGAGGAAAACACTTTTTGAAGGAGAGGGGCATGTTAGGTCCCTATACTACTAGTGTAACCCCTTATTGTTATTAGTGCAACCCCCTTATTATATTTTTGTGCCCATGTAGTCCCCATATTTTTATTATTGTGCCCCATAGAAGCCCACTATTGTTATTGTTGTGCCCTTACATTATTATTGTTATGTCATCTCTAATTATATTATGACCCCTTAGACTCCTATATATAGAAAGGATGTCTCGTCATTTGTATCATTAAAGAATTTCTCATTTTGTGTAATGTAAAGGAGGTTGCCCCCTCAAAGAGGCTAATTTTGAATTCATTGACCTATCTTTTCTATATTTTTACGAGTTGGTTTCATAATAGCCAGACCCGATGAGATTATTCACTCCAACTTATAAATCCCCCGCATTCATGCAATCCCAAGGATCACAGTCTCAATCCTTCCGATATCGATTGCAATATGCAAGAAGCCTCTGACCCAATAATAATTACATGTCAATTCATAAAAATATCATGTCCACGGCTATCGCAAAAGTCACAGAACTTAAGTCATCCCTGCCTTTTCCTCCCATTCCGATTGGTATTGCGATGTGCTTTAAGAAGGCCCCCTTTGGATTTTATTTCAAATACTCTAGGTTTAATCCAATTGTGATTTTTCTGAGTTTTGCCCTTGATTCTAATCCGATTGCTATTGTTTTATGATCTTCCCCAAACTCTGATTTCCCATTGCGATAAGATCGTAAAGTCTAACTTGTCTTACCATAGACCTCACTCTACATTACTCTCCATTATGGTTGTATTCAGAGTTTATTACGCTCTACATTTTTCTTGATTTCTAGCCAAACGTGATTTGTTTCAAATAAAACTTGCATATTAGTTTCATTTCTTTTCATATGATCGATTCTTTTTTTTCTTATTTGGGTTCATGACAAAAGAGGACAGTTGTGCTGACAAGTAGCAGTTCAACTAAAATAGATAGACAATCTGATGGAACAAACAAAGCTGATGAAGAGAACAAATCACTTTCAGAAACTTGTGCCAAAATATTGTTTTCCTTTAAGCATTGTTGAAGGGATATGTTTAAAGGCCCTCGATGCTCTGCACAATAGATTCAGTTGTTTTCTTCTATTTAAGGTTACTTTTTGTATAAAATAAAGGACTTCAATTTTATGAAAAAAGGCTTACAAAAGCTCACACTATTGTACTTTCATCATTTTCTCAATAGAACAACTTGAACATTGTTTAGAAATTTTCATAAAGAATTTTGATAAGTTGCATTATTGTACTCCTAGAATCATCTTTGTGGGAAGGAATAAACTATTGTTATTTCTTTTATGAGCTGAGCAAAGTGTATCTAGTATTTCTACCATTATACCTCTGTTTTTGTTCATAAGTAAATAGTAAATTTATCTTTTCAGATTGCTTATTACTCGATATTTAAAGAACAGAGCTATAGGTATTCACTACTGATCATGATGCCATTGATATTTTTATACATGTTGAGCAATTTTCTTTGATATTCTAAATGTGATATGAGTTTACACATTATTTTAATTAACTATTTAATCAAATCATCTTGAAATAGTTTCATTTCCATTGGTGTTTGAGCAATCTATATTTTCATTTACTAAGGAAAATCATTATAGACCGCATCTGCATAAAAGTTAAATAATCCTGAGTTATAGAGTATATTAATGCATATATTTTTTCCATTTAATTCATTACTGAAAATTCATCTATTTCACTTCACTATAAGCATTACACACTCATTCCATCACCTTTCATTGGGAAATTGGTCCCATACAATCCTGTCGAAGCCACTACCTAAACGGAAAAGGTGTTGTCTTAAGGTCTGAACTGGGTGGTTTTTACCCTATCTTGAAGCAATAATTTTCGAGGCCTCAACACTCCCTGGCACTAGAAGGAGGGTGTAGACAATGAATTCCAAGTAATTCCAATCCAAAATCAAAAGGCCATTCTAAGTCATTCTCCCTCCAAATCTCCTACAACTTCTATATCCCCTCCATAATCTCCTACTTTTAGATTAGGAGTTGTACAATCACATCCCAAGTCTCCTAGAATACTTCCTGAGGTAATCCCTACAAATTACACTACATAATCACTAGAAATTGGAATACATCTCCATTTCAGTAGAAAAGTCGGAATCATCTGAAGATTCTGAAGGAAGAATAACTTCTATTTTTCAAGGAACTATTGTTTTAACTCGGTCCCAAAGTGAAAATCTTGGCATCTCAACATTTGAATTTCCACTTCAATTCTAACAAATGAAAACTGATACATTAGATTCCCAAAAATCTACTAGTGAGATTACCTCATTCTCTCATTCACCAACATCTCCATTTCTTCCCTTTTCATTTCCTTTCTCTCTACCGTTCACTTCATCTATTTCCATTTCCTCTACACAAACAACTAGTGCTGCCTCAAGCATTACTATCACAACTATCAGTTCTTCTTTCATCACATCCATCTCCCCAACTGTTATAATGGAGCCTAGACCATGCTTCAATCTGGGAGTTGTTCAAATGCCAACACCACTTCATCCTCTACCAAAATATCCTAAAAGATGGCTTCCCAAATACAATCCTGATGATGGGTTACCTGCTGAAGAGAACCTTCATAACTATATGTTATTCATCAATATTAATGAAGTAGATGAAGAATACATTGTTGTTAGATTATTCCTATACACTCTTACAGGATCAGTAGGGCCTTGGTACTTTTCATTACCAACCAATTCCATTACTAGTTGGGATATTTTTGAGTAAATTTGGTGATGATCGATCAACTGCATCTCTTATCAATGACCTCTCCAATTTAAAAACCAATTTAGTGGAAAAGATAAAAGATTTCAATTCCAGATTTAAAAAATTGTTAAATAAAATGTCAACTACTTCTAGACCTGGTGTCGATGTACAAATTGAATAGTATATTTCATCTCTTCCTTCTAACGTAGGAATTTTTGTAGGTAGAGCTAATAAAAATACCTTGGTAGAAAACATGAAATAAGTTGTTTCTATAGAGAAGGGGATAAATTCCCTAGAAAAGAAAAAGGATGAGGAAGATAGAAAATTAAAAAAGAGTTACATTTAAGGATTAAGCTAAAAATAAGCACCTAAAGATCCCTTTGATCTTGAAGGCTTGAAACAAGTCCTTAAACCTTTGTCTATCGAGATGGTAGAGATCAAAAAACAAGTAGATGAATCCTCTTCCAAAAAACCTTTTATACCATTCAGAAGAAATCACCCACCTAATCCACAAACTCCAAACATCATCTTTAATGTAGAAACTGATGATGAAGATGAGGAAGAAGCAGCCTCTTCTGCTGATGTGTCCCAAGATGAACAAATAGCTTAGTTAAATGGAATGTGGGATTTTATTCTTCCTATTTCTGATAATGAAAATGAATATGAATCATTACCTATTAGCACAAGAAGCAAAGGTCTAGTTGAATCTATACATCCAATTCAATAACATAAGCCTTCAACTTCCACTGCTAAAGATAACGTTGTTGTTAAAAAATCCCATTCCACTTCTCCCCAAGTAATTCCATCTTCATCCAATTCTCCATCTTCACCCAGAACCTTAATAGTTTCAGATACTATTGAGTATAATATAGTTTAGGATATGAAGAAAATAAAAGAAAACATCTCCCTTCATGAACTCACTAAACTCAAACAACAGCAAAAATTTTTACTGAAAGAATTGAATGTAGTACTTGCTTCTCCTCTTCCTACTATTGTGGTAGCCAAAGCTTCTAATAGAATGTATATACCTCCTGGTCATTCATTTCTAGATTCCTCTAATAGGTGAAAAGTCTAACTCACATACTCTTACTTTTCTTTTGACTTTTGAAATATTTAATAAAAATGTACATAACTGCTTGGTAGATTCAGGGGCTTCTTTGAATATCATGTCATATTTAGTTTATTTGAAATTAAACATGTCACCACTGAAAAACCCAGTTCACATTTTGCAACTCGATAGGACAAAATTAAAATCATAGGAGAAATGAATTAAATTCTTATTAGATTATCTTTGAATCCTGAAGTTTGTCAAATAATTTATATACTTGTGGTTGATATCCCAGATTTCTATGGTTTAATTCTTAGTAGAGATTGGTCAGAAAAACTACATGGTTATTTTTCCATTGATTGGTCTCACTTATTATGGCTCCCATTTAATGGAAAGCCAAATCAAATTAGAATCAACTGATAAAAACAAATGAAATGTTCAGTAACATATTTTGAAGGTGAAAATGAGGCAGTAGTATTTAATAACAACATTCAAAGCACAAATGTCACCATTTCTGAGTAATTCTGTAACTCCTCAATCTAAAAATTTTCACAAACAGACTTTTCCAGATGTGTAAATATGCTAGGAAAACCATTAGTTAATTCTTTATTCTGGACATTGTATTTTGATGGGTCGAAATCAAGTGATGGTGCAAGAGCAGTTTGCATATTGATTAATCCTAAAGGTATGAAGACAATGCTAACTTGCAGATTAGAATTCGAATACACAAATAATATTGCAGAATATGAAGCATTAGTCCAAGGTATGTATAAATAAATTAACCTTGATGTTAAATACCTGCAAGTTTATGGAGATTCAGAAATTGTAATTAAACAAGTGAGAAATATGATGCATTGTATCTCTACAGACTTGAAGCATTATTAGCCTTTGGTTCAATCTCTCACTTAACATTTTTTAGCATTTAACATTTATGCTATTCCTAGGATTCAGAATGCCATTGCTGACCTTCTTGCTAACGTTGCATTAAAATTGATCCTATCCGAAGATTACAGTCCCAATAGATTTTGTATAGAATTAATCTTTAGGCCATCCATTCCCAATAATATCACCAACTGGTGGGTATTAAATGATGATGAAGACATTTTAAGCTTCTTAACTTCTAAAAAATCATACGATAACCAAATAATTGATGAGGATGAACACAATGATAAATTAAAACAGAAAATTGATGATAATCCCATACCCAAATATGTAGTTACACTTGAGGATCTCTATGATTTAAAATAAATATTTAAAAGAGTTACTAATTCAAAACTACAGAGTTCAACTTTGAGATTTGAATTAATAAATCTTGGGATAGTTTTTAAACCTCAAAACATCAATTTAGGACTTGGTCTCTCGTCTGAAGAAAGATTACCCTTCATCAATTTGTTAAAGAAATATAAGGATGTATTTTCTTGGAATTACAAAGATCTCAAAACGTTTGACACTTCTGTCATTCAACATACAATCCTGATGATATCAAATGATAAACATGTCCAACAAAAATTAAGGAAAATTCATCTGAATTTAGAAAATCAAATCAAAACATAATTGAATAAACTCCGTAAGGCTAAAATCATTTTTCCTGTTAGGCATTCCACATGGGTTTCCAACTTGGTACCTATTAGGAAGAAAAATGGTGATATCCTAATTTCTATAGATTTTAGGAATATTAATAAGGCCAGTCAAAAGGATAATTTCCCTCTACCCAATATGTAATAGATTTTACAATCAGTTGTTGGTTTCGAACTTATGCCTTTCTTTGATGGTTTCTCTAGATATAATCAAATTATGGTGCACCAAGATAATAGGCTAAAGACTGCTTTCAGAACCAAATGGGTAACTTATGCCTACCAAAAAATGCCATTCAGTTTAATAAATGCAGGGGCCACTTTCTAGTGAGCCATGGATCTAAATTTCAAAGGTCTATTAAACAAAAACGGTTGTTGTTTATTTGGATGACGTTACTATTTATTCAAAGAATAGAAATATTCATTTAGAGGACTTAAAAAAAAAAATTGAACACAGTAGAAAATATGGGATTTTATTAAATCCAAGAAAGTCTTTTTTCGCTCTTAGTGAAGGGAAACTTTTAGGATTCCTTGTGTCAAAAAAAGGAATTTACATTGACCCTGATAGAATAAAAGAAGTTTCATAAATTTCTCCACCATATAACAAATAAAACATGCAATCATTTTTTGGACAAATCAATTTTGTCAAAAGTTTTTTCCTTGATTTGTCACAAATGATTTTGTCGTTACAGCAAATGATTAAGAAATATGCAGCTTTTAAATAGGGTCATTATGAAAAGAAAGCATTTGATTTAATCAAACAGGAAATTATTGATGATCCTTCTTTAAATACTCTGAATTTCTCCAATCATTTCATCATATATACCTTCGCTTTTTCAACATCTTATGTTATTGTTTTGACACAAATTTATAATCATAAAATTGAAGCACCCATCTCATTTTTTAGTTCAAATTTCTAGGGCGCTGATTTGAATTATTCAAAAGTAGAAAAACAAGCATATGCTGTATATAAATCTGTAAAGAATTTTAGACCGTTTCTCTTATAAACACACACGAAAGTAATAGTCCCATTCCCAGCAGTGAGAAAATTACTAATGCAAGAAGAATTAGGATAAAAGAGAAAAAAATTGGGTAGTAGTTGTGTAGGAATATGATATAAAAAAAAAATAGCCAAAATTGTTAGAGAGAAAGGTTTTTGCAAGCTGCTTACAGGAGAATCCAACATACCAGTCGAAGGGGACACAGGTAGTAATGAACACATTTCTGAGGTAAGCGTAATTGATGTTGATTCCCAATATGTTGATTTAATTTTTAATTTAAAAAATGGATATGCTCCTCCTGAACTCAATTATAAAAGAAAAAGAGCTTTACGATTAAAAGAAAAAAATTATGAGATTGTTGATAATGTGTTATTGAGAAGAAACTATGATTCCATATTCTTAAGATGCTTAGAAAAGTTTGAAGCACAAACAGTTTTGCAAGAACTTCACGATGGACCAACACGTGGACATTTTGGAGGAGATACTACAACACACAATATCTTACATGTTGGATCCTACTGGCCCATTCTATTCAAAGATACCCATGCATATGTGAGAAAATGAAAAACATTCCAAACTGCTTCAGGAAGACAAAGGAAACCAGCTTTGCCTCTGTAGCCAGTCAATGTCAAACAACCTTTACAACAATGGGGACTGCATATCATAAGTGAGATCATTCCTCATTCTCCTAAACATCATAAATATATTCTCACTGCTACAGATTACTTTGCTAAGTGGGTGGAAGAAATTCCGCTAAGGGTAGTCAATTCTGAATCTATTATTGAGTTTATTGATCAATTTATCATTATAAGATTTGTTTTTCCTTCTACACTTATATTTGACAATGCATCTTATTTTTCGAGTACCAGTATGATTGAATTTGCAATTAGGAGAGGTTTTAAACTCAAATATTTTTATGATTACTACCCCAAGGAAATGGTTTGGCATAATCAACTAATAAAAATCTCCTTAGAATAATCAAAAGAACTATAGATCAAAATCAAAGAAACTAGCACAAAGATTTAATATTTTCTCTATGGGATGATAGGATAACTTAGAAGGCCTCTATAGGCACTTCTCCTTTTGACCTAGTCTATGGGAAGGAAGCCATCATTCCATCACATTTATCTCTTCCTTCATTAGCCCTAGTTCATTTCATTGAAGAAACACCTTCTTCTTTCTTACAATTAAGAAATTCACAAATCCTAAAACTAGAAGAAGAAAGGGAAAAGACCAAACTCACACATGCCAAACATCAAATAGATGGTGAAATCTTCTTTTGATGCAAGTTCAGTCACACAAACATCCTTCCAAGTTGGAGATCTAATTCTAAAGTGGGACAAAGCACAAGAATAAAGAGGGAAACATTCCAAATTTCAAAAATTATGGCTTGGTCCATTTCAAATTGTTGAACAGATAAGCCCATCTACATTTATACTTCATGATTTATCAAGAAAGAGAGATTATCTTCCTGTAAATGGGCTCATCTTAAAGAAATTATTTTCCTAATTAAAAAAAAATAGAGAAGAAGAATAAAGAATAAAATCTGTAAAAAATCACTTCCTTGTACATCCCGCTGCAATTTATTTTCCTTTTTACATATTTTATTAATAAAATGTTAAATAGTACTCTATTGACTTTTCAAACATCTCTTAAAGTTATTTTTATTTTTTCATTTTGAAGATAGGAATTTTTAAGAAGTGATTACCAAAATTGAAAATTAGATAAAAATTATAGAACTCTGAAAATATTTTTCATTAAGTCATAAAATATTTAAAAACCTCAAAAATTATTTCATTTTACTCTAGCTTCAGTCAAAAAATGTTATCCTTAAAAAGTAAAGAATGTCTTACTACTAAAACACTTTCAACTCAAAATTGTCATCCAAAACTCTTAAGAAGTCAACAATCCTCCCCATCCATTAAAAAGGAAATTTTTAGAGTGTAATTCTAAAATATAATAAATCTAAAAATATAAGGGGTCTCATCATGAGCCTTCTTACCATGTTCATAGGGAATCAATTAAACTAACATTAGCACTCTGAACACCAAATCAAGGTAATGGTTTACAATTTTTAATTATAAGACAAGGGGTCTCATCACGAGCCAGCTTGTTCAGTTTAATTATTACAGGTTAATGACATTGTCGTTATCTCGCCACCAAACTAGGACAATGGCTTTTTAACATCAAAAAAAAAATTTACCTCTAATTATTTCACTATTAAATGGATGGGACACTGGATTGTTGTTGGTTAAAAGGTAACTCTTTTGAGGCTATGAATGCCTACTAGCAGCAGTGGCTCTACCTGTGACAAACGAGTACATTTTAAGGTAAGTCGTAAAAGGCCCCCTACTTTATTTTTATAAACTACTTAATGGTTGATACAAGTAAATATGTGCTTTTTCATTCACAAAAGGTTTTTAAAAGAGATTTCAAGTTAATGAGTTTTACAGTTAGAGTAATTTTATTATCTAGATGTTTCGAAAAGCAGTTTTCACTTCTTAAATTAGTTTTATTGATTATTTTTTTTAAATCATTTATTAGAGATAACTGGTTCTTCTAGTGAATCACCATTTGTTGTACTATTCAACAACCCCCATTTTAATGTATTATAAATTTCATATGAAATTTATTATATTAAAATAGGGACCCTTCAATTTAAAAAAAAAAAATTCTTACAATCAAAGTTTAATACTTAGGCTTTTTGTTGAAATATGGCAACAAGAATATTCCAATTTAATTTGTCCTTCAATTAAATTGTGAATTAAAGTCAAATTTAGTCTTAATAGCTACTTGAAAATAATTAATTAATTTATTTTAAATTAATTAGTTGGAGAAATTCAAGTTAGAAGTCTTTCTAAAGTAATGCAAGAGTTATCCCTTAAATTAAGGAGATAAGATTGAGTTATATCTGAGTTGTAATTAGTTAACTCAATTTACTAAGTTAAGTCTAGTTAAATTAGTTCCAAACTATTTGAGGAACTAATGGTTAGTTAACAGTCAGTTGATGCAATAATGCACTCAAATAGTGCTACTCTAGTTAACTAAAGATTCTGTCATCAGAAACTTGTGCATGTCTATTTTGAGAAAGACCCAGTTGAGATTAAAGTTCAAGGATAGTGTACTATCAGTTACATGTGTTTTTTCATGGAGAAAACTCATGCATGTAGTCAAGGATTTATCCTTGAGGATTGCGTAGTTTTGATGAAAGGGTTTTCCACTTGGTAAGAGAGAATCATCCACAAGGAACAGCGTAAGGAAATAGGAGCTTGGAGGGCAGAGAGGAAGGCTGGAGAGAAGCCAAGATTGCTTGTGAGCTTCTGTGAGGATTGTTCTGAGAGTTGGTTAGCTGTGAGAGTTAAGGCTTGTATAATTCCTATGTATTTCCACCATGTATGATAATACAATAGTGTGGGGTTTTTAGCTGAGGCTTTCCCCAAAGTACTTTCATGTGTATTGTGCCATTGCTTCTTCTTCTTCTAGTTATATTGTTCAGCTTGATATTTAAGCTTCCTCAAATTGATAGTATAAGTAGGTTAAAGTGTTCTGCTTTTATTTATATTGCATTATCAGGTTAACCTGCACAGATTTTCTACACTTTTTTTATTAAAACCTAAGTATTAAACCTTGATTATCCAAAAAAAACCAAATTAAATAGCCCCCAGAAACAAGACTTACTTAAGCTTTAAAAACCTTAAGTATTAAAAAATATGGGTTATTTAATTTAAATCAGAGTTTTTTTTAAATTCTCAAAGATCCAAACAACTCTGCCATACCCTGCATCGCACAACCCATAATAAAAAATCCAAAGTCAAAGACTCTTCGCTAACACCAAACTATGAAATGTGATTGGACAGGACTCGAACGAGTTATTAATTGCATTTCTAAAAGACCCCATGTCCCCTGCAATCGCAGTATCCACTATCATATAAGTCTATGCCCCATTACCTTTTCGATTTGCAATCTGTAATCAGGCTCATACCTGATGAGAAAGTTAATGACAATCCATAAAATCCCAAATCTGTAGGCTATTGCAAATTTCAAAATCTTAAGTCCCGCCCCTTCTCGATTGTGATATGCGATAAAGCCCGACCCGAGGGGATTATAAAATCCATTCCATAAATCCCTGCATCTGGAGCTATCGCATTTTCCAAAGTCCATACTGCCCCTAAAAGCCGATTGCGATATGCGATAAGTCCTGGACCTGTCAGGATTGTTTACTGCAATTTATATTAATATTGTGTATGGGGCTTATATCACAATCGCAAAGTTCTAAAAATCATGCATCATGCTAATTTCGATTATGATATGATCTCGGCTGCCAATTGCAGTATGACATCAACAGTGACGTCAGTTCTATATCATCTGCTACATCATCTGCCACGTCACATCATGATTTCATTCAAGACGTCACTGCCACGTCACCCCGTGACCCTGCAATTGCAAGTTTCATAGGGACACGACTTATAACAAACCCTTCACCCCAGCCGATTTGCAATTATGATAGCTGGACCCAAGAGTATTATTCACTCCAACTTATAAATCCCTCGCATCCATGAAATCGCAAGAATCACAGTCTCAATCCATCTGATGCCGATTACGATATGTGATAAGCCTCGGACTCGATAAGAATTACATGTCAATTCATAAAATTCTCTCGTTCACTCTATCGCAAAAGTCATAGAAACTAAGCCATTCCTACCTTTTCTACCCATTTCGATTGTGATTGCGATGTGATTTACGAAGGCCCCCTTTGGATTTTATTTGGAATACTCCCAGTCTAATCCGATTGCAATTTTTCTGAGTTTTGCCCCTGATTCTAATCCAATTGCTATTATTTTATGATTTGCCCCAAACTCTAATTTCTAATTACGATAAGACCATAAAGTCCAACTTGTCTTACCACACACCTCACTCTGCATTACTCTCCATGATGGTTGTATTCGGAATATATTACGCTCTACTTTTTTCCTGATTTCCTACAAAATGTGATTTGTTTCAAATAAAACTTACTTATCAATTTCATTTATTTCCAGCTTATCGATTCCTGTTTTTCTTGTTCAGGCTCATGATAGAAGAGGAAATTTGTGCTAAAAAACAGAAATTCAACTCAAATAGATAGATAAGCATCCAAATAATCCGATGGAACAAACAAAGTTGATGAAGACAACAAATCACTTTCAGAAACTTCTACCAAAATATTATTTTCCTTTAGCCGTTATTAATGGGATCTATTTAAAGGCCCTCAATGCTCTACACAATAGATTTAGTTCTTTTCTGTTATTTAAGCTTACTTTTTGTATGAAATAAAGGTCATGAATTTTATGATAAAAGTCTTATGAAAGCTCTCACTATTGTACTTTCATCCTTTTCTCAATAGAATGACTGGAACATTGTTTATGAATTTTCATCAATAATTTTGAGAAGTTGTATTATTGTACTCCTGGAATCATCTTTGTGGGAAGGAATAAACTATTTCTATTTATTTTATGAGCTAAGCGAAGTGTATCTGGTATTTCTACCATTATACCTCTATTTTTGTTCATAAGTGAATAGTAAATTTATCTTTTCAGATTGCTTATTACTTGATATTTAAATAATAGTGCTACATGTATTCACTATTGATCATGTTATCATTGATATTTTTATACATGTTAAGAAATTTTCTTTGATATTCTAAATGCGATATGAGTTTACACATCATTTTGATCAACTATTTAATCAAACTAATCATCTTGAAATAATTTCATTTCCATTGGTGTTTGAGCAATCTATATTTTCATATACTAAGGAAAATCATTATAGATCGCATCTAGATAAAAGTTAAATAATATCGGGTTATAGAGTAGATTAATGCATATATTTTTTCCATTTAATTAATTACTCAAAATCCATCTATTTCACTTCACTATAAGCATTACACACTCATTCAATCACCTTTCATTGGGAAACTGGTCCCATAAAATCCAGTCAGATCCACTACCTAAATGGAAAAGGAGTTGTCTTAAGGTCCGGACTGGGTGGTTTTTCCCCTGTGTTGAAGCAGCGATTTTTGAGGCCTCAACGAAGCCTAAGAGTTATTATTGAAGGCTAGGAGCCAAAAATAAACCTTCAAGGATATTTTTGGTCAAGTTTGGAGGTCATTTCCATGGTGTTGTATGATGGTACATGATTGCTACAGGGTTGCTACAAGATGCTACAGAATTGCCCTGTTTTTCTATAGGATTGGATCCATGAGCATTCTAAGTGTGCTAAATATTATCCAAAGGTTTGAAATGGTAGTGGAAGGTAGGAGAAGTTTTATTTTTCCCTTGTCAAGATGAGTACCCTTCAGGAGCCCATCTTGCATAAGGAACAATGCACACGATGGTCTTCAACAAACCAGAAATGTGCTCTCGGGGAACAGTGTTTTGGAGGAGTTGTTGAGGTAGAAAGAAGGATCTAGTGGTAGAAAAATGAGTGTGAATGACAAAATTTAACCCTGTAATTCAATATTATCACCTGCACACTAGAAAAAGGTTATGATTTTTATACTTGAAAGGACTAAATGCCTAGTCTATCAGCTCATCTATCCTCTTCTTTTTCTCACCAACAACCAAGAAAATCAAATGAAAATTATATCAGGTGTATTTTTTATTAAGTAGGATATACTAGGACTCCAATCCAAGTGAAATAACTCAGAAATAACCTTATTAACATGTGCTAAAAAATAGTAGAAAATTACGACTCCAAAAACTAGAAATTCAATAATCAATGAGTTAGTTATCCTATCAAATGCCTAACTTAATCAAGTAAAAATTATATGGGGTAAATTTTTTTATTACTTGAATGTTTTTAGGACTTAATCCAACTAGAATCAACTCAAAATAGCCTCGTTAACATGTGCTAAAAAAGTAGCAGAAAATTACTACTATTTCGCTACAAGAGATTTCCAAAAATTCTAGATTTGTGAACTAGTAAACCAATCCAAGTAGCTCAATGATGAATATGAATTTTCAAATTTGTTATAAGGATGAATCATGACTCTGTAAATAAATTTCAAATCAACTCACTTCAATCATTTAACCAATATGACCTACAAAAAAAGAAACATTGATAGTAAATGCAGAAATAAGAGATACAAGTGATAAAGGCATTCAAAGGAAACAAAGAAATTGTAAAGCAGGGATATGGGGCTCCTAGGATGGCCAATTCCAACTATACTCAGATTCCTATGAAGTAAACGAAGCTTTAGAAGCTAAAAATAACACCAAACTTCATTATTAGGGTCAATCCAAGTACATCCCTACTAGAAATGAAAGTGGAGCTCCTAAATAACAAGTTTTCTCCACAAGAAGACTAATAAATGCATGCCCCTAGAGGAAAATTCGAATTTGTACTTATAAAAATTGATGGGGAATCATCCTCCTTGAAAGGAGCCATCTTTCCCCTCCAAAATCCCTCAAAATGTGGATCTAGTTCCCAACACTAAGAATCTTCATTAAATGATAGGGAATGCATTCCTAGATTTTCTCAATTAGTGTAGCTCTAGATTTTGTCAATAATTTCATGATAAATTGTTCATTTATTATATAATATTTGTCCATAATGTATTAGGGAGAAATTCCCTATATTATATGATTCAGAATTTACTCAATATTCTTTCAATATTCTGCAAAAATAAATAATATTAGGCACATAATATGCAATTATCTCTAAACCTTACTAAGAACATATTAAATCTAAATAAACATTATTAAGTGTAGAAAGAGAGATTTAATATAGCCTTTATGTACCTAATAAAGGTTAGGTTGGCCTTAATTTGTGTCTAATTTGGAGTCCCATCATACCCACATACTGAAATTGTTGCTCATCCTCTGAGCAACCTATCCATCTTCTTACCCTGTTGTTCTTCTTTTATGCCTCAAATGAATTTTCATTCAATTCCCTTCCTTAGCCCATTTTTCTTTGAGAAAAATGGCATATTATTTGTATGGATTCCTACATTGGATGTCCTTCATGGACAAACTTGCCATGGTGGCAAGTTGTGCCTCCTTTTCCTGTAGTTTCTCTCTCAGCCTCTTGTTTTCTAACTGCAGTTGCTCCTTCATGATTGATTCCTTTAGCCTCAAGCCAACCAATTCATTACCCATTTGTTTCACCTTTTCCTCCATCAAGCAAAAATCCTCTACTTTCTTGAATTTTTCAATTTGCATCCACTGGAGAGTTATGCCTCTCTATTTTTCTAACTCAAACAAGAGGGGAATTGCAAACTTTGTAGGTATAATTCTTCCCCCTTCAATAAAATTGTAATATGATCCAAGATCAGGATGTGAAGTGGGCTCTTGGAGTCCTTATGGACCTTATCCCTCCTCTTGAGTTGTTTTTCTCTCTTCCTATAACACTTTTTCTTCATCTTGTATCAACTTTGTTCTTTCCTGTAGCAGTTATGTTCCTTCTTGTAGCAGCTTTGCTTTCTCCTATAGCATCTGTGTTTTCACCCTTGCCATTTCCTTTGAATATTTCCTTGCTTCCCAAGTCTCTAGTGGCTGTTATAAGTGAATTTTGTCTTCATGTAGCCACTATGTGAGCTTCTTGTAGCATATTGTCTTAATTCTGTAGCAGTTTGTTATGATCCTATAACAACTTCTTCTAATCCTGTAACACACAACCTGAATCTTATAGAGACTAATATTTGCATGCAAAGAGTTGGTGGGTCCACCTCTTTATTTATTATTATTATTATTATTATTATTATTATTATTATTCAATTTTTTTCTCTTTTTTTCATTGCATGAAAAATAAACTCTGATTGCTTTGAGTTAACTGAGGCAAACCCATTTCTTCACTTTTAACTCATTTATATCCCACACATGTGGGTGTCCTTTGGAGAAAATTAAAGTGACTTGCTAATAAGATCGAGGCTTCCTAGTATTAAATTTGGCTATAAAAGACCTTTCCTTCTCACATTTTTAATGTTTGCTCATGCTAGAATAGGTTTGAAGGGTGATGTTAAAGAGTTGCATACATGTGTCTTACCATTCATTTTTTCTTGTGTAGGATGTTTTTGTAGATGCGGAGGTTGTCTTTGATGATCCTGAAGTTGCATGTGATAATATGTTGGAGCTCGTACTATTGATAGCCTTGAATATGGAGGTCTTCTAGGTTTTTTGTTTTTGTTGTTGCTCCTTCACATCCCTTGCGAAAGTATTTTTATTGAGATGCTCATGATGTGAGTGTTGTATCTAATTATCGACTTGTTGATGCTTGCATGAGGATGCTAGAACATTGATGAAGCTATTGGAATTCTCTTTGAGGTACAAAATGTCACTTTCATCAATTGTTTTTCATTGGATCAAATATTTTCATTGTTGATTGAAGTTCCGTGATTCATGTGATCAAAATATATGTGCTAGCATGGATCAAAGGGTGTTGTTGGAGATGAGCAGTGAGCCTATAGCAACATTGCAGAAGTTTTGTGGCTGCCCAAGATCAAGGAGATGATCCCTCAATACTTCATGATGGTCAATTCTTCATTTTGAAGCTTCAAATGCTTTTGGCTATGATCTTGGAGGGCTTGTATAGACTACTATAGGATTGGGTTCTTTCCTTTAACAATCACCTAAACCCATTTATGATCACAATAAAATTCACACAATGTGTCCAAAAACTATGATAATTCATGTTAAACTCATGGATAAGGGCTATAAGCTTTGGTTGTGGTGAAAATAATGAAAGAAGTGGTAGAAATGGAGTTTTTTTTATGGACATAGATGATTATTTGGGTGGAGAAGTGACAAATTAGTGTGGATAATGGGTGATGGTGGTGTGGCGGACATCTCCTTTCATTCCCCCATGGAAAACATAGGATTTGGACCCTTTTTCCATGTTGATCACATTCTTGTAGCAATTTTGGTCAATCTTGTAGCACTACAGGATAATTCTGTAGTAGACTTGTTTAATCCATATGTCTCAAATGGTAGATTGGATTCATTTTAATTTTTTTGAGCATGTTCCCATCATCCTCATGAATCTCCCCATAAAATATATTGGAAAATAGATGTCGTAATATTGAGAAAAAATGGAAATGATTGTAGGTGATGGTGGTCGATTTCTCAAAAAATATGCACTGGAATTTGCTAAATTTTCTTGAGCATGTTACTATCATTAATATGCATATACCCATGAAACAACTCGGCCAACAAATGCATGATTTTCGAGATTTAATAAAAACAATTTATGCTCTATGTATTTTGAAAATTTCGTAGCAAAACATAACGCTCTTGTAGCATCTCAGCATAGCAAGAAAAATGAGTGGGAAAGACTTGGGAATGATTGATGAAGGTTGTGTATGGTTAGGAAATGGATGAGAGTGATGTGGGAAAGCTACCTAGTTCCTCTAAAGATGCATTCATTGGGATTGGAGCCAAATCTACAAGATGACATGTTTATTCTATTTTGATTATTTTCCTGCACATTCATCATCATAAAAAGGACATTTCCTATGTGCATTTTTCTTTTTCTCTTCTTTTTTATTTTTATTTTTTTCTCTTTTTTCCCTAGGCATACTAGTTTCCTCAATGAGGTTTTCAACCAAAAGTTATACCTAGGTGCCTCAGAAGAGGTTCTTAAGTAGGATCTTTTTCTATTTTTTTCTCTTTTTTCCAACCCATTAACCACCTGCCACATGGATGTTTTCAATTAATGAGCCAATCTCAAGCACCTCAAAGTAGGTTTTCACCTGAGATTTTATTTTTCTTTTCTTTCCTTTTTTATTTCTTTTTTCCTATTCCACTCTACTTTTAAAAAGAAAATATATTTCAAGTATAAGGATACTTCCAATGGAGCCATGTGCCTATCAAGATGACAGATAAAATCATGTGTAGGCTTGAAAAATGTGCTTTGATTTTTGGTTTGTGTTATATTCTTTCCACGTAGTTAACATGGGGTTTAAGGGGCACCCGTAACCCCACTTTATGGAGTCCGAGGCAGCACCCCGGAAAATTTTGGTTATGGACCCTATGTTAGGTTAGGTGGAGCCACCTATGGTTTTATGCATGATTTTCAGACATGTTTTTTGGACGCGATGGTTTTTAGTCCATGGTATTGGATGCTTTGGCATGTATAAATATGTATTGTAACATTGAAAGGAACATAATGAAAAATCAAGCTGGTAGTCCCAATTTTGGGATCCAGGGGAAAATCTCTGTGTATATGTGTTTTTTGTGTTCTGCTCTTGCATTATTTATTTTCTGTGTTTTAGAATTCGTATCAGAATTTGTATGCAGGTAATTTCTGTATGGGGTTAAAACCTACATTTGGTATCAGAGTATATTTGGCTTCAAGGGGACGCCTTTGTTGCTGAGGGGATTCGCTCGGGCCTGTGGTAAACCCTGTTCAGTGGTAGATCTGTGAGATCAATTATGGTGGTGAAAGAAGATGGCAAGTAGTGGAAAGATAGAGATCGAGAAATTTAATGGTCAGAGTTTTGAGTTGTGGAAAATCAAGATGGAGGATCTGTTGGTGGATAAAGATTAGTGGATCGTCGTAGATCTGGGTACTAAACCAACAGGAGTGTCTGATGAAGAATGGAAGAAGTTGGATTGGAAGGCAAAGAGCACAATACGATTATGTGTCTCAGATTCAGTATTGCTGAATGTATCAGGGGAAGCTACGACAAAGGCTTTGTGGGAAAAGTTAGGGACTTGTACCAATATAAGTCTCTGGTGAATAAATTGTTCCTGCAGAAAAAGCTGTATAACCTGAGGATGAAAGATGGAGACTGGGTGAAAGAGCATCTGAACGCATTTAATACTGTGGTAAGTCAGTTAGCATCTGTTGATATTAAAATTTCATATGAAGATAAGTGCATTAGTTTGTTGTGATCTCTACCAGATTCGTGGGATAGTCTAGTTATTGCAATAAGTAGCAATGCAACTGCCTTGCAGTTTGATGAAATATCTCAGCCTTGCTGACAGAGGAGATGAGATGGAAAAATATGGAGAGCCAAAATGGTGATGCCTTGTCTGTATGAGGACGGTCCCAGAACAGAAACAAAAATAAGTCATTGAGTGGGAGATCTAAATCTAGAGGGAGATCTAAATCTCTAGGAAAACCTATAAAGGTGGTGTGTTGGAAATGCAAAAAGAAAGGCCACTTCAAAAGGGACTGTAAATCTAAATCTCTTGACAAAGGAAAGGGATCTAATGAGGCTCCTTCTACAGAGGTGAAAACCACCTCAGATGAAGGTGGGGATGTGTACTTGGCTTCTTCAAGTACACATGTAGATCATGAGGCATGGTTGATTGACTTAGGTGCATCCTTTCACTTCACTCCCCATAGAGAGTGGTTCTGTGAGTATGAGAAATATGATGGTGGTGACGTCTTCTTCGAGGATGACAGGAAGGCTAGAATCATTTGTCGTGGAAAATTAAAGTTGAAGCTACAAGGTGGAAGGGTTAGAACACTTCCAGGTGTTCTGCATATTCATGTATTAGCTAGAAATATAATTTCTGTTAGTAAGCTAGATGATGCAGGTGTAAAAACAGTGTTCGAGAAGGATACCTTCAAGATGGTTCGGGGAGCACTGGTATTGATGCGGGGAGTTCGTATTGGAACTCTGTACAAGCTGCAAGGTAGCATTGTTGTTGATGGGTGCAACAGTTCCGTGGTTCCTGAAAGTGGAATAGAAAATCTAGTGGTCTCTGGAGAAAATACCATGTTGTGGCATCAAAGGCTTGGACATATCGGAGAGAAGGGCCTTCAAATACTTCATGGTAAAGGTATGGTAGAAGGTATGAGTAATAGCTCTTTGGATTTTTATTTATGTGAAAATTGTGTATATGGGAAGTAGAATCGGGTGAGTTTCCCCTCTGGTAGTAAGAGGGTGAAATAGATATTAGAACTTGTGCACAGTGATGTGATTGGACCTGTGAAGGTTCCATCACTGGGTAAGTATGTGTAGTATGTATCAATTATAGAAGACTTTTCAAGGAATACATGGATATATTTCATTAAGAAGAAATCTAAAGCCTTTGACAGGTTTAAAGAATTTAAGGCTTTCGTGGAAAATCAGATAGAGAAGAAGATAAAGGTGCTGAGGACAGATAATGGTGGAGGGTTTTGCAGCAAGGAATTTGAAGAATTTTGTAAGAAGTGTGGTATAGCACGACAGAAGACTACTCCATATACACCTCAGCAAAATGGAGTTGCAGAAAGAATGAATAAGACGTTGATGGAAAGGGCAAGAAGCATGCTCAACGGTGCCAGGTTAGGATAGGAATTTTGGGTAGAGGCAGTGGATACTGCATGTTACCTGGTAAATAGGTCACCTTCATCAGCGTTGGAGGATAAGACTCCACAAGAGGTATGGACTGGTAAGAAACCTTCTCTTTCACATCTGAGGGTATTTGGATGTGATGCATATGTACATGTTCCAAAGGAGAAAAGAACCAAGTTGGATAGTAAATTTGAAAAGTGCATCTTTATTGGGTATAAGGATGGTTTAAAGGGTTATAAGCTTTGGAACCCAATAACAAGGAAGGTTGTGTATAGCCGAGATGTGGTGTTCAGAGAGTTGAAAGATGTTATTAAACATGAAGTCCAACCAAAGGAACCTGAGAAGATAGAGCTTGAGCTAAAGGAGGAAGAATCAGACTCTACAGTAGAGGAGGAATCAAAATATGAAGAGCCACAAACTCTAGCTGTGAGAAAATCAGTTCGAGAAAGAAGGCAGCCAGAAAGGTATAGTGCATCTGCTTTCCATTCAAATTTTGATTTTTCTGTTACTAATGATGATCCTAGAACTGTGAAGGAAGCAGTGGATTTAGAGGATGGAAAACTTTGGAAAGAGGCCATGGTTGATGAAATGGCATCTTTGCATAAAAATGAGGCTTGGGATCTGGTGGAGTTGCTAGCTAGAAGGAAACCCATTGGCAGCAAATGGGTGTTCAAAAAGAAGACAAATGCAGAAAGAAAAGGGGAGAAATACAAAGCTTGGTTGGTAGCAAAAGGCTATTCCCAGGTGTCGGGAATTGATTTTGGTGATATTTTTTCTCGTGTTGCCAAGTCAACTTCTATTAGATTACTTTTATCTGTTGTTGTTGCTTTTGATTTTGAGGTTGAACAGATGGATGTGAAGACAAAATTTCTTCATGGGGATCTGAAAGAGGAGATCTACATGAAGCAACCTGGAGGTTTTGCAGTGAAGGGTAATAAAGAACTGGTATGTAAGTTAAAGAAGTCTCTATATGGGTTAAAACAGTCACCAAGGATGTGGTATCAGAAATTTGATACATTTATACAGGGACTTGGCTTCACCAGAAGCAAAGCAGATCACTATGTATATTTTAAATTAATTGGTGACCATGTTATTTATCTAGTCTTGTATGTGGATGATATGTTGTTGGTTGGAAATGACAAAGAAGTTATCCAGGATTTGAAGACCCAATTGTCCTCCAAATTTGACATGAAAGATCTTGGTGCTGCAAACTATATTTTGGGCATGGAAATTAAAAGAGATCGAGCAAAGAGGAATCTCTGGTTAAACCAGAGGAAGTATGCCAAGACAATATTGCAGAGGTTTAATATGCAGGATAGTAAACCATTGAAGGTTCCTATTCCTATAGGTGTGAGGTTATCTGTTGAACAGTGTCCCAAGACACAAGAAGAGGAAGAGGACATGTCCCGTGTTCCATATGCAAGTGCAGTCGGTAGCCTGTTGTATGCAATGGTTTGTACTAGACTAGACATTGCACATGCAGTGGGAGTATTGAGCACGTTTATGTCAAAACCAAGGAAGGAGCACTGGACAGTAGTGAAGCAGGTTTTCAGGTATTTACGTGGCACTAGTGATTATGGTTTGTGCTACCAAGGAAGGCCACGATTCAACAGAGTGTTGGATATTCATGGCTTTGTTGATGTAGACTAGGCTGGAGATATGGATCAAAGAAGATCTACAAGTGGGTATGTGTTTAACCTATTTGGAGGTGCAGTCAGTTGGATGAGTAACAAACAATATGTAGTGGCACTGTCAACTACAAAGGAAAAATGCATGGTAGCCACTCATGCAAGCAAGGAAGTAGTTTGGTTGTAGAGATTGTGTTCAAGTATGGGGTTAGTGCAGGAAGCTATAAGGATAGACTGTGATAGCCAAAGTGCAATTTTCTTGGCAAAGAACCCCGCATATCATTCAAGGACAAAGCACATTGATGTTCGGTATCACTTTGTGAGGGATATCATAGAAGACGAAATGGTGTTGTTGGTAAAGGTGGACACTTTGAAGAATATTGCAGATGCATTGACAAAATCTGTGAGCTCTGAGAAGTTCTCTTGGTGTAGAGAGATAGTGGGCATTTCAGAGCTAGAAAAATGACTAAGCTCTCTTGTGGACCCCTGTGGAAAGAAAACAACAAGTGGGAGAATGTTGGTTTGTGTTATATTCTTTCCACGTAGTTAATAGGGGGTTTGAGGGGCACCCGTAACCCCACTTTATGGGGTCCAGGGCAGCACCTTGGAAAATTTTGGTTCTGGACCCTATGTTAGGTTGGGCGAACCCACCTATGGTTTTGTGCATGATTTTCACACATGTTTTTTGGACGCGATGGTTTTTGTTCCATGGTATTAGATACTTCGGCATGTATAAATATGTATTGTAACATTGAAAGGAACATAATGAAAGTTCAAGCTAGTAGTCTCGGTTTTCGGATCCAGGGTAAAATCTCTGTATATGTGTGTTTTATGTGTTCTTCTCTCGCATTATTTATTTTCTGTGTTTTAGAATTCGTATGTAGAATTTGTATGCAGGTAATTTCTGTACGGGGTTAAAACCTACATTGACATGTACCCAAATATGAGAGACTAGCTGCTTTGACTAACATGAGATCAGGAATTGTTGAAGAAGAGTGTGGTGTTGCAACTTAGTGATTGTATGGAACCAGATTTCAATATAGTTGTGATGCCCATGGTTCACTTACTTATTTAAATCGTCCTGTATGACTTATTCATCCATGAAATTCATATCTTCTTCTTTTTTATGATTATTCTCTTGAACACATAGAGGATATGATAGTAATAATAATGGAACTTCCTTAATATTTGATTCTAATGTCTACTCTCCATCAAATGCAATCCATGATTCTTTGGTCCCCTCATTTCAATGTTGTCCTTCAGTGACATCAAGAGAATCTCTTTTTCGTGATATTCTTCCTATCATAATATGAATACCATTCAAGGCACGAGTATTTGTTTGGAAGTATTGTACATCAACATTGTAAGTGGGTTGAGCTACTTCATTATTTGGGTTTGGAAATAGTGGTATAGGTAGTTGAGTGGGAGTGGATCTTTGAGATGGATGTGGTTGTGGTGGAGCTGGATGGTAGGGATAACATGGAGTTGGTTATGGAGGATATTGAGGAAAATATTAATGATATGATGGATTTCTCCCATAAGGTCCTTGCCAACCCTGTTTCCAAGATTGGTTTTGGGGTTGAGAGGGCCAAGGTTGCCAAGGAAAGGTTGTGTTCCAATTACTTTGAGATGGATGTGCACAACGTTAATATTTTTAATTAGGTTTTTACATCATACCAAATTTGCTAGCTTTCCATCGTCTTCTTGGAGTGACATAACAAATCTTCTTTGGTATTTGATTCACTCAACTACCCTCTTGGTAAACTTCCTTCAACCTTGGTAATGATGGGAAATATTTAGTAGCATGTAATTCTACACAGATAACACAAATTTAAGCATCCTCTTTGTGCTCATTTTTCATTCTTAACACATCTATTTGTTCACATATATTGCTAAGAATTTATGTTTTAAAGTTATAAAGCAAATTTTTCAGTTCATCTTGACTTATCAATCTCGATGTTGATTTACTTACTCTTTCCCTTCCTCTTGATATGTGCTTGCATATTTCACAAATTTCTTCAAACGATAATCGGTCTACATCACCTCTACTAATGATATCAAGGAGATCAGTCCACTCATCCCTAATTGTTCTAAGTAAGAGGGTTTTTAGCCTATCAAATCCTAAATGATGTAATTTTTCCCTCTTAACATTATATTAGAATCTCTCTATTAGATCCTCAAGGATCTCATCTTGTTTTTGAGTCATTCTAAATATTTCTTCCTTAAGATAAAGATCTTTATATTTTTCTAGAAATATATTTTTCATATAATTCCACGATCTTATTAAATTAGTCCTTAAACTCATGAACCATTTAAGAGCTTTATCCTTCAATGTTTTTGGAAACAATCTCAATTTTTGAGTGTTTAATAAGTAACCATAAGATCTACAAAGTATTTCAAATTCAAAGAGAAAGTTTTCTGGATCCTCTAACCTCATACCATGGAAGTTGGGAAGGAAAGATGGAGGGATGTTCTTCATATGAATACTAATATCAATATCTTGAATGGGAAATCCAAGAGGATCTTCCTCATTTTCATCATCTCCATCCATTTCTTCTACCTTCTTTGCCACCTCTTCTTCTTCTACCTGCAAAAGTGGATGGTGATGTAGTTCTTATTGCACCACATGATCAAATGGGTGGGTTTGGTGTTGGAGAAGTATTTGTTTTTGTTTTCATAAGAATATTTGAAAATGAATGCTAATGCAATGCAATATTCCTATTTTTTTTTTTTTTGCAGAATGTAAAAGAAATGAATCAACTAGGGAAGAAAACAATGCATACTTTGCCACCTCCCCGACAACGGTACCGAAAAGTGATGAGCCCAAATATTGCAACAAGAATGTTGTAAATCCCAAGGATACCAACTTAAATTATCAGCCTAGGGTTTTTATAAACTTAAGAGGTGTCAGCACTATATGTGCAGCATGCAATGTGTCCTTCCTTCATTGATCTGATGTAATGGAGTGAATGTCATGAAATCAAAACCTAAACTAACTGCAAAAATGAAAATGTCTCTATTTGCAAGAAATGGAAATGATGCTTGCTAAAATATAAATACTAATCCTAATTGCATAAATGTAAAGTTTATACTACTTGCAAAAATGTAAACATTAACCTACTTTCAAAATGTAAATGTTGCATTGAAAGGAAACCTAGTCTACTGAATGGAAATAATAGTGCTTGAAATAGAAACCCTAGCTTAAGAAAGAAAGTAAACTAGTCTAACTTTCATAAAGGAAATAAAATTAAATCAATCACTAAATTCCAAATAGGTTAGATCCATTGATAGAGTTCAATAGATGTGGCAATCAAGAAAATCATTATTCTACTATCCAATTCATAAATTTTTCCAACAACCATAACTACAGAGGTGGATTGCAATGGAGAAGAGGCAAGGCTTAAGAGGTATTTGGTCATACTCAATCATCGTTTTGGACCCTACGAGTCATTATTGAAGGCTAGGAGTCAAAACTAAATCTTCAAGGATAATTATGGTCAACATTGGAGGGATTTTACATTGTGCTATAAGATGTTACAAGATTGCTACAAGATTTCTATAGGATGCTACAAGATTGCCCTGTTTTGCTATAACATTGTATCCATGAGCATTCTAAGGGTGTAAATTTTGATCCAAAGGAAGAAAATGGTAGTGGAAGGTATGATAATTTTGGTTGTTACCCTTTCCAGGCTTGGTACCCTTTAGGAGCCCATCTTGCACAAGGAACAATGCATACGATGGCCTTCAACAAACCAAAAATGTGCTCTCGATGAACAGTGTTTTGGAGGCATTGTTGAGGTATAAATAAGGATATGGTGGTATAATAAATGAAAATTATAAGCATGAAAATAAATAGTATCTCCTACACACCACAAAAAGATTATGAATTTTATACTTGAAAATACTAAATACCTAATGTTCCAGCTAATATGTCCTCTGAGTTATCTCACCAACGACCAAGAAAATAGAATGAAAGTGATATGGGGTAAGAAAATTTATTAATTAGGATGTCCTAAGAATCCAATCCAAGTGAAATAACTCAAAAATACCCTTTTTAACATGTGCTAAAAAATAGTAGAAAATTACTACTCCAAAAACTACATATTCAAGAATTGGTGTGATAGTTAACCTACCAAATGCCTAACCTAATCAAGTGAAAATGATATGGGGTAAATTTTTGTATTAAATTTCATGTTTTTAGGACTTAATCCAAGTGTAATCAACTCAAAATATCCTTGTTAACATGTGCTAAAAAAATAGCAGAAAATTAATACTATTTCACTACAAGAGCCTTCCAGAAATTCTAGATTTGTGAACTAGTAAACCAATCCAAGTACCTCAGTGATGAATATGAATTTTCAAATTTGTTATAAGGATAAATCATATTAACCTTAAAAACAACTCACTTCAATCATTTAACCAATATGACGTACAAAAAAAGAAGCATGAATAGTAAACACAAAAATAAGAAATGCAAGTGAAAAAGACATTTAAATGAAATAAAGAAATTGTACAGTAGGGACTTGAGGCTCCTGGGATGGCCAAGCCCAAGGATAATCATAGTACTATGGAGTAAACCAATCTTTAGAAGCTAAAAATGGCACCAAACTTCATAATCAGAGTCAATCCAAGTACATCCCTGCTAGAAATGAAAGTGGAGCTGCTAAATATCAAGTTCTCCACAAGAAGACCAAGAAATGCATGCCTCTAGAGGAAAATTAGAATTTCTACTTATTAAAATTGATGGGGAAGCATCCTCCTTGAAAGGAGGCATATTTCCCCTCCAAAATCCCTCGAAAAGTGGATCTGGTTCCCAACACTAGGAATCTTCATTAAATGACAAGTAACACATTCCTAGATTTTCTCAATTACTAGAGCTACAAAATTTTTCAATAATTTCATGATATATTGTTCATTTATTATCTGACCTTGGCCCATCTTGTTAGATGGAGCAGTTCCCTATATTATCTTATTTAGAATTTACTCAATATTCTACAAAAAAAAATATTAGGCACGTAATATGCAATTATCTCTAAACCTTCCTAAGAACATATTAAAGCTTAAAAAACATTATTAAGTGTAGAAATAGAAATTTAATATAGCCTTTATGTGCCTAATAAAGGTTAGATGAGCCTTAATTTGTGTCTTATTTGGAGGCCCATTAGTTATATAAATTAAATGGTTGGTAAAAGCCAATAAATATTAAAGCAATTACCTTATGATACATCTCATATTGCCAAAAATAAAAAATAAAAATCATAAACATTAAATAAGTTATAAATTTATTTTAAATTGTTATTATTATAAAAGCGATTAATATATGACTTAAACATATATATACATTTTATAAAAACATGTAAAAATATTATTAACCATAGATATTCCCCCTACCTTATCATAGGGACTCTTACCATGGCTTACTAAAACCACATGCTCAAAAAACCATAACACATATTCATATGATACATGTTCATGTGACATTTTTTAATTAATCAATTTAATTAAAAATACAAAAATGGCATAACCACTTTAGATAATACTCAAAAGTCCGTGACTATTACCAATATTCTAAAATATTCCATGGAGGTTAAATCCCTACCATATAGGGATTCCATAATATTTTAACAATATTCTTAGTAATAGTAACAGGTCAAAGGTTGAGATTTATCTCAAAGCTATTTATGTCATTTCTACCCTTTTAATTAAATTGATTAATTAAAAAAATTGCGTATGATCATGTGTCATGTCAACATGGGTTATGGTTTGTTTGGGCATGTGGTATTACTAAGCCATTGTATTCGCCCATGATATTTTTTTAAATATATATACTTTGTATTTCATTTCAAAAAATTGAATGATAAATGAGACACAGAGGCTTGGACACAACCATATAGACACCTTATCTACTAGTTAACCAAACTCAAAATGACGACACCAACATATTACCAACAACATCCCTAGCATATGCAATGAAGTTTAGACTCTAAAGCATAAACACCATGATTCCAAACATGACTATATCTAACATTAGTCAATGCTCGAGATGAAAATTAAAAAGGGGTCATGCATAAAAGATGGGGCACATTTGTGGAGAAATTTAAACATTATTAAGTGTAGAAATAGGATAAAAGTAGTTACACATTTTCAATTGTAAGTTTAAAACTCAAATTCATAAGATCACACTAGCTATGAACTTTTGCTAGTTCTCTTTGGAACCTTTTAAAAAATACAAATGTTTGAACAAAATTTCCTAATATCTTGAAATTTGTTTATCTATTTAAGGACTAGGATGGGTCTTTCCAAACAATATAAATAATAAATGACATGTAAGAGAAGAAATTGCAGTTAGGAGTCAATATCATCCAAAAAGACTCTAAAATTAAAAGGTTGAATGATTACTAACTAAGAGTAAAAAACTGAAGGTATAAAAAGACCAAAATAGACACTATACTTATGATGTTGAAAAATGACTCTTTCTCTTTCATTTTCTAGATGAAGTCTCTATTAATTTTCGAATTTTTTGAAGAAAACCTAACCACTCCAACTTTCTTTAAACTATTCAAATAAGTTAGCATTTAATGTTTTTTCAGTATAACACTTTATAGCCAAGTGGTGATGAATTCTCATAATGGTAACATGGTTATTTCTTATTAGACTTTGAAATTGGAGTGTTCTTCTTCAATTTCAATTACTTCAACACTTTGCTTATGTGTCACATTTTCTTACGCATAATTCTTGTTTTTTTTTTTTCTCGATAAAGACTAATTCTATTAAGTGGAAAATATAGTACAATCAAGAGAAGCATGAGATCCGCAGACCGGAAATGATGAATCCATCAACCTCGGTCTCGGTGAAAAGATATAAACTTAAGGTGATAGCAGATAGCAAGAAATGACAGACAAATCAAATGATCTTTACCCCATAGGGGTAGAAGCTACAACGCATTGTTTTTTCCCTTTCTTTTTGTTGACTCTTGTCCAGCCATCCTGGGGAGGATGAGCTAGGACAACTTGAAGGCTGGGAAATTCTGACGTCTGAAATTCCTTTTCAGATTCTGAGGAGGTCTCATGGCTGCGCTTCAGGGCAATTGTTGCGTCCGGGGGCAGGTCCTCAGTGACCATGGGGGGATCCATCAGCTGAGGCCCCTGCTCTGGTTCTGAAGCACTGTCTTCATCCTTCGAATCTGGGGAGCTGGGGCTCCCAGTCGGCAGAGGAGGGCGGGGAGTCCAGCGCTTGGGCTTGGATTTTGCATTATAACCCTTTTTCGATCTTGCTGTCAGCGATGGGCAGGAATTCTGCAGGTGTCCTGTAAGGCGACAGTGGCGGCACCGAAAGGCAGTGTTCTCGTAGTCTAGAGGCTGAGTCCAGACATAGTCCTTGATCTTGAGATTGATTTGCTCTGGCAATCCCTTGCTTAAATCAAGCTCTACACAAATTCTGGCATATGTCAAAAGACCTTGTATTTCCCTATTGTAATCCCCCATTAAGAAGCAACCCAAAGTGTTGCCTATTTGCCTGTAAACCTCTACGCGCCACAGGTGAATTGGGAGATTTGGAAGTCTGATCCAGACAGGGGCTTTTGTAATAACTGCAGATGCTGGATCGAAGTCTGGGAACCATGGAGTTAAGAAGAGGCCTGCCGAACCCATGAACCAAGGGCCTTCTTCTAATGCCTCTTTGTAGTCCTCGAGATTGTCGAACAACACTATAAAATATCCTTTTGCACAGAAGTAAATCTTGCATCGATGAGTCCAGTTTTCCTTGATCCAGTCATATAGATCCTTTGAGCATGGCCAGAGACCATTGAATCTACAGATGATGGCCCTTTCTGCAAATTGTTGGGTGTCATCTGCTAAATCAGAGTAAGAGATCTCAACAGAGGGGACCTCTTCCAATTTGTCAACCAGAAAGGGCTTGGGAGGAGCCTGCGCTGGCGGATCTGTCTTTTCAGGCTTGTTAGCATGGACTGCATCTTTATAAGAAAATGCCTTTGCTGAGGAGGATTCTCCGGCAGCTCCTCCCCTCAAACGAAGGGTTAAAATAATGCATGCGTCTTTTTCAATGCCGAAAGAAGAAATGGGATATAAATCCTCGAGTTGTTTACCTTCATAGAGAAGCCGTTGAGCTGCAGAGGGGATTCCCAGTTTGATGCTCAGTGCATGCTTGAGATTCTGCACTAGATCCGTCCGGTTGACCCATTGTAGCATTGTTTTGCCAGTAATGAGCTTGATTTGTATCTGGAATGATACAAAGAAGTTCGAATGCCTCTTTCCATTGCAGATCTGTGCATTGAGGCAGCATGCGTGATTGATTTGCGAATCTTGGATTTGCCCCAAATGCCTAGGTTGCATACTGCCCTTCGACGCAGGCTTGTCTTTCCCCTTTTCCAAGATCAATGGAGACGCTTCGTGGGAATCCGTTGGAGCGCCCTTGGCTGCTGCGTTGACAGACTGAGGAGGCCTCCATGGGATTTTAGTGGAAGCGGGGAACTGTTGCCGTTCATCTCCAGGGTGTTTTGCAAAGTGTCCCGCACGAGCAGTCTCATTTGCTGCCGCAGCATTCATCCAGTGTGCAGCCTGTGCTTCTGCCTTGAGGGATAAATTCCTTGTTCTATGCTCACTGTGCTCGATTCCTCTTGCTGTAGGCGCGTTCTGAGATGCCATGGCGTCCTGAAGAAGGCCATAGAAGCGCGTTGGGGAAGCAGGGGGTCGAGGCCCTGCTGCCCTAGATTTCACGGCAAAGAGATCTTCATACGCCTTCGTTTCTGCGGCGCCAGCGATCATAGTGTGGCCCTTTTGTGAACCTGCATAGGGGAGAAAGCTCATTGACCCTCGCCTGTTACTTTCGAACCCATCCACTACAAGAACGCTCAGAGACCTGACGGCAGCCGAGGGCATGGATGCGGCAGAGCTAGGGTTCATCGTCGTGTTGTTTACGCATAATTCTTGTTAGCGTAGTTGACTAACCACTTTTGCATATCTTCTTTTCAAAAGTTCATGGTTGCTTCAAAAGTTTCAGCCCACAACATATACACATTTCATCCAAACTTTTCATTCTATTGTTTTTAATATGGAATCAACTTAGTAGAAGGATATTAGCTCAATTGATTCGATGAAAAATTTGTTTCCCCATATACATAGGTTCATGTGTCTAGAGACATGTTATAACTGGCTCGTTTGTGACATTTAAGAAATATATGTATATGGTGTAATAGTGGTAGCCAATCTTTCAAAGTTATCGATTCTCTAGAAATTTTTGTTCTATTAAAAAATAATATGGCATCAACCACCATATGTGAGCCATTTAATTACTTTCCCACATAAAAAATTCTAAAAAATACATCAATCCTTCTTATAGAAGCACCATCATAATTATTAATAAATTGTTTGAGAAACTTAATTCTCGTTTTAACAAGCCTTTAGGTGTTTGATTTGTTTATCTGAGGAAATTTTGGTTCCGTTATCTGCATTTCATTAATATTGGTGACCCTAGAAATGAAAAAAATTATATCATTTTTAATGAAACACTCATAAGACTCCATATCTTTTTGTATAATTTCCATATAAGAAGTAAATTCATAAGCAATAGTAAGTAAACTCTCTGCTATTTCCCATGACTATAGGACTACAACTAACCTTTTGTTAATGTTTTCAGCCACAAATTTTCTTATCTTTTCTAGTAGACTTGATGATCCTTTCATTTTTGTACTTGGTACAGAAACTTTTTCAGCGAGCCTTCAATGTACTTAATGGTTCAAAAAAGAGGGGTCTACGATATAGAAAAACTCCCAACTCTTTTATTTATTTTTTAAGGTAATAATTTATCTTTTTTTCTCAGTCGCTAAATAATCTAAAGCATCCCATGTAGCTTGGTACAACTTTAAAACTCGGGAATCTCTAATTTATGAAATATTAATAATATAGTGCAAGTGTCCCACCAATTTCTTATTTTCTACATTAAGATTTCCTATTTGTAGATATTTTTAATGATTATCAATTTAAGCATTATGTAATGTTAATGAACATTCTCCAAAAATAGTAGGGTCCTAAGTAGTGAGTTCTTTAACAAGCATTGTGTTTTCGAGTATTTGTTTTTTAGCCCAAGTAGGGACTTTAATGATAACATCATATTTTGAGGACCAATGCATTCCTCTTGGAATTCCTAGCTTTTCCTTTTTCTTTCCTTTTTTTTCAAAGCAATAAAAATAGTATGATATTATTCAATCAAATTTCTTAGAGGGTTTTCAACTCCTCCACCATTATTATTGTTATGTAGGCCCTAATTATGTTTTGACCCTTTAGACTCCTATATATACCAAGGAGGTTTTTCCATTTGAATCATCCAATAATTGTTCATTTATGTGATGTAAAGGGAGGTTTCCCCCTCAAAGTGGCTTATTATCTAGTCGTTGAACTATATTTTCTTATGTTTCTGTGTTATTTTTTATATGGTTACATAACATTTGGCATCATTCCAAGGTATTTGAGACTCCCAAAGTTATTCCACCTATTCGTGATCATGATCATGCTATTCACTTGATTCTAGGAATTGTTCCTCCAAACATCAAACCTTCCATATATCCCTATGCCCAAAAGAGTGAAATTAAACATATGGTTGCAAAAATTCTAGAGGAAGGTATGATTCATCATAGCCAAGGTTCTCTCTTCTATAATAGTACTGGTGCACAAGAAGGATGGATCATGGCATATGTGTCCATATTACAAAGAGATCAATAAACTCATTGTTAAAGATAAATTTCCCATTCCTATCATTAATGAAATGTTGGATGAATTAACTGGATTAATTTACTTCACCAAGTTGGATCTTTGTTCTGGATATCATCACATTAGAATGAAGACAAGAGAAATTCCAAAAAAAAACATTCTAAACTCATGAAGGTCATTATGAATTTTTGGGTCATATTGTATCTCGTGAGTGTGTTAAGCTAGACCCTAGCAGAATTAGAGCCATCAAGGAATGGAAAATCCACACAACCGTAAAGAATCTTGGAGGATTTCTCAAGTTGACAAGGTATTATCATAAGTTTTTTAATAATTATGGTAAAATAACAGCACCTCTAACAACATTACTAAAGAAAGATGCATTTCTTTGGACTTTGGAAGCAACTAATACCTTTGAACATCTTAAAGAGGAAATTTGTCGAGCTCTGGTCTTAGTTACATCATACTTCACAAAATCGTTTATTGTGGAATGTGATACCTTAGAAAATTACATTGGTGATGTTTTAATGCAAGAAGGAAGAACCATTTATTTTGAAAGTCATCTAATGAAGGGAAAGTATTTACACAAACCTATTATGAGAAGGAAATGTTGGTAATACTACATGCCCTGAAGCAATGGTGCCCTTACCTAATGGGAAGACACTTCAAGGTAAAAAGAGATCATGATAGTATTAAATACTTCTTGGAACAATGATTATCTTTATAAGAGTAACAAAAATTGGTCACAAAGGTGTTGGTTTATGACTTTGAAATCGTCTACAAAATACAAAAGAAAAATGTTGTTGCAAATGTACTCTCAACAAGGAATGAGGATGTGGGATCATTTTTCTGTGCCATTTATATCATCCAACCTAATTGGATAATTGAATTAATGGATGGATGGAAGAATGCAAAAGAGGAGTGGACACTCATTCAAAGTTGCAACAAGGTTCCAGTACATTTGATACATTTACCTGGAAAAATGATTCATTATGGTACAAAGATTTCTTATATATATGTAAGAACTCCCAACTCAAACAAAATATTATTTTGGAGTTGTGCACCTATATGATAGGAGGACACTTAGGATTTTTAAAAACTTACCATGGGGTCAAGAAGGATTTTTTTTGGGATGTCCTTAAATCTGATATTCTCTATGGCAGAACGTTTGGTTTGTGGACAAAATAAACTTGAGACAATTAAGACCCCATGTATTTTACAAACATTATCCATTCCAAGTCATAATTGGGAGGAGGTCCCAATGAATTTTATCGCAGGTTTACCCAAGTACAAAGGAAAGAGTTTCATAATGGTGATTAATTGATATACTTACCAAGTATGCACACTTGTGTGTATTATTCCATCCTTTCAAAGCTAGTAAAATCACTATTTCATTTGTGGTAAAATTTAAAAAGCTACATGGAAACCCAAAGACTATTATAAGTGACAGAGATCCCATTTTCACTAGAAATTTTTGGATAGAATTATTTTCTTTTCTTGGAACTCAATTATCTCATAGCTCATCTTATCATCCTCAATCTGACGGGAAAACTAAGATAGTGAACAAATATTTGGAAGGATATATTCATTTCTTTGTATCTGATAAACAAAAAAAAATGGTTCAAGTGGTTCCCTCTGGCAGAATGGTGGTATAACACTTTCATATTTATAGTTCTAAGTGGTATACCTCCTTGTTTCAATAATTTTGCTTTCAGTTTTTTTTTCCAACACGAATGCATTCTCTAATGACTTAGGTTCCCAAAGGCAAACCTCATGTTAGATGTCATCCTTTAAATTCCATATGAATACATAAATCAGGTGCTCCTCTGGAATATCAGTTACCTTGATACTCAAACTTTAGAATTCCTCGATGTGCTCCCCATCTTAACCCTTTTGTTTGAGATTTATCAGTTGAGTAAAGAAAGTATTTCTCTTTGTATCCTCATAATGCGTTATCAGTTCCTTCATAAACAAAAATTCAAGTAACAAGTGATTTACGAGAATAAATCCATAGATACCACACAAACTAATTGGGTTCTAAATATAAATATACAACATGTACCTTTTGTGTGTGTTTCACATCATGTAGATCAAAGAACTGTTCCATTTGTAAAATCCATGTTACTGGATCCTTGCCATTAAACTTCCTCATATCAATATTTAGACTATGGTGGGTCTTCAACCCAAGTTTAGAGTCTCTAAAATCATGGTTCACATTCATTCTGTTCTCATCGTGAGTTCCATGGAAAATATTATCACCATTAGGAAACATTTCCTCTAGCAACTTTATGAAACCTTCTTTCAAACCTTCAATTTTTGTTTTTAAACCATCCTTCAAACCTTTTGTGTTTTCTTTTAAACTATTTATGTCCCGTTTTATTTTGGCTTCTAAACCATCCATCTTAACATTCAATACTCCCAATTCGTTTTTGGTTCCTCTTTATGAGAGAAAAAAATTTTCCCTCAATTTTGATATATCATGTTGCATTTCTTCTTCTTCATGGGTCATAGTAGAGATTTTTGGGAGCTTAATGTGTATAGAATTATTATTTTTTGGAGGAATTTTGGGATCAATTTATGATAAATATGCTTCAATATGCCCTTTGAATCACTTCAAACTAATTTTCTAAACAAAATTTATGCAAAATTAAAAATACACACCTTTTAAGAGCTTGAATTTGAGGTTGTTGATAAGGATGACATTGAAACTATTGCATATCTATGATTTTAGCCTTCTGAGGTCTGAAATTGTGTCATGTGGTATCCCTCTATGTCTTATTTCCAACCCCACTAGTTAAACCAATAAAATTAGATTCTTCCAGATAAAATTATGCCAAATATCCCACGATGTCCTGATTATGGACTAGTTTAGTAGAGAAATCTTGTACAACATGACACATATCACTATTTTAATCCTTCGGCCCTGAAAATCATACCCATGAAATTAATGTCTGTGAAATTTCAGTCAATTTTTATGAAATTCAATTCCAATTCTTGAAGAGAAAGTTGTGGCTATTTTCCTCAGAAAGCATGTTTGAGACTAAATTCTGGAGCATGCAGAAACCCTTGCGTCCTTGGAACATATCTCCAAAAATATAGTGAACCAAGGCCTAAAATTGTAACTAGATGTGCAACATTATTTCACCTTTGTGTGCTATCAATTTCCCAATCTAAAGCTTCAAAGAAAAAAATTATTGTGAAAATTCCAATATGACCTGTTTGAAGCAACAAAACCCTTGAATCAAGAGCTCTGATACCAAATGTTATGTATCCAAATCAAAAATAGCACAGAAACATAAGAAAATATAAATCAACGACTAGATAATAAGTCACTTTGAGGGTGAAACCTCCATTTACATCACATAAATGAAAAATTCTTGGATGATTCAAATGACAAGACCTCATTGGTATATATATTAGTCTAAAGGGTCAAAATATAATTAGGGCCTACATAACAATAATAATGTAAGGACACAACAATAATAATATGGGTACACTAATATTATGGGGACCTAACATATATTTCCTTATTTTTTTACTTCTAGAGATTAAAGAGCTCTTATGAAAAATACTAGGGTAAATATGGTCAATACTAGTTCTAGGTTGTCCATGTTTTTTTCTTTCATTTTTACTAATCAAAGTATCATTAGGGAGAGGGTTTTCCTCATGTTCTTTTTCTCATGAGTTTTGATTGTCTCCAACTCCTATCTAAAGCTTAAAGCACACCCAATAGAAATCATAAATGCAAAGATTATTCCATGTGGGTCAAAATATTTTCAAGAGTGTAGTTGTTTCATTTTGAATATGTCAGAATATGAAGAAATTTCATCTAAATGGACAATACATGTCACTATCAAATCTCCAATTTTGAAGGAAGTAGGGGTGAACTATTTTTTCTCCTTTGATTAATGGAATGTGTCCAATACTTGTATTATTGGCATATTTCAATAGCAAATAATTAATCAAAAACATAATATCAAAGGAGCATAGACTTTCCTTCAAATCCATAGAGTCTAATGCAAGAAAAAATTTCTTTCCATTCAAAAATTCCCTTTCCTAAAAGAAAGGCTTGATCCTTGTTAGAAAGCTTTCTCGTGTTAGGGAAAATGACCATTTTCTTGAACATTGTAACAAAGGAATTCTAAACTTGATAGAAGTGAAAGGGATCCTTTAACATCCATAATACAGAAGACCAAAATTGAACAAAATTCTTATCTATATTTACATTTTGAACAACGAGCAGGTCTTTAAATATATTTACATAGACCAAAGCATAAATTAGATAAGAGAATCTGAATAGCATTTTGAACTCTCAATACCATCCTAGTCAAATATGACTCATTCATTAATTTAATTGTAGAGAATTCAAACTTATATATGAACATGTTTAGTAAAATTATGACCAACAATTATTACTAATATCCATGCAAACTCTTTATAGGGGTCAACTAACATAGTTACCTAAATTTTACTAGCTTCCATCGAGGCAAGAGAAAGTTATTTAGAAAAATTTATAAAATTTTGATACATCTCCCTTGTCCTTTGATAAATTCATTTACCTTAGAGACTTTAAAAAGTATATGTGGAGTAGACAATCATAACATTTTTCTGATTAATACCCCTTGTCAAAATCTTCATCCTATTGATCCATCTTTTTAGAATTTTCAAAGTGTCACTTTTGAAGAAGAATAGTGGACTTCCCACCATACTATGAAGAAAATGATCACTCTATAGGTTTTATTGACATTTTCTACATCACATCTAATTGGAATAAGAATATTTATTACTTTGAGGGTGACGCAATTTAAGATACTAATATTCAAGGAAAATATAAATTTGATGAACTTGGATTTAATTAATAATTTAACTTAGAATATTTTTCTGATCTAGGTATTGAAGAATACAGAATAAGTTTCCCCACTCTTATATAAAGGATAAATGGTGAGGACATTGTCCTGAATATTGAATATCCCATTTAATTATGTTCCTGAAGTTGTACTCTTGATGTATAAGTGTCCTCATCTTAATTTCTTGTCCCTGACTTACTCATGTTCAATCCATTTCAATTATAACAACATTGGAAGTCAACATATTGCATTAATTCCCAATTGCAACTTCCTTCTAAGTTTCCTAACCATGATTGTGAAATCATCCATTCCAACAATTATATCAGCTTAATTCACCTTTGGATGGATGAAATTTGTACAAACTATCACCACTCTTGGTCTAATGTAGGCCTTATACTTTATGATCATAATCTTACCTTGGCCCCAAACTCAATAATGACCAAAATTCTCCCTCAAATCCACATAGTTTTCAATTTGGTTTATAACAAACATAAGGAAACATCTTATATTGTTGATGAATTTGTTAAGTGGTTGTATTGGATTTTTTACTTCGGCTAGTAGCCACATCTTTAGTTAGTACATTTGGAAAGAATAAGCTCCTTTGAGCATGTAGCGTATTATTTATCCGTTTTCGTTTCTTGATGCTATTATGCTTTTGTTTAGTTTTGTTTTATTTGTTAGTATAGTTGTGCATATATATGTGTGTGTGTGTGATTTCATTTTGTTTCAGCATGATACTAATTGTAATTTTCCAAGGAACTAGGATTTCTTTGGTTTCACATGCCTCCCTAAGCTAGATGTTCCTTGCCAACAATTCTTCCTCATCCATCTAGATTACCCAATGTGTGAGATCAACCATGATAAATAAAATGATTTCCTAACTTTTATATGGTAGGTGCAATCATACTCCCATGAAAATCATTGATAATGTACACATATGAATTGGATCGTGTTGTAACTTTAGGTGGTTGTTAACAATGACATTTACTAAAGTAGGACTTACCAACATTTCATAATGTATAATTTCTTGGTTTATATTATTTTAATATGATTGGACATATTTTTGTTTAGAAGTGTGTCATATCCCATGGTCATGGTGTACTACTAGCCAACTTATGAAGGTAGTGTTTTATATCAACTTCATAGATAACACTTTCCACACTATTCCTTTCACCTCCATTCCATCCATAAAAAATGGATTTGTCCCACTCCCTGATTAGATCTTCAAGATCATCATTCAAAAGGAATATGTGAGAATTAATATTGAAAGATAAAAAGCCTATTAAAATAAAAAATAAATAGCCATATATTCCATGGATATTAAATCTCCACCATCCACCTAATAGTTTTTGATTTTTCACCTAAAATTCTAGAAGGCCTATTCTAAAATAGACGTTCCTAGAGAATTCAGAGGATAAATTATATATTTTTGTAAATAGATATTTCTTTGAGAACTCATGAGCCACGAGGGTTAGCTCAATTAGTCAAGTCCCCATAGTTAAGCCTCTCATGTATTGAGAGATCACAGTTTCAAATTATTTTGACACTCTCCAGGTTAGGCTCTATGTTTGATCTAGCAAGAAGTGATCCCTTTAGGTGGATCTTCCTAGAACAATATTACATGGACTTAGCAAGTTACAAATATTTGGGGACTGTGAGCTACATAGGAAAAACAAATTGGTTTGAAATCCCATGGTATGAAGGTCCATGATTTTTTATTTTTTAGTAGAACATTGTATTGACTTGTAATTTTAAGGCTCCTCTTCTCTCATAAAAGAGGATTCCCTAGCCTAATTTTATTCATTGTTGTAATGCACCCACTTTTAAGGGAATTTCTAAAAAACTCCATTATAAATTAATTTATGGTAGAGAATTCTAAAGATGAATTATTATTTTTTGTAAACAACTAGTGGTTTGAGAGCCCATGGTATGAAGATCAGTGGTTTTTTACTAGCACATTGTATTGTATATTGGTTTTGAGGCTCCTCTTCTTGCATAAAATAGACCATTTTTACTCATTAGAGAAGATAATCTAGTCTACTATTCATGTTTGGTATTTTATTTCCATTGTTCAAATCCTTCATAGTTTTTAATGGAGATTGAATCGTTAATATTGTCTTGAAGTAGTATATATGTTTGGAAAATTTTAGAGGTTCCCAAAGGGTGAGATATATTTTTTCATATCTTTTGGAATCTCTAAATCAAAATTAAATAAAAACATAATTATATTTAAGAGGAATGTCTATTAGCATAATGATCACATTGAGGGGCGGGTGAATCAATGTAGCGACCAGTTATACCAAATTAAACAATTTTCCAATTTTTTCATAACAAAAAACATGACAGAGAATCAATAAAAATCATTATCACATAAACACATGAAAACACCACATGTACATGCAAACCCTGGCGAGAGAAAACCATATATATGTCTATATGTATTTTATTACATCAGTTTGCAGGAACCAACCTGCTAGAGGCACCAACCCCCAAAATAGATTTGTAGCGATCAACCTAGTAGAGGCACCATCCCCCAAAATATATTTGTAGGCACCAACCTACTAGAGGTACCAACCCACAAAATAGATTCGTAGGCACCAACCTATTGTATGCTACAACATGATTACGACACCAACCTAGAAAATATGAAGGAATTAACTTCCAATATGATCCAACTTGATTGAGGAACCGAAGTTTATGGAGGCACCCACCTCCTCCTTCAACTGTAGTGGATCATTTTTCACAATCTTTCAAAATGGACCCTCAAGCATTAAGAACAATACCCTATCTCAAATATGTTCATATCAATGTAATCACGATATATTCATTAATCTGCAACCATGACATCTTCTTCAATTCTTGTTCAAACCATTAATACAAGTTCATAAGCGCCATAACACAAAAAAAAAGAGAAACATGGCTTCTTGACCTGAAAAAATGTCCTCATGACTCTTCACGTCACATTGTTAAATCACAAAAATATTCTGGCCATTTTTCCTTTCTCGTAAATTAATTTTGACTTCAAAAACAACCCAAAAACATAATAAAATTAAATATTCAACAAAATGTAATTTTCAGGGTGCATTCAACAGAATGTCGATGTAATGGTTCTATAGAATGCATTTTCACGGGCTTGACAAAATGCACCTTCCATCATGCTAATGTCGCAATATATATATATATATATATATATATATATATATATATATATATATATATATATATATATATATATATATATATATATATATATATATATATTTGGTAAGTCCAAAAGGACTCGACCTCATGACATCCACGGCACAAACCAAATCAAACAACCAATCCACCTATGTAATGTGTCATGACAAACGATCATTTGATACCTATTTTTCTTGCAGTCACACACACACACACTCACACACCAAAATTGATGCTCTTCGGAGGTATTCAACCAAAAACCACACACAAATGAAAACCAATGATACTTTTCAACCACAAAACTAAGCCCTCCACAGGGTTTGATCCTAAAACCATACACAAATGATGGAACCAACAATACTCCACCAGCCACAGAGCGATGACATGCTAATAACACTAAAAGAATCAGTATTCATGCTTAATTGTGTGTTGTATATTTGTTGGACTAGACTAAAACTTGGAACCAATACACTGTTGTAGTGGTTACAACCACCCTCCAAAATTTTTCCTTTGCTTCATTTTGGAGCCTCCCTTCCAACCTTCACAGTAGCTTGCCTTGCTTCGTTAAGTTCACAAGATTCGGTGTCTTTATTACATAAAGGTAGCTTGTCAGTCACAGCTTGATCCATTCCCCTCACAGGTTTTTCACCAGGAATTGGTCCAGCTGCAGGCTGAGCAGCTCCCCCTTGAAAATAGTGCATTTGTGGAGGGAAACAAGCCTTCCCTCCAGAAATTGTGCAATCCTCTCTGGCAGCTTGTTAGGCTCCAGGATTGCAAAATCTTGTCTGCCAACACTCCCAGTAGGATTTGCACAAATTTCCCAAGCAAGGCTACTCATCCAAAAATTTTCACAAATCTAGGCAGTAGTCAGCTTCTTTGCCTAGAAATTGTGCAAATCTCCTAGGCAGTCAACCCAGCTCCCAGCCAAAAATGTGCATTTCCTTCAAGCAATCGAATAGCCACTTGCATGTGCAGCTGCGTTGACCGGCTCCCTCCAAGACCAAGCAAAACAGACTTGCATGCATAGGTTGCTTCTCCCAAGGCAACATGAAAAGGCATCCCTTGTCTCAGGGATCTATGTTTAGTAGTTAGAGGTTACATGCAAGGAGTAATTCAAAAACCTCCCACCAAGTGTCACTTCCCCTAGATTTGTGGCATGTGCGTCACAACCTTGATGTTATCAAAAATCATCAGTCGTACATTTTAGAGCTCATTCCTCACATCAACCTTGTAGCTCTGACATCCCACATCACATCTAGGAATGGTCGGTACATTCAGCTCAGCTGTTTTGGGGTAAGCCGGCTTCCCATGCCTTGTGCTGCATTTCTATTGTTTTTTGTGTTTTCTCTTGTGTGAGTACTGTTTTCTTGATTTCTTTGAATGCATGTTGTCATTTACATGTATTCCAGCTTGTCCTAGATCTGTTTTAGTTTTAGTTTCTATCTCACTCTTGTCACATGCATGAAACTGTTGCACGGACGTTCACCCAACTAGCGATCTCCCTCACCCACATGCATGTTATTCTATTTGCTAAATATTCCATTCATGTTTTTCATGCACTGTCAATCACTTCTGCTATCACTTAGTGTCGCCATGCATTTACTGTCTTATTTTCTCTTAGACTCTGCCTTCACCAATACTGCATTGCACAATCTAGGGAAGGAAGGCTTACCTTCCTCTCCATATTTGCGCATTTCTAGAGGACAATGGCTTCTTGGCCCAAGAAATTGTGCAAATCTGTCCCTGGGCTAACAGTCCTTCTCGGCTGGAATTGTTCCTTGTGCAATCCCAGTATTCAGCAGCCATACTAGACTGTGCATTGCACAGTTCTAGTAGTCAGTCACTCTCCTAGCAGCCCAGACTGTTCCTTGTGCAGTCTTGGCAGTCGGTCTCCCAATCTCCCTGCAAAAATTGCGCAACCTACATGATCATTCACCTAGTTATGTTTCAAGTCAGTTCTCATGTTCATTTTGGTTTTCAACTAACATATTGCTTGCCATGAGTGTTTCCATGTCTCCAAGTATCGCAGGTGTTCATCTGCCTCTCGGCAATAAACATACAATGGTTTCTAGGAGAGCAAAGATGAAGACACCATTCAGAGCACACTTGGGGATGGAGTCAATCAAGTGTCTATGAACTTTCCTACCCACGAATACATCAAGTTGTTCGTAGACAAGGAAATCAAGATATGACAGTAGCAGCATCACAACGAGTAGCATCATGAACAACAGCTGAAGACAACATACGAAATGCAATGAATGCAAAAGGAAGGTTGTAGACAACACGGAGGCGGAACAACATTGAAAGCTCAAGTAGATACATTCATGATGAAAGAAACTTTGGAGATTCTAGCTATGAGGTGACAGCATGACATGAATATCTTGCAAAGATAGAGAATGGAACAAAGAAGGAGTTGCATTTGCTGAAGCAGCAACTCAAGTAAGAACATGAAGCTGCACAGATAGACGAATGAGTTGCAACACGATCAGAAATAGGAGTGGGCACGTCGTGCACTCACGAATGAAACTACATCCGTACAAGTTAAATATCCATCCTGGTAGCTAACACGGAATAGACATGGTGAGCAGTGTTAGTGATCGCATGTAAGGGATTCAGCAGCATGCATGTCATTGTTCACATGCATGCAATCCAACCCATTCAACACACTCACCGAGGCGAAGACAAGAATCAAGTCCAATTGGATCTGAACATGTACTGCGGAAAGTTGATGTGCATCACCACCAACACAGACTTGAAGATCAGCATGCACACTATGCATCAGTTTGTTTCCAATTTAGCCACACCCAAGAAAACCATGCACATGTTAGCAAGAAAGTTGGATGAAGGGGCTAAACCAATGCACCGGTTGCAACAGAGGCAGGAGTATTCTTCAGCAAGATGTCACCATGAGGTGCATACACACCATCATGGATGACCAAGCTTGGCATAAGCTCACCAGCTTCACCATCACAAGCATATCAAAGAGTTGGTCTCACCACAGTGGACCGAGTGTTAGTGATGTCTTGGAAGGCTTGCTCAAGCCATGTTGTCTCCATGAGTACATGTGCATTATAATGTTGAGTCATGTCAAGAGTAATTCAAGTATCAACAGTTGGATGTAATAGTCATAGATTAGGTGAAGAGTCATGAGGGTAGTTGAATTGTCACAAAGGGGAATGTCAAGGGTTATGATGAGCACTAGTATTGCAGGAAGAATGTTGCAACTCCTAGGGCTACCAGCTTTACTTTATCAACCAAGGTTCGTACAAAATTTGAGGTGACCACTAGGGTTTCTCAAGCTAGAATTCTATGGTTTTAGAAGAAGCTCGATTACGAATGAGGGAAACAGGAATCTACTCTAAGAGAAAGGTTATCTACTGCAATAAGGAAAAAAGCTAAAATCCAATGCTAAAATCACATCATTTTCTAACTAACTGCTAAGAGACTATGCTTCAGAAATAATGCTAGGTTAACATTTACGAAATTCTATTGCCTTAAGCATGTAAGTTCAAAACATCAAACATGCTACTATTGTGCTTGTAAATGACTTAAGATAAATTTGTTTTCCCTTTTGTCTTTTTTATTGAAAAGTGTGAAATCTAATCTCTTTTGGTGATGTGGCAGGTGGCTTAGGAATGATGGTGGATGGTTGGAAGGTTTGGGAGACCCTTAGGTGAGATTGTCTGGCTTCCTAGAGGATTTTCCCTCTATTCGGCCTCAAAACAAGCCACTACAGGAAAACTTACAAGATATCCTAAAAACCTAAAAGATTCCTTGTATTTCTACAGGATATAGTCGAGAGAAAAAGGATGAGTGTTGAAGGTGATGGAAGGCTTAGGGAAGGTGGTTGGTGGATGGAATGAAGTAATAAAATGCTTAGGATCACTCAAAACTCAAAACCAAGGTTGGGAGATTGTTGGATTTGCTCAACATGCTTGGAGAAGTTTCCTTGTAAAATGATGAAATTGGTGAGGGTCTTAGTGAAAGTAAGGAATCATCATGGATGGATGAATTTTGAAGGAGGCTATTGGCTATGAGATATATCTTTACTTTTGAAACACCTGCACTACATCAAACATTGATATTTGCCCAAAAATCATGTAAACAAGGAGAATTTCAATAAGCTAGGAAAACAGAGTTTAATGAGCTAGTTGTCTACTTCATGAATGAGGAAAAACTACAAAATAAGATGGAATCATTGATGAGATCTACTATAGGACTAAATATGGAAGAAATGATAACTAGATCCTACTTTTTCAAACTCATCAAAAGCTGGCTTGAGTACAAAAAACTCTAAATTCTATGAGAAAGTAGAATTCTATATTTTTGGGGCTGCATAGGAGTCCTTTCCTCAAATCATGATCCCTGAAGGAAGAAGTGAGGCCAAGACACCTATTGATAGATTTTTGATGTTCCTTTATCTCTTCTAAACTACTACTGAAGTAAAGCACAAATGGAAGCAAACTAATCAAATCTACACCACTTGCAATGAAATACTTCTAAGGACAATCTAACCATGAACCTATGAAATCAATATAAGCATATAGATACAAGAAGAGGAGCCTTTGCTGCTAGGGTTGGAACCTAACCAAAGAGCTTTAGCACTATGTGTTAACCTAGTATTGGATCAAGAAAAATCTCATTCTCATTATCAAAATAGAAAATTACATAGCAACATCTTCCACAAGTCTTGAGCTCGAAAATAGCTAGTTTTTTTACAGCAAAAAATCGAATCCTAATGATGCTCTAGGCCTATTTATTTATACAACTGAAGTGTCCAATGACATCCTTAAATCTAGGGAGGCTTGGCTCCCAAAATTGAGATAAACTAACTCTTTGACTGTCACTTTCTCGGCTACCTATTCATATTCATGACTTGTCTTCTTGTACTCTGATCTAGTGTGATTGATGGAGGAATATTCGAATGAGGGAGGAGTAAATGAGGAGGATTTACCTCCTACAATCTCTCTTCCTTGTCCCATTCGAGTTTTAGCCTTTAATCTTGCCAAAATCCCTGATTTTCTCTCACAAAGCTGCATTCAATGCACAATAGTCGACTAGGCATAATATCTCACTTTGACTCATCTCATTAAACAAAATATAATCAAAACATGTAATAAATTATGAGAAGAGTTGATTTTACTAAGCCAGGAGGTGAATTAAGGTCCATATAGTTACCCAATGATTAGGCTCATCATCACCCCCCTACTGAAAGTGTTGCTCATCCTCTAAGCAATCAATCAATATCCATATCTTTCATAGCCTTATCGGCCTCCCTGACATCCCATGCTTCTGCTGTGGTTTCCTCTTCTTGAGCACATAATCTTGCCTTTGTTTCTATCTCCTCCCATTTTTTCTTTCTTCCTCTTCCTTCCTTCCTTCTAACATCCCTAAGAGTAGTGGTGGACTAAGTCTCAAGCCAAACCAATTGACTTTGAGCCTTTGGATGGTTTGCTTGCACATGGGTGTCATGTTCAATGCTGCTCTCATTCTTTGAGGAGAATGGTACTCTCTGATTTTCAAATTGTATGGAAAAGTATTCCATCTCCTTTGGAAATCTTGCATGCTATTATCCCCTAACAGCCTGAACATATCTTGTAATTGCATTCTCTTCGGAAGAAAGATACCTAAGTGTAATTTGAGGATCATTTTCAATTAAATTATGTGTGTTGATGACAACCATTGCATTTGATTTCTCAACTCTTATCATGAGAGGCTCTATTTGTTCCCTTGCTAATATCTTCTTCATTTCTGAAGCCCTTTTTTCCTCATGGTTCATCCATGATGCCAAAGCCATCAACTGTAAATCCCCTAGTTTTGCATTAGGGTCCCATACATTCAGATCCGTCAAGGCCATGTTATGCAAGTATAACTCAGACATATTATCCCTATCCTCCAATTTGCTTTGATCACAAAGATCAATGAAATTTCTATAATCCTGGAATGGCATAGTGCCTCTCTATGCTAGGGCCTTGATTTGGAACTGCAACCACTGCTCCTTAAGGTATAATGCACAGGACTTAGCTGGCATCCTACACTGGATTTCCTCTAGGGATAGTCTGGCCATGGTTTCCAATTGATTCTCTCTTTCTTGCAGCTTTCCTTTCGACCATGCATTTTCTACCTCCAACTGAGCTTTCATTATGGCCTCTCTGTCCCTCAGGATACTTAGTTCTCTACCCATTTCTTTGATAGTTTCCTCCATGTGATCTATGTCCTCCAATCCCTTGGACTTGACAATCTACATCCATCTATGTGTTCTTGCTCTTTCTTTCTCAAGCTCAAAGAATAATGGGATGGCAATTTTTTGTGGAATGACCCTACCCCCTTCAATAAATCTTTAGTAGGAATCAAGGTTAGGTTGAGGACTAGGTTCCCTTATCTCTGGATCCTCCTTCTTTTTTTCTTGCTGCATACTCCCTTCCTTATCCAATTTTTGAGTTTTATATAGGTCTAGTAGAGTTTCCTGTAGGATTACCTCACTTCCTGTAGGTCTTGCTATGTATCATGTAGGATGTATTTTCCCTTTGATGAGGCAGATCTAGTCACAGGCATTCTCACATAAGTGATATGAAACTTAGGGAGGTTTGTCCCGAGGATCCTTCTCCTTGAGTTTTTATAAGAGGAGCCATCTTCTCCTACTATTTAGGAGAGTCTTCAATAACAATGGGAACCTTGGTGGGATTTTGAGGTTTTCCCTACCTTATTCTTGTACTTTTTCTTGTTCTAAAGTACAAAGGAGTTTGTCTCTATCTTTTGCCTTTTTGTTTGATAGGGGTGCTAAGGGAAGTGAGGGAAATTGTTGCCTCTTTCTCAGTGGGTTCTAGAGACACCCTAGGTGACTCCTCCTTGTATTCTACCTTCTCTTTTCCATTGCCTTTTCATATTTGTCTTTCACCTCTTCTTCTCCCTCTAGTTCCTCACCTTGTTCATCAATTTCCTCTTTGGCATCTTCTTATGTTTCTTCACCACTTTCCTTCTCTTTCTCTTCCTATTCTTCCTCATCTATTTCCTCTTCATCCCTCTTTGCTTCTCCTTCATCTATTTCAGTTTCTTCTTCATCCCTTTCACTAGCAGTAGGGCTCTTGTCATATTCGAGGGCTTTTATATCCTCCTCTGTCTACATGTCTCTAAAAATTTCCCATTTGATAGGAATTCTAAGGTTTTGGAGGGAATGTTCTATGATGATTATAATTAACCCATGATGGGATAGCTATTAGTAGTTTCCTTCTTACACCATCATGCTCATATCTATCAGTGATTGAAGAAGGAAGTATGGTATGTTGAGTTTGTGGTGAGGAGGTGTATCTTCTTCAAACCTCAATTCTTCAAGAAGCCTAAAGTGGTATCCATATACCACACTGTACCTACCTTCACATGATATATATTTTATAAGGTGGTAGCTTATTTCATTCCAGGGGTATGGTAGGCTTGCTCTTCTTACTCCATTTTTGTCTTCCATGGCCTCCTCTCCCTATAAAAGGAATTTCTTCTTTGCAATTTCGTTATTACCCTTATCTTCCTTTCTTGAAGGCATTCCTAAGGGGAGTGTGGTAATTCTACTTATGAGTTCAAGGGTGAGCTCGAAGGAGAGGCCTCTCACCACAACAATGGAATGGGTCCTAGTCAGTGGAATGAGGGAGAGAGAAAAATCTATGGCTACTTCATCATACCCCCTCAATTTCTCAAAGAAACCCATCCAATTATGCCTTGTGAATATTTCTAGCACAGGAGGGTGTTAGTGAATCCTCATGATGTTGATGGGCTCTGTTACATAGTAATTTGTCACTGCCTTCATCCCAGTCTTCCTACTGTGTCATGAGTCCAAAATCATTTATGCTCATGCTCTCTGATGTTGCCAAATGACCCACTTTGCCAAATTTTCTGCCTCATCATGTCTGTTGGCCAAATAAATGCGTTGATGAGTGCTCCAAAACAGTCTAGAAGTGCTGCCATCGCGGAAGTACACGTGATTCCCGCGATGGCTGAATTTCATGTGTCAGCGCAACTATTGATTGTAGTTTCCCACGATGACATGAGTAGATACATTATTCAAAAGCGATGTCAGCACGGAAAACCAATTATGTGCCCACGATGATCCAGTTTGGGCGAGTTTGTTCTAACAGTCGGCCTTACAGATGACTCCAGACCTGGTTGTTGGCCTTGTTTATGCCGCCCTCCTTTCTCTAGCATGGATGTTCCGTCATTTGTGCTACCTTCCTTGGAGATAAGCTCATCCTCCCACCATTCATGGAGACTCCTTCTCCTATTTAAACTCTCACCATTGCTATGGGCTGATAGTTTGGAATCCTTAGTCTTTGGAGTGTTGCTGATAGTATTGTGAGTTTGCTAGATAGCTAGTGTGAGTGTGACAAGTGTGGGTTTGTTGATAGCTTGAGGAAGGTTGTGAAGTTCCTTTGATCTTGTGTAAAACTTGTGAGTGAGAGAGACTTGTGCATTGGGAGATCCACTCTCAAGAGTGAATGCTTGAGGAACATGGTGGCTGGACCCTCCTGAGAAGGCTTGTGACATCAAGACCTTGGTTGTAAGCTTACTCTATTTCATATTTAATGCAATCAATGATGTTTTCCTATGTCTTGTATGCAATATACTAGATAGCTCATGACTTCTTGACTTTATGAGTAACTAGATCATTTGTTGTATCTGGTTACGTGCTTTGTTGTATTTCCTTTGCTTTGTTTTAGGTTGATTACTCATTAGGAGAAGGAAGCAGAAGCTGGTGTAGCGCAACGGAACTCCATCAACCGCCGGTTGAGGTAAGCCTCCAACTTGAACTATTTAAGGAAAGCTATTGTTGATTTGTCCTTGTTTGTGACTAGACCCACTCTAGGGCTAGAGGGGTTGCCTCTGTCTGCAGAGGGAACACTTTCCTGCATCACAAATTGGCGACTCCGCTAGGGAGCTTGCCTATGTTCTTTTCTTGTTTACTCTTGCCTTGTTTTTTGTTTTACTCTCTTTTGGAGTTTGGGAACTAGTTATCTGTTTTCTGAGTTTCCTGGCCTGATCTAGGAAATGTCCTTATTTGCTTAAAAATTGATTGTTTTTTATTTGGGACTTTTTGGTTCGCCTGTTGGTGTTTTTGAACATCATCGCGTCTTTTAATTTAATAGTTGCACTGGCATCGCGTCACCCTTTCTGTAATTTCCTGTCCATCGCGTTATTACACCTAAAAGTCGTGATGGTTCTGTAAATCGGACCATCGTGGAAAAGGCGTGTACTTCCGTGCTATCATCACTTTGTTGCTACGTGTTGTTCTTTATCAGCGCTTTATTGTCAGTATATTGCCCGTGCTGATTGCTGTAGAATTGAATTTTTTCAATTCTGCCTCCTGAATCCGTCAGTCTTGCTAGTCCCTTGCTGTTCTCACTTGGTTGATGATTTGTTTTTCACTGTTTAAAGGTTGGGGCACTCTCTTGTGAGCTTTGTTGAACGAATCTTGTCTTTTTTCTTTGTGACCTAGTTTTATTGTTTCAAGTTCTCTGGATCAGTTTCTCTTGGTTACTTGTTTACAAAGATTGTTGCTTGCTGTTGGTTTGATTAATCCTTCCCCTTTGCTTGCTTGCGGTTATTGTTTAGTGATTTTTATTGGACCCATCTTGGCATTGTTTTGATTTCTCTTCACTACCCAGACATAGATTACAATTGTTTGGATCAACCGTTTTTCCACATTTGTTTGTTGCTTATTGGTTTCTTTAGATTAGAGACATCAAATCAAAAAGATTGGATTTCATTTAGCATGCGAAAGTGAAAGTAAATTTGCATTTCAAGTTGCATAATTAAAAGGGGATGATTAGATCTCTCATTAGTAGTATTCGTGCACTTTAAGAATTGATGTCTGCTTCATTAAGTGACTGTTTTTTGCCTTGGTTTTCTTGGTTTGGGAATGATCTCTCTACCCTCCCATAGGTAGGTGTTCATCGAAGAAAAAGGATATTTCATTCTTTCTAGCTGCATCCTAGGTTTTGTTATATAAATACGGTAAGGCCTGAATACTGAAACATAATCCAAGATCAACTTTAAAATGAATTGAATAAATCTAACAACGCATTGGAACATAACACACACATTTAGAGGTCTAGGCTGGAGACGTGCTTCGACATCATTAAACCTAGTCATTTTTGTTTCCAGTCAAGGTTGGGTGATTCCTCCTTTTGTGACTCAATAGTGGTCTAGCACGGATTTGTGCTCCCACGTACCGTCGAGTATATGGGGAGACCCCACTAGGTTATCATCCTTTATCCATAGGAAGCTGTGTCTACCGCCTTACAAGCCATAATGCACCGAACACAGCATTCAGGAAGATTGACTGCCATACGGAAATTCCTTGGTTTTCATATGACTGCGAAGGTGTATATGCAGTTTTACGGATTTGTCTGGTAAACCTTTTTCCTAGTTCTCCAGAGTAGTCACTTTCGTTCCTTTTTGGACTCCCTAAAAGAAAAGGTCCATCTGAGCACTTGTCACTTCAGGCTTATTAAATATTCGAAGGCAACTAGAGTCATCTTTTGTCCTTTTCTCGACTCTTTATAGATGAAAAGGTCAAGTTTTGTTCCTGTGTCTTAAAATTTATTCGGCCACGATTCACATTTACCCGGTTAGATCTTGTTTGCGTTAGCTTGAGTAGGGTCCTTTCTCGTTAGTTTACCTAAGATCTTTTGAAGTTGTCATCCTGGCGAAATCACCGATCCTGTCCCCTGTTCCAAGTGACCAAGGGTCTCCTTCTTCTATTGCTCCCGAGGTACCAGTAGTGAGTGATACTCTCCCTGTTATTCCGAGTATCCAACCGATTAACTCTCCCGCTCCAAAGGACGAGACTTACGAACTTCACTGGAACCCTATTTGGGAGCCTTCTGAAGAAGATATCCCTCCTACTCCTCCTGGTGTTGTGGTCCCAATGTCTTCTTCTGATATGGAAGACACATCCCCCGTCGCAGGTGAAGAATCCGTTGCGACAAGCGGTGAAATTCCCACCTCAATGGAAACTCCACCCTTTCGTATCACCCCTCTTGGTGTTATGTTTCCTTTACGCTATAAGGTGTTAAGGGATGTTATGTCTTCTAGGACTCCCCCTACGAGTTCTATGTGGTCACACACCATCACTCCGACCTCAGAGTCCTTTATTACTCAAATTCACAATGTGCCTGTCACTTCCGTCCCGACTATTCCAACTGTTTGTCTGGCTTCTTCAACCCCCATTGTCGATGTCGTTACTGCATCCTTAGTTGTGACCGCTGTTGCTGGACCTTCTTCAGGGTCAGCTTATAGTGGCCCATCAGCATCCGTACCCGGAGTTGTTGACCCTACACTAGGTGCCCCACCTTCTTCTGGTTCTATTCCAGCAGGGGGGCATACGATGAATATTTGCATGCTCTTCAGAATGCGGACCCTCAAAATCTATTTCATTATTATGATTCTCGAGGAGCTCATATCTATTATCGTGGACCTCTGCAACCTCAGCCCATGATTGAGGTCACAGTCCTATTATCAGTTGCTTGGACCCCCACTCATTATGGCAGTGGCCAAGTATCGCCTGCACCTCTTCAAGGACCACCTAATCAAGGCCAACCATCTTACGTGCAAACCTCTCATGGGCAGCAGTATTACGGGGAGTCTTATCCAGGGCAACTTGGAGGCCCACAAGGACAACCCTTTCAGGGACAACCTTCGGCCTCTGGTGGTCCATCTTTTACCTATTTTGTGCAACCTTCTAGTAATCCAGGACAACCTTACATGCAACAAGGTCAACCTATTGTTTAGCAAGGTTATCCTTTTAGGCAAGTCGGTCAACCTTATGTTCAGCAAGGCCAACCTACCATCCAGTATGGTCAAACATCTGGATAGGTTAGTCAGCCTAAAATCCAATCAGGTCAACCAATTGTCTAGTCCACTCAGCCACCCAGTCTATCAGGACAACCCTCAATTGTGCAAGGACAGCCCAACACCCAACAAGCTCAATCTTCTGGGCAGATGGGCCCATCTCAATCTCAACTGGGTCAACCTTCTAGCCAGATGGCCCAGCCTCAGTACTCTCAAGGACATCCTTCTAGGTCTACTCAACCGGGCACTCAAATGATTGTTTCTTCTCAAGCTCAAACCGGTTTTCAGCCCCAGGCTGGGCCCCAGACCCAATCCGGTCTTCAAATGTAGGTTGGATTTCAATCCCAACCGGCCTATCAAACATAGCCTGCCTCTCAGGCTTAGTTTGGAACCAAGCCGCCTTATGGTTTCTAGCAATCCCAAGGACAAACTCAATTTGCCCCGTATCAAAATTATCAACAACTACAGGTGAGTCCTTATCAAAATTACCAACAACCTTATGTTGCTCCTGCAGGCAAAGTTGGTAATCAATGGAATGCTGGGGGGAAAATCTAGGGACAACCATCCTATAAACCCTATGGACAAAATCCCTGCGGACAAAACCCTATAGGGCCAAATCTGTCTGGACAAAATCAATGGGGGCAACCGCATGCTAGATGGAACTCTGGTACTCCTTCCTACCCACAGCCCCAGATGTCCTTTAACCCTCAATTACCCTTTTTAGCGACGTTGGAATTACCGGATGTGTCCAAATTGACCAATGATCCCATTCTCCATAATCCATATTAGCCATCGGTTCCAGCTAAGATTCCCGGTGATTGTCCCAAATTCGATGGTAAAGCTGGAGAAGATCCCCAAGCTCACATCATGACTGATCATCTATGGTGTTCATCGAATTCGTGGCTTGATGATTCAATCTGGCTCCGCCTTTTTCAAAGGACTCTCACTGGCTCTACTGCTAAATGGTATATTGAGTTATCTCGCGGATCTTTTCAGGATTTCAACTCGTTGGCTATGGCATTTTTAACTCATTTTCAGTTGTTGATTTGATATGAAATGGGCACACGCCTCCTGACATCCTTAAAACAGACAACGAAAATGCATATCTCTGATCATATCCATGAATGGAGACAGTGTCGTCGTTTGATTAAGTTTTGGATTCCCGATCAGCTTCTCACCGACTGGTTCACGACTTCATTCGTCGGTCTGATAGCATAGGATATTGCTATGGGGGCATGTGTAACTGAAGAGTAAGCTATTGCGCGCGCTCAGTACCTTGACATGGTTTACTCCCAGTCTGGTATGTTATATGATTATTTTCCTGATGCCCCGAGACCAGGAACTTCCAAAGCCCCGCCAACACCATCCATTGACGATATCATTGGTTCCGTTAATCTGCCCTCAAAGAAACCTTCCGCAAACCCTCAGAAGAAAAATTTGAATGCTCCGAATGAAAATACTTCTCAGGCTGTATCCAATTCTAGTAATACTTCTGACATTAACACCGTCCAGTCCACCATGACGGACAAAGCCTCGAAAGGAAAGAAGAAGGGAAAAGGAAAGAATAAAGCATATCAACCTAAGTAGGATTCCCCTAAACCTCCACCCGAGGAAGGCACCAAACGCAATCCCAAGTACCCTTTTCTTCTATGTGATGAGGATTACTATACCAAAGACTGCCCAAGGTGGTCTGAAGTTAGTCGTTTGTTGAAAGGTGCCCCCGGGACTCCTGCTATGCTCAAAGAACCTTTTCCCTCACATTAAACGCAAATGGTGGCTGATCCATCTCAACCCTCTTCTTCTTTTGGTTCTCAAGTATTTATGGCTGGGACAATTCCCATCCACATCAGTACTCGGGCAAAAGAGTATCCATCACCCATTGGGAAAGAGCCTAAGGTCCCCTCTAGTGATCCTCTGTCCAGCTCTGGTCCGCTCCATATCGAGAGACCTAGCACTGAGACTCCCGTCCGACCCCCTCCAAAAGGTGTACACCAGAAATCTTCTTACAACCCTAATGCTCGTGCTGCCTAGCACTACAGCATCATTGAGGACCTAGCCCAAGCTCCATCAACTATGTCCACCTTAGAAGTACTCCAGAGCTGCCCCTCTCAGAGGAAGTCCTTGCTATCGGCCATCAGTGGCATAGACCTAGCTGACCCGGATCTGATTACTTTTGACCTTGAAAGCCATATACCAAGACTACCTCACCAAATTGCCTTCCTCATACAGGTCATTATCAATTCCAAAATGATTCATTGTACAGTCATTGTTGAAGGTGCTTCAACCTGCATCATGTCTGTTGCCCATTGGAAGGCTATTGGTTCTCCGACGCTGAGCCAGTCTCCTATGACCTTGGAAGCCTTTGATGGGAGAGAATCTCGCCCTTATGGTATACTCCAACGTTTGCCCATTTCTTTATAAGGGAAGACAGTCGAAGTGGAAGTTGAAGTTGTTGATGCTAATATTACCTACAACCTCCTTCTGGGACGTAGCTGGACATATGCCATGCCAGCCATGGCTTCATCTTTATTTCGTGTCATTCATTTTCCTCATCAGGGGAAGATTGTCACCATAGACCAACTATCCTTCTTCGCCTCCTCTTTCAAAGGCAACGTGCCTTTTGTGGAGCATACCTCCAAGCCATATGATAGTGTGGGAGCTAGACTTTTTAAAGATCCTACTCTGATGGGGGTTTTTTCAGCCCCACCTCCTAACGTCGCTCCTATCAATATGATTTCCGTTCGCTCTGATCCGTGGGTTATTTCCCCCGCTGATCAAGTAGAATCTTGGGGCGATGAGATGCCGTTGAGTCCTGCCAAGCTCAACTATGTCGAAATTATTTCTGCATCAGCTCCCCCTTTTGAACCTGCTCTTTCAAGCAGAGCTCCCGACTCGTACACTCATTCCCCTTGGCTTGGAGATGACGCTTCTTCGGATCCTTTAAAGGAAATATTTCCTTCTGATGAAGCCATTATCGAGACCATGTCTCTCAAGGAACCTCCTTGGTCTGATCATCACCATTGTTCCTCGTTTCTCCCTGCCCATCAGGAAATGCTTACCTATCTTGAGTGGTTTTCTCCTTGTCTCCCATCTCAACCCCTTCAGACACCCATTCAAGTTTATCAAGTGTCTTCTGAAGGAAATATGGGAAACATCATGCAGACCCAGCCCATTGACATCTCTGTGAAACCAGGGATTGTCGAGCATATCCATGTCGGAGTCACTTGTACTCCGGAGGAAATTTAGCTCTATACTGATCTTTTTCGCGAATTTCGTGATGTCTTTGCTTGGTCCTACGAAGAAATGCCCGGCATTGATCCTAGCATAGTGGTGCATGAGATACCTATGTATCTGGGTGCTAAGCCTATTCGCCAACATCTACGCCCTGTGCACCCTCGAAAGGCTGTAGCCATTAAAGCGGAAGTTGAAAAGCTTCTTAAGGCTGATTTTATTTACCCCATCCCACTCACAGATTGGGTCTCCAATATTGTCCCTGTGAATAAAAAATAGGGTACCATTCGAGTCTGTGTTGGTTACCATGATATTAACCGGGCCTGTCCCAAAGATAACTTCCCCACACCCTTCATTGATCAGCTCATTGATGAGTGTGCAGGAAGCGAAATGTATTCATTCATGGACGGTTTTTCTGGGTATAACTAAATCAATATTGCACCCGCCGATCAGCACAAGACTACCTTTATCTATCCATGGGGCACTTTCACTTAAAAAAAGCTCCCTTTCGGTTTGAAGAACGCTGGTGCTACCTTCCAACGTGCAATGTCCTATGCATTCCATGACATTTGTCACATTTTATAACCGTACCTGGATGATCTACCAGCTCATTCAGTAAAATTCCAGGACCATCCCACTCATCTTCGCGAAATCTTTCTCTACTGTTGACATTACTGCATCAGGCTTAATCCTCATAAGTGTGTCTTCTGCATTGACTTAGGCAGACTGTTCGGGTTTATCATCTCCCAAGAGGGCATCCGTTTCGATCCCCTTAAAGTCGAGGCTATTCTGAATCTTCCTCCCCCTGCTTCTTTGCAGCAATTGCAGAGCTTGCAGGCAAAGCGAATTTTTTAAGACGATTCATTTCGAACTATGCGGAAGTGGTTAAAGGTTTCACGAGGTTATTGAAGCGAGATACCCCGTTTCATTGGGATGTCGCTACTCAAGAGTCCTTTGAGTGTCTCAAGGGTCTCCTTTTTTCTGCTCCATTATTGCATCCTCCAAATTATCATCGTGACTATACTCTGTATTTGGCCGCTGCCGATACCACTATTGGCATGGTTCTCGTTCAAGATGATGATGATGACACTGAGCATGTCGTATATTATCTCAGCCGCAATCTTTTAGATACGGAAACTTGATACGCTTACATCGAGAAGTTGGCATTGCCCACCGTTTGTGCGGTCCAACGTTTCTGCCATTATATCTTGTTGTGTACTACGACCGTGGTTTCTGATTGCAACCCGATGACGTACATTTTGTCTCGTCAGTCACTGGAGGGAAAGTACTCGAAGTGGATTGTCACCCTCCAAGAGTTCGACTTGGAATTTACCACCGCCAAGTCTATGAAATCCCTTGTATTTGCTTAGTTACTTTGCTCTTTGCCATCTCCTACCACGCCCTCTCGGTTAGAGGACCATATCCCGGACGAAACTCTGTTTCTAATTAGCACCCTCGATCCCTGGTACGGGGATATCATTGTATACCTGCAGACGTCCTCTTTTCATTCCAATGTGTCTTAGCATGCTTGGCGACAGATTCGTCATCAGTCTCAACCCTATCATATCATTGGGGACACCCTGTACCATCTCGGCGCTGACTCCATTCTCTGCTGATGCCTAACTTTCGAGGAAGCTGAGTGAGTTTTGAATGACTGCCATTCTGGCGTCTGTGGTGGTCACATGTTTGGATATGCTACTGCTCAAAAGATCCTCCGCACCGGTTATTTCTGGCCCTCCATTTTTAAGGATTGCATTCTTGTTGTCTGCTCCTGTCACAAGTGCCAGATATACCAGCGGAAGATGCGTGCGCCTCCTGCTCCATTGCACTCTGTTGTTACCATCGGCCCTTTTGCAAAATGGGGCATTGATTATATGACCTGTAACCCTCGCTCGGCCGGGGGGCATGGGTATATTATCGTTGTTGTCGATTACTTCACAAAATGGGCTGAGGCGATGCCGACATTAACTAAAGACGGTCACACAGCGGCGCAATTTTTGTTTAACCATGTTATTTCACGGTTCGGAGTCCCTCAGGCCATTGTCACTGATCACGGGAAGCATTTCCGTAATCACATGATGACCGAGCTAACAACCCATCTAGGCTTACGACATGATAGTTCGACTCCATACTATCCTCAGGCCAATGGCCAAGTTGAAGCCATCAACAAGGTTCTAGTTACGATGCTTCAACGTACCATTGGCATGCATAAGTCTAATTGGCACTTGATGTTGTTCTTCGCCTTATGGGCCTACCGAACCTCTATGAAGGATGCCACCGGTTTCACTCCATTTCAATTAGTTTACGAATTGGAGGCTACCCTTCCAATCGAGTGCGAGATCCCTTCATTGAAGTTGGCCGTCGAATTACTTCACAACACTACTTCGGTAGAAGAATGCCTTCTTTACCTAGAACGACTGGACGAGACCCGTCAGCTAGCCTCTCTAGCTATCGAAGCACAGAAGAAGAGAGTGAAAACTCACTTCGATCATACTATCCATCCTCATTCTTTTGTTGAGGGAGATTTAGTCCTACTTTATGATCAAGCAAATGATAAGTTGGGGGCAGGAAAACTCGAGCCCATGTGGCTTGGGCCTTATATTGAAAAGAAAGTTTTGCAAAAAGGGGCCTGCGAGCTAATTGATTACGAAGGGAATCCTCTCAATAAGCCCCGAAATGGGTTGTACTTGAAAAAGTACTATGTGTGAATTCCATGCACTTTGGTTTGTACATACGTGTATTATTAGCAAGTGTGTTGTGTGTGTGTTTTCATGTTTTTTTGCTTGATGTGAAGGCAGGATTGCCATTTATTGTGTCTTTTGCTTCTTGTGCAGATGTCTGGTGCACCTTACGTTGGTTTCGCTGATGGTGCCTGCTGCAGTACCCGCAACTTGTCCTCTGCGGCGTGGGTGATCTATGATCCTCACGGTGAGTTGATAGATCTTCAAGGTGTATGTTTAGGTTGTACCACAAACAATGTCGCTGAATATAGCGCTGTGATTGAGTTACTGGCCAAGGCAATTAATCTCGGTATTCATGCATTGGTTGTGAACCTGGACTCTCAACTTGTTGTCCACCAGCTCAATGGGCGATATTCTGTTAGAGACCATTGCATTTTAAGGTTGTATTTATGTGTTAAATTGTTAGAGAGGAATTTTGATTTCATTACATATCAGCATATTCCACAACGATTGAACACGTTAACTGATGCATTGGCTAATCATGTATTAGATAGACATTTGTGTAACATGTAATCAAAACATCATACAAGAAAGCATATAAAGCACAATAATAGACCATAGGAATATATATATATATATATATATATATATATATATATATATATATATATATATATATATATATATATATATATATATATATCATGTGGCGCACTGAGGTGCTCAAAAATAAGTGTACATGTTCAAATAGAGTTAGTGTTCTCCGTACATATAAGACACATGTCTCTCAAAAATAACCAGCAGGAAATAAAAACCTAGGTGTCTACTGCGGTGGGTTGTGCTCCCTATAGTGCATCGCCGCCTGTGCCACCCGCCTCAACGGGTGGTGCATCCTGGGTTCCACACCCACTGTGTGGATCCGGGACACTCTGGGGGCCTCTTCGATCCCTGTATAATCTGGAATCCTTGCAAGTAGGCCCTCAAGGTTCTAGATGACTGTCTCCATCGTATCATCTTCCGAAGGAGCTAGAGCTAGTGCTGCAATGACCTGCGCGTCCCTCCACACCTCTAGAACCAGTCCAAGGGGTCTCACTGGTCCTACATTTGCATACCATAGCGTTCGTCATTAAGACATGTACATGAAAAAATCAGAAAAACATCATAAAAATCAAAATCAAAAAATGAGACCAAGTATCTTACCACTGTCATCCCACTGCTATCCAGTAGGCAGTTTCATGTCAAGATCTCCGTGGAAGTCCATGACGGCATATGGCCAATCCTCCACGAAGATCATCTGTCACTCCAGCCACTCTCATAAAAATGTCCCCCATGCCACTGGTTGTCCACCACCTCCTCGTGGCATGACGTGAGCCCATCATGTGGCCCTCGTCTCACGTGGCCTAGGTAAGTCCAAATCCATGTCTTGCAACTGCAGTGCCGACACCCGCTCCAGCATGAGTGGGACTAAGATGGATCCATAACCAAACTGCTTTGTCTCTCCGCGACGGCAGTTGGTGAGTTGCCTCTTCATGTTTGCCGTCACCGTCTCTGCCCAGTTAAACATGGTGGGATTGAGACACTCGAGAGCCAGTCGGAGTTGAGTCTTCGAAGCCTCATGTTGGGCTAAGGAGCCCACTTCCTGTGTCACCATGAAAAGCATAGCACGAAGGATTACGTTGTCCACTGTTGGGATTTCCACCTTCCCACTCCTTGTGTTGTGTGCCCGTGGGAACACTTGAGCCATTAGCATATCTAACGAATCACCCCTAGGTCACTGCCCTCCAAGATGGACCTCTCACCTCTACGAGATAGCCCGATCAAAAAATAGATGTCTGTAGAGTCAAACTCGATATCCTCGCCTCGGATGATAAATTTCCCATCTATGGGATTCCAGGCCCTGATCAGTAGCTCCAGCAAGTTAGGTTGTGACTGCAAGAGCGAAGTTAGGAAGAATTTGAGCAATCCGCATGCCTGGAATGCGTTTCGGCATCCCGCATCGGCAAAAGCTTCTATATCATTGTTATCATGCATGCGTTCTTACCAGACGAATTCCATTATACCCTGCAGGACGAGGAAAATTGGATTAGTACTTCGTTTAAAAAATTCAACGTGTAATTTGCATTAAATCATGAGTTTGTGTCGTCATCGCGTCTGTTTTAAAAGCAGACGTGATGACGAGAAGTGTCTAGTTCATTTTTTCTGTGGTCTTCGCGGAAATACATCTCTTTTGCGATGATCGGGGCGCACCCAGTGTAAAAAATATTTCGGCCATCGTGGACCCGATAGAGTAAACCCGCGATGACCGAGAGGCAAAACACGATTTGAAAATACACCTAAAATAACACTTGGAATGATCAAAACGCATGAAAAAAGCATCAAAATGAAGCGCAAGGCAATGTGTGTCTACCTGGAACGAGTTTCAGGACGAAAGATGCACGGACGGGGCCGAATTTTGCTCGCCAACTTCAGTGCTCCAAGTTGCTCCACGGTGAATTGAATAGTGCTATGGTAAAAATGAATGGGTTAATTCCTTTTTATAGTGATTTTTGCAAATTTAAAAGTTACATTTTATAAATGTGGGTTTTTTCTCATAGTTTTACCATATGCAGAGTCAAAATATGTTTTTTACTATGTTTTTATGAATATTGTTCATTTTATCTCAAGCGGGTTTACGTGTGACGTGTTTTTGTGCAGAGCTTTAGGTGGTGGAATTATGACGGTTTAATGTACACTTGGTCCCAGAAAGTCATCTTTAAGCTCTTTTCCGACTTAAAAAATGAAAAGATGTCCGAGTTTTCCCCTCGACTTGTTAAAAGAAACGAGAGGCAGTCGCCTTTAAGCTCTTTTTTTGACCATTTAAACACAAAAAAGATCACTGGGCTTTTGTCGTTTCAGGCTCGTTATTAGTTGCGAAACGACGTGCTTCTGACCACTTTTTTACTTTTTTGGGTCGAAGTTACTACTTACGAAAATTACTCCTCGATCGTAATGGTCGAGTGGTTCTTTCGAGTATTGTTTTATACTTTATCAGGCTCGAGAGACACAACTCTACGAAAAAGGACCCCCCTAGAGTTTTCTTTTCCGTGTCTTTTTCAAACTCTTTGAACATGAAAAAGACTCTAAGTTTTTCCTATGTCAGACTCGTTAAACCCTGACGACATTGGACTCGTCACCATGACGAGACTCGAGCTTCTCCTTCCTAGGGCTCATTAAACTATTACTATGTTGGACTTAACAACATGTTTATCATTGATTGTCTATGGCAGATAGTCACTCTTGAACATTGACACTTTTGCTTTTTGTTGGGTTGGGACATCCATACATCGTCATTTGGCCTTCCGCGGGTTAGGTTATCATTCTAGCCTCATTCCCTTCAATTCATGTCGTCTCCTTCGAGCCTCTGATCCATTGATGCCTGAATGCTACCACACCCCCCTACAGAGTCGTGTCGTCGACGTGTTCAAGAGTATAATCCTTCTGCATTTTACACCCTTGTCTTCTACTCTGATTCTCTCTTTCGCCATCTACCTCTTGTTTCTTATCTCGTGTCATTGATGGGGGAAACATTATGGCCCTCCTGCGACGGGTCGTCTCCTGTCAACATCAGCTCATTATCCAAGAGATTGACCTAGAGATCCCTTTTGGTACCTTAGAGCTTGCATGCCTCAATGGCAAGTTCTTCGTACCTGACGGTCGACTTTCATCATTGGTCGTCGATTAGGTGATTCCACGAGTGTTTGACTTCAACTCGTTTTTCACCCTCCGTGGATTGTGCTGGACAGTACCTTGAGAGCTATTGACATTATTGGTGGTTTCTCTCGTGCTTTTTAACGGTTTTCATCATTGACGGTAATCAAGCGATTTTCTATCATGCTCGACCTCAGCACATCTATTCGCATGTTAGGATTTGTACTATGATTGGATGGGTTCAAGACCTTGAACTCAGATTACACATGTTCGGGCTACGTGGATTGGTTTTATGATCACATGACTCATTGATGGATGGCTGCGACCATACCTTTTTCATAATCATGGTCTCATTAGCTGAATGGTTGCGTCCATACCACAGACCTATTCCGTATGCCTTTTGGATGGTTGCGCCCATGCCTAGACTACATGTAATTCATTATCAGATATATCAATTCTACTTGCGTGTAGGTTCTTCCAGATGGTGTTCCAACTCAGTCAGTTTCGTAAAGCATTTCACCCCTCCCTCTCTCTCGGGCTTCATACTTTAGGGGGAATCTGTTACACAGTAATTTGTCACTACCTTCATCCGAGTCTTCCTACTGTGTCATGAGTCCAAAATCATTCATGCTCATGCTCTCTGATGTTGCCAAATGACCCACTTTGGCAAAGTTTAACACACTGATGAGCACTCCGAAACAATCCAGAAGTGCTGCCATTGCAAAGGTACACGTGATTCCCACAATGGTTGAATTTCATGTGCCAGCACAACTATTGATTGTAGTTTCCCACAATGACATGACTAGATACGTTATTCAAAAGCGATGTCAGCGCGACAGACCAGTTATGTGCCTGCGATGATCCAGTTTGGGCGAGTTTGTTCTAACAGTCAGCCTTCCAGATGACTCTAGACCTGGCTGTTGGCCTTTTTTATGTCGCCCTCCTTTCTCTGGCATGGTTGTTCCGTCATTTGTGCTACCTTCCTGGGAGATAAGCTCATCCTCCCACCATTCATGGAGACTCCTTCTCCTATTTAAACTCTCACCATTACTATGGGCTGCTAGTTTGGAATCCTTAGTCTTTGGAGTGTTGCTGATAGTATTGTGAGTTTACTAGATAGCTGGTATGAGTGTGACAAGTGTGGGTTTGTTGATAGCTTGAGGAAGGTTGTGAAGTGCCTTTTATCTTATGTAAAACTTGTGAGTGAGAGATACTTGTGCATTGGGAGATCCACTGTCAAGAGTGAATGCTTGAGGAACATGTTGGCTGGACCCTCCTTAGAAGGCTTGTGACGTCAAGACCTTGGTTGTAAGCTCTATATTTCATATTTAATGCAATCAATGATGTTTTCCTATGTCTTGTATTCAATGTACTAGATAGCTCATGACTTCTTGAATTTGTGAGTAAATAGATCATTCGTTGTATCCGATTACGTGCTTTGTTGCATTTCCTTTGCTTTGTTTTAGGTTTATTACTCATCAGGAGAAGGAAGCAGAAGCTGGAGCAGTGCAACGGAACTCCATCGACCACCAGTTGAGGTAGGTCTCCAACTTGAACTATTTAAGGAAAGGTATTGTTGATTTGTCCTTGTTTGTGACTAGACCCACTCTAGGGCTAGAGGGGTTGCCTCTGTCCATAGAGGGAACACTTTCCTACATCACATGCTCCCTTCTATTAAACTCGCCTATCATTTTGTCTGATGGATGGAGGAGTAGATATGTCTGATACAAAAGTTTAATGAAGGAGGAAATTGAACTGAAAGTTATGTTCATACAATTCCCTTTTGCTGCAATCAATTTCAACAAGCTAGAGGATTTTGTGTTCCTTTCACTTGGAAAAATAGGAGGAAATTTAGAGTTTACCTCCTTACAATGCTTGATATAGCCAACCCCTGTTTTTCTCCCTCTGAAATTGCTCACTACCAATCCTGTAGACTGCCTAACTGTATCTTGTAGGATTCCTATGGGTTCCTGTAGGATTCCCTGTAGGATCTTGTAGGTGGTCCTACACAATACAAAAATGAAATTTACCTCTCCTGTAGATTGCTTGAGGGCTGAGAGCAAATTTTTTAATGTGAGCCTCGAGAATGTGAATGCATCTATGCATGGGGATCAACGTTTGTTTCCTCTTATGGTTGATTTGAGTGAGGTGGTGTGCTGGCAGCCAAGGTACGAATATCTATTTTTTGACTATTGGTACCACTACCATATCATCATTCTCCTCACCTCGTAATCAAATCCCACTTCAATCATCCATATCTTAACTACTTTCGACCTCATCCTCCTTTTCTTTGACTTGACTATTGCCACGTGTGTGAAGATTAACTATTTTGTCCTCGCTGACTGAACGAAGGTGGCCAAGTTAACTGGCCACCTTTTGCTTATAAACCAACTCGTTCACAATATTTGCATCTTTTGATCGCATTATGCAAATGAGAGAGTGGAAGAAAGATACTTACCTGAGGTAATGATACCTTGCTGTAGTTTTTTGAAGAAATAAGGTTTTTGTTGTGTGTTGGCTGCATGTGATTTCTCCTCTCTCTTTTTTTATATTGTCCTTTGATGATTTTCCTTGATGTGCAAGTACCTGGTGTTGATGATGATGATGTTGTTGTTGCTACTAGGCCCTGGAGGAGGTTCTTTTGCCTTTGGATCTCCATGCTTGAAACTTTCTGCAACCTATGGTTTATGTTTTGTGGGATAGGTTGCTACAGGATTTCCTATAGGATGTCATGTAGTTGCTTCTCCCTCAAAAATTTTAATCATATTCTACTGCTGACATCTGAGGATGATTAGCATGGGCATAGAGGAGGTTTAAGGGTTTGTGAATGATGAAAAATAACCTTTAGGTGTTGTCCCCTTGCTCTCTGTATTCATCTTTTTTTTCTCTGTGTTTTTTTTTGGAAAATGGTAACATTTTGGAAATTGATTTTTTTTATGAATGCAGGGGGCGATCATGGTGGAGAGAGCTATGGTAATGAGATGGTGATGTAGGAATTTATTTCTTTGACATGGGCAGGCCATTTCCTTGCTCTAAGTCACTTCCTTTATGATTCCCAAGCCACTACAAGGAATCTTGTAGGTTTAGAGGGAATCATGTAGAAAACACAGAACCCTTGCAAACTTTGGCAAAAGAGTGAAGAAAATGAAACGAATGGTGGAATGATGAAGGATAATTAATGGACAAATAAATATATGAGCTGAATAGGTCCCTTTTGATTCTCCATTGTTTCTCTTATCATCCTCCTACTGACCTGCAAACAATATTTTCATAATTTTTCTTTTCTCTTTATATATATATATATATATATATATATATATATATATATATATATAGATATATATATTTTAAAACAACTAGTCTGCCTCCAAGAGGTTTTCATCCTAGTTGCTTTCCCTAGGCACCTAAAGAGAGTTTTTCACGGAGATATTTTTTTCTCTCTCTCTCTCTTTTTGTTTGGACACCATTGAACTGCCTCAACAAGTTTTCAACTCAACAGTGGGACTCAAGTGCCTCATGGAGGTTTTCACCTGAGTCTCCTTATTTTTATTTTTTTTTCTTTTTCTTAGTGAATTCATGAGGTAGGAGATGAGACTTGATCCACCACCATCATTATTTTGTTGATACCATCAATGAACTCTTGCTTTGACAAAATCCTTTTTTAAACTTTTAATCTGTGCCCATTAACAAGTAAAGGAATTGCCTCTGCATCTATGGTTCTGATATGCACTGAACCATTATCGTGACATTTCTCTATGACAGAAGGCCCTAACCATATAGTCCTTAACTTTCCCTTAAATTATTTATATCTGGAATCATATAACAAATCCCAATCACCTTCTTGAAATTGCTTGTCCTTGATGTTCTTGTCATGCTATATCTTCCTCTGAATTTGAGTTACCTCTGTGTGTAGGAGGGCCTGCATTCTGAACTCAGCTAACCCATTCAACTAGAGAAATCTCTCTTTTTGTGCACTGTTGAGATCTAGATCTAGTTAGGCTGCCATCATCAATGTGTTGTACTCAAATTCAATGGACATTAGGGCCTTTCTCCCATAGACAAACTCATAGGGTGTGAATCTAGTTGTGGTCTTCTAGGTGGTATTGTAGGCCCAAGTGGCCTCAATTAGTCTATCTTCTCAATATTTTTTGCTACTGCTAACCACTTTGGTTAGGATGCCCTCCAACATTGTGTTAGTCACGTCCACATGTCCATTAGCTTGTGGGTGATAGGGAGTGGAGGTCCTATGCCTGATCTTGTGCTGGCTTAACAATTCTTCAATCATGTCGGATGTAAATTGGCTTCCTTGATCAGTGACCAGTTCTCTAGGGTACCCAAACTTGTAAAAGACATTTTCCCTTAAGAACTCAGCCACCTTCTCCTCTGTTGCTGCCTTGATTTCCTTGGTTTTGTTGGGTTGTGTTATATTCTTTCCACGACTAACCTACGTAGTGAAACGGGGGGTTAGAGGGGGGCGGTAGCCCCCTTCGTTGCGCCGATTGCGCAGCGGGGGGGTCACAGGGGGGGCGGCAGCCCCCCCTGTCCGGGGGTTTGAGGGGGGCGGGTAGCCCCCCTCTACGGGGTCCTGGGCAGCGCCCCGGGAAAAATTTTTTTGGACCCTATATTAGGTTGGGCGAACCTACCTATGGTTTTGTGCATGATTTTCGCACATGGTATTGGACGCGATGTTTTTTCGGTCCATGTTATTGGATGCTTCGGCATGTATAAATATGTATTGTAACATTGAAAGGAAAATAATGAAAAATCAAGCTGGTAGTCCCGGTTTTGGGATCCAGGGAAAAATCTCTGTGCATATGTGTTTTATGGGTTATGCTCTCGCAATGTTTATTTTCTTTGTTTAAGAATTCGTATGCAGGTAATTTCTGTACAGGGTTAAAACCTACAGGTTTCAGCCCACTTAGTCATATAGTCAATGCACACAATGATGTACTACTTTTTCTTGGAAGGAGGGTCAATAGGTCCAATGAAATCCATGCCCCACATGTCAAATGGCTCAAAATTCAACTAAGGTTGCAGAGGCATTTCATCCTTTGGAGTAGGCTTTCCCATCCTTTAGCACCGATCACACTGACTAGTATATCTTTTCACATCCTGATGAAGAGTGGGCCAATAATAACTAGCTTGTAACACCTTGAATGTTGTCCTCTTTGCTGCAAAGTGACCTCCACAAGGCCCATCATGATAGGTTAGAAGGATGTCAAAGACTTCCTCCTCCCTGATACATCTTCTTAGAATTTGAACTGGGCTTAGTTTGAAGAGGTTGCCCCCAATCCAAGTGAATGGGGCGCTCTTCCTCACAATCTTGCTTTCCTCTTTGGAGGACAAATTTGGTGGGAACTATGTAGATACAAAATAGTTTTCTATGTTAGCAAACCATGGAGAGAGCACTGAAATGGAAAATATGTGGTAACTAATCATCAACCATTCCTTCCTCACCTATAGGTAAAGTTAATATGGACAAAAAGTCTGCAAAAACATTTTCCTTGCAAGGCTTATCAACAATGGTTAGATCAAACTGATGTAATAAAAGTAACCATCTAATAATCTAACCATTCACATCAGGTTTATTCATTAAATATTTGATTGCAACATGGTCAGTATTTACAAATGTTTGATAACCTGTAATGTAATGCCTAAATTTGTTCAATGAATGCACAACAGCCAGGAGCTCATTTTTGGTCACTGTATAGTTTAGTTCGGCCTTTGACAAATTCTTACTGATAAAGTAAATGGCATAAGGCAATTTTTCATCTATCTGGCTTAGAGATGCTCCTATGGCTTTGTGTGAGGCATCAACATGTATATGAAAAGAAAGGGCCCAATTTAGGCCTCGGAGAATCGATGCAGTGGTTAACTTTTCCTTCAGGGTGTCCAGGGCCTCTTGACAACTTTTTGACCATACAAACTCAGAGTCTTTGACCAGCAACCAAAATAAAGGAAAAGCTAACTTGCTAAAGTATTTTATAAACCTTAGATAGTATCTAGCTAACCCTAGGAAAATTCTAACATCTCTCTTCTTTTACATAGGTGGGACCCTTTGGATGACAACTATTTTGTTTAGGTGCACCTGCAGTCCTTGCTGGGATATTGAATGGCCTAGCATAGTCCCCGCAGTCATTAAGAAATCACATTTTTCGGGACTACGAGATAGGTTCATTTCAATGCATTTGTTCAGCACCTTACCTAAGGTGGACAAAGCCTCCTGGAAATCACATCCATAAGGTGTAAAATCATCTATATAAATCTCTACTACATCATGGAGTAACTCAGCAAAGATACTTAGGACTACTCTTTGGAAAGTGGTAGGAGCATTGCATAGGCCAAAAGGAAGGACCCTATTAGGAAAAAGTACCCCAAGGACAAGTGAAGGTGGTTTTATCCTGGTCTTTTGGGTTGATCTGGATTTGATTGTACCCGTTGAATCCATATAGGAAAGAGAAAAACGTTTTCCCTTCCAGGCCATCTAACACTTGGTCGATGAAAGGTAGAGGGAAACGGTCCTTCTTTGTGGCTTTGTTTAATTCTCTATAATTGACAAAAATCCTCCACTTACCATTTTTCCTTGGAACCAACACCAAAGGAGAGACCCACTCACTGTCGGAGATAGGGTAAATGAATCCTACATCTAGCAACTTTTGCAGTTCTTCTTTGACTATATCTTTGAGAGCTGGATTCATCCTCCTTTGGGTTTGTCGGACTGGTTTTCAACCTTCTTTGATATAAATTTGGTGAGTACACACTGAGGGGTACACTCCCTTCATTTCCTTGTAACTCCAAGCAAAGGCATAAAGGTGTTCCTTTAGCATATTGAACAACTTTTCTTCTTGGTGAACAGAAAGAGATGGGTTGATTTTCAAAGTTCTCTTAGGGCCGAATTCTATGGTTTTGACATGGATAGGATTGGAATCGGCTAAGCATAGATCAATCTGATGGTTGTTCTAGGTTTCCTTTACTACTTCTTTTAAGGACAATGTACTGGGAGTTGGACTTTGGAGTATGTGTTTAATTAAATTATCTTCATCTGGTTGTCCCCCTCCCATGGTTGTTTCTAAGGTATAGAGTTGTGTAGAATAAACTTCATCTTCTTCCTCCTCTTCCAACCATAAAGGTAAGTTATGTTCTAGAGATGGTTGAGTAGGAGGATATAGGACTAACTGCTTGGACATATTCCCATTCTTGATAGTCATATTTCCAGCCCAGTAGCTAACGTAGGCATTGGACCATTGGTAGTGGCTAGCCAAGGCCTCCCAAGGATGAGAGGGTAACTAGTAAGCTTGGCCTTAGGTTGGAGAACTAGGAAATCTTCAGGGTATTCCCAAGAGTCAATGGAGGCCATCACATACTCCATAATCCCCTCAAGGATGACTGTGGAGCAGTCTGCAAGTTGCATGATTGTTGTGGTCTTTCTCAATGAACCCTAGAGGTTGAGATTGAACATGGTATCGTTGATCATCACATTAATGCTAGCCCCAAGATCAATCAAAATGTGTGGTACAATGGTGCCATTGATGTGCACATCTACTACAAGGCTTCCAAGGTCCAAATACTTTGGACAGATTACCTTCCCCAGCATTAAGTCAGAAAGTTGTCCAATGAAATTAATGGTAGGGGCATCTCTTCTTTGCCTCCCTGGATGCTTGAAGAACTTCTCCTTGATCAACTTGTTGTAAATAGGCACATCTTTTATAGCTTGGAGAAGTGGAATTTTGACACACAGATTTTTCAATTCTCCCAGAATTTCAGTCTCTTCTAGGGTACGCTGGAGTGGTTGGGTTAATCTGTCAGGAAAGGGTGGTGGATTTAATTTAGGCATGATTTCCTCTCTTTCTTCCTCAACCTCCTTAGGTGGAGGTAGAGGTTGGTTGTCTAGGATTACTCTCCCAGATCTCAAGTTGATTTGTTGAATTTCCACAGCATAACCTAGACAGGATGTCTTTGCACTGTATAATGGATGTGCCTGTCTATTGTTCAGGTTTGGATTTCGTTGGGTAGGCATCTAGGGTTGTTTAGGTGGAGCAGAGTGTAAAAGTTGTGTTTGAGTAGGTGGTGAAGGAAATAAATTTGTGGCATTGTTGTATGGGGGCCTCCACCCCTGGGGCAGTATATTCCATTGATGTTGTGGCAGAGCATATGGTTGAAATGATTGGTTGGTTGGCTAGGAATGATACTAAGGTACAAAGGACCAACGAGGAGGTTTAGACCAGGAAGGATGAGCAGGGGGGCCCCAAGAGGGAATGGATGTGGTCTGGTTTCAGTTGTAATATGCATGGGATGACCCTTGCATGCCCTGCTAGTATGGCCTAGGCCCATGGGTTCTCCTTTGATTTATGTAGCAGAGTTGTTCAGTCACCTCTTCAACTCCTTGATATACAGCTTTTAGTACAGGTAGGGAAGGGCACTTGTCTGTGGAGTGGTTTTCTTCATAGAATGAGTAGATTTCAATTGAATTCAATGGGCATTCATTCCTAGGGTGCCTCCTGGTGCATCTAGGGTAGAAAATGGTAAGGCTCTCTTTACTTCCTCCTGTTTCCTCTTAATGTGCATAGTGTCCATCTATAGGGCAAGGGTTTGTAGCATCTCACTCTTGAAATCCTCCAGCATGTTTCCAATTTCACCCTTGATGGATGCATTGGAAGAGGATGGACTGACCATTAGTTGACTACCCCTACCCTTTTTCCTAGCTTCCCTAGAATGGTTTCTAAAGACAATCTTGATACCCTCATAGGGTAACTGGTAGATTTCCCCTCCTGCTAACACGTTTAGGGTATCCAAAAGATCTTCCCTTACTCCTCTAAGTAGGACTAGCTTCAGTGACTTAGGTTCAACTCTGCACCTGGCCCTTTTGTAGCTAAGATGGAATCTTTCTTCATAATCTTATAGGGATTCATCATGCCCTAAGGTCATCTTAAAAATTTCCTCTTTAGTGTCTTTAGACCTATAGTAGTCCCGATACTTGTTGTTAAATTCTTGTTGCATCTGAGCCCAAGTTGTGATTCTATCGCTGGGTAATCACATGAACCAGCAAAAATATGCATCCTTGAGAATGGATGGGAATATTTTCAACTTCTTCTCATCATTGGTGTAGTCATACTTTTGGCGTATGACAACGAATTCAAATAAGAAAGTGTTTGGATCTTCTGAGGTCAGACCTAGAAATGAGGAAGGGTAGAGGGGCTTATATTCTTCATCTTAGTATCCCCATTGGTTTCCCTGATGGGGAAGGCACCCTCAACTCTTTCTCTATTCCCTCTATCATTTCTATTTTTAGCCATTGGATCAGTAGGAATGGGTTCTTCTTCTTCTTCTTCCCCTATAGGTTCTTCAAATATTTCTGGTATCTCACCTAAGGGTTCCTCCAATTCATAGCCATTGAAGAAGAGGGAAGGTTGGCTGTTTGAAGCAGTGGGGGTGTTTGGAAAAAATTTCCCTAAGTTATCCTTATTCCTACGAGGCATGAAAAATGTTTTTTTTTTGTTTTGAGTTTTTTTTTGTCAATCTTTGAAAGTGATTGCAAAATTGAAATTGTAGGCTGAATGAAAATTGACTGACTGAATGAAAACTAACTACTTGAATGAAATCTTACTTGCAGAATGGAAAGGAAAGCAAAGAATGAAAAATGGAAAAGAAAACAACTAAATTACTCTTGCAGAAATGAAACTGATAAAAAAATACCAGAAACAAGAAATGGAAGAAGGAAAGCATTAATCACATATTACGCAAACACCTCCCCAGCAACGACGCAAAGAAGTGATAAGCACCAGTATTGTAGCAAGAATGTTGCAACTCCTAGGGCTACCAGCTTTACTTTATCAACACGGGGTTTGTACAAACTTGGGGGTGACAGTGTTGTATACACAAGTAAAATTGATGGTTCTTCCCTTTGTCATTGTTCAACTGATGAGAGACCACTAGGGTATTTCAACCCAGACTTCTATGGATTTAGAAGAAGCTTGATTACTAATGAGGTAAAGAGGAATCTACTCTAAGAGAAAGCTTGTCTACATCAATAACGAAAAAGACTGGAATCCAATGCTAAAATCACACCATTTTCTAACTAACTGCTAAGAGACTATGCTTCAGAAAGAATGCTAGGTTAACATGTATGAAATTCTATTGTCTTAAGAATATAAGTTCAAAACATCAAACATGTTACTACTATGCATGTAAATGAATTAAGATAAAAAAAAATTCCCTTTTGTCTTTTTTATGGAAAGGTGTGAAAGCTAATCTCTTTTGGTGATGTGGCGGGTGGCTTAGGAATGCTGGAGGGTGGTTGGAAGGTTTGGTAGACCCTTAGGTTACCTTGTCTGGCTTCCTAGAGGATTTTCCTTCAATTTGGCCTCAAAACAGGTCACTATAAGAAAACCTACAGGATGTCCTAAGAACCTATAGGATTCCCTATATTTCCATAGGATACAACCAAGAGGAAAATGATGGGTGTTGAAGGTGATGGAAGGCTTAGGGAAGGTGGTTGGTGGATCGAATGAAGCAAGAAAATGCCTAGGATCACTCAGAACTCAAAACCAAGGTTGGGAGATGGTTCGATTTGCTCAACATGCTTGGAGAAGTTTCCTTGTAAAAGGATGAAATTGGTGAGGGTCTTAGTGAAAGCAAGGAACGATCATGGATGGATGAAGTTTGAAGGAGGTTGTTGGCTATGAGATCTCTCTTTACTTCTATAACACCTGCACTTCATCAAACATTGATATTTTCCCAAAAATCATGTAAACAAGGATAATTTCAATAAGCTACAAAAACAAAGTTTAATGAGCTAGTTGTCTACTTCATGCATGAGGAAAACTTGCAGAATAAGATGGAATCATTGATAAGATATACTTTAGGACTAAATATGGAAGAAATGATAATTAGATCCTACTTTTTCAAACTCATCAATGCTGGCTTATGTACAGAAAACTATAAATTCTATGAAAAAGTAGAAGTCTGTCTTTTCGGGGCTGCATAGGATTCCTTTCCTCAAATCATGATCCCTAAAGGAAGAAGTGAAGCCAAAACACCTATTGAAAGCTTTTTGATGTTCCTTTATCGCTTCTAAACTACTGTTGAAGTAAAACACAAATGGAGGCAAACTAATAAACAAACTAATAAAATCTACAGCATTTGCAATGAAATACTTCTAAGGACAATTTAACCATGAATCTCTAAAATCAATCTAAGCATACAGATACAAGAGAGGAGCCTTTGCTGCTAGGGTTGGGCCCTAACCCAAGAGCTTTAGCCCTCTGAGTTAACTCAGTGCGGGATCAAGAAAAAGCTCATTCTCATTATCAAAACAGAAAATTACATAGCAATATCTTCCACAAGTCTTGGGCTAAAAAATAACTAGTGTTTTTACAGAAAAATAGAATCCTAAAGAGGATCTAGGCCTCTTTATTTATACAAATGAAGTCTCTAATGATTTCCTTAAATATAGGGAGGCTCGGCTCCCAAACTCGAGATAAACTAACTCTTTTACTATCACTTGCTCGACTTCCTTTTCATATTCATGACTTGCCTACTTGTACTCCGAGCTAGTGTGATTGATGGAGGAATATTCGAATGAGGGAGGAGTAAATGAGGAGGATTTACCTCCTACAATATCTCTTCCTTGTCCCATTCAATTTTTATCCTTTAATCTTTCCAAAATCCATGATTTTCTCTCACAAACCTGCATTCAATGCACATTAGTCCACATGGTATAATATCTCACTTTGACTCATCTCATTAAACAAAATATAATCAAAACATGTAATAAACTATGAGAGGAGTTGATTTGACTAAGCTAGGAGGTGAGTTAAGGTCCATATAGTTACCCAATGATTAGGGTCATCAAATTACCCCACCCTTTGCTATAAATAGTCCCTCATAACTCATTGTATAGGCTTTTGGTGAGCCAAGTTTCTACTAAGATTATCCTGAAGAATGCTTGGATAGTATTGTAATGTGTCTTGGCTTCTCCACTGCACAGAGCTAGTACATCTATTTGGAGGAGTAAGCGGATGTGGCTGTAACATTTCGCTCATGGGGCTAGCAGGTTTACATGGATGTATTGTATGATTGGAACTTACACTTCTATATAATAAGAGGCAACACATTTTCATGCATATGTTGTTATTGTAGTTGGACTGCTCAGATTGTCTTAATGATATATGTTGTTTAACCTACGCATTTGTGTATGAATTGATTCACATGTAACTATATGGATCTTGTTGCAAATGTGTTGTATATACTGTTAATGTAGTCACCATCCGTGTCGACTGCTCTACCGAACACTAGATGGACCTTTCACATGATCCTTGTTGTAACAACCATTACACTTGTTCGGATTGATCCGTGAGTGTTGTACATGTTATCTTACCTTGTACGTTGTGACTACTGCATCTGAGTGGACTGCTCCACTGAATCTATGTATGTCCTTTTGTGTTGTGTGTTACTGGCCGAGTTGGGATAGATCCCTTTCAACCTGGAACTCACCTTCATCCTTTTCTCCCCCTTATGTGTTAGAACCTCTCATACACCTTCCTTGACTCACTGCAGCAGTCACACCCTTGTTATTGACAGAGTTATCTTACTTGCCTCTGTGCAACATCGTGGTCAAGACATTACCTTACAACCCATTGTTGGGACTCCTACACCAAACAGTCTGAGGTCTAATTGGGAATTCTTACCGGGGATATCCCCTTGACATGTTGGCGGGTCCAGCACTGTCAACATTTTTGGTGCAAGAAGGAGGGCATGATGACAAGCTTTGTCCTCTCATCCATTTTTGAACCTTTTTATCTTTCATGGAGTCTTGCACTCTTCTTCCCTCGAGGTGTTTTCCGAATTGTGAAGATGTCTCCATCTTAGGGAAGATTTTCGATCTCTTGTCCACTCACACGTATGATGGTGAAGGCGAAGTGGCTTGGCCTGGGCACTTACATAAATTTATTTCCATGACTCATGAGGAATATGAGTTTTTTGATGAACGGGCCAGTTTGGTGCTTTCATACACACTTCGCGAATCTCCATTCCGTTGGGTGCTCAGCCTACCAGCTGACACCATGCACTCATTTGATAACTTATGTGATCTTATTGAAGACACGTTCTATCATTTTGATCCATACCATCTTTACCAGAAACTGTTACAGCAACAGATGGCTCTACATAAATCCGTTATTGATTTTTCTAGCACTTCCATGACTTGCAGTTTCAAGCTCCGAGGAGCCAAATGAAATTTTCTTATCTTTGGGACCGATTCGAGTACTACCTTAAGAAATCTGCCCATACCAAGAGAAAGTTTGAGATCAAGCCTTGCTTAACATTCTTTGTTGATGAATCTGTGTAATCTCATGTGGAAGTGGGCACTATCTCAACTGACTGTCCTCCTTCCTCTTATTCAACAACTCCATCACTACCCAGTGATGTTGAGGATCATGCTCACACACCTGTTCATCCTTCACACCCTCCCAACATCACTTCACTCAATTTTAATGTAGATTTGGTTGTGAGTCCTTTGAGTCCTCATATGCATTATTTTCTATGACCTCCATATTTGCACCTGGGTGTTCCTCCAAATGATGTTGTCTTCTGTTCATCCATTCTGGACTCTTCACTTATTGTGAACAAGGAACAACCCACTGACGAAGTTGGTGTTTCACAACCAACATGCATTGTAATTCATGAAGAGTATGAGTGGTAGCTTGAGAATAACACTCAGTGAATGATGACTGCCTTCCATCTGAGCCCCCTTCATTGTTTCCTAACATCGTTGGTGAACCTGCCATCCATGATTTCACATGTGTGTCTTCATCCACGAATTCACCCATTGTTGATCTTTCGCAAGACACATTGTATGTTAGTCCATCATCCAACAATGGAGAGGACCAATCATTCATTGGAAATCCACTTGATCTTTCATCTGCTTTTTCTAGAAATGAAAAGGGTGAACATCCTTCCTCCTCATCAACCCCTCTGTGTGATTCATCAAACCATGAGGATTCTAACCAACATCCTGATTTTTCTAATCTTTGTTTTCATGATCTCTTCACCTCATCATCTGATCACGATGTTGATTCACTCATTGTTAATCCATCTAAGTCATTGGTCTACAAAGGTCCATCTGTCAATGAAGTCGAAACCCCACAGACCATCAAGGCACTTTAGCCTGAGCTGATGGTTATGTCAGACCCTCGCTATCCTAAGGTTGGTTTCGCTTCTGATCAGGAGATTGTTCAAACTCTCAAGGCTCCTCATCACTCATCTGTATGCACTCAAGATAAATATAACACTCAAATTTTACTTCCTCTACTCAAACTACACAATCCCATTGCTCATGCATTAGAGGATTCTTACAGTGCAATCACTCGTGCGCGATGCAAGTTATCTTTGTTTCTTTTGTTTTCTTGCATGTCATAGTCAAGAGTGTGCTTATGCTTCAAAGTTGCACGTAGTGTCACACAGCACCATGATAAGTCCGCAAACTTCCCATCATGCACATGCACTCACTTATGTCCCGTGGGCACTTTGAATCATGAAGTGTGGTTGTCTTCATTGTTATATCTTTCTTTCTTATTGGTTCACACAACTGGGTTGCTCTCGGACCAAGCCTTCACCAACATGGTGTTATGTGGAATTTTGCATCTACAGATAAATACAATTTCCCTAGGTGGGTAGCTACACCTAGAATAATAGATTTAAATAGTTTAACCTTTTTCTATAGAAGATAAACAAGACAAGGGACAAACTTGTTATCTTTTGCTTCCCTTTGTCTCCTTTGAATATCTCTTGTCGAACTGAATCCACTCGATAAGTACCTGAAATCATAAACAGAGGACAAAAACCAATCAAAGCAAGAGATCTATCTACTATAAGAAAATGGGAATCGAAATCATTTACACATATAATCGTCATACATAAAGACAAGAATATGGGAAAAGGTGTAAACAACTTTATTAAGTAGAAGGAAGAGTTACAACCAAGAAGTCTGATCCCATGTCACTCATCCAGCTTGAGTTCCATCCTTCATCACACCAAAAGCACAACACTCCAGTAGCATAACAATACTTGATTACAATTTCAAACCTCACACCAACAATATCTCCCTACAAATTCTCAAAGTCCAGCCCCTAATCACTATGATGAGTGCTCAATTTATAGCGAAATGGAGGTGGTTTTGTCATAAATTTTGCATTGAATGGCTTTCCAATTCAGAAGTTAGTTTCCATCAAGGAAGGGATGAGAGGATAGGAGGTTATTTGATTCATTCTCTATCCAATTTAGAGCTCATAAGAGAGGATAAGAGGTGGGAATCTTCAAGAATGGTCTAGAATGAAATAATATTCCCAGAACCCTATGAAGATTTCACTCAATCTTGCCCAACATAGGTCAAAGTGGGCCTAGGAGCTTTGTAGAGCGGGCTTGAATGGGCCTAAGTGCTCTATAACGCACTTAACCCTAACCAAGATTGTGTTGGTCCCTCAGTGAGTCATTTTAGGATGTCTTCAGGCCAAGAAACTCTCAGGAATGATGGCATTCAATGTGATGACTTGTCTAGGGCATGTAGCAACTGAAATAAGGTTTGATGAGCCCTAAAAGTACTGATCTGAATGATGGGAGTGATGTTCCCAAATAGACCTATAACAAATGGGTCTCCCAATGCACCGGTGGCTACATTGGAAGTATCACTTCATGTGATCAGGCCCATGTACCATTAGTGTAGGAGTAGGAGTAGTGTTTGATTTCATTTGTTTGCTTGCATGCTTGTTTGCTTACATGCTTTTTTTTCTTGTTTGTTTGCTTTCTTGTTTGTTTACTTTCTTCACTTTCATTTTTTCTTCTGCTATTTCTTTGCTATGTTGATTGTTGGTTCGTTCGTTTGTTTCATTCATAGGTTAGTTTTGCATGAATCCATGTATGACTCTTGAAGCGAACTGGGTAAAGTACAAGAGGGCTTATACAGCTATCACTACTTGGTTATCTATCATCTTTCCTCTGTAAGATGAACTTGTTACCTTTATTCCATGATATGTTGAAGGAAAATACGTAATGTTCGAAGTGAACCTTTGTGTAAACACAACGCTTCCATGCTAACTAGTGTCACCTTCCCTAGTCGATTGTTTTTGGGTTAACCCTTGTCAGCTCAGTCAAGTAGAGTAAGGTAAGGGGGAAATCCTTAATAGGCATGTTAGAGATACAATAAACTACTTATCTACTATAACAACCTCTTCTGCTCTCAATAATTCAAGATCCCTCTTCCACCTATTAAATGAATAAGTGCTATGCACAATGAAAAATGAAAAAAATGAAAAGTCAAAAACTCAAAATGAAAAATGAATAAGGTGAAAGAATAGAAAGGCTTCCCACGTAGGGAGGTGATGCAAGTAACTCCACCGGGGTAGTGACCAGGCTCGCTGGCAATGGAACCATGCTTGTGTTCCTATGTGACTCCATCGGGGTACTATCTAGGCCTGCTAGTAGTGGAGCAACATTAGAGATGAAACTAAGACTCTGATGACTATACTGCTTGTGCACCTATATAACCCTCAACCCCGATCAAAACAATTGTGTTGCCTTACCTTGGAATGTGAATCAATCAACCAAGGGTTTGGCAGATGTTACATATTACAATAAAGTTAGTGTGAAACCAAGATGAGCTGAAAACTGAACAATACGTCCAGAGGTGTTAGACTTTCCTTTCACCAATAAGGTCCATTCAAAGAGCTGGAGTTCTACCAGTGTGTCGCCAAGTGTTGTAGCAGCTACAACCACCCTCCAAAATTTTTCCTTTACCTCGTTTTGGAGCCTCCCTTCCAACCTTCACAGCGGCTTGCCTTGCTTCATCAAGTTCACAAGCTCCAATGTCTTTATTGCACAAAGGAATCATGTCGGTTATAGCTTGATCCATTCCCTTCACAAGCTATTCACCTAGACTTGGTCCAACAGTAAGCTAAGAAGCTTCCCCTTGAAAATTGTGTATTTCTAGAGGGAAACCAGCCTTCCCTCTAGAAATTGTGCAATCCTCTCTGGAAGCCTGCTGGGCTCCAGGATTGCACAATCGTCCCTGCCAACACTCCCAACAAGATTTGCACAAATTTCCCTAGCAAGGTTACTCAGCCCAAAATTTGCACAATATGGGCAGCAATCAACTGCTTTGCCCAGAAATTACGCAAATATCCTAGGAGTCAACCCATCTCCCAGCCAAAAATGTGCATTTCCTTTAAGGAATCGAACAACCTCTTGCATGTGCAGTTGAGTTGACCGGTTCCCTCCAAGACCGAGCAAAATATACTTGCATCCATAGGCTGCTTCTACCAAGGCAGCATGCAAAGGCATCCATTGTCTCAGGGATCTATGTTTAGCAGTTGGAGGTTACATGCAAGGAGTAATTCAAAAACCTCCCACCAAGTGTCGCTTCCCCTAGATTTGTGGCATGCACGTCACAACCTCGATGTTATCAAAAATCATCAATTGGATGTTGTAGAGATCATTCCTCACATCAACCTTGTAGCTCTGACATCCCACATCAAATGTAGGAGAGGTCGACACATTCATCTCAGTTGTTTTGGGGTAAGCCCGCTTACCATGCCTTGTGCTGCATTTCTGTCTCTTTTTGTTTTTTTGCATGTGTGAGTATTTTTTTATTTATTTCTTTGAATTCTTTTTATCGTTTATATGTATTCCAACTTGTCCTAGCTCTATTTTAGTTTTCATAGCTATCTCACTATTGGCGCATGCATGAAACTGTTGCACAGATGTTCGTCCAACTGGTGAATTGCCTAACCCACATGCATGTTTGATATGTTTCCTGAATCTTTCATTCATGTTTTACATGCAATATTAATCACTTCTACTATCACTTAGTTTCGCCATGCATTTATTGTCTTAGTTCCTTTCAGTTGCCCTTCGGTGAGTCGGGCCAACCTTGGCCCGGACTCTGCCTTCACCAACACTGCATTACACAATATGGGGAAGGAAGGCTCACCTTCCTCTCCAAATTTTCACATTCATACCTAGCACTAGCCTCCAGAACTATTTTGCGCCTTTTTGGAGGACAGTGGCTACTTGGCCCAAGAAATTACACAAATTTGTCCCTGGGCCAACAATCCTTCCAAGCTGGAGTTGTGCATTGCGCAATCCCAACAATTAGTAGCCAGAATGGACTATGCATTGCATAGTTCTAGCAGCCAGTTAGTCTCCCAACAGCCTTAACTATGCCTTGTGAAGTCTTGGAAGTCGATCTCCCAACCTCCTGGCTGAAATTGTGCAACCTTCATGATCATTCACCCAAGTATGTTGCATGTTAGTTCTCATGTTCATTTTGGTTTTCGACTAACATCTTGCTTGCCATGAGTGTTTCCATGTCTCTAGGTATCACAGGTGTTCATCTACCTCTTAGCAGTATAGTTACAATGGTTTCCAGGAGAGCAAAGATGAAGACACCATTCAAAGCACACTTGGGGATGCAGTCGATCAAGTGTCTATGGACTTACCTACCCATGAATACATCAAGTTGTTCATAGACAAGGAAATCAAGATATGATAGCAAAAGCATCACAGCGAGCAACATCATGAACAACAACTGAAGACATCATATCAAATGCAATGAATGCAAGAGGAGGGTTGTTGACAACACAGAGGTGGAACAAGGTTGCAAGTTCAAGTAGATCCATTGATGATGAAAGAAACTTTAGAGACTCTGGCTATGAGCTAACGGTGTGACATGAAGATTCTGCGATGGTAGAGAATGTAACAAAGAAGGAGTTACATGTGCTGAAGTAACAACTCTAGGAAGAACATGAAGCTACATAGATAGATGAATGAGTTACAGCAGGATCAAAAACAACAGTGGGCAAATCGTGCACTCACAGATGAAACTGCACCGGTACAATTTAAAGATCCATCCCACAAGCTAACACAGAGCAAACATGGTGAGCAGTGTTGGTGATCGCATGGAAGGGACTTAGCAGCATGCATGTCATTGTGTGTACGCATGCAATCCAACCCATTCAACACACTAGCCAAGGTGAAGACAAGAAGCAAGTCCAATTGGAGCTAAACATGTACTTGAACAAGTTGATGCTCATGACCACCAGCACACACTTGAATATCAACACAGACGCTATGCATTAGTGTGTTTCTAGTTTAGCTGCACCCAAGAAGACCATGTGCATCTTAGCAGACGATTTGGATGAAGGGACTGAACCAATGCACCAGTTGCAACGGAGGTAAGATTTCGCTTTAGCAAGATGTCACTGTGAGGTGCATACACACCTTCATGGACAACCAAGCTTGGCATAAACTCACCAACTTCACCATCACAAGCATGTCAAAGAGAGGGTCTCACCATAGCGGACCGAGTGCCAGTGATGTCTTGTAAGGCTTTATCAAGCCATGTTTTCTAACATGAGTACATGTGCATTGTAATGTTGAGTCATGTCAAGTGTAAGTCAAATGTCAACAGTTGGATGTAATAGTCATGGAGTAGGTGAAGAGTCATGAGGGTAGTTGAACTGTCACAAAGGGGAATGTCAAGGGTTACCCCATCCTTTGCTATAAATAGCCCCTCATAACTCATTTTATAGGCTTTTGGTTAGCCAAGCTTCTACTAAGACTATCTTGAAGAAATCCTGGATAGTATTGTAACACGCCTTGGCTTATCCACTGCACGGAGTTGGTACATCTACTTGGAGGAGCAGGTGGATGTGACTGTAACATTTTACTGATGGGGCTAGCAAGTTTACATAGATGTATTATATGATTGGAAATTACACTTTTATATAAGAGCCAACACATTTTCATGCATATTTTGCTATTGTAGTTGGACTGCTCCAGTTGCCTTAATGATATATGTTGTTTAACTTATGTATTTGTGTATGAACTAATTCACATGCAATTATACGGATCTTGTTGCAAATGTGTTGTATATGTTGTTAATGTGTTCACCATCTGTGTTGACTGATTTGTTGGACACCAGACAGACCTTACACATGAACCTTGTTGTAACAACCGTTGCACTCATTCAGACTGATCCTTGAGTGTTGTACATGTTATCTTACCTTGTATGTTGTGATTACTGCATCCGAGTGGATTGCCCCACTGGAAGCTTTGTATGTCCTTTTGTGTTGTGTGCTCCTAGCTGAGTTGGGACTGATCCCTTTCAACCTGGAACTCACCTTCACTCTTTTATCCCCCTTATGTGTTAGAACCTCTCATACACCTTCCTTGACTCACTGCAGTAGTCATACCCTTCCTACTGAAAGAGTTATCTTACTTGCCTCTGTGCGACATTACAGTTAAGGCATTACCTTACGACCCACTACTGGGACTCCTATACCAAACGGTCTAAGGTCTAATTGGGACTTCTTATTGGGGAGATCCCCTTGACATGCTGGCGGGTCTAGCACCATCAACATACACCAATGAGCCTTCAAGATTCACCATATAATATTGAAGCAATATGTCAATGTGTGTTTGGGTTTCACTGGAACCAATACACCAATGTTCCTTCGGTCTCCACCATATAAATAAAATCAATACATCATTGTTCCTTCAGTCCTCAACCAAAAACAATAAACCAATGCACCTTTAGGCTTCAAATGGAACCAATACACTAATATGCCTTCAAGCACCACTATACTAAATAGAATTGACACGTCAATGTGTTTCTAGGATTCAACCTGAACTAATGTGGCAATGTGCCTTCGGTCTTCACTATATAAAATAGAACCAATATATTAATGTTCCTTTGGTCTTCAACTGGAACAAATACACCATGTTTTTCTTAGATCAAATAGAGCCTTCATGCCTCCCATGAACTCAAATTCCTTTAGGCTTCAACATATAAAAATAGAAACAATATGTCAGTGTTCCTTTGGGCTTTAATTGGAACCAATATTCCATGTCTATCTCGGATCAGACCGAACCTTCGGGCTTCCTATTCACTCAAACACCTTTGGGATTCAACATACAAAAACAAAACCAATGCATCAATGTTCCTTCGAGCTTCAACCACCACTGCAAGCTAAACAGATTGATTGATGGTTCAATTCACACACTTTGGCACCACATTGACACACACACATATATATATGTGTGTGGGTACCCCTTGAATAGGTTAAAGATGACATAAATTTGAAACTTAGGTCGACCCAAGTTTTAAATTCAATGTTTGTGTAGAACCTTCCATGTGACCAAACTATGTGACCTAGTCCTCGGGGTCCATAGCCAAACCTATGTTGACGTCAACATGACATCACCAATTCCATGTGGCACTCTTTGAGTGGTTCCATGTGTCACCAAAATTTCACTTAATTAACCAACCAAAATCACCAACTTAGTATGCAATGTGGCACCTTGATGTGTTGCAATGTCATTATCATACCGCCACATCATCTACTATCCAAGTTATATGGCTATGTCATTTTTCATATGCCACTTGTCATCTTATTTAGGGTTTCATGTGACAATTGCCACATGTCACTTTGTGATTGGTACACCTACATGTTTACATTTCATGTCCATGTGGCAAGATGGGATTGAACTCTATTAAATTTCATCCAAGTATACACACAATCCACCACTTTTCAAGCCATAGTTCATTCCTAACCAACAGATCCACCCAAAGTTACATAGATGTTAATATGTTAAACTTTATGCAAGATGGGTGCCAACCACCATCGATTTCCCATCGAAATAGTGATTTAATTCAGAACTTGCTTAGCCTTTAATGATTTTGGGGTTTGTCCCCTTTTCACCATCTTCCTCTAATGTGGATTTTCAAATTGACATATCTTCTCATCACGAAGGATTTTGGACAAGTGTGATATATCATTGGAAAGGTCTCAAAAGGAATATCCAACCATATCATCTATAAATTAATTTTTGCATCATAAATTCAACAAAATATCAATATCATTAAATCCACTTTATCATCATCGATGTCACCTTTCAAAGCATTGAACTATCATGATAACATTATACCCAACGATCTCCTTCCTTTGGCACACCCTTGGACATAAACGACACTAGTTGTCATCAATGACAACACTATGTCCAATAATTTCCCAATTTTTCATTGATGGAAATAAACTAAACTCCCCTTGTAAATCTATGAGTAACTCCCCCTGTTAAGTTTTTAGCCCAAAGTCTACTTTTTTCTTTATATTCTTAATAAAATGTACTCCTTTTATCAACCTGCTAGTCTTAAATCCTCTTTCTCTTTCATTGTTTCCCTTCTCTCCCCCTTTGAAATCAATGGCAAAGGGACTTGTTGAATATGGTTGCTTATCTGGTGACTACTCATTAATGCTCCATAATTTTTCCTATTTCCTCTTGTGCATGTGTTATTCTTGTGAATGAATTCTCCCCTTGTGAATAAATTATCTTCCTATGAAATTGTTGCGTAATTTAATTGACCTTAAATTACTTCATTAATTGTCAACCAAGATTCGTGTACTTATGAAGTGTATGTGCACCATATTTTCTAGCAATTCTATCTTTGGATTAAATTTATTAATTAGGGATTGATACTATACAAGATTAAAGATTTTTCATGCACATGTTCTTTCCATTAAAGCTACATCAAAACCAAATGCCAAACTGTATTAAAAATTAATCTATAACTTGAAATCTCAATTTATTCTAATTGCAGAATTGAAAGTCTATTTCTAATTGCATAAAGGAAATATTAATGCTAATTGCAAAAAAGAGATCCTAATACTAATTTGCAGAATTGAAAGTTTAATACTACTTTGCAAAAGGAAATCTTAACACTATTTGCAGAAAAGGAAACTTAACTCAGAAAAGGAAATTCTAACTCTAAATTACAGAAAGAAACACTAATGCTAATTGCTTGCAAAAGGAAAGTAATTTGAATGAATTGTAGCTTCAAGTGATTACTAATGTGCACTAATAGCTCTGAAAAATCATCTACTCATCATCCACGAAATTTAACTGAGTCATAAAACTAAATTGCTTGAATAAAATACATTCTAGAAATAAATATTTTTGTATTTTCTTTTTATGAGCGCTCTAGAAATAAAACAACAGGTGATTAGAAAATAACTGAAATGTAACTATTCATATTGATAGAGAGAGATAAAAAAAACTATATGAAATTTCTAATTAGATGCAAACTATGTATGAGAAATTTCAATGTAAATAGAAACAACTATTCTTAACCCTCTCTAGGGGGCCTCCCATGAGTGTAAGTTCATCACTGATCAAATGATTGCTCAACCACACATCGAAAAAGAGGAACAAAGTATTATATTAATCCACACAAGTTTCTTAAACAAAGCTTGCAAATGCTGAAATAAATAATGACTAACTATGTTTTTGGTCTTGCCTCACGACTTTTATACAATTCTTTATCAAACTGATCTAAGAATCCTATGTTGATAGGCAATTAAACTAGTATTCCATCTAAGAAGTAAACTTAAATTAAAAGTCTATCTCCTCATGATTTTCTACTGGAAGAGAAAATCATGAGGGATTCTTCTCGAACATGTCTTCTCGATCGAACAAATCATCTCCACACTCACTTGATCTCACCATGATCTCCTGCCAAATTTTGCTTGACTGCTGAAATGTCATAGCTAGAGTTTGACTTTTGATTTGAATTTTAGATCTTTCAATCTTTATATGTTTCCAGATCATGATGGTAGGTGGACATCCATGTGCATAAAATTGTCATCTATAGGTACCTTCCATTCCTTCATCGGTGCATTGAAACCTCTCTAACCATTGGAGATGGCTACAAAATTTGATATTAGCTGCGGAATGAGCAAGAATCTGTAGTTGTAGATATGTTTTAATTATATTTCACAAAGAAACAATAGATTCTAAAAAATGGATGATTAAACCTTTTATATGCTTGAGTAAGTCTATGATGACCTTGATTAGGCTAAAACTACAACAACATAGTCACAAAAAGGTAAAGGAGAGGAAAAAAGTGTATTCAAAAAGAGAACAATTTTGAAATTCAACATTCTTCCACACCAAAGGTCTCATATCCTCATGCATCAAAAATTCAAAATTGGTTCCTTCTTCTTCTTCAGTGTATAACCTTAGAAGCTTGTGAAAGCATGTCCATACTAGTGCTTTCCTTTCTCTCTTTTATGTTGAAGATTTCCCTTGGTTTCTTCATCATGATTTTACTCTACAATACCCTGATTCTATTTTTTAAGAATCTATTGTTTTCTTTGAGGTTCTTATTTTTCTTGTACCAATAGCATAGATGAAAAAGTATATTATCATTTTGGGTCCTTAATATTTCATTTTGTATCTTTTTTTCTTCTCGTTTGATCCAAGTAGATATTGGTGGGCACCTGCCTATTACACTTGGACCCCCACCATTGTTTCTTTCAGTTTTTCAATTTCCTTATTTGTAGCACAATTTACTATTTTTGGCAGTTTTTTGGATCGTGAACTTCTGGAGCCATTTTGAGGCCCTAAAAGACATTTTTTTGGAAAACTGGGACCAACATGGGTCTTTGCTTAATGTTGTTCATTCAAAAGTTGTAGTCCTTGGATAGATATTTCTAACCAGGTATTGTGCATGTCAAATGGAGATTGTATGCCAAAGTTACGACCCTGAGAAGTTGATATACCAATTTACCCAAATAGGGCCCATAGTTTGGTGCTTCATCTCCTAGGGTTAGGTTTTTGGATGTTTAGGGTTTTGCATCATTTCTCAATAATAAATAGGCCTTTGAGCCTCATTGTAATGCAGTTGAGAGGCATGTAGACGCCACATCTCTTCTCAGAGATAAGCTACCATCGCCCGAGATAGTCTTATTTCCATTCTGTTTATAAGCATATTTCAATATTTGATATTAATGAAATGAAGTGCTATTTCTACTGCATCTTTGTATTTATGGTTATATATGTAATTTGTTGCAATCCTATTTAAATTTGGATTAGTGGTATCAAAGCAATTTGCTCTTTCTCTGTTTTTCTTTGCATGTCCCCAACAAGGTCGGGATATAGGGGCTTAGGGCTCGATCTTGTTGAACCTTTACAAGATCATCCTCGCAAACCCCGATGACTACCATGGGGGAATAAAAGAAAGACTAGGGGGCAAGAGATCCTATCAAAATATTGCTTGAGGAGGCCCTTCAGAAATAAAGGAACGCGATGATGGATAACTTTTCCCATATCCTTCAATGCTTGCCCACCGGTAGTGCATACGCATCCAACGACCACTCTAGAGGCTCCACTCCTTCTAAGGTACAAGTAAACTTTGACATTCCCATATTTTAGGGCAAAATAGATGTAGACGTTGTACATAAATGATTAAATCTGCTATAATGATATTTTGTGTTCATGATTTTTCCAGCCGAGAAAAGATTACTTTTCCTCTTCTCAAATCCACCCCCCACGTCAAGGATTCATGGGAAACCTAATGTGAGCAGAAGGATGAAAGTACGACCTCACTATTTTCAGTTGCACCCACTTGGAATTCATTATAGGATGCCATCAAGGATTAGTACTACCTTGTCGGGAGCTATGAGGATAAGTACATAAAGTGGACAATGCTATGGCAGGGAAGGGACCAAGATGTGTGAGAGTTTACCAATGATTTCCATACCCTTCGCATGAAGTTGGGTATCAAGGATTCTTAAACATTTGGTACTCAAGTACTATGGCTGCCTACATAGGTACATCCAGGATAAGATGGAGCTCCTGGACATTTCCTAGCTTGGCACGACATACCAATATGTCGTCAAGATTGCGCAGAAGTTTAAACTGAAGAAGTGAGACTTTGGATCTGCAAATCTGAAGCAAGGGAAACATGCCCCAAAACTGTAGAAAAATGGACAAAGCCAAGGCGGGGTGGCCCAAGACAACCCGCCAAATCCACAAGCAAAGAACAACATTGTGAATCTGAAGAAGGACATGGGAAAGTGGTGTGAGTTCTGTAAGAGCTCCACTCACAACACAAGTGAGTTTTGGGCCAAGCAGTAATTGGTGGTCGAGATGAAGGCTTCGGAATCAGATGCATGTTCCGACTCTGATTCAGAACCCAACAAGGGGAATGAAAAAGGGAAGCATATTATCAATGTGGAGCCCAATGCCACCATTGCCACCACGAAGATCCAAAAGGAGAAACCTGAAGATCTAGAGGAGGAGGAGTGCCTCTTCCACTTCCAGATGTGGGCAAAGGGTTCCCCGCTATAGTTCATTGTCGACATCGAGAGCTAAAAGAACCTCATTTTGGAAAAATTCGTGAAGTAGCTGGGCTTAGCGACCACACCACACCCACAACCGTACACCATCGAGTGGCTTCACCAAGGACGTGAACTTCGCATGAGCCAGCAGTGCCACCTTCCGTATAGCATCAAGCCCTTAATGGATGAGGTATTATGTGACGTTTCTCCCCTTGATATTTTTGATGTATTATTAGGCCAACCATACTTGTAGAAGTGACATGTTGTGTATGAGTCAACACCTCGCACTGTTATTGTTACTTTGGGAAATAAGTTGTACAGGATACTGGAGGTAGCACCGCCTACCAGCATCTCTTTGGTTACTGAAAAACAATGCAATAATCTCATTTCCAAAACTGGGAAATTTGTTTTCCTGATGATACGCCCTCATGGAAAGAAGAATACGGTGGCCACGACCTCTAGATAGGGCCCCTCTGCATGAAAACAACAGATGGACAAGGTCGTGGAGGAGTACGAGGACATCTTCACCTCCCCCGCAAGGGTGCCTCTAGACTATCAGTTCAACCACTCCATCGATCTGACCCTAGATGTGACGTTTCCCAATGGACCAATCTATTGTCAATCCATTCTAGCGAACGAGGAAATCAAGAGGAATATTCAAGAGTTGTTGCAGAAAGGTCACATCTGGCCAAGTTCATCGCCGTGTGGGAGCTCAGTCGTGTTGGTATAGAAAAGGGATGGGACTTGGAGACTCTATATTGACTATCGGGTGTTGAACAATATCACTGTATAGGTACCCAGTGACCAACTCAAGGGGGGGGGGGGGGGGAATATTTCAGCAAGATCAACTTGAAGTCTTGATATCACCAGGTACCAATCGAACCCTCTGATGTATGGAAGACTGCCTTCAAAGCCAAGGAGAGCCTTTTTGAATGGTTGGTTATGCCTTTCGGATTGGCGAATGCTCCTGCAACCTTCATGAGGTTGATGGATGAAATCTTGCGGCCATTCACCAACTCATTTGTAGTGGTATACTCGAACGACATCATGATCTTCAACCAGAGTTGGGAAGAGCACCTCCACCACATTCGACAGGTTGTCCAAACACTGCAACAACACAAGCTATGTGCCAATTTGGAGAAATCCACTTTTGGCATGACAGAGGTTCAGTATCTGGGATACATTATTGATGAATGTGCAGTGCATGTGGATCCATCCAAGATCCAAGTCATTTGGGATTGGCTAGCCCCAACCACTCTCACAAAGCTCTGTAGCTTTCTGGGTCTTGCCAATTTCTACCGCATGTTCATGTTGTGATTCTCTCATATCGCACAGTCACGAAGGGAGGAGCAAAAGAAAATTTATTTTGGTCTGAATCTTAACTGAAGGCATTCACAGAGTTGAAACATCACCTCTTCTCTACACCAGTGCTCACTTTACCAAACTTGCAACAACCATTTGAGATCGAGACATATGCCTTTGACTATGCTATTAGGGCAGTCCTTACTCAATTGGGGCATCCACTGGCATATCACATTCAAACACTTTTAGTCACAATTCGAAAGTATCCCACTTATGAAAAATAGATGTATTCCATTGTGCAGTCCTATCGACAATGGAAGAATTACATTTTGGGGAAGGAAATGATCATCCACATAGACCACCGACCCCTACATTTCATACAAATGCAAGGGAAGCTACAAAATGATCGCCATCAAAAGTGGTCCACATACCTACAACAGTTCCATTTGAATATCAAGTATGAAGTGCAGTACCAATAATGTTGAATACTACCTCAACTGACAACTGATCATGGCATTAACCATCGTGCTCAACTCTTGTGGGCACAAGACTTCTGATTAGATAATTCTCTACAAAAACGACCCAAAATTCAGCCGCACATACCAGACACTCTTGGAGGGTTAGAAAATTCTAGATTTTGACCTCTGGGATGCCCTACTATGCCACCTGGGAACCTTTTTGTTCCTTCAAGTGACAAAGCCAAGATGATTTGGGAAGCCCACTACAGTTGAGCTGCTAGGCATTACAGGGTCAAGAAAATGGTGGCAGTACTACAGAATTATTTCTATTGGTTGAATCTTCAACAGGATGTCAGGAAGTACATCAGATCCCGCACTGCCTGCGCCATTGCCAAACCGACCATCAAGAAGCAAGGTCTCTATACTCCACTGCCTACCCCTATTTGACCTTGGGAATCCATCTCCATGGATTACATGTCAGGCCTTCCTTCTACTAATCATGGAAACAATTGTGTTTTTGTGGTCGTTGACAGATTCTTGAAGATGGCCATTGTGGTGGCCTAAAAGAAGAATATCATAGCAAAATCCAATACTAAACTCTTCTTTGAATGCAAGTGGGTACACTTTGGGATCCCACAGCCTATCATATTAGATCGAGACAGTAGGTTCCTAAGTACATTTTGGTCTAGTTTGTGGTTGATGCTGGACACCAATCTCACTAAGTCCACAGCTTCCCATCCCCAAACTGATGGCCAAATAGAGGTCATCAACAGGATGATCGTACACATTTTGTGCATGTACAACTCAAAGAATCCATGCACATGGGATGAGAGCCTCCCCTATGTCCATCACAGCTATAATTGGGCTCTCCATAGCTTGACTGGCCACAACCCTTTTCAAGTGGGCTTGGGATTCCAACCACTATGTCCCATTAATGTGGCCATACCATTTGCAGCTACTCAGGAAGATTTGGCTCATGTCCAGTCGAAAGACGATAAGGCAAACAAATTCATTGAGAAAATCCAAGATATCTTCTAGTAAGTCAATGACATTCTAGAGAAATGAAATTCCAAGCACAAGCAGCGACATGATCAACATCGAGTGCCACACAAGTTTTAGGTGGGCGACAAAGTCCGGTTGCATTTGTAGAAGGAATGTCTTACCGGAGCCTATCGAAAACTTAGACCACTTTGATATGGCCCTTACACCATTACCAAGGTTGTGGAAAATAATGCATTTGACCTCAGCATTCCCCCATTCCTTGGCCTGCACCCAGTGTTCAATGTGGACCACCTTCGACCATACTTCCCACCATTGTTGGACATCAGACATTGTAGAACAACTCACACCTACAAAGTTAAATCCAGATTACATAGAACAATCCACAACTAATTGGGTCATGGACATGCAAATGAAGAACACTTGACAACAAAGGATCCAACTATATCGAGTTGTCAAAGCAGGCCAACTCCTTCATCAAGGCAAGTGGCTCACCAGGGAACAAGTTCAGTAGAAGTTTCCTCATCTCATGGAGGAACTCAAAGCAATGGGGACCATTGCTTCCTAAGGGGGGAGGAATGATCCAGGTGGATATTGGTGGGCACCTGCCTATTCCACTTAGACACCCACCATTGTTTCTTTTAGTTTTTCAGTTTCCTTATTTGTAGCACAATTTACTCTTTTTGGCATTTTTTTGGGTCCTGAAGTTCTAGAGCCGTTTTAAGGCCCTAAACGATATTTTTTGGGAAAAATAGGACCAACGTGGGTATTTTATTGATCTTTGTCATTCAAAATTTGTAGTGCTCAGATAGATATTTCTAACAAGGTATTGTGCCCATGAAATGGAGATCGTATGCCAAAGTTACAACCCCTTGAAGTTTATGTACCAATTTACCCAAACGGGGCCCATAGTTTGGCGCTTCGTCTCCTAGGGTTAGGTTTTTGGATGTTTATGGTTTTCCATTGTTTCTTAATAATAAATAGGCATTTGAGCCTCATTGTAATTCAGTTCAGAGGCATGTAGCCACCACATCTCTTCTCAGAGATAAGCTACCATGGCCCGAGTTAGTCTTATTTACATTATGTTTGTAAGCATATTTTAGTATTTGATATTAATGAAATGAAGTGTTATTTCTACTGCATATTTGTATATATGGTTATATCTATAATTTGTTGTGTTCATGTTTAAATTTGGGTCAGTGGTATCAGGGCGATCTTCTATTTCTCTGTTTTTCTTTGCATTTCCCCAATGAGGTTGGGATATAAGGAGTTAGAGCTCGATCTAGTTGAACCTTTGCAAGATCAACCTTTAAAACCCTAATGGCCGCCCATGGGGGAAGAAAAGAAAGATGAGGGGTTAGGAGATCCTATAAAAATATTTCTCGAGGAGGCCCTCGAGAAACAAAGGAATGCGATGATGGATAACTTTGCCTAGATCCTTGAATGGTTGCCCACCGACTACGCATCCTCATCCAACAGCCACTTTGTAGGCTCTTCTCCTTTTAAGGTACAAGTAAACTTTGACATTCCCATATTTGAGGGCCAAATAGAAGCAGACAATGTAGATAAATGGTTAAATCTACTAGAAAGATATTTTTCTGTTCATGATTTTTCCATCTGAGAAAATATTACTTTTTCTCTTCTCAAAGAACCCCCCATTTCAAGGACTGGTGGGAAACCTACTGTGAGCAGAAGGATGAAAGTACGACCTCACTTTTTTTAGCCACACCCCACTTGGAATTCATTCTAGGATGCCATCGAGGAGAAGTACTACCCTATCAGGAGCTACGAGGATAAGTACATAAAGTGGACAATGTTGCAGCAGGGAAGGGACCAAGATGTGTCGGAGTTTACCAATGTTTTCCATACCCTTCACACGAAGTTGTCTATCAAGGATTCTAAGAAATATTTGGTACTCAAGTATCGCAACTACCTAAATAGGTACATCCAGGACGAGATGGAGTTCTTGGAAATCTCCTCGCTCGACATGGTGTACCGATACGCCATCAAGATCGAGCAGAAGTTTAAACTGAAGAAGCGAGACTTTGGATCTGCAAATCTAAAGCAAGGGAAAGGTGCCCCCAAACCGCAAAACAAAGGACAAAGCCAAGGAGGGGTGGCCCAGGAAAACCTGCAAAATCCACAAGAAAAGAACAACATTGCGAAACCGAAGAAGGACACGAGAAAGAGGTGTGAGTTCCATAAGAGCTCCACTCACAACACAAGTGAGTGTCAAGCCAAGTAGTCACTGGTGGCCAAGTTGAAGGCTTCGGAATCAAATGCATGTTCTGACTCTGAGTTAAAACCTAAAAAGGTGAATGAAAAATGGAAACAGATTGTCGATGCGAAGCCCAATGCCATCGTTTCCACCACGAAGATCCATAAGGTGGAACCCAACGATCCAGAGGAGTAGGAGCATGTAAGCTCCCTATACTACTAGTGTAGCCCCTTATTGTTATTATTGCAACCCCCTTATGGTATTATTGTGCCCATGTAGTCCCCATGTTGTTATTATTATGCCCCGTAGAAGCCCACTATTGTTATTGTTGTGCCCCTACAATATTATTGTTATGTAGGCTCTGATTATATTGGGACAACTTAGACTCCTATATATAGAAAGGAGGTATTTTCATTTGTATCATCCAAGAATTGTTCATTTATGTAATGTAAAGGATTTTTCCCCCTCGAAGAGGCTGATTTTTAAGTCATTGTTCTATCTTTTTGTGAGCTAGTTTCATAACATTTGGTATTAGAGCTTTGGATTCTAGGGTTTTGCTTCTCCAAAGAGGTCAACGTGGAATTTTTGATATAACTTTTTCTCTACAATGTTTTGGAAGCGAAAAAAAAAAAACCCATTTGAGCTGACATCATTCTAAACCTCGAATATGAATTTTAGATCTTGTCTTTCTATAGTTTTGGAGATATGATCTTAGGAAGTTAGGGTTTTTTCAAGCTCCAAAATTCCATCGCAAATTGGTCATAATGGAATTTTCACTATAATTTTCTTTCTATGAAGGTTCAGACTTTGTAATTAGAACCCATTTGAGTGGAATTTGTGATGAAGCTCAGACCCAAATTTTAGATCTTTTTGCACTATATGTTCAGAGATATGGTCCAAGACATTTAGGATTTTTGTAGGCTCCTGAATTACATCCCAAACAGGTGACCTTGGGAAAATCGTCAAGAGGACGGATTGTACTATTCTGTGTATTATTTTTAGGTCCGAAGGTCAAAAAAGTCACATGTGGGACTTCGTACAAGTTCAATCTACTGAAAAAGTATATAATCACGTCATCTTGGAAGATTGGGCATAACTCTTTTCTGGAGAATCCAATTTCGATTAGACTGGTGGAATTTGAAAGAGGACATAGAGGGATACTGCAGGTTGTAGTTTCAAACCTTAGAGATTTGAAATTTCATAGATACAACAAATTCAATACCGAGCTGCTAAAATCAAGAAAATAGAAACACCTAGTACGAAAATTTGGATGGATGATTTGAAGAATGCAATTGAAGCTAGGATAAATAGTTTTATATGTGCCATGGAAGCTAATATCGATGGTAGGGAAGCAAATTTGAGGAAAGGCATGGAATATTTGAAGAAATACATGGAAGGTTTGAAGGTAGGTGGGACAAAGCTGCTACAAGAAATACCTCCTAATGACGAAAACGTAGTAGAGGAAAGTCATCATGTGAAAAAAATAAATGTTAATCAAGATTTCATAGAATCTAACAATGGATTGAAGACCTACCATATTCTAAAGATCAATATGAAGAAGTTTCATGGCAAGGATCCCATAACATGGATACTACAGATGGAGAAATATTTTGATCTACATGATGTGCAATTGTTACAAAAGGTATGTATTGCATCTTTATATTTAGAACCGAATCAATTTTTATGGTATAAAGGGATTTGTTCTCATAAACCACTTTTCACCTGGTCAACTTTCATGGTGGAAATGATAGCACATTATGAGGATACAAAGAGAAACACCTTCTTTAGCCAATTGCTAAATCTCAAACAAAAGGGTTCAATGGCAAAGCACATTGAGGACTTCCAAAAATTGAATATAAGGGTAAATGATATTCCAGAGAAGCAGAGGATTGATATCTTCATAGGAACTTTAAAGGATAAAATTCAACATGAGGTTCGTCTTTGGGAACCTAATTCATTGGAGAAGGCATTTAGATTGGCAAGAAATTTTGAAAGAAAAATTATGGCAACAAGAAATCCTACCACTCACAATTATAAATATGGAAGTGTTGTTGCTCCTAGCCTTCCACAACCTACAAGTTTGAAACAAAAACAATTGGAAGAAAAAGGATAAAATGACATTTGTTATAGTTGTGATAGAAAATACACTAAAGGTCATAAGTGTGTCGAGAAGAAATTATTTTACATTGATTATGAAGAGGAGGAAGAAAAGGATCAAGAAATGTCAAAAGAAGATGATATATACCAGCAACCAACCCCAGAGAGAGAAGAAATGAATCTGATCATAAATTGTAATGAATTGGTAGGAATTACCACTCCTCAAACTCTCAATATAGAAGGATATATCAAGAATAAAAAGGATAACCTCACTTTCATGAAAAATCGAATGAAACAATAGGAAAATCAACATCTCAACGAAAGAAGTTTTGACATAGGCGACTAGGTATTTTTACAACTACAACCATACAAACAAATGTTCCTCAGGCAAGCTAAGAAGGATACTAAATTATCACCAAAGTACTATGGTCCTTATAAAGTGCTACAAAAGATTGGTACTATGGCATACAAATTGGAGCTTCCTTCATATTCCTGAGTGACCCTAGTTTTCCATGTTTCATGCTTTAAAAAGGTTATAGATGACAAGGTCCCAGTTCAAACAATCTTGTCAGAACTTGACGAGGAAGGAAAAATCGTATTTGAACCTGAAGCAGTCATAGAAACAAGACCCTGATAGCTACGAAATCAATCAATTTCAGAGTATCTCATCAAGTGGAAGAACTTATCCACTGAAGATTCCACATGGGAGGACGATAATTATATACAGAAGCATCCATAACTACTCAAGTGTTGAGGACAAAACTTTTGGAAGGAGAGGGGCATGTTAGGTCCCTATACTACTAGTGTAGCCCCTTATTGTTATTAGTGCAACCCCCTTATGGTATTTTTGTGCCCATGTAGTCCCCATGTTGTTAGTATTATGCCCCATAGAAGCCCACTATTATTATTGTTGTGCCCCTACAATATTATTGTTATGCAGGCTCTGATTATATTGGGACCACTTAGACTCCTATATATAGAAAAGAGGTATTTTCATTTGTATCATCCAAGAATTTTTCATTTTTGTAATGTAAAGGAGGCTTCCCCCTCAAAGAGGCTTATTTTTAAATCGTTTTTCTATATTTTCTATCTTTTTGTGAGCTGGTTTCATAACAAAGCGCCTCTTCCACTTCCAGATGTGGGTAAAGGGTTTCCCACTGTGGTTCATTTTTAATAGCGGGAGCCAAAAGAACCTCATTTCGGTAGAGGTCGTGAAGCGGCTAGGCTTACCAACCACAACACACCCACAACCATACAACATCAGGTGGCTTCACCAAGAACATGATCTTCACGTGAGCCAACAGTGTCGCCTTCCATACAACATCAAGCCCTTCAAAGATGATGTATTATGTGACGTTGCTCCCCTTGATGTTTGTGATGTATTATTAGGCCAACCATACTTCTGGAAGTGACATGTTGTGTATGAGTCAAGGCCTCCCAAATTTATTGTTACTTTTGGAAATAAGTTGTACAGGATACCGAAGGTAGCACCGCCTACCGCCATCTCTTTGGCTACTGTAAAACAATGCAATAAAATTATTTCCAAAATTGGGATATTTGTTTTCCTGATGATACACCCTCAAGGAAAGAAGAATATGGTGACCATGACCTCTAGACAGGGCCCCTTTTCATGACAACAACAGATGGACAAGGTTGTGGAGGACAAGGATAAATTTAGGGGCGAATGTTCGCCCTTTGGCGAAATTAAGGGGTTTTAAATTTTTAGTGGGCGAATATTTTGTATCATAGTATATTTTTATAAATCACCTCAAATAGCCCACCTTATTTTAAGGGAGAGGGTAGAAAAGGTAAATTTAGCCCTTGAAATTAGGAGTTACAACCTTCCATTCGCCCATTTTCAAGAATGGGTTTTATTTAAGTGAATCCATTCGCCCATTTTCAAGAATAGGTTTTATTTAAGTGAATCCTATGGGCCAAAGGCCCAAATACCATATTTATAAAAGAGGTATGGTAAATTAATAAAATTATAAATAAATGAGAGGTATGGTAAATAAATAAAACATTTTTTATATTTACTCCATAAGTCACCTTATATACATGCAAGGGTGTAAACAAATAAAAATATAAGTAAAGTGGAGGTATGGTAAATAAATAAAACGTCTTTTTATGCTTACTCAAAAGGTATGGTAAATAAATAAAAATATAAATAAACTAGACGCATGGTAAATAAATAAAACCTCTTTTTATATTTAGTCCATAACCCTCGTTTGATTTATGAAGGCTCAAGAAAGAGGTTTTATTTAAGTGAATCCTATGGGCCAAATACCATATTTGTAAAAGAGGTATGGTAAATTATTAAAAATATAAATAAACAAGAGGTATGGTAAACAAATAAAACATTTTTTTATATTTACTCCATAAGTCACCGTATATCTACGAACACTCAAAAAATGCGTTATATTTAGTTGAAACCTATGGGAAAAATACTAAGGAACAAATACCATGGACTAGATTGTTATTAATACCATGCAAAAAAACATTATTAACCCTAATATTAGTATTAATAAAAATAAAAATGGCACATGGTATTGACCCATGGTATTCACCAAAATGGCACATGTTATTCACCTGGAATGTAGCCTATTTAAATGGGGGATTAAACCATCGTAGATCCATCTTTACTCTGGATCTACTAACCCCCGAGAGGTATCAAATATCGTGATATGCAAACTAGCATAGAGTGAAAAAATATTTGATCCGATCAAGAGTAAAAATGGATGTTGTAATTTAATGTATGTTAAACATTTTAGCTTGGTTAAAATAAAAAATAAAATAAAAGTCAACTATTAATTTTATTAATTTTTATAAATTACTAATAGTAATTTTTAAGCTCCAAGTTTATGACAACCCATGGTATTGACCCATGGTAATACCATGGTATTCATGTAAGCATAGACTATTTAAAGGGGAAATTCTATCATCTTAGATCCATCTTAATTCTGGGTCTACCAAGTGCTTAGAGGGATAAATAGATTTCATCCCCCTAAGAGTGGTAGATGTGGAGTTAAGATGGATATAGGTTGGTTTTTATGATAATGAAGATATTAAATAGACTTAGGAAATTATATTGTAAAAACATCTTAAGGTGAATGGTTAAAGCATAGACATTGGAAAAGTATATTTGTATACTTCTGTTTTAAACTGAAACAAATCCAGAGCTAAAAGGAATGGATTGATTGCACTAGTCATCCTTCTATAACTTTCCAACATATGCTGGAGTAAATAGATTGTAATTTGGGTAATTTTCCTAATTGCAAACAAGAACATACTTGTGTATTGGCAGGGTGGTTACGAGGTCCCTAGAAGTGATGAATTTGAATTTTTCTTGGTTTTATATATAGTATTAGGTTTATTCTCATACTTTCTGTGAATGGCACGGGTGAATTTTATCCTACACCCACTAGGTTATCGATATGTAATTTCGGTAATTTTGACTTCAAAAGATATTTTAAAGAAATGCAATGATTTCATTTGTGTATTCAATAAACACAAGATTTTATAATTGAGTAAAATATTCGCCATGCCTGGTGAGAGATTTGCCAAAACATTATATATACATATCATATTATTGATAAAATCGCCTTCCATTTTTCCTATATACCATGGAGATTCGCCCCTTTATTATACATGTAAATTTGGGGGGGTTCTTAAAATTTTCCCTGGTGGAGGAGTACAATAACATCTTCACCTCCCCTGCAGGGGCGCCTCTAGACTGTCAGGTCAAGCACTCCAATGATCTTACCCCAGGTGCTTTGTTTCCCAATGGACCAATCTATCGGCGATCCATTCTCAAGAATGACAAAATCAAGAGGTAGATTTAGGAGTTGTTGCATAAAGGTCACATCCGGTCAAGTTCATCACCCTATGGGAGCCCGATCGTGTTGGTACAGAGCAAGGATGGGACTTGGAGACTCTTTCTTGACTATCGAGTGTTGAACAAGATCACTGTCTGGAATAGGTACCCAATCCCATGGATTGATGACCTTCTATACCAACTTAATGGGGCAAAATATTTTAGCAAGATCGACTTGAATTCTGGATATCGCGAGGTACTAATCGAACCCTATGATGTATGGAACATTGCCTTCAAAGCTAGGGAGGCCATTTTCGAATGGTTGGTTATGCCTTTCGGGTTGACGAATTCTCATGCAACCTTCATGAGGCTGATGGATGACATCTTGCGGCCATTCACCGACTCATTTTTAGTGGTACACTTGGATGACATCCTGATCTTTAGCAAAAGTTGGGAAGAGCACCTCCACCACATCTGATAGGTTCTCCAAACACTGTGGCAACACAAGCTATGTGCCAATTTGGAGAAATGCACTTTTAGCATGATGCAAGTCTAGTATCTGGGATAAAATATTGATGAACGGGGGGTGCATGTGGATATCTCCAAGATCCAAGTCATTCGGGATTGGCTAGCCCCAACCACTATGACAGAGCTCCACATCTTTCTAGGTCTTACCAATTTCTACCGTAGGTTCATGTTGGGATTCTCTCATATCACTTGGCCCTTGAGTCAAGTCACCAAGAGAGGAGAGAGAAACATTATTTTGGTATAAATCCCAATAGAAGGCATTCACAAAGTTGAAACATTGCCTCTTCTTTGCACCAATGCTCACTTTACCAGACTTGCAACAACCATTTGAGATCAAGATAAATGCTTCATACTATGCTATTGGGGTAGTCCCTACTCAACAGGGGCATCTAGTGGCATATCACAGTGAGACACTTTCAGACACAGTTTGAAAGTATCCCACTTATGAAAAAGAGATGTATTCTAATGTGTAGGCATGTCACAAAGTTGAAACGTTTCCTCTTCTCTGCACTAGTGCTCACTTTACCAAACTTACAATAGCCATTTGAGATCAAGACAAATGCCTTTGACTATGCTATTAGGGCAGTCCCTACTCAACAGGGGCATCCAATGGCATATCACAGTGAGACACTTTTAGACATAGTCCGGAAGTATCCCACTTATGACAAAGAGATGTATTCCATTGTGGAGGCATGTCAAAAATGGAAGCATTACATTTTGGGGTAGGAAACGGTCATCCACACAGACCACTAAACCCTGTAGTTCATACAAATGCAAGGGAAGTTGCAGAATGATCTCCATTAGAAGTGGTCCAAATACCTACAACAATTACATTTGAATATCATGTATAAGAAGGAAAACACAAATAATATTGCAGACTGCCTCAACCAACCATTGATCATGGCGTTAACCACCGTGCTCAACTCTTGTGGGAATGAGACTTATAATGGGCCATTTTTCTACAAAAGCAACCCAGAATTTTGCCACACAGACCATACACTCTTGGAAGGTTAGCAATTTCCAAATTTTCACCTCCAGGATGCCCTACTATGCCACCTGGGACACCTTTGTGTTCCTTCAAGTGAGTGAGCCAATATGATTTGGGAAGCACACTAGAGTAGGGCCGCTAGGCATTTCAGGGCCGAGAAAATGATGGAAGTACAACATAAGTATTTCTATTGGCCAAATCTTCGACAGGGTGTCGGGAACTACATCATATATTGCACTACCTACGCCATTTCCAAACCAACCATCAAGAAGCAAGGCCTCTATACTCTGCTTCCTACCCCTTGTCCACCTTGGGAATCCATCTCCATGGAATACATGTTAGGCCTTCCTTCAACTAAGCATGGCAATGGCTATGTTTTTTTGGTCGTCGATAGATTCTTGAATATGGCCATTATGGCAGCCTACAAGAAGAATATCATAGTAGAAGCCACTACTAAACTCTTCTTTGAATGAGTGTGGGTAAACTTTTGGATCCCATATTTTATCATCTCATATTGAGACAAAAGGTTCCTCAGTACATATTGGTTCAATCTCTATTCGATGCTAGACACCAAGCTCACTAAGTCCACAGCTTTCCATCCCCAAAATGATGGCTAGACAGAGGTCGTCAACAGGATGATCGTACACATTGTACACATGTACAAATCAAAGCATCCATGCATATGGGATGATATCCTTCCCTATGTCCATCACAGCTATAACTAGAATCTTCATAGATTGACTGGACACAACCCTTTTCAGGTGGGCTTGGAATTCCAGCCACTATGTCCTATTGATGTGGCCATACCATTTGTAGCTACTCAGGGAGCTTCAGATCATGTCTAGTTGGAAGCCGATAAGGAAAACAACTTCATTGAGCACATCTAACATATCTACTATCAGGTAAATGAAATTCTAGAGAAATTAAATGCCAAGTAAAAGTAGTGACATGATCAACATTGGGTGCCACATAAGTGTTAGATGGGCGACAAAGTCTAGCTACATTTGTAGAAGGAATGCCTTACCAGAGCCTATCGAAAACTAAGACCACTCCGATATGGTCCTTACACCATTACCAAGTTTCTGGAAGACAATGCATTTGAGCTCAGCATTCCCCCATTCCTTGGTCTGCACCTAGTGTTCAATGTGGACCGCCTCTGACCATACTTCCCACTATTGCTGGACACATCATACATTGCAGAACAACTCACAGCTACAAAGATAAATCCAGATTGCATGGAACAATCCACAACTAATTGGATCATGGACATGCATATTAAGAACACCTGATAGCAAAGGATCCAACTATATCAAGTTCTCAAAGCAGGCCAACTCCTTCACCAGGGAAAGTGCCTCACTAGGGACCAAGTGCAGCAAAAGTTTCCTCATCTCATGGAGGAACTAAATGTAATGGGGACCATTGCTTCCTGGGGGGAGGGGGGAATAATCCAAGTGGATATTGGTGGGCACCCACTTATTCCATTTGGACCCCCACCATGTTTCATTCAGTTTTGCAGTTTCCTTATTTGTAGCACAATTTACTATTTTTGTCAATTTTTTGGGTCCTAAACTTCTAGAGTTGTTTTGAGGCCCTAAACGATGTTTTCTTGGAAAACTAGGACCAACATGGGTCTATTCCTATTATTGTTCATTCAAAAGTTGTATTCCTTAGATAGATATTTATAACGAAGTATTGTACATGTCAAACTAAGATCGTATTCCAAAGTTATGACCCCAGGAAGTTGATGTACCAATTTACCCAAACAGGACCCATAGTTTGGTGCTTCGTCTCCTAGGGTTAATTTTTTGGATGTTTAGGGTTTTCCATTGTTTCTCAATAATAAATAGGCCTTTGAGCCTCATTGTAATGTAGTTCAGAGGCATGTAGCTGTCACATCTCTTCTCAGAGATAAGCTACCATCGCCCAAACTCGGCTTATTTCCATTCTATTTGTAAGCATATTTTAGTATTTGATATTAATGAAATGAAGTGTTATTCTATTGAATTTTTGTATTTATGGTTATATCTATAATTTTTTGCATTCATGTTTAAATACGAATTAATGGCATTAGAGTGGTCTGTTATTTCTTTGTTTTTCTTTGCATGTCGCCAACGAGGTCGGGATATAAGGAGTTAGGGCTCGATATCATTGAACCTTTGCAAGATCAGCCTTGCAAACCTTGACGACCACCCATGGTGGAAGAAAATAAAGATGAGGGGGCTAGAGATCCTATCAAAATATTGCTCGAGGAGGCCCTCGAGAAACAAAGGAATGTGACGATGGATAACTTTGCCTAGATCCTTCAACGATTTCCCACCGGCGGGGCATCCTCATCCAACAGACACTCTGGAGACTCCACTCCTTTTAAGATACAAGTAAACTTTGACATTCCCATATTTGAGGGCCAAATAGATGTAGACACTGTAGATAAATGGTTAAATCTACTAGAAGGATATTTTTATGTTCATGATTTTTCCATCAAATTCACCCCCACGTCAAAGGACTGGTGGGAAACCTATAGTAAGGAGAAGGATGAAAGTACGACCTCACTTTTTTCAGCCTCACCCTCTTGGAATTCATTTTGGGATGCCATCAAGGAACAGTACTACCCTGTTGGGAGCTATTAGAATAAGTACTTAAAGTGGATAATGATGCAGGAGGGAAGGGACCAAGATGTGTTGAAGTTTACCAATGTTTTCCATACCATTCACACGAAGTTGGGTATCGAGGATTCTGAGAAAAATTTTATACTCAAGTACCACGACTTCCTACATAGGTACATCCAGGACGAGATGGAGTTTCTGGACATCTCTGCACTTGGCACGACGTACCGATATGTCGTCGAGATCAAGCAGAAGTTTTAACTAAAGAAGCGAGGCTTTGGATCTGTGAATCTGAAGTAAGGGAAAGGTGCCCCAAAATAGCAAAACAAAGGACAAAGCTAAGGCGGGGTGACCCAGGACAACCTGCCAAATCCACAAGAAAAGAACAACAGCATGAAGCTGAAGAAGGACATGGGAAAGTGGTGTGAGTTACATAAGAGCTTCACTCACAAAGTGAGTGTTGGGCCAAGCAGTCAATGGTGGTCGAGCTAAAGGCTTTGGAATCAGATGCATGTTCTGATTCTGAGTCAGAACCTGAAAAGGGGAATGAGAAAGGGAAGTAGATTATCGATGCGAAGCCCAACGCAACCATTGCCACCATGCAGATCCAGAAGGAGGAGGAGCGCCTCTTCCACTTCCATGTGTGGGTAAAGGGTTCCCCGCTATAGTTCATTGTTGACAATGGGAGAAAAATAACCTCATTTAAGCAAAGGTCATGAAGTGGTTGGGCTTACTAACCATATCACACCCAAAACTGTACACCATCAGGTGGCTTCACCGAGGACAGGGTCTTCACATGAGCCATCAATGCCACCTTCTATACAACATCAAGTCCTTCATGGATGAGCTATTATGTGATGTTGCTCCCCTTGAGGTTTGTGATGTATTATTAGGCCAACCATACTTGTGGAAGAAACATGTTGTGTATGATTCAAGTCCTCACATTGTTATTATTACTTTGGGAAATATGTTGTACAGGATACCGGAGGTAGCACCACCTATCGTCATCTCTTTGGTTACTGCAAAACAATGCAGTAAGCTCATTTCCAAAACTGGGAAATTTGTTTTCCTGAGTGTTATGAAACCAGCTCAAGAAAAGATAGAAAAGATATATCAACGCCTTAGAATTCAGCCTCTTCGAGGGGGCAACCTCCTTTACATTACATAAATGAACAATTCTTGGATGATACAAATGAAAAAACCTCCTTTATATATATAGGAGTCTAGGGAGTCACAATATAATCCAGCCGACCTAACAATAATAATATAAAGCCACAAAAATAACAACTGAGGGATTCTATGGGGCACAAAAATAACAATATGGGGGTAATAGGGGCACAACAATATAAATAAGGGGTATAACTACAATAGTAATGGGGTAATCACTAGTATTATAGGGACCCAACATGCCCCTCTCCTTCAAAAAAAGTGTTGTCCTCAACGCTTGAGTAGTTCTGGATACTTCTGCATAAAATTCTCATCCTCCCATGTGGAATCTTCAGCGGATAAGTTCTTCCACTTGATAAGATACTCTGAAATTGATCGATTTCATAGCTGTCGAGTTCTTGTTTCTGTGACTGCTTCCGGTTCCAATATAATTTTTCCTTCCTCATCAAGTTCTGGAAATATTGTTTGAATTGGGAGCTTGTCACCTATAACCTTCTTTAAACATGAAACATGGAAAACTGGGTGCAATCGAGAAGCTGCAGGAAGCTCCAATTCGTATGCCATAGTACCAATCTTTTGCAACACCTTGTATGGACCATAATACTTTGGTGATAATTTATTATCCTTCTTATCTTGCTTTAGGGACGTTTGCTTATATGGTTGTAGCCGTAGGAATACCCAATCACCTACATCAAAACTTCTTTCATTGCGATGTTGATCTGCCTGTTGTTTCATTCTATTTTGTGCCAACAAGAGGTTATCATTTAAGAGTTGGAGGACTTGTTGTTGATGTTCGATGTGATGTTCCACTGCCTGAACCCTAGAATTTTCTCTTAAATATGATGTGATGGATGGTGGTTGATACCCATAAAGTGCCATAAATGGGGTCATTTTTGTTGCTGTATGGAAGGAAGTGTTATACCACCATTCAGCCAGAGGCAACCATTTGACCCATTGTGTCTGTTTATCAGATACAAAGCAACGAAGATATCCTTCCAAACATTTGTTTACTATCTCAGTTTTCCCATCAGATTGAGGATGATAAGATGAGCTATGAGCTAACTGAGTACCAAGACAAGAAAATAATTATGTCCAAAAATTTCCAGTGAAAATGGGATCTCTGTCACTTACAATAATTTTTGGGTTTCCATGTAGCTTTTGAACTGTTTCCATAAATGCAATAGAAACTGTACTGGCTTTAAGTGGATGTGATAATGCACAAAAGTGTGCATACTTGGTAAGTCTGTCAACTACCACCATGATGACACTCTTTCCCTCAGACTTGGGTAAACCTGTGATAAAATCCATTGAAACCTCCTCCCAACGTTGGCTTGGAATGGATAAAGGTTGTAATAGACCCGGTGTCTTAATTGTTTCAACTTTATTTTGCTGGCAAACCAAACGTTCCACCACAAACGTTTGAATATCTGATTTAAGGCCATCCCAAAAAAATTCCTTCTTAACCCTGTGGTAAATTTTTAAAAATCCTGAGTGCCCTCCTAAGGGAGAAGTGTGCAATTCAATAAGAATCTTTTGTTTTAGCTGGGAATTCTTACAGAGGTATAAGTGATCTTTGTACCATAACGAATCATTTTGCCAGCTAAATGTATCAGAAGTACTGGAATCTTGTTGTAGCTTTCGAATAAGTGCCCACACTTCTTCGTCATTCTTCCATTCCTCCCTTGCTTCGTTTATCCAATCTGGTTGGATAATAGAAATGGAACACAACAATGCTTCCACATCCTCATCCTTTCTTGAGAGTGCATCTGCCACCACATTTTGCTTCCCTTTTTTGTAGATGATTTCAAAGTCATAACCCAACATCTTTGTGACCCACTTTTGTTTCTCTTCAAAGGATAATCTTTGTTCTAAAAAGTATTTAAGGCTATCATGATCCATTTTTACCTTGAAGTGTCTTCCCATTAGGTAGGGTCACCATTTCTTAAGTGCATGGAGTATTGCCAACATTTCCTTCTCATAAATAGCTTTGCTTAAAAACTTTACCTTGATTGGACGACTTTCAAAAGCAATGGGTCTTTCATCTTGCATTAGAACAGCACCAATTCCATTTCCTGAAGCATCACATTCCACAATAAAGGTTTTTGTGAAGTCCGGTGTAGCTAAGACCGGTGCTTGGCACATTGCCTCTTTAAGATGTTCAAAGGCCTTTGTTGCTTCCGGAGTCCATGAAAATGAATCTTTCTTCAATAATTTTGTTAGAGGTGCTGCTATTCTCCCATAATTCTTAACAAACTTGCGATAATACCCTGTCAACCCAAGAAATCCTCGCAGATGCTTTATGGATGTGGGGATTTTCCATTCCTTAATGGCTTTAATTTTGCTAGGGTCTACCTTAACTCCTTCATGAGATACAATATGACCCAAATATTCCACCTCCTGGACTCCAAAGAAACATTTGGATCTTTTTGCATATAATTGTTTCTCCTCCAATAGTTGTAGCACCCTGTCAACATGTTCAACATGATCCTTCCAAGACTTGCTGTAGATTAGTATATCATCAAAAAATACTAACACAAATTTTCTAAGGAATGGTTTGAAAATTGAATTCATCAAACCTTGAAATGTTGAAGGTGCATTGGTAAGGCCAAAAGGCATGACCAAAAATTCATAATGACCCTCATGAGTTCTAAATGCCATTTCCAGAATGTCTTCAACCTTCATTCTAATTTGATGATATCCCGAACGAAGATCCAACTTGGTGAAGTAAATTGATCCATGCAATTCATCGAGTAATTCATCAATAACAGGAATGGGGAACTTATCTTTAATAGTGAGCTTGTTGAGCTCCCTATAATCCGGACACATGCGCCATGATCCATCCTTCTTGTGCACCAATACTATTGGAGCTGAGAAAGAACTTTGACTCGGTTGAATTATACCAGCCTCTAGCATTTCTGCAACCATACGTTCAATTTCACTTTTTTGGACATAGGGATATCTGTACGGCCTGATGTTTGGAGGAACACTTCCTGGAATCAGATGAATAGCATGATCATGATCACGCATAGGTGGGAGACCCTTGGGAGTCTCAAATACCTTGGAATGATTGTCCAAGACTTTTTGGAGATCTGGAGAAATAGATGATTCCAATGTGGAAACATCTAGCGAGCATAATTGTGCAATTACACCTCTTTGCTCCTTTTTTAGAAGCTTTGTCATACCATGAGAGTTGATTATCTTTCCTGGTTTCCCTGCAATACCCCTTAATTCAACTTCCTTTCCTTCTGTAGAAAATTTGATGAAAAGTTCTTGAAAATTAAAAGCTATTGTACCCAAGGATTGTAGCCATTGGACTCCTAGTACAACATTCACACCTCCCATTGGAATGGAAAGCATTGGGCTAGTCAATACATATTCTCCCATGGATAGCTTGATATTATGGCACTTTCCAGAGCAATTTATTGTTCCTCCATTTGCAATCATCACTTGACACTCTGGTGCTGGATATAGGAAGCAATTCAATTCTTTTGCTACCCTAAATGAATAAAATTGTGGGGGCTTCCTGAATCAATCAACACTATTACCTTTTTCTTCTTGATTTGTCCTTCTATCTTGATGGTTTGAGGAGTGGTAATTCCCGCCAATGCATTACAAGATATGGTCAGATTTATTTGTTCTTCATCTAGGCTTTGTTCCTGAAGTATATCTTCTTCTTTTGACCTTTCTTGCTCCTTTTCTTCTTCCTCTTCACAATCTATGTAGAATAATTTCTTCTCAACACACTTATGACCTTTAGTGTATTTGCTATCACAACTGTAACAAAGCCATTTTGCTCTTTTTTCTTCCAATTGTTGTGGTGTCAACCTTATAGGTTGTGGAAGACTAGGGGCAACAACACTTCTGTCTTTATAGTTGTGAGTGGTATGCTTCCTGGTTGCCATAATTTTGCTTTCCATTTTTCTTGCTAACCTGAATGCCTTCTCTAATGAATCAGGTTCCCAAAGGCGAACATCATGTTGGATATTATCCTTTAAAAACCCTATGAGCACATCAATCCTATGCTCCTCTGGAATATCTTTTACCCTTATGTTCAATTTTTGGAACTCCTCGATGTGCTCCATTACTGAACCCTTTCGTTTGAGACTTATCAACTGGCTAAAAAAAGAGTTGCTTTTTGTATCTTCATAATGTGCTATCAATTCTTCCATAAAAATTGCCCAAGTGATAAATTGTTTACGAGAGCAAATCCATTGATACCATACAAACTGATTTGGTTCCAAATATACAGTTGCCATACGTACCTTTTGTGCGTTTTGCACATTATTGAGATCGAAGAATTGCTCCATCTGTAATATCCATGTGGCGGGATCCTTGCCATCAAACTTCCTCATATCGATTTTTGGAATATGGTGATTTTTCGATCCAACATTAGCGTCTATGGAATCATGATTAACATTTCTTTTGTTCTCATCATGAGTTTCCTTTACTACCTTTTCACCATTAGTGACCCTTTCTTGTAGCAACTTCTTCAATTCTTCCATGTCTGTCTTCATATCTATCTTCAAATATGCCATGTCTCTCTTCAAATCTGTCTTCGAATCATCCATCTTAGCTTCCATGCCCTTTATCTTAGATTCCACGCCATTTACCTTAGATTCCACACCATTTATCTTAGATTCCACGCCACTTATCTTAGCTTCTGTTAGCTTTTGTGAGCGTGACATTTGTTGCACTTGTTCTTGTAATTTTGATATATCATGTAGCATTTCTTCCTCTTCTTCATGGGTCATTCTAGAGCTTTCAGGTTCCTTACTAGGTGTTTGCATTTTCTTTCCTCGGGGCATCAGTTACCGATAATAATGATTTACTATGCCCTTTGAATTCCGTTAAACCAAGCTTACACAAAAATAAAAAAAACAATTACACATCGTTTTTCACTTTATAGAAGCCTGATATTGAATCTGATGTATCTCTGTAATTTTAGATCATCCAATTCTAAAATTGCTACCTGTAGTAGCCTTCTGCGTCCTCTTTCCAATGCCACAATTCTGAGCCAAATTGGATTCTCCAAGGAAGCGTTATGTGAAATCTTCCACAGTGACCTGTTTTTAGACTGGTTTAGTAGAGCGAAATTGTACGACGTTCCACGAGTCACTGTTTCAACCTTTGAATCTGAAACACACACAAAAGAAACTATAGTCCGTCCTCTTTCTGTACCTTCTTACGAAATTTCAATCCGATCCCCAGAGAGAAAGTTATGATGATTTTCCTCAGGTCAACTGTTTTGAATGTAATTCCGGAGTCTGCAAAAAGACCAACTTCCTCAGATCATATCTCAGCAAATATTGCACGAAAAGCTCTGAAATTCTTACCCAAGGTTTAGCACGATTGCTTCTCAAATGGGTTTTTTTTGTGACTTCTGAAATGTCACAGAAAAAAAGTTATAGTGAAAATACCACGATGACCTGTTTGGAGCAGCGAAACCCTAGAATCCAAAGCTCTGATACCAAATGTTATGAAACCAGCTCAAGAAAAGATAGAAAAGATAGATCAACGCCTTAGAATTCAGCCTCTTCGAGGGGGAAACCTCCTTTACATTACATAAATGAACAATTCTTGGATGATACAAATGACAAAACCTCCTTTCTATATATAGGAGTCTAGGGAGTCACAATATAATCCAGCCGACCTAACAATAATAATATAAAGCCACAAAAATAACAATAGAGGTATTCTATGGGGCACAGAAATAACAATATGGGGGTAATAGGGGCACAAAAATATAAATAAGGGGTATAACTACAATAGTAATGGGGTAATCACTAGTATTATAGGGACCCAACACTGAGGATACGCCCTCAGGGAAAGAAGAAGATGGTGGCCATGACCTCCATACAAGGCCCCTCCGCACGACAACAACAGATGGAAAAGGTGCTGGAGGAGTATGAGGACATCTTCACCTCCCCTGCAAGAGTGCCTCTCAACTGTCGGGTCAAACACTCCATCGATTTGACCCCTTTTATGTCGTTGCACAATGGACCAATCTGTCGACTATCCATTTTGCAAAATGACAAAATCAAGAGGCAGATTCAGGACCTGTTATAGAAAGGTCACATCTAATCAAGTTCATCATCCTGTGGGAGCCCGATCATGTTGGTACAGAAGAAGGATGGGACTTGGAGACTCTGTATTGATTATCATGTGCTAAACAAGATCACTGTCTAGAATAGGTACCCGATCCCATAGATTGATGACCTTGTGGACCAACTCAAGGGGGAAAATATTTCCAAAAGATCAACTTGAAGTCCAAATATCACCAGGTACTAATCGAACCCTTCAATGTATGGAAGACTTCCTTCAAAGCCTTGAATGGTTGGTTATGCTCTTCGGGTTGACAAATACTCCTACAACCTTCATGAGGCTAATGGATGACATCTTGCAACCATTCACCAACTCATTTGCAGTGGGATACTTGGATGACATCCTCATCTTCAACCAGAGTTGGGAAGAGCACCTCCACCACATCTGACAGGTTCTCCAAATACTACAGCAACACAAGATGTGTACCAATTTGGAGAAATTCACTTTTGGCATGACGCAGGTTGACTATCTAGGATACATTATTGAAGAATGGATGGTGCATATGGATCTAGCCAAGATCCAAGTCATTTGGGATTGGCAAGCCCCAACCACTCTGATAGAGCTCCGCAGATTTCTAGGTCTTCCCAATTTCTACCACACGTTCATGTTGGGATTCTCTCATATCACTTGGCCCTTGAGTCAAGTCACCAATGGAGGAGCAAAAGAAAATTTCTTTTGGTCTAAATCTCAACAAAAGGCATTCATAGAGTTGAAACATCGCATCTACTATGCACTAGTGCTCACTTTTCCAGACTTGCAACATCCATTTGAGATCAAGACATATGCCTCTAACTATGCTATTGGGGCAGCCCTTACTCAAGAAGGGCATCGAGTGGCATATCATAGTGAGACACTTTCAGACACAATCTAGAAGTATCCCACTTATGACAAAGAGATGTATTCCATTGTGCAGACGTGTCGACTATGGAAGAATTACATTTTGGGGAAGGAAACGGTCATCCACATAGACCGCTGACCCCTGTAGTTCATACAGATGCAAGGGAAGTTGTAGAATGATCGCCATCAGAAGTGGTCCACATAACTGAAACAATTCCATTTCTATATAAAGTATAAGAAGGGAAACACTAATAATGTTGCAGACTGCCTCAGCCTACCACCAATCATGGCGTTAACCACCGTGATCAACTCTTGTGGGCACGAGACTTCTAATTGGCCACTTCTCTAGAAAAGTGACCGAGAATTCGGCCACACATACCAAACGCTCTTGGAGGGTCAGTAAGTTCCATATTTTCACCTCTAGGGTGCCCTACTATGCAACCTGGGACACCTTTGTGTTCCTTCAAGAGAGCGAGCCAAGATGATTTTGGAAGTGCACTACAATCAAGCTGCTGGGAATTTCGGGGTTGAGAAAATGGTGGTAGTACTGCAGAAGTATTTCTATTGGCCAAGTCTTCAAACAGGATGTCGGGAATTACATCAGATCCTACACTGCCTGCGTCGTTTCCAAACCGACCATGAAGAAGCAAGACCTCTATACTCCGCTGCCTACCCCTAGTTGACCTTGGGAACCCATCTCCATGGATTACATGTCAAGCCTTACTTCTACTAAGCATGGAAACTACTATTTTTTTTGTCGTTTACAGATTCTCAAAGATGGCCATTATGGCGGCCTACAAGAAGAATATCACAGCAGAAGCCACTACTAAACTCTTCTTTTAACGAGTGTGGGTACACTTTGGGATCACACAGTTCATCATCTCAAATTGAGACAACAAGTTCCTTAGTACATTTTGGTCCAGTCTCTGGTCGATGTTGGACATCGATCTCACTAAGTCCATATCTTTCCATCCCTAAACTGTTGGCTAGATAGAGGTCGCCAACGGGATGATCGTACACATTCTGTGCATGTACAACCAAAAGCATCTATGCACATGGGATGAGAGTCTCCCCTGTGTCCATCACAGTTATAACTAGTCTCTCCACAACTCGATTAGCCACAACCCTTTTCAGGTGGGCTTGGGATTCCACCCACTATGTCTTATTGATGTGGCCATACCATTTGTAACTACTCAGGCAGATTCGGCTCATGTCGAGTCGAAAGCCGATAAGGTAAACAACTTCATTGAGAACATCCAACATATCCACCAGTAGGTCCATGACATTCTGGAGAAATAAAATGCCAAGTAGAAGTAGTGACATGATCAACATCGGGTGCCACACAAGTTTCGGGTGGGCAATAAAGTCTGGTTGCATTTGTAGAAGGAACACATTACCAGAGCCTTTCAGAAACTCAGACTACTCTGATATGGTCCTTACAACATTACCAAGGTTGTGGGATACAATTCATTTGAGCTCAGCATTCCCCCATTCCTTGGCCTGCACCCAGTGTTCAATGTGGATTGCCTTCAACCATACTTCACACCATTGTTGGACACATCAAAAATTGCAGAACAAGTCACACATACAGAGTTAAATCCAGATTGCATGGAACAAGCCACAACTAATTGGATCATGGACATGTAGATCAAGAAATATTGACAACAAAGGTTCCAACTATATCGAGTTGTTAAAGCGGGCCAACTCCTTCACTCGGGAAAGTGTCTCACCAGGGACCAAGTTCAGCAAAAGTTTCCTCATCTCATGGAGGAACTCAACGCAATGGGGATCATTGCTTCCTAAGGGAGGAGGAATGATCTATGTGGATATTGGTGGGCACCTACCTATTCCACTTGGACCCCCACCATTGTTTCTTTTAGTTTTTCAGTTTCCTTATTTGTAGCACAGTTTACTATTTTTGGCAATTTTTCATGTCATGAACTTCTGGATTCATTTTGAGGCCCTAAACAACGTTTTTTGGGAAATCTGGGACCAACACGGCTCTTCGATTAATGTTGGTCATTCAAAATTTGTAGTCCTTGAATACATATTTCTAATGAGGTATTGTGCATGTCAAACAGAGATCATATTCCAAAGTTATGACATCAGGAAGTTGATGTATGAATTTACCCAAACAGGGTCCATAGTTTGGTGCTTCATCTCATGGGGTTAGGTTTTTGGATGTTTAGGGTTTTCCATTGTTTCTCAGTAATAAATAGGCCTTTGAACCTCATTGTAACGTAGTTCATAAGCATGTAGCCGCCACATCTCTTCTAAGAGATAATATACCATCACCCGAGTTGGGTTTATTTCCATTATGTTTGTAAGCATATCTCAGTATTTGATATTAATGAAATGAAGTGTTCTTTATACTGCATTTTTTTATTTATGGTTATATCTGTAATTTTTTGCATTCCTGTTTAAATCCAGATTAGTGATATCAGAGTCGTCTACTCTTTCTCTGTTTTTCTTTGCATGTCCCCAACAAGGTCAAGATATAAGGAGTTAGGGCTTGATCTAGTTGAACCTTTTCAAGATCAGACTTGAAAACCCCAATGGCCGCCCATGGGGGAAGAAAAGAAAGATGAGGGAGAAGGAGGTCCTATCAAAATATTGCTCGAGGAGGTCCTCGAGAAACAAAGGAACATTATGATGGATATCTTTGCCCAAATCCTTCAACGATTGCCCACCAGCGATGCATCCTCATCCAACAGCCACTCTAGAGGCTCCACTCCTTTTAAGGTACAAGTAAACTTTGATATTCACATATTTGAGGGCCAAGTAGATGTAGAAGTTGTAGATAAATGGTTAAATCTACTAGAAGAATATTTTTTTGTTCATGATTTTTCTAGCCGAGAAAAGATTACTTTTTCTCTTCTCAAAGTCGCCCCCCACATCAAGGACTGGTGGGAAACCTACTGTGAGAAGAAGGATGAAAGTAAGACCTCACTTTTTTCAGCTGCACCCACCTAGAAATCATTCCGGGATGCCATCAAGGAGAAGTACTACCCTATCGGGATCTATGAGGATAAGTACATAAAGTGGACAACGCTGCGGTAGGGAAGGGACCAAAATGTGCCAGAGTTTACCATTTTTTTCTATACCCTTCGTACGAAGTTGGGTATCAATGATTCTGAGAAACATTTGGTACTCTTGTACCATGGATGCCTACACAGATACATCCATTACGGGATGGAGTTCTTGGACATCTCCTTTCTTAGCATGACGTACTGCTGCGCCATCAAGATCGAGCAGAAGTTTAAACTGAAGAAGCAAGAATTTGGATCTACGAATCCAAAGCAAGGGAAAGGTACTCCCAAACTACAAAACAAAGGACAAAGCCAAAGTGGGGTGGCCCAAGACAACCCACCAAATCCAAAAGCAAATAAAAACAATGTGAAGATGAAGAAGGACATGGGAAAATGGTGTGATTTCCATAAGAGCTCCACTCACAACACAAGTGAGTGTTAGACCAAGCAGTGATTGGTGGCCAAACTGAAGGCTTCGGAATCAGATGCATTTTTCGACTCTGAGTCAATACCTGATAAGAGCAATGAAAAAGGGAAGCAAATTACTGATGTGGAGCCCAATGCCACTGTTTACCATGAGGAGGAACACAAAGATCTAGAGGAGGAGGAGTGCCTCTTCTACTTCCAAATGTGGGCAAAGGGTTCCCCACTACAATTCAATGTCGACAGTGGAAGCCAAAAGAACCTCATTTAGATAAATGTCTTGAAGCGATTGGGCTTATCAACCATAGCACACCACATTCATAGACCATGGGGTGGCTTCACCATGACGGGATATTCACGTGAGTCAGTAGTGTCGCCTTCCATACAACATCAAGCCCTTCATGGATGAGGTATTATTTGACGTTTCTCCCCTTGATGTTTGTGATGTATTATTAGGCCAACAATACTTGTGGAAGTGACATCTTATGTATGAGTCAAGGCCTTGCACTATTATTGTTACTTTGGGAAATAAGTTGTACAGGATACCAGAGGTAGCATTGCCTACCACCATCTCTTTGGTTACTGCAAAACAATGCAGTAAGCTCATTTCCAAAACCAAGAATTTTTTTTCCTGATGATATGCCCTCAGGGAAAGAAGAATACGGTGGTAGCGACCTCCAGACAGGGCCCTATCGATGACAACAACAAATGGACAAGGTTGTGGACGAGTATGGGGACATCTTCACCTCCCCCGCAGGAGTGCCTCTGAACTATCAAGTCAAGCACTCCATCGATCTGACCCCAGGTGCATCATTGCCCAATGGACCAATCTATTAGTGATCCATTCTAAAGAATGATGAAATCAAGATGTAGATTCAAGACATGTTGCAGAAAGGTCACATATGGTCGTGTTCATTGCCCTATGGGAGCCCGATCATGTTGGTACAGAAAAAGGATGGGACCTGCAGACTCTGTATTGACTATTAGGCATTGAACAAGGTCACTATCCGGAATAGGTACTTGATCCCACAGAGTGATTACCTTCTAGACCAACTCAAGGGGGGAAAACATTTCCGCAAGATCGACTTGAAGTCTAGATATCACCAGGTACCAATCAAACATTTTGATGTATGGAACATTGCCTTCAAAGCCAAGGAGGGCCTTTTCAAATGGGTCGTTATGTATTTCGAGTTGACAAATGCTCCTGGAACCTTCATGAAGGTGATGGATGACATCTTTCAGCCATTCACCAACTCATTTGTAGTGGTACACTTGGATGACATCCTGATCTTCAACCAGAGTTGGGAAGAGCACCTCCACCACATCTGACAGGTTCTCCAAACACTACAACAACACAAGTTGTGTGCCAGTTTTGAGAAATTCACTTTTGGCATGATGTAGGTTCGGTTTCTGGGATACATTATTGATGAAAGGGGAGGGGGCATGTGGATCTAGCCAAGATCCAATTCCTTCTGGATTGGCCAACCCCATCCACTCTGACAGAGCTCCTTAGCTTTCCTGGGCTTGCCAATTTCTACCGTAGGTTTGTGTTGGGATTCTCTCATATCACTTGGCCCTTGAGTCAAGTCACCAAGGGAGGAGAGAAAGAAAAATTCTTTTGGTCTAAATCTCAACAGAAGGAATTCACAGATTTGAAACATCACCTCTTCTCTGCGCCAGTGCTCACTTTACTAGACTTGTAACAACCATTTGAGATCAAGACATATGCCTTTGACTATTCTATTGGGGAAGTCCTTACTCAACATGGGCATCAAGTGGCATATCACAGTGAGACACTTTTAGACACAGTCAAGAAGTATCCCACATACGACAAAGAGATGTATTCCATTATGTAGGCCTATTGACAAAGGAAGCATTACATTTCAGGGAAGGAAACGATCATCCACACAGCCCACTGACCCCTAGAGTTCATATCAATGCAAGGGAAGTAGTAGAATGATCGCCATCAGAATTGGTCCACATACCTACAATAGTTCCATTTGAATATCAAGTATCAGAAGGGCAACACCAATAATGTTCTAGATTTTTTTTCCTTTTTTTCGGTTTGTTCCTGTTTCATTTTCTCTGGTTCTTCACTTTCTTTAAGAAGTTTAGTATTTGGGTTGGATTTCTAACATTTTTTTTTCATTTTTTTGTTTATATTTTTCCAAATATTGAGAGAGAGGAGTGTCATCTTCAAGTGGGTCTTCTATTTCCTTTGTTTCATTCTGCCCTGAATTCTCCTTTTCATTTTCTTCTTCGGGGTTATGGTTTGGAAATGACTTGCATTGACTTATTTTAATCCTTTTACTTGTTTCTTTTTCCTAAAATTCTACAAAGAAGTTAAGGACTATAAAATATTTCCAATTATCTCCCTTAGCTTCTAAGTGTGCTTCTATGAGGATTTTAATAAGTCCATGATAACAAATTGAGCTATCAAGGGATTTTGATTATCTTTGCACACTAGATGCCATATTTCTAAGACTACATAGCAAGAAATAGGGAAAATTGATTTCATTTCCATCAATCAAATGCATTATACGTCGATTATGATAGAAGAACATGGATTTGAACCTTCCTTCATAAATTAAAATTTTCTGAATAACCAACAGTAAATTCCTCCATTTTCCTTTTAGTGTTGTGACTACAATTCCCTTTTAAAGATAGAAATGTCCATACTTGGATCTCTAAGGAATTTTACCCAATCTCTCTCTTTGATTTTTCTATTCTTAAACCAACTCTCTCTATTTCTGAGAAATTTCATATCTTTTTCCATGATGGACTCTATCAATATAAGCTTAATGTCACAAATTTCTACCTCAACCCCATCAAAAGCCTGAGAAAAATATTTAGTCACCTTTATCTCATGCCCATCAAATTTTTCAAAGAACTTGAGCCACCCTACTTGTTTCAATTGTTCTATAACTCGCAGGTATGCTTGGAGGAACTTCACTCCATTAGGTTATGATCGGACGATGATACCCATGGTAGAGAGAAGTCTCGGTCCTAAACTGTTTCCTTTTTACAAAGGCGATGGAGGATTGATAAGAAGGAGGTGAGAAAACTGAATGGTGAGGGATATGGAATGAAGTGAAATTTAGTAGAATGACAATGGAGTGGGGCATTTGCGGGGTATTTGATTTATGATAGGATTAAACATTTTCGCATGATTTCCCACTATTATTAGATCTGCTTTCATAGGATCGATAAGATGTATACGATTTCAAATAGATTTGATGTGATAGGTTAAGTAATGCTGATGGAATGAGATTGTAACAGTTATGATAGTGAGACATAATTTTTAGGCATTTCATAAGGTCTTAATAACCCAATCCTTTTAATGAAATCATCCAATGAATTAAAATCTAATGCTCTTATATGAAAATAATTTAACATCCTATAAACCTCATTATGATATTCCTTTGTCATGGATTCTTTGATTGTGAAGTGTTGATGTCGTTCTGACGGTAGAAATTAAACTTAGTTGTGGAATTGAAGGTTAGTTGCAGAATGACATTAATTTTGTTGTTTCTTATTCCTTCAGATTTGTTGTTTGATCAAAGTAAAATTCTTTATTGTTGTTTCTTCTTTGATGATAATTAAAGAAAGTTGGTATTCATAAGTGTTTCTTACCACCTATAAACTTATTATAAAAAGAGGGATAAGAAGAAAATAAGGAAAAGACAAGGGAATTATGAAAATATAAACCGCTAAGGAATCAAGTGGTTTTCAGTTAAGATTTTATGTATAAGCATGCCAACATTGTTGGTTTTAATAACCAACTTGAATTCAAAATTTTCTTGCACATATTTGACAAACCCTTCCTTTGTTAGTGGTTTATGATAAAATCTTAATCTATGACCATTTGGAAGGTAAGTTGTTAATCATCAATAGTTTTGATCTTGACTGCTCCATTTTCATAAACAATATCTATCTCATAAGTACCAAACCAAGGAGTTTGAAACTTTCCTTGTAAATCTTTGTATTTAGAATAAAAAAGAAGATCCCGGGCACTTGGCTTTAACTTTTTAGTTTTGATCAATTTGTTATGCCATCTTGATCTTTGTTGTTGAACTATGTTGGTTCTTTGAATAACATCTTGTCGTATCTCATATAGATCATTCAATTGTGCTAGTATTTGTTTATGAGCTTCTAATAGATCAAGGCCCAATTTAGCAGTTGTTATAAACATATCCACTTGGAACTCAATTGGAATAAAAATTTGCTTCCCTTAGAAAAGCTGATAAGGAGTTTGTCCAATTGTATTTCTCCATGCGGTTCGATATGCCCATAGTTCTTCTGGAATCTTTTATTCCCAATCTTTCCTATGCAAATGCACAATATTGGTTAGAATTGCTTCAAGTACCTTGTTGGTGGATTCCACTTATCCATTGGATTTTGGATGATATGGAGTAGACTTTCGATGTTTGATTTTATATTTATCCATGATCTTTTGCATCAACTTGGATGTGAATTGGGTACCTTGATGTGTTACAATTTCTCTTGGAACAACAAAACAAGTAAATATATCCTCAAAAATAAATGTAACTACGACATTTTTAGTTGCAAATAAAAGAGGTTTAGCTTCTACCCATTTTGCAATATAATTTGTACAAACAAGTATATGCCTTTTTTATTTAGATGTACGATTTATTGGCCCAACAAAATCTAGAGCCCATTTATCAAAAGGTTCTACAAGTACCTGTGGTTGTGGAGGCATTTCATCTGATGGAATAGGTTTCCCCATTCTTTGACAACTATCACATATTTTGATATATTGTCGGCATCCTTAAAAATATATGGCCAATAATATCCCAAAAGAATGATCTTGTAGGAAGTTCTTTTGTTAGCAAAGTGTCCTCCACGTGGCTCATCATGACAAGATTTCAATATTTCTAGTACCTCATCTTCTCGAACACACCTTCAAATGATAAAATCAGGTCCAGTTTTGTACAACTCTCCATCTATCCAAGAATAAGGCACATTATTTTTGATAACTTTTTGCTTTTCTCTGGCTAATAGTTGTGGAGGTAATTTTCCATAGCTAAATAATTAGAAATATATGCAAACCACAGTGTTTTAGTCAACACTGCAAAAAGATATTCATTAGGAAAATTATATTTTACAGGAACATCATCAGTATATTCTGCATTCTAGAAATAAAATCAACAACTATATTTTCTTTTCCTAGTCTATCAAGAATAGTAATGTTGAATTCTTGTAATAATAATAGCCATATTGTAATTCTACCATTAGTAATTGGTTTTTTCATTCAATACATAATAGTGGAATGATTTGTATGAATGAAATTTTCATAACAACTGATATAGTGACAAAAATTATTAATGGCATGCACAATGGCTAAAAACTCATTTTCTGTTATAGTGCAATTTAACTCTGTTGGAGTCAATTTTTTTCTTGTATAATAAATGGCATAAGGAGTTAAATTTTTTTGTCCCAACATAGCTCCTAAAGTTGTATCTGAAGCATCAATAGATATTTGGAAAGGGAGAGACCAATTAGGTCATCTTAACATTGGTGCTTCACTAATCTTCTATTTTAATGTCTCGAATGCTTTTTGATAGTCAGAATTCCAAACAAATTCACAATCTTTTGTAAGAAGTTTGAAAAGTGGAGAGGATATTTTTGTGAAATTTTCTATGAATATTCTATAATAACTAGTAAATATGAGAAAACTTATAACATCTCTTTGACATACAGAACTTGAAATTTTAGAAATTACTTCTATTTTAGATGTATCCACTTTAATTCTATCACTTGAAATATAGATGCCTAAAGCAATCCCTTCATTGAACATCATAAAAAAATTCTCATGGCTTAATGAAATGTTTTCTTCTTTACATCTAATAAGAAAATTTTCCAAATTTTCAAGAGCTTCCTCAAAATTATATCCATATACGGTAAAGTAATCCATGTAAACTTTCACACAATCATGAATTAGATCAGAAAAAATACCTAAAACTGCTCTCCAAAATGTGGCAAGTGCATTACATAATCCAAAGGGAAGTACTCTAAGGCATATGTTCCCCAAGGACATAATTAGTTTTATCTTGATCTTTTGGCACTAGTTGTATTTGGTTATATCCACTAAAACCATCAAGAAATGAAAAATATTTTTTCCCTGCCAAGGTATCTAATACTTGATCTATAAAAGGTACTGGAAAATGATATTTCAAAGTAGCTTTGTTTAATTCCCTGTAGTCAATACACACTATCCATTTCCAATTTTTCTTTGGAACAATGGCCAAAGGTAACACCCGTTAACTATATGATAGCAGATAGATGAAATCCACATTAAGTAACTTTTGTAATTCCCCTATTAACCATTTCTCTCATATTAGGGTTCATCCTTCTCTGAGGTTGTTTAATTGGTTTGACATTTTATTAGATATAAATATTATGCATACAAGTTTTAGTATCAATCCATTTCATATTAGTATACTCCCATGCATAAGGAAAAGAGTGTTTTTGTAGCATATTTATCACTTTTTTCTTTTGAAATTCTTCCAAGTTATTATTAGCACTCAATGTTTTTCATGGAAAAAATTCCACTTGAGAATTGCCAAACTTTTCCATAGAATGTAAAGTGAATTGGTGAGATGATAAATATTCAATATTTCTTTATTCCTAAAAACCTTAATCTTGTTCACAGTATGAGGAAGGATCATTATTCTTCATTAAATTTATCAGTTAATCTTCCTTATCTAATTGTGAAATAGTAAATATTGATTTCATATCACCAAAGTCATCATTATCATCATCTATCCAAATTTCACTTTCTACTTCAGTTATTGTTTTTTTTATGTGGATATAATGTGAATTTCTTAGTGGGGTTTCCATCAGAAATACACATGTCACGAGATCTACAACTTATAAATACATCAATTGTAGCTAGCCAAGGTTTACCAAGGATCAATGGATGGCCTCCTAAATTATTCTTGGGAGTTAAAATCATGAAATCCATAGTATATTCAGAAGAATATAGAGAAACAAACACATCTTTTAATACACCATCTGGTTTTCTAACAGATCTACCTGCTAATTTTAACAATGTAGCGGTATATTGAAGATTAGGAAGCTTTAATTGTTCCATTCTATGTTTAATAATAATATTGATGGTTGCTCCTAGATCAATCAAAGTGTTTGGAATCTCAATACCATTGATATGAATTTTTATAATAGGGCTACCTGGATCTAGATATTTTTGAACAATTGGTTTCCCCATCATAATATCAACAATTTTTCCTACCAATTGGATTTTTTGACATCTTTTCTTTTTCTTCATGGTTTTCTAATGCATAGCTCCTTAATAGTTTTGCCAAATATTGGTATTTCCTTTATATCTTGAAGAAAATGAATTTTGATGAAAATATTCTTAAGTTCATCTAGCATATCATAGTCTAGAAAAACAATTTTCCTTTCTATTCCTTTATCAATTTTGAGCCTTTTAGGAAAAGGTGGATCCTATAAGGAAATAAAAGGTTATTCTACTAGAGGAGCTATAGGAGCTTGTTTTATTTGCTCATCCTTTGATTGTACACGAACATCTTCCTTTAGAGGAATATTTTCTTTATCAAGAACTTCATCCTCTTTAGATTTTTGGATGGCAATTTTTGGTGACTTATTTTTCAAAACCCTAACATATCTAAGTTGAACATAATTTAGACCTAATGAGGTTATCATACAAGCTTGAAAATTTTTACCTTCAACATTATAAACATCTTGTCGATTTTTATTATTTGGATTTGGGAGTGGTTGAGCAGGTAGTTGATAGGATTTTTGAGGAAATGGCAATGAAATTTGTTGATTTGGGTTTTGAAATTGAGGGTGTTGGTTTGGTTGAGGAGAATAATATTGTGGTGGAAAAGAAGAATAAGGTTGTTGAAATTGAAAATATTGGCGTTATTGAAGATTTTTTCCATAAAGTATTTTGCCAACCTTGTACCCAAGATGGATTTTCAGGTTGTGGGGGCCAATATTGCCAAGGCATGGGTGTAGATCATTTATTATGTGGTTGTGCATATTATTAAGTATTGAAACCTTGAGTCATATTTGATTGCTGATTTTTCCATGGCCTTTTAGCAATAAAACAAAGTGATTTAGCTTGGATTATTCTAGTATCATCTTGAAAAACACCTTTAAGTCCATGTATTGAGGTGAATTCATTTGTATTATGATTTTTTAGCACATATGACACAAATTTCTATACTATCAAGGGGACATTCTCTTAAGGCATGTTTTTTCCTACATCTCAGACAGAAAATAGATAATGCAACATTCTCGGGTTTTTGTTTGTTTTGTATCTTAAGAGTATCTAGCTTCTCACTAAGAATCCCAAGGATATATGTTTTGAAATTATCAAGTGAATTGCCTATTTCAGTTGTATTTACAGTTCGATTTGTAGATTTACTAATTCTGGACATAACAAGGTCTCTTGGATTTTTACCAATTCTAGCCTTTCCACTTGAAATATGTTTACAAAAATCACAGATTTCACCAAATGAAAGTTGAGAAACATCTCCTTTGCCCATTAAATTGAGAATATCAATCCATTTCTCTCTTAGGATTTCAACAAAAGATTTTTTAATGTTGCATCATTTAAGTCATACATCCTAGCCCTTTTAACATTATATGCAAATATTTCAACTAGGTCTTCAAGGCTTTCATCCTCTTTTTGCATCATCTTAAAGACTTCATCCTTAATGTTATGGGACATGAAATAATCCTTATATTTTTATAAGAACACATTTTTAATTTCTTCCCATGTTCTAATAGTATGCATTCCTATTCACATGAACCATTTAAGTGCTCCATCTTTAAGAGTAGCTGGACATAATTTCAATTTCTAAGGATCAAGTAAGTAGTCACAAGATATACATAAAACTTCAAACTAAAAGGAAATTTTTTATGGATCCTAATTTCTTAAACCATGGAAATTAGGGAGGATAAAGGGTGAAATGTTTTTCATTGTAGTTGTAGTATCTTCATCAAAAATATTAAATCCATAAGGATTTGGTTCTCCTCTACCACCGCGTCCTCTTTTTCCTCCTCTGCCTCTTCCACCTCCAATCCTAAGTTCACCATTTACATTATGTACTTCTCCTTCTCCTTCCCCTACCATTGTACATTCCTCACAGCTAATATAAGGTTCTATAATAGGATTATCTATCTCTTCTTCTAGTTCCTCTACCAATGGTATATTAAAATAAGTTTCCTCTTCTTCTTCACTAAGAACCTCTAATTCTAGTCTTAGAAATTTGTTTTCCTATTGAAGAGATAAATATTACTCCTTCTATTGGGGATGTAGGTTCTTCAACTATAGCTTCAGTAGAAGAAGTTTGTGAATATCTTGGTTGGATTTCAGACCTATGCACCTTAGAGAGTCTATGTCTACCTGCAAATTATGGGATGTGAATGTCAGTGGATGGTGTGGCACTATGAGGTCTAGTGGGTGTGAATGGTGATGTTGGAATTGAACTTCTACCTCTACTTACAAATCTACCCCTAGAATCCATTTCTCTATGCATAAATTATTTTTATCATTCTTTAATTATGCATCTACAAAATCAAAGTTGAATGCACTTAAAATGATATGAAAACAAAGAATGGAATCCTATATACACTTCCCCGGCAACGACACTAAAATGTTGCGTAATTTTATTTTATTTTGTAAACTTGGTAGATCTCTATGTATTAACTATTTTCAAAAGTTTTTTTACAACCATTTACACGAGGAAGACACCACGGCCCCTGAGAGAAACAAGAAGAGAGCAGTGCTAAGCAAGAAGCAACAAGAAGAACAGATTAACAAGAGCAGAACAAAGGATTCTACCCAATGTGGGTAGAATCAACTATTCGACATTTTTTTCCTTTCGTTTTCACAACTTTGACCCAACCAAGATGACTCTGCTGAGCTGGCATGATTTGCAAACAGAGTTGGGCTGACAGAGAGGTATCCTTGTCTGAGTCCGAGGGAGATAACTCGTGAGTTCTTTTCTGAGAGTTTGGAGGAATAGTAGATTCCTCAGGACCAGTCGAGGGCGAATCCTGTGCCAGCATTGCGGCCATTCCTTCCTCATCCCCTTCCTCTTCATCTAAGCTGGAATCAAAAGCATCCATGGGGGGAGGATCATGAGGTTTCCAGCTTTTGGATTTTAGCTTAGGATTGGCTTTCTTCTTTTGGGCAGGCATTGAGGGACAAGAGCTCTGAAGGTGCCCTGTGAGATGGCAATTTTGGCAGTGAAAGGCTGTGTTCTCATAATCCAAGGACTGGGTCCAATGGAAGTCTCCAACTTTGAGATTAATCTGATCAGGTAGACCTTTGCTCATGTATATTTCTGCACAGATTCTGGTGAAGGTGTATATGTCCCTTTCCCCTCTAGAGGTGTTAGTGGCGAGAAAGCGGCCTAGAGTATTATCGATTCCTTGGAATACAACAAAGTTCCATAGATGCGCTAGGAGATTAGGAATTCTGATCGAGATGGGGAACTTGGTGATGATTGCTGAAGAGGGATCGAAATCTGGGAACCAAGGGGTGAGGAATAAACTTGCTAAGCCCCAAAACCATGGGCCTTCAGTTAAAGCTTTTTGGTAGTCCTCACTGAAAGCAAACACTACAATGAAGAAACCCTTTGAGCAGAGAAAAACCTTGCAATTGTTGGTCTAGTTAGAGTGAACCCATTGGTAGAGATCTGTTGTGCGTGGCCATAGCCCATTGAACCTGCAAATGATGTCATGCTCTGCATACTTTTGGATTTGCTCATCCAGCATTGGATCCATTATTTCAATGGAGGGAGTTTCCTCCAGTGTTTCCACCAAAAAAGGTTTGGGAGACTAAGCTGGTGGAGTTGTTTTCTTGGGCATCTGAGCATGGACAACATCTTTGCATGAAAAAGCCGCAGCCAAAGATGACTGTCCAACAGCTCCCCCTCTCAAACGAAGGGTAAAAATGATGGAGGCATTTCTCTTAATGCTGTAAAAAGAAAGGGGGTAATGATCCTCAAGTTGTTTACCTTCATGGAGGAGTCGTTGAGATGCAAAGGGAATCCCCAGCCTAAATTCTAGGATTTTCTTGAGGTCTTGGACTAGATCCGAAGAGCTTACACATTGAAGCAGAGTTTTGCCAGAAAGGAGCACGATTTGGATCTGGAACGAGGCAGAGTGATCAGACTTCTGCTTTCCTCTGCAAATCTGAGGTGAGAGGAAGCTGGTGCTTTGGCCACCTTTTCCTGAACTTCCTGCAGGGGCCTGTGGGAAGATGAGGTGCAAGACCTGGGGGGTGGCGGCATGGAAGCTCCTAGACGAATCTTTTCTGATGATGTTTCCTTTGGAGCTAGGGCTTTGCTGACAGGTGAACTCTATAGAAGCCCTCAGAAATGATGGATTGTTGGGGTGCAGGGGCTGGTTTGAAAAATCACAGCCGTGCTCCATGACAGATATTGCGCGAGGGTTCCTAGCGATGTCGTGCTGGATCCATAAGCTATTGGGATGCAGGGTTAATCTGGAACCCTCGAAGTTTGATTTGTTGCCTGTCAAAGCATCCAAAATATTGGCTGCCTTCAGGAGTCCCTCGAGGCCAGGCGTCGTCATCATCCTCACTGCGAAGCTGCCAACGACCTGTAGATGAAGAGTGTCCGCCGCCATTTCTGCTGCAGTGCAAGCGCAGCTTGCTGAGAGCCCAACCCGAGCATGTTTCTCTTTTTTCTTCGCAGGGCAGCATTCGATCTTATTCACTGGGTTTGGATTGGATGGAGTCGGGGCCCCTCTGAAGCTCGTGTCGCCATCTTCTGCAGGGCCGAGCAAAGTCCAGATGGCGGCTGAAGGGAGGGAGGCGACGACAGAGAGATTAGGGTTCATCTTTCAGCAGTGACTTCGTCCAAAGGTCCAACCCTACAAAAATGTTGGGTAATTTAATTGACCTTAAATTACTTCATTAATTGTCAACCAAGGTTCATGTACTTATGAAGTGTATGTGCACCATATATGCTAGGAATTATATCTTTGGATGAAATTGATCTAAGTAGGGATAAATATTAGATGAGATTAAAGAGTTGTCACGCACATGTTCTTTCCATTAAAGCTACATCAAAACCAAATGCCAAACTGTATTAAAAATTAATCTATAACTTGAAATCTCAATTTATTCTAATTGCAAAGTTCAAAGTCTATTTATGACTGTGTAAAGGAAATATTAATGTTAATTGTAGAAAAGAGATCCTAATACTAATTTGCAGAATTGAAAGTTTAATACTACTTTTCAAAAGGAAATCTTAACACTATTTGCAGAAAAGGAAACTCAACTCAGAAAATGAATTCTAACTCTAAATTATAAAAAGAAACACTAATGATAATTTCTTGCAGAAGGAAAGTAATTCAAATGATTTGTAGCTTCAAGTGATTACTAATGTGCGCTAATAGCTTTGAAAATTCATCCACAAAATTTAATTGAGTCATAAAACTAAATTTCTTGAATAAAATACATTCTAGAAGAAAAAAAATTTGTATTTTCTTTTGATGAGTTCTCTGGAAATAAAACAATAGGTGATTAGAAAATAACTGAAATGTAACTATTCATATTGACAGAGAGAGAAAAAAAACTATATGAAATTGCTAATTAGATGCAAACTATCTACGAGAAATTGCAATGTAAATAGAAAATAATTATCCTTACAACTCTCCAAGGGGACCTCCCATGAGTGTAAGTTTTTCACTGATCAAATGATTTCTCAACCAAGCATTGGAAAAGAGGAACAAATTATTATATTAATCCACACAAGTTTCTTAAACATAGCATGCAAATGTTGAAATAAACAAATACTAATTGTTTTTTGGGTCTTGCCTCATGAATTTTATAAAATTGTTTATCAAACTGACCTAAGAATCTTATGCTGATAGGCAATTAAACTAGTCTGCCATCTAAGAAATAAACTTAAATTAAAATTTTATCTCCTCATTATTTTCTACTGGAAGAGAAAATCATGAGGGATTCTTCTCAAACATGTCTTGTCGATCGAGAAAATAATCTTCACACTCGCTTGATCTTGTCGTGATCTCCTGTCTAACTTTTCTCGATTGCTGAAACATCATAGCCAAAGTTTGACTTTTAGATCTTCCTATCTCTGTACCTTTCTAGTTCATGAAAATAGGTGGACATCCATGTGTGTTATAGACATTTTTGGGCACTGCAACCCCAAGCATAAATTTCCATAAACCAAGGGCTCCTAACTCCCTAAAGGTGTTGTTCCAACCCCTAAAAGAACAAGGTCAACTGATTACAGCTTCTCCCAGAAGTTCTCCATGAAAAACCACTCAGAACTGGTCAAAACTAGATCATTTCACCTGCTCCATAGGCAAAGTGCATTGCATCCCACCTGAATACACACAGTAGGTGCGTTGCATGTCAAAAAGCCCTTCTATGGGGTGCGATGGGCGAGAAGAGACGAATGGCAAGGTCAATCCGCAAGGTGGAAAAGCATGGAATCTTCCAGAAACTTCTCCTGTGACACTTGCCTCTCTAAATTCGACCAGGGATGAGTAAGAGATCATCAATCTCCAAGTGGAATCAAGAACTATCAGAGGGGAGACACTAATCAAATCTCAAAAGCTGACTCACCTCCCTTGCAGACATCTATATATGGATCCCTCATCCTAGAGATCCAGAGGTTGGAATTTTGTATCTTGTAAGGAAGTGCTGCTGGTTTATTGGTGCAATATCATAGTGTTGGGTGATCTAAGCTTTTCATGAGGTGAATAAGGGCTTCTTGCTGAGAGGATGATGCTGGGTCAGAACAATTGGTTGTAATTCTCTTGGCTCTTTCTTGATTATCAATAAAGCTATTCAAGTTTTCCTCCATATTCTTGTATGATTTATGTTTTATGCATTTGTACGGTTAATATACATCTGATCCTATATTGCTTATGATAATAGATCTATGTTCTCGTATAGTGTTATGCTGCTTTGATTCTACAGGTACTCTGTGAAGCTGGGTACACAAGAAAGCAAGTAGCAAAGGACTATCAGAAGAGAGAGGAATTCAGCAAGGAACCAAGCACAAGACAGAGGTTGGTCTCCTTAATTCTTCTCTCATCTATCTCTCATAAAGGAAAACGAAAGTAGTTTTAAGTTTGTTTGTTTCTAAGGTAGCTACCAGCCTTAGTGGGATTAGCAGCTCTACATAGACACTATTCTCGGTAACAAAATGGCGACTCCACTGGGGAGCGATTAGATTGTTTGTTCATCTACATTTTTTTACTTTATAAACTTACACACAGAGCCTGAAGTTAAGCCAGCTAGCCTTCGAACTGCATTTGCTATGCAAGTGCAAAGTAGATCAATGCTGCTTCACTCAATCTCTGAGTTTTGTTTATGAATTAAACAATTGATCTACAAGCTCTTTAATTTCCCTTGTGGTGGCTCTAGTAACCTCCTTAGATCTACCCTAGTGATTGATTTACTGATTACCACTTGCTCGGCCTAAACCCCTGAACTGAACTGCAAACTATGACCCGGAACCCAATCAAAGTCTTTTCCCTGGTCCAGCGCACTATCTATTCTGTGAACTTCAAATGCAGCGCACTTCCCGAGTGTAGTAGGTGCATTTTATTTCAGTTTCACTGTGTTACAGGTGCACTGATCAGACAAGGCCTTGTTCCTAAATTTTGGTTTCTATGTTCACCCTTTTCAGATCTATTTAGGAGTTTTGCTGCCTGTAGTCAGTACACCTCCGTTTGAAACCCCTTTCTTTGCTGTTATTCCGCCTCCATTGTGCAAAGAACTGTAAATGTTTTTATGTATTTTTTGAGTCATTTTCAGTTCTCCTTTACAAAGAAGTAGCGTAATTGTACTGTCGTTTCTTGATTTGAAAGTGTCACAAGTGTCGTTTTCAGTCATAGAAGAGAATCTGATTGTTCTTGATAGTCGATTACCTTGTTACTATTGTATTTGATCTGAATTAGTAGTTTTTCTAGTGTCGAAAGCAAGTTTTCAATTCCAAATCGCAAAGTGTTGTCATTGTCCTCATTTGGTCTTGAAAAGAAACTTGTTAGTAATTGTCGCTTTGAAAAATAATTCAGATTTGCACATTAGCTTTCTTTTTATCATTTACACATTAAGAAGGCTGAAAACAAATACATGCATGTGCATTTTCATTTAGACTGATTGTCAGTTTGATTTAAGATAGTGCATATAATGTGTGCTCTTTGCTCTTTGTTGAAAGAACGCCATCTCTCTTTCCTTAGTAGCTAGGATTTTCATTTGCAAAAAAGAAGACTAAACGATTGTTTATCATCTTAGATTGCATTTTAGGAATTGTACATCTACATCATGCGGTGAACTTGAAAGGAAATTTTCTTAAACAAGATCAACTATAAAATAAATTTAATGAATCTAAAAACGCTTTGGAACCTAACGCACAACATTTAGAAGTCTAGGCTAGAGACGTATTCCGACGTCGTAACGCCTGGTAACTGTTGCTTTCACTGTTGGTTGGGTGATTCCTCCACTTTGAGACGATAAGTGTCAGTACAGACTTGTGCTCCCACGTACCGTCGAGTATATTTTGGGAGACCACAATAGGCTTAATCCTTTATCCATAGGAAGCTATGTATGCCGCCCTATCGATTGCAATGCACTGAACACAACATTCGGGAAGATTGACTGCCATACCGTAAAAAGTATTCTGCAGTTTTGTGATTGGTTTGGTAATCCCTCTGTCTAGATTTCCAGAGCAAGCTCTTTCATTCCTTTTCAAACTCCTTAACGGAAAAGGTCCATCTAAGCACTTGTCACTTCAGGCTCATTAAAAATCGAAGGCGACTAGATTCATCTTTTGTTTTTTCTCGACTCTTAAAAATTGAAAAAACAAGTTGTGTCAAAGCATCTAAAATTCATCTAACTCGAAAACATACTTCCCCTTGATTTTTAGTTGATCAAGTAATCCGCAATCATGGAAGAAAGTCAATTGAAACCCCGTCGTTCGCAGAGGCTTACGAGTCAACCGTCTTTGTCTCCAGAATCGAAACTATTACAGACAAAGCGAACTCGTTTAACTGGTTCCAAATCTCTTGGTAAAGTTAGAACAAGTGTTCCAACACCATCAGAGACTCTGGTTACTCCAAACATTTCTGGTATCCCTGCCTTTACAGAAGAAGTTCAGTAGCCACCAAAGGATAGCAGCACTGATCCTAGTGTGAGATAAACACTTTTTTTACTGAACCAGTTCCATCTACAACTAATTCGGGGGTGTTATTCCCCAAGCACCTGTCGCTGCAGATTCCATACCTTCTTCGGCACCAGAAATATTTTACGGACCAGACGGTCTACCTCTTCCACCTGGTCTAATTGCTATAGAAGAGATTGTGGAGGATCCTCCATCTAGTACTCCATCGCAATTTGGAATCGGGATCGCTCTGTATCCTTCTTCATCAGAAATTAGCCTACCGCCATCAAAAGCTCCTGCAGAATCGCTAGGAAATCTTTTGGATAGACTAGAAATGTCTGAACAACCATCGACATCTAGGATTGTGTCATCCGACACAACGACGGCAGAACTTCCTGCTGTCACTCCAACAATGTTCGCTGATATACCATCTGTCCCAACTAGCTCTCAATCGCTAGAAGGGGCCCACTCAGGGGCTATTTCGATAGTATGGTCCACTCCTGTTTGTTCATCCGGAATAGTATCCAGAAACTCTTATGTTGAGTCTCAGCAAATTGATCCTTCAGGGTGTCAATTTGGGCAGTCCGGTCCTCAAGGGCAAACAATTCCTTTAAGTACCGGATTACCGCCGTATGGGGGGTAATATACCCTTTCATTGTCTCCTCCAGGAGAACAACCATACAGTAGTTTGCAACAAAATTCAGGTTATACTGGAATTACATCTAGCAGTTGGGTGCCGATACTACCTCAACATCCAAGAGTTGTGTATTCGATGCAACAATGTTTACCTATGTCAAATATACCAACTAGGCCAGCTATTGTGATAGTGTCGCAAGTACAAGCGCTGCCTATTGTATGCCAACCTCAGGTTTCTCAAGTTGTAATGCAATATCCTCTTGACCCTGCGACTCAACCACAATCGCCAACTAGTGGAATGACACAGGCCCAAACGGGTACAATTACCCCTCATCTTGGTCTAACAGTTAGTATCGGACAACAGCACATGGCTTCGCAACCATGGCTGATGCAATACCAACAACCAAAATTCCAACAGGTATACCAAGGATCTAAGCAACAAATCTTTGCAAATAGTGGGCAACCGTATATTCAAAATGGTCAAAATCAACCATTCTACAATGGTTATGCCCATCAACCTTACCAAAGCTACCAGCATCAAATGCATTATGCTGGTATGCAGAGACCAACTGATCAGGCGATTCCATCTTATCCTGGGTATGCTTCACCTAACCTGAATCAACAGTTACCCTTCGTGGCGACTTTAGAGTTACCGGATCTAAATCGATTAACAAATGATCCAATCACCTACGCCCCTTGGTGGCTAGCGATTCTGCATAAACTTCCGTCAGATATTCCTAAATTTAATGGAAATCCAGGTGAAGATCCGTTGAATCATGTGATGACCTTTCATCTGTGGTGTTCATCAAACACACTAAATGACGATTCGATTATGCTTCGCCTTTTTCAGAGGACGTTAACTGGTCCAGCAGCAAAATGGTATATCGAATTACCCAGAGCTTCGTTTGACAACTTCAGTACCCTAGCCACAACCTTTTTAACCCATTTTCAGTTACCGATAAGGTACGAAATGGGAACGGAACTTCTTACCAATTTCAAGCAAACAACGGCCACTCACATATCCGATCATATTCATGAGTGGCGACGTCGTCGTAGAATGGTAAAAACGTATGTTCCTAATCAGCTTTTAGCTGAATGGTTTATTAATTCATTATTGTCTTCCATCACAGAAGATGTGGAAAAAGGAGGAGCCGTCACTGAAGAGCAAGTTATCACTCGTGCGCAGTATTTAGACTTGATCTACACTCAGTCTGGCACGCTCTATGATAAATACCTTATGCTCCCAGACTGGAATTTTTGGTCCCCCCTCCTCCTAAATCAAACAATGACTCTCATGCCGGCGATGGCGTGATTAGTACAACCGACACGAAATCGACAAAGGCTACATCTAAAAATGCCCGTAAGATTTCCAATCAAAATGCAAAAGAAGAACTTCTTGCCTCGGAAGTAAATGCCGTCTCAATAGATAAAGGCAAAGAAACCAAGCAACCGGGAGGCAAGAAGAAAAGAAAAGGGAAGAAGAAGAAACAGGAGGAATCATCACCTGAAAAATCTTCTGCAAACCCTCCTGAAGATAGGAAACCAAAAAATCCATGCATATCATGTGATGAGGATCATTGGACAAGAGATTGTCCACATAAGGCTGAGCTTAAAAGATTCATCAGGAATTCAAAGACCTCGGCAGTATTGACTGATCCATTTCCAAATCCAAGGACAAATCTGGTTGCTAGTGAAAATGCTTCCCCGTCCCAAGTGCTGATGTTGTCGGTTTCCAAACAGCAAAATGATGCTTTGATATCGACAAGGAACAAATATTACGGGAATCCACAGCTGTCGAACAACAAGGATAAAGATCAACCTAGTAGTTCGACAACAACTTCGACAGAAGTTGCGCCGCCCATCATTTCTGAGCTAACAATAAAACTGCCAAACGGAGTAGTACATAAGTCGACATTTAATCCTCGTGCCAGAGCAGCACAGCATTATAATATAGTGGAAGATCTAGCCCAATCGCCATCCGCTATGTCGACACTTGAGGTACTGCAAAATTGCCCATCCCAAAAGTAGGCTTTATTATCAGCTGTTAGTGGGATAGACCCAAAGGATTCTAATCTTGTGTCCTTTAATCATAAGGGATACAATCCTCAGTTACCAGCTCAACTAGCTTTCCTCATTCAAGTGAAAGCCCTCAACAAAATTGTTCATCGAACAATTATTTATGAGGGGGCATCTACATGTATTATCTCGATGAGTTGCTGGAAAACTTTAGGATCTCCAACCTTGTCGCGATCTTCAACGACATTAAAAGCATTCGACGGATGAACATATACCCCATATGGTATTCTAAGTAACTTGCAAGTTGAACTAGGGAGGAAAACAGTAGAAATAGATGTTGAAGTAATCGACGGAAACCTCGATTACAACATCCTACTGAGAAGACCATGGATATATGCTATGGCTGTTGTTGTGCCGACCTATTTTAGGAAGATTGCATTTCCCTTTCAAGGAGGGATTAGAATCATCGATCAACAAAATTTCCTCCCCAATGGTTCCCAAGTTACGAGAAGCATTCCGATGATCCATGGAAGCCCCCATTCGCTTCAAAATATCGGAGTAGGCCTACTAAAAGACCCTATATTAACGGGGACTTTTGCCCTTCCGCCTCCAATCAATCTGGCAGAAGTAACGTCGGTAGGAACTTGCAATATGGTATCTTCAATTCAAAAGATCTCAGAAAACGATATAAACATGGATCATATGCAGATATTGCCTCCAAGCCCAATGGAAATACTATAGCAATCAATGTTCCTAGCATGGGAGGCAAACCCAAATCAATGCTCATCAAGCATTTGGATAGATAGGTCTAAGGAATATGTCACCCCTTCAGATCCTTGGTCGCAAGTGCATTACACCGACGAAGGAATTGTTCAATCAATGGTAATTGAAGGGGCACCATGGGAATACTACCACCATCGTTCCCATCTTCCGACTTGTAAAGAAGATACTCCTGATGACCTTCATCATCCGTCAGTTTTTGATTTCCTATCAAATACTGTAAACATAGTGGATTCCAAGTGAAAATTGTCCAACATTGAAGAGACTATCGCCATAAATATCTCAACCAAAATAGATGTTGTAGAGAATATTTATGTTGGCAAATGTTGTTCTCCTTCTGAACTGGAAATATAAAACGCTCTTTTTCATGAATTCAGAGATGTCTTTGCTTGGTCATATGATGAAATGCCAAGCATTGACTCGAGTATAGTTGAACATGAAATTAAGATGTATCCAGATGTCAAACCAATACGACAACGACTACGGCAGGTGCACCCCAAGAAAGCCGCTGCCATCAAGGCAGAAGTTGAAAAGCTTCTCCATGCTAGTTTAATTTACCCGGTTCCTCTAACCGATTGGGTGTCGAACATTGTTCCTGTTATGAAAAAACAAGGAACGATTAGAGTATGCGTCGATTATAGGGATGTAAATCAAGCTTGTCCAAAAGACAACTACCCTACACCCTTTATTGACCAGATAATTGATGAATGCACCGGATGCGAAATATTTTCATTCATGCATGGATTCTCTGGGTATAATCAAATAAATATCCACCCACAGGACCAGTCAAAGACTGCATTTATTTTTCCGTGGGGCACATTCGCATATCGCAAATTACCCTTTGGTTTAAAGAACGCAGGGGAAACGTTTCAGAGGGAAATGAATTATGCCTTCCATGACATCAAAAACATCGTTCAACCATATCTCGAGGACCTTCCGGCTCATTCACGAAAGTGGACCGATCATCCACAGCATTTAAGAGCGATATTTCTACGTTGCCGACACTACAAGATACGACTCAATCCACACAAATGTGTGTTCTGCATCAGTTCTGGTCGTTTACGTGGTTTTGTACTCTCAAAGGACGGGATTCGTCTCAACCCATGTAAGGTTCAGGCAATCATTAATTTGCCTCCACCTTCAAATTTGCTTCAGATTCAGAAACTCCAAGGGAAAGCAAACTTTCTGAGGAGGTTCATTTCAAATTACGCCAAACTTGCTAAAGGTTATACACGTCTATTGAAAAAAGAAGTGCCCTTTGTCTGGGATCAGGTCGCGCAAGCTTCCTTTGATGCTTTAAAGGAATCCCTAATGAAAGCATCATTAATGTATGCTCTTGATTATCAAAAAGACTTTAACCTGTATCTGGCTGCAGCGGATACAACCATCACAATGGTTTTAGTTCAAGAAGACAACGGAATTGAACATCCTATATATTGTTTAAGTAAAAACTTAAATGACACAGAAAGCAAATATTCTTATGTTGAAAATCTAGCACTCGCAGCTGTTCAAGCGATACAGAGATTTCGACACTATGTCCTCTTCTGAAAAACTACCATTCTGTCAGATTGCAACCCCATGGCTTATATATTGTCGCGACAGTTGCTAGGGGGAAAATATTCAAAATGGATAGTGTTGTTGGGAAAAGTATCCAATACGGAATGACCCTATCCCACTCTAAGGGTGATAGTACCTCAGCAACAATCGAAGCAAAGCTATCTAATATTTCTTCTTTATGAAAGTAAAATAGGGGAGAAAGATATCCACTAACCGATGTCTTTCGTTAATGGTTGATCCAATCTTCTCTCCTTGCTGCTTGCTCCCAGCTCCTTGCTCTTTCACTGACCCAGCTACACCAAGATCCTGCAAAATGGCAAGAGAGGGAAACTATTTTACGAACAGGATACTTCTGGCCAACAATGTTCAAAGATTGCGTAACCACAGTCAGAATTTGCCATGCCTGTCAAATTTTCGATAGCAAAAACAGAAGACCACTCGCACCTCTGCAGCCAATAGTTGCTGTTGGGCCATTCGCCAAATGGGGCATCGATTTCATGACATGTAACCCCACCTCAACCGGGGGGCATGGGTATATCATAGTCGCAGTGGACTATTTTACCAAATGGGCTGAGGCGATGCCTACATTAGATAGCACTGGTGAAACAGCTGCCCTTTTCTTTTTCAATCATGTAGTCGCCAGATTCGGCGTTCCACAGGCTATAGTCACAGATCATGGATGGCATTTTCGCAATCACATGATGGCCAAATTAGCTGCCAAATTAGGGTTGTCTCACGACATCTCTACTCCATACTACCCACAGGCCAGCGGACAAGTTGAAGCAATCAACAAAGTCCTGAAGCACATGCTGCAAAGGATGATTGGAGTCCACAAAAGGAGTTGGCACCTGATCCTATACTCGGCCTTGTGGGCATACCAAACATCGGTAAAGAATGCAACCGGGTTTACACCTTTCCAACTGGTGTATGGCCTAGTAGCAATCTTACCAGTTCAGTGTGAAATCTCGTCCCTCAAACTCGCAATCGACCTCCTCCCCAGAACTTCAGAAGAGGAGGCTCGTTTCTTGGAACTAATCCAATTGGATGAAACCTGTCATAAGGCCGCTTTGGCTAATGAAGCCCATAAGAAACAAGTCAAGGTGCAGTTCGACAAGAATGTCAAACCCCGTGTCTTCTCAGAAGGTGACTTGGTCTTGCTTTATGACAAGGAATTTGATAAATTGGGAGCAAGTAAATTCAAGTTTTTATGGATGGGCCCCTATATTGTTAAGCGATTGTTAGCAAAAGGAGCCTACGAGTTAATGGATCATGACGGAACTCCACTAGCGCAACCCCATAACGGGTTGTACCTTAAGCGTTACTATGCATGATTTAGTGTGGTAACCTATATGCTTTTGTTACATTTTTGTTTTCACCAAGGGTAATCATTTTGGTCAAGTAAATCCACTTTTTACAATTGTCGTAGATGTCGAACCTATTGGAATATTTTGTTGGATATGCAAACGGAGCAAGTCGTAGTTCGCGGAACCTATCTTCTGCGGCCTGGGCCATTTTTTATCCAAGCGGCGAGTTAGTAAGTTTCAGAGGGGTATGTATTGGTCGATCAACGAATAACATCGTTGAATATAGCATGTTGATAGAACTTCTCTTTGACTCCATCACACATGGCATACGCCGACTGGTCGTCAGGCTAGACTCACAGCTCGTCATACTACAGCTCACTGGTATCTACTCCGTCTGAAATCCAACTATCTATCACATGTTCCTAAGGGTCAAGATTTTGGAAAGGAAATTTGATTTTATTCAATATCAACATATTTCCAGAAGATTAAAGACATTAACTGACTCATTGGCAAATTATGTGTTAGATAGACATTTGCAACATTTATAAAAAGAAGCATTTCATCAATATTTGCATTCGGATCATGTAACTTAACCAAAATAAAACTCCGAAAATCAAAAATATATATATAACTGTTTATGGTTTACACATAATGTTCTGTAACCAAGACAAAATTGGTCAAATGACCCAAAACTCAAAACGCTAGGGGGCACCCTAGTCTAATGATGCTGGTGATAACAAGTCACCGCCTGTGCAATCATGTGTAAAAGCCTAGTCCATCGACTTGGCACGCCAGCAGTATGTTGCTGCAACCTCAAAGGTAGCTCGTTAGTCCTCACATCTGGAATACCAAGAGTGAGATCCTAGACCTGATCCTGTAATTCTAAAAGAGTCTCGGCCACATCAAGGTCGCGAAGGATAGCCCTTCCCACAGCCTATCCTACTGGAGCGGCAGTTGGCACTCTCAGACATACTACTGGCCGAATGGGACCAACATCTGCATGAGCACATCAGTTCTGATTAGTCTTGACAGAATGAAGCACAAGGACATTATAAAAGAGAAACTATAAACAGAAATATGGTCAAGAACTTACCAATGGCACCCCCACTGTTCGCCAGCCGGCAGTACCGAATCCAAGTCACCCTGGAAGTCCATACCAGCATATGGATACTCAGAAAAAACCATCTCCTGACGATCGAACCACCAGAAGAAGGTATCAAAAAAGGAAATTTGAGACTGACCAGCATGTCTGTACATATGGTCAACCCATCTCTGCATCTGTGGTTCAGTCGGTGGAGGTAAACCAAGTAAAATATACTACGGCTGCATCAACAGGATCTTTTCCAAGGCGAAGACGATCAAAATAGAACCATATCCAAAGTTCTTCAGTCTTCTGTTTTTCACTTTGGTCAACTGTTCTTTCATCACAAGGAGTACTGCATCACACCAGTTAAACACCTTCAGTTCGAGACATTCTAAGGCATACTGCATATAAGACCGGTTGGCCACATGAAGAGCCACACCACCAGCCATCCTACCAAAGGTGAATAGAATGGTCCTCAAAGACCTGTCAGTGACATCTCGGATGATGATCTTGCCGTCTTTACTCGGTTGAGATCCCTCTCTACAATACCTGCGAACGAAATCTCTCACGGATATTCCTCCACTGGCCGAACCTGATAAAGAGATAGGGGCCCCTTCCCTCGATAAGTCGGTCAAAAAATAGATGTCCACGACAGTCAAGGGGATGGATTTGCCCCTAATCTGGAACACCTGGCTGGTAGGGTCCCAAGCATCGAGCAAATACTACAGCAAGTTGATTTGTTGCCTCATGCTAGAGATACGGAAAAACTTCAGCAGGCCACAGTTCCACAGTGCATTTACTGTAACCGGATCATGTAAAGCAAGCATGTCCTCTTCTTCATGCTCATGTTCTCGCCATGTAATGGTCATTTTGCTCCAATAAATCTCTGAAAACAAACAAGAGAAGAGTTAGATCCTGATTTGGTGAGAAACAAGAAAAAATTTCCATTGAAAACTGTGCACAAATTTCCCTCCTTGCGCCCATCACATCTCCAGCTTTGTCCTGGGTGTGTTGTATGCCAACTGTCCAGTGAGTAGGCCAACATGCAACGCACCTTTCGATGTAGAAAGGGTGCGATGGATCCAAAGTGAGTTTTTCAAACCCCAGAGGCTCAGAAAAACTAGAAATCAGGCTCAGAATGCAAAATGGAAAAGATGAAATGAAAGAGCTCATGTTTAGCTCCTACCTGGTCCACACGGTGCCAAAAATCGTCCACAAAATCTCCCGGAATCAGCTGGTGAAAATCAAGGGGGGAAAGCACCTCCAAAGCTCCAACAAGCCAAAGTTCAAATGAAATGGTAAAATGAGGGGTAAAAGCACTTTTAAATTACTTTTTACATAATTCATGTAAAATATTAGTGTCTTAACTCATTTTTCAAGCATATATTGTTCATTTCTAACTAGTTTGATGAGTAAAGTCAAGAAATGACCGTTATATCGAGCAATTTTATCGCGGAATTCAAGCTCATTAAAAAATAAACATAAGCAATGAGCAAGTGTTTCCACCAATGTTTAAGCTCATTAAAAAATGAACCAATTTCCGGTAAATAACCATCGTGAATGTAGTACTTCAGCCTTTGAAGCCTTGGTCATGTTCTCATCATCACCTCCACTCTGTATTGGCCGATCATTCACCTCCACTTGAGTGTTTACCCCTTTTGAGGAACAGCTGCGAAGAGTGATCTTGTTAGCCATCCTTGTGACACTGCCGTGATTGGAAAATTCCAAACCTTACCTGGAATCAACTGCTACCTGAATCTATCACTCGTTCCTCAAAGATGAGTCTCCTTTAAGCTCTTTTCAACTGACTCGTAAAATATGAAAATATTGCCAAGCCATTGGCCTCTCCAGCTCGTTAATGTGACCAGAAGTGTTATCCCTCCTTTAGATTTTAATCTCTTTGGACCTGAGGGATTATTACACAAAAAGATCAAGCGCTTGTTTTGTTCGGCTCGTTAAAAGTACCGAAAATTCATCCCTTCTGTATTATTTTATACTTTTTCGGACTTAAGGGATTAGATGACGAAAAAGGATTTTTGGAGTTTCCTTTACGTCCCTTTTAAAACTCTCTAAAATTGAAAAGGACCGAGTTATCTTTGTCGTTAAACTCGTTAAAACCTAATAGCGACAAACTTGTCCATAACAGACAAGAATGAGTTTCACTATCGCTAGGCTCGTTAAAACATAGCGCTGGGTTTGCCCGAAGGGAAATTATAGAACAAGCATATGTTATCCTCCTCAATCTTGACAAAAATAAAGAGGTACTGGTCAGCAATGACTGGGGAAAAATTGGGAAGAAAACTTGAAGAAACTTTGTTGGTAGCAAGTCGCTCTTGAACATGACACTTTCACTCCGCGTCCAAGTTGGGTTGGGTTGTTCCATTCACTGGTCACATCACCATGGTTCCATCACACCATCCACATTTGGGGTTAATGCTACCGATCCATCATGACAGTGTCGCTGATATGTTCAAGAGAAGTCGCTCAGAGAATTCACCTATGTCTCACCCACTACAATACATTTAAGCTCCATTCTTTCATGACCGCCACCCTGAACCTTATATCACCAAATTGTTTTCGCCTCCATTAAAATCATTTGCTCCATTCCATGTCATTGATGTGGGATCCATTAAGGCCCTCCTATGACGGATCTCTTCTTGTCGACATCAGCTCATTATCCAAGAAGTTGATCTAGGAACACCCCTTTCAGTACTTTGAAGCTTGCATGCCTCAATGGCAAGTTTCTCACTTCTGGCGACAGGTTTACATCAATGACCTTCGACCAAAAGATTTTGCGTGGTGTTCGACGCCAAGTCCTTTATTCACACCACGTAAATTGTACTGTAGTACCTTGAGGGTCATCATCATTATCAGTGATTCCTCTCGCGCCTGTTAACGTCTTACATCATTGGCTGGTAATCAGGCGATGTCTTTCCATGTTCGACTCCAGAACATCTCTCACATGGATCGACTTGTACTTTGAGTGAAGATCAAATGAGATTGAAGACCCCGGATCTAGTTTCATCCATCCAGGCTGCGAGATATATTCAGGAAAATAAAGACATCAAATGTACATCATTGCTGCACAGATAATCATCCAATCTAAGGGATGATGGATCTACCAGAATCATCAGTCTACACTCAGATGATTGTTTGTCTCATGTATATGAAAAATGAATTTATAAAGCTGAGCATGGGAATGCCTGCCTCAGCTAGATCACAAAAATATTATGAAGATAATGTATTGTATTGTATCTTATTACAGGTCTCCTTCCAGCTTGAAATAACTTCGGATCCTCATGATAAAGCATTTCACCCGACATCAAAAAGATTAACGACCTCATGCTTTAGGGGGCAACTGTTATAGAAATTTTTGGGCACTGCAACCCCAAGCATAAATGTCCATAAACCAAGGGCTCCTAAGTCCCTAAAGGTGTTGTTCCAACCCCTAAAAGAACAAGGTCAACTGATTACAGCTTCTCCCAGAAGTTCTCCATGAAAAACCACTCAGAACTCGTCAAAATTGGATCATTTCACCTGCTCCATAGGCAAAGTGCGTTGCATCCCACCTGAATACACACAGTAGGTGCGTTGCATGTCAAAAATCCCTTCTATGGGGTGCGATGGGCGAGAAGAGACAAATGGCAGGGTCAATCTGCAAGGTGGAAAAGCATGGAATCTTCCAGAAACTTCTCCTGTGACACTTGCCTCTCTAAATTCGACCAGGGATGAGTAAGAGATCATCAATCGCCAAGTGGAATCAAGAACTATCAGAGGGGAGACACTAATCAAATCTCAAAAGCTGACTCACCTCCCTTGCAGACATCTATATATGGATCCCTCATCCCAGAGATCCAGAGGCTAGAATTTTCTATCTTGTAAGGAAGTGCTGCTGGTTTATTGGTGCAATATCATAGTGTTGGGTGATCTAAGCTTTTCATGAGGTGAAGAAGGGCTTCTTGCAGAGAGGATGATGCTAGGTTAGAACAATTGGTTGTAATTCTCTTGGCTCTTTCTTGATTTTCAATAAAGCTATTCAAGTTTTCCTCCATACTCTTATATGATTTATGTTTTATGCATTTGTACGGTTAATATACATCTGATCCTATATTGCTTATGATAATAGATCTATGTTCTCGTGTAGTGTTATGCTGCTTTGATTCTAGAGGTACTCTGTGAAGCTGGGTACACAAGAAAGCAAGTAGCAAAGGACTATCAGAAGAGAGAGGAATCGAGCAAGGAACCAAGTGCAAGACAGAGGTTGGTCTCCTTTATTCTTCTCTCATCTATCTCTCATAAAGGAAAACGAAAGTAGTTTTAAGTTTGTTTGTTTCTAAGGTAGCTACCAGCCTTAGTGGGATTAGTAGCTCTGCATAGACACTATTCCCGGTAACAATGTGGAGAAACTTTTTCATCTACAGGTACCTTTCGTTCCTTCATTGGTGCATTGAAACCCATCTAACCATGGAGATGGCTGCAGAATTCGATATTAGCTATGGAATGACAAATATTTTGTAGTTGTAGAGATTATTTAATTGTATTTCACAAAGAAATAATATATTCTAAAACATGGATGACTAAAACCTTTTATATGCTTGAGTAATTATGTGATGACCTTGATTAGGTTGAAACTGCAACAAGATGGTCACAAAAACGTAAGGAGAGGGAAAAAGGGTAGTCAAAAAGAGAACAATTTTAGACTTCAATAAAAATATTCTAAGGAGATACTCCTCTTATCATATCCTATACTCCCCTTGCACAAATTTTACATTTTCATTATAACTTTCCTGAACTGCTCTACTACTCTCTCTAATAAATTCTCTGCCTTTACATGGTCTCATTTCAAAAACTACCCTACATATTCTTGCTTCTTCGAGTTTCATTTCATCCATCCATATTCTTGAAGAGGCTTTCACCAATGGACTAGATTTGAGTAGTTAGATCTATCCTTGGTTCTTCTTGATTCCTTCTCCATGCGTTGGATTTTATTATTGGGTTACAAAGACATTCTTTCTTCAAAAATCTCAAATTGATTATGCAATCACTAGCTATTTGTCCCTTATTATGGCACTTATAACATTATGTATTTGGCTTCAATATTGGTAGGAATAGTCTATTTAACCTACTGCTATAACTTTTGATTTTATTTCCCATATATTTGTTCCTAGAAGCCTGATAATATCTTGTATTTATGATGTAATCATAGGTCTTACAATCTGTTACTTTATTTCCATGTCTTGTGCATGAGAAACAATTCCAAAAAACCATATTTTGATCCCTGGTTGGATGGAGTTATCTTGATGAAGCATTTATTTTGATGTTGTTCCTCAGAAGATATCCATCTCTTTTTTAATATTTGATTCCCACTTCACTATAATTTCTAGATCCCTAGGAAGAGAACATGTTTAGGTTGATCCTTTACTTGACTAATTTATTCACTTGTATTGTTGTTGGATCATATGAAATTATTCCTAGATGATTCTTCATATGATGTTGTTGAGTGTGCTTCATCTCTAGATGTGTCACAATCTTCCTGATAACCAAGATTTGTGTTAATGAGGTGTTAGGTTCCTATAATACTAGTGTATTCCCCTTATTGTTATTGTTAGTGTAGCCCCCTATTGTTATTGTTGTTCCCATGTGTCCCCCAGGTTTTTATTCTTGAGCCCGATAGAAGCCCATTATTGTTATTGTTGTGCCCTTACATTATTATTGTTATGTAACCTTTGATTATATTGTGACCCCTTAGACTCCTATATATACCAAGGAGGTCTTATCATTTTTATCATCCAAAAATTGTTCATTTATGTAATGTAAAGGAGGTTTCCCTCTCAGATAGGACAATTTTTAAGTAATTGATATATATTTTGTTTTTTTTTAGTTGGATGCATAACATTTGGTATCAGAGCAAAATTTGTTGCACTTGGTCTCGTAGTTTTGATATTTCATGTTGCATTTATTCTTCTTCTTCATGTGTCATAGTAGATCTTTTTGATTGCTTACTAGGTGTGCCATTTTTTTCTTAGAGGCATTTTGGAATAAAACAATGATATCTATGCTTCACTCTACCCCTTCAATCAATTCAAATTGATTTTTCAAACAAAAGAAAGAATTTAAAAAATACACACCTTTTTCTTGTTTTGTAGAAGCTCGATATTGAAATTGTTGTATCTCTGTAATTTGAGATCTCCAAGGTCTAAAATTTAGTATTTTGGTAGCCCTCTCAATCTTCTTTCCAACCCATGAGTTAGACCAAGATTGGATTCTTCAAGAAATAGTTATGCCCAATCTCCCACAATGTCCTGATTATAGATTGGTTCAGTAGAGGGAACTTGTACAGAGTGCCACATGTCACTGTTTCGACCCTCAACTCTGAAAATTATAAAGGTCAAGCTATATTCCATGCACTTTCTGTCACGTTTTACAAAATTTAAATCTGATGCTCAGAGAGAAAGCTTTGATTTTTTTCCCTAGGTCACTTATTTGAGATGGAATTCTAGAGCCCGCAAAAACCCTAACATCCTCAGATCATATCTCTGAAAATATAGAGAACCAAAATCTAAAATTTGTACACAAAGTTCACCAATATTTTGGATCCACGTGGTTGCATTTTTAGCTTCTGAAGACTCATAGAAAAACGTTATAGTGAAAATTCCAAGATGATCCATTCGAAGTAGTGAAATCCTAGAATCCAAAGCTCTGATATAATTTTTAAGTCGTTAATCTATCTTTTCTTCTGTTTTGTGAGTTGGTTACATAACATGAGGGGAGATATATATAGGATGAGGATATGATGCATTAATTCATAACCTTTAAGGAGTTTCTAATTTCGATTGAGTTGATCTAATTTCTTCTCCTTTCTTCTCTCAAAATCACTATCTCTTTCTCCAATTTTTCACGACATTCTTCCTTTTCATTTAGCTACTCTAACAGAATCTCATTCACCCTATTAGTTTCTTCTAGTTAAATTTTAAAAGAGATGATAGAATTTGAATCATGATCTCTATATCCATATTGTTGGAGTTATTTTTCTAGTTGATCTACCATCTTTCTTAGATATTTTAGTTCTTTTAATGCATTTATGAGTTCTCCTTCATAATCTACTTCTCCTTCAATGTATTTTTTAGTTATGAACAATATCACTCCTCTTTCATTATCAAACATTATTTCATTACTTTCATAATCTTTCTTCGTTGGAGTACAAGCTTCAAATTTTATATTTTGTCTTCTTTTGTAATCATTAGATTTGAACTTCACCTCATCATCACTATCATTCATTTTTGCATAAATACATTTATAAGCATAGTTTCCTATTCCTCCACATTCAAAAAATTCAAATGGAAGCATATGTTTGAATTTTATAGTTCCCTTAGATTTATCTTTTTGACAAATTTGGCATATTCTTCATCTGGTTCATGACTAGAGTCTTCTTGAGTCTTTTTCTTGCTTCCTTCCTTGGTTTCTTTTAATGTGACTTATCTACTTCTTGTCTTTTTCCTTTTCTATCCTTAGTTTATATGTAGTAAGAGTTCCATGAAGGATATCCATGCTTAACTTTTGCATGTCAGATATATCTTGAAGGGTTGATACTTTAATATTGAACCTTCAAGGAAGAAATCTCAATATTGTTTGAATAATATAAGCTTCCTTGAATTATTCACCAAGACCTATGATAGAGTTAACAATATTATCTACTCGAGGGAAAAATGAAGCAATATTTTCATTTTTTTCCATTTTTAAACTTTCAAAATGACCTCTATAAGTTTGTAGCTTGGATTCCTTTACTTTTTCGTCCCCTTCATAACAGTTTTTGAGTTTCCATCGTTCTTTGGCTAATTTTCAATGCATCACTTTGACAAATTAAGTATCTAATAATCCACTTAAGATGGCACCTTTTCCCATTGCATTAGATGTATAAATGTTTTTAATCGCTGATGATGAGCCTCATCATTGGGTAATTATATGGGTCTAATTCACCTCCTATCTTAGTCAAACCAACTATTCCCATAACTTATTGCATACTTTTGATTATATTTTGTTTATGAGATGAGTTAGAGTTGGATATTTTGCTTTGTGGTCTAATGTGCATTTAATGCAGGATTAAAGGATAAAAGCAAGGAATTTTGGAAAAGACCAAGGTAAAAACTCAAATGGGACAAGGGAGAGGGATTATAGGAGGTAAATCCTCCTCATTTACTACCCCTCCATTCGAATATTCCTCCATCAGCTCGAAGTGCAAATAGCCAAATCATGAGGACTTGAAGGCAGCTAAGAAAGTGAAAGACAAAGCACCAGTTTATCTTGAGTTTGGGAGCCGAGCCTCACTAGTTTTAAGGAAGTCGTTGGAGACTTAATATGTATAAGTAGAGAGGCCTAGGACCTCAGTAGGATTCAGATTTTTATAGTAAAACTCTACTCTATTTTCAAGCTGCAAGACTTGTGACATTTTTTTGATGTAATCTGTTGTTTTGGTAATAATAATGAGTTTTGTTTTGAGCCAGCACTAAGTTAACTCAAAGGGCTGAAGATCTTGGGTTAGGGCCCAACCCTAGCATCCAAGGATCCTCTTTATTGTACATGTATGCTAGTGTGGATTCATAGCTTAATTGTTCATTTGCTTAGTAGATGCATTTCCATTACAGTAGTGTAGATTAGATTGGTTGTGTGATAGTGTGCTTCCATTTGTGCCTTCTTTCAAGTAGCAGGTTATAAAGGAGAAAAAGGATCACCACAAGGTTTTCAGCGGGTGTCTTGGTCTCACTTCCTCCCTCTGGGACCATGACTTGAGGAAGGGACCCTTCAGCAGCCCCAAAAACATAGATTTTTAGTTCTTGTATGAGCTTTGGAGTTTGTTGTATTTGATTCAGTATTTGGTTCATGTTGCAAGGAAGATTTCATTGTCATCTTTTTCCATCTCCATTTCTGGAATAAGATATCACTCATGCTTTCATTCCCTTTAGAAACTTTCTTCATGCATAATATAGGTAATTGATTCATGCTTTTCTAGTTTATGAAAATGTATCTTGTTGCATAGTTCTTGGAAGACACACATGTTTTAACTAGAGCAGGTATTCCAGGAGGAGACCAAGACTTCATCCCTAGTGGGCACCTTCCACTTCATCCACCTTAGCCATCCCTTGTTTCACCATCACCCTCACTAGTTTTTCATCATTTTTCATTGAAATTCCCCTAGATACATTGAGTGAATCTAGCCATCTCTTATCTTGGATATTGACTCCTGAGTGCTCCTAGACCTTCTAACACTCCATTCCACCCATCAAACACCTTTCCCAAGCTTCCCAACACCTACAACACCTCACAATTAACTCTCAGTTGTATCCTGTAGGTTTCCTGTAATTCCTACAGGATCATCTTGTAGGTTTCTAGTACATCCTGTAGGTTTTCCTGAAACGGCTTGTTTTGAGGCTGAATTGATGGGAAACCTCTATAAAGTCAAAAAAATCCTCCTAGTACCCCTCCACACCATCCAACCACTTCATAAACCTTCTAGCCATCCTCAAACACCTTCCATCCACCTGTCACATCCACAAGAACAATTAGTTTGCATACTTGATTTTGCCTTAAAAAACCAAAAAAGTGAAAACAGATTTAGTTTAGTTTCTTTTCTTGCACATTAGTATTGTTTGATGCTTTTTACTTCTGCAACTTAGATAGTAGCATTTGTTTAGTGTTGATTTAGAAATTTTGTTTAGCATAGCTTCTCAAATGGTTAATTAGGGTATGGTGTGGTTTAGCATTACATGTTGGTTTTCTTCCATTATTGTAGTAGAGTAACTCTCTTAGTGTAGGTTTTCCCTTCTTCCATAAAAGAATCAAGCTTATTCTAACTCTATAGAAGTCTAGCTTGGAACCCCAGTGGTCTCTCGCCAACTGAATAGTGACAATAGGTAGAACCATCACTTTTACTTGTGCATACAGCATTGTCACCTCCAAGTTTGTACGAACCCCAGGTTGATAAGTAAAGCTAGTAGCTCAGGAGTTGTTGCATCGTTACTATAATACTGGTGCTCATCATTTTTTGGTGCCATTGTCGAGGAGGTGTCTGAGTAGAATATGATTACTACTTTCTTTTCTTCTATTTCTTGTCTTTAATATTCTTCCATTAGTTTACTTCTGCAAAAGTAATCTAGTTGTTTCCTTTCTTTAATTTTGCATTATCTGCTTTCGTTTCTATTATACAAGTAGGATTTCAATTCAACAAGTAGCTTTTTCATTCTATCAGTAATTTTCATTCAATCAGCGATTTCAATTCTGCAAGTAGTTTCAAAGTTTTAAAAAAGAATACAAAACCAACCCAAAAATATTTCCTTTCATGCCTTGTAGGAATAGGGACAAATTAGGGAAATTTTTTGCCAAATACCCCCACTGCATCGAACAGCCAACCTTCTCTCTTCTTCAGTGGCTGTGAACTGGACAAACCCTTAGGTAAGCAACCTGACATATTTGAAGAACGTATAGGGGAAGAAGAAGAAGAGGGACCCATTCCTACTAAACCAATGGCTGAAAACCAAAATGACAAAGGGAATAAAGAGAGAGTTGAGGGTGCCTTCCCCATCAGGGAAACCAATGGGGAGACTAAGATGAAAAATATAGGCCCCTCTACCCTACCTCATTTCCATGGCCTAACCACAGAGGACCCCGACACTTTCCTGTTTGAGTTTGTTGTTATATGCCGAACATATGACTATACAGATGATGAGCAAAAGTTTAAACTATTTCCATCTACCCTTAAGGATGCAGCATTGCACTGGTTCATGGGTTTACCTAAAGATAACATCACAACTTGGGCTCAGATGTAATAGACCTTTAACAACAAATATCGAGACTACTGTCGGTCAAAGGATACTAAAGAAGAAATTTTCAGGATGACCATAGGCCATGATGAATTACTATAAGACTACGAAGAAAGATTCCAGCTCAGTTACAAAAGGGCTAGGTGCACACTTGACCCTGAATCACTAAAGCTAGTCCTGCTTCGGGGAGTAAGAGAAGATCTTTTGGATACCTTACATTTTTTAGCAAGAGGAGATATCTACCAATTACCCTATGAGGATATTAAGACTGTATTTAGAAACCATTCTAGGGTGGCTAGGAAAAAGGGTAGGGGTAGTCAAACTATGGCTATTACATCACCTTCCAACTCATCCATCAAGGGTGAAATTGGAAACATGCTGGAAGATTTAAAAAGTGAGATGCTGCAAACCCTTGCCTTGCAAATGGACACCATGAACATTAAAAGGAAGCAAGAGGAAGCAAAGAGAGTCTTGGCCATCTTTTGTCCTAGATGCACCAGGAGGCATCCTAGGAATGAATTTCCATTGAACTGTATTGAAATTTGCTCGGTCTGTGAAGAAAACCACTCCACAAACAAGTTCCCTTCTTCACCCAGACTCAAAGTTGTATATCAAGGAGGTGAAGGGGTCACTGAGTAGCTTTTCTACATTAACTAAAGGAGACCTCCTGGGCCTAGACCATGCTAGCAGGGCATGCAAGGGTTATCCCATGCATATTACAACCCCAACCAAACCATAGCTATACCTTCTTAAGGACCCCATACTCATCCTTCCTGGTCTACACCCCCTCCTTGGTCCTATGCATCGCAGTATCATTCCCAGCTAGCCAGCCAATCATTTCAACCTTATGCTCCACCACAACCTCAGTGGAATACACCACGCCGGGGGTGGAGACCCCAATACAACAATGCTCCAACTCTATTGCCTCCACCACCTACCCAACCACAGCTCCTACACTCTGCTCCATCCAAGCAATCCCAAATGCCTACCCAGCCAAATCCAAACCCAAACAATAGGTAGGCTCAACAAGTATATAGTGGAGAGATATCATATCCAGCTTATGTTGTGGAAATCCAGGAGATTAACCTGAGATCTGGGAGAGTTTTCCTAGATAACTAACCTCCCCCTCCACCTAGGGAGGTTGAGGAAGAAAGAGAGGAAAGCAACCTTAAAGTAAATCCACCCTTTCCTAAGAGATTAGTCCAACCACTCCAGCCTACCCCAGAAGAGATTGAACTTTTGGGAGAATTGAAAAATCTATGTGTAAAGATCCCCCTTCTCCAAGCAATAAAATATGTTCCCATTTGCAATAAGTTGATTAAGGAGAAATGCTTCAAGCATTCAGGGAGGCAAAAAATGGTTTCCCCTACCATTAATGTCATTGGACAATTGTCTGACTTAATGTTGGGGTAAGTAATATGTCCAAAATATTTGGACCCCAGAAGCCTTGTAGTAGATGTGCACATCAATGGCACCATTGTCCCACACACTCTGATTGATCTTGGGGCTTCCATTAATGTGATGACCAAGGACACCATGCTCAAGATCAACCTCCAAGGGTCATTGACAAAGAACACAATATTACTGCAACTTGCAGAACATTCCATAGTAACCCCTGAAGGAATTATGGAGGATGTGATGGTGTCCCTTGACTCTTGGGAGTACCCTACAGATTTCCTAGTTCTCCAACCTAAGACTAAGACTACTGATTATCCTCTCATCCTTGGGAGGTCGTGGTTGGCCACAGGTGATGCTTACATTAGCTACAGAGATTGGAATATGACCATCAAGAATGGGCATATTTCCAAGCAGTTAGTCCTATACCCTCCTGCTCAGCCTTCTCTAGAGCATGATTTACCTTTATGGTTGGAGGAGGAGGAAGAAGATGAAGTTTATTCCACCCAACTTTATGCTTTAGAAGAAACCATGGAAGGAGGACAACAAGATGAGGATGAATTGATTGATCACTTGCTCCAAAGTCTAACTCCTGGATCATTACCTTTATAAGAAACAGTAAAGGAAACCTAGAACAATCATCCAATTGACTTATGCTTTGTCGATTCCAACCCACTCCGTGTCAAAACCATACAATTTGGCCCAGAGAGAACCTTGAAAATCAATCCATCTCTTTCTGCTCTCGAAGAGGAGAATTTATGCAACATGTTAAAGGAAAATATCGAAGCCTTCGCTTGGAGTTACAAGGAAATGAAGGGAGTACACCCCTCAGTGTGTACTCACCACATATACATCAAAGAAGGTTGCAAGCTGGTCCGACAACCACAAAGGAGGATGAATCCAACTCTTAAAGATATAGTCAAAGAAGAACTGCAAAAACTGCTAGATGTAGGATTCATTTACCCTATCTCTGACAGTGAGTGGGTCTCCCCTTTGGTGTTAGTTCCCAAGAAAAATGGTAAGTGGAGGGTTTGTGTCGATTATAGGGAGTTGAACAAATCCACAAAGAATGATCATTTTCCTCTACCCTTCATTGACCAAGTGCTAGATGGTCTGGCAGGAAAAAGGTATTTCTCCTTCCTAGATGGATTTAGTGGGTACAACCAAATCCAGATCTACCCAAAAGACTAGGATAAGACCACGTTCACCTGTCCTTGAGGTAATTTTTCCTATAGGGTCCTTCCTTTTGGCCTATGCAATGCTCCTGCCACTTTCGAGAGAGCACTCTTGAGTATTTTTTCCGAATTAGTCCATGATGTGATGGATATTTATATGGATCATTTTACACTATATGGTTGTGATTTTCAAGAAGCCCTGTCTAACCTAGGCAAAGTACTGCACAAGTGCATTGAAATGAACTTGACTCTTAGTCCTGAAAAATGTGAATTCTTAATGACTACAGGGACTGTACTAGGTCATTCAATATCTCAACAAGGACTGCAGGTGGACCCAAACAAAATAGCCCTCATCCAAAGGGTCCCACCTCCTCAAAATTAGAGAGATGTCAGAAGTTTCCTAGGGTTAGTTGGATACTACCGAAGGTTCATAAAGGACTTCAGCAAATTGGCCTCTCCTTTATTTGGATTGATGGCCAAATATTCTGAGTTTATATGGTCAAAAAGTTGTCAAGAGGCCTTAGACATCCTAAAGGATAAGTTAACCACCAATTATCCGAGGCCCAAACTAGGCCCTCCCCTTTCATATTGATGATGATGCCTCACACAAATCCATAGGAGAATCCCTAGGTCAGATAGATTAAAAATTGCCTTATGCTATCTATTTTATCAGTAAGAACTTATCGAAGGCTGAACTAAATTATACAATGACCGAAAAGGAACTCCTAGCTGTTGTGCATTCATTAAACAAATTCAGGCATTACATTACAGGCTATCAAACATTTGTGCATACTGACCATGCTGCAATCAAATATTTAATGAACAAACTAGATGTGAATGCTCGAATTATAAGATGGTTACTTTTATTACAGCAGTTTGATCTAACCATTGTTGATAAGCCTGGTAAGGAAAATGTTGTTGCAAACTTTTTATCTAGGGTAAATTTGCCTGAAGGTGAAGAAAGAATGGTGGATGACCAGTTACCAGATGAGCACTTATTTGCTATTTCAATGCTCTCTCCATGGTTTGATAATATACCAAACTATTTGGTATCAGCTCAATTCCCACTGAACTTGTCCTCCAGAGAAAAGAGCAAGATAGTCAGGAAAAGTGCCCCCTTCACTTGGATTGGGGGCAATATTTTCAAACTTGGCCCAGATCAAATCTTGAGAAGGTGTGTCAGGGAAGAGGAAGTCTTTGACATCCTTCTGACCTATCATGATGGGCCTTGTGGAGGTCACTTTGCAGCAAAGAGGACAACATTCAAAGTTTACAAGTAGGTTATTATTGGCCTACTCTTCATCAGTATGTGAAAAAATACACTAATCAGTGTCACTGGTGCCAGAGGATGAGAAGGCCTACTCCAAGAGATGAAATGCCTCTACAACCTCAAGTGACTTTCAAGCCATTTGACAACTGGGGCATGGACTTCATTGGGCCTATTGACCCTTCTTCAAAGCAAAAATAGTACATTATTGTGTGCACTAATTATTTGACTAAGTGGGTTGAAACCAAGGAAATTAAGGCAGCAACAGAAGAGAAGGTGGTTGAGTTCCTAAGGGAGAATGTATTCTACAAATTTGGGTACCCTAGAGAGTTGGTCACAGACCAAGGTAGCCAGTTCACCTCCAACATGATCGAAGACTTGCTCAGCCATCACAAGATCAAGCATAGGACCTCCACTCCCTATCATCCACAAGCTAATGGGCAAGTGGAGGTGACCAACAGAGCACTGGAGGGAATCTTAACCAAGGTGGTGAGCAACAACAGGAAGGATTGGGCAGAAAGGCTAGTTGAGGCCACCTGGGCCTATAATACCACATGGAATACCACCACTGGATTCACACCCTATGAGTTGGTCTATGGGAAAAAGGCCTTGTTGTCCATTGAATTTGAATATAACACATTAAGGATGGCAGCCCAACTAGATTTGGATCTCAGCAGTGCACAGAAAGAGAGATTGTTCCAATTGAATGGTTTGGATGAATTCAGAATGCAGGCCCTCCTACATACAAAGGTAGTTCAACTTCATAGGAATATTTGGCATGATAAAAATATCAAGGAGAAGCAATTTCAGGAAGGTGATTGGGCATTGCTATATGATTCTAGGTATAAAGACTTCAAGGGAAAGTTAAGGACAAGATGGCTTGAACCTTATGTTGTGGAAAGATGCCATTATAATGGTTCAGTGCAAATCAGAACCATATATGAAGAAGCCATTCTTTTTCTTGTTGATGGCCACCGATTAAAAATGTATAAGAGACCTTTATCAAAACAAGAATTCATTGACGGTATCAATAAAACAGTGATGATAATGGAGCAAGTTCCAACTCCTCCCTCATCAAATCACTGAGGAAAAAATAAAAAGAATAAGGACTCTGGTGAAAACCTCCATGAGACACCTGAGTCCCATCTTTGCGTTGAAAACCTCTTGAGGCGGCCAAGTGATGACAAAAAAAAGAGAGAGAGAGAAAAAAAACAACAAAAAGAAAAAGAGAATAAGAAGATTCCTTGGTGAAAACCTTTCTTGAGGCACCCAGGGCAAACACCTAGGGTAAAAACCTCTCTGAGGAAGCCTAGTTGTTTTTCAAAATAAACTAAAAACAAAATTGTTTTTTATCATAAAATTTCCATTTGCAGGTGGGCGAGAAGAACAATTAAGGAGCAAAAGAGGATCCCAAGGAGACCCCTGCCACTCACATATTCATTCGTTTTCACTCCTGACCATGCATCCCTCCATCATTTTTGTCATTTTCTCACTCCATTGCTTCAATTTATGCAAATACTTTGTTTTCTACAGGATCCCCTGAATTACAGTGACCCAGTAATCCTACAGGAAGCAATCCAAAGGCATATGATGGACTTGTTTGGTCCCTAAAATTCACCCTATTCATGATCTAGCACCTCACCTCATCCACCATCATCATCCCTGCACTCACCATTAAAAAAAAGGATCAATCTCAACAGTTTTTTTCTTCAATCTTCAAAGAAAAAAGAGTGAAAACAGAGAGTAGTAAAGAACATCACCTGAGTTTCCTTTGGTCTCCACACTCCCACTCCTTCTTTCTATCCATGCCACCATCCTCACAACCCCATCAAACAAAATTATTAAAGAATTTTGAGGGAGAAGTAGCTACATGACATCCTGTAGGAAATCCTGTAGTAGCCTATCCCATAGGATGCCATTCACACTAGCAACAAGTCTTCAGCAGGATGATCCAGGAGCTCCAAAGTAGCAGCATCATATCTTCAACCACAGATACCTAGAAAAATAGAGAAACTGCAGCATAGCATTGAAACCACAGGTAAGTATCCCACTCACTCTCTCATATGAATCATGTAGTAAAAAATTGTAAGGCTTACAAGATAGTTGGTTTATAAGTGAAAAGGTGGCCAGTTAACTTGGCCACCTTCATTCAGTCAGCACATGTACAACCAGGTGTCCTCTAACACGTGGTTGCAGTCAACTCAAAGACAAAGAATGAGTAGGACAAAAAGTGGTTAAACTACGGATCTATGAGGTGGGAGTTGATTATGAGTGGGAAATGAGATGGTAGTGGGGACCAACGGTCCAAAAATGGCAACATACCTTTGCTGCCATCACACCACCTCACCCCAAATCACCATAAGAGGAAATAAAACATCATTCCCATGCTTTCATGCATTTCACCTCCTCGAAACTCCCTCACTCAAGTCACTCTCATAACCCAGGCCACCCACTAGAAGAAAAGATCCATCATTCACTACACAGGAATTCCTACAGGAGAATGCACCAGAATTCCTACAAGATACAATCTACAGGATACACAGAGATTGTCTACAGGATTGGCAGAGAAAATTTCAGAAGGGATATCACGGGAATTGGCCACTGCAACCAGTCTAAAGAGGTAGGATCTAAAATTACTTTCCCCTTTGCAAATAAATGAACTAGGGATACTCTAAATTTGAGTGAATTTAGCAACCATGTGAGGGGAATTAAATACACAGTCAACTCTGTTTTGCTCCTACATTTGAAAAATTATTTCAACCCTTTTTTTCCTCAAGCCTCACCAACAAGATGACAGGAGGGTTTAATAGGAGAGATCCCACAAACACTATGAGGATCCAACAACACCCCAAAGTGCCTGAAATCTTCACAAAACATAATTGGAAGGAGTTTTTTGAAAAATTCAGAGGGTATGATAATGAGGCGGCTCAAGAATTTGTTCTCTCCCTCACTCCACACAACAAAATTCATGCCATTGGTGTAATAAGGGACCTCACTATAGATCTCACCCAAGAGCTCATCAACAGGGCCACCACACTTCCCCTAGGAATCCCATGGGGAAAAGAAGACAAAGGAGACAACTAGGTGGCTAAAAGAAAATTCTTTTTAGAAGGTGAAGAACCCACTAAGGAAAAAAATGGAGTAAGGAGCGAAAGTCTGCCATACCCATGGAGTGAGGTAGGCTACCAACTAATAAAATGCATCTCATGTGAGGGTAGATATAGTGTTGTCTATGGCTATCATTTCAGGATCCTTGAAGAATTAAGATTTGGAGTAGAAACACCCCTCACTAGAGGCTCATCATACCATAATTCTTTCTTCAATTTCTCATAGACTCAAGAATCAAAGTGAAGGAGGGGAATTCCCAACAATTATCACACAATGTGTTGATTACGATCCTCATTGAAGATGCCCTCCAAAACCTCATAACCCTTATAACATGGTCAGTTTTCATAGACAAGCCAGTAGAGAATGACATCAAAGCTCTCGCTTATCATGTTAGTCCTATTGTTAGTGAAGAGGAAGTAAAACAAGAAGAGGAATATACAGAGCAAGATAAGGATGAGATGGATGAAGAAGAAGAGGGAGAAGAGAAGGAGGAGGATGAAGAAACAGAGGAGGAAATTAAGGAGGAAACTGATAAAGATGATGAAGATCTACAAGAAGAAGAAGACGGGAAAGATAGAGAGGAAGAAGGAAATAGAACAGAGGGGACAGAACACAAGGAGGAGTCACCTAGGGTGTCTCCAAAGGTCACTGAGAGAGAGGTAGCAGCTACCCTCACTACTCTTAGCACCCCAATCAGGAAAAAAGGAAAAAGGCAGAGGTAGACCCCACTATATTTCAGGACAAGAAAGAGAACAAGAGTAAGACAGGGGAAGCCACAAACATCCACCAAAATTCCTATTGAGATTGAAGATTCCCCTACACAAAAGGACAAAATTCCTTTCCCTAAGTCCCCTATCACCTATGTAAGGAGGCCTGCTACTAGAAGAACTTGCTCAAAGGGTAAGGCAATCCTACAGGATCCACAACAAAACCTACAAGAGGAAAAAATAATCCTACAATATACTCTGCTGAATCTACAGGAGGCACAAAAATTGGAAAGAAAGGTAGGGGAGCAGCAACAAGCTAAAGAGGAGGACCCAGAGACAAAGGAACCTAGCCCCCAAACTAACCCTAAACTCCTATTACCAGTTTATTGAAGGAGGAAGGGTCATACCTCAAAATTCCGCCATCCCACTATTCTTCAAGCTTGAGAAGGAGAGGGCCAGAACTCACCGATGGATGCAAATCACCAAATCAAAGGGCATGGAAGACATTGGGCACATGAAGGAAAAGCTCAAAGAAATGGGCAAAGAGCTAAGTGGCTTAAGGGACAACGAAGCTATAATGAGAAATCAACTAGAGACAGAAAATGCATGGCTGAGGGGACATCTGCAGGAAAGAGATAACCAACTAGCATGTATGGCTAGCCTCTCCTTGGAGGAAATCTAGTGTATGATTCCTTCCAAATCCTATGCTCTCTACCTCAAAGAACAATGGCCGCAGTTTCAGATTAAGGCACAGCATAGAGGGGAACCATGCCATTTCAGGACTACAGGCAGTTTATTGATCTTTGTGATCAAAGAACACTAGAGGATAGGGAAAAATGGCTGAATTGTATTTGCACAACATGGCCCTCACAGACATGAATGTTTGGGATCTACAATTAATGGCTTTGGCATCATGGATGAACCATTAGGAGTCAAGAGATGTAGAGATGAAAAGGATATTGGCAAGAGAGAAAACTGAACCTCTTTTGATCAGAGTTGAACAATCAAATCCCATGGCCCTCATCAATGCCCATAATTTGATTGCAAATGATCCTCAGTTGGCACCTAGATATCTTGCTGCCCAAGAGCAAGAAATTTCACATTTTGAGGACATATTTAGGCTACTAGGAGATGATAGTATACATGCTTTCCTAAGAAGATGGAACACACTGCCATACAGCTTAAAGATAAGATAATATCACTCCCATCAAAGGTTGAGAGAGGAACTCAATAGGACACCTATGTATAAGCAATCTATGCAAAGGTTGAAGGTCAATTGGATAGGCCTAAAACTCAGCCCACCACTACTGTTGGGATGCTAGAAGGGAGAAAAGAAGAAGAAGAAAAGAGGCAGTGGGAAGAGGTAGAAAATAAAGTAGGATTCTATGAATAAGAAGAGGAGACCACAACATAGGCATGGGATGTCAGAGAGTCTACCAGAGCCATGAAGGATATGGATATTGACTAAGTTTCTCAGAGGATGAGCAACACTTTCAGTAGGGGGTGATGATAAGCCTCATCATTGGGTAATTATATGGGCCTTAATTCACCTCCTAGCTTAGTCAAACCAACTATTCTCATAACTTATTGCATACTTTTTATTATATTATGTTTATGAGATGAGCTAGACTTGGATATTTTGCTTTGTGGTCTAATGTGCATTTAATGCAGGATTAAAGGATAAAAGCAAGGAATTTTGGCAAAGACCAAGGTAAAAACTCAAATGGGACAAGGGAGATGGATTAGAGGAGGTAAAAAATCCTCATTTACTACCCCTCCATTGGAATATCCCTCCATCAACTCGGAGTACAAACAACCAAATCAGGAGGACTAGAAGGCGGTCGAGCAATTGAAAGGCAAAGCACCAGTTTATCTCGAGTTTGGGAGCCAAACCTCCTTAATTTTAAGGAAGTCACTGGAAACTTTAGATCTATAAGTATAGAGGCCTAGGACCTCAATAGGATTCAGACTTTTATTGTAAAACTCTACTCTATTTTCAAGTTGCAAGACTTGTGATAGTTTTTTGATGTAATCTGTTGTTTTGGTAATAAGAATGAGTTTTGTTTTGAGCCAGCACTGATTTAACTCAGAGGTTTGAAGCTCTTGGGTTAGGGCACAACCCTAGCAGCCAAGGCTCCTCTTTATTGTACATGTATGTTAGTGTAGAATCATAACTTAATTGTTCATTTGCTTAGTAGATGCATTTCCATTACAACAGTGTAGATTAGATTGGTTGTGTGATAGTTTTCTTCCATTTGTTCCTTCTTTGAAGTAGTAGGTTAGAAAGGAGAAAAAGGATCACCACAAGGTTGTCAGCAAGTGTCTTGGCCTCACTTCCTCCCTCTGAGACCATGACTTGAGGAAGGGACCCTTCAGTAGCCCCCAAAACACAAATTTCTAGTTCTTGTGTGAGCGTTGGAGTTTGTTGTCTTTGATTCAGTATTTGGTTCATGTTGTAAGGCAGATTTCATTGTCATCCTTTTCTGTTTCCATTTCTGCAATAAGATATCACTCATGCTTCCACTCCCTTCAACAACTTTCTTCATGCATAATATAGGCAATTGATTTATGCTTTTCTAGTTTATGAAAATGTATCTTGTTGCATAGTTCTTGGAAGACACAAATGTTTTAAGAAAAGCATGTACTCTAGGAGGAGACCAAGACTTCATCACCAGTAGCCACCTTCTACTACATCCACCTTAGCCATCCCTTGTTTCACCATCACCCTCACTAGTTTTTCATCATTTTTCATTGAAATTCCCCTAGATACATTGAGTGAATCTATCCATCTCTTATCCTGGATATTGACTCCTGAGTGCTCCTAGGCCTTCTAACACTCCATTCCGCCCATTAGACACCTTTCCCAAGCTTCCCAACACCTCATAATTAGCTCTCGGCTATATCCTATAGGTTTCTAGTACATCCTGTAGGTTTTCCCGAAACGCACTGTTTTGAGGCCGAATTGATGGGAAACCTCTAGGAAGTCACAAAAATCCTCCTAGGACCCCTCCACACCATCCAACCACTTCATAAACTGTATATCCATCCTCAAAAACCTTCCATCCACCTACACATCCACAAGAAAAATTAGTTTGCATACTTGATTTTGCCTAAAAAAACCAAAAAAGTGAAAACATATTTAGTTTAGTTTCTTTGCTTGCACATTAGTATTGTTTGATGCTTTTTACTTCTGCAACTTAGATAGTATCATTTGTTCAGTGTTATTTAGCAATTTTTCTTAGCATATCTTCTTAAATGGTTAATTAGGTTATGGTGTGGTTTAGCATTACATGTTGGTTCTTTTCCATTATTGCAACATAGTAACTCTCTCAAAGTAGATTTTCCCTTCTTCCATCAAAGAATCAAGATTCTTTTGACTCTATAGAATTCTAGCTTGGAACCCCAGTGGTCTCTCACCTGTTGAACAATGACAATAGGTAGAACCATCACTTTTACTTGTGCATTCAACACTATCACCTCCAAGTTTGTACGAACCCCAAGTTGATGAGTAAAGTTGGTAGCCCAAGAGTTGCAGCATCCTTGCTGCAATACTGGCACTCATCAGTTGCATCAGTGGGAGAAGTAGAAATCACTTGGAAACCATTCTAAATGGAATCCCATACGTAAGTACCCAAGGACATAATGTAGGTTTCCATTATTTCTTTCCAGAAACCATAGTTTGTTCCATCAAATTGAGGAGGATTACTTGAAGATATAATATTGGAAATCTTCCTTGTGATCAACCTTCCAGTGATTAACTATTCTTGAAGGAACCCACTCTGATTCTAATTGTTAGGATAATGACCACACTAAGAGGGGGGTGAATTAATGTAGCAACCAATTACCCCAAATTAAACAATTTTACAATTTTATCATAACGAAAAACATGACAGGGCCTCAATAAACATCATCATCACATAAACACATGAAAAAAACACATGTACATGGAAACCCTTGTGAGAGAAAACCATAAATATTTTTATATACTTCAATCTTTGATTACATCAATTTGTAGGCACCAACCCCCAAAATACATTTGTAGGAACCAACCTATTGTAATCTACAATATATTTAAGGCACCGACCCTGAAAATATGAAAACACTGACTTGCGATATTCTCCAAACTAATTGAGGCATCAACCTTGATGGAGGCACTCAACTACTTCTTAAAATTGTAGTGGACTATTTTTCACAATCTTTTAAACTGGATCCACAAGCATCAATAACAATACCCTGTCTCAAATTTGTTCATATTAGTGCAACCACAATCTATTCATTAATTTGCAACCATAACATCTTCTTCAATTCTCATTCTGATCATCAAGAAAAAATATGATCATAAGTCCCATAACACAACAAAAAGAGAAATATAGCTTCTTGACATCAAAAATATGTCCTCATGACTCTTCATGTCACCCTGTTGGATCACAAAATTACTCTATCTATTTTCCCTTTTTCATAAATTAATTTCGACTTCAAAAACACCCCAAAAACATAATTAAAAATAAACAGCCGACAAAATGAATTTTTCAGGGTGTGTTTGATAGAAAGCACTATTATGGTTCTACAAAATGCACTTTTATGGGCTAGAAAAAATGCACCTTCTATCTCCAATATCCCCCCCCCCAAAAAAAAAAAAAAAAAAAATTGTTAAATATGACGACTTAATCTTGTGACATCAATAGCACAAAACAAACCAAACCACCAATATTCTTGTGTATTGTTTCATGATAAACGATGATTTGAGACCTATTTTATCTGCAGCCACATACACACACACATAGATATATTTAAACCACAATCGAGGCCTTATGTAGGGATTGAACCAGAAAGCACACACAAAATAAAACCAATAATATTTTCATACCACAAAACTAAGGCCTCTACAGGGCTTAAACCCAAAACCATACACAAACGATAGACCTATTAATACTTCGCTAACCACATAGAAATGTCACATTGAAAACACTAAAAGAATAATCCTTCAGGCTTAATCATATGTCATATGTGTCTCAGACTAGAATCGAACATGGAACCAATACACCAATCCACCTTCAAGCTTCACCATATAATACTAAACCAATGCGTTGATGTGCTTTTGAGCTTCACCAAAACCAATACATTAATTGACCTTCAAGTTCCACCATACAAAACAAAATCAAACATCAATTTTCCTTCATGCTTCAACCGAAACCAATAAACCAATTTGCCTTCGGGCTCCACCATACTAAAAAAATCAACATGTCAATGTGCCTTCAGGCTTAAACCAGAACCAATGCACCTTTGAGCTTAAACCAGAACTAATACACCAATGTTCCTTTGGGCTCCACCATACTAAACAAAATCAATACATCAATATGTCTTCGAGCTTCAATTGGAAACAATACAAAAATGTTCCTTCAAGATTCACCATGCAAAATATAACCAATATGTTAATGTTCCTTTGTGCCTCCCATGCACTCAAACGCCTTCAAGATTCAACATACAAAATTGAACCAATATGTCAGTGTGCCTTCAAGCTTCAACCAAAACTCATACACCATGTTTGTCTCAGATCATATAGAGGCTTCGGGCCTCCCATGCACTCAAACGCCTTCAGGATTCAACACACAAAAACACAACCAATAAGTCAGTGTGCCTTCAAGCTTCAACCACCACTGCAATCTAAACATATTGATCATTGATTCAATTCACACACTTTAGCACTACCCCAAGACACACACACACACACACACACATATTTGTGTGTGTGTGGGTGTATGGGGTGCCCTTGGGCTGATGCAAGTTTTAAATTTGATGTTTGTGTAGAAAATTCCATGTGGCCACACAATGTGACCCTGTCCTATGGGTCCATAGTCAAACTTATGCTGACATCAACATGATGTTACCAATGCCATGTAACAGTCTTTGATTAGTGTCATGTTTCACCAAAATTTGGTCCAATTAGCAACCAAAATTGCTAACTCAGCATGCCATGTGGAACCTTGTCATTCTACCACGTCATCACCATACTACCATGTCATATATAACGTGGACCAATTGTGTGTTGCCACCTAGATATCACCTATGCTACCAACTGTGCATCCATGTCAAATGGCTATGTAGGTTGATGTATGCCACTTGTCATCTGGTTGAGAGGTTCATGTGATAATGATTTGTTTTTTACGTGTGATGACCTACATCTAGGAATTTAAAATAGATTAGTGAGCCTCATGTCAAGCCTCATTTATCTAACCTTGGAGTATCATCACATGGAATCTTCTTTTCAGAATTGCGCTAGTATCCAATCACATTTTTTTATGTGTAGAATGACATGATAAAACCCAACTATATGTTATCCTTTTTTCATCGAACTTTGTTATCTGAATAATGTCTAATTTGAGAATCATTTGATGTCGGCACAATAAATATAGTTGGTGTCACATGAACCCTCTGGAGAATTGAAATAGGATCTAATTCTATGTGTTTATTTCATGATATTTCTGGGAAATTTAAAACAACTTAAACTGATGTACAAACCTCTACATTGCATGCATTCTGAAATTCACGAAACCATTTTTGTTCATGGTATAATATTTTCTATTTGTAATATCTTTCTTACACCTGAGTATAAATATGAAAAAGTAAACCTAATCAAAAAATACTTGCAGGTTACATTTCTAAGTTTGTAATGATTTATACTATGGTAAAATGATTTTGTATTGCTATTTGTTGGGTCTCTTGTTAATGCTTTAAATGTTATCAAATCATTGTAGTGTTTCAATGTCCTACAATATGAGATTGTAACTATTTGAAATTCTTAGGTCCCTGTAATACTAGTGATTACCCCATTACTATTGTAGTTGTATCCCTTATTAATATTGTTGTACCCCTATTATCCCCATATTGTTATTATTGTGCCCCATAGAATCCCTCTATTGTTATTTTTGTGGCTTTATATTATTATTGTTAGGTTGGCTGGGTTATATTGTGACTCCTTAGACTCCTATATATAGAAAGGAGGTTTTTTCATTTGAATCAGCGAAGAATTGTTCATTTATGTAATGTAAAGGAGGTTGCCCCCTCGAAGGGGCTGAATTCTAAGGCATTGATCTTTCTTTTCTATCTTTTGTGAGTTGGTTTCATAACATTTGGTATCAGAGCTTTGGATTCTAGGGTTTCGCTGATCCAACTAGGTCATCGTGGCATTTCGCTATAACCTTTTTTCTGCGACGTTTCAAAAGCTAAAAAAAAAACCACTTGAGATGAAATCACACTAAACTTCGGGTCTGAATTTCAGAGCTTTTTTCACTATATTTGCAGAGATATGATCTGAGGAAGTTGGTCTTTTTGCAGACTCCTGAATTACATTCCAAACAGGTGACCTGGGAAAAATTGTCATAACTTTCTCCCTGAGCATCGGATTCAAATTTCATAAGAACGTACAGAAAGAGGACGGATTTTAGTTTATTATATATATTTTTTAGAGCCAAAGATCGAAACAGTGACTTGTGGCATGTCATACAAGTTCGCTCTACTGAACTAGTCTATAATCAAGTCACTGTGGGAGATTTGGCATAAATCTTCCCTGGAGAATCCAATTTGGATCATACTGGTGGCATTCGAAAGAGGACACAGAGGGCTATCATAGGTTGCAATTTTAGAATTGGATGATTCGAAATTACAAAGATACATCAGATTCAATATCAAGCTCCTACAAAGTGAAAAAAGGTGTGTAGTTTTTTTTAAATTTTTGCATAAGCTTGGTTTGAAAAATTAGTTTGAAGGGATTCGAAGGGCATAGTAAAGCATTATTACAGTAATTGATGCCCCAAGGAAAGAAAATGCAAACACCTAGTAAGCAACCTGAAAGCTCTAGCATGACTTATGAAGAAGAGGAACAAATGCAACATGATATATCAAAATTACGAGACCAAGTGCAACAAGTGTCACTTGCACAAAAAGTAATAGAATCTAAGATGGATGGTTTAAAGAAAGATGTAGAAGATAAGATGGATGGTTTAAAGAAAGGCATAGAAGCTAAGATGGATTGTTTAAAGAAAGGCGTAGAAGCTAAGATGAATGACATGGAAGCTAAGATGGATGATTTGAAGATAGATTTGAAGACAGATTTGACAAAGTTTCTACAAGAAATGCTTACTAATGGTGAAAGGGTAGTAAAGGAAACTCATGATGAGAAAAAAAGAAATGTTAATCATGATTTCATAGACTCTAATGTTGGATTGAAGACCCACCATATTCCAAAAATCGATATGAGGAAGTTTGATGGCAAGGATCCCGCAGCATGGATATTATAGATGAAGCAATTTTTCAATGTCAATAATGTGCAAAACACGCAGAAGGTATGTATTGAAACTTTATATTTGGAACCAAATCTGTTTGTATGGCATCAATGAATTTTCTCTTATAAACAAATTATCGTTTGGGCAATTTTTACAGAAGAATTGACAACACATTATGAGGATACAAAAAGCAACACTTTTTTTAGCCAATTGATAAGTTTCAAACAAAAGGGTTCAATAATGGCGGACATTGAGGAGTTCCAAAAATTGAACATAAGGGTAAAAAATATTCCAGAAGATTCATAGGGACTTTAAAGGATAATATCCAACATGATGTTCACCTTTGGGAACCTAATTCATTGGAGAAGGCATTCAGGTTAGCAAGAAAAATGGAAAGAAAAATTATGGCAACTGGGAAGCATACCACTCACAACTATAAAGGTGGAAGTGTTGTTGTCCCTAGTCTTCCACAACCTATAATATTGACACCACAAAAATTGGAAGTAAAAAGAGCAAAAGGGCTTTGTTACAGTTGGGATAGCAAATACACTAAAGGTCATAAGTGTGCTGAGAAGAAATTATTCTACATAGGTTGTGAAGAGGAAGAATAAAAGGAGCAAGAAAGGTCAAAAGAAGAGGATATACTCTAGGAACAAAGCCTAGATAAAGAAGAAATGAATCTGACCATATCTTGTAATGCATTGGCTAGAATTACCACTCCTCAAACAATCAAGATAGAAGGACAAATCGAGAAGAAAAAGGTAATAGTGTTGATTGATTCAGGAAGTACCCATAATTTTATTCATTGTAAGATAGCAAAATAATTGAATTGCTTCCTATATCCAGCACAAAAGTGTCAAGTGACGGTTGCAAATGGAGGAATGATAAATTGCTCTGGAAAGTGCCATAATATCAAGATATCCATGGGAGAATATGTATTGACTAGCCCAATGCTTTCCATTCCAATGGGAGGTGTTGATGTTGTACTAGAAGTCCAATGGCTACAATCCTTGGGTACAATAGCTTCTAATTTTCAAGAACTTTTCATGAAATTTTCTATGGAAGGAAAGGAAGTTGAATTAATGGGTATTGCAGGGAAACTGGGAAAGATAATCAACTCTAACGGTATGACAAAGCTTCTAAAAAAGGAACAAAGAGGTGTAATTGCACAATTATGTTCGCTAGATGTTTCCACATCATAATAATCTATTTCTCCAGGTCTCCAAAAAGTCTTGGACAATAATTCCAAGGTATTTGAGACTCCCAAAGGTCTCCCACCTATTCGTGATCATGATCATGCTATTCATCTGATTCCAGGAAGTGTTCCTCCAAACATCAGGCCGTACAGATATCCCTATGCCCAAAAGAGTGAAATTGAACGTATGGTTGCAGAAATGCTAGAGGTTGGTATAATTCAACCTAGTCAAAGTTCATTCTCTGCTCCAGTAGTATTGGATCACAAGAAGGTAGATCATGGCGCATGTGTCTGGATTATAGGGACCTCAACAAGCTCACTATTAAAGATAAGTTTCCCATTCTTGTCATTGATGAATTACTGGATGAATTGCATGGATCAATTTACTTCACCAAGTTGGATCTTCGTTCAGGATATCATCAAATCAGAATGAATACTGAAGACATTCCGAAAATAGCATTGAGAACTCATGAGGGTCATTATGAATTTTTGGTCATGCCTTTTGGCCTTACCAATGCACCTTCTACATTTCAAGGTTTGATGAATTCCATTTTCAAACCCTTCCTTAGAAAATTTTTGTTAGTATTTTTTGATGATATACTAATCTACAGCAAGTCTTGGAAAGATCATGTTGAACATGTTGACAGGGTGCTACAACTATTGGAGGAGAAACAATTATATGCAAAAAGATCCAAATGTTTCTTTGGAGTGCAAGAGGTGGAATATTTGGGTCATATTGTATCTCGTGAAGGAGTTAAGGTAGACCCTAGCAAAATTAATGCCATTAAGGAATGGAAAATCCCCACATACATAAAGCATCTACGAGAATTTCTCGGGTTGACAGGGTATTATCGCAAGTTTGTTAAGAATTATGGGAGAATGGCAGCACCTCTAACAACTTTATTGAAGAAAGATGCATTTTCATGGACTCCAAAAACAATAAAGGCCTTCGAACATCTTAAAGAGGAAATGTGCCAAGCACCGGTCTTAGCTACACCAGACTTCACAAAAACCTATATTGTGGAATGTGATGCTTCAGGAAATGGAATTGGTGTTGTTTTAATGCAATATGAAAGACCCATTGCTTTTGAAAGTCGTCCAATCAAGGGAAATTTTTTACACAAAGCTATTTATGAGAAGGAAATGTTGGCAATACTACATGCACTTAAGAAATGACAACCCTGCCTAATGGGAAGACACTTCAAGGTAAAAACGGATCATGATAGCCTTAAATACTTTTTAGAACAAAGATTATCCTCTGAAGAGCAACAAAAGTGGGTCACAAAGATGTTGGGTTATGACATTGAAATCATCTACAAAAAAGGGAAGCAAAATGTGGTGGCAGATGCACTCTCAAGAAAGGATGATGATGTGGAAGCATTGTTGTGTGCCATTTCTATTATCCAACTAGATTGGATAAACGAAGCAAAGGAGTAATGGAAGAATGATGAAGAAGTGTGGGCACTTATTCGAAAGTTACAACAAGATTCTAGTACATCTAATACATTTAGCTGGCAAAATGATTCGTTATGGTACAAATATCACTTGTACCTCTGTAAGAATTCCCAACTCAAACAAAAGGTTCTTATGGAATTGTACACTTCTCCCTTAGGAGGCCACTCAAGATTTTTAAAAACTTACCACAGGGTTAAGAGAGAATCTTTTTTAAATGGCCTTAAATCGGATATTCAAAAGTTTGTGGCGGAATGTTTGGTTTTCCAACAAAATAAAGTTGAAACAATTAAGACCTCGGGTCTATTACAACCTTTATCCATTCCAAGCCAATGTTGGGTGGAGGTTTCAATGGATTTTATCACAGGTGTTACACAGTAATTTGTCACCGTTTGTCACCGCCCCTGTTACCCCTCTCCCACACACTGGAGGACTCATTACGGGACCTGTGAGAAGTGACATGACCTGAAACCACTTGCATCATATTCCTCTAAGTATGAGCTTCACATGCCCTGAAGACATCTCCTGCAGAATACCCATAAAAAGACCTCTTTTTGCATTGGCACAGTTCCACAGCGTACTGCTCGCGCCAATGGGGGAAATCCTATAAAGAGGGTGCGCCAGTTGGCGCTCTGTCTCAGAGTCGCACTCGCGCCAACCGAGTTGAGTAAAGTTTTTAACCAACAAGCTTCCGAAGGTTCTCCTTAACCCATTCACCAACTGAATCTATGTTGAGCTAGGATGGTTTGGCTTCGAATCTCCAGAGAAGGGAAGTAGTTTGCCACCTTTCATGGAAGTTTCTAAGTGATAAAGCCAATCCCATGAATAATGTGGTTGATCCTATCTCTTTCCTCTCTATCTATAAAATCTTGTCTCTATGCCTTGAGCAAGCTAGTTCCAGTTCTACCATAGTGATAGAGAATTCCAGGAGTTCAAGAGTTTGAAGCTACAAGAGCCTTCTTTGCACCCATAAGGCCAAATCTAAGTAAGGAGATTCTTGTCACCAAGGAGAGAGAGGCTTGTTTCCATCCCAACAAGCTTTGCAAGACTTGTGTAGCTAACTACCCAGCCAAAGGAGGATTTAACGTCAGAACTATGGTTGTATTTTTCTTTGTTATTTATCAATAATAGATGACTATCATTATGGTTCCACTCTCATTGTCCTTTGTAATGATTGATGTTGAGTTATATCTTTTCTGACTGATATATAATTGCATCTATTGGATTTTATGCTTGTATTCGTGTTGTTCTTTGCATGTGCAGGTGTCCAATCACAGAGATCATGGGGATCGTGACCGGCCGAGGCAAAGGAACGAGAGCGACATCTCTTCTACGAACATTAGCGTTGGAATCCAAGTAGGTTCTCAATATCCACTTTTTATTTGCAATTAGGAACTTGCGTGATAGCATTGTTTGATTGTTGCTAGACCCGGTCTGGGCTAGTAGGGATCGTCTCTGTCCGTAGAGAGGATTTACCTCCACAACAACAGGTTTACCCAAGTCTAAGAGAAAGAGTGTCATCATGGTGGTAGCTGACAAGCTTACCAAGTATGTACACTTTTGTGCATTATCACATCCATTTAAAGCCAGTACAGTTCCTATTGCATTTATGGAAACAATTCAAAAGCTACATGGAAACCCAAAGATTATTGTAAGTGATAGAGATCCCATTTTCACTGGAACTTTTTGGATAGAATTATTTTCTTGTCTTGGAACTCAGTTAGCTCATAGCTCATCTTATCATCCTCAATCTGATGGGCAAACTGAGATAGTAAACAAATGTTTGGAAGGATATCTTCGTTGCTTTGTATCTGATAAATAGACACAATGGGTCAAATGGTTGCCTCTGGCTGAATGGTGGTATAACACTTCCTTCCATACAGCAACAAAAATGACCCCATTTATGGCACTTTATGGATATCAGCCACCATCCATCACATCATATTTAAGAGAAAATTCTAAGGTTCAAGTAGTGTAACATCACACCAAACATCAACAACATGTCCTCCAAGTCTTAAAGGATAACCTCATGTTGGCACATAATAGAATGAAGCAACAGGCATATCAACATAACAGTGAAAGAAGTTTTCATGTAGGTGATTAGGTATTCCTACGACTACAACCATATAAACAAATGTCCCTCAAGCAAGCTAAGAAGGATAATAAATTATCACCAAAGTATTATGGTCCATACAAGGTGTTGTAAAAGATTGGTACTATGGCATACAAATTGGAGCTTCCAGTAGCTTCTTGAGTGCACCCAGTTTTCCATGTTTCATGTTTAAAGAAGGTTATAGGCGACAAGCTCCTAGTTCAAACAATATTGCCAGAACTTGACGAGGAAGGATAAATTATATTGGAACCAAAAGCAGTCATAGAAACAAGAACTCGACAGTTACGAAATCGATCAATTTCAAAGTATCTCATCAAGTGGAAGAACTTATCCACTGAAGATTCCACATGGGAGGATGAGAATTTTATATAGAAGCATCCAGAGCTACTCAAGCATTGAGGAAAACACTTTTTTGAAGGAGAGGGGCATGTTAAGTCCCTATAATACTAGTGATTACCCCATTACTATTGTAGCTGTATGCCTTATTAATATTGTTGTACCCCTATTATCCCCATATTGTTATTACTGTGCCGCATAGAATCCCTCTATTATTATTTTTGTGGCTTTATATTATTATTGTTAGGTTGGTTGGGTTATATTGTGACTCCTTAGACTCCTATATATAGAAAGGAGGTTTTGTCATTTGAATCATCGAATAATTGTTCATTTATGTAATGTAAAAGAGGTTTCCCCCTCAAAGAGGCTAAATTCTAAGGTGTTGATCTATCTTTTCTACCTTTTGTGAGTTGATTTCATAACAAAAATTGTTGATGAGGTACCCATGTTCTCCAAATATTTTTTTTCAAATCAATGGCAATGTTATGCTAAAAAGTCATGAAGGAAATCCAAAGCTGCCAAATATGGAAATATTTGAAGCTAAGGGTGCCAATGGTGCCCGTGGTCATATTCACATCCAAAAACTTTTTCAAATACTCGTATTTTAGGTTTCCTTTTTGTGGAGTCTCAAGTAGGCAACCTAAGTGTGGCAAAACCACGAGCTACATGTCACAAACATGCTATCAAAGATTACCGGCATTGAGGAGTTATGGGAAACAACTCGAACAATACCAAGGATGGGATTTGAACACGCTTTGTTACCATCTTAGGCATCTTTGTTTTGAAACTGAGAGCAATGAGGATTTCATGCATAGATCTAAGCAAGAGATGAGGGAAAATCATGGGTTGGAGAAGCATTAGTGTGACCTTCTTTCTTGACCATGATGCTTTCTTGTTCTTCACAATGGCAATGTCGAGGATGTTGTGGAAAATCCCTAGGATTTGAATACTTCAAGCCTTAAGGTGGAAGCCACATCTCGATAGCCTGTTACTCTACACATAAGGCCTCGGATGTGAGAGCTTTGATTGCTTAACTTATTAGTTGTTCTATGTTTCTCTACACATACATGGAAATCCAAAGGTTTAGTCCATGATTTTCAAATCAATAGAACTGAGAATGTTTGAAAATTCGACAAATGAAACAATGCCCTTTGTCGTGTGTATAAATTACAATAATAATCAATAACTAATGAGGACGTGGGAAACACTAGCAAATAGCCATTATGCAACATATTGATAGAGACGTAGCAAGGATCCTAGACCCTCCCCTAAGGGAGTTAGGCCCTAACCAACTCTGATACCAAGTAGAAATAAATTGTTCTTTTATTATTAAAATGTAGTAATGTATTTATATAAGTGAAGAAGTTGGGTGGATAAGAACACCACTTCAGAAAAGCTAGGTGGATAAGAGCTAACAACTCATAAAAGCTATAAAATCTAGGTAATATGAGTTGGGTGGATAAGAATGCTTATGTGAGGTTACAAATCACAAAATCTTAAAAATATACCCATGTTAGTAACTCTAACAATTTTTAAGACAACAGATATACTCTATGATATGTACCCTAGCTTTGATATTCATTTGATATCAATAGTCTTTTGTATTAGTCTATATGTTTGTGCTAATTGTTTGATAAATACCAACGTACTATGAATGAATTGTGTCTTTCCCTCTTGATAACATTAGTATTATTGTGCTCCATTATTTCATATTGAAAGAAATTTAATTCTCTGCATATGGTCCTTGTCACAATTTCTTATGAAAATTGTGTAATGCGTAATTGAAGTAACTATCTTATATTTGTATTGATTTGAGCATGTTTATTATGTAGTTCCAAGTATTTATTAATGGTAACTTGTTGTATAATTTGAACATATTTCAAATTTATTTTAAATGGGCAACTTGATATGCTATTCTACAAGCACCCTTGTATAATAGATATCAAATTTCCTACTCAAACTTAGTTTGAAGAATTCACCCTTAAGGATTCCCTCCTTAGGTTTAGGACTTTCTTGTGAGACCTTAAATTGAAAGGCAAGTCCACCAAGGTGATAGCGGGTGGCTTTCCTAGTAGTTTCCCCTTGGCACCATTCAATATTAGAGATTCTATGGAATAACATGTCTAATGGCCTCCTTTAAATGGCTTTAATGGATTTTCTACCAAGGAAAACTTTGAAAAGGGATCGAATAGCTTTGGCATTGGGTGGATCTTTGAAAAGGGACTCAATATTTCAAATGTGCTTGATGGATTACCATTGTTGGAAATTCTAAGAGGGGTCTAAATAAGTATTTCACTTTAGTTTCTTAATTTTAACTTCACAGAGCATTAATCATCATTAGCATTAACTCAAAACATAAATTAGCAACACCATTAAAAAATACACAACATCCAAGATAGTACACAAGAGATTTTGAGGTGGAAACCCTTCTTAGAAAACAAAACACCAAATGATTTTAATATAGGTCTTTAATATTACATCAACAGGAAGCTCCAACTTGCAAGGTTCTCCAAAAAAAACTAGGAGTGTCCAACCCCATGATTTATTAGCTTCAACTAAAACGATGCTTTAATGCCCTGATTTACCAGCTCCAACATGATGTTTTTATCATCTCTAACTAAAAGGATGCTCCAACATGATGTTTTTATCATCTCTGACTGAAAGGATGCTCCAACACCCTACATAGGCTCCAAGCTACCCTAGCACCATCTTGCCACCTTGAAGTGTTCTTGGGATATAACCTGAAGGAGACTTCGCTCTCCACCTTACACCACCCTACCACCTTTGTTTCAATCCATCACTTTCCCTGAAGGCTCTAACCTTCAATTCACCATGATGGACCATATTTCACAATTTTTAGAATGGATCCACCTATGCTCAATATCAAAATAAATAATATCAAAACAATCTATTGAATTTATTGATTTCCAATATTGGCATAAGATCATCCTTTTCTCAAAGATCAAACCCTATCTTCAATAAATGGATCCACTACTACTTCAACATGTATATCCAATGGAAAACCCTAGATCCACAACAAGCCTCTTTTGCACAGTTGTTTCTCTGGTCACATGTCATTGAATTTCCTATGCTTATCAATAGTGTCAAGTCCTGCAAACCCTAGAAGAAATTTCCTCAAAATATTATGCTTAATAATTATATAATAAATTTCAAATGCTAAATATACTAGTATCGGTCTCTATCTTTAATATATACATCAAATCCTAATGTGGGTTCTGGCACAAACAACACTTTCCAAACATGTTAGTATATATTATGTCTTTTCATTTCTCTCTAACCAACATACCTCTCTCTTCTCAAACCCTGTGGAAACCAGCATAATTCTAACAATTATCCGCATTCACTTAGTTTCATATTTGTAAAAATCTCGTTCATCAATCTTTATTTTGAAAAATTTCGGGTCCATATAAATCAACAAAGAATCAATCAGCTATATAACATGTTCTTTTCTCTACAACTCCTCAATAAAATTATTATCATATAGTTTTAGACTTCAATAATTCTATCATTTCATTATTCATCCATACTTCTAGCATATTATCTTTTTGTCATTGTTGTTGAAAATGTGGTAAGGAAAGGCTTCTTTGACTTTTGCCTTAGTCAAAGATGTCAATTCGAATTCAATCTCATTGATGCTTGAGTTAGTTGTTAGTTAACATGTGTGATGTGGTCTATCACTGAGTTATTGATAGTTAATTCGAGTTAGATGGATTTCAATGTGTTGTGGACTAGCTGATGGCTAAAATTAGCTAACTAGTGGAGTTATCTCTAGTGCATGTCAGTTAACTGATATCTAGTTCTAGAATAGAGATAGATTTGAGTTTATTTGAGTAGTTGTATTTCTGTTAACTCAACTTACTCTTAGTTATATGGTTGCAGTTGCTAAAATTATCCCTAGTAGGTCATGCAATTTGAATTGCCTATTAAGATTGGATGAAGGCAAAATTTGTATATATTATGGTACACAATTTTTTGTGTGTAGAGGCTTGAGGATCAAGTAGAGAAAATTCTCTTGGGAATTGCACAAGGAAATAGGAAAAATTCATATTTTTTAGGGGTATAATTGTGCTAGGAAATAGGAGCTCCTAGCAAGTCTTATTTGCCTAAGTGTTGGGAAAACCTTGTAGAGAGTTGATCAGTATTTCTAGAGCTTCAGGCTTGAAGCATATTCTTTGTAATAGATCAGATTACTCAGTTGATTTAATACAAGAAAGAGGGGTTTTTCCTAGTTGGGTTCCCCAAATAAATTTCTCTTTGTGATTGATTTATGTGTGATTGTGTTTCTATTCATTTTTTTATTTCTACGGAATTTTGGTAGAGAAATCTTGTGTCTTTTGAGATCTATTTGCTCTCATTAACATTTGCAAGGTTTCAAGGATTTTCTACATGGTATCAGAGTTGAAAACAAGAGAGAGACCGATTTCCTAGATCATATTCAAAGCATATTGAAGAGGAGATCAGTTGGTGCAAAAAATTTACAAGTGCACGAATCATGTCAGTGTAAGGTTTGAGGATAGAACATGCTTTAGAAGGTAATTCGAATTTTTGTGCATGGAAGGACAAGATGGAGGTTATATTAGATGATAATGGAGTTTTGGAATACATCAATACTGATATTCCTAAACCTCCTACATCATATTCACAACAGCTAACTCAATGGAGGAAGGATATTGACAAAGCTAGGAGGATAATCTTAGACAGAGTTAGAGACCATAGTGTTCCAAATTTGCATGGGAAGGAGACTACATTCCAGATGTGGAAGGCCCTTAATAATCATTTTGAAATTAGTAGTGATTCCCGAAAACTTGCTTTGAAAAACAAATTGAGGAGCACTCGAATGGGCAAGGATGAGCCCATTTTTACATATCTATCCAGGTTTTCTCAAGTGAGTGATGAAATTGGAGGTGTTGGAGAGACATTTCCACCAACAGAACTTGTGATCCTTTCTCTTCTTGGGCTTCACAAATCTTGGCATAGTTTCAATGTGCAATGAATGGCAGAGATAAACTCCCTGATTGGAAGAGACAATGGTGAGAAGGTCCAAGGAAAAACTAAGTCTAGTTAGAATGGAGGCAAGGAAAGGAATCATCTTAGAAAGATCAAATGTTTTCATTGTCATGAGTTTGAACATTATGCTACAAAATGTCCAAACAAGAAATCCAGCAATCATGTTGCAGCAACAATAGGAGAAGAAACATTCTCTTCTCAATTTGAATTGATTTATCCTTGATAGCTTACATGGAAAGCTCAATATGAGGTAATGTGCGGTACATTGACTCAGGGGCTTCATTCCACAAGATAGGGAACAAAGATTTCTTCAGCAGTTTGGAGGAGAAAGACATGAAATTTTATATCAAGCTTGGATGATGGCAGATACTTGACCAAAGGAGTTTGTAGAATAAGCTTTAAGAGGGAGTTCATCTCCCTTCTCCAACTCAAGAATGTGATTTATGTTCCAAGATTGAAGAAAAACCTTGTCTCAGGGTTAGCCATTGAAGTCAAACAGTATGATGTTTTATTTAGCAAAGGAAAGGCCTAACTCAAGCACTCTGCTTCAATACAAGTCAAGTAGAGTGGGGTCAAGATCAAGAACCTCTACAAATTGGAGGTTAATGCATGTGCAACCTTGAGAAGAAAGGCATTGATTTCTCAGAGTAGAGATGTGGTGGTTGAACAAGAGCATGATAGAGCTCTCAAGGTGGAGCCTCATCTAGTACCTTAGTTTTGGTATAAGCTAGTTGGCAGTTGGGCTGACTAGCAAGATGATGAGGAGGAGGACCATAGCCCAGGGTGAGTGGAGGTAGCCACTCAATCAGAGAATTCCAGTATAAGGAAATTTCAAGCCAAGTGGGTATAGGATTTGATTAAGGGAGCTCATAAGAGAGTTGATTATCCTAGCAGCAAGAAGCATACACCTAAATACACAATGTACATGGCTCTTTCTAGTTCAAAGGGAGCAACTAAAACAACAAAGAACTTTGTAGAGCTCAAGACAGATCCAGGTGGATGAGGTTCTTCCAAGAAGCCCTTCCTCACTAAGAGGGAGTTTTGAAAATGTAGCAAGGAATGGCTTCTTTGACTTGTGTCTTAGTCAAATATGCCAATTTGAATTCAATCTCATAGGTGCTTGATTTAGTTGTTAGTTAACATGTGTGATGTGGCCTATCACTAAGTTATTATTAGTTAATTCGAGTTAGATGGCTTTCATTGAGTTGTGGACCAGTTGATGACTAAAATTAGCTAACTAGTGGAGTTATCTCTAGTGTCTGCCAATTAACTGATCTCTAGTTCTAGAATAGAGATAGATTTGAGTTTAGTTGAGTAGTTTATTTTCTATTAACTTAACCAGTTGCAACTGCTAAAATTAGTTCTAGTAGGTCATGCAATTTGAATTTCCTATTGAGATTGAATGAAGGCACTAATTGTATTTATTATGGTACATAGCTTTTTGTGTGCAAAGGCTTGAGGATCAAACAGGGCAATTTCTCTTGAGAATTGGTGGGGAATTGTGCAAGGAAATATGAGAAATTCTTATTTTTTAGGGGCATAATTGCACTAGGAAATAAAAGCTCCTAGCAGACCTTATTTGTCTAAGTGTTGGGCAAGTCTTGTAGAGAGTTGATCAGTATTGCCAAAGCTTCAAACTTGAAGCAAATTATTTGTAATAGATCATATTGGTTAGTTGATTTAATACAACCAAGAGGGGTTTTTCTCAGTTAGGTTCCCCAGATAAATTTCCATGTGTTATTGATCTATGTGTGATTGTGTTTCCATTCATTGTTTTCTTTCCGCAGAATTTTAGTGGAGAAATCGTGTCTTTTGAGATCCGTTTGCTCTCATTAGCAGTTGCAAGGTTTCAAGGATTTTTTGCAATTGTACTCTCAAAGTCATATACAAGTTAATATTTTCTATTCACAATTATCCAAGCTAGCATACAATGATACATGTACATCCAACCTGCAATACACAACAGAATTCATGGGCAACCACACAACCCTAACATTATTGTGCATACACAATCATAATCCTTATTACTAGTAGCACATAAGCACTTCAACAATACCCCACCTTCGTATTTTTTGACAAAAAATGTATTAGCATGCAATTTTGCAACAAAAATAGGTATGTCAAACACTCACTTTCACACACTGTGTTGGATCTACTTTTTCATGCGTAAAGAACTTGTAGATGTGTACAAACTATGCTTCATTGATCTAATCATTGCACATTGTCTTTGCAACTTAGTGTGAATGTATATCCTTTGACTGTATGCATACACTAATCATCATGATGCTCTGACCATGTACATTTACACAACTTTTCTCATTCGTATTATATGCACTGTCTAACTAGGGCTCAATCCGTGCATAGTATATTTAATCCAAGGACTAGATTCACTGGTGACAATATTACAGATCATAGGGTTTTGATAACACTTTAACAATGGGACAATATGCCCTACCACATACAATTTTCACTTCAAGGAGCGGGCTTCTAGAGTGGCTAATATGGCCAACAAATCAAGGAGTTGACCATTCAAAACTTGAAATTTCAAACTAAATCTTTTGGATACAAAAACTAATCACCATTAAGACCAACTTGAATTCTAGTTTTGAATTAGTATACCCTTAATTTAAATTTTTTGGATCCAAAAACTAATCATCATTAAAGCCAACTTGAATTCTAGTTTTGAATTAGTATACCCTCCCTGCAAACTAAATTTTCTTCCAAATATTTAATTGATTTGTTCAATAATAAACTGTCTTAACTGGCCGATTTGAGCCAAGAAAATTCTTATTTTAGGGCTGATAAGCTTCTCATGAATTAATCATTTTTTTCTTTCAATATTTGGCTATTGTCCTCCATCATTAACTTCAGGGATTTTGACCACACTTTTGGGGCAGAAACTTTGAACAAGCATCTCCTCGATCGTGAGGTGTTATGAGACATGCCACCTATTGTTAGAATCAGCATGATGAGGAGAACCATATGAAGGTGGTATTGAGTGAAAATAAATTGACCTTACCATTCATAATATTCATCAAATGCAGGGTATCATGACCACACCGTAGGGGATTGATTTCCTCTAGAGCTTCCAACTAATTCAATCCACGATGTATATTAAGAGTATTCAAAGACTGAAATTGGCATCAATGACAACACCATTCAACAACAATCAAGTGGATTTTTAGAAAAGGAACTAATCTTTCTAATGAATTCAATGGCTTGGCCATTGAGAAAATATTTGAAAAGGGGCCAAATTTTTTGAGGAGGTTTATGGTATTTCCATCATGTGGGTAATTGGAAAGGGGATAAGATCTTGAGTAGGACTAGTGGCCCAAGGTTGGATGATATCCTAAGGAGGATTTTTAGCCCAATGAAGGTTCATTTGAACTAGCTTGATAGGGATAAAAAGGGGCATTGTGTGTGATCTATAAACCAAGCAACAAGCCTTTTTTAGATGTAAGGAAATTAAGAATTTCAAAGGTTAAAGGATAATGTGAAAAGTTAAAAGTACCTACCCTCTCTCATAAGACTACAAATGGGGATGGGTACATGAAAAATGCCACTTGAACACTACATGGATTATGGCCAATATTTATTTGTAGTATGTGGACATTAGTGTTTCTCTATCATGGAAATTTTGATGTTCAAAGACAATGAGACTATCAAGAAATACACTAATTCCAAACCAATAAGAATCACACTCAATATTAAAGGACCAAAGTAAATCAAGGGATTCATAAGGGCTCTTGCTAAGAGTTATGATGTTAGTGTCCCAAAACATTTCTATATTCATATTTCTAAGAGTGGTCATATTGATAGGGACAAACCACTATAGGAACTTTAATGGGGTATGACTCAATAATTTTTTCCATGCCCCTATGTGGTAGATATCTTGTATGGGTCCCCCATAATACCACCTTACACTTTTGGAGTGAGAGGGAGAGATGACTCTTATAATTTTGTGTACAAGGTCTTTGCACGATAGAGTTCAAGCAAGTTATGAAGCCAAATTGTCCCTTCTCAAGGAGCTTACAGTCTATACATGTTTTTGTTGAATTTCCCTTGACCTTATGTGGCAAGCTCACCCTTCCTAAAGTAAGAGAATATCAATACAAATAGCCAACTTAAAGCATTCAAATCAAAGTCTTTCCCCTAATATGGGAGGCATCTATTCTACCAAATTCACCCAAAAGTTGGACCTTGACCCCCACCACATTCACTAACATAGGCACATAAAAATCATGACACAAGCATGGGCATCATTAAAGAGACCTAAACCTTAGTGGGGGTGTTAAAAACACCCTACTTTGACCAACTAAGAAATCCATGGTTGAAATTTAACCATGTATTTTGATTCTAGATTCTTGATGCTTGTAGTTTCAAGTGCTTTCAATGTGACTTTGTGATCATCTTGGTTGAAGGAAAGAAATTTAGCCTAGTTGGTAATGGATTGGATCCATGTGAGACAATCCATTGAATTCTTGAAAAAACATCTACTCCCCCAACATATTTGAGATAGAAATCATCCTTGAGACTATAATCTTTCATAGGAAGGTCCACCATGTGCACCACAACTTCACACTAAACATTGTAAAGAATTCATTAACAAATATATGGAGGGCCAATAGTTTAACTTTCTTCTAATATAGAGTGCTTAATGTACTACTAAGATAAAACCTTAACAATTACTCATTATGCATTTACAAATATGGGCATATATCATTTTAAGGCATCAAGTGTTACCACCTAATCATTATAAGAAGGGACATTGTGGGTTCTCTATTTTTTGCAATAGAGCGGATTGGAAAAGTTACTATCCAATTCTTCGATAAGAATACCCTCCATAGGTTCATATTCATAGTAAAATTAGAGTAGGCCTTCAACCATTAAAAAAAAATGGGTATCATAGAGATTCCCCTTAAACTATGGTTGAGAACATGTACAACAAAGGTTTGATGATGAGGGGCTATTGTTATGGTTTGGTTGACAAGTAAAATATTTTATTTATGGAATTTTTAGTGTTTCCCTCTTCCATCACCCTCTTATCATATGTGTGACCCCTATTACTAGAGCCAAATATTTTTCTTTCAATAAATTCAACATGACTCAATAATTTCTAGAAATAGTGATGGATATTCCAAAGGAATGAAGTTAAATATCTCACTCTATATTTTTGTCCATATATTTGAAATTAGATCCCCCACTCCAAATCTTTTCAGATTTTGATCTTAGAACCAAGGAATTGGAATTTATGAATCTATTATTTGACAACCAATTACTTTTAGAGAAGAGCATGAGTTGATCATAAGACTCACTCTAATTACAATATACTCTTTGGTTTAATGCCTTTGCAAAATCCCTTATATTTTATCTAGGAATTTTAGCAATCCATATCTCACCCCAACTATGGGTCATGGCATCCAAATGTTGTAATTCCACATACAACTTATCCACCTAGTAATACATGCATTGCACCTTGAATGCTAGCTTCAGATTTCTTAGCCATATATGCACATCAACTTCTCTACCAAAGTCATATTGCAAGATCTTCATCTATTCAAATACATCCATGATAGTACATGGCAATGATGATTTCATAGTGGATTTTCTTTTCTTTCCAAAAGGATCTATCTCTTCGTTCTCCTCAGAGCCCTTGCGATTATGGAAGGAAGACTTTTTTAATGGACCCTTTCCTAGTGCTTATCATCATAGCAATTCTTTTGTTTCTTTTGTAAAATTATTCAAACTTTCTTGCAACTTTATCTTAGTCACACAGTAATATTTCTTCTTCATTTTATTTTCTTCTTTTGAATAAAATATAAAACATTCAATGGAAAATCCACTAAATCTTTGTACCAATCTGAAGTTTTTTAATATCCAATATCATATTATCACTACAACAATGAAAATAAACAAAACATAAAATAGAAAATTAACAACCAAAAGAAAAACAAATATTTGGGGGCCTACACACCAAAGGGTAGCTTTAACCTACAAATCTAGGAAATAGAGGAAACAATCTACAATAAACCCCTACAATTGATTGATTCCATGGGCAAATTCATCAAAATTACTTCTAAGATCGAGGAAATACATACCCATTTAAGCAAAAATCTTTATAAAAAAATGACTAACCCTTAATTTATTAAAATGTTTTATTAACTAAAATGGTTTATATAAATATAGTAATACATACTAAGCAATGATGTTGTGGTTAGTTAAGTACAACCAATTGTAGTATTTAATTATAATTAAAATCATTGCTTTATAATTAAAACCAATTATATACGATGAACACCCTTGTTATATAAATTCCATGCCCAAATGCAGGTAAAATTAAAATGGATAATATGTAAGACATTGGTGTGTTCAAATGTATAGCTCAAATGTAGGCAGATGCAATAGAAATTTAGAGTTCAAGAAAGTAAAACTTAAATTGTAGTTCATACCCTACCAATCTAATTGTTCCTATGAGAAGTTTGTTTAATTCAAGGAACTTAAGTTGTACGGTTATATGTCATATCATATCAATATCCTCTCAAATTCATTTATTTTTTTGTACTCTATTAATTGTGACTTGACTCAACATAGCATGGATAGATTTACGTTTTTAATAACAATGTCAATCTTGAGATAAGCCAAAAGTGATCACATTTAGTAGTAAAGCCTAGACATAGTACCCTACACATGATTTTGATATCAAAACTAATTAAAGTTCTATTAAATCATCATACATTTCCATATGAAAATCTAGCCATCTAAACATCATGAATATTTATTAGATATTATATTTGATATATAAAAAGATAGTTGGACTTGATGTGGAAGTAATAAACCATTAAAAGAAGATATGGTTTTTTAGGTGTACTTTTTCATTTTTTTGGCCTCCTCTTTACATAATTCAAATTATGTCATTTATTATGTTCAAGTTTTATAATTTGTGTCCCAAGGCTTGGCAATGTTGCCTGAATGATTTCTATTAAATTTAAGTCAAATATGCCTTGTTAATTCATCATATGTGACACAAAATAAATGTGTTCTTTTAAAATATTTCCCTAATGAATCACATAAGATAGATGCTTGTTTAATATTGAATATATGTTGTTTAACTGAACTTGAGATATGCCTTTAATAAAATATCAAGATTTATATTCAATTACATTTAAAGCTAACCTTAATTAATATGAGCTAAAACAAACCCAACAAGATGCTCAAAAATGGAATTTAAGTAGTGTCTAACTATATGTAATAACTTGAAAAAATAGTATGAGTTGTCCACCAAACCAAATATTTTTGGGCTGACATTACTTTTCAGTCATAATCAACTTGATGTGTAAATATTTACAAATTATTTATTATAAGTGTTATTGACTACAAGGAATTTCTACTCTACTTGTTGTAAACATTTATAGAACCAAATAGAAGTAATTGAAAAGTAATTTACCTTACAATGATGTTATAGATATAGATAGATGATTTTAGCTCAGCTCCAACTTCTAATGTGATTTCAAGGATTCAGAACGTTATGATTGTTGATAGAATTCTAATAGTAGGACACATTTATTACTCCTCTTGTCTCTCTCCTCACAATAAAACTCTAAAATTATAAAGAAAATACTCTAAATTTTTCTATGCAAAAGCAAGTTGGGGCAAAAGGAATTCCTATAGTGGCTTGTGGTATTATCACTTTACTAAGGTAACAAAAGTGACTAGGAATATTTGACATAATATCTCAAGGTGATGCTTTTGCTATTAAATGGGTACTACCTTAGTGTAGGAGGACGCTTCATGGAAAGTTCTATTTTGGCACCAAATCCATGGTGCTCAACATATTAAAGTAACCGGGGCAATCAATTTGTGGAAAATTGGATCTTATCGTGGCTTGGGATATTAGCACTTTACAAGGAAATAGAGGACAAGGGGTCTCTAACATAAGAGTTCAAGGTGATGCTCTTGCTAGTAAATTGGTAGTAATTGTAGTTGAGGAGGATGTTCTATGGCAAGTTTTATTTCATTAGTATTACCCACCCAAGTTGGTGAATCAAAGGAGAGAACTTTTTCTCCCATTTTATTCAGATTTCCAACTAATAGCCCTATGTGATCTATAGATAGCTAGCCTTAAAGACCCTCCATCTATACTCTATCAGTGCTTTGTGAATATATATTACTTTTCAAATGAAGGTGGGCCATACATTATAAGGTACATTAAACATTTTTTTTATCAAGTGTTTTCATTTAATGCTTAAGAGAATATTGGTATGGATCATAGTTTGAGTTGGATGACTAACTGCTTTTGATGTATTCTTGTTCCTTGCTTCACATTGGTATTTATTATCAACCCTAGTCCAATGTGACTTTATTTTAGGCATTTCTCTCCATTGTCTAGGAGGGGAATTAATAGGAGGCATTAATGCTGGTGTCCATGATAATCTATACTCAACACTTTCCATTGTTTGTTAAATCCACATCCCAATCTCTAGTTTGATTGTTATTTGTCACCAGTATTAGCTCCCTATTTTCATCACTATTGAGTAAGACCTTGGAAAATTGGCCGTGAGAGGTTGATGTAGTAGAAAAAAAGGAAATAAAATGCTTAATTATAATAAAAATGCAAAAAATGGTTGGGGCATAATAATTTGGTTGGAAAAAATCATATCCTGATCTCTACACCCCTCATTAGTCATCACCTAGTTCCTAGTTAATGCATGAGAAAATCAAAATGAAAGGAAATTTGATATCCCAATTCCATAAACTGATAAGGGGTAATTGATGCATAAATAAAATCCTATTACCAAAGCTATGGAAAATAAAGAAAATCATTAAAGAAAAAGGTACACAGGAGGGGTGGTAGAAATAGTTTGAGGAAAGGGGTAGTGCAAGTCCCACAATTACTCCCTCTTCACATTATAATGCTTGAGAATGATGGTATTCTATATCCAATACATATAGGTGAAATTTCCATGAATGAAACCCCCACCATACCATTATCCACTTACACCTACTGATTGATGTGTCTGCCTAGAAATTGTTCCTACACTTAAGGTTGGAAGCACCTAATAGGGCCTCTATATAACCCTCCCACATGGTAATATATTTACAAACCACAATATAGAAAGACATTTGAATATGATTCTTTTATGAAGCAATATTGTGCCTTTTGCATTTAAAATAGTCCATAATGACACTCTTATAGTGTAATTAACCCCATTTATCACACCTATTTGTTTTTTATCAATATGCAATAGACCTGAATTACTAACTTGTAATTATAAACTTAAGGTCTTTCCTTCTTTGATTCCCTAATAATAAAAATTATATTTTCCATTTATATTCTCCAGATCAAGATTTAAAAGTGTAACTATTGAATATGATTGAATAATCTTCCTAAGGATTTTTCCTCTCCATGTAATGATATTTTAGACATAATTCTTGACTTAATAAATTGATTATCCTAATTGGATATTTAATTCCATACCTCTTACCTCTTACCTAAAATAAAACTATAACTGGTAATCAGTTGGAGCTCATGACTGAGTTTCCCATGGAGGAGAGTGCAAGAAACAATTTCTAATATTATTTTGGATCAATTTTTTTTGTACGTTATTTGAAGTCAAAGTAATCTTTGTACCTTTGGGACTAAGATAAGGTGAAATTTTTTATGAATAAGGCTTGATAACAGAGAAAGAGAGTGAGTAAAGAACTTGCAACTCAAATTAAAGTATTGAGGACCATTGAAGGCATAGAAGGAGTTAGAGCAAGTCATTTAAGCTGAAATTCCAAGAAATATCATGAGAATGGGCCCAAACTCCACTTGGTTGGGTATTAAAACTAATCATCATAGTTGGAGTGAGGTATAAGTTGAGCATCGAGCGATAGTTCCGACCCTTGACTCAAGGTGGAACCAGTCAGCGTAGTCAAACCAAGTCTCAGTCGGCTCAATTAAAGACCAGGCTTGCAGATGAGTTGGAGCGTGGAGAGAATCCCGACCCAAACCAATTCAAGTATTTAACGATTATCCTGACCCTGACTAGCAGTTAATTGAGCTAAAAGAAAATTGGTTCCGCAATATATTATTCCTTATTATGTTATATTTGATCGATCAATCACTTAATTTTGCTTATTATGGTTATAATTTATATATCTATTTTTCTCCATCATTGAAATTTCTTTCACAAAGTCATCGTATCAATATATGATATATATTGTAAACCTTTAACTCTCAACTTTAATGTGGTATAAGTTAATATGAATATGCTTCCATATTATTCCAAAGTCAAGGTTTGTACTAACACACATAAGTGTCTCTCCATGAAGCTAACAAGAAGGTTCATTTGAGCTACCCTTTCAATGGTTGTGATGAAATATCTTTAGATTGACAATGATTAGTGAATTAGGGTTTTCTTTAGGTTAATGAATACCCCAACAATAATTTGTTTGCTCATTCAATCAACAATTATCTAACATAACTTTGATGCTCTACAACTAACATTAGCTTCTCATTGCTCTACATTAATGTTTAAAGAGTCATAACTTTGTCTCTGCAAGTAATCTTTCTTTGAACCTTCTAGACAAAATCATGAATCCCTGATTTCAATGGAATTTTTCTCTGAGGTAACAATTTCTCATTTTCACCATTTACACTTTGCGAAATTTATCTTTTTGTTTCTAGTTTTTACATGTATGTTTGAGGGTATTTTTCTGAATTTGTATCAGTTCCTTTTCATTAACCTATGCCATCATCCATGTGAGAAATTTCAAGGTTTTTATTCTTGTTTTGAAAATTTCATTTCCATGAGAAAAATCACAATGTTCCACCATCTAATTTTCTAATGGAAATCTCTATTATTGAATTCATTAAATTTATGCTTATATTAATATGATTCCAGGTTAAAATTTTCATGTTTTTAACCTTCATGTTTTCGTAATTTTTTATAGGATTTTGATGACTTATATCTCTTTCGACTATGTATTTGAAGATCTAGGTTTTTCTGCCCTCGGTTCTTTCCAGAATGGTTCAATTATATAATATATATATATATATATATATATATATATATATATATATATATATATATATATATATATATATATACTCATACTCATTTAGCTCCTTTTGTGTTGCAGGTAAATGACTAAGAATTTTGTATCTTGGATTCTTTTTAGGTAAAATTTCCTTCAAGTATTTCTCTAATTTTCATAATTTCTCTATAATTATTTTATCATATAAGTGTTCATATGTAAATATTCTAATATTTGGTATTTATTTGTGGGTATTAGCATTTCTTAAAGAGTTTTGAAATTTTATGTCTTACTAAGGAAGTTTAAAGTCTTTTCTCCACTTACAGATGTCTTGGCTATCACTTACCAGTTTAGGTGGCCCAAACCCTTGGTCTCCTCTTCCCCTTGAGCATAATTTTTGTGTTTAAGAGAAAGAACTAGAGTTTTCAATTATGATTTTGTTTCTTTTCGTTTTAATTACTTGTTGTCAAGAAGTATGTAATATATAGGCTTTAAGCGTGCATTGTACTAAGGTTTATGGGAAAACTATATCCCATGTTCTTTACAGATATATATATATATATATATATATATATATATATATATATATATATATATATATATATATATATATATATATATATAGATATAGATATAGATATAGATATAGATATAGATATATATATATATATATATAGATATATATATATATATATATATATATATATATATATATATATATAAAGAACATGGGATATACTGAGGTTTATGGGAAAACTATATCACATGTTTTTTATATATCTATATATATATACACACACACACACATGTATATATATTATTCAGGTCATTTATGACCCCTACTTGCATTTATTTTAATAATGACTTCTAAGTCATTGAACTCTAACATGTTACTAAGATGTTTACACAAAATTATTTTCAGTTATCTCTCTGCCTTTTATGTTATAAATATGTCTTTGAAAGACTTCAGTCTTTATGCTTAAATACTTGTTTTCAGTTATGTATTTTTTTGCTCATACATTCTCTGGATAATTTATTATTGTATTCAAAGATTATCTTCTAAGAAATTTTACATCTATGTTTTATATCTATAATAAGTCTTTATATGACCATTACTTATGATAAAAATACCAGTGTATCTGTACATATCTGTAAATATATTTATATATTTATATATGTGTGTGTATATATAAATAAATATCCCCTTCTTGTCTTGATTCCATTTTTTAGAATAAAAATTTTCTATAACTAATTACTCTTAAATTTTTCAATATTATTCTCTTACACTGATAGGGTAAAAACTTAGAACTTATCCCATACAAATACTCAAACCAACTTGATGACATATACTTGTATTTTGACATATGAACATAAAATGAATTCTAAACCAGCCCAACCGTCATTTAAATGCATTCCTTCATTTTCATACAATTCATTGTACTTGTATATACTAAATATATAGTAGATAAAATAATTTTTATTTTAAACTAACTACTACTTAATCTTTTTGCACAAATATTTAAGAATACATCAATACATATAACATGAAAACATATCAATAAACAATAGAACATCTTATTGTTTCACATCATTAAGAAAAATTATTCACTAGAGAGAAGTTTAGGGTGTTGACTTGATAATTATAAGTCTATAACTAATACAATAGCTCACCAACTCCACTTTAACACTACATACTATTTTCCCATAAATAAAACAAAAGCAATTACCCCTTGCTAAACATTTTGTAGTTGGTAACTATATCCACCTCACCCCATAGGTGGTAGGTAGTTACTAGCTCATTTATGAGCTCTACTTCCCACTTTCAAGGATAACATCATATATTTTAGGGAAGTTATGGATCGATAATATCCATAATCATAATTAATCTAATCATTCAAATTGTATGCCTAATGCTTAATGAATTGGTAATTAATAACTAACATTAAATTGCAGCATTTACCTCTTTCAGCCAGATGCGGTTTATGTACTCATTTCGAGACGCTTTATTTTTATTAAAAACATAATAAATACCAAAGTTGCATTCAACCTTTATCAATTTCTCACATTGATACACTATTTCCAAATAAGTCTTTTAAATTTAAGGCATAATCACATTTAACCACATATATACAATTTTACAACAAAAGATTCAAGTCGAGGGATATCACATCCTCCACCACTTAAATTTGACACCATCCTGGTGTTTGCTCATAAACTATGGAATTCATTCCATCTTGCTAAATTACAGATGGATATGCTTCTTTAAAAGCATCTTCTAACTCCCAAGTTTCCTCTTCTGGGGTGAATATTTCCTTTGAACTTTCACTTGAGCAATGTCTCTATTCTAAAGCATGTCTACCCTCTGGTCTAGAATATGTAGAGGTTATTCCAGGAACTCTCCCTCTAGTTCTACCTATACAAACTTCCAATCAATTCTATGATTTGAATCATGTACATATTTCTTTAACAAGGATACATGAAATAAATTATGAATTTTTATCTTTGCTAGAAGAGCAAGTTGATAGGAAACTTGTCCAATCCTCGCTAACACCTCAAAAGGTCCATAGTATCTAGGTGATATTTTGGAACAATTTCCAAGTATAAGTGTGCTTTTATTTGGTTTTACTTTTAAGTATACATGATCATCAACATTGAATTATTTTTTAACTCTTTTCAAGTATGCATAACTCTTCTGTCAATCTTGAGTTGTTTTTAAATTTTGTTTAACCTATTTAACCACTTCTTCCATCTCTTTGAGCATATCTCGCCCCAAAACTAACCTATCCTTAGGATGGTCCCATATTAGAGGTATTTTTCATCATATTACATATAGTACCTCAGAGGGACTCATCTTCAAAGAAGTTTGATGTCCATTATTATAGGCAAACTCAACTAAGTGGAGCTAGTCTTCCCATTTAGTGGGTCTGTCCATAACACACATCCTTAGCGTATCTTCTAAGATCTAATTATCCCTTTATATTTTATCATCAGTTTGAGGATGATAAGTTGTGCTAAAATTTAATGTTGTTCCCATTCATTCAAATAAACCCTTCCAAAATTTAGAAGTGAACTTGGCATCACTGTCTACAATCATAGTTTTAGGCATACCATGGAGTCTAAATATGTCCTTCATGAATATTTTTGCTACATTAATAGCCTTGAAGGTATATTTAATGGGAATAAAATGTGTTGTTTTACTAATTTTATCTACCACTACCATAATAGGATCATGTTTCCTTCTAGTCTTTGGTAACCCAATAATGAAATCCATTGATATTATTTCCCATTTCCATTATGGAATGAGTAAAGGATGTAGTAACCTTGTTGGGTGTTAACAAGAAGCCTTAACTTGCTGACATTCTAGGAAACTAGCCACAATCTCTATTTTTTATGTATTCATGTTAGGGTAATAAAAATATTTCCTCAACACAGTTATCAACTCTTGATAACCAAGATTCCCAGTTGTTGGTTTTTTGTGTAACTCATCTAAAACAAATATTTTCAAAGTTGGATCATTATACAAGTAAATTTTGTCTCTACATTAGTAAATTCTAATTATTTGTTGAAAAAATATTTTCCTCTTCCCTTAACAGTTCAATTTTTTTAATTTTATCTTTAATTTTCATGTATTCTTGATCAAAATTTGCAACTGATTTGATATTTTCTATCAGATTTGTTTTCCATCTAGTTACAAATGTTAATTTTAACAATGTTCTATGTTGTAACAATCACTTAAATAATTTCTTCTTTTAGTAGCATTCATTTTTTCAATTTAGTTTCAATAACCTAATAATAGTAAGTAATTCTAGATAGAAAAGTGAACAATATGCACAATAGAAGACAACCAAGATCAATGAGACATAGAGATTTAGGTCAAAGACCGGGGAAAAACCCCATAAGGGGGAAAACCAAACCAGATTCTTATTTTATTGGATAATCAAATGTTTAGCATAGTTACATAGTCCAGTACATCCATCAACAAGTCAAAGGTCAAAGCCTTGACTATCCAAGTCAACAATCCAATAACCAATCAATGATGAGACATAAGGTCAAATCTGGTCAAAGTACCAATTTTTAATTTGAAACCCTATAAATGTACAGTCAACAGAAGACCTACCCAGTCAAAGTAAACATTTAATTATGCTCATAAAATTTATTTCAATCCAACAAAGAATGAAACCTTCTTTCCTTAGTCAAACCTAGTCAAAACAAATAAAAAATTCTTCTTGCAATTCGATCAAAATCTATAGTCAACCTATGATCAAACCCTAGCTCACATTTGTGGTCAAAGATGTACAAAGTTCCAACATAGTTCAGCCAATACCTAAGTCAATGTGGCCTTCCAAAACAGATCAAAATTTGGTCAAAACAAGTCAAAGTATCCCAAGTCAACATTGGTCAAAGAATGCACAAAAAAAAGTTAGCACTGGTTAATATAACTCCTCTATCTCTCTTATTCACATATTTGAACTTGGCCTTGTAATTTCAGAAGTGTAAGAACCAATGAATGAATGATGTGATGTGTGGAATGGTCTATAAGTGAGGTCAATGAACTTGTATTTATATGGGAGTTAGGAGGTCAAATTTCTCTCTCTAGGTCGACTTGTCAAAATCATGTTGACTTGGACCAGCATTAATAATAATATTTTTCCATGTGCATTTTCTTTTTCCCAAGTGGACAAGGGGTCTCCTTAAGGTTTACTGGGCTTCCCTAATGGGAAATTTCTCCCTCAACTTCTAAATTTCAACACTTCCTCTTATCTAGGGAGGAATTTACATCTACATCATAAGTCTCATCTAGGATGTACATGTCTCATCATCATTGCATCATATCTCATCTCGGATCATCTTAGTTGAACAATGATGTATTGATCTAAAGAATAAGAATCATCATAGGGGAGATCAATCTCTAACCCTATATCTAATGAAAATAAGGAAGATACCACTTACCATTTCTAGCAAGGATCAAACATATCATATTGTCCGTTGATCTTCCCACCTTGATCCTCAAGGATCAAGTGGTAGGACACTTGCATCCAATAACTTGGGGGGAGATACCACTTAACAGAAGTGGTAAGGATCATAAATGTCCCAAGTCTCCTCACCCATTGGCTAGATGTGTAGCAAGACTAGCAAGTTCAGCTTGTGGGTAGGATGCATACTATGGTATACTCGATAGTAAGGGAGATACCACTTGCCATTCTTGGTAAGGATCAGACACATCCTACTTTGACAATAGGGGAGATACCACTTACCATTCCTATTAAGCATTAGACACATCCTATTTTCCATGGCTCACAAGGAGCACCCTCAACCCCAGGAGCTCCCCAATTCCACACCCCCCCCCCCCCACCAAAACTAATGGAAGTCAAAAGATAGGGGGGAAGGGCATAACTTTGTGTTCTCGATCAACCATGAACCCTTCCCAGAAGGTTCACATCCACTAGCCCAATCTACTCTTTGATAACCAATAACTTCCCTTTTAGCAAAGGCTTGGTAAGAATGTCAACTATCTGCTCATCAATCGAATATGCTGGAGCCTTACAACTCCCATTAGAGGAATTTTGAGGTCTAAAATGGGCCTCCTAAGAAAAATGTACAACCAAAATAAACTTTATAAGAACTAATAGGATTCAATATGATGATGTCAACCATGGGGGATGATTCACCATTTTTGGAGTAAAAAATAAAAAGATTAAAAAATAATAAAATAATAAAACTATTTTGTCAACTCGTATTTTCAACTTATTTCCCAAATATTTTACTCAAATTTAAAGCGGGAGTACTCGTTGGATGAAAAATTTATTCCTCATCCAAAGAGTACCCATGTTGCATACTTCTGAAGGACTTCACTACATGAAAAATGAGAAATACATGAAAAAACGTGATTGCAATCACGATTTTCATGTATTTCTCATTTTTCGTATAGGAAGGTCCATCGAAAGTATGCGACATGGGTACTCCTGGGATGAACAAGCAAATTTTGCATCCAACGAGTGTCCCTGCTCAAAATTTGAGTAAACCCATAGGGAGATAAGTTGAAAATACGAGTTTTTAAACAAGTTTTTTCTTTTCTCACTCTAAAATTTGATGACATAATCTAATATTATTTTATTATTTACGCTATTATTTTATAATTACCTTAGGAGGCCCATTTTAGACCTCAAAATTCCTCTAATTTCTCTACACCATATCCCATATATAGTGATCTAATCTCATTGTTCTTGGACCTATCGTCGAACATAAGAATCTATGAAAGTCAGATCCCACTCTTATTGTTGCAATATATCACAGTCATATCCAGTACTTGTTCAAACATCTCTCCAAAGAGCTTCCTCAACCATAATTCTTCATAGATAACCATGCTCATTCATGCTAAGGGAAGCATACTTATGCTTCCTACTCATCCATGATATCATGGCAGACCCTAGGCTAAAACAACACCCACATGTGCTCTTCCTATCAACAATTCTACCACCCCAATCAATATCAATATATCCATGAAGTCTCAACTCACCAAAACTATATGTCAATCCATGATTTATAGTCCCATGCAGGTATCTCAACACATGCTTAGTATCAACCCAGTATGCATGTAATGGCTCTACCATAAATTGGCTCAAAGTATTGACAACAAAACATATGTCTAGTCTATTGCTCACTAAGAACATAAATGCCCCAATCAATTTTTGATACTCAGAAGGATTTTCCAAGTCAGTTCCAGTAGCTGAACCACAAATTTTCTTGAAGTGTATTTCCATCAGAGTGGCCATCAACTTGCACTCCACCATCCCAAATGTTTCCAACAGCTTGACAACATATTTTCTTTGAGAAAGGAAAATCTCACCAAGTCTCTGCCACATGTGTAAGACCAGGAAGTAGTGCATCAAACAAAGGTATTTCATTTCAAACTCATGGGCCAAATCCCTATTACATTGAAGAATAAGAGGCTTTCCACCTACCAAGAATTGATCATCAACATATAATACTAGAATCAAAGACATACCTTGGTCAACTTTGTAGTATAGGTTCATATCAACATTTCTTATATTAAATCCAAGCTTCATCATATAGCTATCAATGTGGGCATACCAAGCCCTAGGGACTTGCTTCAATCCATAAATATCCTTCTTTAGCTAACACACATGGGTCTTCCTTGCATACTCACTAAAGCCCTGTGGTTGCTCAAAGTATACCTCTTCCATGAGAATGCCAAGTATAAATATGCTCTTCACATCCATCTGATGAAGTGTCCATCCTTGGCTAGTAGCAAGAGAAATGATAGATCATATGGTAGTACATCAGGAAACCGGTGCAAAAATATCATCATATTCCTCTCCCTCTTTCTGGGAGAAACATCTAGCTATGAACCTTTCCTTGTACTTTTCAACACTTCCATCACCACCATGCCTAATTTCATAGATCCACTTTGAAGTCAAAACAAATTCACCTTCTGGTATTAGAATCACTTCCCATACATCATTCTTCATGATGGACTCATATTCCTCATCCATAACATCCTTCCAAACTTGTTCTTTCACATCTTCTTCGAAAGTGCATGGTTCAGCCAATATAATGTTGCTCATAGCTACAATGTATCCCTAGTATCAGCATGGATCCTTGCTCTCTCTAAAGGTTCCTCTAGGGGCAACATTTCTCTAATCATCCTACAAAGTTTCATGGAGCCACAATGGTCTCTTTCTAGAAGAGGGAGGATCACACAGAAGGGGATCCAAAAGATCCTTGGGTGCCATGGGATCATCAGCAAAATTAGGCTCATCCTTAGGCATATTCTCTTCTTGTACATCGATGGCATCATCTTTTATTTCAACATTTACAGGGGGAGGAGCATCCCTTTATTTCCTAAGAGAATCATCTTCATCAAATGTCACAGCCCTGCTAAACTCTATATTCCTTTGAATAGGTACATATATTCTATAAGAATTAGAATTTTCAAAATAACCAAGAAAAGAACCTTTCATTTTTAAAACTTCCATCTTGGTCCTCTTCTCCTTCAGCACATGAAAGTAAATGGGGCAAAAAAATATCCTCAAGTGTCCAATCTCAAGCTTCATACCTATGAAGGCTTCTTCGGGAGTCTTGTCACCTAATATTCGATGAGGAGTTCTATTTTTAACATAGACAACAATGTTAGCATATTCTCCCCATAGAATCATTGGCATCTTTTGATCATGCAACATAGCTTTGGTTGCTTCCATGATAGTCATGTTCTTCCTTTTAGCTACACCATTTTGTTCAGGATTATAAGATACAATGGTATCCTTCTTAATTCTAGCTTCCTTGCAAAAGTAAATGAATTCATTTGAAGTGAATTCTCCTCCATTGTTAGTCCTCAAAATTTTGATCTTATTTCCGATTTGATTTTCCACTAGTGCCTTGAAGTCCCTAAACATGTGAAATTTTTGGTCCTTTTTCTTTAAGAATAAAATCCATGTCTTACAGGAAAAGTCATCCACAAATATTATGTAGTACAAATAGACACCAAGAGAGGTCACATGCATGGGTCGACAAAGATCATAATGTATAAGTTGAAGTATTCCATTTGTTCTATTGATACTAGAAGGAATAGGTCCCTTCACATGTTTTCCACTTGCACATCCTTGGAAAAAATCCATCACAATCTAGACATATATCAGGCATTCCAGAAACCATCTTTCTCACATTAGCTAAAGCTTTGTAGTGTAGGTGAGTGAATCTACAATGCCACAACTCACATTGATGAGTACTATCATGGACCAATGCTTGGACTGGTCTTCCATTTAATTTATAAAGGCCTTCAATTCTTGACCCTCGAGTTAAGGCATCCTTCAAGCTAGACTTCCTTAGCCAAGAAAGGATTTTTTCCATCTATGAAAGAAAATTTGAATCCTTTTTCCTCTAAGGAAGAGATATATACAGGATTATTTTTCTATTCCAGCACATATAGAACCTCTTGTAGATGTATATTTTTACCAAAATCCAAATGAAATGAAACAAACCCAGTCCCCTTATTAGGAAATGTGGCATTATCTCCAAGAATAATCTTCAAATTGGATTCCCTCTCAACCAAGTTTGAGAGGACTTCACAATAACCAGTGAAGTGTCTAGAAGCTCCACTATCTATTGACCAACTATCAAAAGAATCATAGGAGAGTAACTAGAAAGAACATAAATAAGAAAGTGTAGAAATTTCCCACTATAGATCAACAGATTATGAAATATACTAAAGCAAAATACAAGATCTACTTCTACAACAAACTTTACAGAAGCTTAATCGAATATGAGCAAGATCAATTTGAACACATATAACTGAGAATGAGAAATCAATCACACATGAACACAGAAAAATACTTTGGGGAAAGACTCAGCTAAAAATCATGATCTCTATATTATCATACAAGAGGAAATATGTTCAGATTACACAAAGCATTATCTCACAAGCTATCCTACTCTCAGTACAATCCAACTGCTACTCATAGACAGTCAAAGGCTTCTCACAAACCTTCTCCTTTGCCCTCCAAGCCTCCCATTTCCTTGTTCAGTTTCTCTTGGGTCCTTAAGCTGCAACCTGTGTGTAATAATCCCTCACACACTACTCTGACCTTTGAAATAATTGTGCAATATTGAAGGAGATAATTCCTTCTACATGGATGAGTTTCCTATATAGGAAAATTCCTCCAAGTGATAGTACACTGTCCCTTCCTTTAATCTCAACTGGGTCTTTCTCTAAACTGTCATGCATGAGTTATTTATGAGAGAATATTTAGTCATCTAGAGAACACTAGTTGCATGCATGCATGCATTAATTGAATGAACTCACAATTAGTTCCTCCAACTATTTGGAACTAACTTAATTGGACTTAACTTAGTTAACTGAGCTAACTAATTACAACTCAAATACAACTCATCCTTATCTCCTTAATTAAGGGTTAACTTCCTCAATCAAATGGATAGTTGTTGCATGTCTTCACAAGGACTTCATGTTTGATTTTCTCCAACTAATTAACTCAAGATGTATTAATTAATTATTTTTCAAATAGCTGTTGAGACCAAATTCAATTTTAATTCAGATATTAATTAAATTGGAATCTATCCCTAAATGTTATTTATAGCAATGCCATTTTTATCATTTCTATTTTTTTCTATTTCCAACAGAGTTGGAGTATATCCTGAAATGCTATTTATAGCAATACCATTTTTATCATTTCTATTTTTAGCATTTCTTGTTGTTATTTTCAACACCCCCTCTCAACAAGAAAGGCATTCAACTCGAACCCAATCCTAAACCTTTGGAATGTTTTGCATGCAACACTTCTCTCAAGTGTTGTTGCTCCAGCAACTCCAAAAACAAAAAATATACAACCTGAATCAGAAGGATGCCTCTGTCATCAAAGTCTCTGACTATTATTGCCTCTGTCGACTGAAAACTTTGCACCTCTGTGCTCTTCAGTATCTGACTACTCTAGCCTCTATCACTTTGATTGCTAACTGCATCAATCACATTGATTCCTCCTGTTGCATCTGTGTTGTTGTTGGTCCGATCTCCCAGCACTGCACCTCCTCTCATCATGTTGCGTTGTGTTGCCCACTGCTACACTGCAATTCAGTTACTAAGAAGTAAGTAATTGATCTCCCAACTAACCTCCTTGTTGGGCTAGAAACACTCTCTGATGCTGAAGCTTCCTCTGCCGCTCCATCCGCATCTGTCTCTACCCACTCAGCCAGTCATGTTACTCCTCATCAGGGCTCCTGTAGCAAGGTCTAATCAAGTAGGTTGGGTACTTCAAGGATCCTACCCCTATTTTAGCCTTCTTAGGACTATCACTTCACATCGCCCCACCTCACACCTGGAGGTATGGATGCATGTGATCCCTTTGCCCACTTGGCTTGAAATTTCCCCCTACTAGAGGTCTCTACATGAGTGGATGCCTCCACTCGATCTCCTCTCTGCTTCTCCAATTGTGGCTGCTCCACAACCTCCTGAAGCTGCTTCACCAATTGTGGCTCCTCCACAATTTTCTGAGGCTTCTTCTGGCACTACATGTTGAGAGGTAATGTACTCTCCCCCTCAACCACCAAGTCTCCAACAGTTGCCTTGCTCCTTAAGGCTTTGAATGCATCTTGTACCTCAATTGCATATAGGTTCTTGGGTAGCACACCAATTTGTTTCATCTTTCTTGTTGTCACAAAATTTTCTAGAAAAAAGAGTTGATTTTAAATTAGAGATATCTCCCTCATGCAAACTCCGATTTAGCTGATTTTGTTTTTTGAATTTGGGTATTTTTCCGCAAGGAATCCATATCTGTTATTTTTTTCTAAAAATTTTGCACAAAAATTTTCAGATCTACTCTGAAAACTCACGGCCCAATTCTTTCTTTTTTTTCGAATTCTCTTCTTTGTATATTGTTCACTCCTCTGATAAACTTTTCTCTGATATGATTTAGAAATTTCCCACTATAGATCAACAGATTATGCAATATACTAAAGCAAAATACAATATCTACTTCTACAACAAACTTTGTGGAAGCTTAATCGAATATGAGCAAGATCAATTTGAACACATATAAATGAGAATGAGAAATCAATCACACATGAACACAGAAGAATACTCTGGGGAAAGCCTCAGCTAAAAACCCCAATCTTTGTATTATCATACAAGTGGAAATATGTTTAGATTACACAAAGCATTAGCTCACAAGCTATCCTACTCTCAATACAATCCAACTGCTGCTCATAGACAGTCAAAGGCTTCTCACAAACCTTCTCCTCTGCCCTCCAAGCCTACTATTTCCTTATGTAGTTTCTCCTAGGTCCTCAAGCTGCCACCTATGTGTAATAATCCTTCACACACTACTCTAACCTCTGAAATAACCACGCAATCCTGAAGGAGATAATTCATTCTAAATGGGTGAGTTTCCTATATAGGAAATTTCTCCAACTGATATTACAATGTCCCTTCCTTTAATCTCAACTGGGTTTTTCTCTAAACTGACATGTATGAGTTATTTATGAGAGAATATTTAGCTATCTGGAGAAATCTAGTTGCATGCATGCATGCATTAACTGACTAAACTCACAATTCGTTCCTCCAACTGTTTGGAACTAATTTAACTAGACTTAACTTAGTTAACTGAGCTAACTAATTACAACTCAAATATAGCTCATCCTTATCTCCTTAATTAAGGGATAACTTCCTCAATAAAAGGGATAATTGTTGCATGTCTTCACAAAGACTTCATGCTCGATTTTCTCCAACTAATTAACTCAATATGAGTTAATTAATTATTTTTCAAACAGCTACTGAGACCAAATTCGAATTTTAATTCTCAATTTTAATTCAGGGACTAATTAAAATTTGAATCTATCCTGAAATGCTATTTATAGCAATGATATTTTTAGCATTTCTATTTTTTTCTATTTCCAACAGAGTTGGAGTATATCCTAAAATGTTATTTATAGCAATGCTATTTTTAGCATTTCTTGTTGTTATTTTCAACAGAAAGTACTAGAATTGAATTTTAGCTACATTATCATCATATCTTGGGTTCCTTGATCTCTTTTAAGGATCATGAATTTCTTCATGGGCAGCAAAAGCTTCTCTTCTTCTTATATTGTTAGACCTCCTGTTGTTGTCGTTGTTGGACCTTGGAGCACTTCTATTTTTTGAATAGTCTCAGGCATATAACCATGATTTTAGCAATTATTGGAGTCCTTGGATGTTGGAGCAGGATTTCTTGAATTAGGTTTCCCTCCTCTTTCTTTCCTCTTCTTGGCTTGGGTAAAAAAGGAAGTTGGTTCTCCTTCTTCATGCTTTGGAATTCTTCCTCTAGATATCATATTGGAATCCTCTTGAGTGCACTTTACTAATAACTCATCAAATGTGAGGATCTTGTCATTGTTGATAATAGTTTTGATAAACATTCCCAATACATAGGGAGGCCTCCAAGTGTGACCAACACCATCTCTTTATCAAGTATAATTTCACCAATGGAAAAAATTTTATCCTTAAACTTTAGATATATTAATGAAGTATGCTTGAATAATCTCACCTTTGTTCATCTTGATGTCTCTGAGTTGATTCTTCAAGGTGATGATATGGCTCAAGTTGTTGAATTCATGCATCCCAATTAGCTTATCATACATTTCCTTGGACTACTCCATCTTGGATGTATACGTGATCAAATGATCTTTCAAAGAGTCAATAATGATTTTCTTAGCTTTGATCTCACCTTTATTGTACTTGGAATTGACAATAGTAGTTGCATTTTTTGGTGGCTCGTCAACCTTACCTTCAACATATTCCATAACATCATTCTCTTCCAAATTCAAATCCAACCTAGCCCTGTAAGCATCAAAGTTGGAGGAGTTATTTAGCTTATCCTCAATCTTGAAGTACAAGGTATACATCTTGACTTATTCAAATGATCTTCAGCATCATATACTATATCTTTAAGGGGTGATTTCTTTAGTCTCCTTGGGCTTGTCTTCACCTCAGTTGTGATACCATGTTAATTTTTGATAATGTTCTATGTTGTAACAATCACTTAAACAATTTCTTCTTCCAATATCATTCACTTTTTTAATTTATTTTCAATCAACTAATAACACTAAGCAATTGTAAATAGAATAGTAAACAATATGCACAATAGAAGACAATCGATATCAATGAGAGATAGAGATTTAGGTCAAAGACCAAGGAAAAACCCACAAGGGGGAAACCCAAACAAATTCTTCTTTTATTAGATGATCAAACGATCAACAAAGATACATAGTCCAAGTACATCCTTCAAAAAGTCAAAGGTCAAAGCCTTGACTATCCAAGTCAACAATCCAATAACCAATCAATGATGAGACATAAGGTCAAATATAGTCAAAGTACTAGTCTAAAATTTTCAGCCCTATAAATGTACAGTCAACAGCAGTCAATGACAACCCTAACTAGTCAAACTCAATTCTCAATTATGTTGATAAAATTTCAGTCAACCCAACAAAGATTGTGGCCTTCTTTCCTCAGTTAAACCTAGTCAAAACATATCAAAAATCCTTCTTACGATTCGATAAAAGTCCATAGTTAACTTGCGACCAAACCCTAGCTTAGATTCGCAGTCAAAGATGGTCAAAGTGCCCAGAACAATTCATTCAACACCTCATTTAATGTGGACTTCCAAAATATATCAAAATTTGGTCAAACCAAGTCAAAGTATCCCAAGTCAACGTTGGTCAAAGATGCCCAAAACATAAAGTTAACATTGGTCAGCAAAACTCCTCTCTCTCTACTTCACACATGTGAACCTGGCTCTGCAATTGAAGCCACCAACAATGACTTGCAACTCAGCACAAAAAACATGCAGAGGTACATGGGTGGTCCATCCACACTCAAGAAAGTGCTACGCATGCTTCAGGATGAGTTGGATAGAGGTTTCATAACCATATACCCGCAAGCCATGGAGGCAAGGGTCCACTTCAACATAGATGCCATGAAACAGTACAAGTACACAATAGAGTAGTACCAAGCTTCGTATCAGTTTGTCACCAAAGATCACTGCGAGGAGGTTATCGAGTTGGTCTTCCCCCAAGACCCTGAGTGATGCTATTTGTCTTGTCAGGATGATTCGAGCCTATTTTGTCCCAGATGGGTATATGTGGAAATTGTATTATTGTAAATGTATTGTAAGTGAAATTCCAAGTGTCATTAGTGGAATGTGAACAATCACTATTGTAATGTGAAGAGTCATGAGGGTAGTCCAAGAGTCAAAGGGTAATGTGTGTGTGTGTGTGTCTATATATATATATATATATATATATATATATATATATATATACACACACACACACATATCCTAAATAAAAATATTGGATCTATCCTAACATTTCTAACTCCATTCAAATGTTGTCCCCTTTTTTTGTAAAGAAGTAATTGGATATGCTAATTTAGAAAATTCTTATATAAATATTTTGTAATAGCCTATAATTCCCATAAAATATCTTATATCAACTATGTATTTAGGTATTATCCATTCAATAATAGCTCTTATCTTTTTTGGATCCACATTAATCCCTTCCTTAGATACTACATGTCCCAAATACTGAATTTTTTCTGGTAAAATGAGCATTTTCTAAACATGGAATACAAGTCATTTTCTCTAAGTGTTTGAAGAACAACTTGTAAGTGTTTATTATGTTCTTCTTTACTCTTTGAGTAAACCAAAATGTCATCTATGAATACAATGAAAAATTTATCTAGAAAATGACTAAGCACACTATTCATCAAGCACATGAAAGTGGTTGGTGCATTAGTGAGTCCAAACAGGAATACCACAAACTCATAATGTCCATATCTTATTCTAAATGTTGTTTTGTGAATATCTTCATCCTTGATTCTAATATGATGGTATCTAGATATCAAATCATTTTTTGAGAAAAATGAAACTCCTTTTACTCGTTTAAACAAGTCATCAATTGAACAAAGGATACTTGATTTTTAATAGTCATTTTATCTAGTTGTTCATAATCTATACAAAGCCTACGAGTCCCATATTTCTTCTTAACGAAAAATACTAGTGCACCCTAAGGTGATACACTATGCCTTTTCTACTTCTTATCTAGCATCTTCTATAACTTAATTTTTAACTCCATCAACTCAAGAATGCTCACTCTATATGGGGTTTTTTATACTGGTACTACTCCAAGAATGAGATCAATGGTGAAGTCCATATGTCTTCTTGGAGGAATTATTGGTATATCTTCAGGAAATACATCCTTATATTGGTCCAATATAGGGTAGTCCTCTAAAGATGGTTTTTTTTTTTCTACTTGAAACATATTCAATTTTGACTACAACATTTCACATCCTTTTCGAGCACATTTCTTTAATTGTACGGCCAAAATTTTCCTCATAGAAATAGCTCTTGGCACTTCTTTGATTGTACAAGCCTCCCCTTCATCATTAATTCCATTAAAATACTTTTCTATGCAATTTAAAATTACTAGGTGTGGTTCCAACCAATCCATACCAAGTAGAACATCATATGACCCCAAAGGTAAAATATTCATATATAAATGAGTATTCATTCCATTTAAATTTAATAAACAATATTTTCTTATTTATGTGAATTTATTTTAGCTCATGTGACCAATTGTACTAATCAGGGCTTATTTTTCTTTTCCTTTTTAAGTCCACACTTTTCAAATGCAACAAGGAAATATAACTTAAAGTAGAAATAAGGTAAATTAGTATTGTGACATTTTACTCAAAAATTTTACCTTGGATTTCCACCATAGTAGATTGGTGATCTTCTTGTATCCCCTCCAACACCGCACTAATCCTTGGGATGTTTCAAGCAATATCATTGACTGTATATGCATCTTGCATGTTATTCATTGTTTTCTTTTTGTTTATAGGATTTTTTGGATGATCCCTATACAAATGGTTCTCGCTACGGCCCTAACACTTGAATGGAGGTCTAGTTGATTCACCAAAATTCCTATTTCATGCTCCTTCCCCTTGTCCAACTTTCTTTTCTATTTTTTTTGGTGATTTACACTTTTTCTATAGTTTCCTCTTTAATTGCTTCTAAAAGTGTTAGAAAACACATGTTTCTTAAATCGCTTTTTCTTAGTATTGAACATTTCATGTTTCTTGGCCATTCAACCTTTAGAATTATCACCCTTCTATTTGTTTTGGTTGAAACATAATTTTTTCTTCTTAATAATCTCATCCATAGTCTTTGGATTTTTAAATTCAATCCTTTCTTTGTATAAAAGGTAGTGAACTAATAAATCTTTGTATTTTTTCATTTTCTTCTTTCAAATAAGGTACGTATCTCAGTAGGGTCATGAAATTATTTACATATTCATCCATTGTAGAATGTGCCAACCTTAGTTCATGGAATTCTATAACCATTTCATCAAAATACCTTTCTTTTAGATATTTCTTTTTAAACTGTTTTTTAAACAATTTCCATGTTAGATTTTTTTCTTCTAATCCTCTTTATGCTTTTATTTTCCTCCCACCATAAGGTTGTTGTACCAATTAACTGGTATGTAGACAATGTGGCCTTCAAGTTGCTAAGATAGTTGTAGACTTCGATATACTTTGACATATTCAAAAGTCAGGCTCCCTCTCCTTCTTCAAATTCTCCATCAAAGTTTGAAGGTCTGATCTTTTTTAATTCTCCTTGCAATTGAGATGTGGTCCTTTTCTTTTTGGATATAGAAGTACTACTAACATATTTTTCTTCTTCCCTTTCAACAAACTTCACTAGAAGTTATAAAATTAGTTCCATCATTGGATTCAATTCTGAATATTTTCTTATGAGTTTCTCTAGATTTCCTATGACCTCTATTTCCTTCCAATCTTTTGAGTAAATAACCATTAATATCTTCTTTCTCCTCTTTAGTTTTGGACATTTTTTATTTATTGGCTTTTATGTAAATATGCCTTCAAGCTATGCAGGACTTATAATATTTTTGATTCATGACTGCCTATATTACTGGTTCCTCCACCCATAATTCTTATACCAGTATTATGCTCCTCACCTTCTCTAGGTGATCCTACAAAATTCTGTCCATTGTTGTCTTCAAACATTCTTCAATTTTTCCTAGCAGTTGTTTGATTATCTAATTATGATACAAATAAAGTAATGGATTCATTGTAGGACCAATAAAAAACCCACTTTTGTAACCTATAACTTTGATACCACTTGTAATTAACCACATTTATCACACCCAAAAAAAATTAATCAATATGAAATAAGCCTGAATTACTAACTTATAATTCTAAACTTAAGGTCTTTCCTTATTTGATTGTCTAATAATAATAATTCTATCTTCCATGTACATTCTCCAACTCAAGATTTAAAAGTGTAACTATTAAATATGATTGAATAATATTCCTAAATAGTTTTCGTCTCCAAGTACAATATTTTAGACATAATTATTGACTTAATAATTTTATTATCCTAATTGGATATTTATGTCCATACCTCTTACCTCTTACCTGAAAATTGTAATTGGAAAGTAGTTGGAGCTCGTGACTGAGTTGCCCACAAAGGAGAGGGCGAGAAACAATTTCTAATATTACTTTCGATCAAGTTTTTTTTTATCCTATTCAAAATCAAAGTAATCTTGGTACTTTTGGGACTAAGATAAGGTGAAACGTTGGATTCATCAGGCCTGATCACAAAGCAAGAGAGCAAGTACAAAACTCATAGCTCAAAGCAAAGTATTGAGGGACATTAAAGGCATAGGATTCAGAGCAAGGTCATTTAAGCCACAATTCCAAGAAATACCATGAGAGCAGGCCCCAAATCCACTTTGTCAAGCATTCAAATTATTTGTCATAATCGAAATGAGATAGAATTTGAGCATTGAGTGATAGTCCCAACCATCGACTCAAGGTGGAATCAGTTGGCATAGGCAAACCAAGTCTCAGTGGGGCTTAATTAAAGGTTGGTCTCATAGACGGGTTGGAGTATGGAGTGGGTCTCGACCCTAAACCAAATAAAGTATTAAACAATCATCCTAACCCCGATTAGCAATTAGTCATGCAAAAGTAAAATTGGTTATGCAATATATTATTCCTTCCTATGTTTTATTAACTAATAAATCACTTAATTTTTCTTGTTATGGTTATAATTTATATATTTATCCTTCTCCATCATTTACATTGCTTTCACAAGGTCATCTTATATATATGTATATGTTTATGTATATGTATATGTATAGATAGATAGATAGATAGATAGAAGGATATATATATATATATATATATATATATATATATATATATCTATATCATGTAGACCTCTAAATCTCAACTTCGATGTGGTATAAGTTAATATGAATATGCTTCCATATTATTCCAAAGTTATGATTTTTGTTTGTTATTGTGAGGAAATGGTACACTCATTTGTACATAGAAGAAGACACTCAAAGTGAATGAGCAGTATGTATAGAGGATACATTTTCAACTGAAACATTATGGAAGGAAAAAATCAAAATACTTTCCTAAGGTTGACCTAAGTAATCAACCCTCACAGGTGCTCCAAAGACATAAATTCACTACAACGTGGCTTTCCCTTCCATAGTCGCAAGGGTTGCTAGAAGTAAAGTTAGCACCCTGGGACCCAAAATTGCTTAAAATGCACTCAATCCCTTGACATGATGATTTGAACATTTGAGCTGTGAGCCCCAAGAATACTTAATGGCAATAGGATGGTTACTCTCATCTCATTTATGAGGAAAAATACCTCATTGATGATCCAAAGGAGGGAAGGAGGGTTCAAATTTCTATAAATGCAAGAGCGTGGAGAGCCAAAAACAAGAAGAAGTTATGCATTGCCATGCAACAAAATTAATCCAAAGCTATCTAGCATACCATTGTGAGGAGAATTCTACCATTGTAGAGAGTTTTCTTTGCTTCTTTGAGAGAGCAATAGATTTCAAAAGAGATTGAGAAGGGGCTCAAGGCTCGAATGGTCATCCCATCATGTCAGGGGATTGATTATTTTTCAAGAAAGTTCACATCTTGAGGTGTTTATTGTGCTTCTAGCGACCCTCGCGACTATTAAAGGAAAATCCATGATGTAGTGAATTTTTGTCATTGGAGCACCCATGAGGGTTGATTTTTTAATTCAACCTTAGGAAATTCTTTTGATTTTTTCCTTCCATAATGTTTCTAGTTGAAAATGTATCATTTTTACATACTACTCACTGACTCTGGGTGTTTTCTTCTTTGTACAAATGATTGTTCCAATTTCTCATAATAACAGTACTAACATGCATATGTGTCTCTATGTGATGCTACACAAAGTTTCATTTAACCTACCATTTCAACATTTTGATAAGATATCTTTAGATTGACGATGAATAGTGAATTAGGGTTTTCTTTCAGTTAATGACTACTCTAACAATCGTTTGTTTGCTCATTCAATCAACAGTTCTCTGATATGACTCTAATGCTCTACAACTAAGATTCTTTACCTTCTTACTGCTATACTTTGATGTTTAAAGTGTGAGAAATTTGTCTCTGCAATTAATATTTCTTTGAACCTTCCAGGAGAACTCATGAACTCTTAATTTCAATGGAATTTTTCTCAGACGTAATAGTTTTTTATTTCCACCATTTAAATTTTGCATATTTTTACTTGTATACCTTACCAGGGTTTGTTTCCAAGGTAATCACTCTTTTTGTTTCTATTTTTTTATAGGTATGTTCAAGGGTATTTTTCTAAATTTGTACTGGTTCCTTTTTGTTAACCTATGTCGTTGGTCATGTGAGAAATTTTGAGGTTTTTGTTCTTGTTCTGAGAATTTCTTCACTGTGAGCAAAATCACAACTTTCCACCATCTAATTTTCCGATGGTATCTCAGTTATAGTATTCATTAAATTTTTGCTAATATTAATACAATTTCAGGTTAAAATTTTCACGTTTTTAACCTCAACATTTTTGCAATTGTTTATAGGATTTTGATGAGTTATATCTCTTTCAAATAAGTCTTTGAAGCTCCAGGGTCTTCTGCCCTCAATTATTTCGAGAATGGTTCAATATTTTCCATGTATATATATATATATATATATATATATATATATATCTTTCTTTATGCATCATTATATGTGTTATTTTATTAGCCATAAGTAACATGTACTCATACATGTTACTTACGTTTATACATGTACTCGTTTATCTCTTTTTGTGATACAGGTAAATGACTAAGAATTATGTATCTTGGGTTCTTTTCAGGTAAAATTTCCTTCAACTCTTTCTCCAATTTTCATAATTTCTCTGTAATTCTTTTATGATTTACCTATTCATATGTATGCACATATTCTAATATTTATTTACAAGTATTAGCATTTCTTAAAGAGTTTTTGAAAGTTTCTATCATACTAAGGAATTTAAAAAAAAAATCTCCACTTATGGAAGTCTCAACTGTCATTTACTAGGTCAGGTGGCTCGAACCTTTGTTCTCATCTTCTGCTTGAGCATAGTTGTTGTTTTCAAGAGCGAGAACCAGGGTTTTCAATTATGATTATATTTTAGTTTAAACTTGTTTTTTTATTACTTCTTGTCAAGAATTATGTAATATATAGGCTTTAAGCCTACATTGTATTGGGGTTTATGGGAAAACTATATCCCATGTTCTTTTAAGAAATAAATAAATAAATATAATATATATATATATATATATATATATATATATATATATATATCTTCAGGTCATTTATGACCCCTACTTGTATTTCTTTTAACAATGACTTCTATGTCATTAAGTTGTGACATGATATTGAGATTTTTATAAGAAATTATTTCCAAATATATCTCTCTCTCTCTCTTATGTCATAAATATATCTTTGAAAGGCTTTACTATTTATGCTTAAATACTTCTTTTCAGTTATGTATTTTTCTACTCATAATTTCTCTAGATAATTTATTATTGTATTCAAATATTATCTTCTAAGAAATTGTACATGTATATTTTATATCTATAATAGGTCTTTATATGACCATTACTTATGGCAAAAATACCATAGTGTATTTGTACATATATGTATTTATATCTACATATTTATATATTTGTCCATATATAAATAAATATCCCCCTCTTGTCTTAATTCCATTTTTTAGAATAATAATTTCTTGTAACCAATTACTCTTATGTTTTTCAATATTATTTACTCTTACACTGACAAGGTAAAAACATAAAACTTATCTTATACAAATAGTTGAACCAACTTAATAACATATACTTGTATTTTCACATATGAAACATAAAATGAATCCTAAACTGGACTAGCTTCATTCAAATGCATTCCTTCATTTACATACAGTTCATTATACTTCTATATACTAAATATATAATACAAAAAATGATTTTTCTTTTAAACTAGATACTCTTTAATACTTTTGCACAAATATTTATGGCATGCATCAATACATATAAAATGGAAACATATAAATGAACAATAGAACATATTATTGTTTCACATCATTAAGAAAAGTATCCACCAGATAGAAGTTTAGGGTACTGACTTGATAATTATAAGTATGGAACTAATACAGGAGCTCACTATCTCCTCCCAACCAATGGCACTTTTTCCTAAAAAGCATCCCCTCGAGTACAGTTTTGCAAGTTCTTTTTTTCTTTTATTTTCCTTTTATTTTTCTCTTCCTCAGTTTAACAATGCCTACTATTTTCTCAACAAGAAGACAAACTCAATTTCCCCTTACCAATCATTTGGTAGTTGGTAAATACCACCACCTTACCCCATAAGTGGCAGGTAGTTACTAGATCATTTATGAGCTCTACTTCCCACTTCCAAAGACAATGTTATTCTATATTTTAGGGAAGTTATGGATCAACCATATCCATAATCATAATTAATTTAATCATTCAGATTAGATGCCTAGGACTTAATAAATGGGTAATTAATAACCAACATTAACTTGCAACCTTTATCTCTTTCAGCCAGATGCAGCTTCTATACTAATTTCCAGACTCTTTATTTTTATTAACAACATAATAAATACAAAATTTGCATTCAACCTTTATCAATTTATCACATTAATAAACTATTTCCAAATAAGTATTTTAAAGTTAAGGCACAATAACACTTAACCACATATATACAAATTTCAAACAAAATCTTCAAGTCAAGGGATATCACATATAGTTACTTTACCTATGATGATGATCTCACTTGATTTAAAGAGTATGTTTCATATATTTTCTCCTAGGTATAGATGTTGCCTCTTGACGAATTAATCAATACTTCTCCAGTACTTCAAAGTAGACATCCAACCCCACTTGATGACACTTTAGGGAATTATTTCCAGGATGTTTACCACTTAGAGAAGATAATTAGGATGGATCTAATATTGATGATTACTGCCTCCTCACTAATTATCGAGACCAAGACATTTCCAAGAAACTAGATGTACCTCAAAGAGCATAGGATGTCCCTAAGATGGAATTGCACCTTCTTGATAAAAATTTCCCTATTCATGGACCAATTTGATGATGATGATGCCTCGAGATCCTTTGGAAGGGATGGTACACCTTTTTTTATGATGACATCATGTCGTAGGCTTGTGGCATCACCCTCATGAGTCCTAGAGTCATGACGTGGGGCCTTATTTATGATGACATGATGATGAGGAGGGTTTTTCTTGGTGATGAACATTTATTGATGAGCAGTGGCTACGATTCTAGAGCACTCTTTTGACCCATCCTTAGCACCTTTTTGATGGATATATTCACCATTGGAGGATGATATCACCCTTGGATAGATTTTTTCTTGAAAGTGTGGGACAAAATGAGGCCTTTTGTTACGTTTTATCATTTATAGACATATCTTTTGGGTCGACCTATGACCTACTTAACCTGTAAATACTTAAAATATTATTTTGAGGGATTTAGTCTAATTTCTCACTAATTTGACTTTTTTTACCTCATATAGATAGAGATATGTCAATATAGAAGGATCATTTTCACACGCACCCATCATATCTCTTGTGAGAGAGTGCACAATAGTTCTCTTGGATGCAATGAATCACTAAAGGATAGCAAATTTTCTTGGAGAGGGTAAAATTGCTAGGAGGATTTTTTCTTAGATTAATGAAGTGATCCTATGGTGAATTTTGTTATTTTATTGTGATTATTTTCTTCCTTTTTGATATGTTGTAGAATTAGTTTTCTAGGAATTTATTATGATGTGTTTAGTATTTTTATGGCTCTGAAATATCCTTTGCAATATATTTCACCTAGTATCCATCAAGGAAAATTAGAATAATAATCCTTGACCTTAAATCTCCAATTGATTGAAAATATATAGGGTTTGATGGAGAGGCTTGCTCTCTCTTACTCACTCAAACCAAGGACTTCCACCATTGACCTCAAACTTTTTTTGAATCCACAAGCTCAAGATTGATAAGGCACTAGTCCTTGTGTGTCCATCTTTAAAAGATATACATATTATTGTTCTTTTCATGGTATACTAAGGTTAGGTTACAACCAAATCTACATTTAATAACATAAAAACACCTTTGCACTATCTCTATCTCTCTCCCTACCAAAATGTTCACAAGATTCTCTTGGCACACCTTTCTCTCACAATCTCCACGCACAAACTTGTTCTTCCTATTGCTTTGTCTCACCAAAACAATGATTAAACTTATGCCTTCATTCCTCCTTTTAAAGGAAATTTGAATGGCTAAAATTAGTGAGTTTTCTAATTAAGGAATGATTTATTTTAGGCCTTCTTCTAATTGCATGCACCATCTATTTAATTTAGATGATTTTACAACTGAGAGTACAATGTCCCTAAACTCCAATCTCAATTTGGTATTTCTCTTATCTGACATGCATGAGTTAATTATGAGTGGATCTTCAGTTCACTGGTTGAGTAGTGTTGGTTACACCCCACTACTACAAGTTACACCCCACTATTGGATCTCCCACTAATTCCTCCATAAGTTGGAACTAGTTTAACTGAATTTAACTTAGTTAAACTAAATTAAATAATTACAACTCAAAAGATCTCAACCTGGGCCCCTAAAATTTAGGAACCACTCTACATGACTCTAAATCAAATTAACTGAGCCAACTAAATCAAATTAACTTAGTTAAATATTACAAGTTTCTATGAGAATTAGAATTAGAATTTAATTCCTAAATTAATTCATGGACAAAATAAATTAGGATTTTTCTTCATGTTATTTTTAACGTTTCTTGTTGCTATTTTCAACACTTCCTCTCAACAAGAAAGGAATCCAAATCTATCTTGATATGGCACCTTTGGAATGTTCTGCATGAAACTCTTGTCACTATTGTTGTTGCTACTTCAAAATCTACAACCAAAAATCATCTAAACAAAATACACTGAATCAATTATGTCTGCAACTGTCTATCGGGAAAATTGTGTTGCTACTAACTCTGCTACTGAGCCTCCTACTCTGTTGTCAAATCTACTATGCACTCCTCAGTATCTGACTGACATTGATCCTCCTGCTATTGAATATTGTGGGCCCCTGTAGCAAGGTAATGATCCATGATACAAACACACCTCAATGGAGCCTGTCCAAATTTCTATAACTCTTGGGAATATTGCTTCACATCACCCCACCTCACACTACGATGTATGGTTTCATGTGCTTCCTCTACCCACTTAGCTCGAAATTTCCCCCTATTGGAGCTCTTTGCTTGAGTGGATGTCTCCACTTGATCTCCTCTCTACTTCTCCAATTGTGGCTACTCCACAACTTGCTGAGGTTGCTTCTAAGGCTGCATCTTAAGAGGTAATTCATGCTCCCTCTCAACCACAAAGTCTCTAACCTTTGCCTTGCTCCTCAAGGCTTTACATGAATCTTTTACCTTAAGTGCATATTGGTTCTTGACCCGCACACCGATCTACTTCACTTGTCCCATTACGATGTGTCTAAGGAAAACCTTTCCTCTGCTAAATATCACATCATAGCCACGGTCTTCCAATACCGCGACGAAAGCAAGATTCTTCTTTAGTCCTAGAACATACATCACATCTATGAGTCTGAGAGGGGATCCAGACTCCCTCTAAAAGGTAATAGCACTGATACCAGATACGCTATACCTCCCATCATCTCCAAACTCTATGTTCTGCTTGAGGTCTTTCTCCTCCAAGGCACTGAAGAGATATTTATTCCCATCATATGAAATGAGGCACCATGGTCAAGATACCACATGCTTCCCATTACATTTCTTGTCATGCATGCATTGAGAGTGAAATCAAGTTTGAATTGTGAAGTTAGAGCTTCAGTTGTTGTTGCTACTGCAGGCTCCTTCTTGCTTGCTTTCTTCTATGGGAATTTCGTGGCATAGTTCCCAAGCTCATGATAGTGAAAACACTTGATGTTCGACAAGTCCTTCTTGCCACCCTCCTTTCCTTGGGACTTCTTTCCCTTGGATTTATTCTATTTTCTGACTAATGAAAGTTCCTCTTCCATTTCTTTGGATGAGATCTCATCTCTTGTGTTATGTTGAATCTCTTCTTGCACCAAGTTGGACCATAAACACTCCCATTTTGGTAGCTTCTCCCTCCCATTAAATGAGTCCTGGTAACTGTGCCATCTCTTAGGAAGGCCTATAAGTGTTAGGCTCACCATATCATCTTCAACAACTGTAATAGTGTTAAAGAGAGATTCCATACATGCTGGCAAAATTTTATGCTAGTGGAAAAACCTGTGAACAATTTACGAAACCAACGTTTCGGACTAGCTAGGTGAGTCCATCATCAGGGCAAATTTTCCCTGATGATGGACTCACCTAGCTAGTCCAAAACATTGGTTTCATAAATTGTTCACAGGTTTTTCCACTAGCATAAAAAAAAACTATAATAGTGACACTTCCAAGCTCATCCTGACATTGGGTGAACTTGGTCAAGTACTTCAGTATTGTGTCTCCCTCCTCCATCTTGATTTTTCTCAGCTTATCCTTCAGCTCCAGCTTCCTATCGTCACTATTGTTTTGAAACATGTATGTTAATGCCTTCCACATTGCAAATAGAATCTCCTTACCATGGAGGTTTGAGACAATATGATCTCAAACTCCTTCTAGGATAATCCTTCTCGTCTTTGCCACACACTTTCTCCACTCTGCCAGATCTTGTGCATAAGATGGCTTAGAAATATCTTTGTCTATGAATTCCTTAAGCCCATTGTCTTCCAACACTACCTCCATCCTGTCGTTGCAAGAAATATAGCTAAAAATACCCTCAAGTCCATATTCAAGTCTCAATTCGTAGAATGACATCTTGTTGGCTCTGAAGTATGATACTGCAAATTCGATTTCTCGTACAAAATACAAACTCATATTCTCCTCTTTTATAGTGATTTCAGCTTCGATACTATGTATAAATTCCTTGTAGATTCAAAATGAGAATTGTAATATGCTAAAACAATTGTCTTGAATCTACTCTACTCATCAATAAAAACAATAAACAATCGATAAAATCATGCATGAAATCCAATCTCAATTGGGTCTTTCTTTGATCTGACATGCATGAGTTAATTATGAGTGAATCTTTAGTTTACTAGTTTAGCAATGTTGGTTACACCCCACTACTATAGGTTACAACCCACTATTGGATCTCCCACTAATTCCTCCATCAATTGGAACTAGTTTAACTGAATTTAACTCAGTTAGACTAAATTAAATAATTACAACTCAAAAAATCTTAACCTTGGACCCTAAAATTTAGGAACCACTCTACATGACTCTAGATAGACTCCCAACTCGAATTAATTGAGCCAACTAATTCAAATTAGCTTTGTTAATTATTACAAGTTGCTATGAGAATTTTCAACAAAAATTTTATGTTACAAATATTGTATGCAAGCTTTGTGGTTGAGACGAAATGTTCAGCATGTCCTTTAGAGATGTCCTTTTGTAAAGGCCTTTGGGTCATGGTTTCATGTTGAATTTAACATTTTTTTCATTTCTTTGCTTTCTTGGAAAGGCCCTCTCAGTAAAGTAACTTGGATGATTTAATGAAATTTTACATTTTCATTGTGCATAGTTTAGTTGCCTTCTATAGGAATTTTGTGAAAATTTAGGCCTAGGTGTGAGGCTACTTTTGAAGAAGAACAATCCCCTTCTAGCTTAGGGGAATCATGGGTTTTTAAGTAGGTATTTTCTTTGCTTGTAAAAGTCAAATTCAATTTTAGATATTGAATCCTTACCTATTAGGTAGAAGCTCATATATAAACCTTTATATATTCTTTAAGAAGGGAATTTCCTTGTAATCCCCTTTGTTATATTAATGGAGACACATTGTTCCGTGAAGTAATATATATATATATATATATATATATATATATATATATATATATATATATATATATATATATATATATATATATATATATATATATATATATATATATATATATATATATATATATATTCTTTTCTCACATAAATCAAATAATCAAGAAAAGGAAAAGCCATTTTCTAAAATTACATTACAATGTATTGTCAAAATCACTCTAGATTAGATTGATTGTAAAAAGTTAAAACCAAAATTATTTTCATTTGGAAAATTAATGGGAGCATCCATTAAAGATATTGATTAAAAGATATTGATTTGCAACTTGCGATAAAAATCAAACATTCTAAACTTGAGTTTGAGATTAATAGAAAAACTTCTTGAGATGAACCCATAATAGTCCTAATCATGAAAAATATCCAATCATACAACTTATCAATATTCACATTATTTTGCACCATTATAATACTATCTTTATATTCCAAATAATAAAAATTCCAATAACACTTATTTCCATTATATTTGGAATTATAATCCGAAAATATATGTTCAAGTGTCAGATCAACAAATAATTCCACTAAAAGTCCACCTAGATTGGATTGATGCCTCTATAATTCATATGTATTATTTTGAGCTTTGATGACTTTTTCATTTCATTTCATTTTATGCTCAGGACAAAGACTTTTTAAAGGGAAGGGCATGTAATATACTTAATTTCTATTGTTTACATTAATAATTATTATGCATAGTCATGTCTCTTATGTCCAATTGTACGCAGGGGCCCCCTTTTTCTGAAGCTTGCAACAACAACACAGGCTGACTGGCCTTTTCTTCCTTTGTGTTTACTTATTCACCCATACATGAACCCATACACGAACCTACTTGGATATTTCACACTCTAACGGCCTTTCTCTGTGGCTTCCTTCACCTTTTATGGCCTTGGTGTCCCTTCTATCCTTTGGCGAACTTCTGGTTTGAATAACAAAAATACTGCCTTAACAGACATTTTTGAATAATTTCGAAGTTTTAGTACTCAAAATATGTGGAAAATTCTCACTCTTTATTGATAAAAAATCCAGATTACAGAAAGTTGTAATACAGACTCTGTTGTTCTTTCCTAAGATCGATTGTGATGGCATTTACCAGTGTTTGCTTCATAATAAACATGATAGCTTCTGGAGGCTACCTGGCCAATTCACAGACTCAGTCTCTTGAACAAAATACACAAATACCTATAGATCTAGCCACTTTAGGTTCTTATCAATGTTGAGCACACTGATATGCAAGCTTCTCAAATCCAACTTAAATATACTAATTTCAATTTCGTGATGCAAGTATATCAGGGTATCAGCCCGCAGATGCAGAGTAGGAAATAAATCAGACCCTTTCAACTCAAAAGCATCTGAGACCCTAAGACTCTCCACCCCCCCCCCCCCATGAATGAGCCTTACTCTCTATTTATAGTAAAAGAGAGGGGACAAACATTCTTGTAGGACATGTGACAAGGGAATGGAATCATTGCTTTCGGGTAACACCGAGGTGACATCCGCACAAGGATTCCAAGTCCAAAAAAGACATATAGGGACCATGATTTAAACAAAACATAGTGGATACTTTTTCGTATAGAAAGCCCAAGTGAAAACTGAAAAGACTACACAGAGGATACTTTTTACCAGAAAGTCCTCGGGAAAACTGGTCACAATAAACCCGTGACTAGGTATTATATACAGTGTGGATACTTTTAGGTGGAGTCCACGAGAACCATTTTATGATGGATTTTCAAGAATAGTAATACCAGGAAATCGGTATTTTTTATATAAATGTTCATCCCATGCTTTAGTATAAATTCTTCTGACTATCATGGGTTTGTTTAATACAATTTGATGTTTAATCTTAGTCATGACCAACCATTCATAATGACTCGTCATATATTGGTGTAGAATTTGACTTTCCATGAGTTGGAGTTCATTAAAAGTTTTGCAAGGAGTATGAAAGCACTCTAGAATATTATTTTCTTCACACCAGTTACAATGTTGTTGATAATATGATTCATAATAGATGGGATCAATGGTTGTTTTTTTGATGTCGTAATCATTCCACCAGTCTTGTACCCATTCACACTTTTGATTCTGTTGCATGATCCAAGTCGAACCAAACTTAAGTTTTGTATAATGGGTTTCGTTTTTCCCATCTACATTTAACAGATCCCACTAGAGTTTTTTTATATCCTGCAAAATTTTAAATAGTTTCAGGAAAATTAAGATTTGGATCCCCTCCTGGCCACTGGGCAAAAAAAATTCTATGCATCCATGCATGATTTTTGGTTCTATTTATACAAAAATATTTGTGATAGACTCTGCGTCTGTCACCTCCTTCAGACCATATCATGGTGATATCATGGAAGTCACTTCTTAGTGCTTCTTCTGCTTGATGAGTTGTTGTCATGCTTCTGGAATATACCATGTCATGAATCCATCTACTTCCTTTGGGATACACCTTTCTTTCAAGAACTAGGTGTAGAATATTGTGTGATTTTGCAAATTGGCATCTAGAACTTTAGTGTTTCTAAGTTGCTAGGTTGGTTTCCACTGGTCATAGTATTCCTACCAACTCTTATCTTCAGGAATAGACCTAAGGATTTCCTTTTGCTAACTAGGGTCTCATTCTGTTACAATTACCATTATATGCTCTGGTTGTTGTATATGCTCTCTGCTAAGAAAATCCGGTCGATAATTTTTAGACCCTTTAATGTGTTCTACATCAAAGTAAAAATTTGCAAATAAGGCTTGCCATCTGGTGAACTTTGCTTCATCGGGATTTTGGATATCTTTTGTTAAAACTTTCTTCAAAGCAGATGCATCAAATCTTAATAAGAATTTTTTATTGACCAAATGGATTTCAAATTTTTCAATATAATTCTAGGCAGCATTTACCTCCCTTTCAATGACAGAGTAATTTTTTTTTTGTTGGGTTCCATGTTCCAGAGGCAAATTGGATTATTTGTTCTTCATCGTCCTTTCTTTGCTTGAGTATTCCTCCCCATCCTAAATCCTTGGCATCTAATTCAACAATTTTAGGAGAACTATTATCAGCGACATACAGAATTGGAAGAGATTTTACCTTGGCCTTTATATTTTTTACAACATTTGTATGAGCACTATTCCACGATGGAGGATTCTTTCTCAATCTCTAGTTCAAAATATTTCTGTCTTTTGCACAATCCCGATAAAAATTGCTAACATAATTTAGGCATCCCATAAATCTCTAAAGCCGAGTTTTATCTATAATAACATCAGGAAATTTTTCTGCAAATTCAAGAGCATGTTTTTGGAGAGATATCTGGCCATTCTAGATTGTGTGACCCAGGAACTTGATAAAAGTTTGGAATAGTTCAATCTTATTATTACTCAACACAAGACCATTTCTTTTGACCACTTGTAGGAAGGTTTGTACATGTTTGAAGTGATCATGAACATTCTTAGGAAATATAAGAATATCATCTATATACACCATTAACCAATCAAAATAAGGCTTAAAAATTGAGTCCATTACTTTCTGAAACTTTGAAGGAGCGTGTTTTAGACCGAATGGCATAACATTCCATTCGTAATGTCCTCCAGGAATACTGAAAGTAGTTTTGAATTTATCTTTTTCTGCAATAGCTACTTGCCAGAATCCTAATTTGAGATCAAACTTTGAAAATATTTTTGCTCCAGTGATTCTGGTTAGCAACTCACCCTTGTGAGGTATTGGATAGGTATTATCAGCTAAAATAGAGTTTAGAGGTTTGTAATTTATGACTAATCTTGGGATACCTTTAATCTATTCAGATCTTTTTATTCACATAGTATTTGTAATAGTTCCATGGATTGTCAAATTCTCTTATCAATTTTCTATCCAATAGTTGTTTGATCTCTTTTTCGCAGAGATCTCTGTATTCCTTGTTCATAGGTATAGCTCTGCTTTTGCAAGGCCTACCTTCATATCCTAGTTTGTATGGCAGATCAATATTGTGTTTCTTATTACTGACAGTGGAAGTTTTTAACTGTTCTCCTATTTGGATGGTAGATTTCAAATCTTTTAATTCGATCAGCTTCATTTCAGCTTTGTCTAATTCTTTCATAGCCTAAACCATTGTAGATACTCTTGGATTTGAAATATATGGCATTTCAATATGTTTTTGACATCCATCAGAATTGGGTACAGTAATAAAGTATCCAGCTCTATTTTATTTTAGTCTGACTAAACCATGTGGTTCCACAGCTGCAAGAAAGAAATTTCCTAATATACAATCAACAAGAATGTCTGCTACTGCAAACTTTAGTTTTATGCAATGTTGGTCAAACCATATGGCAGCTTTGGGTACTTCATACCTAAGAGTTTTATCTCCCAAACTTACTACTTTTCTAGTAGCTGCAACCCAAAATTTGGTTGGAATTACCTTTGTCTTGAAAATATTGATATCTGCACCTGAATCAATTAAAGTTGTTAGAGAAAACATTTCTCCTTTAATACAGACGTTTATGAGGACATGATGTTGTTGGTATTCAATTGCTAGTATCCTCATTTCCCTGAAACCTACTATAGGATCTCTTTTTCCTTCAATTATTTCAACTTGAGACTTAGTAGATTTTGGTGTAGAATGTAGAGTGTATGCATTTGTGCATGCAGATGTATTTTGTGTCAAAGGCTGCTTTCCTTTTTCTAACTGAACTATTTGATGCTTAAGAGTAGATATTTCTGTTTTGAGATTATGGATTTCTCAACTTACCTCCCCCAAAGTGAGTGTGTGAACTTTAGATAGCAATTGGTCACACTGGAAGGCTTTAGTGTTCTGCTCATAGGAGGCATATACAAAGAGAGAGTTTTTGGCAGATCCTTTGCTGGAGTTGGAGGAATGAAATTGATTTTAAAAAAATCCAGGAGGTTGTCTTTCATTTCTCCTTCTTCCATGGCACGAATTTGTGACAGAATTTTTAGTTCTTCTTCATCAACAGTCTAAGCCATCAGTGTTTTTTCTTTTTGATAATTCTGTTCTTCAGAAGTATTATTGGAGCAATCAGAATTAGTAGAATAATTGCAATTACAATCATCTTAATCAGAACAGAAACATTGTTGCATATGAGTATTTAATTCTTCTATTGATGAATCAGAAGAAAAGGAATTGTAAGAATCAGAGGATGATTCTTCAAGCTGTTGTTGTTGAATCTGTTCACGAATCACAACATTTAGACAATGATCAGTTTTGTGATTCCTAGACCCACATCTCATGCATAACATTCGGGTCTCTATTTTAACAGCCTTATTTTGTTTATTCTGAGGCATGGATTTCCTACCTCTATTTTTTCGAGATTCTTCACCAACTGGGCACTTATTAGAAGTGTGACCTGTTTTTCCACATAACCAACAGGTTAGTTTATTCCATCTATCTTGTTTGTGAGAATGGAGATGGATGTCGAATGGCTTGTAGTAATTTGTTTTAGGGATATATTTGTAGTATCCCTTTCTATGTGCATAGGTGACCCTTCTTTTCCTGTTGGTTGGTTTATTTCTGAATTGTTTGTTAGCTTTCTTTGCCTTTCTTTTGTCTTTCCTTCTTTTGACAAGAAGATCTTCAATATTTATACCGTATTTGTTGCAGATTGACTTACTGTCAAGAAATCTGGAAAGCTTTTCTAAATATTTGTTAACTTTAGAACTCCTGCATAGACCAACCAATCTTTTGGTAATAATGGAGTATATTTCTCCCCAGGTATATGATTCAAAGGGCAATTGGAAAGCGTCTTGTAGACATAATAAGTCTAAAAATCTAAATAGAAGGGCCACTAGACATACCTGTTTCCATAGGAGATTTTTGGAATCTTTTACCTCATAGATGCGCAGCATCCAATCTCTATGGAAATCTTCATACTGAGATATTTATTGCACTTAAGGTTCATCAAAATCATTTCGTGTTTATCTGCTATTTCTGTGTCATAACCACACTAGTGTTCTTGAATCATGGAGGTGAGAGCTCTAATCATATTGTTCTGAGGTGTCCCATCAGCGTTATGAATTATGTCTCTGCTTTCATCCTTTAAAAGTTCACTTTCCATCTTTGTCATTAAATCTAGAGATGTTTCAGTTTCCCACCATCTTAAAAGAGTACCAGCAAAACATTGGATAAGAGTTTTACAAGATTCTATTTCATTTTTCCCTCTTAGGCACATAAGCTTGTATTCTGCAAACATCATATCAATCATTTGTCTTATCTCACCTGTACTTAGATTGTCAATATTCCATTCTCGATGGGAGTCTAGAAAGAAAGTATGAGTCACTGGAAGTTTTACTTTTCCACTAAGATCAGGTGCAGAGTATCTGGTAAACTGGCTTTCGAGGGGCTCATAGATGGGGAATATTTGAGATTCTGAATCTTTTTCAAGTTCTTTGAATAAAGAGGCAATGGAAATTTTTTCTGAGGACTCTTCCTGAGAAGGTTGGACATCTTCTCTAGGCAATAAATGGGGAAATATGTCCACTGGCTTGATAGGATTCTGAATATGTATATTTCTTTTATGCAAGAATGAAGCAGGAACAGACTTGTCAGCTTTGGATATACTCATGTTTGTAAATTTCTCAAATAAATATGTTATGAGTCGTTTAGTAGAACATATTTCTTGTATAACCTTTTCTTCTACTTTGTCAAGTTTGTTTAAGGACTCTCTTGCATAGCCTTTCAGAACAGAGGAAGAAAATTGAATATCATTCAAACAATTATTTACTCTATTGACTAAAACCTATAAACTGTTATATTGTTCCTTCGCAATAGATGCTTTAACATATTTAATTTCCAATCCTTTAATTGCAGTATTAGTCCAGTTCAATTGTTTGCTAGCTTTTTGGATTCTGCCATAAATACCTAAAGCATTGTCATCATTTAAAACGAGAGGAATAGCTTTTGCTGAGTTTTGGGCTTCTCTAAGAATGATTCCTTTGTAAGGAGGAAATGTCGATGAGGTTTCAATCTTACTACCACCTAAAGCGGACCAAGAGTGCTAAGTTGAAGAAGATACAGTGTCAGCCATCAAAACATTCTCAGGATGTTTCTTATTTTTCCAGACATAAAAGGATATCCAAGATTGAGATTTATCCATGAATTTTTTCCATTCTTGAGATATTCTAAGTTTTCTTCACTGGAGTGAGTAAGGCCAAAAGATTCAGCCTCTGGATGGGTATAAATATCCCAGTTTAACATTTCCTTCATCCAGTGGGCATCCACTCTGTGTTTCTTACAACCATCCATCAAGGTGAAGAATTTGTGCATCTCTAGGACTAATGGCTTTTTGTAGTCTTCTGGTAAAATACCAACTCTAGATTCTGGGATTAAATCATTCATTTGTTCCAAATAGCCTAAACCATATCTTGGCTTTGGAGGCTTCATCTGGCTAAACATTTCTGTTAGCCTGGGATCTTCTTTTTCTAAAGATGGTAACAAATGCATCATCAAAACATGATCAGATTCAAGTGGGAAGGGGATATCTGAACAATTTGGGTTTGGACAAGGATTTATAGATGTAGAAGCTGGGGCTTCTCCTGTCCTGGGATGATGGTTGGCATGAATGACAAATTTTGCAAGTTGACTCAAATTTACAAGTATTTTGCACTCAGGGCAAATAACTTCAATAGAGGAAAAGTTAACAATTTGGGCAAACTCAAACAAAGAAATATGTTTACAGGGATTTGAAACAAGACTAGAACAAGCAGTGTCAACTTCAAGGGGATCTTTATACAAAGGGGAACTTCTACAAGCTTGATCAATTCTTCTTTTGTCTATAGTAGATCTTCGGGGAAAAGACAAAATAGCAGAGGACTGTTCTTTGCAGATATTTGCAGAAGTAATATTTCTCATACTCAGAGGTTTGGGAGTTGATACAACCCAGTGTTTAGGGAAAGTGAGGTCTTCCCATCTGATAGTTTGATGTTCTACTTTCTGATTTTTTTAATCAATTAGAACCACAAAACTTGATTTTGATTCTTTGTTGGGTGCATGGAGGACTGCAGGATAGAGAGCATTGGTATAGCGAAAGCATCCTCTAGTCTGAATGGCAATGTTATGTCTTTTCTTTGACATATCAAATCCATTTGTCTAGATCTGTAGTTGGAGAATATTATCAATTGTTTCGTCAAAACATATGCTGAAAAGTATGTGATAAGTCTTCTTCTCTCCATCTCATAGTAATAATTAGATTTTACATTTAATGTAGTTACTTTTGTCCTTTGGACTATATGACCTTGTACCTTCACCTATGAACTTGTACCTTCACAACGTGACAACCATAAGGTGCATTATATTAAAACATTGCCCTAGTGACATTAGATATATCTTTAGTTTGTTCTCATTTCATTTTATCACTAAAAGATTTTCCATTTTTTTTTGTCACTATTAGATTTTCCTCCTATTAGATTTTCTTTTGATTCTATTCCAAATCAGTAAAATGCAATTTACATTAACCAGTATAATATTGTTAGAATTCATTTGAACCTTTGGATTTACTAGATGATGATTAATCATCATTTCCTTTAAAGCTTTCCAGCCCAAATGAATAAGATTGTAACTTATACTTATTCAAACATTAATGGGGCTCTAATTTGACATGTATTATATTCCCTTTGATTTTATCTCCATTGGATATTTATGCCTTTGTTTCAACTTATTCTATTTGGGTGCCTTATATTGGATACATATTTTGTTTGGATGTGTCTTTTGTTTGTACTCATTTTAATTGATAAGATATTTTGCAATATGTTGTCTCTTCATTTTTTTCTTCATATTAGATTTGTGAATCAGTGAAATGCATTTGACATTAATTTCATAGAAATCATTGTGAATTTTTGGATTTGTTAGGGTTGACTATGACGATTATTAATCACTACCTTTTATGCTTCTAACCCAAATGAATAGTATTGTAACTTCTCTTTGTCTATACCTTATAGGGGTTGGTTGATTGTGGACAAGTATTATATTCCTTTATTGATTTTCTCTCTGCTCGATGTCCTTTTTTTCAAATTTTCAATTTGAATGTGTTTAGGTGACTTAAATGATTTGAAATGGGAAATAGAACAGGTATTAGGAATGCCACTTTCAAAGTCTTAGGAATTGAAGAAGCCCCAAGTACATATATTACTAAATTTCTCTGGTATAAATAAATATTAGGGAATATATTTGTAATTTTTATTTTTTTTGTTATTTGTTTTGGTATTTCTTGTTAGGTCCTATATTCTTTGAGAAAACTAAAAGTATCATTTATTCGGGTTAGAAATGACCTAAAATAATTTATAGAAGTTTTTGTATAGGAAATGATTAAGAATGTTTCCAAAATCAATTGTTAAGCTTTATTAGTTTCTACCAACACATGGAGTATAGAAATCAATTTTCAGTCAAATTACTTTGATTCTGGTTTCTAACAAAAACTATCTAATGTTTGAGGAATTTAGACTTCTGTGATCCATAATATTGTTAGATAATCTTCGGCAAAATCACATAACCAATCTTTTGTCGACGCGTTTCGAACCAACCAGTGTGGTTCATCGTCAGGACAAGTTGAAGAACCAATCCAGCTTAGCGTGATTAAATAGAGCGTGCAGAGACTCCAACAGCTATAATGCTAACGGCTAATTCTGACCTAATGATCTTGGTCAAATTACTAAAATAGTCAATTAATATTTCTCGAAAAAGCTAAAATTAGGTAAATAAAGGAATCCATTTGGTAAATTTAAAGTAATTAGGTATATTATTATTATTATCCCAAATATTAAGAGAATAAATATTTTAATTATGATGGTCATTATATCCCATAATATATCTTAATTAATCTATATTTAATTATTATTTTAAGAATTTAGTTATACTAGATAGTTGTGTGATAATTATTTAATGGTCTTTGGTAAGTAAGATCTATATCATATTTATTATTTAAATAGATTGGTCCATTAATTTAATAAGTTATATAAATTAATATAAGTTTATTAAATAATCTAAATCTTCTTAATAATTAATAGATCTAAACAGATTGTTAAACAATTATTATTCCTAGAATTTAGTTATATCAGGTAAATATTATAACTAATATTATGGTAAATCATAATTAACCTTTAAACCTAACGGTCAATAATCCATATTATTTATTCCATAGGTAAATATATTATTACTCATAATCTAGGGTTGATATGTTTATTACTATAACTAATATAATTGGTATATCATAATTTATCCTTTAAACTTAAAGGTTAAAAAAAATAAAAAAAAATAAAAAATTATTCCAAATTCATTAAGGTTAACTATGTCATTATTATTTATTATTATTATTTATAAGGTTTAAAACGTGTTTTTTAGAAATAATAATGACATAGTTAACCTTAATGAATTTGGAATAATTTTTTTTTTTAACCTTTAAGTTTAAAGGATAAATTATGATATACCAATTATATTAGTTATAGTAATAAACATATCAACCCTAGATTATGAGTAATAATATATTTGCCTATGGAATAAATAATATGGATTATTAACCGTTAGGTTTAAAGGTTAATTATGATTTACCATAATATTAGTTATAATATTTACCTGATATAACTAAATTCTAGGAATAATAATTGTTTAACAATCTGTTTAGATCTATTAATTATTAAGAAGATTTAGATTATTTAATAAACTTATATTAATTTATATAACTTATTAAATTAATGGACCAATCTATTTAAATAATAAATATGATATAGATCTTACTTACCAAAGACCATTAAATAATTATCACACAACTATCTAGTATAACTAAATTCTTAAAATAATAATTAAATATAGATTAATTAAGATATATTATGGGATATAATGACCATCATAATTAAAATATTTATTCTCTTAATATTTGGGATAATAATAATAATATACCTAATTGCTTTAAATTTACCAAATGGATTCCTTTATTTACCTAATTTTAGCTTTTTCGAGAAATATTAATTGACTATTTTAGTAATTTGACCAAGATCATTAGGTCAAGATTAGCCGTTAGCATTATAGCTGTTGGAGTCTCTGCACGCTCTATTTAATCACGCTAAGCTGGATTGGTTCTTCAACTTGTCCTGACGATGAACCACACTGGTTGGTTCGAAACGCGTCGACAAAAGATTGGTTATGTGATTTTGCCGAAGATTATCTAACACTATCTAATGTTTTTGGATATTTTTTTATTAAATTTACTTTTTTGAAATATCAAAATATTTTTTGAAAATTTAAAAAAATAAAAATATTTTTTGAATGGTTATAAAGGTTGATTGGACTATTAACTATGGTTGGATGTGATATTTCCCATATATGTGTATGTGTGCGCGCACACACATATATATAATAAAATAAAAATAATAAAAAAATAGAAATTTCATGTGTTGCATGATTGGATTTGACAATATAGAAAAACAAATTTAAAAATATATATTTTTAATTAGAAAAAGCTAAAAATTGTCATGTAGCTTTTCCAATCTCGCCAAAAATAAATGCAAAGGTATCATGTCCTATCAAAAAATAAATACAAGGATATAATAATATAGGTTTATTATACAAAAGTATAGGTCTATTATACCAATGCAAAGTCACATAGTCCATATACCTTCAACTCATTAATTTCAATTCCTCTTCGCCCTTGCTTTCTATTGTCATTGTTTTTGGTGAGTGTCATATACTTTTCCTGTCTCAGAGATTTTATGTTTGATGTTGTACTTGCTTTGGTGTTGTATTTTCTCAATAAAAACCTAAATTATTAGCTTTCAGTGGAAACTTGTTTCATCTTTTTGGAATTCTATTTAAGCTAGATTTTTGTGTTGCATGCAGTTGTTGAAGTTCCTTTATGATGCAGGAGCATCTAACCCCCCCTTAATTAAAGGAGGAATCCAAATCGGAGAAGGAAGATATGTGGACCATCGGAGCAAAATAGAGAAATTCTGTTTAAACAGAGCTAATTAGGTGGAATGGATAAAAGTCTCAAGGAGACTTTATTAAATGCAATTCACCATATGTGTGCATATAGCGAGCTTTAGGGCTTTTGTTAGAGGAAATCATGGAGGGTTGATCGGATCCGTTCAGTGATCTAATCCAATGTGTTTTATAAATAATGAACCTGCGTGTTCAATAGACAGAGAGGATATAGAGGGATTGTTAAAGATTTGTAAGCCAAGCGTAATCAGAATGTAGTCGTGAGGGAGACTTGTTACGAAGGCTGAAATGACTTAGTCTATACTCTAATACTATATAATGAATATATGTGTGTTATGTGACTTATGTGTATCAGTGTTTATTCCTTTTCGAATTATGTTGTGTATATATGCATTGATGGGTTAAATTCTCATTTGTAGATTTTTGATCGACCATCGATCTCTGTAGGATCGATGGTGATCCAAAGATGTATATTAATGAATGTTATGCGAGTGTAGACTGAGTATGGTAGAGAACTATGTTTTAACACAGAGATCCATCGATTTAAAGCAAAATCTAGAATCGAAAGTTTATAGACGGGAACCTATACCCTTATCGGATCTGTAAGGCAATATCGTATCGGGTCCGTAAGGCAATATCGTGTTAGCGGATCATTTTACAAAGGGGTGAATCTCAAGATTTAAGGACTTGCGATTGCGATCGCATCACTTTATCGCATTGGCGAAAAGCCTTGGGTATTATTGGAACTGGTCATGAGCCGAAATAGTGATGAGTGACAATGAGATAGGCCGATATTGCGATTAAGCGATGAAGCCGATCAAAGATCGGAGATCAGAGAGTGCAGAGGTCAGAGAGTGCTATGTAAAGGCTGGAATGAGTGGACCCAATGATATTTATAGAAGCAAGTATATAATAGTTGAGATCTGGCTTTGTGTTCCGGCGGGGTTTTTCCTTTGTATTTCCCTTTTTCCCGTGTATTTTTGATATATGTGTTGCCCAGGTTTTTAAGGCTTAAATGCATATTGTAAAGCTTATGATAGTGTAGTGGGCTATGATAGTTTTATGGTCTACGGGTTTAAAGGCTTATGGCCTAAGCAAATTAGTAAGAGCTTCCGATAAGGTTTGTGGGTCATAACCCATAGGTCCCAGGATCGATTATTTATAAAGAAACGGGAAATGGATATACCCCTATTTCTCTTTTCATCAAGTGGTATCATAGCAGGGAAAGGTTTAAGGGAAAGGATTTCCTGCAAGGAAGAGAAAGAGTGAAAATAGAAGGAGAAGGAGGTATAGTTGTTGAAGACTGGAGAGTTTATGGTCTTACTGTCATGTAGAGAACGACAGCGAAAGGTGAGAAGACTTGCAGCTACCTAGAGCAAGGACTAATCAATTGGTCCCAGAGAAGAGAACCAGAAGGATGCCAAAAGACTGAGTGACGATAGCTTGGTAAGGTATCGTGCAGTAGAGGAAGACTGTTACTGCAGAGGTTGGGTGCAGCTCACAGAAGATCATGAAAGTAGTTCCACAGAGAAGTGGGTAGAATTGCTAAGGACAAGGAGAAGCATATGACCAGGAGGTCATAAATTTTTGTGCCTCGGGAGTCTGATGTCGAAGCATCTAACCCCTCCTTAATTAAAGGAGGAATCCAAAGTGGAGAAGGAGGAGATGTGGACCATCGGAGCAAAACAAGGAAATTCTATTTAAACAGAGCTAATTAGGTGGAATGGATAAAAGTCTCAAGGAGACTTTATTAAATGTAATCCGCCATATGTATGCATATAGCGAGCTTTAGGGCTTTTGTTAGAGAAAATCATGGAGGATTGATCGGATCCAATGTGTTTTATAAATAATGAACCTGCGTGTTCAATAGATAGAAAGGATATAGAGGGATTGTTAAAGATTTGTAAGCCAAGAGTAATCAGAATGTAGTCATGAGGGAGACTTGTTACTAAGGCTGAAATGCCTTAGTCTGTACTCTAATAATGTATAATGAACATATGTGTGTTATGTGACTTCCGCGTATCAGTGTTTATGCCTTTTCGAATTATGTCGTGTATATATGCATTGGTGGATTAAATTCCCATTTGTAGATTGTTGATCGACCATCGATCTTTGTAGGATCAATGGCGATCCAAAGATATATATTAATGAATGTTATGTGAGCGTAGACTAAGTATGGCATAGAACTATGTTTTAACATAGAGATCCATTGATTTAAGGTGAAATCCAGACTCGAAAGTTTATAGACGGGAACCTATACCCTTATCGGGTCCATAAGGCAATATCGCATTGAGTCCGTAAGGCAATATCACATCGGTGTATCATTTTACAAAGGGGTGAATCTCGGGCTTTAAGGACTTGCGATTGTGATCGCATCGCTTTATCACATCGGTGGAAAGCCTTAGGTATTATCGGAACAAGCCATGGGCCAAAATAGCGATGAGCAATAATGCAATAGGCTAGTATTGTGATTAAGCGATGAAGCCGATCGGAGATCGGAGATTGGAGAGTGCAGAGGTCGGAGAGTGCTGTGTAAAGGCTGAATGAGAAGACCCGATGATATTTATAGAATGGGTGTATAATATTTGAGATCTGACTTTGTGTTCCGACAGGGTTTTTCCTTTGTATTTCCCTTGTCCCCGTGTATTTCCGATATATGTGTTGCCCGGGTTTTTAAGGCTTAAACACATATTTTAAAGCTTTCGATAGTGTAGCGGGCTCCAATAGTTGTATGGCCTGTGGGTTTAAAGGCTTATGGCCTAAGTGAATGAATAAGTGCTTCCGATGAGGTTGGTGGGTCATAACCCATAGGTCCTAGGATCGATTATTTATAAAGAAAGGGGAAATGGATATACCCTTATTTCTCTTTTCATCACTTTATCATCCTTCGGGGTTCCAAGTAAGATATGTTTGATTCTTGTTATTAATTTTTTAATGATTTTAGATTTTGATGTCATGTTAAAAGCCAAAATGGTGAGGTCACTGATCATGGTGGCACTTGTGGAGGTAGATGCATTACTCTACTGAAACTTGAAAAATCTTTTAAACTTTGTAATCTTTAACATATGGGAATTGAACTTGAAACCCTTTGCATATTTTATACATTCTTTCATGTTACCTCAAGAATAATTTGCTTAAGTTAATACTATTTTGGGTTTGTTGTTTAATATTTTCTTCTCTTGTGTCATCACAAAAACTTTGAAGACACTAGCAAAAACTCTTGCAAGTAAGCAATTGAATTATATTTTTTTTTCCAATTCTCAGGTCATAGCCCCATATATCTTATGCTTTCTAGTTATCATCTAATTATTCATTTTTATATGTTGATTTTTAAAGGGAAGAAACATTACACCTATTTGTTTCACATTCACTTATTCTATCTCTAGACTTTAAAGCTTCTAAGTAGAAAGACCCTGATTTCTTTAATTTTCCTTTGAAATTTGTAAACCATTTATATTTTGGTATTTTTATAGAGATGTTGCCTCTAATTTCTCACTGAAAGATAGTCCTTGACTTAGTTTAGTTTTCTTTTAGAGTACCAAATATTTTATATTTGCTTAATCTTATTGAGATAATGCATAGTTTATTTTTTATTTGTTTTTCATTATTTTATTTCTCGACTTTAAAGACGGTCCAAACTTCGAAGAAAGTCCTTGGTTTATTTAAGTTTTCTTCTAAAGTAAAAAATATATGATGTTTTCTTAGTCTTACAAAGAGAATGCATAATTTTTTTCTAATCTATTTTTTAAAACTAAACCCTTTAAAAGAAAATAGAAATCGTTTATCTCTTACAAATTTACCAGTGAAACAATCTATATATTCTAAGCCAAATGATGTGTGTGGAAGAAAGTTTGTGTTCCTTTCTGTACACACTTGTTCTCTCGCACTTTCCTACTTCACTTTTTAGACACTTTTCTTAGTTTTTATTCCTTTTTATGAGAGTGAAAATGTTAAAGTGGGCAGGTACTGGGCACTCGGATCGACGAAAAATGTTTTTGGAGACGAAAACTTTTAGTTATATGCTCTGGCTACGGTATGTGAGAGGTTGGTTATTTTGGGTGATGAGAAGTGACGTTGTGGAAGGTTGTAACAGTTAGGTTTTCTATTCAGGACTACGACGAAAGTCGAAAGGTCAAGGTGGTGAGGGATTAAACACAGAAGCCAACTCCTGTGTGTGGTATTTATCTCAGGATTTCATTTGGGACCTGAGAGTGTCTGTGTTTGGAAATATTGTTTTGCACGGTTGTCATTGTAGAAATTCCCACTGTAGATCAACAGATTATGCAATATACTAAAGCAAAATACAAGATCTACTTCTACAACAAACTTGTGGAAGCTTAATCGAGTTTGAGCAAGATCAAATAGAACACATATAACAGAGAATGAGAATAAAATCACACATGAACATAGAATAATACTCTGGGGAAAGCCTCAGCTAAAAACCCCGATCTCTGTATTATCATACAAGTGGAAATATGTCTGGATTACACAAAGCATTAGCTTACAAGCTATCCTACTCTTAGTACAATCCCTTTTCTACTCATAGACAGTCAAAGGCTTCTCAAAAACCTTCTCCTCTGCCCTCCAGGCCTCCTATTTCCTTGCGCAATTTCTTCTGGAGTCCAATGTTGCCACCTATGTGAATTTACCTCTCACACTGCTCACTAAACTCAGAAGTAATTGTGTTATCCTGAAGGATATAATTCCTTCTAAATGGATGAGTTTCCTATATAGGAAAAATTCCTCCAACTGATAGTACATTGTCCCATACTTTGATCTCAATTGGGTCTCTGACTGAACTGACATGCATGAGTTATTTATGAGAGAATATTCAATTATCTGAAGTGCAGTAGTTACATGCATGCATGCATTAACTAACTGAACTCACAATCAGTTCCTCAAACTGTTGGAACTAATCTAACTGGAGTTAACTCAGTGAGCTCATTACAACTCATCCTGATCTCCTTTAATCAAGGGATAAATTCCTCAATCAAAGGGGAAATTGTTGCATGTCTTCACATAGACTTCATGTTTGATTTTCTACAAATAATTAACTCAAGATGAATTAATTAATTATTTTTCAAAAAACTGCTAAGATCAAATTCGAATTTTAATTCTCAATTTTAGTTCAGGGACTAACTGAAATTGGAATCTATCCCGAAATTCTATTTATAGCAATGCTATTTTTAGCATTTCCATTTTTCATTCCTTGTTGCTATGTCCAACGCTGGTCCCTGAAATGTTATTTATAGCATTTCTATTTTTAGCATTTCTTGTTGCAATTTTCAACAGTCATCTCCTCTTTGGGTCACTGCTCTTCCATCCGTCGATCACCTTCCATTTGTGCATGTAGCACTGTCAGGGTTGGAAAATTTGGGTAATGCACTACATCCCCCACTAGTGTTTTTTGGTTGTATTCAATTCTCTTTCCGTTGGTCCTGTTGTGGTTATTGCCCCTATGAAAGGGTGGCATCTTTGTCTTAGTCTGCTCATCATCTTAATCTACAGGGTTGGGACTTGGTTCAGTGTTCCTGTGGGTTTTTGGTGGTCTGAGTCAGTTTCTGATCTTAGCCTGGTGCCTCGGGTCCTTGTGGTGAGTAATTTGGGCTTTTCTGTATGGATTTGTGGTCAATTGGGGCTCCTCGGATTGTCTATGTCCCCATTCTATCTTAATTTAGAGCTTGAATGGGTAATTAGGTGGAGCTAGGAGTCAGTCTATTCATATTGTGAGGCCTTGACAATCACGATGGTTGGCCTTCAATGGTCTGTAAGGTTCTCGACTCCACTCTATAGGTTTTGTTGAGTAAAGTCTTGGTGCCCACCTCCACTTTTAGGGTTGTTTCCTTTCTATAGGTTTGGGGGGTCCAAAGAAGATTGGCCTTACTGTGTTGAGGTAATTGAATAGGCTACCCAATAATGTTTTCCTATGGGGGGGATTTGGAGACTGCAGTGTGTTGGTGACTTTGTGGGAGAGTTTCCTGGGGCCTTTTTGAGTATTGGGAACTCCTTTTGTTTGCAGGTATGTCGCACCAACAAGGAAGACCCCATAGATGGGGTGGAAAACATGGACATCTAGCCACTCATGGGGGTGGTGCCTCATCTTCCATTGAGGATCACTCAGCTAGTTTAGAGAGGGAGGAGGAGCTAGCCCAAAATCCAACTCTTTCTCCTAGTCATGTTGTTCAGCCCTCTTCCATGGAAACGATTGTTGATCAATTAAAAGGGATCCAAGCCAACCTAGATATCCTTAAAGAACATAGATATGAAGATCAAAATGAAATTGTGGCATACATGAATGACATATAGTTCTCTCAGTCAGAAATCCTGGAACAATTGGAGAGTGTTCGCAGAAGCCAGAGGTGAACAAATGATCGCTTGCAAGAGTTAGAGGCTCGCTTGGAGCACATTGACTACCACATGCATGAGAAACAGGGTCAACTAGTAGCTCTGACCATACACCATCTATGTCTGCTACCTTGATATGCCATTGACAGATTGTTCGCTTATTTTGTTAGTTTTTTGGCTTGTATGTCTTTGTAGCCCTCCATAAATAAGGGAGGTTAAATATTTTGTTTTATATTTCATCTCTCCTTGCCAACAAGTCTGGTCGGAATGAGGCAGGAAGAGCTGATGAAAATATCAATGTATTTTTTTCTCCAGGGTAATATAAATCCAATGATTTTGATTGACAAAAAAAATATTACTATACATCAAATTTTTTTAATTTTCAATTCTATTGATTTTAACGTTTTTTTTTTTTGAACATCCACAAAGTTTCACATCTACATAGGATATAAATAAATTCTCATAGATATATAATTGATATATCAATAATATAATTTTATGGTGGCAAATTCTGATTTCCTTCTTCTTTCCCTAACTTTTTTAAATTTTCATTTCAAATTATTATTATTATGCCATTATATTTCTGAAATTTAAATTTGGAAGGAGGAAACTTGTTGATTTGTTTGTTTTTCCATATAGGCGAGAAAAAAAATATTTTCTTAATTTTATTGAGATAACATATTTCGAATTTGTTCGTTGGTGTTATGTTTTGGGACTTCAAAGCTAGGTGGAATACAATCCCTGACTTAGTTTACTTTTCTTTTAGAGTACCAAATATTTTATGTTTTCTTAATCTTATTGAGGTAATGCATAGTTTCTTCTTGATTTTATTTTTGTTATTTTATTTCTAGATTTTAAAGTTGTCTGAACTTTAAAGAAATCCATGGTTTATCTAAGTTTTTTTCCAAAGTAGAAATTATTTGATGTTTCCTTAGTCTTACAAAGAGAATGCATAATTTCTTTATGACTTGTTTTTCATTATTGAACCCTTTAAAAGAAAATAAAAATCATCTCTCTCTTACAAATTTGTCAGTGAAACAATCTATATATTCTGAGTCAAATTTCATGTGTGCAAAAAAGTTTGTGTTCTTTACTCATCACACACATTCCCTTTGCACATTCGTTCTCCCACACTTCCTTACTTTAGACACTTTAATTAGTTTTTATTCATTTTTTTTATGAGAGTGGAAATATTGAATACATATACATACACATAAATAAAAATTTATCATTTTAATGAAATTATTATTATTATTTGAAAAAAAAAAATCCAACTTAAATTTATCTCACCTTCAAATTTAATAAATATAAAAAATATTAAAACAAATAAAAATATAGTAATTATTACTTGAAACTATAAATTAAAATAAATGTATACAATTTTATTTTATTGTAAAAAAATTATGATTCTCATTCTCATATATATAATATTATTATATGTTATTTTTTAATTTTCAATTCTATTGATTTTAATGTATATAGATAAATTTTCACACATTATAATTGATATTAAAATAATATAAGTTTATTTGTAGTATACCCCACACTTAATAAATTCAATATATATATATATATATATATATATATATAGAGTAACATACCTTAACAGGGAGAAGCAAATATAATTATCAATTTATCAAGTTCCATTATTCTTTTGTTGCTAAGAAAATTGATTCTATGCTAGGAACCTTACATTAATGGTTCCCTTAACTTTTGTATTCATTTCTTCTTCATTCACAAGGCCTCATAGGCCTTTGGTATATTGGGGAATACATTAAAATTGGTTGTTAGGGAATTGGAAACTTACCCCATGTTATAGCATATATATACATTCACGTAATTATTATTTCATGACCCCTTATGAGTATCAGACCTTATTCACTCCAATCAAAACACTCATAAGTGCCAATTGGGCTAAGGAAAACCTTGGATTATGTTTTGTACATTGTTTACTTTAGACTTAACATTATTGTGCCTACTCTTGTGCTTTTCAAATTATAGTGATAAAGTGATTGTATTGTAATCTGAATCTTGATATGCTATGTGGATAGCCTCTAGGATATACATCTCACCTCAACCACGTGATTGATATGAGAGGGAACCATCAGGATTAATGCTTGAAATCTAATGATGGTCATGTATTTCCTTTGGTGGTTATGGTAACTACCCCATCCCTCCTCCAAACTTAGTGTCATTTCTGCCCTGGAGTTTTGTCACCAAAGCTCTAAGTGCCATCTAGTAATGGAGGTTTTCTTGTTGCGGTAAGAACTTACCAGGTTATAGCCATTTCTAGGTTACCATGGCATTTTTCGTATCTCTTCAACTTGTTAGCACAACACTTCCATGGTAGTTATATCAATTTACAGGGTTGTATTTTTATTATTTATAAGTTTGTTTCATGAGGTTTTATTTCTTGTAGGCATGATGTTCTTCAAAATTTCAATCTTATTCTAGGTTAGGTTTTTTTCATAAAGAATTCACACTGTTAATTAGAACTTGTGAACTTTTCAATTTTGGAAAAGAAGGAAACCCTTCCCTTAAGAATAAATTTCTTCCTTCGATTTTCATCAAGAGTCCCCACGATTTATGGTCACAGCTATGGGGTTCATGTAGATTTTGCAAAGCTCTAGTAAGGTTATTTAGAAACCTACTTCGCATCCTTTTAACCCAAAGGTAAATACTTTTTAGTTTTGCTAGAAAGTTAAATATATGATGCCTTAACCCTTACTCTGCCTTTTTGCATTCTCTTTTATGGTTTTTCTTCTCTGAAGCACCAGACGTATGGAGAGCTTTTATGCTCTTTGATTTCTTGGAGAACAAAATCCTATACTTGTGGAACTTAAAGAAATATTTCTTGACTATGAAATGTTAGTGCATGAACTTATTGAATGAAATTCTTGAATGCTTATGGTTCTTTTCATGAATTTTGCCATACATATATAAGCTAAATGCCTGAAGTTTTCTATTTACTATATATGGATTATATTTCACATTTAATGGTTGATAGTTAGCTCCAAATCACAACATGGAGTTCCCTCTTTCTTATGTGAAAGTGAGAGGCTAAATTCTTGGAAAATTTCACCAAAAATGGGTTTGTTTCTGTGTACTTTCATAGCATGTATTATGGTCTAGATGGTCTGAGTATGAAATATATTGGTACATCTCTGAACTATTATGATTTTGTGTCTATTTATTATTAGCCTAAGAGGTTTGTAGATGTCTGAACTATTCTGAGCTTGAATTTAGTCTGAGGGGTCTAAGTATAAGGGATGGAAAAAACTCAATTTTATTTATTATGTAACTAACATATTTGGCTCTCATGTTAACTTTCATGAGCTTAGCAACTAATAATAAGGCTTGAGATCCAAATATGTTAGTTACATAATAAATAAAATAGATTTATGTTTACTTCACTTATATAATATTCAAGGTTCCTCCCATTTTAAAACTAGGGTTTGTTACAAGGTCAAAACTTTTGGCTGTTGTTGCATTCCCTTAGGTAAGTTTGTAGGGAACAACCCTTATTCATATTTCAACTAAACCATTATTTACTTTACTTTATTTTTTTTCTTTTATACTTTTTAACTTTGACCTTGTGTGCTTGCAATTCAGTATCAAATTTATCTAGAGCTTTTCGAAGGGAAAACTATAGTGTTTTGGCTTCGAAATGTTTCCAAGTACTCAGTGACTTATTCTTTTTCTTTTTCTTTTTGGATTTCTGTTACAGGTTGCACCTCAATACAATGAATTTAGGCCCTTGCTTGGATGAGGCCTCATTTAGGCCTATCTAGAGTTGGGTTAGATGCTTAGATTTATCTAGAGCTTTTCGAAGGGAAAAATATAGTGTTTTGGCTTAAAAAGGTTCCCAAGTACTCAGTGACTTATTCTTCTTCTTTGTTTATTTCTATTACAATTCATACCTCAATACAATGAATTTAGGCCCATGCTTGGATGAGGCCTCATTTAGGCCTATGTAGATTTGGGTTAGATGCTTGTGTAGATTATTTACTGGACACGAACTCCTAGTTTAGCTTTATTTTGTCTTTACATTTAAATGGTTACCATAATTGACTATTTCAGGTCTTTTATGATAGTTAGATTGTATACTAGTTAATCCTTGGTTGAGGTTGGGTACGGACCAATGTTGGCTTTGGAATATGAGTATGTACCTAAACTAAAACAATACTTAATATTCATCATGAACTGGAATTGTGAAATTTTGACTTGAGTTTTTATTTAAAAAGAAATTTTTGTATAGTACCATTTATTCCTTGCCAAATTATGCTCTTTTTCATTTCTTGCCAATTTAACACAATCTACTCTTTCTATCTTGGGAATTACTTATGAAAGTATTATGCAACTTGTTGTAATTATTCTTCTAACATTTTACCTCTAATATTTGTACATATTATACTTTTGGATTTAACACATTTGAAATATTTATTTTCCTATCTAGCTATGGAGAGTAATAGTAGTTATGGATATTCCTTTATACATAGAAAATGGATTTCAAGACTCCTAGTTTCTAGGTTTCTAAACTTCTATTTTCTAGAAGGACTTTGTCGCTTAGTAGAAATGGCATGTTGGTTGTGGGATAACCTGGGAGCCTTATCTCAGTGTTAATCCATGGCCATGCTAACCTTGTCATATATATTTGTTTATTTACATAACATATATACATAAACTTTTTATGAAAAACATATCTGGGACAATCACCTATATAACTCAAATTCTTTTGTATACTGTCATTTCCACACAGTTAGTTACAATGGAGTTAAAATTTTATTTTCAAACAGAAGACTTATAATCAATATATACTTGCATTAATTCCTATCTGCTACTTAGAAACATAAGCAAGTATTTGAACTCATATTCTCAGCACATCTTAACAAATAACCCATTTACTTATCTATGTTTCTAAAAATATGATAGGAGTTACCACGCTCCTCCCAAACAATCAATTGTTGTCTCAATAATACCCCCAATCTCTAGTCTCCTTTTATATCAGGAAAAAAACCAACAACTTTCATAGTTTGACCTCCTCAAGCCCTAACAACATCCTGCTAAAACTTGGCTGAAGTCTTTATTTTGTGCATGTCTAATATTTTTCTCCCGTTGGAACCTCATTTTTCCAATTTGTCTTTCTCTTCCACAATATTGATTTCTAAATCATGTTCTTCCACCCATGGCATTTCTCTCCTATCATATTCATTCTGGTGGTATGGAATCGCCTTCCCCAAAGATGGAGGATCTTTCTTGTACAACTGATTTTTAAGTATTTCCTGACAGTTAGGAACTTAACTACTCATGTGGTGGCTCCTATTATATTTTTAAAAATAGAAATAAGTCAAAAATATTTCATTAATAGAAATAAATATTAACATTCTCATAAAAATTTTCAAATTTTCCTTTTAGCCTCACAACCATCATCCATACTCATGAAAATAAAATCATAAAAGTATGATAATACTTAATTTTATCAGGGACACTACATTTCCCCTCCCCTTAAAGGGAACATCATCCTCAATATTTTTTTGCATTCGTGCTTTCTAGAATAGCATAGGGAATGTCTCTTTCATTTCTTTCTCTATATCCCAGGTGACCTCCTCAGGATCAAATTGCTTCCATTTCACTTTAACCTAGGTGATGGCTCAACTCCGGAGTATAGTTTCCCTTCAATCTAATATCTGCAAAGGATCGACCTAGAATTCTCCTTCGACCTAGAATTCTCCTTCCAGTTTGACCTGTACAACATTCCAAGCAAAAACATGATTTGGATCATGAATATACCTTTTCAAAAGAGACACATGAAATACATTTTGAACCTAGTCTGTAGTGCTAGTTGGTAGGCCACTAGCCCTACTCTTGATAATATTTCAAACATTCCACAAAATCAAGATGCTAACTTAGAACAATTTTTAGTTTTAGGGTACTCTTCTTTGATATAACTTTAATAGACACATGTTCCCCTACTTGGAATTTTTGTGCATCCTAAAGTTTAAATATGCATAACTCTTTTTTTTGTCTTAAGCCACCTTTAAGTTCCATTTAAATTTCTTCACAATTTGTTCCATTTGCCATAAAAGATTAAGTCCCAAGACAATTTTTTCTTCAAGATAGCTCTAACTCGAGGGATTTTGGTATTCTCATCAATACAAGACTTCAAAGGGGCCCATTTTGAGGGATGCCTAATAATTGTTATTATAGGAAAACTATAAAATATGAAAATAATCCTCCCACTTTGTGGGCTGGTCCATTACATACATCCGTAGCATGTCCTCTAGGATCTAATTGGTCCTTTTGGTTTTCCCATATATTTTTGGGTGATATGTTATGCTAAAGTTCAGTTGTATGCCCATCCCTACAAATAATGTTTTACAGAAAATGGGAGTGAATTTTGCATCCCTTTCAAATTTAACAATTTTCAACATTCCATGTAATCTAAAAATTTCCTCCATAAAAAATTTGAAATGTGAATAGCTTTATAATTTGATTGGACATGTATAAAATGAGTAACATTAATCAATTTATCTACTACAACCATAACTGAGCCATGTTGTCATTTAGTTCTAGGTAATCTAGTGATAAAGTCTAGTGAAATTATTTCCCATTTCCATTTTGGTATAGGTAAAGGATTGAGAAATCCTATATGATGTTGATGTTCTACCTTTACCTTTTCGCACTCATGACATTTTCCCAAATGCAAGATACCTCTTTTTTCATTCTATGCCAAAATAATTATTTCAAGAGTGCTGAAATAGTTTTTTGATAACTTGGGTGAGTTGAGAAAGGACTTTTATGGTGTTCATCAAGAATTAACTATTTGAGCCTAGGCACATCATGAAAATAAATTCTACCCTTAAAGGTTAAGAGGTCATTTTCATTAATTGCATGTTTTGTCTTTTCTAAAAAAAATTGTAAGCTTGGAAGGACTACATCTTCATCATGTCCAATATATCATCCCGATCGGGGTGATGAATTGAACTGGTGAATTCACATCAAGGAGTGCCTTAACAGAGCACTTGATTACTGTCTATCCAAGACCCCATGGATGTTTTGTATTTTCTAATTGCTTAGCTTCATTTTTAAGCCTTTCCCAAATCTGATTGTAAGTTTTATCTTCCAAAGTTGTTGCTTTTATTTGCTCTATGAAATTTATTTTAGCACTACTTCTGGGTATCTCACAAACTTGCTTCAAATTTTGACTTAGTGCATCAACTACTTTATTTTCCTTCCCCTTATGTCTAATGTCAAAACCATACTTGATTAAGAAGGCTATCCATCTAACTTGTCTGGCATTCAAGTCAGTATGACTAAAGAAATATTTTAGACTAAGATGATCAGTAACTAATGTAAATTTCTTACCAATTAGATAATTATGCCACATTTTAAGTATGTGTATAATTGTAGCCTATTCCAAATTATATACCGCATAACTTATTTCATGGTATTTTAACTTTCTAGACTCATAAGCTACCACAATATTTTCCTACATTAAGACTCCTCCTAATCCTTTTAAGCAAATGTCAGTACAAATTGTGAAATATTTATTAGGGTTAGTTATTTTAAGCACTAGTGCAATACTGTGCTTATAAGTATTACTTTGGAAACGGAGCTGCTACGGCGACCCGAGATCGAACCTGCGAAGGAAATGGCTCTCACCCGCGCTTGTCAAACCTCTGGAGTTTCCCAAAGAAAGAAGCGTGAACCAGCGCGACGGGTATTGATCAACTCTGCACGGCCGAGAGCAAGGGTACCACGTTTTTCGCTGCAGTCAAAGGTTAAAAGAAGTGCTGAAGTGCAAATCTGGATGGATCTGCTACAAAAGACGGCGAATACTGCTGATAAACCCCCGAAAGGTCCAACAGGGACGGCTCTGCCTACGAAACCAAGAAGGATCGAGCTATTGAAAGTCCGATCTGCGGCAGCAACTGCATCGGTGGGTGCTGTCCCGAGTCAGAATGGAGATCACAGGACGGCAGAACGTCAACAAAGCAAAAGGTATGATGAAATTAATAAGCCCTTTATAGGTCGAAACTCTGATTTGAACTGTCGCGCAGATCTTGTCTTCCATATGACCAAACAACCGCCGATGAGCCCAGATTGGGCAGCATATTCATTGATCAACAACATTGTGCACAGATCGGGTCATGGGCCCTCTGATCTAGACCTCTGTAGAGCAGATCTACCCCTATGCAGGTCAGATCTGGAAACACACTCACCGAAAAAGCTGATTGAAGATAGAAAAATTTCTCTCTTTATTAGATCCATGGGAGGGAACACAATATGCATCGAAATAGGGAAATGGGAGGCAACAAAAACCCTCAAACAGAGGATACAAGAAAAGACTGGAATCCCACCATGCAAACAACTACTCCTCTACACAGGGAAAGTAATGCAGGAGGGGTGCAAGCTAATGGAATACGGTATAGGAAAGGACTCAACCATCTGTCTCAGCACAAGATTGTGCGGAGGCTGCTCCGGCTCAAGTTCAAAAGGACCTGCTTGCTTCAAAGATGTAGTCAAAGGGAAGATGGAACCACAAAAGAAACCAGAACAGCAAGCTACAACATCAGGGGCCTACATTGTTGAGCAGACAACACAGAACCCTGCATTAACAATATCCATACCAGAGGTAAATGAAATACATGCTAATTATTCAACTAAAGCAGTGATATGCAGGTTCAATGGATTTTGGCCCAAACCGGAAGCCCTTCGTCAATGGATTTACTCCATATGGACAGAAAACTGTGATATCCATCTCTGTTCAAAGGGATTCTTTATTGTCAAATTTGACACCATAAAGGACAAAGAATATGCTTTCAACGAGGGACCATGGTTTTGGGGAAACGCTAGCCTTTTCTTGAAATCTTGGTTCCCAGATTTCGATCCAAATAGCATGGTGGTCTCCAAAATGCCAGTCTGGGTAAAATTATTTAACTTACCTATACACTTTTGGCACTACAAAGTATTGGAAGGAATTGGCAACACCTTGGGGTCATTTTTAAAAGTAGACAATGAGCGCCTATCCAAGGATATCTACACTTTCGCCAGGATCTGTGTGGAGGTAGACCTCAGTCAAGGCCTACTAGAGCACATTCTCCTAATCCATAATGGAAAGCAATGGGCACAGCCACTGGATTATGAAAACACTGCCTTCCGCTGCCGCATATGTCGACAAACTGGTCATCTTCAGAGTGCATGCCCACAAAACAAAAAAGATAGGAAAAGGAGACAACCACCAAAGCCGAAAGGATGGCAATTTACAGCCACATGGGCAGAGGATATAGAAGAGGAAAAGAATGCAGAAACCACCAGCATTCTACAAGAAGATGAAGACGGAAGGAATAATCCAGAAATCAGCAAAGAAAGCTATCCACACCACCTACAGAATAATGAAAATCTGATTGAAGGAGCAATAGATACAAATGCAAGTAACCCACAGCAGCAATATGAGAACCCCGGACAGGAAATTGGAGGCAGCAAGCGAGCATACTCTTCAACAAGCTCAGATTCTGAAAAAGACATCATGGCTGCCACAAATGAAGCACAAATGATTATTGTAACAGCTCCGCCTAACAATGAAGGCTGGCGGAAAGTGGAAAAAAAGAAGGGTAGGAAAGCCTAGATAGACTGTTGATTGATTATTAGCTCCTGATCTTAGCAGGACAAGTTTTGTTACAGCATATGCTATTACAGCATCTACAATATGTAATTTTACTCAAAATGAATAAAATTACAATTTTTCCAGGGGAAAACTAGTGCAACATTGTGCAAATGCTTCAAATGTTCAAAACTCTCGAAATTTCTATGACCATTCAAATTTAACACCATTTTTCTTTAAGGAAGTTATGGGGTGAGCCAATTTAAAGAACCCCTCGATGAATCTAAGATAATACCACATGATACCCATAAATGATCTAACATATGCCACATCCTTGGGAACCAACCAATTGATAATCGCTTTAACTTTTTTAGGGTCCATAGCTATTTCATTGTCATAAATTACATGCCCCAAGTATTATATTTGATCCCAATACTGAACATAACATAAATATATTGTTCCCTAAGTGTTTAAAATATTATTTTTAAGTGTCTTCCATGTTCCTATAGTGTCGTTAAGTAAATCAAAATATCATCAATAAAGGTAAACATGAATTTATCCAAATAATGAGTAAAGACACTATTCACCAAGCACATAAAATTAGTTGGAGCATTTGTACATCCAAACAAAATTATAGTAAACTCATAGTACCCATATCTAGTTCTGAAAGCTATTTTAGGGATATCTTCATCTTTAATCATGAATTGATGGTTTACAAACCTTAAATCTATTTTAGAGAAAACAGTGGCCCCCCTCGCTTGATTAAATAAGCCATTGATTCTAGGAAGTGGGTTTTATTTTTAATTGTTAACTTATTCAACTTCTTGTAGTCAATGCATAACCTGAATGTACCATACTTCATTTTCACAAAAAAAAATTGGTGCTCCCGAAGGTGAAACACTCGGTCCAATATATCCCTTATTTAGTAATTCTTGAAGCTAAATTTTTAACTCCATGTCATCTAAGATTTTGGTTTTAGTTTCTTTCAAATGATCCTCTACTTGAATAGAAAACAATTGAGACCCTTTTCTAACACATTTTTTAATTGTAAGGAGGATATTTGACGAGTGGAAATGGGTTTGGGTATACCTTTTATGATTTGTACCTCTCCTTCTTCCAAGTTACATGTAAAAATTTAATCTAAATACTTAACAATTTCTCTATGCCCATCTAACCAATCCATTCCCACCGGTGAATCATAGGAGCCCAAAGGAAAAATATTCAAGTTTATGGTTGTTTTATTCCCATTTAATTCAATGGGAAAAGCCCTTACCTCGTTGGTAACTTTCCATTTATTTCTTGTAACCAATAGGACCAGCCAAGAGTTCTTGTGTTTTTCTAAATTTTAATTTACAATTTTCTATTATATGGGGACTAATATAACTCAAACTAGCACTTGGATCAATTAAAAAAGAAACAATTTGGTTAAAAAGAGTATTGTCTATCTAAACCATCATTGATTGGTGCTCATCTTGACGCTCTTCCATTCTCGCATTAATTTTGTGAAAAAATTTGGCCACATCATTCACAATCGAATCCTCTTAAATATTTTTCATATTTTGAACAGATTCCACATTATAAGGGAACTTTTGTGAAAGGTGAGGCTCCCCACAACCTCATCACTTCAGTGGTTCTCTTTCTTTCCCATTAAAACATTTATTATTTAGATCTATGAAGAGCCTCAAAACCAATCCTCTTTAAGCACATCCCAGCCATCTTTTGTGACTCAAAACCTTAAACCTTGCCTTGCATTTCCAATGGGGGCTCAACTTGTGGGGCAATACCATACCACATGGGTTCATATTGGGGGATATATATTGAGGGAAAAATGGCATAATATATTGGGGGATATATAGGAGGTAAAGGGGTTTTATATTGGAAGGTATAAAAAATGGAGTTCAAAGTTAATGAAAAAATATAAAGGGGTATAAAAAATCTTAATGGAAAAATGGATACCTGCAATATCTAGTGGAAGTAGGGGTTTTTTTAAATGTGAAGGTGTATTGAGTTCATATTGCTAGGGGGTTAAATAATGTGATTTTTAGGGGCATTTTCCAATATGTATTCAAATTAAGGGTATTGTTTAATATGCCATGAATGCACGTGATAGGACAAAGGTTCATTGAGTGAAGCCCCCATGGCATTTCCTTACACTTTACTACTATTTCTTGTTGTCCTGTGCATTTAACCCCATCTCATTTATCGAAGGTGATTATCACTATTTTTATGTGTTTTCTTTCTAAATTGGTTTGCATTTGAGTAAATTCACTTATCTAATCATTGTGAGACTTTGCAACCCTCTTTTTCCTAAGTCCTAGGGTGGAAGATCACTGGTTAAAGAATCGAGCCTCACACCAAAATCTTTCAAAATGAGCCATCTTGGATAGCTACGCAAAGGTCAGATGCAACGTTGAGTTTATATGTCATATTGGATACTGTCACTGTGGCCTACATAGTCAAACCAGTTGTTATTTTGTTATCTTTTTATATATCATTTGATTTTTATTTAGAATGAGACTATTGGTAGTTTCATCTCCTATTATTTTTGTAAAATGAACAACCACTTAGTTATAACGTTTTCACTTACTCTTTAGAATGGATTGGGTGAATGGCTAATATATATTATTGTAACTAGCCGAAGAAATTGTAACCACCCTCCTCCCACATCTACCCAAGTAACTATCCAATTGAGGTAAACATGTGATAAGAGGCTATTATGATTAGATTCAACCTCTTATGTGACCTTAAGGAAGTGGAATTGATGAAAACACAACATACAGACCTTCCACATCTGTTACAGGACTCCTAGGAACCATTCCAACCACTCAGGTAGCTATCCCCTAGGTCCCTCTGAAGTTTTTTACCACTTGATATCCGGATGCTATCATGTTATAAGCCTGCCAGCGTCCAGGAGGCTCTGGACGCTCCCATGACAAGGCATGCCAACATACAAGGACTATTTTTCTCACTGTTGTTCTAGCACCGTTGGGATTTGAACCACTTTTTCAATCCCAGAGCCGAGGTCACTACCCAAAATTGAATGACACATTCATAACAGTAAAATAACAGGGAAACAATGATGCAAAAGCAAATACTTGAACAAGCCCTTAATCAGACCCTGACTAGCCATGACATGAATTTCGTTAAGCATATCACAAATATGTAATCTACAGGTGTAAATAATAGATTTAAGCATAGGGGTTTCATACTTATCTGAGAATCGCTATGAAGCATTTTTCCCTTATATCATTTGTTGCATTATCATCTATTAGGTAATAGATACATTGTCGTTTCATTTACAAGTAAAAACATGATGAGAGCCATACATAGCCATTGTCATAAAACTCATACATAACCAACATAATAGAAACATAAATACTAATGAAATCACAACCATATAATCCACATATAAACCAATATAATACTCATAGAAATATAAGGAGAAATAACCTCATATTGATGATGCAAAATCAAACCCGTGATGGGACTACCACATTCCACCCAACCATAGAATGGCTGAGCCAAATCTCTCTTCATCCATTCACCCCCGTTATTCCAAGCATGAATGTGGGACTCAAACCAAAAGAACCAACCAAGGCTAAATGACCTCACCCTCATCAATAGAAACCAGGCTTTATCGTAATCCATCCTGAATCACTGTGCCATCACAATGAACATGTAATAATAGGCTTTACCATGATCTCCACCTGATCACTAGACTAAACAAGCATGGATGCCACCAGATTTCTCCACCCACACCATGAGGAATTTTCCTATCTCCTAGTCTCTCAGGATTTACCACAATCCACACCCGATCACTAGGCCCCAAACTGAGACCCACTCTCTAGACTTTACCGCATATCCCAACCCGGGATTACTAGGCCCAATGGAGATAAATCCACCTCTTCGCTTTACCGAATATCCCACCATTCACCGATAAGGACTCTTAGGCCCCTCGAGGAACACAATCATAGCTATACTACAACCCACAGTCTATCTTACGATATACTAGGCCAGTGTATTTACTGTGATCCACAGTCTGGTTCAGGGACCACTAGGCCATTTGTTCTATCATTTGGAGATCCAACTCACTCAACTTCGAATCCATCTGGAAATCTAGCTCAACCAAAACATGAGAACCCCATCACACCATGGCTATCAAGAAATAGAAAGGCTAGGCTAAAAACACTGTCACACCTACAAAACCCCATGCCATGATAGAAAATAACCACATTAAATACCATGCATGGCAACCTAGCAAGGAAAACACACATGTAAATCGATACCTACAAAGAATGTTGTTGTAGTTGTTTGATCCTACTCTTCCTCTTTGCCTTTCCTGATCCAATGCCAAAGTGCTCCAAGAATACTCTAAGTGTCCAAGAGTATGAGAGAGAGATAATAATTAGAGAGCTCCACAACTAAACTAGCCAAGCTTGCCAACTAATCCTTAGAAGCCTTTTTATCAATGAGGCCTCTATTTTCTTCATTTTCCATTATTTTCCTTCAATTTCCTCCCCGCGTAAAACCTGTGGCCTTTCACCTTCATTTTATCCTAATTTCCTTTATTTTCATAAATAAAATGCCAATAAATGTCTCATGCCTTTCCAAAGCCTTTGCCATTTCCTTTTCCAATTTCCTATATCCATAATAACCGAAATGAACACCCACTAGGATGTCTTGCCCACGATTCAACTTGGAATACGTGTCCCATCAACTGTGGTCTTATATTTGTTTACATGGATTTTTAACAAGGGTTGTTACAGAACCATCCCCCTTGGGGGAACTTCGTCCTCGGTGTTCAGTGACACCTATAACCAACAAGACTACTGAAAAAAAAACATACTACCCATGGATCTTTATAACACAACTCGTTACAGTATTTATACTGACCATCTGCTAAAACATGACAAACATATTGTTTACTTGAGCTATATAACACAACTCATTATGATATTTACAATAACAACCACATATACTTATACACATTTTCTTCACCCAACAAATAATCATATTGTTTGTGGAGCTTTATAATCCAACTCGATACATTATTTACAATAATATACACACATACACATTTTCTTAGCCAAAAAATAAAATGATACGATGCCTACATCCACAACAAGGGAATCCAGAGGCTCACACCTCCACCCTCAAAAGTAGTACCAGGACTCACCTCCTTCCCAGGAATCTAGAATCCACTATCAAAGTCAAAGTTGCATCCAATTTCCAGCGCTATAATCCTGTGCCACTTGTCCTCTTAGTGAACAGTTACCAGATCATTGTTCTAGGGCGCACTCCCAATGTGCATCTAATTCCATTTGGCAATGCTAATGACCAAAACAAATCCATCCCCGGCCTTCCCTTCTCTACTACTAGTCCGTCAGGAAATCTAGTCACCCCCTTCCATGTAGTCACTCACCTTCCAAGTTCCTCGACATCCCTTATCCCAAGCGATCAATCCCTTGGCAAGGCTTACTTGCATCGAAAGATCAAACAACCAAGGCATATACCTACCTCAAAAACATCATACTAGTCATAGCATCCTCATGTAAATCAATGGACACTATTGGGTACCAGTGTCCCATAGTGGCCCTGGTCCTAAAGTGCTTTACCAGCATATTGTTTCCTGTTCTAATTTCTTTTGCTATTGTTGCTAATTCTTGCAGTCAGTTTCAACCACCCAACCAAGCATTTTCGTGCTTCCTCTACCAAGCACATAATTTCCATTAGATTTAAAATAAATTGAAATAAATTCCCACCATACCTCATTGGTAGCTCATCAATAAGGTACACTTGCAATTATGTTTGTTTCTTGTCATAACAAGTCAAACTAGCATCTCTGACCAAATCATCATGTATAAACATATCACATCAGGTCAGTTCAAAACACAACCATCGTAGATCAAAATCATAAATCACATGTTATCTTACAATTGAACACAGCCACACCATCTGTCAAGGGACTCCAATTCCTTTGACAGATCTAGCTATAACTAGACACCAACTATTATTCTTTTCAAATGCATGTCCATGAATATAGCACATACCCACATAATATCAAATGAAATCAAGGTTAAGAAGACTTTCAGTATGAAAATCACTCATTCGTTTGGAATTATGGTTTCCAAACATAGCCAAATGAATTCTTGCCCAATTCATTTTGCTTACCTTTTTACCTTGTTGCAATCGAGGCTTACTAAGTACTATCACATCACTCAAATCTTAGTTATATAACCACATCAATTGTTACCTTTTCATGATAATACCAAGCATGTTTCATGCAATTGTTTACCTATGTCAACCACATGTTCCAAATATCAAGACAACCATATCTACCAATTTCAAATCAAATTTTACAAAGACTAACAATCATGTCATTATCCATAGTCAACTCATATTCATTAGTCATAATACATAATGCTACAATTGTCACCTACTTACACTCAAGTACATATAAATTGTCTCAACACATATGTATTAGTACAACCATCTTTAAAAAAAACTCATTTCGGAAATAAATCTTATAGACACATACTCATATCATTCAAGTAATCAAACATTCATACAATAGATAGACGACATAATAAACATCGAACACTCAAACACCAAATAGACGACATAAGAAAACTCATACCTTAATGTATCTTAGGAGAGGTTGCCTTCTCTAGACAATCAAGTCAAATTAGCACGATATAAATTCACAACATATCATCTCAAACAAATAAAATCATGATATCCATAATAGTCACTAACTAACATGTTCACATCATAAGCTCATAAACATTTGTCATTCATGCATAAAAATCACATATGTACGATCAGTCTTGATTAGTACAAAACAATGTCACAATAAGTCAACTCATACCCAAATGTCATAACCCTAACCATCTGCTTAGGCCAATCGAATTTAGCATGATACATATAACATCAATATATGAATGCTATAACCCTAATCATCAAGTTAACTAACATATACCAACAATAATTTAGCATGCTCATTAACAACATGTAACCTAATCATCAATCTAACTATCATATAACAACAACAATTTAACCTATAACATACTCATCAACTTATCTAACACAAAACAACAATAGAAATGCATACAACCACATGTTACTACCACTCATGACTATCTGACACATGTGCATATGACTACACTAATCAACTAGTATTTATAATGTATGTAACCATAACATCAATAGACATATACATAAACCTAATGCATATAACCCTAATACATATAACAATCCATTAATTAACATACATGCATTCCCAACATCCAAACCTGTATGACGACATGCTCTTGCCTTGAGGTCCAATGCTGCAACTTCACTTTAATGATCTACATCTCATGCTCTATCTCAACCAACACATTAGCATCATAACATACCAATAGCATCATGATAGCCTAAAATGTATACAATGACCTCACAATGCATGCCTAACCTAGCATACATGCATAACCATAACCATGATAATGCATGCATAACAACATATAGACATCGACATGCGTATACAACCATACAGTCATGATGAAACATTCCAAAACAAGTTACAATGCCATCAACCTTCACATTGCAACATCACTACAACCATGATAAACACCATGTAAATGCAACAAGCACATGGTCCTATAACACAAGATACACACATGCAACCGACATGAATGCATGACCAACAGACATCGCCCATCCAATCTGAGGGGTAAACCATGCTCTGATACCACTTTGTAACCACCCTCCTACCACATCTACCCAAGTAACCATCCAACCTGGGTAAACATTTGACGAGATGCTACTATGATTAGATTCAACCTCCTACGTGAACTTAAGGAAGTGCAATCAACGAAAACACAACATACAAACCTTCCACATCATCTATAGGACTTCTAGGAACCATTCCAACCACTCAGGTAGCTAGCCCCTGGGTCCCACTGAATTTTTTGACCACTTGACCTCTAGACGCTTTCATGCTATAGGCCTGCTAGCATCCAAGAGGCTTTGGATGCTCTCATGACAAGGCATGCTAGCATCTAGGGACTATTTTTCTCAGTGTTGTGTCAGTATCCCTAATATTTGAGCCACTTTTTCAAGCCCAGAGCCCAGGTCACTACCCATAATTGAATGACACCTTCATAGCAGTAAAATAACAGGGAAACAATGATGCAAAAGTAAATACTTGAAAAATCCCTTAATTGGACCCAGATTAGACATGACATGCATTTCGTCAAACATATCACAAATATGTAATCTTCATGTGTAAAAAACATATTTAAGCATAGGGATATCGTACTTATCTGAGAATCACTATGAAGCGTTGTTCCCTTATATCATTCCTTACATTATCATCTATTAGTTCATAGATACATTTTCCATTCATTTACAAGTAAAAACATGATGAGAGCGATACATAACAATTGTCATAAAACTCATACGTGACCAACATAATAGAAACAGAAATACCAATGAAATCACAACCATCTGGTCCACATATAAACTAGTATAATACTCATAGAAATACAAGGAGAAATAACCTCATATTGATGATGAAAAATCCAAACCTGGGATGGGACTACCACGTTCCACCCAACCATAGAATGGTTGAGCCAAATCTCTCTTCAGCCATTCACCCTCGTGCCATATTCCAAGCATGAATGTGGGACTCAAACCAAAAGAACCAACTAGGGAATCCTGAGGCTAAACCACCTCACCCTCATCAATAGAAACCAGGCTTTACCATAATCCATCCTGGATCACTAGGCCAACATAATGAACATGTAATAATAGGCTTTACCATGATCTCCACCCAATCACTAGGCCAAACAAGCATGGATGCCACCAAATTTCTCCACCTACACCGTGATGAATTTTCTGTCTCCTAGTGTCTCAGAATTTACCATAATCCACACTGGATCACTAGGCCCTAAACAGAGACCCCAATCTCTCAGGCTTTACCACAATCCACATTAGATCACTAGGCCCTAAACCAAGACCCACTCTCCAGGTTTTATTGCATATCCCAACCCGGGATTACTAGACCCAACAGAGATAAATCCACCTCTTGGATTTACTGTATATCTCGTCATTCACTGACAAGGATTCCTAGGCCCACTGAGGCACACAATCCTAGCTTTACCACAACCCACAATCTAGCTCAGGGGTTACTAGGTCAGTGGCTTTACCATGATCCACAGTCTGGTTCAAGGACCACCAAGCCATGTGTTCGATCATTCGAATATCCACTCACTTAGCTTTGAATCCATCCGGCAATCCATATAAACCAAAACATGAGAACCCCATCACACCATGGCTATCTAGAAATGGAAAGGCTAAGTTGAAAACACAGTCACACTTGGAAAAACCCATGCCATGACAGCCAAGAACCACATGCAATACCATGCATGCAAAATCAAGCAAGGAAAACACACATGAAAATCAATATTTGCAAAGAATGTTATTGTAGTTGCTTAATCATGTTCTTCTTTACTTTCTTCTTCCTTCCTCTCACCTTCTTTGCCTTTCCTGATCCAATGCCAAAGTTCTCTAAGAAAATTCTAAGTGTCCAAGAGTATGAGAGAGAGAGAATAATGAGAGAGCTCCAAAACTAAACTAGCCAAGCTTGCCAACTGATCCTCATAAGCCTTTTTATCAATGAGCCTCTATTTTCTTCATTTTCCATTATTTTCCTTCAATTTCCTACTCACATGCAACCTATGACCTTTCACCTTCCTTTTCTCCTAATTTCCTTTATTTTCATAAATAAAATGCCAATAAATGCCTCGTGCCTTTCCAAAGCCTTTCCCTTTGCCAATTTCCTTTAGCCATAATAACCGAAATGAACACCCACTAGGATGTCTTTCCCACCATTCAACTTGGAATACATGTCCCATCAACCGTGGTATTATATTTTTTTTACATGGATTTTGAACCAGGGTTGTTAAAGAAAGTTAGATGTAAGTTTATTGTAATATCATTGATGTGACTGAAGTAAGTTTTGGACTCTATATCACATTTTTATGACTTTATAATATACTTTGCACTATTTCTGATTAATTCATTAGAGTAACACGTCCTTTTATTTGCAATGCTTACAACTAGGAAGGAACCCCTAGTCTGGAATGCACTTCCATAGGTTCTATGTGCTTGATAAATTGAGTGCGGTGATTTACAATTTTATGTATATGTGTAACATTAATGCTATGAATTGTTTTTCCATATTCCTTCTATTATAGTTATTTAATGTTATCAATTTATTTTTGAGCATTTCATTTTGATTTAAAGAGGTTGGCTTGTCATTGTTTATTAAGGGCCCTAATTGTGTGTGTTAAGAGGCTACTAACACAGGGATCCACCAGTGGGTTGAGAGACACCCCCAAGCCTCGGACCTATAGTCCTCTTGAACTATGTGGTTTTAATTGTCCTTTCCAGCATGAGTGTGAATTGGTTAAGTAGTTGTTATTATTATTGGACTGTGTTAAAAATTGATGAATATAAATTTCTTTTGAGAATTGATGTATGTTGAATTTTTGTTAACTGAGAAAAGCATAAAATTATGTCCAGTAATTTTTAATCAAATGTTGCACCTTGTGATAGATTTTCCAATAAGAACTAATCTTACATGTATTGTGCTAGTGATTCATCAACCTACGAACCTTGGTCGAAATTTTCATAAACTCACAATTTAATCAATTGAATTTCCCATTAATCGATCTATAATCTAGTTTCAGTCTAAGTCTGATTCTTTTGTGATCAATTATCTTTTCTGTTAAAACTTACCAAAAAAATTAAAAGAATTATATTTAACCCCTTTTACCCCCTAAGCAAATATGTCCTTATTTTTACTGGGCCAATATTCTACATCTTCATTCCTTTGTTTAGCTTGTTTTTAACATATACTTTCCCTTTGGATGGCTTCATCCATATTTTTTCTCATCATATTCATTTTTTTATTTAAAGGAGAGAGCAAGGAAACTAATATTACACTGCATCTTGGCTTTTTCTTCATTAATATAAGGCACATATCTCAAAAGGTGAGTAAATTTTGTTATTAGTTCGTCCATGGTCATTTGACCAAGTCTTAATTCATGAAATTATTTTTTCCTTATCGTCATTTTTACACAGTAATTTGTCAGTCTTCATCCCAGTCTTCCTACTGTGTCATGTGTCAAAGTCAAACATGCTCATGTTAGACAAATGCTCTCTGATGTTGCCAAATGACCCACTTTTGCTAAGTTATCTGCCTCATCGCGTCTGTTGGCTAAATAAACGCGCTGAAGAGCATTCCTAAATAGTCCAGAAGTGCTGCCATCGCGGAAGTACACCTGATTCCTGCGATGGTCCGATTTTATGTGCCAGCGCGAGGTTGCTTGTGATCTTTAGCGATGACCTGACTAGCTACGTTATTCAATAGTGATGTCAGCGCAAAAGATCAGTTATGTACCCCCAATGATCCAGATTGGACGAATTTGTTCCAACAGTCGGCCTTCCAGATGACTCCAGACTTGGTTGTTGGCATAGTTTGTGTCACCCTCCTTTCTCTGGCATGGTTGTTCCGTCATTTGTGCTACCTTCCTTGGAGATAAGCTTACTCTTCCACCTTTCATGGAGACTCCTCCTATTTAAACTCTCACCATTGCTATGTGCTGCTAGTTTTTGGAATGGTTGTTGATAGTTGGCTAGTGGAGCAGTGCTACTAGTGTTTGTGAGTTTGCTAGATCGTTGGTGTGAGTGTGAAAAGTGTGGGATCATTGATAGCTTAAGGAAGGTTGTGAAGTGCCCTTAATCTTGTGTAAAACTTGTGAGTGAGAGAGACTTATGTATTGGGAGATCCATCTTCAAAGAGTGAATGCTTGAGGAACATGTTGGATGGATCCCTTCTGAGAAGGCTTATGACGTCAAGACTTTGGTTGTAAGCTTACTCTTATTTCATTATTAATGCAAACAATGATGTTTTCGTATGTCTTGTATGTAATGTACTTGATAGCTCATGACTTCTTGACTTTGTGAGTAAATAGATCACTTTTGTTCTGGTTACATGCTTTGTTATATTTCCTTTGCATTGTTTCAGGTTGATTACTCATTAGGAGAAGGAAGCGGAAGCTGGAGCAGTGCAACAGAACTCCATCAACCACCGGTTGAGGTAGGCCTCCAACTATGACTGTTTAAGGAAAGATATTGTTGATCTGTCCTTGTTTGTGACTAGACCCACTCTAGGGCTAGAGGGGTTGCCTCTGTCCGTAGAGGGAACACTTTCCTGCATCACAAGTTGGCAACTCCACTGGGGAACTTTGGCCTTTATTATTTTCTTGTTTACTCTTGTCTTGATTTGTGTTTTGGTCTCTTTTGAAGTTTTGGGGATTAGTTACGGTCTTCTGAGTTTCCTGGCCTGATCTGGGAACACCCCTAATTTTATTGAAGATTTGATTGTTTTTTATTTGGGAGTTTTTGGTTCGCTTGTTACTATTTTGAACATCATCGCATCTTTAATTTTAACAGTCACGCTGTCATCGCGTACACCCTTTTGTAGTATCCTGTTCATCGCGTGATTATGCCTAACAGTCGCGATGGTTCTATAAATCAGACCATCGCGGAAAAGTCGTGTACTTCTGCACTGACATCGCTCTGTTGTTGCGAAGTGCTCTTTATCAGCGCTTGTTGCTCGTGTATTACCCACACTGATTGCTGTAGAATTGATTTTTTCAATTCTTCCTCCTCAGTCCATCAGTCCTGCTAATCCCTTGTTGTTCTCACTTGTTGGATAACTTGTTTTTCACTGTTTATAGGTTGAGGCACTCTCTTGTGAGCTTTGTTGAATGAATATTGTTTTCTTGCTTCTGCGGCCTAGTTTCATTGTTTCAAGTCTTTTGGATCAGTTTCTCTTGGTTGCTTGGTTGCTTGGTTTCTCAAAGATTCATTTGCAGCTTGCTGTTGGTTTGCTTAAGGCTTTTTCACTGCTTGTTTCTGGTTGATTTTTAGTGTCGATTATTGAACCAATTTTTTATGTTGATTCGATTCACTACCAAGCATAGATCACAATTGTTTGGATCGATCAGTTCATACTTGCTTTTTTACAAAAAGAAAATCAAAAGTTTGCATTCATTTAGCATACGAAATTGAAAGTACATTTTCATTACGAATTTTCATCTTTGAGAAATTGGAAAGCAAATTTTAAATCTTTCATTAGTAGTATCGATGCATCGTGATATTAGTGTATTGATGCATTGTGTTTCTTAGTGTTTTCATTCGCTTGTCTTGGTTTGGGAATGAACTCTCTACCTTTCTGTAAGCAGGTATTCATCGAAATGAAAGATGTTTTACTCATTCTAGCTGCATTCTAGGTTTCTGGTATACATACGATAAGGCTTGAAAACTGAAACATAATCCAAGATCAACTCTAAAATGAACTGAATAAATCTAACAACGCATTGGAACATAACGCACACTATTTAGAGGTCTAGGCTAGAGGCGTGCTCCGGCGTCGTTAAACCTAGTCACTTTTGTTTCCACTCAAGGTTGGGTGATTCCTCCTTCTGTGACTCAATAGTAGTCTAGCACAGAATTGTGCTCCCATGTACCGTCGAGTATATGCTGGGAAACCCCACTAGGTTATCATCCTTTATCCATAGGAAGTCGTGTCTGTCGCCTTACAAGCTGTAATGCACCGAACACAGCATTTGGGAAGATTGACTGTCGTACGGAAATTCCTTGGTTCTCATATGACTGCCAAGGTGTATACGCAGTTTTACGTATTTGTCTGGTAAACATTTTTACCTAGTTCTCAAGAGTAGTCACTTTCGTTCCTTTTTAGACTCCCTAAAAGAAAAGGTCCATCTGAGCACTTGTCACTTCAGGCTCATTAAATATTCGAAGGTGACTAGAGTCATCTTTTCGTCCTTTTCTCGACTCTTTAAAGATGAAAAGGTCAAGTTTTGTTCCTGCGTCATAAAATTTATTTCCCACGAAATATTCCTGGTAATAGTTCGAGTGTTTTTTCAAGCTCGTTCTCGATGGCCACATTCCCCGAGTCTACTGGCCAAGGTTTTCCCCCAGATGGAAATCCTAGTCCGTTTCCACCTTTTGGAAATGCCAGTGCTCCGTATATGGCAACATTGTCTTTGCCTCGGTTAACCATCGGTTTGCCCATATGGTTGTTTTCAACCTCGGTGGTCCCGAGCGTCATGACTCTTGTTCCACCATCTCCTTCGTCTGAACCATGACATGTTGATTCCAAGGTTGAGCCTACGTCTTCTTCCCCTGTTTCTTCACTTTCATCTCCTCCTTCGCCTGGTGAAAGTTTCACATCTAATAACCAAGAGACTAAGAAGAAGAAGAAGAAGAAGATGAAGAAAAAGAAGAAGTCTGATAAACGTGAGGCCACCTATGTAGCTACTGCTCCAAGTACATCTTAGGTCGGACCACCTTCTGCTCCTCCGCAAAAGGTTAAGTTTCCTTGTAAATTGTGCAAGGCTGATCATCTTCTTCGTGATTGCCTTGGCATTCCTAGGATCTTAGAAGTATGGTCTCATGATCCAGCTCATCCCTCATCGTCCTCTAACTTTCATGACGATGCCACCCTATCAACTGGCAACGATAAGAAGAAAGGGAAGATTTGATTCCCTTATAGGCTATGTGAAGGCAACCATCCCCTTCACCTTTGTCCGCCCACGGATAAAGCTTCCTCCATTTTGGAAAGTCTTACAGCTTCTTCTCCCCAACTTCCTGTTGGTTATCAGAGGCTCCCTTTAGATCCTCTCCCCATTGACAAAGAGATTGACTTAGATTCTTCTCTTTTCCGTCCTCCTCTTTCCAAACCTGGTTGTACTATACCTGTTCCAGACCAACCATTGGTTGGGGAGAGTGTCAACTTGGGTTCACCACCTATTGATCACTCTGTTTCGAAAGAGCATCATGCTCATGTTCTTCTTGTCTCGTCAAATTCTCCTGAGTTCGAGAACGACCCTCCTATCCCCGCTGATCAAGGGGGTCCTCCTTTGGTTCCTGTAGAGCAGGGGGGAAATCATACGATTCCCCCACCAAGTAGTTTTGTCATTACCTTCGACTTGAGTCACTTGACTGCTTTCCACCTTCCATCCTATTTGCCTTTCGAGATTACAGTACACACCTATGATAAGGTAGTACCTGGCACTGTCTTGGATAAGGGTGCGTTGGTTAGTCTCATTCCTTTCACTACTTGGCAAGCTTTGGGCTCCCCACATCTTGTGCCAGTCACACAGAATCTGTTGGCGTTTGACAGGGGAACCAGTCAACCTTTAGGGATCCTCCCGAAGCTTCCTGTTACTTTGGGAGGCAAAACTGTCTATATAGACACCATGGTTGTCCAAGGTGCTTTAGATTTCAGTCTTCTCCTTGGTCGTGACTATGTTTATGCCATGGGGTCCCTCGTCTCTTCACTTTTCCGTGTGGTTTTTTTCCACACAACGGAAGAATTGTGACCATAGATCAATTATCATTCTTTAGTCCCCCGGTGCCTCCTGTGCAGCCATCGTCCCTTATCGATTCTTGCTCGCAAGCACTACCTTCCTTGCCACAAGTCAATTATGTGGCTACCCATTCCGTCTCCGCCTTTGCTGATGATCATGCATATGGTCTCGTACATCATGTACTACGGGCATTGGAACCCGATTTATCATTGGTGCATCATGACATGTATTCCTCCCAGAGTGCGTTTCTTCCATCTCGCGATGACCTCTTGGGAGCCATGTTCTCGTATGGCCCATGAACAGGGGGTGACAAGGATAGTTTGTTCCTATCTCAACCTCGTTAAAAAATGAAACAAGGAGTCCAAGGATAGTTATGATCTTGTGTCGACCTCGTTAAAAAACGAAACAAGGTGTCCAAGGACAGTTCTTATCTTGTGTCAACCTCATTAAAAAATGAAACAAGGAGTCTCGAGCACAGTTCCTCATCTTATGTCAAGCTCGTTACAAAATGAAAGAAGGGTTATGAGGATAGTTCTTTTACTATGTCAACCTCATTAAAAAATGAAACAACTCCCTTTCCAAATCGAGTCTTTGATTAAGATCTCGTAACATCCAAAGTCGAGTCTTTCCAAGATCTCGAATGTGAACCTTCATTCCATCCACCTCGTTGAATGCAATGATGCTTGGGGGGCATGTACCTCAATTTGCGTTATTATGCTAGGGGCATGCAAACTTATAACAAGCATATTTTTTCATTTCAAGCTTGTGTAAACATGAAACCAAATCCAAGCAGAGTTCTCCATGGTTCAAGCTTATGTAAAAATGAACCCATGGCCGATTTACACCTCGTGATTGTTGTTTTTATCTGCTAAATTTTTCTAGATGAGCCTTGGTTGTTTCATTCCATTGCCACCATCTCCTTTGTTGATCATATGCTTTCACTTGATTGTTTATCCTTTCCTGAGGAACTGCAGCAATGAGTGGTTTTATTAGCCAGCCTCTTGACCATTACATGTTTTGAGTAGTTCTACCATTTCCAGAACCAATTGCTACCCTTTATACCACTTGTTCCTCTAGGATGAGTCTCCTTTAAGCTCTTTTCTGACTCGTAAAAGATGAAAAGATTGCCAAGTTTTTCCTTTTTTGACTCGTTAAACGGAATTAAAAAGGCGGTCCACTTTAAGCTCTTTTCCGACCATTTAAACACAAAAATATTGCCATGCCTTTATCGTTTCAAGCTCGTTATCGGTTACGAAACGACATGATTCCGACCACTTTTCTACTTTTTCGGGTCGAAGTCACTAGTTATGAAAAGTACTCCTCGATCGTAATGATCGGGCGGTTCTCTCGAGTATTGTTTTATACTTTTTCGAGCTCGAGAGACACAAATCTATGAAAAAGGACCCCCCTAGAGTTTTATTTTCCATGTCTTTTTCAAACTCTCTAAACATGAAAAAGACTCCGAGTTTCACCTATGTCAGACTCGTTAAACCCTGACAACATTAGACTCGTCAACATGATGAGACTCAAGCTTCTCCTTCCTAGGGCTCGTTAAAATATTACTAGGTTGGACTCAACAACAGGTTTATCATTGATTGTCTATGGAAGCTAGTCACCCTTGAACATCGACACTATTGCTTCTTGTCAAGTTGGGACATCCATACATCGCCAATTGGCCTTCCGTGGGTTTGGGTTGTCATTTAGCCTCATTCCATCTGATTCATGCCATCTCCATCGAGCCTTTGATCCCTTGGTATCTGAATGCTGCCACCCTTCGGAGTCGTGTCGCTGACATGTTCAAGAGTATAATCCTTCTGCAGTTTACACCCTCACCCTTTCCTCTGATTCTCTATTTCACCATCTACCACTTGTTCCTTATCTCGTGTCATTGATGGGGCAAACATTATGGCCCTCTTGCGATGGGTCGTCTCCTATCGACATCAGCTCATTATCCAGGAGATTGATCTAGAGATCCCCTTTGGTACCTTAGAGCTTGCATGCCTCAATGGAAAGTACTTCGCACCTAATGGTCAACTTTCATCATTGGTCGTCGATTGGGTGATTCCACGAGTGTTCGACTTCAACTCCTTTTTCACACTTCGTTGATTGTGCTAGACAGTACCTTGATAGCCATTGGCATTATTGATGGCCTCTCTCGCGCTTGTTAATGGTTTTCATCATTGACCGGTAATCAAGCGACTTTCTATCATGCTCGACCCCAGCACATCTATTCGCATGTTAGAATTTGTACTATGATCGGATGGGTTCAAGACCCCGAACTCAGATTACATATGTTCAGGCTACGTGGATTGGTTTATGATTACATGATTCATTCATGGATGGCTACAGCCATACCTGAGTCTTCATGGATGGTTGCGACCATACCTTTATCATCATCATGGTCTCATTAGCTGGATGGTTGCGTCCATACCACAGACCTATTTTGTATATCTTTTGGATGGTTGCACCCATGCCTAGACTACATGTACTTTAGAGATATCAGTTTTACTTGCGTGCAGGTTCTTCCAGATGGTGTTACAGCTCAGTCAGTTTCGTAAAGAATTTCGCCCCTCCCACTCTCTCGGGCTTCATACTTTAGGGGGCATCTGTTACACAGTAATTTGTCACTGTCTTCATCCCAGTCTTCCTACTGTGTCATGTGTCCAAGTCAAACATGCTCATGTTAGACAAATGCTCTCTGATGTTGCCAAATGACCACTTTTCCTAAGTTATCTGCCTCATCACGTCTGTTGGCTAAATAAACGTGCTGAAGGGCATTCCTAAACAATCCAGAAGTGTTGCCATCGCGAAAGTACACCTGATTCCCACGATGGTTCGATTTTATGTGACAGCGCGAGGTTGCTTGTGATCTTTAGCGATGACCTAACTAGCTACGTTATTCAATAGCGATGTCAGCATGAAAGATCAGTTATGTACCCGCGATGATCCAGATTGGGCGAATTTGTTCCAACAGTCGACCTTACAGATGACTCCAGACCTGGTTGTTGGCATAGTTTGTGTCACCCTCCTTTCTCTGGCGTGGTTTTTCCATCATTTGTGCTACCTTCCTTGGAGATAATCTTACTCTTCCACCTTTCATAGAGACTCCTTCTCCTATTTAAACTCTCACCATTGCTATGTGCTGCTAGTTTTTGGAATGGTTGCTAATAGTTGGCTAGTGGAGCAGTGTTGTTAGTGTTTGTGAGTTTGCTAGATAGCTAGTGTGAGTGTGACAAGTGGAGATTGTTGATATCTTGAGGAAGGTTGTGAAGTGCCCTTAATATTGTGTAAAACTTGTGAGTGAGAGAGACTTATGTGTTGGGAGATCCATCTTCAAAGAGTGAATGCTTAAGGAACATGCTGGCTGGATCCCTTCTAAGAAGGCTTGTGACGTCAAGACTTTGGTTGTAAGCTTACTCTTATTTCATTATTAATGCAATCAATGATGTTTTCCTATGTCTTGTATGTAATGTACTTGATAGCTCATGACTTTTTGACTTTGTGAGTAAATAGATCATTGTTGTTCTGGTTACGTGCTTTGTTGTATTTCATTTGCATTGTTTCAGGTTGATTACTCATTAGGAGAAGGAAGCGGAAGCTGGAGCAGTGCAACGGAACTCCATCAACCACCGATTGAGGTAGGCCTCCAACTATGACTGTTTAAGGAAATCTATTGTTGATCTGTCCTTGTTTGTGACTAGACCCACTCTAGGGCTAGAGGGGTTGCCTCTATTCGTAGAGGGAACACTTTCCTGCATCACAGTCATAATGTATTTTAGTTAATTATTTTTCCTAGAAGAATGTTTGAAATTATTCCCAATTAACACCCTTGCCTTCCAAGTTATGTACAGTTCTAAATTTTGCCAACCATACAGATGCTTTACCCTGTAGAAAATATGTAACTAATTTAGACTTCAAAATGTTGGGATAATCATAAAGTTGGAAATATTGGTTTATGTTAAGTAACCACGCCTCTGTTGCTTCCTCCAACTCTCTATTATAAGTTGGGTGTCTAATTTTATTGAATTCCCCTCACAACTCCACATTCGATTTCTTCCCTTGATTAGAAATCATTTTAGTTGAACTATGCCCCTCCCCCTCTTTATATTTATCATCTTTACTTTCATTTATGCTATCCTTTTTTCCGTTCGTAGGTTTCTCCCCTATCTTCCTCTTTCATCATTAGCTCACAATTTTTTATTCTGATCTATATGTTAGCTTTTTGATAAGTTTTTCTTATTCGGTGATAACCTTTAGTAGCTTTTCATTATCTGCACAAACACTAGTTAACTCTTTTCTCAATTCTCTAACCATACTCAATTTCTTCTCCCAAATGAACCCAAATTTTTTCTTCTCCTACATGTGTTCCTATAGGTGGGTCCACCATCACTTCCTCTTCTTATCATATTTGCTTTCTCTCTATCTCTCTCTATGTGTAAAACAAAGCATTTATATTGTTAACCTATTTCTCTGATACCATATGTAATATACCCAACATGTATTTAACAAATTCATAAAAGATTTTTTTATTAAAGTAACATACCTCACTATTGCATAGTGCACTAAAATACGACATCATTTCATCGATTATTAGACAGACTTGTGTTTCCACACTAATGAACCTTATTTCCCAGGCTCATTTCTGAAACTCAGTCAAACAACCTGATGGAAAAAAATAGTCATTGGATATCTGACACAATTTCCTCATCAACTAACCAACGGATAAGGGATCAATCATTGGTCAGATTTCCAACACCATCATTTTTAGATAACCTATAGAAAATCAACAAATAATATGTTAGGTTTCTAATGCAATATCATTAGTATCTATAATGTGATGAAACAAAATTGATGTCATATATTTGACAACATCTATAATGAAATGGAATGAAATCGACATCAGATAGTCGATGTGCATCCTGATGATACAACGTCAAATATTCGTTGGATATTTGACGGGTGTTGTTCAAGGATGGTTTGTCAAAGATTACAAAAAATTGAGGAGTCCTATTTGACAATGTGGAGTCAGAAATTAGAAAAATAGGTAAAATAATTTGCAGGGACAATCTAATGATGGGACATCAGAGATTCAACAAATGTACAAAATCCAATTAGAGTCATCGTCTGACCATTGACCATTAGAAATCCAATGGGGGAACCGCATCTAATGGTGCCACTATATATATAATGAAGAGAATTCAACCATTATGTGTTTTAAATACAATAGAGGGACAGGGGATGAATCTGATGGCACTGCTATGCATCCGACGGATATAGCATCAGAAATTAACGACCTTTGGAATATTAAAAAAATTGATTTTTTTGGGTTTGTTTTTCTATAATAAAAAAATTTGGAATATTTATTTATGATAGTTTATTATGAATTTTAAAGTTGATTGTTTCTATTTTTTGTGCAGAATCAATTTAGAATCAATCCAAGCATTTTTGTATGATACTGCAAAGTTACAATAAATCAAACTATTTAGTTCAACCATGTTAACATTGCTTTATCTTTCACGATTAGAAGTGATTAGCTACGTTGTTTATACAAGATTTTATTTATACTTTATGGCCAAACATAAGAATCAATTGATTGTACAAGTAATAAATTATATGTATTCTTCTTTGATTTTATTTACCTTTGTGACGATAAGAGTCTCGAAAGATTTTGTTTGCCCCAAGTTTCTTCTACATTCAACCACGGCTTGATAGCCATGCTGTAAGTAGGTTTGAGGTCTTCCCTTGTTTGTGATTTTTTGAACTCCAACCCCAGCAATTTTGCATAAAAATATGAATTTCAGTTCTTCTATGAAATTAAATTAAAATTGTTAATAATTTATTATTTAGATGCAATTAATTGTATTATGCTTACAATTCGTATGACCATGTTGGAGTAACCACTTAGGACAAGTTTTTGTTTACCATGTTTTTCGATTTTGTCTTTTGTGGCTTTGAATGTATCTAGAATCCTATATTGGAAATGTCAAGAATGCAATTAGATGTTGCAATGATGAGAAAGAATCATAACTCAATTATTAGAAATGTCACATACCTTCCTAAGCCATGTGGTGTCTTTCCTTATTTTTAGTCCTACTTATCCTTTGCATCATCTAGGAGGGACTTTTCCTCCCTCCCTGGAATCAATGGCGGATGATCATACTTAGGGTTGTTTTCAAGATGAACCCTGTATAGGTCCTACATATTTTTTAAATATTTTCCTGCTTTTGAGGTGACTCTGTACTTGTTGAAGGAACCATCACCGAACAAGCCAACGAACCTTCTAATGATATCATATTTTAACTTGGACGTTTGGGTATTCCACACTAATTGTATTGTGGGCCCAAATATATCTAGATTCAGGTCATTCACGTGTTTATAAAATGTATCATTTCCTACAAAATGATATTATCATTAATTTAAAATAATCACAAATTATATGTAAATTTCAATTAGATTGTACATAATAATTATAACACTTCTTAAATACCTGGAACCTTTTCTATTTTCATAAGGATGTGCTCATTCTATACTAAAAAGTTAATCGGTAGTGATATGTGCTAGTGACACAAGTCTATCGAAGAAAGCATGCTTCAAAATGTACAATGACATGGTCAGCATCCCATGCACATTCTGACATATGTTTCTTAGGCAGTGTAGCACTGACATCGACCCCATGGGTGATCCGAATAAAAAATGGCATCAATCCATGGTATTCATCCACCCATGTTATTCATACACCCATGGAATTTACCCATGGTATTGTAAGTGGCATCCACCCATGGTATTTATCCACCCATAATATTGTAAGTGACATCCACCCATGGTATTCATTCACCCATTGTATTTGCCCATGGTATGGTAAGTGACATCCACCCATGGTATTCATTCACCCATGTTATTTTCCCATGGTATTGTGACATCCACCCATGGTATTCATTCACCCATGGAATTGACCATGGTATTGTAACTAAAAAATACTATAAGTAACAAGTCGCACTTTGTAAAAGGACAGATTTTCCACCACAATGTAGTCTTTACATATATTATCTGTTTTAATAAAAAATTTCTTTGTGGTTTTGTTTATTCGACATTCTCCTCTTTTTATTTTGGCATTTTAACTTTTCATATAATGGGGACCTCCCCCCAAAATCCATTTCAATCTTCTAGATCTTGGGGGCCTCCCCCCAAGATTTGGAAGATTAAAATGGATTTTGGGGGGAGGCCCCCAAGATTTGAAAAATTGAAATTCTAGAAGAAAAAGAGGAGAATGTCCAATAAACAAAACCATAGAGAAACTTTTTATTGAAACAGATAGTAACTGTAAAGACTACATTGTGGTGGACAAGCTATCCTTTTACAAAATGCGACTTGTAACTTATAGTATTTTTCAGTTACAATACCACGGGTCAATTCCATGGGTGAATGAATACCATGGGTGGATGTCACAATACCATGGGTGAATGAATACCATGGGTGGATGTCACTTACAATACCATGGGTGGATAAATACCATGGGAAAATACAATGGGTGAATGAATACCATGGGTGGATGTTACTTACAATACTATGGGTGGATAAATACCATGGGTGGATGCCACTTACAATACCATGGGTAAATTCCATGGGTGGATGAATAACATGGGTGGATGAATACCATGGGTTGATACCATTTTCCATTTAGATCAATGGGTGTTTATCGGTTTGAGTGACTAGTGTGTCACTCACAGGAGGATATTGAAAATGGGTACCAAAATGATGTTGCGCTAGTGTAGGAATGATGTTGGTAGCAATATCGACCTTTGTAGGCATACACCGAGGATCAAAATCATCCAAAAACTCCTGTAAAAATAAAGAGTTTTTCATAAATGAATTATAAGAGTATAAAAAAATCATAAATAAATAAATTGGATAATTAAATATATTCATGCTTATGCCATAGTGATGAATCTTTTACAACAAGGTTTTAATTCATTCATTTGTAAATTGTGTCTTCGATCGAATATCAATCAAAGAAGCGAGCTCATTATTTGATCTTCTCAAAAGCTTCTTTATTATTTTCACTAGGTGTTTGAAGAAATAGGTTTCTTCATCCATAATCTCTTCCTCAATATGATTTTGTGGACTGCTCTAACATGGGTTCCTTCCCCTTGTCACTTGGGAAAATCGTGTTGCCAACAATGCAATGCCATATTACTATTCATAAGAATTTTTTACATAAATACATTATAATAAGTTCATAAGCTTATTTTTTACATGAATTCATTATAGCAAGTTACAAATACAACTAGGGACATAATGATGAGGACATGTTGGACCACCTATAAACATAAAATATTGAATCATTAATGAGAGGTTATGTATCATCCCCATAATAGCAATGTTTTAACCTATTTGATTTAAGTTGTAATAGATGAACAAATCTTCTCTTGTAGCTATTGACTTTATTGTGCGTACGAATACATAGTTTCCTTCACGTCCCTCAAATATGAAATTGGGTTGCTTATTTGTTTCCCCAAGTTTATGTATTATTTATAAATCCTACAATATTTCTTGATTCTTTTGTTCTTTCATCAATATATACTTTCTCCTTTATTTTTATCATTATCTCTTAGTTTTATATAATTTGCAACCAATCTATATATTTTCATACCTTGCGTATATTGAACCGGCTACATCCAATCTCTATAATTGTAATAGGATTCAACATAATCCATCAATTTAATTAATATTTCATAACAAACTTTTATGCCATCCATGGAAAATAGCCCCAAACCATGTAGCGATGATGGAACAATGTGATATATCATCAGCGTTGAGACAAAAAGTAGTGTTTACTTAAGGAAGGTCCTTGGGTACCCAACGTTTCACTAGATGTTTGTACCTCAAGGGCACCTCGATATCATCTATGCTCTCAACATCATAAGAACACAACCCCTCTTCAACGAGAAAAAATTCCATGCATCTACTGAAATTTCTTCTGATCTTCTCACCTCTAGTTCATGATCTCTATCTGTTAGACGTACTAGATATATTAATTTCCTTCACTCTACTTGAACTTCCCTCACTTGATGAAGATAGATCTAATAGGTATCTATTTGTTTGTACAATAGTCCATCAAATTAGAGAATCAATTAGTGAATTGATGACTTGTAACATTCCAATGTGCACATATGATCCCCCCCTTTTAACTAGATTTTAGCACTTGATATTTCATTACTTTGGGGTTTAGTGTACATTGTGCAAATGCACAATTTTTTGTATTATGAAAATGAGAATGTTGGTCTTAGGAAGCTAAATACCTATCAAGTAGAAAAAATTAGTTGTAAAATAAGGTGATATTTAGAGCTATTAATTGGTTATGAAAATGAGAACTTTGGTGACTAAAGATATCTAAATACAATCGATTAAGAAGAGTTTAATAATTGAATAAAAATCAAGTAATCCTTAAAGATAATAACTAGCTATAAAAATGGGAATTTTCTATAGAAAAACTTAGGCATAGTTGAGCCTGTTCATAGGTGGAAAAGAAATCATCCTTCCTCAGTTACATGCAGATGATTTCTATACAAGTCTCTCCATCTATTTTAAATGATACTATGAAACATTGTGTTTTAAGATTTGTATATTCCTATATGGGAGGAGAAAAATCCTTCCCTTAATTCCTTGTTAGGATACAAATGCTTCCTATCATTCTATAGGTGTTTTAGATGACTCATCAATGGAGTTGTTTTCCCAATAAACATGCTTGAAAGTGGCTCTGGACAAAGATTCCTTTGGCTACTATAATTCATGGATAGAATGCTTCCCAAGAAGAAAATATGGTTTCTAAATCCCTCATTAATCCACTTGAACATGACCATTACAAAATTTTGGAGGTTGGTTTCTTGTTCTCACCTTGGTGGTTATACCTTAATTCTAGCAAGTGTGACCTTTTTCAAGGTAATATTTCTCTTAGGATTATATTGAGTGGGAATACTTGGAGTGATGAAAGTGTGCCCATATTTGGACCATACTTACCACTTTATGATCATTACAAAGCTCCTCAAATCCCACGTTTCAAGATTGGTGTCACCCTGGATTGGTTAGACCTTGAAGTCTTCATTGACCCTTGATCCATTTGGACAAGGAACCCCTTAAGAGTTTGATGCAAGAAAGAATTTCAAAATCCATTGCTACCCCAAACTAAAAAGAAACTCATCAAAAGGAAAAAGAGGGCTAGGACAACATGTATATCAAGCCTCGTACCTTAGCATAGAGGTGTCATTTTCCCAAGAAAATTACCCCAAAATTTGGCCTTCCCTAACCAATATTTTCCCTTGTAAAAGGTTAAGGTTTACTATATAGTTTGAGAGATTTGGCTATCCCTAGGTCTAAAACCCTAGTTTTAGCCCTAGTTATTTTAGCAAGTCTGTTTCCTTTTAGGGTTTAAAGAGAGTGACTTGAGTAGAGTTCTTCGTGATTTCACCCAAGAATCACCATTCATTACTTCCCTTCATCCTCTTTGACTTATTGGTCCCCCGTTCATTGGGATTGGTTTGAGTAAATTTCCATAGCCTCCTTGGTTGGGGATCATTATGTCATTATCAAGAATGCTTAATTTTCTTGATCTTGAGGACTTATTTCTCATACTTAAATGGTATTATCCAACTACTTTCATGGCTACTCAAAGCATATATAAATGCATCATACGTAGGAGATGATCTAGTAAAGAAGCAACAAGTAGTTACTATATGTGAATATGCGAGGAGTGAGCATAGTTAAGAGGGATCATAATTATTGCACATAGAGACATTGTCTTTGTGCAAGGATGTCTTTGTTAGGGTTCTCTATATACCTACAAATTCAACAACATTCTGATTCAAACTCGAAACCTTTCTATAGCTAACCTCACTATGAATTTCTTGACACTGGTTAAGTGTTGTTATATCATGATTGATCGCTTTCTCTGAGAAGATAGGTTTCTTTAGCAATGTAAACAAAACCACTCTCAAATTATCCATATGCACACAAACGTGTTCAAATAGAAATATAATCAAATCATAACCTTATTTGTTCATAAAGTAAGAAAAACTAGAGTGTACTGTGGGTAGTGGAATGTGTCATAACCTAACTGTGCAAGGAGGAAAAACTCCAACAAGAAAATAAAATACTAACTATCACTCATATGCATTCAAATTGTTCCCATGCTATACATGTCAACATACATCACTATGGACTGATATAACTCATTATGCATTGTATATGTAACTTAATGTGTATTCAACATACCACTATGTAATGTACTATATATGTAATGAATTATTGAGTATTAATGTTTTTCACCATTTGTGCAACAATCTATTGTGCACTAATGTGTTTATGCAAAGAGTTCTCGTGTATCAATGTGATTTGGTTGTTCATGCAAGAAACCATTGTATAAAGTTTATTGTGTTTGCAGGGAACTATTGCAGTGGAATCGTGCTTCAAACATTCGAGTCCTTGACACTTCAACAACTTATAAAAGAAGTCCAATTCACCCTTAAACCCTAGATCATATACAATCATTCATATTTCCATGTAATAATCAATTTTGTTGGTAAATAAAATTTCAATCATTCAAGTTCATGTTGAAGCACACTATAAGAATAAGAGTAATACATAGGTATGTTCTTATCGACTAATGTGTGCTAATGATCGATGTGAAAACTAGGTAAATTTGTGACCTCAAATATTTTTCTAATCAATTATAAAAGTGATCTATAAAAATTCTCAAAAAGGATAGTATTGAATTTTGAAACAAAGGAAGATATATGAGATATAGCATGACGAGAGAGGATGGGAAGAGTGCCATGTTAATTATATGGTGAGCCTTAAAGAACAATATTGCAAACAACCATAATTTTTAGTAAGGGTTTATACCATTTGATCCAAGTCACCAAAGTTGTTGGCATCCAAACCAATCAGCGAATACTAAACCACAAGATATGTATGCTAGTACTGAATCACTAGATATGTATGCTAATACCACAAAATTTCTAGCATTCAAACTGATTACTCGAGCAAAATATAACAAATATTAACACTATAGTAAGATATTCTATTACAAATAAATACCTAATCTAATTTAAACCAATGAGATCTCATCAAAAACCACAAAGAAGAAATATAGAATGAAATACAACAACAATAAAAATGAAGTAAACCAATAATCAAAATGAAGTTTCCATTAACCAATAAGAGAGATTACAATAGCTACACACTTATGCCCAAATCATAACAAAGTTTTACTAATACTGATAAGGAGTCAAAACAAGTCTTATTTGTAGAGGTCTAAACTATGAAAACATAACCATGAACTTAGTTTTTGTATGGTTCAATACATCATATATAAAGAGAAAGACATAGCTTAATGATAATTTCAACCCCTCTAATCTCGAGGATCAAATGGTGAATCGTTACATTGTTTTCTCAGAAATATGTATCCATGCACATATTTTAGGCAAAACCTAGATCAGAACTCTAATATATGTCCCTAGTGGTTGAGCTCCAGATCATGGTCTTCGTAATTAGTGATACGTTATTGGTTGTATCAAATAAGTTGAATCAAACTCTTCACAGGCGGTATGACCATGATCCAAAACTTTCCAAGTTGAATGGACTGGTCTTATGCTCCATGTGACTGAGCCTCGTGCACAAGCACTAACCATGGGTTTTGAAATGTGGAAAAATATAAACAATCTAATATTTATTCATTAGCAAACATTCTTTTGGAAAAAACATACTAGATTACAACCAAAATGAGATGTTGACCAACACATTCATGATCGAGAAACACTTATGACAAGAGTGTTTGAGTTATTATGAGATCAATTATAGATTGATTTCTTTGTGTTAAAATCTCACATTGGAGATGTGTGCTATTAAAACCGTGATTTTTTTTTTACATAAGGTGAAAATGAAGGAAGTGAAACTAAGTCATACCAAAAATATCACAAGGTTTATTCAATTCAAACATCCTCCTAAACCACACACCAAAAAATCAAGATATTTTTCACACATCAATGAGAGGGAAGTAAACAAAGTTTGGAAGCTTAAATATAAAAGTAGTTAAATGCATGAAATCTATAAATAAATGGGATCCAAGACATAGATTCAAGAAATAAGAGACTAAAAAGGTATACAAGGGTAGAAAAAGAGGATGTGTTAAATATTTGATTTGAAGAAAAAGGTTAGGAAGAATACAAATCACTACATCATTGCAAAATTATAAATAGAAAGGAAATGGAAATATTATACTTAGAAAATAAAGTCACCAATGGGTTGAAATTATAATTTGATAGTGATAAATCCATGTCAAAAATATCATCAACCTCAATCTCTTTGTCTCAATAGAAGATGAATGAAGGAAGAGTGCCTCAAGAAGAAACTATTACTCAAAAAGAAAAACCACAACCTAAATTATGTAAAGTGCATTCCACATAAATTAATAAACATTAATAATGTTTAAGAAAAAATAAAAGGAGGATGCAACCCTAGAGTTTCACTCATAATGAGGATTCAAAAAAAGGTTATAAACCATAACCTTGAAACATAGAGGAATTGTAGAAAATAGGAGGTAATGATACTAGTTGAATTTTGGAAGTAGTCATAACTATGTAGAAATCAACTTCATTAAGAATTTAAATCATTTTTTTGTATCCTACCAAGGATGTAAAGGTTATTGTAACTAATGGAGAAGAGGTAAAGGAGACAAATATATGTGTTCAAATTTCTATAGAAATACAAAATCCAAAATTTATGAAAGGGTTTTATGCTTTACTACTATATGTAATAGATATCAAATGAATAACTAAATGATTGTTTCATCTAGGTGGTTCCACCACCAATACAAAGGAATAGTTAATGGAATTTTATTGGAAAGTTGTAAAAATTTTAATTATATGGCCTTGAAAACCTATATACAAGCAAAATTTTAATTATATGGCCTTGATTCGGCTTCATAATTAAAAGGAGAAGGTCTAGGAAATAGACAATAGGGAAATCAAAGGACATTGGAAAATCATCTCAATGATTCTAACATTATGGTAGGAAGAATGTATTATATGAATGAACATCGAGGCTTCATGTTACAATACCATGTCAAATAACTTCAAAGTATGGTGAACACATTATAAAGGAACCTTACTATTTGTCAATATTTGATTAAGAATAGGGTCAAACCCTTGTAACAAGATAAAGATGATGCCTCAACAAGGCATGCTCAACTATAGAAGTGTTATACTTAACTATGTTTTGAGGAAAAACCATTTTGAAAGGAGATTCGGTGTTTTGAATATAAAATAATATTTATAGACATAAAAACATAAAAATCAATCATAATTATTAAAAGACATGATTCTAATGTCATTATTATACATGATTTGGAAAGAGACAAATTGTGAGTTATTTTTAACGAGTTCGGGATTTTTGTTGATACAACAAACTTGTCACCAATCACTAAATTGGTCGATTAAATTGTTATCAAGACCAAACTTATTTTCTTTCACAACTCCCAAAATAAAACTTGGCAATTCAACTCTTAGCTATAGTCCCAAGATAGTCAATTGCTTCTTATTTGGTCATACCAATACCAAGAGGGCTTAAGCAATCAACATGGCTAAAATTATACCCTACCTCTTGAAATCACCACAAAAATAGCAGAAGAACGCTCAAATATATATTTGACTTAATGAGTGATGGATGGATTCAAGGATGTGAAGAATATTAAAAAATGGAAGAAATTTTGCTTTGAGAAAAGGATTATGGATAGGAAACTTTGAGATAAAACCCTTACTAGAGTTTTATAAAATGAAACTTAAAAGCAAGAACAATTAAAATCTTGAAATTATTTTCAAACCATGTAATATTTCCCTTTAAAAACCCTATATTGTTTGAAAATGTAGTATATGTCGTTTCCTTTTAAGTGTCAGATTACTAAAAATTAATTTGTTTAGATCATTGCATGTACATGAGTGGCAAGGTTTAAAACCCCATGCCATGTTTAAATGGGTGGTTTCAGTTTTGTATTTATATGACAAAGAGTTGCCTAATGATCTATTGTTAAATTAAAGAAATATATTAAGGGTATTGGTAAATTTAAAGAAAATAAAAGAGATGTAAATGACATGGTTTATCAGTATAAACTAGATATTGTACACACACACTCCTATTTCGATACTTAAAATCCCAAACGCATGTCTATCCCATTCCATCGTGAGCTCTCGGTGTCTCATAGCCAGTGCCTTGGGGCTTTGAATGGTTTTCATTTTTTACATATAATCAAGAATAGAACCCTAGTCTGAGTTATACTTTGGACCTTTTGTGGATTCTCATTACAAGAATTTAACTGTGGACTATGGTAATGATGCTTTTTCCACTCCAAATCACGAAAACAAACCCTGCATTAATTTAACGCTACCATTTTGAGTTTCTTTAACCTAACCGACCAATTTCCAAATTGTTATCATATGCTAAGATGGCATATATTGTACCAAAATTTTGCACTGAAGAGATTCTGAGTATGCTCTTATTCCACATAATGAAACTCTGACTTCTAGTTTTATTTAACATTTTCCATAAAAGCCTATTAAAAATAACATAATTTTCATACAATTCATATTTACTTATTTTGTTCAGGAGTTTTAATAGCCAAAACTTAAAAATGGTTTCAGGTTTTTAATCGATGAATTTCCAAGAGGAATTTCCACCTTCAACCGGGGAATTTCTTTGGCAAATTTTAACAACAACAAAAAGAAATCTTTTGAGATTCGTCGAATTTTAAACCTCAAGGTTAGAATTCGATGAACCTTGTGACATGGGTGGGTGTAGAAATTTGAATCCCTTACTGTCACTTTTTTCGTGAACCAAACAAACTGTAATATTCGCACATGAACTAGGTATTTTACCATGCACACAAAGGGTAAATAAATTAGTGTTTTTACCATGCACATGGAGGGTAAAAAAAATAAGGGTTTTTACCATGGGTTCTTTTCCTATTTCACTGACATTCCTCTAGCCTCCTCCTGCTTCTTAGACATTCCTATGGATTCCCCTTCCTTTGGCTTCTCATTCCTTTGGATTATCCTCATGCTTCTCCTATGCAAGGTTGTTCCTAAGTAGTGGTCTGTCCATAATTATTGGCCAGATACCATTGAGAAAGGAATAGGTTCATAAGCATAGTTGGTTGCAAAGGAGGGGTTGAACCATTGTATACTTTTGGGGGTTCCGCAAGGTTCTTGTAGGGGTTGAATGTGATTTTAGCTCCCACCGGTGGGTTTATATATATATATATATATATATATATATATATATACTAATGTGGAAACCATCAAATATCATGTAGATATCGAAGTCATCAATTAATTGTAGGTAAAAATTGAGAAATTATAGGGTGATAAGACAGATGGATAGAAGGAAGAGAATAACACTAGATTCATTAGGATTTATAGTTGATTCTATTAATAGATATATATCCATATATATGGATATATTGTAATTAGGGAATATTTTTTAGGTGTCAACAAAAATGAGGTGATCACAACAAGTTAGCAAAGGAAAAGCAATAAGACAGAGTAGATTAGTCATAATTCCTTTAATGATATAATCAACCCAAGTGTTGTAGGTGAATTAAAGAGAAAAAGGGAAAGAACTTTCCTTGATGAGGCTTGATGTAGGTGTTTAATCCTCTTGGTCTAAGGATGAGAGTCATGATAGGCCTATAGAAGAGTGTTCAACCTCTTAAATGAACCTCCAAATATATCTCAATATCCCCGTAAAATAGACTTGTGATTGATCTCCAATGCAATGCATTGTATAAAAGTATAATCTACTACATAAATAATGAAACAATAAAGTGCTTAATGGTGGTTGAAAGTGCCCTATGAAGGGTTGTTATCTCCCTCACCCTAGATAATATGGAATCTCCCAAGAGTTGGAGTTGAATCATTCAAGGTATGAAAGTGAAAATTCTATGAGTCTACTTTAGCGTGAAGAAACAAGCCTTCAATGTTAGGACCAACCTAATAGTAAGAGATCCCTATAGAGGTGTTGGAGAAGATAGGTAATAAGTTACAATTAAAGTGCATGGAATAAGAGATAGGGAGATAGATTGAAGTTTGATACCAATTTGAGTGTAACTATAATATGGGTTTTAAAAGATAGAAAATTTTAAGATTTGAGGAGCGAAATTACAAAGAGGAATGGCGTGTGTAAAATATGTAAGGGAATGAACACAAGGAATAGGTGAAATTAAAGTAACCATTGGAGAGTTTTATTTGTATAAAAAAGGTAAAATTGTGTGATTTAATCATAACATAAAGTATGTGAGGTAATTCCATAAGAAATTCCCCAAAATAAGGCTCTCTATTTTATGTGCATCAATACACATTTATGGTACTTCTAGGAAGGTTATGGCTCACTTAGCACTATTTGGGAAAATTATAGACTTATAATTTGACAGACATAAATTATCGACCAGGGGTAGGTAACCGTGTGAGATGTTGTGCAAAATATATGCAGGCTAATACTTTCAGTGTTTTCCTAAACAAAATCACCTACACACACAACTCCAATGTCCCTTTTTCCTATCAACACTTAGCAGCAAAGGCTATGGAGCGGATTTAACTCTAAAGCTCTGAAAATTGTTGATGCTAATCAGAAAAGGATAATAGATCAATCAAACAGCAATTAAATCAATTCAACAATTTGCAATGTAAGATTAAAGCCTACTCAAATACTCCAAACATATTCATCATAGAAGCTTCACCACTTAATCATCACACGTTTGCTTCTATAATTTAGAAAAGAGGAATCAAAATTTGTGTAAAAACTCTATCCATTCATGAAAATAAAAGAACACAATCTACAACTATGGGAGTTGTGAGTAAAGGGGGGCCTTTATTACTCACAACTCCTTCAACTACTAAAGGAGTTTACACAACAGGATCAATAGAACATGAACTTTGTATTAATCTTAACAAGTATTACAGTAGTATCAATGTCTGATATATCAGCCCGCCTTACAAAATGAGACATGAAAGTATTTATACAAATACAGAGGCATAAACTTGCCCGAATTAGGAAAAATGAAATATTGCAACTATATGCTAATAATAATTGGAAAATACAATAAAAATAAGCATGTTGAGTTTGATCCATGACTGAAAGCATGGATCAAACTGATCTCATTTGAGTTGCTGAGGTTGTTTCCCACTTCGGCCATTTATGAGAAGTCTGAAGATCTCGACAATTTTGGTGGCAATTTTGAGGCAACCAATAAGACAAAATCCATGTATATGGATTTCTTGACAAAACCCATGTTTTCATTCTCTTCGACGCTAACCATAACATACTCAACCATCAAGATCATTGTAGGAAATCGGAGCATTACAAGAAATTGGTGTATCTACAAGAAATCAGACTCTACAGGAAATCATGGCCTGTTTGCTCGAAATCACGGAACTATTCAGAAGATAGTTGATCTGCATAGGATTCAGTTAGTACTCTTTTAGTTGTAGATAATTCGATTAGGTATCATTTAACTTCAGAAATACTCAAGAATAAAGGAAAATGATACTTTTTAGACTAATTTGCATACCTTAAAGCCCACACCACCCTTTTGGTCAAAACACATTGGATATGGCAAAAAGAGAGTCATGAAGGGTGAAAAGGAGTTCAAAATAGGGGGAACAAGGCCTTATAACATTATCAAAAATGGACAAAATCGAGACTCAACATCTCCCCCACACGTAGCTCCTTGCATGTCCCTTATACAAGAACAAATGTTGCATATCAGAAGAAGAAAAAAAATCATTTTATGCCTTGTGTTGCAGCTACTGCAGCCAAGTGATCCCATTGTGCCTTGTTGGATTCAGCCTCCTGAACCCTACCTTGATATTCTTCATTCTTTTTTTCTAGGTGCTTGATCTGAGCCTAGTTTTTCTTCATGACTCAACATGCCTTCTAATGCTTCGCATTCCACTCCTCTATTTCTTTCTGCAGACGCAGGCTATTTTCTTTTAGAGTTTCATTTTCCCTCCAAAGAACCCGCTCAGACACAATGAGCTCGGTGATAACTTCCTCCATTTCTTTTAGGGACTGATTCTTTTTAGAGTTCTCCTCATCCCTATGTTGCCCTTGATAGGAATGAGGTGGACATGGTTATTCTCGCTCTCTGTAACCTTCGACTATTTTTTCCCCACTTTCCTGGGTCTTGGAAAGATGTGGCCTCCAAATCTTCTTTTTCAACAAACACATATGACTTGATCTTTACTTGCTTCCCCTTAAACAAATCTCAGGGATTCTTATCCTTCTTCTTAATTTTAATTTATTTCACCTCCTCCTCTAGAGTTTCCTTTATCTCTAGCTTCATTGCCTAGATCCTTGTAAAACACCTATCAGGAGCAGGGGTACCTTTTGACAAATTCGGCTTCTTCCCCTTAGTTTCCCCGATCACCATCACCTCCTCATATTTCTTAACCTCCTCTGTCGATTGACCACGGGTCCAGGGTTTCTTTCTCGTCTTCTCCACTAGTTCTACCTCTTTGGTTTCCAGTAAGTCAGGCTCTTTCTCATCATCCACAAAGTAATTCTCTACTAAAAACCCTTCCCATGTTTTATTTTGTTTCTTCAAAACCTCTATCACAATAATTTTGACAAGACCATGATGTTAGAGGTTCTCCTCTATATGTGATACCCTCTCCTTGGCAGAAGTAGCCATCTTCAGCAAGGACTTTCTAAGATAGTATGGTAAATTTAAGGGTTTATCTCAGAAATGGTCAAGGAGACAAATATGAAACAGGAAAGCTAACCCAAACGACCTTCATAGGTGATGTACTTTTGTAAGAGGAACAAGAGCCATCGGTACTTACTTCTAAGGTAATCCTATGGAATTCCCTTGCTCCAGTCTGGGTCTACATTATATTTTCTGAGGAAGGGTGTGCACTTATCCTTATTGAATCGTTGGTTTTTAAACCAACGCTCTCCTTCCTGTGGAACTCCACAAGCTTGGGCCACCAGCTCCTCTATCAATATGAACTTAATGTTACCCACCTACACCCTATCACCATTTAGGTTTAGAGAAAAAGACTTTGTCACTTCTGAATTATGCCCACTAAACTTTAAGAACAGAGGAAGCCATCCTGCCTTCTCCAACCTCTTCTTACTCTATGGGTAAGTGTCAAGTAATGTCGGACCCTGAGGTTCGAATTTGACAGCAGACCACATTTTCGATAGTGGCTAGGAGTGGGAGAGAGTAGAGTTCAATTAGTTCACTGATATGCCTCTAAGACCAAGCGAAATAATCCAAACCCGATAAAAACAAGAATGTTTTATTTTAGGAAAGGTGTAGGGTAATAAGGCAACATCGAAAAACGCAGAACATGATCATGATTGTCATCATGATCCATTATGCAGGATAAATGTTGGGAAGATAATCAAAATAATAATCGGGAATGGGGACTCGTGTTATGACACAACGGCTCATCACCGCCTTATTCCACGAGGGTGGTTGTGACTTATATTCATGCAAATTCAAAATTTTCATACCATTACCTTTTTACCTTAAGTACTCTGATGCCAAACGTACCTACTCGATATTACCTTACAATAGTCAAGTACCTTGGGTGACAGCGTCACTCTCTTTGGAATCATAAACCACCTTCAAAACCATATCAAGTGCCAAATCATGTAATTACGTAGCCTCAAATAATAATGAAGATGATCAGTACTTTCCAGATTCTTTTTAAAAAATGTTATGCTTGAAATTTGTTCTTTAGGAAATAAGTGACTTGCTGCAGGAAATGAAGCTGCCGAACTTTTCTACAGGAAACCATGTTCTCCCCTTTTCTTGTACATTTTATCGCACATGAATATAGGTGTTGAGTTCGAATGTTCAGTAATCTCATTAGATTACTAGCCATTAAGGTCAATTGTTAACCAACGCGAGGTCCATCACCGTTAATGACAGTGAGGACCAAGGTACCTCCAATGCATCCTATTAGGTGTGAATGTATGAGCTATTATCAAACCCCCTATAGGATCCAGCAGTTAAGGAGCCATGATGAATCCACATTGCTACTGACGAGATAGCCTGTCATTGAGGTATACAAGCTTCAAGGCATCAAAAAGTCTCTAATCTCAAACCCGTATATTTTGCTAATGTGGATGGGCCAAGATTGTTGGAAGGAGGGCCTTAAGAGATCCCACATCATTCCAACATGAGCAAACCAAAATTAACTAAAGACAAATTTATTTTGAGGATCTAAAGGATCTATTGTCCTGTGATTTTAACGAGCCCAGGGCATTTCATTCTCACCAAATTTCAATTTTAGAGAGTCTGAAATACTAAAAAACAAGACTCCAAGGGAGCTCCTTTTCTGTAATTAGTCTATTGGGATCAGAAAAAGGAATAAACCTATACCCAATAGACTTTCCTTTCATTGTTTACCAAGCACGATAAGGATAAAAGTAAGCTTAGTTTATTATGGCAGAAAATCAAGAAGAGGTAGTGAAAGGAATGACTTCCTTCTCCACTGTTTCCAGCTCCTACTTCTTCACAATCTCTTCCACAAATTCCTCCTTAGATTGGGGCTTCTGATATAGTTTGAGTCTGTGCCCATTCACCAAGAAGGTAACATTCCCATCATCAATTGTTTTAACCCAAATAGATCCATTATCAAAAACGTTTTCAATTTCATAGGGGCCAAGCCAATGTGTGTTAAATTTCCCTTTAAAATTCTTAAATTTTGAATCAAACAGCAATGCCCAGTCTCCCTCTTTGAACTTATTTTTCTTAATGTATCTATCATGACATCTAGCCTGTTTTTTTTGGATTAGATTAGTATGCTAAAAGGCATCTTGCCTAATCTCATCCAACTCATTAAGCTGCAGGATTCTATGTTGTTGTGCTTCATCAAGGTTTATGTCCAAATCTTCTGCCATCTTAAAATTTTTGATCTGAAATTCAATTGACAGTAACACTTGTTTTCCATACACCAATTCATACATAGAGAAGCCAATGGTCTTTCTCCATGTGATCCTATAGGCCCATAATGCTTCAGAAAGTCGATCAAACCTATCCTTCTTATGTAATTACACTATCTTAGTCAGGATTGTCTCCAACACCTTATTTGTTGATTCCACCTTCCCATTGGCTTATGGATGGTAAGGGGTGGACTTCTAATGAGTAAAATAAGATTTTTGTACAATTCCTTTCACAAACTTTGACACAAACTGAGTACCCTAATCGGTAACAATTTCCCTTGGTACTCCAAATCATACAAAAATATCAGAAAAAAAAGGAATTCTACCACTGCCTTCTCCATTGCTCTAGGTAGTGCCCTCGCTTCCACCCACTTCATAACATAATCAGTACAAACTAAAATATACTTCTTACCTTTGGACATAGGATTGATGGGACCTACGAAATCAAGAGCCCACCTTTCGAATGGTTCTATGAGAACTTGTGGCTGCAAAGGCATTTCATCTAATTGAACAGGTTGCCCTATTCTCTAGCATCTATCACATTTACGAACATACTCCTTTGCATCCTTGAAAAGACTTGGCTAGTAGTAACCTGAGCGGAGGATCTTATAGGTTGTCTGCTTATCTGCAAAATGTCCTCCACAGGGTTCATCGTGACAAGCTCTCAAGATATCATATATCTCATCCTCTCTAACACACCTGCGAATAATCAAGTCAAGTTCGGTGCAAAAGAGGTCTCCTTTTATCCAAGAGTAATCAACACTTTTTCTAATAATTCTCCTTTTCTTACTAGATGAGAAGTAGGGTTGTAACTTTCTTGTAGAAAGCTAATTAGCCATGTCTACAAACCAAGGTGTTTTGACAGAAATAGCAAACAAATTCTCATTAGGAAAGTTATCATTAATAGGAATATCCTCACCTGCATGGTTGAGCCTAGATAGGAAATCAGCTACCTGATTTTCTTTTCCGAGCCTGTCCAATACCATGACATCAAATTCCTATAGTAGCAAAAGCCACCTAGTAATCTTTCCATTAGTGACTGGTTTGTTCATGAGATATCGAATAGAAGAATGATCAGTATGTACAAAAACTTCATAACCAGTGATGTAATGTCTAAACTTATTAATAGCATAAATTACAACAAGGAACTCTTTTTCAGTTACAGTGTAATTCAGTTCTACAGGAGTTAAATTTTTACTAATAAAATAGAAAGCATGGGTTACGAGATTTTCCTTTTGGCCCAATACCGCCCTTATAGCTGAATCAAAGGCATCAGTGGAAATATGAAAGGGAAATTTCCAATCTGGACCTCTCAAGATAGGTGTTGAAGAAAGTTTTTCCTTGAGTGTATCGAATGCAGCTTGACACTCATCACTCCAATGAAATTTAGATTCTTTGGTCAATAATTTAAACAATGGTGAGGCTACCTTTGTAAAATTCTCAACAAACATTTTTTAGTATCCTGCATGTCCAAGGAAACTTCAAACTCCCTTTTGACTAGTTGGTGGGGGCAACTTTTCAATTACTTCAATCTTAGACAGATCAACTTTAATTCTTGCAACAGAAACATGATGACCCAAAACAATACCCTCAGTCATAATCATAAAACATTTTTCATTACTCAATGAAAGATTATTTTCTCTACATCTTTGTAAAACTCTCCTAATATTATGTAGAGCTTCTTCAAAATATCACCCAATACTATAAAATCACCCATGTGAACCTCTACGCAATCATGCAAAAGATCGGAGAAAATACCAAGTATCTCCCTTCGAAATGTGGTTGGTGCGTTGCATAAACCAAATGGCAGTACATTTTATGCATAGGTTCCCCTGGGACATGTGAATTTCATCTTCTCCTGGTCCTCTGGAACTATCCTAATTTCGTTGTACCCACTAAACCCATTTAAGAAAGAAAAATACCTCTTCCCTGCTAGAGTGTCCAGCACTTGGTCTATAAAAGGCAAGGGAAAGTGATATTTTAATGTAGCTTTGATTAGTTCCCTATAATTCACACACACTTACCATTTACCATTCTTTTTAGGGACTATAACTAGTGGGGATATCCACTAACTATCTGAAATAGGATAAACAAACCCTACTTTTAACAACTTTTGCAACTCATTTTTTACATTTTCCCTCAAAGCGGGGTTCATTCTCCTTTGTGGTTGTCTCATAGGCTTGGCATTTCCCTCTATGTAGATATGATGAATGCATGTATCCAGGTGAATACCCCTCATGTCTGTGTATTCCCAAGAAAATGTATCCGAAAAGTCTTTCAATGTCTAAATTAATTGTTCCTCTTGTTCAGGAGTCAAGGCAAAATTGATATTTAGGGTTTTTCCAGAAGAAATTTCAATTACCTTACCTCCACATTCAGTCATTGAATATGCAGGAAATGCAGATAAGAGGGATGAATGTAATTCAGCTACTGTATCATATTTATAAGAGTTCTGCAGGTTAGTAATGATATCTATATTAGGACTAGACTGCCCCTCTAAATGCTGTGAAAAATCAGGATTAGAAATATGACAATTTATCAGATTTTCCTCTGAATTTTCCTTAAGGATCATGGCTTGGGCTATTGTCAATACTGGGTGAATAGCTTATGAATTATGTTCTTCATCATCCCAATAGGTATTTTTTGATTTTAGGAGGGGTTTGGCGGGAGGTTATTGGTTGATGTGTTTAGTTTCAGCCCCATGAGTGACGGTCATGTTTCCATACCTACACCCTATGTAGGCATTAGCTGTATCCACCCAAATTCTCTCCAAGATCAAAGGATGCCCTCCCAAGTTGGTCTTAGTTTGAAGAACATAGAAATCTATAGGGTACTCCTAGGAATCCAACGAAATGAAAATTTCTTCTAATACACCCTCTAGCTTTATCTTATACCTATCTGCCAATTCTAACATGGTAGGAGTAGGAAGTAAGTCAAAGGATCCTATGTGAGACAATGTCTCCATGGTCATCACATTGATGGTTGCACCTAAATCGATTAGAGTGTTTCTTATTGGATACCCATTGATAAAGGTGGTAACCACAGGGATCCCAGGGTCTACATATTTCTCAGTAACAAATACGGTGGACATAAGACTTGCAAGTTTTCCACCTACTTGAATTGTAGAAGGTTCCTTCTTCTGTCTCCCTGGTTTCTTAGTACATATCTCCCTCACTGTTTTGGCATAAATAGGGATATCCTTAATTTCTTGTAGTAATGGGATCTTAATGCATACATTTCTCAGTTCAAACACAAGATCAAACTCGGGCTGTTTTATTTTCATCTCCAACCTCTCTGGAAAAGGAGGTTGGACAGTATGAGATGAGGAAGGTTCTTGTGACTTTGGAATGGTTTTTTCTATTGGTTATGGTGTGTTTTCTACTTCAAGTGTATCCAGAGTTTCTTCCTCTATAATCTCTTAGATTTTCCTTGGCTGAGTCACCACTTTTATTGATCTGAATTTGATTTCCTGCAGTGACACAGGAAATTCCTGCAGAGGTTGTGGTGTAATACAATAGGTAGGAAAAGTGGGATAGGTGGCCACTCTAATATTGTGAGTATATTGGATAGCATTATTGTTGGGATTGGGTACTGGCTCGGTAGGAAGTTGTGTGGGTCGTGGTTGACTTGGTGGGGTAGGCAACTAAATTTGTTGTTGTTGTGGCTGAACCGTTTGTTGTGGCATGGGTTGTGGTGGATAAAATTTTTGAGGGGGGTAATTTAATGCAACGGGATAAGGAAAATTCCCCTTCCAAGGTTGTTGTGGAGGCCATGTCTTACAGGGCATTGTAATTTTCCACATCTAATTTTGGGCATAAGGAAATTGAAAATGATGTTGTGACATACCTGTAGGAAGTGGTTTCCATGGTTTTTTTGGTTACATTACATAGAGTGCATTGACAGCTTCCTGATATGCTAGATATGCTACTTTAATATCTGGAAGAGAAGGATATTGATCATTAGAATGATCAGCCTCACAAATTCGGCATACCTCTATACTGTCTACAGGACATTCCCTCAAGGGATGTTTTTTTCTACTCTTGGAGAAGAACACAACCAAGGCTTTCTCCACTTCCTCATACTTCTTCTTAGCCTATAAAACATCTAACTGTGAAGACAAAGTGCTAAGAATGTCAGTTTTAAAATTTTCAAATAAGTTTCCCATTTCAGCTCTGGTTACCCCAACCCCTACGGCTGATTTAGTGAATCTGGAAGAGGTATCTCTTGATCCTTTTCAACCTTAGAATTTCCACTTGAATATCATCGACATAACTCGCACACATCATCATAACTCAATTTTGATAAATCACCTCCTCCCATCAAGTTCAAAACCTCGAGACATTTTGGTCTTATGGCTCTCAGTAAGATTGTTCTCATGGTTCCCTTGTTCAGCTAGTTCATCTTGGATCTTTGCAAATTATATTGGAATATTTCCAAGAAGTATTCAAGGCTTTTTTCCTCCTTCTGAGTCATGCCAAAGATTTCTTCCCTGATATCCCTGGTCTTACAATAATCCTAGTACTTTTTCAGGAACACCTTCTTCATGTCATCCCATGTCGAAATGGAATTCACAGTTAGTCACATGAACCATCCGAGAGCTGCATATTTTAATGTGGCAGGAAACAAGTTGAACTTTTGATAATTTGAATAATAATCGTAGCTGCTGCACAATACACCAAACTCGAATAAGAAATCATTGGGATCTTCACTAGAGGTACCATAAAAATTAGGCAAAGCAGAGGGAGGAATGTTTTTCATACAACTGGTCCCAACAAAATCTTTGATAGGAAATTCAAATGTAAATGGTTCCTCTTCCTTCTCATGGTATTCCCCATTTCTAGTACTAGTACCCTCTAAATGAGCCATATTAAACCAAAAAGGAGTGGGACCCCGGTAAACTACAGATCCTTCAAAGTCAGCTGCCTAGAACTCTGGTTCTTAAATAGGATTAAAGAGGAATTATTCTTCAGGCTTACCATTAAGCAAAGACGATGTCCTCCTAGTAAGAGGAGATTCTTAATGAGCAGCAACAGAGGATGCTCTGTCAAAAGGATTCTTCTTTGTTGTGGGGGTATTTCTCTGCTTAGGATTAGTTTTCGATCCCTATTCAGAATTGTCAGTCCTTGGTTCATATTCCCCCTTGTTATTTGAAAACTTCCTTGTCCCTACCAATTTAATAGTGAATGAAGTGGTGCTCACACCACCACCAAAAATACTTGAAAATGTATATTGGCCCCTATAAAAAAATTAAAAAATTCTACTTACCAAACAATCAGGACGTGGCTTTGGCGAATTCTGATCTCTACAGGTGTGTAGGCCTTAGCTCACATCTTACCACTTCGACTCCACTAGTCCTTAAACAAAAAGAAATCATACTAAAACACTTTCAGTATCATCCCTTAACACCTCCCCAGCAACAGCGCTAAAATGTTTGGGCAAATTATAGACTTATAATTTGACAGACATAAATTATCAACAAGGTGTAAGTAACCTTGTGAGATGTTGCGCAAAATATATGCAGGCTAATACTTTAAGTTTTTTCCTAAACAAAATCACATACACACACAGCTCCAATGTCCCTTTTTCCTATCAACACTTAGCAATAAAGGCTATGGAGCAAATTTAAGCATCCATTTAAAGCTCTAAAAAGTGTTGACGTTGATCAGAAAAAGATAATAGATCAAATCAAACTGAAATTAAATCAATTTAACATTTGAAATGTAATATTAAACCCTACTCAAATACTCCAAACATATTCATCACATAAGCTTCACCACTTAATCATCACACATGTGCTGCTATAATTTAGAAAAGAGGAATCAACAGTTGTGTAAAAACTCTATCAATTAATGAAAATAATTAAAAGAACATAATCTACAACTATGGGAGGTGTGAGTAAAGCGGGCCCTCCCTTACTCACAACTCCTTCAACTGCTAAAGGATTTTACGTAACAAGATCAGCAGAACATGAACTTTGTATTAATATGAACAAGTATTATAGTAGTATTAACATTTGATATATCAAGCCCCCTTACAAAATGAGACATGAAAGTATTTATACAAATATAGAGGCATAAACTTTCCTGAATTAGGAAAACTGAAATACTACAACGATATGCTAATAATAACTGGAAAAGAAATCCCCAAGGATTAGCTCAACTGGTTGAGTCCCTAATGTTAAGTACCTCACCGACCGAGAGGTCACGGGGTCAATTTTGCTCGACGCCCTTGGGTTTAGGCCCTGCTAGTCTAGCTAACAGGCTTTAAAATATTCCCTTTGGGGTTGATCTACCCAGATTTTCCATGCACGTAACGACCACCCAGTGATCGTGAACCACCCATATAAAATATATATATATATATATATATATATATATATATATATATAGCTATGGAGCATATTTAAGCATCCATTTAAAGCTCTGAAAATTGTTGATGTTGATCAAAAAAAGATAATAGATCAAATCAAACTGAAATTAAATCAATTTAACATTTGAAATGTAATATTAAGCCCTACTCAAATACTCCAAACGTATTCATCACATAAGCTTCACCATTTAATCATCACACATGTGCTACTATAATTTAGAAAAGAGGAATCAAAAGTTGTGTAAAAACTCTATCAATTAATGAAAATATTAAAAGAACATAATCTACAACTATGGGAGTTGTGAGTAAAGGGGGCCCTCCTTTACTTACAACTCCTTCAACTGCTAAAGGATTTTACGCAACAAGATCAGCAGAACATGAACTTTGTATTAATATGAACAAGTATTACAATAGTATTAACATCTGATATAGTAGTATTAGCATCTGATATATCAACCCCCCTTACAAAATGAGACATGAAAGTATTTATACAAATACAGAGGCATAAACTTTCCTAAATTAGGAAAACTGAAATACTGCAACTATATGCTAATAATAACTGGAAAAGAAATCCCCAAGGATTATCTCAACTGGTCGAGTCCCTAATGTTAAGTACCTCACTGACCGAGAGGTCACAGGGTCAATTTTGCTCGACACCCTTGGGGTTAGGCCCTGCTAGTCTAGCTAACGGGCTTTAAAATATTCCCTTTGGGGTTGATCTGCCCAGATTTTCCATGCATGTAACAACCACCTAGTGATCATGAACCACCCACAAAAAAAAAAAAAAATTAAATAAATAAAAAAATAAAAAATAAAAAACTAGAATATATAATAAAAATAAGCATGCTGAGTTTGATCCATGACTGAAAGCATAGATCAAACTGATCTCGTTTGAGTTGCTGAGTTTGTTTCCCACGTTGAACATTAATGAGAAGTTTGAAGATCTGGGTGGTTTCGGTAGCAGTTTTGAGGTAGCCAATAGGACAACATCCATGTAGATAGATTTCTTGACAAAGCCCATGTTTTCGTTCTCTTCGAGCCTAACCAAACATACTCAACCATCAAGATCACTGCAAGAAATCGGAGTTGTTATAGGAAATTGGCATATCTACAGGAAATAGGCGAATCTATAAGAAATCATGGCCTGTCTATAGGAAATCACAGAACTGCTTCAGAAGATAGTTGATTTACATAGGATTTGGTCAATACTCTTGCAGTTGTAGATAATTTGATTAGGTATCATTTAACTTTAGGAACGCTCAAGAATAAATGGAAATGATACTTTTTAGACTAATTTGCATACCTTAAAGCCCACAACACCCTTTTGGTCAAAACACATAGGATATGGAAAAAAGAGATTCATGAAGGGTCAAAAGGAGTTCAAAATAGGGGGGATCAAGGCATTAGAACATTATCAAAAATGGACAAAATTGGGACTCAACAAGCACTTTAGATTAAGACAAGTTCGAATCATTTGACCCCATAAACAATAAAGCTAAATGAATATGGGTCTTTATGTACTTGTAAAGAAGAGTCCCAAGTAACTATGGACCCAATAATGGGATTGCAACTCATGGACACTTTAAGTAAGGAAATACCAAAAATAAGTTACCCAAAAGATTAACATGACTAATAACCAAAGGCCAACAACAGAGAGAGAGAGAGAGAGGTGGTAAGAGACCCCATTTATGCACTATAAATGTCTAACAAGTTGCACATCCATGATAAGATAAGCGAGACTTAAGTGATCTAGATTGGATCATCATATAATTATTCCTCTATATTGATAGTTTCTAGGTGGAAAAAACTAGATAAAATGACTTGCAAGGCACATTTTATGGCAGGTCCCAATTTAGAAAATTGGGGTTCATAACCTTTTGGAGCCATTTTGAGGAATCAAAAAACGTTTTTTGGACTTGTATGCTACAAAATACCTTTCCATTGTTCTAAATACCACCCCAATTTAAGCTCGTATGTAGAATTTACACCTCTTACAAGTTGATCTACCTAGTTGGCCATCATGATATAAGTGGATACCACATTAGTCCCTATTACTCACACATGTTGGGCTATCCATAGGAGAAATTTAAATAATATTCTAGATGGTCCAAAACCCTATCATGATGAGGTTTGAGGAAGTCAAACCCCTCACCCTAGATGGCCTTTGGCATATGTTAAATATCAGATCACTAGGAGAATAATTGGTTCCATTCTTTATCATTGTATCTTGTTCTAAAATTGAGAAAAACATCTAAATTGGTATTTCGTCTAGTTGCTATATTTTTGAGAGCATGGAGAGAATTGAACCGCTAACCTCCGAATAGAAAATTATGGTTCTTTAACAATGGGTACTTGACCAATTAAGCTAACCCTTGGGCTTAAATATATATCATGATAATAACACTAAAAAATAATAAATAATTTTATCTCCTTGACATTTATGTTATAATTTTTCATTTGATTGTTTAATTCTCCATGTGAGTCGTATTTTAGTCTCAAAACCCTTCCATACTGTCATGTCATGCATCTACTATAACCATGTCAAATTTCAATTTATACGAGAACAAACTGAAAAAAATTCAATGTTGGCCCCCTTCACAACCCCCTCTATATAGATTCAATTAGTGAAAACATAATTTCCACCTATTGGTAAATGTTAAGTGAATTGAAAATTTACCTAACCTTGAGAGATTTGAGAGAATTATCCCCAGGACCTCTAAATAGAAAATTAAGGTGCTTTAAAAATAGGTACTTGACCAATTGGACTTGATAGTATAAACATGAATGAGATTATGTTGGTTTTAAGAAAAATATATTCTTTACTAAACAAGGCCAACCATGTGAAGGTGGAAGCCCATATGGCCTCTCTCACCCTCCCCCCCGACCACCCCAACATCACTCCCAATTCCCCAATACTCAATTTATTGACTATAAAATATTTTAAAGCAACATAGTAAGAATCAAGCATAGCTAAAAACTAAGAAAATAGAGATTTAAGGTAAATTAAAGATGACATAAATCAACTAAAAACATGTAAACACATACCTCGTACATTTCAACATTTCAATATCATTAATATTATTCTTAATCCAAATCAACATTAGTACCATCCAGTTCATAATTGATGTTGAATGGATTGGCCATATTAGAATCATCATTAATGTCATCATTTCCAATCATATCATCATATATATCATCATGAGGAACAACATCTCCTACATTTGGTTCGAATTCTTCAAATTTTTCATCTAAGAGTACATTGTCGATATCATATTCATCCAAAACATTGTCTTGATTAACATCTTCTTAAATGTCTTTGACATCTTCGTCTGACACATGAACTAACTACTCCTCTACATCATATTCTTCTTCAATATCATCTTCTTCTACTACATTATACTTTACCATCCTTTATCTTGGATCATATCTAACAACATATGACCAACCCCCTCTACCTAGAACCTCTGAGTAAAATACTTGTTCACATTGGCTTGGAAGAACATAGGGCTCTGATCTTGTCTCAGTATTCCTTGTATTAACCATGGTAAATCAATTAGCATGCTTAGTAACAATTCTGTCATAATCATGTTCATTCCCTCGTATCTTGTGCCATTTGACCTCCAACATAACTATTTTAAATTATTTAAAGTCACACTCAAGTATGTCTTCCAAATAACCATAATATCAATTTTCAGAGACTTATGGATGTTTGTCACTTCTAGAGAAAACATTAGTAACCTGAAATACTATAGTAATCCCACTATCATAAGTTTTCATATTTTCATCCAAGTTTATTATGTGAAATTTGTGGTCATTGCACCACATAGCCTTATAGTGTTTCAACTGCAATATGTTGGGAACGTAAAAAATGCATTTTCAATTGATAAACATATTTATACCTAGAAATTGTGCAAATCAATAAAAAAGGCATGCCATATACATCAATATAATATTCAAAAAAACTAAATAGTATGGGTGGATATCCATGCATGTTTATCTTTTAAACTATTTTCTAAATCAATTTCCCTTTCTATAAGATTGGTATCCCTCTCACATTCAACTTCTTTGAACAATGTAGTGACACCATCACATGATAAGTTACCATCATTATATTGTTTACATCATTCAATCCATACCTTCATCCAATCAATATTGTTTGAAATGTATAAATGTATTGCATCCTAATTTCATCGAGTTGCATTAAAATAAAATAATTCACATATAACTAGTTAGCATGGTATACCTTCATAATAATGGATTATACAGGAAGACTAAAAAAATAAATAAGTACGTGTACATAAATAAATAAATAAAAATTAAATAAATAAATAAAATAAAATTCAAATGTGTTATAAAACTTCACCATCTACTTACATATCACTTTCCTCATTCTACCTTTCCCTAATAGGTGCTCCCCTTCAAATTTGTTTATGGAGTTGGCACCTCAAATGTGATTCTCATTAATACTTGCAATGAATTTAGGAATATATTGAGTAATATAAGCCATGGTTTGATATACCATATATCCCTCTACCATAGAACCCTTAGGATGCTCTCTTTGTCTAACTAAATCCTTCGATGATTTCAAGTGCCTCTCAACCATCCACATTGACCTTGTGTGTACAAGTCCACATTTTTCGATCTCTTCAACTAGGTGTATTTGGTAATATTATTGTGCATCGAAAAATGTTGGAGGTGGGTACTTTTGCATTTCACACATTAGAAAAGGAATTTGTCTCCTCCAATAATTTATTTCTTCTTTATTGATTTCTTTGGATGACAACCATCTATAATTGACGCAAGAAAATCACAAGTTTCAAGAAAAAATTATATATAAGTACATTACAAGTAAAACACATGCAGTCAAATATAAGTTGCATGACAAATAGAACAAATTACATTTTTCATATAAATTGCCACTTGCAACCTCATGTATTTTCCAAGCTGGTAAATAACTTGTTTGACGTTGTTGTCAAAGTTTTTTGGGAGAGATATAGGTAGAAAATACTGTAAAAAAAAAAAAAATGAATCATTATTTATTCCTAAATTAGTAAAAGAAAGACTAGCAAGATGTTTCACCAATATACAAAAAAACGCCAAAATAATTACATTAATCAAGGTATGTCAATCATGAGTTTTTACCCCACCTAATTCACCTTTCTTTATTAGGATATCCTTTATGTTTGAAGAAAATCTAGTGGGAAATTTAAATTTTCCAACGACCTCTTTTACATCCTTGCCTTATTTCTTTGTTAATAATCATGGAAGGGCACTTGTATGTTGGCCTACATCACTATTTGAATGAATCACACATTTCATTGCATGATTGGCCTCCTTAATGTCATTACAAATCTTGACAATGTTTTCTTTGTCACTCCTTCCATATAATATTTGTGATAACATTTCTATTACATTCTTCCTGAGGTGTATTATATCAAACAAATGAATAATTTCTAGGTACTCATAATAGGGTAGCCTACTAAATTGTATGGGATAACTTTTCATTCCTTTTGGAAGGGCCCCATTATTATTCCCTTCATGACGACCTTCAAGGTGAAGCATAATTCATTATAAAAATTTTGAGGTAAAAATGGGCCTCAAAACAAATATGTACAACCAAAATCAACTTTATAAGAATGAACAGGATTCAAGATGATGATGTCAACCATGGGGGATGATTCACTATTTTGTAGTAAAAAGGTAAAATGATTAAAAATATAAAAACTATTTTTTCAACTCGTATTTTCAACTTATCTTCTATGGTTTTACTCAAATTTTGAGTGGGAGCACTCGTTGGATGTGAAATTTAATTCCTAGTCCAGAGAATACCCATGTTGCATACTTTCGATGGACCCTGCTACCCGAAAAATGAGAAATAGATGAAAAATGTGATTGCAATCATGTTTTTTCATGTGTTTTTTATTTTTTGTTTAGTGAGGTCCATCGAAATTATGCAACATGGGTACTCCTTATATGAGGAATAAATTCTACATCTAATGAGTGCTCCTAACTTGAAATTTTAGTAAAACTTTAGGGAGATAAGTTGAAAATACGAGTTGAAAAAAAAAGTTTTTCTTTTTTCCCTCTAAAATTTCATGATGTAATCTAATCTTATTTTATTATTTCCACTATTATTTTATAATATTCCTTAGGGGACCCATTTTAGACCTAAAAATTTCTCTAATGAAAGATATTACAACTATGCTTTTCAATTAGTACAGTGAACAAATTGCAATACAAATATAAAATATTTCAAACATTTCATGTATGATACATAGATGATTTTTCATTCCATACCTTGAAGATTAATTCTATTATATTGCAATTGCCATAGATGAGTTGTCATTCTCCATGGTTTTAATCCAATCTCTGCTTTCCCATTGAAAATATGTTTTTTGGTACTTAGATACCTATGGTTCTTGGAGAGGAAGTTCTTATACTCATGAAACACATCATTTCCTAAAATTCTAGAACAATGAGATTTCAACTTAGGACCACAAAGTGGACCTGCAAGAGATGGATTAAATTATATACCAATTATTTGAAGTATGTTATTTAAAAATGATGTATGACATGAACTTCATAAAATTAAACACTAATAAAGTGCATTGTAATGTTATAACATACCACATAAATGTGTTAGCCCTGGGGTATCGTGAATTGTCTATACAACCATTGCATGGAATTGAATTTCCCTTTGCGCACCTACTAGTCTGTAGATATCATACATAAATATTTCCTTCCATAACTCAAAGAACTCATCGATAAGAGGCTTGATTTATACATTCACATCTTTGAATTGATACTTACCTAATCAATTAAACATATTGTACATAATTACAACATATATTGGTAAATTTTAAAAAATATCAAACAGAGAAGTCATATTTATGAAACAAACAATAAAAATGATATGTTTGCAATATTTTTATTTTCTGGAAGAGGACTATGTATGATAGATAGTCGATCCAACGTTTTGTGTGGAGCTCCACCCATCGTTAGGGAATAGTATGCTATGTGATGTCTGAGCTAGTGCCAAAGAGAACTTTAAATAGATAATTATACTAAGTAACCATTAGATAAATATTATAAATTAATTAAATGATTGTTATATGACCGATTGTGAGCATTAGTGAAGCCCCAACACATGCTCTTGGATGATTTTTAGCCAATAATATACAATAATTTGTAGGCTTCCCCCCCTCATTTATCAAGGACTCTGTTGATTTCATCCTTAAAACCAAGAACATCCACATTGATGAACATAACATTTTGGTCAATTTTGACATGGATTCCCTTTTCACAAAAATCCCTGTCCCTAAAGCCATTGACCTTATTTCTCAATTAGTGGATGCTAAAATCCTTAACCTTATACAGATTTTCTTCTCATCCACTTTCTTTTAGTTCAAAAGCACCATTTATGAACAAACTGAAGGTACCACTATGGGTTCCTCCCTTTCCCTGATCGTGGACAACATATTCATGGAACAATTTGAAACTAATGCCTTTAAATCATGGCATCTCAAACCAAAGTGATGGTTCTGATTTGTGGAGGACACCTTGATCATTTGGTAACATGACTTGGCTGCACTCAATGCCTTCCTTTGCCATCTTAAAAACATCTCCCCCCATATTCATTTTTTTATGGAAACTTAATATAATAATTCCCTTCCTTTATTAGATGTTCTTGTCACCCACTTACCTAATGGATCTCTTACCCATCATTTCTACAGAAAAAAGACCCACACTGACTGTTACCTTCATATGAAGTATAACCACCACCTTCCCATAATTATGTTGTTCTTAAAACTTTTATCTCTCGGGCCCTCAAAATTTATGATCCCCATTTCATTTCCTCTGAAAGATTCCACCTTATTCAAGCATTCAGAGCCAACGGCTACACCTCTAAGATTAATAAATCATTCCAAGCCACTTCTAATCCTAAATCTAAACACTTTGATTCCTCTCCCCCATTAGGCTAGGTATCTCTCCCTTACATAAAAGGAACTGTTTCTCTTATTGCTAATACTTTAGCAGGAAGGAATATTAAACCCATCTTTAAATGCCATAAAACCCTTAAACAAATTTTATGTTCATTGAAAGACAATTTCATCCCTTCCTAAGATCTGGAGTTTACCAAATGCCTTGTTTCTATCGAAAGTCTTACATTAGCCAAACTGGTTGACCCTTCAAAGCCCATCTTAAAGAGCACATTGCAGACACCAACCATCACCAAATAACAAAATATGTTATCACCAAACACACTTTCAATTCCAAACATCTTATTTGCTTGACCAATCTTAAATCCTTTCCTTTGTTCCTTTCCACAATTCTTATATCATCATGGAAGCTCTTGAGATTGAGAAGCACCCCAATAACTTTAATAGGGAAGATGGTTATACGATAAACCAATCTTGGAAGCCTATAATCCATCAAGTCTCTCTCAATGATTTCTTTCTAAACCCCCCTTGCCACCTTCCCCTAGTTTTTTCTTTTCCATTGTTTATTTCGATATATAGGCTAAATTCCTATCTTCCTCCTTTTTCCTTGATAGTTATCCTTCTTTCTCGTTGATAGTTATCCATTTCATTCTTGATTTCTATTTCATATCATATTTAATAATATATTAAATGCTCCTCCTTTCTTAATATACCTTTAATCTTGGTTCCTTATTATTAATCCATAGTTTTCCACTGTTTTGGACCTTTAACATTAGGTTCTAATAATTATTTCATTTCATATTTAAAACCTTTAATTCTAATTCATTTAATATTTTAACCCTTTATTATAGTCATCATATAATTATTTATTTATTTAATTTCTCCGCTCTAACAGTCATTTAGTGACCATTTAATTAATTTATAATATTTCTCTAAAGGTTAATTAATTGAATTATCTATTTAAAGGACTCTTTGTCACTCACTTAGACATCACATAGCTTACTAGTCCATGATGATGGATGGAGTTCCACCTGAAACATTGGATGGACTATCTATCATACACAATTCTCTTCAAAAGAGGAAAAATATTGTCAACATGAATAACTGTGGAAAAATCCAAGCAAAGAAGATGTTACTGTGTTGAAAAAAATATGCTGAAAAGATAGCTGATACAATCATTTCCAACATTATGTGCCCCTTCTTTATTAACATCCAAGGAGGAATGTTATTGTTGATAACAAAAACATGCCACACCAAGTAAGTAGATTTGAGATCTCCAAATGAGTTGACACCTTCAACTACCTATGAAAGACTAAGATTAGGAGGTTCATCTTTAAAATGTGGCCATATTTCCTCTATATTATTAAATGTAGATCCATATGCAAGTATTCAAATAACACCATACTTGGGCCATCTAGGCCATAATGCATGCTTTGAAAGTACATACAAACAAATCCATTTTTGGGGAAATTATCCAAGAATTCAGCCCATCAATTCCACACAAGAAAGAGGGCATTCCATATTATGATTTGGAGCCATTTATCACCCATTAAACCCAGAATGTTAGAAAAATATTATATATGATAGATAAATGCAAGACATATAATATGCAGAAAACACAAACACATAAAACCAGAGAGACGCAGATATAGCTGGTTCACCCAGTTTGGGCTACGTCCACCCCAAACAGCCAGTCCTTTCTTTCTATTATCTAGCAAAATGAAGAGACACAACCTACAACAGATCCGTTGTAATATCCTCTATTTTCTCTCATAGTCTCACCTCTCTGTTTCTCGCTCTGAGAATACACATATATTCCATAGTCTCAATACAACGCCCTCATACAAAGAGAGGGGTTGCCTTCTAGGGAAAAAAACCCTAAACTAAACATAAATTCTACTGTCAGGTCATCCGCCTAATGACCGGCCCAAATTGACCAGAAATTACTATACTTTTACAAGGAAATTTTACATCTATTTTTAGCTTCGGGGCGCTGTTCCCGAAACCCCCCCGGGGGACCGCTGGCCCTCGAACCCCCCAGCCGGGGGGGATGCCCCCCCCCGAACCCCCACGAGGGGTACAAGTCCCCCCTGCACCCCCCCACATGGAGGGGTGTACAATATTCCTAGGGTATACATCCAGCTAAAACAAAGACCTTTAAATTAGGATGATAATCATGCTCCACACCCAACAATCTCCCACTTGGAGAATGATTGTAGCAACTCCATCGTTGCTTCATTTGCTGGACAATGACTCCTCTTTGGACCTGGTTGTTTCTCATCTTCATTGTCATCCTTGAAGACCAATTGAAACTGAGAATATTCTCAGTTTCTCCATGGTTACAACTTTTGTTAGTATATCTGCAGGATTCTGGCTAGTGTGTATCTTTTCCAGTTTCAACTCTCCATCTTCCAACACTGATCGTATGAAGTGGTACTTGAGTTGTATGTGTTTAGTCCTGGAATGAAATGCTGAGTTCTTTGCAAGATGAATGGCACTTTGGCTATCACTGTATAACGTGCCCATATCATGCTTCTTACCCAATTCATCCATAAACCTTTGTAACCAAATCATTTATTTACTAGCCTCTGTAGCAACAACATACTCTGCTTCTGTTGTTGAAAGTGCAACAACACTTTGGATTTTTGAAACCCAGCTGATAGTTGTTCCACTTACAGTAAATACATATCCTGTAGTGCTCCTCTTGTTATCTCTGTCACCTGCCATATCTGCATCAACATATCCCTGTAGAGAAATGTTTGAACCACCCAAGCAAAATGCTTGATTTATGGTACCTCTCAAATATCTGAGAATCCATTTCACTGCCATCCAATGTTCTTTTCCTAGATTGTTCATGTACCTGCTTACAACTCTCACTGCATGTGCAATATCAGGCCTTGTGTAGACCATTGCATACATTAAGCTTCCAACTGCTGATACATATGGAACTTTAGACATATAATCCATGTCTTCTTAGGTCTTTGGGCACATCTTCTTACTAAGTTTGAAATGTCTAGCAAAAGGTATACTATCATTTTGCATTGTGCATATTAAATCTTTTCAACACCCTTTTTATGTACTCATTCTGAGACAATGTTAATTTGCGATTTTTCTTGTCTCTAGTTATTCTCATACCAAGGATTTGTTTTGCAGCTCCCAAATCCTTCATTGCAAATGAATTTGCCAATTTTCTTTTGAGCACATTTATTTCCTGCATGTTAGACCCTACAACAAGCATGTCATCTACATACAATAACAATATAATATAGCTGCCATCATTTTTCTTTTTCAGATAAACACAATGATCAGAGTGACATCTAGTATAACCTTGTTCAGACATAAACTTGTCAAATTTTAGATACCACTATATTGGAGCCTATTTTAAGCCATACAAGCTCTTCTTCAACCTACAGACTAGTTTCTCCTTCCCTTTTACCTCATATCCTTGTGGCTGTTGCATATATACCTCTTCCTCCAAATCCCCATGGAGAAAGGTTGTCTTTACATCTAACTGCTCAAGATGCAAATCTTCAACTGCTACTAGACTTAAAATAGTTCTGATTAAAGTCATTTTAACAACAGGAGAAAATATTTCATCAAAATCAGTACCTTTCTTCTGTGCAAACCCCTTCACCACAAGTCTAACTTTGTACCTCTGTTTTCCTCCATCTTCTTCCTTCAGCCTGTAAACCCATTTATTTTGCAATGTAGTTTTACCTGCAGGAAACTTGACTAAGTCCCAAGTCTGATTATGCATTAAGGAGTCCATCTCTTCTTCCATGGCTAGCTCCCACTTCTTTCTGCTTTCAACCTGCATTTCTTCTTCATAACATTCAGGTTCACCAAAATCAGTCAACAATAAATAATATAATGAAGGAGAGTATCGTTCAGGGGGTATACTTATCCTGGTAGATCTTCTAACACCACTTTCATGTGTTTGGGGTGCCTATTTCTGTTGTGGTGGTTGATGTTGTTGTGGTTGTTGATTATTATTATTTTCAGGCACCTTAACTTTTTCAATGATCCCATCAAGAACTATGTATTCCTTGTTTTCTTTTTCTTGTTTCTTTTCCTACAACTGATTCTTATACAAGACCTTTTCATTGAATATTACATCTATGATCCTAATGATTTTGTGATTTTCATAATCATATAAGCGATAACCAAAATCATTAACACCATATCCAATAAAGGTACATTTCTTTTATTTTGCCTCAAGCTTTGTTCTATTTTCTTTATTAATATGGACAAAGGCCTCACAACCAAAAGGCTTTAAAAAGGAGTAGTTTACCATTTTACATGTCCATGCTTCCTCTGGAATACCACCATCCAAGGAACTTGAAGGCCCTCTGTTTATTAGATAAACAGCAGTATCTACATCATCTGCCCAAAATTGTAAAGGAAATCTTGCATGCAATCTCATGCACCTTGCACGCTCCACGATTGTTCTGTTCATCCTTTCTGACACACCATTTTCTTGTGGTGTTCTTGGAACTGCCTTCTCTCTGTGAATTCATGCTCTGAATAGTACCTATCAAACTCTTTGTTGCAATATTCACCTCCATTGTCTAATCTGAGACACTTCAATTTCTTTCCTGTCTCAAATCAAACAAAGCTTTCCATTTCTTGTAAGTATCAAATACATCAGATTTATTCTGAATACAATAAATCCAAGTTTTTCTAACTGCATCATCAATAAAAGTAACATAATAACAAGAGCCACCGAGAGATGATACCTGAGTAGGTCCCCATACATCTGTATGCACAATCTCTAATTTTTCACTCTTCTTTTCTTTCCCAACTCTGAGAAATCTGACTCTCTTATGTTTTCCATACATGCAATTCTCACAGAAGTCCATATCAACATTCTTCAAACCCAGCAACAAATTCCTTGAGTGAAGAATCTTCATCCCCTTCTCACTCATGTGTCCGAGCTTATGATGCCATAATGCTGCATCTACTCCTTTCGAAGTTAAATCATTAATAGAGTTAGAAATACCATTGCATAAATACAATGTACCAACCTTTTCGCCTTTTGCTATTACCAGGGCTCATTTGGTGACCCTCCAAGCTTTATCTATGAAAGTTGTCACACAACCTTCACCGCCTAACTGCCCTGTTGAAATCATATTTTTCTTCAGATCTGGAATATGCATTACCTCCTTTAGTAGCCATTGGTTTCCATTCTGTTTTTTTACAAGAACCTTACCCATTCCAACAATTTTACAGGGTTTATCATCACCCAAATGGACTTGTCCAAAATCTCCTTGAACATAGTCATGAAAATATTTCTTATCAGGTGTGGCATGGAATGAGGCCCCTGAATCTACCACCCATGAATCAATAATATTTTAGAAAAAAAGAATCAAAGCATCTTGTAACACCTCACCTGTCACATTTGCTTCATGATTATTTTCTTGTTGTGCATCTCCTTCTTTTCCCTTCCGAGATCTATAGTTTTTCTTTAGGTGTCCTTTCTTTCTGCATTTCCAGCACACTATCCCCGATCTGGACTTGGATATGCCTTTCCTTGATTTACTGCGATATCCTAAGATCTTTCCTCTTTCCATTCTTCTTCCCCTAGACTCTGCACTAAAAGCATTACCCAATGTCTCACTGGAGCTTTTCCGTCGCATTTCCTCGCTAAGGATAGCACCGGCAACATCATCAAACTTTAAAGTACTAGATCCAGAAACAGAGTTACTAATGCCCATTACTAAACCATTCCAACTTTCTGGAAATGAGCACAAGAATTATAGAGCTCTAACTTCATCATCAAATTTTACCCCTACAGAACTTAACTGACTTGTAACTGTATTAAAATCATTTAAATGGTCTGCAACAAATCCACCTTCCAACATCTTCATATTAAATAACCGTTTCATAAGAAATACCTTGTTTGAGGCCGAGGGCTTTTCATATAGTTTCGCCAACGCCTAAATCAAACCCTTTGTCATTGTTTCCTTTGAAATGTTGAAGGCAACCGACGCTACGAGGCACAACCGTACTATTACAAGTGCCTTTCTATCGAGAATGTTCCATTCTTCATCTATCATAGTCTTCAGCTTCTTTGTTTTTCCACTCAAAGGTAGGTACAAATCTTTTTGATACAGATAATCTTCCGTCTGCATCTTCCATAGCGGGAAGTTTTGTCTATTAAATTTCTCGACCCTAAACTTACCATCTTCCGCCATTGCCCCCCCTAAATGAGAAACCCTTCTTTCCTACAAGTTTATCAGCCAAATAGACCTTCGGCTCTGATACCAGTTGTTAGAAAAATATTATATATGACAGAAAAATGTAAGACATATAATATGCGGAAAAACACAAACACATAAAACCAGAGAGACAGAGATATAGGTGGTTCACCCAATTTTGGCTACATCCACCCTGAATAGCCAGTCCTTCCTTTCTATTATCCAGCAAAATGAAGAGACATAATCTACAGCAAATCTACTGTAATATCCTCTGTTTTCTCTCACGGTCTCACCTCTCTATTTCTCGCTCTAAGAATACACATATATTCCACAGCCTCAATACAATGCCCTCATACGAAGAGAGGGGTTGCCTTCTAGGGAGAAAAACCCTAAACGAAACATAAATTCTACCGTCAGATCATCCGCCTAATGAACGACCCAGATTGACTAGAAATTACTATACTTTTACAAGGTAATTTTACATATGTTTTTAGCTTCAAGGGTACTGCCCCCGAAACCCCCGCCAGGTGACCTCTAGCCCCCGGACCCCCCAGCCGGAGGGGATGCCCCCCCCGAACCCCCGTGGGAGGGACAAGTCCACCCTGCACCCCCTACATGGAGGGGTGTACAATCTTCCTGGGGTATACTTCCAGCTGAAACAAAGACCTTTAAATTAAGATGATAATCATGCACAACACCCAACCTAGAATACACCCCATATACATTAAATAGAAAAATACATGCATTTATCTTAGATATGTGTGATAAAAAATCATGAAAACAATCATAAGCATTCAATAATTTTATTCAATAAGTTCATGCACCAACATTTCATAGCCATGCAATATTTCTTAGATCCATACAATTAAATTCCACAAGCACATGATTCAATTTCATAGTTCTCAGCTAAATGCATTTGGTTAAAATAAAGAAAATGACCATACTGAAGGTGGGACTTCAATTTTCCACCCAACTTTAGGCTCACTATAGCCATAATCACTTGCAGTAGTCACCCCCAAGTGAGATCCACAATTTAAGGGGAGTTTTCTTCAACAGTTTCAGTAGGAGGTCATGCTCAGCTCAAAGAGGACAAAAATTGCTTATGAAATCAAGTGGTTTCTTAACCAATTCTTAGCAGCACTCATTCCCATTTTCCTTAGCATTTCTTGAGCTCCTCCAAGCTACAATTTAGCTTCCCAGGGAATTTCATTCCCTCCACTTTGCAGGTCTTTCCAAAACTTATCATGTGATTATGCAAGAGGAAAATCCAACCCTGCTATTGTTGTGCCAATTCCTTTTTATAATTTCTCAAGGGTGCCTCTTCATGTTTTTCTTGGGATCTTCCTCTTCTTTTTCTTATTATTTGCATCATAAAATTAATTAAAGATGTCAGCTAACCCCACCTAGTTTTATATTTCCTCTTCTCTCTTAGATCATGGATTTTTGGTGCCACTCATCAGGCCATTACATAAAAATATATTCATTTATAATTCAAAGTATTCTTTCATTACAAAAAATGAGGGGAAAATCATAATAGGCGTGTCACAAACCCCACCCCCTAAAGGGAACATTGTCCTCGGTGTTCTTATTAGTAAAGAACAAACAAAACTAAGCTTCACACACATCCCTTAGATCCACTTATTCAGCAAACAAAAAAATAATATGCTTCCTGCATATCATCGTCCATTTTCAAATGACCCTTTTATAGTCTTTTGGTGCTTTTGATGCACCCAATTAAACTTGGATTTGTTCATGTTCTCTAGAGTGTTTTTGAACAACCAAATGTGCTTCTAGTTCTCATAAACCATGCTCATGACCCTTTAAAAACCAATATCATTTTCCAACATCCCCTTCTCTTCTTCCCAATCCATCGACCGATTTGATCCCCCTTCCATGTAGTTACTCACCTTTCAAGTTTAGGCATCCCCTTCTTTGCTTCCCAATCCCTTAAGTGATCCATTCCTTAGAAAGGCTTCCTCAAATCATAAGGATTTCATAACCAAGAAAATTCCATGTCTTAACAATTTCATACTAATCATAGCATACTTCATGGAAATCAATAGACACCATTAGGTGCTAGTGTCCCACAATGTCCCTATTCCTGAAATATTTAGTCATTGTGCCACTGCACACTCTAATATCACCACATTGTTGTTGTTTTCCCTTGCAATCAGCTCATGTGCTTATACTGGGCAATTCAATATTTCACTTACATCACATACTTACATGTCATGAGAGATAATCACAAAGTTTTAAAATGAATTTAGAGCATAGAATAATCATATTTAAAAATAACTCAAGTCAATATGAATTAGAACTTAAACCAAATTAAAGCATAGTCTTAACAAATTTCTTTAAACTAACAAATTATACTTATCTCTGTAGCTTTATCTTTGCTCCTGCACTGAGTGGTTTATTAGCCGAAACAAGAAATCATTGTTGTGTATGATCCACACAGTCTTCAGCGAAATTTGTCTTTAGATCTCTGCTATTGAGTAGTTTATCATACCCAAGAAGATACGCAGCGGAATATGTGCCTCATTAATTAACCAAGGAATCCTTTCCTCCATCCACAAGAATGATTTCTAACAACAATTTCATCAAGTAAAATGGCATGACATATACATGTTTATTTTTGTAGCATCGGATGTTCTCTAGCCTTGAAACATTATAGAGAAGCTAAGACACATGCATTCTCCAAGACCCAGAAATTGTTTGGGAAAATCCACCTATAGATGGTTTAATTAAAATAATTAATCATTTTTAATGTATTCCTAAGTCTAAACTTAGAAAATGTGATTAATTAAAAGGTATTAATTAAATCTAGTGCAAATATTTTAGAATAAGACAAGGATCAACTCCCAGTTAATCTTAGCCTTTGATTATTTTTTAATCTTGGTCGTTGGTGCTCCACGAGAAATTTTAAGGAGCTTGATGGGAACTTGGAGAACACACCAAGATAGTGAGATATAGAGATCAAATTTCTCAAGAGTAGCAGCGTTGAGTTGTCAAAGAGAGATCAAGTGATATTCTTTTAGTGAGGGGTAGGGATAGTAGACTAGAGAGGATTTTTCCAGTTCCGGATAGTGCAAGGTAGAGAAGGCAATGAGAGGTTCAGAGAGGCAGCACAGTGCCACGCAGAGGCAACGCAATTCTTCAGAGGGAGTTTATAATTTCGTTGGGAGCAGTTGAGATCTCATGCCAGAAGTCGGGGTGTGAGAACGGAGGGCCAGAGAGTCAAGTTCCAGCTAGAAAATCGATCAACTAGAAGGGCGACTCAACTCCTAGAAGTTGTGACACAGAGGCAGCATGAGCCCACGCAAATATTATGTAGAGGCGGCATGGGGCTAGCCATCCAAAGCCTAGATCAGACTCAGATCGCTTAGTGATAGTGTGACAATATTTCTCGCTACCTCTTTTCCATTTTATTCTCTATATCAGATTTCCACTTTGGACATCTAGAGATTTGTACTCAGAAACTACAGCATAATAATTAAAACCTTCAGTTGCTACACCAATTTTCTGAAGTTGGGTTTTTCCAGGGACATTCGTCCAAAAACAACGAAGTATTTGTGTGTGTGTTTATTTCTCTCCTGTGTAGTATTTTGTTTTCACAGTATTTTATATTGTGAAGGTTGCAGTAGATTTTATTTCGATGTTTACTGTGTAACACTATAAATAAATTGATTCAGAAATTAACAAGTAGGAGGAATTTAATCAGTTGCTACAATAGGGATTCGGGTCACCAAATTAATGGTATCAGAGCATAGATTGTAAGCCTAAGATCTCATCACAAAAGGAAGGAGGCAGATTGAATTTTTGCGTAGGAAGCAATTCGAAACCCTCAAGGGTAGTGCATTTCCTTGGCTAGGAGGGTCAATTTTCATTGAAAGTTTACCTCTCTGAGTGAGTTGATAGAGAATAAAATTTTCCATATCAAAGAGTACCAAAGGTAGAGGGAGTAGAAATAGTTTCCTTGTAGAGCATATCTTCAGTTGGGATGCATATTTTGCAGCAGTTTTCTAGTGCAAATAGTGTCAAGAGGAAGGAAAATCACACACTGGGGGAATTCTTTCCTCAAGGGACTTCTAGACAAGAAGTCTGAATTATCCTGGCAGAGTAGCAGTAGTTGTGTGTGGAGTTTCTCACTCCAGAAGGGAGTGAAAATAGCTTGGGAGTAGCTACGCAGAGGAGAAGAGGAGGAGTTCAACACTTTTGAGAGATGGAATCAGTTGGGTTTAGAGATCAAGATCAATTAGAGGGAGCCTCCAACTATGTGATATGGAAGGCTAGAATTTCCTACCTTCTAGATGAACATAATCTCAAGACTTATATCAATAGTGTGGTAGTTGTACCCGCTAATGTAGATCCGCTTAAGAAGTACAAGAAGGAGACGGAGAAATCTAAGAGGTTGATTCTCAATGGGGTTCGAGATCATGTGGTATTTCACATAGCTAGCAAAGATAATGCCTGAAAGATGTGGGAGGCACTAGCTATGTTGTACGAAGGATCTTCCGAGCAACGGAAGATGTATCTTGAGGAGAAGATGAGATGAACAAGGATGCAGAAAGGGGAGTGTATACACCCCTTCCTTACTATGCTTTATGATGTCCGGGATCAGCTAGCTTCAGTAGGGACAATGCCCCAGCCTACAAAGTTTGTACGATTAGCTCTGAATAATGTTTCCGAAGAATGGAAAGTTTTCATCCAGAGTATCCTAGGCAGAGAAAAACTACCATATTGGGAACATGTGTGGGTTGATCTGCAACAGGAGAAGATGAGGCGAGATATGGTGAAGAGCACCATCAGTGGTGGTAGTAGTAGCAGTGGGACGAAGCAAGTAAAGGAGGAGGAAGATGTGTCCCTTGCATATAAATGGCAACAGGAGCAGCGAAGGAGGAAGAAGGACATTTCCAAGATCAAGTGCTTCAGGTGTGGTGATCTTGGCCACTACAACACTCAATGTCCTCTTTGAAGGAAGGACAAGGAGGATAAGCAGGACCAGTAGGCTGCATCAGCTGAGATCGACAGGTTGTCCTCCATATTGGAGGAAGAGTTTTCCATGATGACCAAGTTACCTCTAGGGGTGAGGTGGGGTGATTTGGAGTTGTAGACTTAGAGAGATACAAGATGGGTAGGATTCTTGAAGAGGTCCAGCTCATGAATCAAGACCTTCCTACGAGAGCCCATAGTCAGTAGTAACAGGATGGACCAGTGGTTGGTGCATTCAAGTGCCAGAGTGATAGATGTAGTAAGCTAGTAGAAATCTGAGACTGAGAAACGCAGAGAAGATTTGGAAGCAGTGCAGATGGCACAGTACTGAGTTAGCATTAGCATAGTGGCTTCAGTGATAGTGCAGAGGGTAGTACTAGTCAGAACTCAGCAAATAGATGCATCATACTAACCATCATTGGTTCAGTATTTTGGATGCTTTTATGTTACAGTTGTTGCAGTTGCAACAACAACAATTGGAGAGGGTTGCAGTATTGGCAGAAGTTCAGAAAGGCCAGAAACAACATGGATGTAGCAATCAAAGTTGCGCAATAGTTGATGGGAAGCAAAGCCAGACATCAACAGTGCAGCAAGAGATGGTGCAAAGGAAGAAGTGATGCTTCAGTGGGTACCAGTACTAGAGCACATTCTTCACTAAGAGGGAGTCTTGATTTCTATAGCATCGGATGTGATCTAGCCTTGAAACTTTGCAGAGAGGCTAAGACACATGCATTCTCCAAGACCCATAAATTGTTTGGGAAAATTCCAACTAGAGATGGTTTAATTAAAATAATTAATCATTTTTAATGTATTCCTAAGTCTAAACTTAGGAAATGTGATTAATTAAAGAGTATTAATTAAATCTGGTGTGAATATTCTAGAAGAAGATGAGGATCAACTCCCAGTTAATCTTAGCCTTTGATTATGTTTTAATCTTGGTTGTTGGTGCTCCAATGAGAGATTACAAGAAGGAGCTTGATGGGCACTTCAAGAACACACTGAGATAGTGATATCTAGAGATTGAATTTATCAAGAGTAGTAGCGTTGAGTTGCAAAAGAGAGATTGACTGATATTATTGCAAAGAGGGGCATCGATAATAAACCAGAGGGGATTTTTCCAGTTCTAGAGAGTGCAATGTAGAGAAGGAAACGAGAGGTTCAGAGAGGTAGCACAGTGCGACGCAAAGGCAGTGCAGTGCTTCAAAGGGAGTCTGTAATTTTGTTGAGCAATCGAGATCTAGTGCCGAAAATCGAGGTGTGAGAGTGGAGGGTCAGAGATTCGAGTTCCAGCTAGCAAATCGATCAGCTAGAAGGGTGACACAGCTCCTAGAAGTTGTGACGTAGAGGCAGTGTGGGGCTAGCCATCTAGAGCTTGGATCAAATTCAGATCGCCAGTGACAGTGTGATAATATTTCTCACTAACTCTTTGTCAGTTTATTCTTTGTATCAAATTTCCAGTTTGGGCATCTAAAGATTTGTACTAAGAAACTATTTCATAATAATTAAAACCCTTAGCTATTGCACCAGTTTTCCCAAGTTGGGTTTTTCCAGAGACATTGGTCCAAAAACAACGAAGTTTTTATGTGTGTTTATTTCTCTCTTGTGCAATATTTTTTTCAGCAGTATTTTATATTGTGAAGGTTGTAGTAGATTTTATTTCGATGTTTACTGTGCAACACTGTTAATAACTTGATTTAGAAATTAACAAGTGGGAGGAATTTAATCAGTTGCTACAGTATGGATTTGGGTCAACGAATTTTCACAATACATTCTTTTCAACATTCACATATTCATAAAGTATAGCACATCCACAGGACATACCATATTTAAGGTTTATAAAATATCTTGGTCTTCATGCAGAGAATGAATTAATTTGAAAATCGTAGTTTCCAAACTTATCCAAAGGAATTTTCACCCAATTCCTTTCTTTTACCTTTTTACGTTGATGCCATCATCAATGTTATCAACTGAAATTTTTTTTGTTGCAATACTTAGCAATCCATTCAACTCAACATGTTCTCACACATGTTGTTTTCATGCTCTCAAGTTTTATCCCTTCCCATTTTTCACGCAAGTTCGCCACCATTATTACTTAGAGCATAAATATAACACATATATCAACAATGGGCCATTCTTTCCATATTTCCCAAAAGTATTCCATGCAACTTGGAACTCATTAAATAACTTTGTTGCATTACCGAATTGTGGAAAATACAATTTTTTTTTAACACCATTCACACAGTATTTTTATTATAGGTGGTTTATTAGCTATGGAAAGCAATATGAGAGTTGTTTATTAGCCCAAAAGAAAGCACCTTGGATGGTTTATTAGCCTCCTCGAAAATCACCCAGTGGAAATTCCATGCAATCCTTTCATTATAGTTGTTTTATCGGCTGTGAAAAGCACTCTAAGAGTGGTTTATTATCCTAACAGTAAGAACCTTGGGTGGTTTATTAGCCTCCTCAGCAAGCAACTCGTGGAAGTTCCACGTGATATTTTTATTACAAGTGGTTTATCAGCTACGACAAGCACTCTAAGAGTGGTTTATTAGCCCGATAACAATCACCTTGGGTGGTTTATCATCATCCTTAGCGAGCACCCCATGGAAGCTCCACACAATATTTTTGTTATATGTGGTTTATCGGTTGCGAAAAGCACTCTAAGAGTGGCTTATCATCCTGACAGCAAGCACCTTGGGTCGTTTTTTCAACCTACGGTAACCACCCGATGGCAACTCCACATAATATTTTTATTACAGATGGTTTATCAATTGCGACAAGCACTCTAAGAGTGGTTTATCAGCTCGACAACAAGCACCTTGGGTGGTTTATCAACCTCCTCGACAAGCACCCTATTCACAATATTTTTATGTATTATCTATTCACAATGATTTTTTATTATTACTTGAATCTTATAAATTTATAAAACATTATAAAATACAAATTTATATATGTTAATGCCCAGACAATGAAATTTGACCAAAGTTTGACTAAGGATATTTTTCAAACTGTGAGTCGAAATGAGACGAAATTTAAACCATTGGAAATATGGCAGTGAAATGAAAGTAATGAAATCATCAAAAAAAATCCAAACAAAGTGAAAATATCACAAAATAAACCAAAACAAAGCATTCAAGAAGGTGATATTAACAAAATTCATATGGAGGGCCCCATAATAAGTTTGAAAATTTATGGGGAATGCTTGTGGCCACAACACAATCTACGAACACTACTGGTTAAGTGGTGTAGTCTTACATAGTTAGAACAAGTGTGTATGATATTGTTTATGTGGTATGAGGGGTTTGGGAAATACTTGTTATGGATTGCTTATAATGGAGTGTGTGTGTACACACACACACAAACACACTAATTAGGATATGGGGAATCTCATCACCTAAATGTTATGTGATAGAAGCCTCGGTGGAGGATTGACCATTTCTATTATTGGCTACTTGGGGCCTAACCCAGCTTCAGAACTGATTTAGCCAAGCAAATCCCGGTACTATTGGCCCTTTCGGCAATAGTCTGCGAAGCTCGGACTGAGGTCTCACTCGAAGTAGTATGGGAGGGTGCTGGAACCAAGTTTCCACACCCTGGGGATGTCTGATATGGGGCGACAGGGACGCAATTCAACCTTCGCACTTACTGGGCTACATGCACCAGCGAGCCCCTTGCATCCTTCGCGCGGCTCTAGCCGCAGCACGACCAGCGTTAATTACCCAAGTCTTCCTTAATTAGGTTCTGTTCACTAATTACTTGGAAGGTTTTCATACATAAGCATTCATACAAATGTTTATCAAGTGCGCGCATATAAATAAACAGATACAATTAATGCACAACATCAAAATATGAAATAAATGCACAATATGCTGCATCAAACTTATCTTTATTAATAATCCTTTTCAAGTTCAGTTCAATACAGACCCAACTCCACCCTGTGCACTCAGCTGCAGGGGTCCACGCACTTAGCTGCAGACTCTACTAGGCCTCTGCACATTCAGCTACAGAGCCCCTTCCTACTACTACAACCCAAGACACTTCAGATCCACTTCTATCCTCTAGCCATGCCTTCGCATCTATCTATCACTTTCTTTTCTTTTTAAAACTATCTTTACACTTAGAGCCTCGCTCTATTTATACAAGCCCATGGTCCATGGACCATGGGTAGGACAACACAAATTTACATTATTTTACAATTTTTAGGGCGGACAACCCTATGACTCATCCTAGACTTTCACGCTCCACGCCCATGCTTCACAGATTCTTTACATTACATTGACCAAAACTCGGGCTTTAAGCCCCAAAAACATACTGTGTGGGATCCCATGCCCAACAGGACCCCAACATAATCATTGTGACTCGTCCCGAGCCACTGTGCAGCTATCTTGGCACGGAGCCCTTCCAACTGGGTCTGGGCTGCGCGAAGGTCCGCAGCACACTGCTATGTCATCTTCTGGATCTGCTCTACTTGCTCGGTTGAATGCTCATTATTAGGGTCAAATCCTTGTCTTAAAGCATGCATTACTTTCATCTATGCGAGTTTTCCTTCGATGTCGGCAGTGATGAGGAAGGCCTCATCAATCCAAGGTTGGACGCGTGCTTTAAGTACTGCCTCTTTTTGGCATGCGACATCTAATTGGTCCTTCAGTGCCCTTACTTGTTGTAGTCTGGCAAGTCGTTGAGTAAGGAAAACTATCTTCATGGTGCCTCGAACACTGTCGTACTCCTACTACAACTCGCGCGCCTTGGTTTCTAGGCGCTATAGATTTGGGTCTTCCTGTAGGTGTGTAAGCATGGTTAGTGCTTGCTCCAACATCCCGGTGCAATCCTGTGTTTCCTAGCCAATTTTCTCCAACCCCATCTGGATAGCGCGGGCGCACTGCTCTCTGACTTCTAGGGGCATGGAGGGTTATGCCTTTAATCACAGCTTGACGATCTGCAGGTTCAGCTCCAACTGAACCTTTGTCGTTTCTTCCTTGGCCTCGCGGACTCCAGCCACCAATCTATGGACCCGCTCCACTACTGGTAGCTCTGCCAGCACGGCCAACTCTGGGACGCTCCTACATGCATCCTCTACCGCCTGCTCCAGTCCGCGAGCCTACGCAACCAACTCATCATGCTAGAGGCTAAGCTGGTCCATGTTGATTTTCTACTCGTTCAGGACCTGGATCGCACGGCCTTCCCAAGCGCGGAGCTCTGCAATGACCCCATCCTACAGTTGGTATAGAATTTCATGCGGCAAGGCGGCCAAGTTCAAGCCAATGCCTTTCATGCTGCTCATCGCAGCCCAGTCACCCTCGCTTGTTGCTGCTAGCGCGCCTTCGGGCAATACGAAAGGGTTGTCCATACGGGCGCGCAACGTCTGTTCGGCCTCGGCGGTTCCTGCTGCAATGTACTGAGCCATTGTACCTGTTTTGGGGGACCGTACTTGTAAGCCTTGAAACTATGCGCAGAGCGCCCCCAACACAGTGTTCTACTCCATCCTCAGTTCTTGGAGCACATCCTTTGTGACCTCACGGATCATTTCATTGATGGCAAACAGATCACCTTCTGTGAGCATGATCAAGTCGACGGACATCTTTGTCGCTTTTACCTTCTTCCTCGGAGTCGTTTTCTCCGGGCCGCGCGACCGCTTGAGTTGGGTCGATGCGAAACTAGGGTTCGCGCGTTCTTCTGCCCTATCCACTTCCCCGGTCTGTTGCCCCATGGACATCTCCTCGCCCTCCTCGGGCTCTCTGGTTGGTGCTGGTGTGGTTTCTGTCGTCTATGCCACTGCTGCTGCATCAGTTGCCTTCTGCTATGTGGCTGCTTCTTGTTCTAACGCCTCTTTTTAGCCAGTTGCGCAGTGTCCTTCTTTCTTTGCTGGGTTGTGGCCTTCTTCATTTCTGCCACATCCAGGGTGCACCACTCCGAAGGCCATGACTCCATTACTGCGATGAACGAAAGCTTCACCCATTTCTATGTTGGATCCTTACTGCGCCCGGATATACAAGTTATGCATATCCGCCTTGAACTCTACCATGCTTTGCAAGCTGTTATGAACCATAGGAGACAGGTGTGGCCATCGGTTGATCCACATTCGGATGCTCACCTCCACAAACACCCAAAACACCTTTGTCTTGCGAATCCTCTTTGCGTCTTTTGTAGCCCAGAGCGAGGTGTACCTCGCGGCTTCGAGCAGATCACCCTCAATAGTGGGAAACTGGCTATCCTCCGGCAACTCCCCTGCAACCAACAGGATGGATAAGAGCAACCATGCGTAGTGGAAGGTCTTACGCTGCTCCTGAGCCTCCCTGCAATTTGTTAAAAACTCATCGCAGAGGAACTGTGCCCAGTTGAACTGGACCCCCTCTGTGCACTGCTATGTCAACGCAATCATAGACGTTGGTACTTCGTCGGCATGGCATTTCCTCATTAGCTTGCCAACCAGTAGCTGGGTGGCTACACACACCCCTTTGTCCTTAATGCTTGCTATTGCGTACCCCCACTTTTTCTTCTCTAGTTTATACTTGGCCTTCATGGCTTCTGCGAGGGCCAAGTCACTGCTTTTCCCTGCTATGGCCACGGGGTCATGTCCTTTGAATGGCAGTCGAGAAATTCGGTGAATTAGGTCAACCGTGATGGGAATAGGCTCTTCCAGCTAGAGATACTCATCATGCACCAGGGACAACAGCTTCCTGATGACGAAAGTGGTGATTGGCACATGATGGTAGTGGGGTATCCATTGCAGATGGAGTAACCCAGCCTTCTCCACACCATGCAACCATTTCTGCTTCATTAACTTCTCCGCGGCTAGGTGTGGGAACTTTTCGCTATCCACGAGGTCCCAATCCTTGAACTTCATGGTAGGTACTCGTCCCAATGGCGGACCTTCAAACATTATACCATGGGGGAGGAGCGGGGTCTGGAGCGCACTCTTCATGGCCTCCAGGTCCTTCGGTATCTTGGCTTTCCCCTTCCACAGGGGGATGTACAGAGGTAACTTCGTCATGGAAGGTATTTGTGAGACATCCTCCACGTCATCGTCTTATGCCTCAATTTGAGCAATCATATCTTGCAAGTCTTCCTCCTCCTTGTCTGTTTCAATGGTGACAGCTTTTCCCTTCTCTACCATTAACAATTTTCCAAACCATGGGTTTCTTGGGGATACACAGACTGGCCCCATAGTTTGCTTATCTTTCTGCGGTCGCGGTGTTCGTGGTGATTTTGGAACTTCTTGTGTAACTACTGCCTCTCAACACTCCTCATGGGTCATATGTGGCTCTGTGGTATCCTCAGTGAATCGAACTCTTGTTCTAGCAGCAGTCATCATGTCTATAGTCAAAGGTGGTAAGAGTATGCAGTGCTCACTGCTCTGTAACTGCTCAATTCTCACACAACCAAGTGTTGCATCGAGGCTAGCCCTGGGGATTTTATAGTATCGTTTGAATTTGAATTTGACCATTCCCCCCACTTCTGATCCATTAATGCCTTCTTGGCGGCAAATCATCTGAAATCTAGCTCTTAATGTGTGTCTTAATTTCCCGTCGCCCGCTCCTTTTTGCCTTAAATTGAACCTCTTGTCATGACCAGTGACAACAATGATCACCTACCAACCTACCCACGCGGCAGCACAACCCCCTGTTCGCGGGCGTGACCCCTGTGACATATTGATCCTGCGCGCAATCTCCTTATCGCACAGCTCCCATACAGACTCTTTTATAGTCCCATGCTCTCTTTCAACTACTTGGAGCGCTGAGACTGTGCTCCCTACTGATAGTCAGGTGGTCGCACCACCTATGCGAGGCTTCAATTCACTTTCCAGCCTAGTCTGCGGGCACTCCTTAATTATCCTTGTGACAGTCAATGCCTCACATTCTTCCTTATGCGATGTGCTCCCCTGGTTTCGTTGCCTGGTAAGGTGCGGTCACAGCCATGGTAGCAGAGCCACAAATTCTCGGTGGAAATATTCTAATGCCGTAGTATGGCTGCCCATATCTTGTCCTGTCATTCTTAGTTCCTTGGTGCAACTGGCTTGCGTGATTTCGATTTCCAGTTTGTTGATTTCGGTGTCCATTAACATGATTTTCTTCCTCAGCCATACTTGATCTTCTTCGAGTTCATGAAGTTTCAAGTTCCCTCGCCGAATGGCTTCCTGTAACTACATAATTCCTTCATCCAAGTCCTAGCATATTGTCCCCATTGTGGGAGTTGTTGCATGAGGATTCTTCTTTTCTCTTATGGTCTCGTCTCTGCTCTTCAATGTTGGAATCATTTCCGCACTCAGGTTTTTGCACATGGCCCTATAGGCCCATCAAACCGTTGGTACACGCAGGTCCCAATCAGTTCATCTTGCGTGGTGAACTTTGTTCAGGATTTCGCATACCCTTTTGAATGCTTCTACATGGAATGTTTGTGGTGTGCGTCGCCTTTCCTGTTGTTGCATCCTATTCCGATTTTCGATCCTTAGTTTGGGGTGTGCTTGTGTGGACTGCATAGCACACGTCTGCACCCATCGAAATAGGGGAGAGTGCAAGCTACTTCGTCCTGGCTGCCCGATTCTCATTCAAAACTAGGGGCTTCCAAACTGTAAGTGCATCCACCTTCTACATTCACGCCAATCCTCAAAATTGCCTTGATGTGTACCCCACCATCATATGGGTGTTGCGCTTAGATTTTTTGAACTCCCAACCAAGGTCTTGTATCTGGATCTCATGCAACCTCATCACTATTTCCAATGCTTCGGCCTGGGTGGAAAGTTTATGTTGTGATAGCGCCATCCTCAAGTGTGGTGTCTAAGATGCCACAAACCATGCGTGATTTTGTGCATCCATTAGCGTCAGATTGGCCTCGCGGATCATACTCTTCAGTGTTTGGTCCAGATCCCAAGGGGTCTCGCCTGGAAGCATTGTGATTTCTTTAAACCCGATGATTGACTGTGTCTCTGATTTCGGCCGACTAAATTCTCTATTCAACGCATTTTGGATCTCTACTATCCCTGCGTTTGGGTGGTCGTTAGAGTGCTTGATATACCATGTCAATGCGCAATCCTGCAGCGCGCTCACCAATGTAGCCTTCTTAATATTTTCGTTCGTGACACCTTGCACTTCCCATACTACTCTTACCACGAACCAGAATTGGTCTGGATCTTCATTCCCTACCCCTCTGAATACTGGTAGTTTGATCACGTTCACCATACTAAACTGTGGAGGTGGTGGAGGTGGAGTGGGTGGAGATGGAGGTGAGGGAGGTGAAGCGGGTGGTGGCGTGGGTGGAGGTGGTAACTGCAGAATGCGCTACCTTATCAAACTGACCGCGCTTCTCGGAGAGACCTTAGCAAGCTCTTCCTTGCTTTCTAGCGAAGGTGAAATTAAGGGACTATTTCCTAATTCTTCGCTTCTTTTGTAGATCTTTCCGCTCCGCATTGTCCCAATCGTTAATGTATTTGCATGACCCTCTTTTCACACAATAGCATCTTAATCCAAGTATTTAAAGATTTAATATACTTACCTCGCGATCCTTTGAGAAAGCATCGTTTTGCTTCACTGTAGCTCACGGTCGTGTCTACTTCAAACCCAATGATAAATCACCCTATTATCCGGTTGAGCCAATGGTTCACAGCTCGTGCAATCTTATCTTCTGATGCCTCTAGTCTGCGCACTAATTCTAGAGTCCACACTATCGGTTTGTCAAGCTTACACCTTCCCTGGCTGTCGGCTAACCTCGCAATTCACTCATACATTTCAGAAGGAAAGGATGCAAAGAAAATCTCGTGGATTTTTGTATACACATAATGATCCAGCCACTTTTTCTCAGATACTTGCGCAGTTTTGTTTTCTTGTGTCGTGACCTCGTGAATCTTCTTGTCTGACCACTCTTCAATTTCCTTCTTTGTTGGGTTCCAGTGGCACGACATCAGACATCCCTTAGGCAGATCCCGATCTCAGCAACGAAACCATTTTTTGGCTACTAGGGGCCTGACGCAGGTTTAGAAGTGATTTAGCCAAGCAAATCCTGGTAATATTGGCCATTTCGGCAACATTCCGTGAAGCGCGGACTGAGGTCTCACCTGAAGTAGTATGGGAGGGTGATGGAACCAAGTTTTCACACCCTGGGGATGTCTAATATGGGGTGACAGGGACGCAATTCAACCTTCGCGCTTACTGGGCTATGCACACAAGCGAGCCCCTTGCGTCCTTCGCGCAGCTCTAGCCGTAGTGCAACAAGCGTTAATTATCCAAGTCTCCCTTAATTAGGTTCTATTTGCTAATTACTTAAAAAAATTTCATACATAAGCATTCATACCAATGTTTATCAAGTGTGCACATATAAATAAACAGATACAATTAACGCATAACATAAAAATACGAAAGAGATGCACAATATGCCGAATCAAACTTATCTATATTAATAATCCTTTTCAAGTTCAGTTCAATACAAACCTGACTCCGCCTTGTGCACTCAGCTGAGGACTCTACTAGGCCTCTGTGCACTCAGCTGCAAAGCCTTTTCCTACTACTACGACCCAATACACTTCAGATCCACTTCTATCCTCTAACCATGCCTTCGCATCTATCTACTACTTTCTTTTCTTTTTAAAACTGTCTTTACACTTAGAGTCTCGCTCTATTTATACAATCCCATGGTCCACGGACCATGGGTAGGCTGACACAACTTTACATTATTTTACAATTTTTAGGGCAGACAACCCTATGACTCATCCTAGACTTTCGCACTCCGCGCTCGTGCTTCGCGGAGTCTATATATTACATTGACCAAAACTCGGGCTTTAAGCCCCAAAAACACACCGTGGGGGATCCCATGCCCAACTTTTATATGTTGGTTTTGGTTAGTAATCAGTTTCCTTTATGGATGCTTGCCATTAGTGGTTAATACCTTATTAGCTCAAAAAATGATGTGTTTTCGACAAGATTCAAGATAGATAGATAAATATATATATATAGATATATATAAATAAAATAAAACTATATATAAAAATCATGTTGTAAATAAATAATACATTTATTATAAAATATCAAAATTATTAAAAATAAATAAAAATATTAAATATGATAGCATCCCAAAGGTTCATCCTGGGAATTTCATTTGGATCATAGATCAAAATCTTTAGGGGATGAATATATAGCCATAATAAAAAACTATATATAAAAGTCATGTTGTAAATAAATAATACATTCATTATATAATATCAAAATTATTAAAAATAAATAAAAATATTAAATATGACATCATCCCAGAGGTTCATCCCCAATTTAATTTTGATCACAAACCAAAATCTCTAAGGGATGAAATGCCGAGATGACATGGCAATGGGAATAGCATAAAAGGCATTCACATTATAACATTCCAATATGGGAGTTTTTTTTATGGGATTTTATAATATGACATGGAGTGAAGAAAGTTCCGCACTCCACTGATGGGCCACCACCAGTTCCTCCATTTACATTAATCATATGTACATTTTCTCAAACAAAAGACCATGAGGCTTTATACGCCTCTTTTTTAATATTTCTTTTATTTTATTGGTTTATGTTTTATTGTAATTTAATATTTTAATCTATATTTTTGTTTTATGCGTAGGTTTTGTTTTCTTTTAATTTAATTTTTTAATTAATTAAAACAGTGTGTTAATAACTAATCACCCAGAATTTTTAATAAAATGTCCAGCATGGTGTATTTTCCAACAATTCAATATTTTTGGAACCAAGACTTTGGATGGCCATATCTTGAGTTTTATTTAACGAGATTGAACAAATGAGGGCTCGTTGGAAAGCTAATTTTGAATAGAAGGATATGGAAGTAGTTTTTTGACAAAATTTAGTCATTTACTATGCCAAAAATTTAGTAGAAACTACAGCTATAAATTTTTAACTAAAATTAGTTTTTTGGATTTGTTTTGGAGAGTTTTTATTTGCCCAAAGTTTTTTGGTGTTGCAAATTTTCTTTAAATTATCAATTTTTCTGGAGAAATATCTACAGGGAATGATCAAAAGCATGAATTTATTTTTATTTAATTTATTAAATTTAATTTTAGTGGGTGAATTTGTTTTGACAATTTTGCATTTTACTTTTGCATGTAGATTTAATTTGTTTTGAATTTTGTTTTTGGATAATTTTTGGGAGAGGTTATTGGAGAGGAATAAGAAATAGAAGGAAAATGGATTCCAATTTCTTTGCAAAAAAATGAATTTTGCACTATTGTAGAGGACTGAATTTTGTAGAAGATTGGTTATATTTGGACCAGATCTTAAGAGGTGTCTTTCAACTCCAAAAAAAATCACACTATCATGAATTTTGTATTTGAGAAATTATTCAAAAGCTATGATTAGGTCTACAACTTTAATTTAAATTATAGTCTTCCTTTTAATTTAATTTTGATTGAATTATTGATCCATATAAGTATTTTATTATTGGGTTTTTTTACTATTGTAAATTTCATTTAAATGTATGCTCTTTTAAACATTGAAAAGTTATATTTTCATGATGGATCTGATTCATATTAAAGTTGAGCAACGAATTTGATAGATAGACACGTTATCACTTATAACTATTTACTAGATTGGTGAAAAGTTTATCTTTGTTTGAATTATGATTGCAATATGAGAACTATTTTCAGATGCAATCAGTCTGCTAATTTTGAATTCATTTTATTTGAAGTTAGATGTATGTGTAATAGAAATCTAATAACTATTTATTGGATAGCTGAATGTATGTATTCGCTTGAATTAGTAGTAAGTCCTAGAACTATTTCCTTAGCTTATTGACTTCATTTTCATTCTAAATTCAAGCTAGTCCAAATTTCATGATTTTACTCTTAATTGGGACAAGATCAACGTCTTCCTAATTGAGATAAATTTAACTTTATTTTTGTTGCTTACAAAATAGATTATATTGCATTTGGATTTAGATTTAGATTTGATTCTAATTTTTAGATGTCTCCTTACACGTGAGAAATCTTATTGGTGGCTTGGTTGAGCCTTCGTGTCAATTTAAGGACTTCTTTCTTGCAAGCTAGCAGCAAGAGAGTAAGTCTGATTGCATCTTCTTATTAATGGTAATTGAAACATCACAAGTCAGCAGGGAGAGTGAGGGTAACTAGAACCATTTGAATCAATCAGAATCACCATCCCAAATAGATAAGATCTTAATTGGGCCCCTAACTGGGTGATCCCCCAATTGTTGATTCTGGTCTTTTTTGTCATCAAAAAAATTGGCGCTAAAAGGAAGACCAATGAAAAGTTTTCCTTTTGAGTTTTGTATTTCAAATTTTTTGTTTATTTGCAATGGATCCTTCTAAGATTCTTATTTGGAGTTGCATCTCTGGACATGCACTTGTCGAAAACACTCCAATAAAGGTAGTAAAACACTTGTCGAAAACAAAGTTTAATGGTAAGGGAAATGTTTATTCTTTTAATCATATCTTTCAATTTGTTTTAAATTGTACTAATTATGTTGTTGATGAAAGTGTGATTTAAAGTATTTTTACTCGTACTCTGTCGGGAAAAGCCTAAGACTGCTGTCAATCATTACCATTTTCCTCTATAAATAGTTGGGATCAGTGCACAACAATGTTTCTTCATGCATTTTAGAGATATGACTATAAGAAGGTATGTCTTGATGTTGGCTTAGTGGGCCTTGACCCAGGTTCAACGTTAATTTAGCCAAACAAATCCATACACTAATGGCCCTTTCGGCATCAATCTGCGGAGCGCAGACTAAAGTTTCACCCGAAGCAGTATGGGGTAACCATGTTTCCACACCCAGAGATGGTAGTGATGTCATTTTATGCCTTAAATCTACCTTCGTGCAGATCGATAAGACTTTTAGGGCTTATCGATATACTTCTCTTAATCGGAATCTAGACCTTTGCGAAGGTCTACGACTGTCGTTTGCAGACCTTAACCAGATGAATCAACCACTTACGCACTTTTGTAATTACTCTTACTTTCATATTTACCCAGATCGTCTTAAGTATCTAATAACTTCAATATGCATTAATATGTTCTTCGCGTAAACAAATATTATTACTTGCGTACAGATAACAACGTAAAACATATAGATTTTCACATCAATGTAGCATTAAATCATGAAACCATTATTTAGCATAACATAACTACATTTATTCATAACAGAAGTAAATAGATCAAACACAGATATTTCCAGAGTAATCTTCTTTATTACTACTTCAGATCTTCTTCCAGACTCTAACTACCCTGCGCACTCAACTGCAAGGGTCCGTGCACTCAACTGTGGACTTCTATCCTAGGCCTCTACACACACAGCTACAGAGCCTTTCTTCTATTTTAAGACTCTTCGCTCTTAGCACCTACTGACCCATCAATGACTTCACTCTCTTAGACTCTTCTAAGACTCTCCCTTTTATACAATCCCATGGTCCGTGGACCATGGGTGGATCTTCTAAATCCGACACAACTTACATAAAAGAAGGGTGGAAACCCTTTATGACACTTAACATCTACACGCTCCGCAACCACAAATTGTGGAGACTTTACACTTTACATGAAAAAACTTGGGCTTTCTACCCCAAAACATGGGCTTTTAACCCCAAAATTGACCCTAGGGCACATTGTCCCAATAGGCCCCCAACAAAAATATGGTGACTTGCCCCCGAGTCACTCTGATGGCACGGAGATCTTGCTACGAATACCTCCCAGCTCCACTTGTACCACTGCAACTTCAGTTGTACACTGCGTAGCCGCCTGCTTGACCTGCTCCACCAGCTGCTCCATTGCTGGTCCTGCGCTATCTGCCTGGATCTTCTGTTGTGTTGTCTGCAGGCTAGCCAACTTCTCCCCAATGGTGGTGGAGAGTACATAGGCCTCATCCAACCAAGGCCCCAATCTGGCCTTGAGGACTGCCTCTTTTCACTGTGCTGCTTCCGCTTGTTCTTTCAGTTCCTTTGCCTCCTGCAGCTTGGCCAATCTCTGTGTGATGGCAATGATGTGCGCCATCACTCTGGCTTCATCATACTGCTACTATAATTCCCTTGCCTCAGTATTCAACCATTGCAAGGTGGGATCTTCCTACAGACTTTTGAGGACCTCCATCAATTGCTCGAAGAGCGTAGTGCATTCTACCACCGTGGCATCTACTACAGCGACTACATTCTTAACAGTTGCATCACGCTATTCCCTGAACTCTGGTGGAGTTGAAGGTTGTGCCCTCAACTCGAGCTCTTTAATCTTGAAGTCTAGCTCAAATTGAACCTTGGCCATCTCGATCCGAGCATCGTGCACACCTGCATCCAACTTCTGAATCTTGGCCTCCACAGGCGCCTCTTCAGGGATGTGTAGTTCCAGAACAGTTTTGCATGCTTCTCCTACCACCGCGGTGGTGCACTCATTCCTCTCCTGAACCTTCTTCTAGGTGTCTATCATTATTGTTTTCTCAATGAACAACTATTCGTTGTTAACCTTCTGCTCGCTAATCATGCTCAGCACGTGCTGCTCTCAGGCCCTAACTTCCGCAATCACACCTGCTTGCAGCATGTGAAGGAATTCGCTTGGGAGCACGGCCAAGTTGAGACCAATTTTCCTTAAAGAATCCTTGTCATCATCTATCTCTACACTTAGAGCTCCATAAGGCAGCGCAACGGACTGAGGATCCAAAGAGTGAACCATCTCTGCTGCTCCAGTGATCCCTAGTGCCAAACTAGTTGACGACATGCTGCTCTGCCCTACACCTGCCTGTAGTTGAGTAGCTTGGATCTGCAGCTCACACATACCCATCTGAATGTCAACCAAAGCTTGCTTCTTCTACTGCTCAAACTTTTGCAGTAGTTCCACTTCGCATCCCTTACTTTATCGCCGATGTCGTCTAAGTCACCCTCTATCAAGGTGATCGGGTCTAGTGATGACTTGGTGGCCTTGGACTTTTTGCACGGCCCTTCCTTCTCCTTTTCCTTGTTCTGCTTCACTAGGAAGGGAGTGCTTTCCAGATCTGCACCACCCTACTCTGATCATTCTTCTTCTTCTGTCTGTGGTGAAGGGGATTTCTAACTTCTGTCAGAATCGCATTCTTCCTCCTATTCCTTGGCAGTGCACTCCACTTCCACGCGTGCCTTCTCCATAGCCTCCTTCTTTCTCTTTTTAGCCAACTGCTGAATTTTCAACTGGGCCTCTTCCTTCTTCTGCCTTCCCATAGACTTACTAGACCCAACGGACAAATCTAAGGTCGTGCGCCACTCAGCTTGCCAAAGCTCGAGTACCGTTGCTATGGCATCATCTGTTGCGAGGTATGGTAGATCATACCACTTCTGTTCTAGCTCCTTGCACACCCGAATGGAGATACAGTGGAAGTCTACTTTGAACTCTGCGTATCCTGACAACTGATCAAAAATAGTTGGTGATAGCCTTGGCTTGCAGTTGATGGCCATATTGATGCTCATCTCCATCAATACCCAAAATACCTTGCTCTTGCGGACCCGCTCAGTGTCCTTCATGGCCCATAGTGAAGTAAACTTCATTGCTTCTAGAAAAATTTTCACGATCGGAGGAAATTGACTGTCCTCTGGCAACTGCCATTTGACCAGCACAACTGAAAGTAAGAGCCATGAGTAGTGAAGAGTCTTTCTCTGGTCCTTTTCCTCCTTGTAGTTTGTGAGGAACTCGCTGCATAGATAGCATGCCCAGTTGAATTTTACGCCCTTTGCGCACTGTGCCGCTAATGAAATTACTGGTGTTGTCACCTCGTCTACACGACACTTCCTCACTACGTTGCTCTCCAAGATCTGGGTAGCCACCTTCACCACATGGTCCGTAATACTCGAAATTAAATATCCGTGTGACTTCTTGACAAGCTTAAACTTGTCCTTCATCCTTTTAGCGAGGTCGAGTTTGCCCTTCTTACTGCCAAATGCCTTGGCTAGATTCAACCCTGAATGGGGTAGTAGGGTGATATTATGGATCAACATATTAGTTATAGGGATTAGCTCTTCCAACCAAAGGCACCTGTCGTGCACCAAGCACAACAACTATTTGATAACTATCAAATTTATGGGAGCACAGTGGTAATGCGGCACCCATAGAAGATTCAACAATCCTGCCTTTTCCAAACCATGGATCCACTTCACCGGATCCAGCATGGTGACACCTGAGTGCTTGTAGAATACTCTCTGCACGAAATTATCAGTAGCCAGGTGGGGGAACCACTCCTTGTCCGCCAAGTCCCAATCTTCAGGCTTTAGATGGGGGACGCGCGCCATGCGCTGTCCTTCAAATGTGATATTCTCTGGCAACATGGGTGTATGAAGGAGAAAATTTCCCTCATCTAGGTCCTTTAGGACCTTCACCTTACCCGATGTAGAGGGATGTATTCTGGTAGCTTTAAGATAGGGTCTACTCCCTCAATATCAATGTCCTTTGTGCCCTCATCGAACTCTAGGTTTACCACCTTTCCTTTCTCTTGTGCACTGGGCTTCTCTTTCTTCTGATGCTTCCTTAGCAACTCGCGCACCGGTTCTGTCGCTTTCTATTTGTCCTTCTTCGTCTTGGAAGCCTCTCCTGCCAGCCTAGGCGACCTTGGTGATTTTGGTACCGCAGCAGGCACCTCCACACTTACGACCTCAGAGGCCATAGATCCTCCAACACTGACTGTTTCCATGGGCGCCGACATGAGGCTGTTAAGGAGCTCCCAAGTTTACTTAGGTAACTTGTCAAACACTGAACTGGCCACCAAATCCTCAAAAACCATAGGATTCATGCACAACCGATAGCACGACACAGAAGCTCTCAAAATCCAAAGTGTTTTTCGTTGGGCAGCCATATGTAATTTATAAGCAAATTAGAATTTAAATCTGACCATTCCCCCCAAAATCCGCTCATAAATGCTAGATTGGCGGAAGATTTTCAAAGTTCTCACTCTTAATTTTATCCTTAAATGTCGCCCCCCCCCCAGGCTCCTCTTAGCTATTTTCTCACTGTCAAATCATGAACAGTGACCTAACGATCACTTTTTGGCTGACCTGCGCGGTCTCTCCTTCTATAGCGCAACTCCTGTCACGCTTATGCTGATGTTGTGACATTCCTCCATCCCGCGCAGTCACCCAATTGTGTAGCTCTACAACCTAGGTAGTGTAATTTATAGTCCTGCGCCTCCTTTCAACTGCTTGAAGTTCTAAGACTGTGTTTCCATCATATAGTCATCTGGAAAAATCCCTGGTGTATGGCTTAAATTGGTTGCCATTTAGCTTTCTGGGAAATGGATCTCCATTCAATTTCACCAGTTGAACTGCTCCACCATCGGTAATCTCTTTGATGACATATGGTCCCAGCCAATGCATCTAAAATTTCCTGGAAATTTATCAAACTTTTTTTCATATCATAAAACCAAATCTACCTTGAAGGTGTGAAGTTTGATGTGTTGATCGTGCCATGCCTTTTTGTGCTCCTTCTGAACTTGCTAATGGAATCTAGCCAAAAATATATCTTCTTCAAGCTCTGTCAGCTGCGCAAACCTCTCTTCCAGGGCTCCATGGTCTACCATTCCTATGAATGCTCCTATGCATAGACTAGGTACAAAATACTCCATTGGCATCATAGCTTCTACGCCATAGACCAACTTGAAGGGTGTCTGTCCAGTCAGTTTCTTACAATTAGTTTTGTAAGCCCATAGCACCGCGGGTACAGGCATGTCCCAATCATTCCTTTGTGCATTGCAAACCTTTGTCAGCACCTTCTCCAATATCTTATTAAATGCTTCAACTATCCCATTAGCCTGTGGGTGCTATGGTGTGCTCTTTTGATAATAAACTTGGAATTCCTCCGTCAACACGCTGATCGTTTCATTAAGGAAATGTGTACTACGATCGCTCATCAAAATCTCTGGGAAACCAAACCTAGTCAGCACAAATTCAAAGAGGAACTTCATTTTTGTTTCCCCTGTACAATCCTTTACAGGTTGTGCCTTCATCCATATGGTCAAATACTCCATTGCAGTGATGATATATCGCACACCTGTCTTCTTTCCTAGAGGTTGAACTGGGCCTACAAAATCAATTGCCCATTTCTCGAATGGTTGTAACGACACTTGTGGATTCAGAGGCAGCTCATCCCTCCACAATGGCCTACCTATCCTCTGACATTCATCGCATGCCTTACAATAAGCCTTGGAATCCTTATGTAGTGTCGTCCACAATGGCCTACCTATCCTCTGACATTCCTCCATCCCGCGCAGTCACCCAATTGTGTAGCTCTACAACCTAGGTAGTGTAATTTATAGTCCTGCGCCTCCTTTCAACTGCCTGAAGTTCTAAGACTGTGTTTCCATCATATAGTCATCTGGAAAAATCCCTGGTGTATGGCTTAAATTGGTTGCCATTTAGCTTTCTGGGAAATGGATCTCCATTCAATTTCACCAGTTGAACTGCTCCACCATCGGTAATCTCTTTGATGACATATGGTCCCAGCCAATGCATCTAAAATTTCCTGGAAATTTATCAAACTTTTTTTCATATCATAAAACCAAATCTACCTTGAAGGTGTGAAGTTTGATGTGTTGATCGTGCCATGCCTTTTTGTGCTCCTTCTGAACTTGCTAATGGAATCTAGCCAAAAATATATCTTCTTCAAGCTCTGTCAGCTGCGCAAACCTCTCTTCCAGGGCTCCATGGTCTACCATTCCTATGAATGCTCCTATGCATAGACTAGGTACAAAATACTCCATTGGCATCATAGCTTCTACGCCATAGACCAACTTGAAGGGTGTCTGTCCAATCAGTTTCTTACAATTAGTTTTGTAAGCCCATAGCACCGCGGGTACATGCATGTCCCAATCATTCCTTTGTGCATTGCAAACCTTTGTCAGCACCTTCTCCAATATCTTATTAAATGCTTCAACTGTCCCATTAGCCTGTGGGTGCTATGGTGTGCTCTTTTGATAATAAACTTGGAATTCCTCCGTCAACACGCTGATCGTTTCATTAAGGAAATGTGTACTACGATCGCTCATCAAAATCTCTGGGAAACCAAACCTAGTCAGCACAAATTCAAAGAGGAACTTCATTTTTGTTTCCCCTGTACAATCCTTTACAGGTTGTGCCTTCATCCATATGGTCAAATACTCCATTGCAGTGATGATATATCGCGCACCTGTCTTCTTTCCTAGAGGTTGAACTGGGCCTACAAAATCAATTGCCCATTTCTCGAATGGTTGTAACGACACTTGTGGATTCAGAGGCAGCTCATCCCTCCACAATGGCCTACCTATCCTCTGACATTCATCGCATGCCTTACAATAAGCCTTGGAATCCTTATGTAGTGTCGTCCACCATGACCTAGTGCATAAAATCTTCTGTGTTGTCGGTTTTCCTGCATAATGTCCTCCCGCATCTCCTCCATGAGCTTTAGCAAGGATACTGTTCCGTTCAAATTCGAGTACATAACGTCATAAAATTTCATCCACGCCCATTTTATATAAATTTCCTCCAATGACATAAAATTTTGTCGTGTGCACCACCAACTCCTTCTTTTGTTGACTAGTATACCCTTCTGGAGTCATTCCCGTCGTCAGGAAGTGTATGATATCTGCAAAGTGATTGTCAGCTACATGCACCATAGTGTTGTTGGGAAAAGTATCCATTCAGAACTCCCCTATCCCACTCTAAGGTGTGATAGTGCCTTAGCAACAAACAAGGAAAACTACTTGAGTATCCTTCTTTATGAAATGTAAATGAAGAGGAAGGATGCAACTAACCTGTGTCTTTCGCTAGTTTGTTGATCCAATCGCTCCTCTCTTCAATAGCTCCCAGCTCCCTTCTCCCTTACCGGCCCAGCTTCACCGAATTCCTGCAAGATCACAAGAGAGAGAAACTACACGAAGATATAGATATACATTCATAAAAAGCTCAAGATCAGATTAAGCTAAACATGCAAATATAACAAAACATCATTGATACACAGCATGTAGGAGAAACTCAAATAATTTTATTGATATGATAAGAAAGTCCAAGAGGAGATACAACCAAGTGAGTCCTGATCTAGCATCTACCTCACGGCAAAGGAATCCCTTCCTCTCCTCCAACAAAGCATAAATCACCCAATGTACTAATCTCAATCTCAAACCAACAGCAATTCTCTGCAAAGTACAAAATTCCAGCCTCTAGATCTCTGGGATGAGGGATCCATATATAGATGTAAGCAGAGAGGATGAGTCAGCTTATGTTTTGACTTGTGGCTTCTCTCTTTCAGTTCTTGCTTCCACTTGGATACTGAGAGCCTCTTACTCATCACTTGGTCGAATTCAGTGAGGCAAGTGTCATTGGAGAAGATTCTGGAAGCTTCCATGGTCTTTCCACCTTGTTGAATGACCCTGCCACTTGTCATTTCCCGCTCAACGCACCTGGGTAGTGCATTCAAGTGCGTTGCAACGCACCTAGCCAGTGTATTTGGGTGCTTTGCAACGCAGGCAGCTAGTGGAGCTTCTGAATTGATCCTGATTTGACTAGTTCTGAGTGGTTTTTGGTGAACTTCTGGGAGAAGTTGTCATTGGTTGACCTTGTTCCTTTAGGGGCAGGAACAACACTTTTAGGGACTTTGGATCCCTTGGATTATGGACATTTCATGCTCAAAGTTGTAAGGCACAAAAATGTCTATAACAGTTGCCCCCTAAAGTATGAGGCCGTTTATCGGGTGAAATGCTTTATTAGGAGGATCCGAAGTTCTTTCAATGCTGGGAGGAGACCTGTAATAAGATACAATACAATACATTATTTTTCATACTTTTTTCATGATCTAGCTGAGGCGGGCATTCCCATGCTCAGCTTTATAAATTCATTTTTATGTACATAGGACAGACAATCGTCTGATGGTAGACTGATGATTCTGATGAAATCATCATCCTTTTGGTAGGATGATCATCTGTTCTGCAATGCTGTACATGTCAATGTCTTTATTTTTCCTGAATATATATCACAGCCCGGATGGATGAAACTAGATCCGGGGTCTTCAATCTCGTCTGATCTTCACTCTAAGTACAAGTCGATCCATGTGAGAAATGTTTTGAAGTCGAACATGGAAAGACATCGCTTGATTACCAGTCAATGATGTAAACTGTTAACAAGAGCGAGAGGAATCACCGATAATGATGATGACCCTCAAGGTACTGCAGTACAATTCACGTGGTGTGAATAAAGGACTTGGCGTCGAACACCACGCAAAATCTTTCGGTCGAAGGTCATTGATGTATACCTGTCGCCGGAAGTGAGAAACTTGCCATTGAGGCATGCAAGCTTCAAAGTACTGAAGGGGGTGTTCCTAGATCAACTTCTTGGATAATGAGCTGATGTCGACAAGAAGCGATCTGTCAAAGGAGGGCCTTGATGAATCCCACATCAATGACACGGAACGGAGCAAATGATTTTGATGGAGGTGAAAACGATCTGATGATATATGGTTCAGGGTGGCGGTCATGAAAGAATGAAGTATAGTGTATGGTAGTGGATGGGAAACGATTGACTTCTCTGGATGACTTCTCTTGAACATATCGGCGACACTTATATGATGGATTGGTAGCATTTACCCCAAAGGTGGATGGTATGGCAAGACCATGGTGATGTGACCGGTGAATGAAACAACCCAACCCGACTCAGGCACGGAGTGGAAGTGTCATTTTCAAGAGCGACTTGCTACCAAATAAAGGTTCTTTGAGTTTCTTCCCAATTTTTCCCCAGTCATTGCTGACCAGTACCTCTTTATTTTTGTCAAGCTTGAGGAGGATAACATATGCTTGTTCTATAATTTGCCCTTCGGGCAAACCCATCGCTATGTTTTAACGAGCCTAGCGATAGTGAAACTCGTTCTCGTCTAAAGACAAGTTTGTCGCTATTTAATGTTTTTAACGAGTCTAACGACAAAGATAACTCGGTCCTTTTCATTTTTAGAGAGTCTGAAAAGGTACGTAAAGTTAACTCCGAAATTCCTTTTTCGTCATCTAATCCCTTAAGTCCGAAAAAGTATAAAACAATACAGAAGAGATGAATTTTCGATAGTTTTAACGAGCCGAACAAAACAAGCGCTCAATCTTTTTGTGCAATAATCCCTCAGGTCCAAAAAGATTAAAATCTAGAGGAGGGATAGCTCTTCCGGTCGCTTTAACGAGCTGGAAGGCCAAAACTCGGCAATCTTTTCATATTTTACGAGTCAGATGAAAATAGATTAAAGAAGACTCGTCTTTTGAGGAACGAGTGATAAAATGGGTAGCAGCTGATTCTAGGTAAGGGTTGGAATTTTCCAAGCATGGCAGTGTCACAAGGATGGCTAGTGAAATCACTCTTCGCAGCTGTTCCTCAAAATGGGTAAACAATCATATGGAGGTGAATGATCGGCCAATGGAAAAGTGGAGGTGACGGTGCAAACACGACCAAGGCTTTAGTGGCTGATAATGTTACATTCACGGTGGTTATTTACCGGAGGATAGTTCATTTTTTAACGAGCTTAAACGCGGGTTGAAACACTTGCTCGATCTTATGTTTATTTTTTAACGAGCATGAACTATGTGCTAAAATTGCTTGATTAATCCAGTCATATGATAAGAATGTCTCATGTAAGATGCCATTTTTTATGGAGCTTGCACCTTACAAAGCTATGCCCCGCATCCTTTTGTTATGCAAGTTTGGAAACAACTAATCCTACGAGTTTAAAGGGTTAGACCTACGGGTTTAAAGGGAGGACCTAAAAATTTAAAAAATAAATAGCCGCCCCTTGCTTGCACTCCAAAAGGTTTGCATGCCCCCAGGTATAAAGTATGATTTCAAGGTTACCCCTCAATTTGCAAGTAAAACATTTGTTCTACCAGGAAACGCCTACCTCTTTCAGGTTACCAAAGATTGTCTTATTTGCGCAGCAAACAAAACAATTCTTCGGCGATGTCTACCGAGATAAACAAAGGTGAATGACGACGTCCGCCGATTCACATAACTTTGAAAAAATAATCTTATTCTAGAACAACCCCTCTTCCAATCACAGACGGGGTACGGACTAGTCATATTCTCCCGCGGAAACCTACCCTATACCCAAAGTTTTCCTGCCGAAGCAGACCAGGACGCATGCCCCCTGGGTTCCAGTCATATCCCTCCGAATTACTCGCGCTCATCGGGAGGACGGACCGTGGGTTGAGACATTTCTTGCGTGAAGAGACCATTTAGGGATGGTATATGACTATTTGCGATGTGTGATCTGGGAAATGAAAGCTGGTCCACGAGCTTGACCACTCTTCCTTCGTGCGGAAAACACATTACTCTAAAGAGTGAGGAGACGATGGCTCCCATGCAATATATATAGTCTCGTCCAAGGAGTAGGTTATAATCCAAGGGTCCTTGAATGACCATCATGTTCATTTGAACGGTCTTCCCTTTCAATGTTATGGGCACATTGGGGAGGATCCCTAAAGGTCGACTGGTTCCCTTATCAAAGCCTGTCAGATTTCTCATCTCAGGCAAAAGCGATGGCGAACCAAGCGCTTTCCAAGCAGTAGAGGAAAGGATACTCACAGTAGCCCCCTCATCTATGATGGTACCAGCCATGACCATTCTATATATTTGGATGATAATTCTGAATGGTATGCTTGCTGGTAAACGGGGTCTGCCTAGTTGATTCCAGTCGAAGGAGACAACTAGGTTGCTTGGAGGTGGACCGAGTAGACGGTCGGGTACGGCTCTGACGAACTTCCTTCCTGCGATAAAGGAATGGGTAGGTTGCCCCCGTGTTCGTCGGTGTCTGTGTTGATGAAGAGAAATTGGACGGTATCATCCTTATTCTCTCCAGTGATTGTATCATTCGAAGATAAAACCTCTGAAGGCAAGACCGGGTCAACTGCCGCCTTGACCTTTTGACTTTCGTCGGTTATGGATTCAGCTGGTTCATCTTCAATGACCGGTGCTTCAGCTGACCACTTGAGCGGGCCAGCTGGATTTTCAACTAACGAAGGACTCGGCAAGAGTTTTTTATATCCAGGAGGAAGTCGTAACGGTGAAACCGGACGATCATCCAAAACTCTTTTAGCTTTGTCTAAGAAGGGACAATGGTGGATGGCGTGGTTGCCTTCGCACAGTTTACAGGGAGATCTAGCTCTCCCTTTTTGTCCTGGGACTTCACTTTCGCTAGTTGACGGTGTGCATTCAACATGGCTATCAGAGGTTGACGCCACCGGATTGTGCAACCAGGGAGACCAGTCCCTTAGTATCCGAGGGATGCAGGGAAAATCTCTGTGAAAGTGGTCTCCCTTGCAAATGACACATGGCGATTTAGGCCTGGTTAGTGCAGTGTGTGGATTTTCGTTAGATGACACTCATTTGCCCCCAGTCGCTTTTGGCTCCTTCTTCTTCTTCTCTTTCTTCTTCTTTTCCTTCTTCTCCTTAGGAACTTGACTTTTGGCTTTTCCAGCCCCGTCAAGCGAAGAGGAAGGAGGAGAGGAAGAATTAGAGGAAGTGGAAGGCTGGTGGGTAACTCTGGACTGGTCTAACTGCTGATTCGACTGTTCAGGAATAGTGGTGTTCTGAACGACATTGGTTGAGAAGAGCCAGACTGGCAAGCCAATTGTCAGTCCTGGAAGTGACAATGTGGCCATATGGGGCGCACCAACATCTCCCCAAGAGGAGAAGGGACTAGGATTTCCACCAAGGGGAATTCCTTGGTTGGTAGGCTCCATTTTCTCAACCTAAAGATCAACGCCGGAAAAAGGGTATGAATATTCCGTTTAAAATAAATTTTAACGACGCTCGGACACAACTTGCTTTTTCAATTTTAAAGAGTCGAGAAAAAGCAAAAGATGACTCTAGTCTCCTTCGATTTTTAATGAGCCTAAAGTGACAAGTGCTCAGATGGACCTTTTCCATTAAGGAGTCTGAAAAGGAACGAAAGGGACTGCTCTGGAGTTCTAGGTAGAGGGTGTGCCAAACCAATCGCAAAACCGCAGAATACTTTTTAGGGTACGGGCGGTCAATCTTCCTGAATGCTGTGTTCAGTGCATTGTGATCAGTAGGGCGGCCGACACGGCTTCCTATGGATAAAGGTTTTATGCCTATAGGGGTCTCCCAATATATACTCGACGGTACGTGGGAGCACAATCCGTACTGGCGCTTATCGTCTCTCAGGAGGAATCACCCAACCATCAGTGAGGCCGACAGTCACCAGGTTTTACGACGTCGAAACACGTCTCTAGCCAAGACCTCTATGTTGTGTGTTAAGTTACAAAGCGTTGTTAAGTTCATTCAATTTATTTTAGGTTGATCTTTCTTAGAAGTTTTCCTTTTTGGATCACCACGAGATGTAGATACAATTCCTAAATGCAGTCTAAAGATGATAAGCAAGCTTTTATCTCTTTTCAACAATGAAAATCCTAGCTACAAGGGGAAAAGAAAGACACAATCTTTTCTCAACGAGCAAAGAGCACACTGTAAATGCACTTTTCCTAAATCAAACCACACAAACTATCAATATGAAAATGCACAAATGCATGTATTTGTTTTCACTTTCTTAATATTGATGCCTAAAAAGAAAGTCGTTGTACAAATTTGAATTCGATTTCAAGTGAAAACACAAACAAGTTTCTTTTTGAAATCAAAAAGATGATTACGACACTTTATGATTTTGAAGTAAACACTTGTTTCGACACTAGAAATTCACAAATTCAATCCAAAAGGCAAAAGTAAAAGTGCAATCAACTGTCAACAGAAAATACACTTACTCCTAAGATCAAAACGACACTTACGACAGGTCTAGATCTAAGGGCGACAGTATGACTAGTTTACTTTTGTAATGGGAAACTGCAAATGATGTAACAAATACACAAAAACAAATACAGTTTCTTTTATACAACTGAGGCGGAATTAAGGCAGAGAAAAGGGGTTTTCAGATAGGTACAGACACTGATAACAGGCTGCAAAAAATAGAGATAAAACTGAACACAAGGATGCAAAGAACCACAGCTGCACAGGGCAAAGGCTGATCAGCGCACCTGTTGCACAGAGAAACTGAATTGCAGCGCAGGTAGCCCTCTCGAGACCTGCGTTGAAATGCAGAATCTCTTCACAGAGCCTGCGCTGAAGCAGAAACGAGAATTGTCTCCGGGTTCTGGGTCACGGTTTGCAGTTTGATCTAAGGTTTTTTGCCGGATAAAAGTTATCAATAAGGTACAATTAGAAGGATGATTTAAAGAAGGACTAAGAGCTATCACAAAGGGCTGTTAGAGCATTTGTGGATCAGCTGTTCAGATCATAAACAGGCCCAGTGAATGGACTAGAGTAGCAGATCTCTACTTTGCATTTGTAAATGGCAAATGCAGTTCGATTCAGCACTCCTAAGTTTATGAGAAGAACAACCATAGAAACACAAATAAACTAACTAGATACGATCCCCAGTGGAGTCGCCAATTTGTTGTTGGGAAAAGTATCCATTCAGAACGCCCCTATCCCACTCTAAGGTGTGATAGTGCCTTAGCAACAAACAAGGAAAACTACTTGAGTATTCTTCTTTATGAAATGTAAATGAAGAGGAAGGATGCAACTAACCTGTGTCTTTCGCTAGTTTGTTGATCCAATCACTCCTCTCTTCAATAGCTCCCAGCTCCCTGCTCCCTTACTGGCCCAGCTTCACCGAATTCCTGCAAGATCACAAGAGAGAGAAACTACACGAAGATATAGATATACATTCATAAAAAGCTCAGGATCAGATTAAGCTAAACATGCAAATATAACAAAACATCATTGATACACAGCATGTAGGAGAAACTCAAATAATTTTATTGATATGATAAGAAAGTCCAAGAGGAGATACAACCAAGTGAGTCCCGATCCAGCATCTACCTCCCAGCAAAGGAATCCCTTCCTCTCCTCCAACAAAGCATAAATCACCCAATGTACTAATCTCAATCTCAAACCAGCAGCAATTCTCTGCAAAGTACAAAATTCCAGCCTCTGGATCTTTGGGATGAGGGATCCATATATAGATGTAAGCAGAGAGGATGAGTCAGCTTATGTTTTGACTTGTGGCTTCTCTCTGTCAGTTCTTGCTTCCACTTGGAGACTGAGAGCCTCTTACTCATCACTTGGTCGAATTCAGTGAGGCAAGTGTCATTGGAGAAGATTCTGGAAGCTTCCATGGTCTTTCCACCTCGTTGAATGACTCTGCCACTTGTCATTTCCCACTCAACGCACCTGGGTAGTGCATTCAAGTGCGTTGCAACACACCTAGCCAGTGTATTTGGGTGCTTTACAACGCAGGCAGCTAGTGGAGCTTCTGAATTGATCCTGATTTGACTAGTTCTGAGTGGTTTTTGGTGGAGAACTTCTGGGAGAAGCTGTCATTGGTTGACCTTGTTCCTTTAGGGGCAGGAACAACACTTTTAGGGACTTTGGATCCCTTGGATTATGGACATTTCATGCTCAAAGCTATAAGGCACAAAAATGTCTATAACACATAGAGAGTTGCGTGTCAGGCAATCCTTTCTCCAAATTAGTAGGATCCTCTTCTATTTCAATGTGTGACAGATGATCTGGTCCTGCATTCACAATGACTTCAAAATCATATTCCTGAAATAGCAGCAACCATCTGCATATCTCCCCCCCCAACACAGGCTTGTTAACCAGGTAATTTAATGCAGAATGGTCTGTATACATCTTAAAGTGTCATCCTAGAAAGTAGTGTCTGAACTTCTGGAGCACGTACACCATAGCTAAACCTTCAGATTCTGTCATTGAATAATTATTCTCATCTTTAGAAAACTTTCGACTTGCAAATGCTATAGGGTGATCCAACTCTCCCTCACTAGCCTGTGTCAATAATGCTCCAAGCACAATACATGACACGTCCACATGCACATGAAATTCCTTCTTCCAATCTGGGAAGACTAGGATCGGTGTGGTGACCATCATTTCCTTTAACACATCCAGGCTCTGTTGACATTCTTCATTCCAATAGAATGTAGCATCCTTCTTTAGCAACTTCTCCATTAGCCTGTTAATTTGGGCATAACTCTTGTTGAAATTTCGATAGTATTCCGTATGCCCCAATGTTTCGCGCAGCTGTTTCACACTTCTTAGCACCTCCAAATTAATTATAACTGCTATCTTAGCTGGGTCCACCATTAATCCTTTTCTGCACACCACATGGCCCAGCAAGATTCCGAAAGGAACACAGAAGAAGAATTTCTTCAAATTGAGTGTGATCTGATACCTCCGGCATGTATCCAACATCAAGCGTAGGCTAGCTACTTGGTGTTTCACAAACCCAAAAACTGTCCAATCATCAAAATATACCTCCAGAAACTTGTGAATGAAGTCTTTGAATGTCGTGATCACTATGCGCGAAAAGATCATCGGCGCGTTCTTCAATCCAAAAGGCATTACAGTATACTGAAAGCATCCCCATTTGGTTGCGAAGGTCGTATTACTTCTATTCTCCAACACGATCTTGATCTAATGGTATCCCGAGAACCCATCAGTGAACAAATATGCTTCCTATCCCCCTACATTATCCAACACTTCATCGATGAATGGAGTCGGAAAAGGATCATGCACGCAAGCATCATTCAACTTCCTAAGATCTACGCATATCCTTATTTCATCCTTCTGCTTCTTTTCCTGAACTACTATTGGGCTCACCCAATCAGATTCTTCCATTGGTTCAATAATACTTGTTGCAAGCATTTTATCCAACTCTAAGCGAACCTTTTCTTTATACTTTGGATTGAGGTGGTAAGGCCTTTGCCTGATCAGCTTCGCATCCAGTTTCAATGTAATTTTTATAACTCCCAGGTCCCCTATTATCCCCTTTAAGTCTGAGAACTTCATAGAGAAAAATTCCTAGTATTCGCGGAGCAACTCAGTGACCTTATCCACCATAGCATCATCCCAATAGTCCTATATCTTCACAAACTTCAGCTTTGCCTCTGTCCCAATGTTCACTTGTCTCATTTTCAGTGGCGCGGTGATATCTGGATTTTCTATTTGTGGTCCCTCAACTTCGCAATGACCTTATGTTTCTAGGATATTAATGTTCCTCAGGTCCTCGTCTTCCTCTTCCATGATCACATTGTAGCACTCCACCGTGTGGTGCAGTTAGGTGGTCGAATCTGATTGAATCAAATCCAAGGGATCCTGCGGGATTCTGAAGATCACTGCTTTGACCTCCTGCAGTGCTTCATCAATGCACTCAAATCCATATTTAAAACTAAGTGTCATCAAGAATCCCTATCTCAAAATATCCCATTCGTCCGTGCCATGGTGAAGCTCTATCTCCAAGTACCAATTCATAGGTATTACGTCCCAGGTGTGATAGAACATATGCACCCACTCTGGTTGCGGTTCTACTCCATAATCATCGGTCCATTTGGCTAAATGATCACTCAAATAATTCCTTCCATCGTGATCCAGGTGGATATTGGTGGCCACCTGCCAAGCCCACCTGGACCCCCACCATTGTTTCTCTCAGCCTTTTCAGTTTCCTTAATTGTAGCACAACTTACTATTTTTAGCAGTTTTTCGGGTCCTAAACTTCTGGAGCCGTTTTGAGGCCCTAAACGACGTTTTTTGGGAAATCTGGGGGCAACATGGGTCCATGGACCGATGTTGCCCTTCCTAAAGTGGTAGTGCTCGGATAGATCTTTCTAACGAACTATTGTATGCATCAAACGGAGATCGTATGCCAAAGTTACGACCCCGGGAAGTTGATGTACCAATTTACCCAAACGGGGCCCACAGTTTGGCATTTCATCTCCTAGGGTTAGGTTTTGGAATGTTAAGAGTTTTCCATTGTTTCTCAACAATAAATAGGCCTTCGAGCCTCATTGTAACACAGTTCAGAGGCAGGTAGCCACCACATCTCTTCTCAAAGATAAGCTACCATCGCCCTAGCTAGTTTATTTCCATTTCTGGTTGTAAGCATATTTCAGTATTTTCCATTAATGAAATGAAGTATTATTTCCGCTGCATCTTTGTGTATATGGTTATCTCTGTAATTTGTTGCGTTCCTATTTAAATCCGGATCAGTGGTATCAGAGCGGTCTGCTTTTTCTCTGTTTTTCTTTGCATGTCCCCAACAAGGTTGGGATATAAGGAGTTAGGGCTTGAACTGGTTGAACCTTTGCAAGACCAGCCTCGCAAATCCCGACAGCCTCCCATGGCGGATGAGAGAAAGACGAGGGGGCAGGAGATCCCATCAAAATCTTGCTCGAAGAAGCCCTCGAGCGACAACGGAACGCGATGATGGACAGCTTTGCCCAGATCCTTCAGTGGCTACCCAGAAGCGACGCATCGGCTTCCAGCAGCTACTCTGGAAACGCCACGCCCTTTAAGGTACAAGTTAATTTTGAAATCCCAATATTCGAGGGTCAAATAGACGCAGATGCCGTAGATAAATGGTTAAATCTGCTAGAGGGTTATTTTTCTGTTCATGAATTTTCGAGTCGGGAAAAGATTGTTTTCTCCCTTCTCAAAGCAACCCCCCACGTCAAGGATTGGTGGGAAACCTACTGCGAGCAGAAGGATGAAAGTACTGGCTCACTATTTTCAGCCGCACCCACCTGGAATTCATTCCGGGATGCCATCAAGGAGCAGTACTACCCTGTCGGAAGCTACGAGGATGAATACATAAAGTGGACCACGCTGCGGCAGGGAAGGGACCAAGACGTGCCAGAGTTCACCAATATTTTCCATACCCTTCGCACAAAGTTGGGTATCAAGGATTCGGAGCAACATTTGATACTTAAATACCGTGGCTACCTGCACAAGTACATCCAGGAAGAAATACAATTCCTGAACATCTCCTCGCTCGGTGCAGCATACCGATATGCCATCAAGGTCGAGCAGAAGTTTAAACAAAAGAAGTCAGACTTTGGATCTGCGAATCCAAAGCAGGGGAAAGGTGCCCCTAAACCATAGAACAAAGGACAAAGCCAAGGCAGGACAGCCCAAGACAACCCGCCAAAGCTGCAAGCAAAGAACAGCGCCGTGAAGCCGAAAAAGGACACTGGAAAATGGTGTGAGTTCCATAAGAGCTCCACTCACAACACAAGTGAGTGTCGGGCCAAGAAGTCACCGGTGGCTGAGCTAAAGGTTTCAGAATCAGATGCATGTTCCAACTCTGAGTCAAAACCTGATAAGGGGAATGAAAAAGGGAAGCAGATCATTGATGCGGATCCCAACGCCACTGTTGCTACCGCCAAGATCCAGAAAAATGAACATGAAGATCCAAAGGAGGAGGAGCGTCTCTTCCACTCCCAGATGTGGGTAAAGGGCTCCCCGATACAGTTCATTGTTGATAGCGGGAGTCAAAAAAACCTCATTTCGGCAGAGGTCGTGAAGCAGTTGGGCTTACCGACCACAGCACATCCACAACCATACACCATTAGGTGGCTTCACCAAGGACGAGATCTTCGCGTGAGCCACCAGTGTCACCTTCCATACAACATCAAGCCCTTCACGGATGAGGTATTGTGTGACATTGCTCCCCTTGAAGTTTGTGATGTATTACTAGGACAGCCATACTTGTGGAAGCGACATGCTATGTATGAATCAAGGCCCCGTGCTGTTATTATTACATTGGGAAATAATTTGTACAGGATACCAGAGGTAGCACCACCTACCTCCATCTCTTTGATTACTGCAAAACAATGCAGTAAGATCATTTCCAAAACCAAGAAATTTGTTTTCCTGATGATACGCCCTCAAGGAAAGAAGAAGACGGTGGCCGCGGCCTCCAGACGGAGTCCCTCTGCACGACAACTACAGATGGACAAGGTTGTGGAGGAGTACGAGGACATCTTCACCCCCCCTACAGGGGTTCCTCTGCACTGTCAGGTAAAGCACTCCATCGATCTGACCCTAGGTGCACTGCTACCCAATGGACCAATTTATCGGCGCTCCGTTCTGGAGAAAAATGAAATCAAGAGGCAGATTCAGGAGCTCCTACATAAAGGTCACATCCATCCGAGTTCATCGCCTTGTGGGAGCCCGATCGTGTTGGTACAGAAGAAGGATGGGACGTGGAGACTCTGTATTGACTATTGAGCGCTGAACAAGATCACTATCCGTAATAGGTACCCAATCCCACGGATTGATGACCTCTTGGACCAACTAAAGGGGGTGAAATATTTTAGCAAGATCGATCTAAAGTCAGGATATCACCAGGTACCAATCAAACCCTCTGATGTGTGGAAGACTGCCTTCAAATCCAAGGAGGGCCTTTTTGAATGGTTGGTTATGCCTTTCGGATTGACGAATGCTCCTGCAACCTTCATGAGGCTAATGGATGACATCTTGCGGCCATTCACCAACTCCTTTGTAGTAGTATACTTGGATGACATTCTGATCTTCAGCCAGAGTTGGGAAGAGCACCTCCACCACATCTGACAGGTTCTCGAAACACTGCGGCAACACAAGCTATGTGCCAATTTGGAGAAATGCACTTTTGGCATGACCCAGGTTCAGTATCTGGGATACATCATTGATGAATAGGGGGTGCATGTCGATCCAGCCAAGATCCAAGTCATTCGAGATTGGCCATCTCCAACCACTCTAACAGAGCTCCGCAGCTTTCTAGGTCTTGCCAACTTCTACCGCAGGTTCGTGTTGGGGTTTTCTCATATTACTTGGCCCTTGAGTCAAGTCACCAAGGGAGGGGCGAAAGCAAAATTCTTTTGGTCTGAATCTCAACAGAAGGCATTCATGGATTTGAAGGATCGCCTCTGCACGGCACCAGTGCTCGCGTTACCATATTTACAACAACCATTTGAGGTCAAGACAGATGCCTCTGACTATGCTATTGGGGCAGTCCTTACTCAACATGGACATCCAGTGGCATATCACAGTGAAAAACTTTCAGACACAGTCCGGAAGTACCCCACTTATGATAAAGAGATGTATTCATTGTACAGGCCTGCCGACAATGGAAGCATTACATTTTGGGGAAGGAAACGGTCATCCACACAGACCACCGACCCCTGCAGTTCATACAGACCCAAGGAAAATTGTAGAATGATCGCCATCAGAAGTGGTCTACATACCTGCAACAGTTCCACTTGAATATCAAGTATAAGAAGGGCAGCACCAATAATGTTGCAGATTGCCTCAGTCGACCACCGATCATGGCGTTAACCACCGTGCTCAACTCTTGTGGGCACGAGACTTCTGATTGGCCACTTCTCTACAAAAGCAACCCAGAATTCGGCCACACATACCAAACACTCTTGGAGGGTCGGCATGTTCCAGATTTTCACCTCCAGGATGCCCTGTTATGCCACCTGGGTCACCTTTGTGTTCCTTCAAGTGAGCGCGCCAAGATGATTTGGGAAGCACACTACAGTCGGGCTGCTGGGCATTTCGGGGTCGAGAAAACAGTGGCAGTACTGCAAAATTATTTCTATTGGCCGAATCTTCGACAGGATGTTGGGAAGTACATCAGATCATGTACTGCCTGTGCCATTGCCAAACCGACCATTAAGAAGATCGGCCTCTATACCCCGTTGCCTACCCCTAGTCGACCTTGGGAATCCATCTCCATGGATTACATGTCAGGCCTTCCTTCCACTAAGCATGGAAATGACTGTGTTTTTGTGGTCGTCGACAGGTTCTCGAAGATGGCCATTATGGCGGCCTGTAAGAAGAATATCATAGCAGAAGCCACTGCTAAACTCTTCTTTGAACGAGTGTGGGTGCACTTTGGGATCCCACAGTCTATCATCTCAGATCGGGACAGTCGGTTTCTCAGCACATTTTGGTCCAGTCTCTGGTCAACGCTGGACACCAAACCCACGAAGTCCACAGCCTTCCATCCTCAAACTGATGGCCAGACAGAGGTTGTCAATAGGATGATTTTGCACATTCTGCGCATGTATAACTCAAAGCATCCACGCACATGGGACGAGAGCCTCCCCTATGTTCAGCATAGCTACAACCGAGCTCTTCACAGCTCCACTGTCCATAGCCCTTTTCAGGTGGGTTTGGGATTCCAGCCACTATGCCCCATTGATGTGGCCATGCCACTTGCAGCTACTCACATAAATTCAGCTCATGTCCAGTCCAAAACAGATAAGGCCACTAGCTTCATTGAGCGCATCCAACATATTTTCCAGCATGTCCATGACATTCTTGAGAAATCAAATGCCAAGTACAAGCAGGGACATGATCAACATCAGGTGCCACACAAGTTTTAGGTGGGCGACAAAGTCTGGTTGCATTTGCAAAAGGAACGCCTTACTAGAGCCTATCGGAAATTGAGACCACTCCGATATGGTCCTTACACCATTACTAAGGCTATGGGAGACAATGCATTTGAGCTCAACATTCCCCCATTCCTTGGCCTGCACCCAGTGTTCAATGTGGACTGCCTTCGTCCATACTTTCCACCATTGCTAGACACATCCGACATTGCAGAACAACTCAAACCCACAGAATTAAATCCAGATTACATGGAACAAGCTGCAACTGATCGGATCATGGACACACAAATCAAGAACACTCGCCAACAGAATATCCAACTGTATCGAGTTGTCAAAGTAGGCCAACTCCTTCAGCAGGGCAAGTGGCTCACCAGGGAACAAGTTCAGCAAAAGTTTCCTCATCTCATGGAGGAACTCAACGCAATGGGGACCATTGCTTCCTAAGGGGTAGGAATGATCCAGGTGGATATTGGTGGCCACCTGCCAAGTCCACCTGGACCCCCACCATTGTTTCTCTCAGCCTTTTCAGTTTCCTTAATTGTAGCACAACTTACTATTTTTAGCAGTTTTTCGGGTCCTGAACTTCTGGAGCTGTTTTGAGGCCCTAAACGACGTTTTTTTGGAAATCTGGAGGCAACATGGGTCCATGGACCGATGTTGCCCTTCCCAAAGTGGTAGTGCTCGGATAGATCTTTCTAACGAGCTATTGTATGCGTCAAACGGAGATCGTATGCCAAAGTTACGACCCCGGGAAGTTGATGTACCAATTTACCCAAACGGGGCCCACAGTTTGGCATTTCATCTCCTAGGGTTAGGTTTTGGAATGTTAAGGGTTTTCCATTGTTTCTCAACAAAAAATAGGCCTTCGAGCCTCATTGTAACACAGTTCAGAGGTAGGTAGCCACCACATCTCTTCTCAGAGATAAGCTACCATCGCCCTAGCTGGTTTATTTCCATTTCTGGTTGTAAGCATATTTCAGTATTTTCCATTAATGAAATGAAGTATTATTTCCGTTGCATCTTTGTGTATATGGTTATCTCTGTAATTTTTTGCGTTCCTTTTTAAATCCGGATCACATCGTATTTCTCTATCAATTGTACCTTTGGGCGACCAAACCGCACCCTCATCATTCTTCTATATTCGCACCATCCATCGAAGTTGTCTTTATGCATACCCCACCATCTTGCAGGTGTAGTGTGCAGCGCCAAGTCCAAGGCTTGGAAGCGATGCTTCTCCGACACTTCCCTTTCAAATGCATCCAGAAATTTATCAACATCAGTTAAACCATCATAATAGGGCAGATTTCTTACCTCTGACGCTACATAGCACAACTATTTGGTCATCGTGTTACATCATAGCATAGACACTTCGTGCAATCTATTTTGCAAGTGTTCTGATTCCTCGTCTGAATCTGAGCTTTCACGGTCCCATGCAATATGTCCATCAGCTGTTGGATTCACCTAATCTTGATCTCACGCCATTATCTTATAAATCTGGTCCAAATCATCGTCACTTTCGTAATCGTGGACTGGTTCAATGGAGTGTGGTCCTTTTGCAGGGTCCAACGATACTACTACACTAAGAGATTTTCTTTCAAATTACATTGTCCGCTTCTTCAAATTGATCACCCCATTCATGTCGATAGCCCTGTTGATCCCAAGGAGCTCAGGGTAGGGATTATTGTCATCCACAATCTCTATCACTTCAAAATCGGCCAACGTGCTCGCGCCTTCAATATCAACTATCACTCCCTGTAACCTTTCCATGGGGATAATATTTTGTTGATTCGCCATCCTCAATTGAATAGGAGACCACTGCAACATAGGTCTCCCCATTCTTTCCCGTGTCTGTTTAGGCAAAACATTCACGTCCGACCCTACATCCATAATAACTTGGTCCATTTCATATTCTCCTATTTTCACGGTGAGTCACATCTCACTCCCCGTTCTTGCCTTATGCTTACCAATTTTCCTGACCATGCACGGTCCATTAGGAGTATTACCAGCACATTTATTGATCAACTCCTATAATCCCTTTACGGCCTTTCTATATCAAAGCAGCTTCATACAGGTCTCCAAAAATGTAGTAAGCATGGATGGGTCCATTTCTTCGGACTCCTTATCCTGACTTCCTTGTGGAAATTTTGAATAATAAACACTTATTCACAAATATTATCCCGATTACACACTATTGCGGAATACATGCACAATACATAACCTCCTCTACGTTGATCATCAATTTAGCAGCATTAAAAACAATGAAACATCAATCGCATGCACACATTAACACAATATGTAACCCAGGGAAAGCATACAACTGAAAACCCCACACTATCTGTATATTATAATGATTGAGAACATGTAACAATACATAGTACAATACTCCTCACAAGTACTCACTACTATCTCCACCTGTTACACACAAAACTAGCTCAGATCCGAACAAGTCACAGGTTCAAATCTCCTCCGCTGCTTTGCCTGCCTCCACTACACAATCCTGCAAGAGAATGAATGATTAATGGCTGATCCAAACTCCTATTTACCTTGGCTGATCCAAAATCACGTGAGAACAAGCTATAATTTCCTTGGTATTGGCCCACACTGCGCAGTCCTCATTGGCATAACTCAATCCCATGCATGTGCAAAATCTCATGCACAACTGATAGTCACAACTCACCCTTTCACTTACCTTTAACACCTGCCTCTGTTGAACTATCGATGCACTGAGTTAACTAATGTATACTTTAGTTGATTTATGAGTTAATAATTAGTGAATTAATTAATATTTAATTCACACAACTCATCACTATTGCAGTTAGACTAAGTACAACTAGTTCAACTAAGTCAAACTGAACACAATTCCATCAACTCCACATCCAACTCCACAGAACTCACATGCATGAGTTCTAATTGAAGTCCTCCATGAAATAGCTCAACTAACACATAAGAAACCACGTTATTCTTTCTGTCAGCTGCATGTGCCACATCCGTAGCTCGAACTGAAATTCTCCAAGAGAATAAGATAAATTTTAGAGTCCAAATATTACTAAGGGCTAATAATATTTGACTATTTCTATTTTTAGCCTGGCAGTCTAAAAATAGACTCTGATCACTCCGCTGTGAACCAAAAATAGAAGTCCATCTATTTTTACCAACATTACCAATCATCCATAAATAGCATCCTGCAACTCATAGACCGTGATCCATATGTCTAAAAATAGACATAGTCTAAAAATAGACTTTGTGCCAAAAATAGCCTGCGGGCCCACTTAGTGAAGGTGACTTCTTTTCACTAAGCTCCATCATCTTGTTGCATTTTCAACACTCCCTCTCAACAAGATATGGATGATCTGCAACCCCTATCCTTCAACTCTGGAATGTTCTGCATGCAACACATTTGCCCGGTCCACTTGCTCCAACAACACTTGGAACAAACACACTCCCAACTGACCACTCTATTAGACTAGGAACATACTCTAATGCTGAAGCTCCACTTGCTGCTGACAAGTGCTCCCTCTCTGACATCTACGCTACTGCAACATATCCATGCATCTCGCACCATTGCACACTTCTATGTGCCACCTAGCACTGTGCAAAACACTTGTGCCTCTCACATTGCTGCAGCCTACTAGCTATGTGCTGTCCTAGGATTCCCTGCACTGTCAGTCTCTTTGTCGCTCCATCTGCATCTGTCTCTACCCAATCAGTCAGTTCCTACTACTCCACATCGGGGCTCCTGTAGCGAGGTCTCATCCAAGAGGTTGGGTACCTCAAGGATCCTGCCCCTCCTCCTTGGGACGATCACTCTATATCACCCCACCTCCTACCTAGAGGTATGGCTGCATGTGATCCCTCAGCCCACCTAGCTCAAAGTTCCCCCCTACTGGAGATCTCTGCATGAGTAGATGTCTCTATTCAATCTCCTCGCAGCTTCCCTTGTTGTGGCTGCTCCACAACCTCCTGAAGCTGCTCCACCAATCGTGGCTCCTCCATAATTGTCTGAGACTTCTTCTGGCTCTGCATGTTGAGAGGTAATATACGCTCCCTCTCAACCACCAAGTCTCCATCATTTGCCTCACTGCTCAAGGATTTGCATGCATCTTGAACCTTAAGAGCATACAGGTTCTTGACCCGTGAACCAATCTGCTTCACCTGTCTAGTGATGATGTGTCCAAGGAAAACCTTTCCCTTACTGAAGACTACATCATAGCCTCTGTCTTCCAGCATCGCGATCGACACCAAGTTTCTCTCCAGTCCTGGTGCACACTTGACATCGGTCAAGGTAAGGCGAGCTCCAAGCTCCCTCTGAAAAATAACCATGCCTACACCTGAGACACTATACTTCTCATCATTACCCATCGCTATGAGTATCTGGAGATCTTTCTCCTCCAAAGTACTGAACAAACTCTTGTCACCGGTCATGTGGAAAGAAGCTCCATTGTCAAGAAACCAACCACTTCCCACCATGGATGAAACCATGCATGTGAAGAGTGTGAAATCCAACTCGAACTGTGAAGCAAGTGCCTCACCTTCAAATCCTTCCCCAGATCCCTTCTTGGATTTCTTCTTTGGGAAATTAGTAGCATAATGGCCCAACTCATGACAACGAAAGCATCTCACCTTCGACTTGTCAACCTTCTTCCCGTCATTGGAAGAAACTGGATTCGGAAAGATAACCCTTCTCCTTCCCCTTCTTCGCCTTACTCGCTAAGGCATAGTTCTCCTCATCATGCATGCATGAAGAACTATCTCTAGTGCTCTGTTTGATCTCCTCCTTGCACAAGATCTGGCCAAAGTCTCTCCCATCCTAGCAATTTCTCCCGACCATTGAAAGAGTCCTGATAGGAATGCCAACTCTTCAGAAGACCAAGGAGAGACAGGCTCACAAAGTCCTCATCATCAACAGTCACCCCCACACTTGCCTAGCTCATCCCGGCACTGGGTGAACTTCGTGAGATACTGGGGCATACTGTCTCCATTCTCACACTTAGATGTTTCTGAGTTTATCCTTGAGCGCCATTCCACCAGCTCAAAAATCAACCGCTTCTGATCTAAAATTCGTGAGAACAAAGTATTTCTCGTACAGAGATTGACTGTATGGGCATTCACCAGATATCTCACCTTCCAAAAGAAGGATGAATCCAGAAGCTACCTGGCCCGATTACAGACTCTGACTGAAGAAATAAAATGTAAACACTTTCTGAATAATAGATCTGATGATCAATCCTCACTTTGATATCCTGTAGAACTTTTTCTACAAATCAACCTGCTCTGATACCATGTAGAAATTTTGAATAATAAACACTTATTCACAAAGATTATCCCGAATATACACTATTGCAGAATACATGCACAATACATAACCTCCTCTACGTTGATCATCAATTTAGCAGCATTAAAAACAATGAAACATCAATCGCATGCACACATTAACACAGTATGTAACCCGGGGAAAGCATACAGCTGAAAATCCCACACTATCTGTATATTATAATGATTGAGAACATGTAACAATACATAGTACAATACTCCTCACAAGTACTCACTACTATCTCCACCTGTTACACACAAAACTAGCTCAGATCCGAACAAGTCACAGGCTCAAATCTCCTCCGCTACTTTGCCTACCTCCACTGCACAATCCTGCAAGAGAATGAACGATGAATGGCTGATCCAAACTCCTATTTACCTTGGCTGATCCAAAATCATGTGAGCACAGGCTATAATTTCCTTGGTATTGGCCCACACTGCGCAGTCCTCATTGGCATAACTCAATCCCATGCATGTGCAAAATCTCATGCACAACTGATAGTCACAACTCACCCTTTCACTTACCTCTAACACCTGTCTCCGTTGAACTGTCCATGCACTGAGTTAATTGACGTATTATTTAGTTGCTTTATGAGTTAATAATTAGTGAATTAATTAATATTTAATCAAACAACTCATCACTAGTCTATTTGCAGTTAGACTAAGTACAACTAGTTCAACTAAGTCAAACTGAACACAACTCCATCAACTCCACATCCAACTCCACAGAACTCACATGCATGAGTTCTAACTGAAGTCCTCCATGCAATAGCTCAACTAATACATAAGAAACCACGTGATTCCTTCTGTCAACTGCATATGCCACATCCATAGCTCGAACTGAAGTGCTCCAAGAGAATAAGATAATGTTTAGAGTCCAAATATTACTAAGGGCTAATAATATTTGACTGTTTCTATTTTTAGCCTAGTAGTCTAAAAATAGAATCTGATCACTCCGCTGTGAACCAAAAATAGAATTCCATCTATTTTTACCAACATGACCAATCATCCATAAACAGCATCCTGCAACTCATAAGCCATGATCCATATGTTTAAAAATAGACATAATCTAAAAATAGACTTTGCACCAAAAATAGCCTGCGGGCCCACTTAGTGAAGGCGACTTCTTTTCTTTAAGCTCCATCATCTTGTTGCATTTTCAACATTCCTGAGGTAGAAGCCTCAGTGAATCTTTTCTTTGCTTCCATAAATGCTTCCCTCACGTGCTCCAGATCAAATCCGACCTCCTTTTCTATACCTTTGCAGACCCATTCACCTTCTTCAGGTTTCTTTCCCTTGTCTTCACCAATGTCATTCCACTTCGTAGCAAGATGTTCACATTAGGATCCTCTTTGTAGGGTTCAGCCCTCATCATCTGCAGTTCTAGGTAGGCTGCTAAGGCTACACCCATCTTATGCGTATATTAGCCAGTAATACAGGGTAGTCTTTTGTCGTGTAGTCAAATTAAGTGCAGTATATGCACGACACGCGTGTTGGTTTCATGCATTCTCACACATAGTGTCCTAGTCCCCCACAGTTGTACCAAATCACCTGTCCCCAACCTCTACCAAGTCCTCCTCCACCTCGTCCTTGTCTGTGCCCTTGATATCCTCCTCACGCTTCCCAAGCACCTTGATCCGAAGGCCATTTTTCCGCCTTCACTCTATATGCAAGCGTTCTATATATCATTAGCTCATATTTATGGCAGTCACGCTCGTCATGACCCACTAATTGACAGAAGTTGCAGAAGAGCTATTGCGATGTCTGTACAAATTTCTGCAGTAGGTGACAATTGTTTTTCACATGTTTTCCAGCTACCTAACAGATAGCACACCATAGCACAGGCCTTGCACTTGTCCTTGCTTGAGCTTTTGGTGTTAGAGGCATCGGCCCTCCTACTACAACATAATTCACGAAGACTAGACAGTGATCTTTGTCATGCCCCTAACTTTTGCATTTCAGGCGCCAAACTTCTTCGCGCACCTTTGGCTGAGCTTCTCTATCCTTCTTCAGACTCTGAGACTCTAGGCAAAGGTTCTGCAACTACGCATGAATCTACTGGACTCCCAAATTAGCATCTTGCATCGGTGTCTCATGCAATCTCATCGCAATCTCCAAGGCTTCCGCCTAGGTCCCAATTTGTTTTTGTGATAAAGCAACCCTCAGATGAGGCAAGAGTGAAGCCACAAACCATTCGCGGTGCTTCCCATTCGTAAGATTCATGTTAGCTTCATGGATCGTGAACTTCAATCTCTAATACAGATCCCAAGGTGTCTTGCCAAGCTTCATCGTGATCTCCTTGAATCCCACAATTCACTGTGCTTCAAACTTAGGCCTACCAAATTCCTTATTCGGTGTGGTCAAAATGTATGCTAATGAAGCCATCAGGTTATCAGTGCAGTACTTAATGTACCATGTCAGCATGCATTCCTGTAAGGCATTGACCAACCTTGTTGTCTTCATCTGATCATCCGTTATACCCTCAGCTTCCCATACAGCCTTCACGATGAACCAAAACTGTTCTGGGTCCTCATTTCTCGAACCCTTGAAAATGGGAAACTTTACTTCATTCGCCATATTGAACGATGGCGGAGGTGGTGGCGGTGTGGGAAAAGGTTTATGCTATGGAGGTGAATGCGGAGGTGGGGTGGGTGGAGGGGGTATTCACAGGAACCCTCGTCTTATTAACTAAACAGTGCTCTATAGTGAAGCATATGATGTTTCCTCATCGTCACTCAGAGGAGGTTCGATCAGTGGCTATATTCAGGGCTTGTTCTCCCTCTATCCCTGAAGATATTTCCACTTTTCGTAGCTCCAAACATTAAGGAAGTTGCATAACCCACTTTTCACACAAGACCATCTTAATCCAAGTATTTAAAGAGCTTAAATACTTACCTCAGGGTCCCTTGAATAAGTGGCGCTCTGCTTCACTATAACTGACTGAAGTATCGACTGCAAACTCTGTCACAAATCCTCCTATGATACGATCAAGCCAGTGATCGACAGCGCATGCGATCTTATCTTCTGAGGCTTCCAATCTCTGCACTAACTCTAGGGTCCACACTATCAGACCGTTAAGCCTCCACCTTCCTTGGTCATCTGCCAATTTAGTGATCCACTCATATAATTCAACCGGGAAGGAATAGAAGAATATTTTGTGTATCTCTGTGTATAAGTATCTATCCAACCACCGTTCTTTCATCAATTGTGGATTTATTTTTTCTTGCACCGCGAATTAGTGGATCTTCCTATCCAACTAGTCTTCAATTTCCTTCTTAGTTGGATTCCATTGATGCGACATCACACATCTCTTTATGCAGATCTCGGTCTTGGAAACAGAACCATTTGTTAGCTTAGTGGGCCCTAACCCAAGTTCAACGTTAATTTAGCCAAACAAATCCTTACACTACTAGCCCTTTCAGCATCAATTCGCGAAGCACAGACTGAAGTCTCACATGAAGCAGTATGGGGGGATTCTGGAACCAAGTTTCCACACCCAGAGATGGTAGTGATATTGGTTTTATGCCCTAACTCTGCCTTCATGCAGATCGATAAGCCTTTTAGGGCTTATCGATATACTTCTCTTAATTGGCCTTTAGACCTTCACGAAGGTCTATGGCTGTCGTTCACGAACCTTAACTAGACGAATCAACCACTTACATGCTTCTGTAATTAATCTTTCTTCCATATTTACCCAGATCAGCTTAAGTATCTTATAACTTCAATATGCATTAATATGTTCTTCGCGTAAACAGATATTATTACTTGCGTACAGATAACAATGTAAAACATATAGATTTGTGCATCAATATAGCATTAAATCATGAAACCATTATTCAACATAACATAAATGCATTTATTCATAACAGAAGTAAATAGATCAAACATAGATATTTCCAAAGTAATCTTCTTTATTATTACTTCAGATCTTCTTACAAACTTTAACTACCCTGCACACTCAACTGCGGAATTCTATCCTAGGCCTCTGTGCACACAATTGCAGAGCCTTTCTTCTATTCTAAGACTCTTCGCTCTTAGCTCCTACTGACCCATCAACAACGTCACTTCCTTAGAATCTTCTAAGACTCTCCTTTTTATACAATCCCATGGTCCACGGACCATGGGTGGATCTTCTAAAGCCGACACAACTTACATAAAAGAAGGGCAAAAACCTTTTATGACACTTTACATCTATGCGATCCATGACCATAAATTGCAGATAGTTTACACTTTACATAAAAAAAAACTTGGGCTTTCTGTCCCAAAACTTGGGCTTTTAACCCCAAAATAGACCCTAGGGGACCTTGTCCCAACATTTGAGCTAGAAAATATACGTCAATTTGACGATGAATCATTATATGATTTTCTAAATAGATTTAAATTAATTTGCTTTAAATTTCAATCCCAATATTTGCCTTCAGAACTTGATTTAATAAAATGTTTCGACATATTATTACCCTTCCTTATGTTTCACATAGTTATATTGAACCTAGAAATATTTTTTTTTTAGCACATTTATCGTTGTTGAAGAGCCACTTGTTTTCTTTTTGGTAGGTAAGCACCCACGAGGGATTTGAACCAGTGACCTATTGCAAGGAGTGCCTTAACAGTGCACCCATTCACCATCAACCCAAAGCCCTATGGGCTTGAAGAGCCACTTGTTAATTATAGCATGGTCGAGCATATTCAAGCAGAAAATGCATAAATTTCCAATGACACATCTCAAGAAGGCATAAGCACATCCAACAAAAAAAAAAATTGATCCCAAAAATGCTTTAAATCATGTGGTTAACAATAAATTAATTGCTTAGAATCGAAATATAATTATTATTCATAACAAAAAATAAAATCAGCAATTAATAAAATTAGTAGGCAACAAGCAGCAAGAAAATCAGCAGCCAACAATGCAAATTGAAAATTACAACAATGTGCAATTTGTCGCAAAAAAATTTGAATTTTCTCACACTAAAATTAATGATCAACAACAAAGTTTGGGCCAGCCAAGCATTAATCTTCAATAAAATGTGGTCATCCAAATAAATGATAAAGAATATGAAATTTACATTATGGAAAATGAGAAAGAATCTACTGGCAAAGAAATTTTCAAGTTCATATCTTCAAGTAGTCATTTCTATATTTATCTTAATCTTTTTTCTTATAATAATTTATTTATTTATCATTCTGCAATTCCTCTTTGCAAAAATGCTATTTTATACAACAAAGGGGCTTCAATAAATTTAACAAATAATGAATTGCTAATTAGTGTTGATCGGGCCAAAGAGTCAATGATCATTTTTCAATAGTGTTGAAAATTCATTTAATTATTCTTCGTATTCTATTGTGTCTTTTGAAAAGGAGGAGGGTGCTAATAAAAATTATGAATTCATTTATGCTAATTACTTGGGAATTGAAAATTTTGAATTTTCACTAATCATTAAATTCTCATTTTCTTGATACTCAAAGTCAATCCATATTTCAAGTTGAGAAATCTTTAAATTCTCATTTTCTCGATACTCAATGTCAATCCATATTTCAAGTTGAGAAATCTTCTTGTACTGATATCACTAGAAATGATTGTCATCTTGAACTACCAAAACGTCATGATGACTCTCATTTTCTTGAAAAGAAATCCATTTCAATTTTTTATTCTGACATCATTCAAGTTCTTATTCTTGCTCATAGTCCTGAATCTTTGTCACTTTCACAAGTTGAAGTTGGTACTAATTTTGATTCCATTATCTCTGCCGATACTTGTGAGGAGGTTAGTTTTTCAAATAAAACTCATCTATTCTATAACATTATTTGTAACACTAGTGTCAATGATGATGTAATTTTATTTTTCATTCTTCATTTATTATGGTTTCTTTCATATTTTGATTTATCTTTTATTTTTTAACTTTTGGATATATTATGCTAGCATCTTGAGAGTAATGAAGCATTACTAGAAGAACACGAAAATGAACTTCAAGGCCAAAGTTATGAGCAAGTTGAACTTCAAGTTTTTCAATTTCAATTAATTTTTATAACATATGAACTAATTATATCTCCTGAAATAAACCTTCCGCATGACTCGGCACTTCATTTTTATTAGCAATCTTGTTTGTCTGCACATATTTTGAGATATTTATTGGATTTTCAATCAAATTCTGAGAATCCATTTGAAAATTATTTTAAAAAGTCATTTTTGCAAAATATTTATGTCGATATTTTTCCTTTTGTACATTATACTAACATTTTTCATAGGTTGCAGCATCTAAAGGCATGTCATTTGAAAATAGTCTCTTGTCCTACTCTTCTTAGAATCTTTTTCAACCATCAACATATGTTCATCCTAATTTCTATGATCCCATTGGAATATGGTTGGAGAATTCTTTTCAAGAGAGGTTTCCTATACATAAATTGATTTCCTGAATTTATTAAAAGTAAGTGTACATAGTAGTCTCAAATTTTATTTTAATAGTTTAATAATAATTGTATTTCTATTACTATTTTTTTATGTGCATATATGTGCAATACTTAAACTAATGGAATGGATCCATTGGAAATATGTTTTTACTTAGTTTTAATCTCTCCCTATTAGATTATATTATATTAGATTAGGAAAAGTTTGTTTGTTTTTTTTTTTTTTCATATTGCAGGTGTGAAATAAGCAAGCCTTTTGATTTTTCTAGAAAAGTATGATTCAAAGCTTTCCCAAATAAACTTGTTCAAGAACATGTTCAAGGAAGTATTCATCAATTCATCAAAATTTTAATTTTTTACATGATGTGCTCTGTACAAATGTTTTGCTTTACATTTACTTCGCTTCACCTATTTATGAGATCAGTTATAATGATGTTGTGTTTGTTCTTATGATGCAGCTAAATATTTGAGTGTCGCTAGTGAAAAATCAATCTTAGAGATAAAGCCTTTACTCACTACATGATCTATCAAACAATAAGGCTTATAATCGAGATGAAAATGGTGTGGACAAGTAAACAATTGTAAAGAGAATTATATCACTGGAAAAATGAGAAGCTTTAACTAAGATCTATTATTTGGTAAGAATTATCCATGTCCGTTGCCATGCCCCTATGCTTTCTAAAATTCCTTACTTTCTAAGGTCGATATGGGTCAAACCTTTTCACAACAATGCCTCTCTCATTCTGAAGGTAATCGTCCCGTAGCTTTTCTTTTGGTTGTGCTCTTTTTATAAACCCGGGGATAACTCAACATCAACATGACCATCAAGTCTGCATGCCATATCCACATGGGCCCCTCTTTTTCTTTCACTCTCTGTGTTTTAATTGGGCATTCATTTCTCTCTTTCCATGTAATCCTAGAGCCATGTGACCCAGACTATTCCTTAGAGCGCGCTCTCTATATCTTCTGGGATTTAGTTCCTAGGCTAATGTAAGCATACTTCACATCCATGCAACATATTCTCTTTCATTTTCCCTTTGTTCCACCATCTCCACATGTCATCCCGAATCATTCTTCCTCGGATATCTCATGCACTCCTCCATTCAAAAGAGTGAGGGATGAACTTTTGAAATATCTCACTCTAACACATATGCATGAGTCCCTCTTTCGCTTACATGCACTATTATTGTATTGGGTCTCTATACTCTTGCCTTCCACATCATCTTGTGTCTCTTACCCTGGAACTTTATGTATCCCAAACTTTCATCATTTATGGGATCTCATTTCCAGGATGACTCAACATCCCACCTGGCAGTTTTGTTAACCCATAATTATTCCCATTGGGCCCCAATATTCCCAATTCCACATCACCCTAGAGATTACATATCCAAGAGAACTTTAGAAGCTCCCTTATCTATTTATGGCAGAATTTTCCACCGAGATAGACATTTTTATGACAACTCACACAAATTATTCAAATCAAAATTTATGTCTGAGGATATTTAGATGCTACATATTTCTGAAGGAGCCCCTTCTGTGTTCTCTAAGAAGCTCTAACATCAAGTTGAAATGATATACGTCTATTATATCACCACGCAATTCCACATATATTTTATTTGTCAACATTATTGCAAAGGTGATATGGTTGGGTGTCAATTTATATGGGATTTTGGATTCTCTTGCAATTTGATTATATATATATATATATATAAACCACTACATAGGTTGGGACTTTAGCCTAATTCTATGGGATTTTAAGAAAAAATTAGGGCTAATTTAAAATTAGAATGTTTTCATCTAGCCTACACATACAAAGAATATGATTGAAATCATAAAAGGAAAAGAGAATAACTGCAATTGAAATACAAAACAAAGTACATTTCTAGCAAATTATCATTACTTTCATTTTAACATTTCTAATTTTAACACGAAACTAAAATTTCTGATGATTCTTATTCATTATTGTTAGCTTAAATGTGAAACCATTTATGTCCCAATAAGTAATTTTCATAGGCTCAATGCTCGCCTTAGCAGAAGTCCAATAAATTTGAAGATCATAAGAATATGTTAATTTTGATAAATTTGCAACTTCTTCCTACTATTTGGTTCAAATGATAAGTGGTGGTTACCTTTTTAAACATGCAATTTGGAGGAGATCAAGATTTACAAGGTAAACAACGATGAGATTCTCCAAGGTAAAATTTCCATATGCTTCCTTGCATCTTGTATTTGTTTTCATTCTAATTTTAATTTCATTTTCACTTAAATAATTCATGATATAAGCTTTTTTTTTCTAGGTTTTTATTAGCCTTGTGAAAGGTTTGATTCTCCCGTTAACTCAGATATCCCAAGCTTTCTTCGCATATTTTGAGTTGGCCAAAGAAGTTATGATGATGATCAAATTGTAACTAAGTTACGTTAAGAAATCTCTTTACTTTACTTTGTTTTCATTTAGTATTTTGTTCTTTGTTTTCAAAAACTTATTTTGAAACAAGATATTTGTGACAAAAATTACATCTTGATGCAACTTTATTCATAACTACTTCCTAGTCTTAGGAATCTCTTTTCAATAAAAAGTCTAATTAGTTATAACTTTGTGAGACATAACTTGCCAGTATCTCAACTTAATTAAGCCATGAATTCACTCTTTGGTTGAGACATATTTTCATAAGTTGTCTTGTTAGAGTTTTCTTTCAATCATGGGTTTTTCATTTACCTTTTTGGTCGGGTTTTCATTTTATTTCTTCCTTTGCAATCTTTGAACTTTTTTAATTTCATTTTTCGCTTTTGGGTTAGATTTTAGATATTTCCAAAATATATACTGGGGAGTATTTCCTCCCAACATTAGTTGGATTACATTGGGAAATATTTACTCTATCTTATCAATAGAATTTCATTTATCTAAAGATCAACCTTACCAAGTTTTCATTTTCTCGTACATTAACCATTATCTATGGGGAATATTGAGATATGATTCAAGTAGTATAACTTCACCTCTATAGAAAAATGAATTTCCTACAGTCATTGCTTTGAATTCCTCCCATACCCCTCCACATTTAAAAACTTCTACATTGGTTGATAAAGAGAGACTAGTAGGGTCAAACTTAATTAGTATTGCATTTATTTCTTTAAGTAGAAAGCCTCTTGTGCCACCCCTCTGTCTTCACCCAATTGTTAAAAGCAATTCTCCAAATATGCTAAATCAAAAGGCTGACACATAAGAGAGTTGAAAGCACATATGTGTGGGAAGTGTGTGCAAACCCGTAAGGGCGCTGAGCAAGATCTATAGCAACGGGTCAATGCATACATGGTATCAAGGCAACTTTGTCAGGGTATTGAACATGTTTGTTGGCAACGAAGCAATATGAGGGTAAAAAAAGTAATTTTATATTTAGTATATGCATATTAATCTTTAAAAGACCTCCTAGCTAGATTTGTTATCCGATGGTAGAGAGAAACTTTAAAATAATAATAATTATTCCTTACATTTGGATTCATTGTTTTGGATTGTGCATTTAAGTACTTTTATTTTTATGAGTTTATCTACCTTGATTCATCTTATGTGGGACCCTTTGAAATGGCGCAGTATGCAAGAATGTTTTGGAAATTTTTATTTCAACCTTTGGTACAATTAAGCCAATTATTCTAAACTAGAGATAACTACTTCATCTCCATGTGTCATCAATTGTTGTGGGCACAACAATTCCCCATAATTTTTTAAACTTATTATGGGGCCCTCCATATGAATTTTGTTAATATCAACTTTTTGAATACTTTGTTTTGGTTTATTTTGTGAGATTTTCACTTTGCTTGAATTTTTGTTTTCATAATTTCATTGATTTCATTTCACTATCATCTTTCTAGTGGTTCAAGTTTTGTCTCATTTCAACTTACGGTTTGAAAAATATCCGTAGTCAAAGTTTGGTAGAATTTCACCGCCTAGGCATTAACATATATAAATTTGTATTTTATGCTCTAAAATTTTGTCTAGTTTAAAATATATCAATACAACTTATTTAGTTAATTTATTTAATTAATTTTATTTAGTTAAGTTAATTGTAGATTGGTTAATTAAATTAATTAAATTCATTTAATTTGTAAATATTGTTTTTAATTATTAATTTAATTTTTATTAGCTTAATATTTATTCTTTTTAAGGGTGGTTCACAGACACAAGGTGGCTGCTACATCCATGGGAAAAATCCAGGCAGATCAACTCGAAGGGATCTACCCGTCAGTCGAACAAGCAAGGCCTAACCCCAAGGGCGTCGAGGAAATTTGACCCAGTGACCTCCCAACTGGCGAGGTACATAGCAACAGGAACTCGACCAAGTGAGCTAACCCTTGGGGCTTATTAACTTAATATTTATTATAAAACCAATGGATCCAAAAGATATATATATATAACTAATAATAAAAAATAAAAATTATATATAAATACCATGTTGTAAGTAATTACATTTATTATATAGTATCCAAATTATTAAAAATAAGCTCACAAGGCATAGAATAGACAGTGATGGGGTGTACAGTTAAGTCACTCCGTGATGTGAAGGTCACTGGTTCGAAACTCCGTGGGAAAAAATCCATCCATGTTAATGGTTGGTGTGGTCCAAGCCGAGGGAAATCGCCAGATGATTTTGACATCTTAGATGTCCATGGGTCATGATTTCGCAAGCCACGAATCAAACCTTATGTAATCTTCAGAGAACTCAGACAACTTTAAGGTTTTGGTTTCCAACTGCAAGGATGACATAGACATTTTTCGGTTGAAATCAGAGGCATGTATGTTCATGAGTGTGGTTAGAGGGTTTCAATCGCACGCACATACACAGAATTCGTAGTTGACCACAGATATTGAGAGTTGACCAAAGGCTTATGAATCAAGGTTTTGATTATTAGCATTGTTGGGTTCATCTCTTGTATTTTGATTAGTTGATTTTGCTAGATAGTTTTATGGTTGAAGATATGGATCATTGTAATCTCTCTTTGATAAACATTTTATGACAATCTAATAAGAAGAAGAATTTGAAAGGGTTTTCCTCGTAGTGAGTTTTTCCATGGTCTTCAACCAATCCTGGTATCTCCATGTATGAATGTTTTTCTTCTATTATTCCTTTATGTTATGTTTCATTGATGATGATATCGTTCTTTCTATATAATTGCAGATGTTGCAAAATAATGTTGTGAAACTGAATAATGATATGATGTTGTGGGGTAAATTTAATATGCAAATGAAGAAATAAAATTATCTAAAGCAAAAAACAATATAGCCCTAAGAAAAAATAACAAAGGATATGGAAGTGGTTATTTGATCATATTTGATCAATTACTATGCAAAAATTTAACAAAGGCTACAACTATGAATTTGCAACTAAAATTAATTTTTTGGGTTTGTTTTCGATATTTTTCATTTGCCCAAAGTTTCTTGTTGTTGCAAATTTGTTTTAGATTATCAATTTTGTCAGAGAAATATCCACAAGAAACAATAGAAAGCATGGATTTCGTTTTATTTAATTTATTCCATTTATTTTTAATGGGTGAATTTATTTTGAAAATTTTACATTTTGGCTTTGTCTGTAGATTTAATTTATTTTGAATTATATTTTTGGATCATTTGTGGCAAAGATTATTAAAGAGGATGACAAAAATAAATCTTGGAGAAATGGAATTACACCAGCAAAGAAGAGAAATGGATTTTTCTCAAACGAAAATAAAAAATCTCAACCATCTTTCAACAACTCTCCTTTATGGGGATTTCATGTGTAATATTAAATAAGTGATAGGAGAAGGAAAGAAGGTTCCAATTTATTTGCAAAAAGAGGGTTTTTTACAATATTGTAAAGGACTGAATTTTGTGGAAGATTGGTTATCTTTGGACGAGATCTTAAGAGGTGTGTTTCAGCTCCAAAAAATTTCATGCTATCATGAATTTGTTTTTAAAGAAATTATGAATTCAAAAGCTATGATTAGATATTATGCAACTTTTGTGCATTAATGTTAAGGTAAAGGTTGATCGATAGTGTTCATTTTAATTCAATTTTGATTCAATTATTGATCCACATAAGTCTTTGATTATTGGGTTTTGTATTGTTGTAAATTTCATTTAATTGTATGCTTATTTAAACATTGGAAAACTATCTTTTAATGATGGATCTAATTCATATTAAAGTTGAGCAATGAATCTGAATATATAAAAATGTTATTACTCATAACTATTTACCAGATTAGTGAAATTTTATATTTTTTTGAATCATAACTACAATATAAGAATTATTTCCATGATGCCATCATTCTGCTAATTTTGAATTCATTTTGTTTGAATTTAGATGCATGTGTAGCACAGATCTAATAATTATTTATCAAATAGCATAATGTATATATTCCCTTGAATTAGGAGTAAGTCTTGGAACTATTTCCTTGGCTTACTAAACTCATTTTTTCTTAAATTCAAGTTGGTCCAAATCTCATAAATTTCTCTTAATGGGGGCAAGGTCTATGTCTTCCCAATCGAGATAGATTTAGGCTTTACTTTTGTCACTTGGATAATAGTTCAATTTTGAATTTAGATTTAGATTTGATTCTCATTTTTAGAAGTATCCTTACATAGGAGAAATCTCATTGGTGGTTTGGCTGAGCCCTTACGTCAGTGTAAGGATTGTTTTCTTACAAGCTAGCTGCATGAGGGTAAGTCTAATGGAATCTTCTTGTTGATGGTCATTGAGACATCACAGTCAGCAGGGAGAGAAAGGGTGATTGGACCCATTTGAAACAGTTGGAATCACCATCCCAAACGGATAATGGATTAGTGGGGGGCTTAACCAAGTGATCTCCCAATTTTTTACTTCAATCATTTTTTGCCATCAACACATTGTAATCAATTATGCACAATACCATGTAGGTACTTCTGCAAAAAAATAAATATTGTGATAATTAACCAAGTTCTAGCATTAAGTTGTCTAGACCTTCAAGATACTAAATAGTAACACATGCAATACCATTACATCCCAGAAAGAATCATGTTAGAAGCATATTGAACGTGCAATTCCACAATCATTGCCATAAGTAGCACACAATCATATTCACATTTAGTTATTACACTTGGAGATAGAGCTCCAATCATTTCCAAAGATCCAAGCATAGAAACTATTGCTATGTTAGTTTTGTAACATGACATCCATTTTATTCCCAAAGTTCTAGAGTTGAACCTTTGATATTCATTTCATCTACAATAGAGCCCATCGAGTTCAAGTGTTGAACCTAGATGCTCTGATATCACTTTGTAACATACCTGCTACTACCCCTAGCCGTTACTAAGGGTAGGAGTAAGTTACTCTCATGACCCAACCTCCAATGTCTTGTTATGTAAATGGGGCCTATTTTTTTTCCAACATACTTAGAACTTAAAATGGATGACATCGTTGCATTCATCTCATCGAGACCTTTCCAACGATATAATTTTTTCCTCAATCTGACTCTCAAATCAAAGATATGTTCGATTAAAGACTGACCTATCAGGTCTTACCACATCATCTGGCCTTCCACATGGAACCTATTTTGTCCCCAAGTGGTACCCATGTGGCTACTTAAGTCACATACCATATCACCACCACATGTTATATCTGCACAATTGTCGACCAGTTCATGACTGTGACATGTTATACCTTTTCCACGACTCATGAAATGTACATATACATAATGACACAAGGGTTAAACCCCCATCCAACAATACATGTATATCGTATATGAGGCATGCAGGCCCCTCTTGTGCCACATCACCCGTGGAATAAAATATCAGCGGTTTCCTTCACAGTCCCCCATCGAATCTTTTGGGATGAACCTTTTGAGGTTACGTGGATCCTTCGCGGACCCCTCCTCCACGTGTCCCAACACCTTTTATTATATCCACGCACTCGCCTCCACCACTTCCACATCATCCCAGCCTTTTCCACTATTCCCTTCGTTATTATCCAATGGGGTGATGTCACTTCTCTTCATCATTGGGGTGATGGGGAGTTCACGAAAGTGCTACGCCACCACTACAGAACACATGAATCCCCTCCATGTGCACGACTTATACTTCGAGTAGGCCATTCATTGTTGCATCACCCCAGGAAATAAAATCCTGGCAAGATTTCACCCTTCACCTCACAAATTCGCTAGGGTAGAGGTGTTAGGGTGATGTCCTCAACCTTTACTGTCAGGGTGACATTACACCATCCACGTGGCTCCACTCTGGGAGTGTCATGTGTCACCCTTTTATAGGCCACTTGGCCCCTCAAATACTGCAATTCCATGTGGCATGTGTCATTCCCTGATCACAATGTCACTATAAGGACATATCACCTGCCATGCTGGTCATGGGTCACACCAGTCTTCCATTGAATTATAATTAATTCAAGTTCCTTTATCCTGATACACCAAAATCTTGGCAACCGACCCCACCACGCCATGTCGTCTCATTCATTTAATCCTGGTGGGATTTCCCTAGGCTTCCATTGAAATCTCTAGGGTAATTCTTCTAGGTTACATGGATGGTGCTAACACTCCCTCGAGATCCAACGGCTTTGGGCTCCCCTACCTGTGCACCCTTGGTCATGGTTTCTAGCCATATGGCCCAACATCGAGTTTAACTTCTATCCCCGAATAAGTAAATTTCAACCCTCTTTCCCTGAGTTCGTAGGCATAACACATGTTCACATGGCACATAAACCACTAGCCCGATTGCTCCTCCTGGCCTTAGGCTTCTAGCCCCCACTACATAGATGAGTATAGATGAGTACATGGTTTTGGATTTTTCCCTACCTTCAGCGTTCGGTCATGGCATTCTATTACACATGGTCATTTTCAACTCGAGGGACAAACTCCTTAACATCTTGAGGACTTAGACCCCATGTGACCATATCGATATATATATATATATATATATATATATATATATATATATAGATATATATATATATATATATATATATATATATATATATATATATATATATATATATATATATATATATATATATATATATATATATATATATATATATACATACATATATATATCATACATATATATATATATATATATATATATATATATATATATATATATATATATATATATATATGAATTTCTTTGGAGCTATCCCTTTTGAGCTTATGATTCAAGCACGTTTTGAAAATCACATTATCTTTCCTAAGCTTTTGACAAGGCTCAGCCCATCCCATTCGATATATATATGTGTGTGTGTGTGTGTGTGTGTGTGTGAATCTCTTTGGAGTTATCCCTCTTGAGCTTATGATGCAAACACGTTTTGACAATCACACTATCTTTCCTAATCTTTTGACAAGGCTCAATGTGTGTGTGTGTGTGTGTGTGAATCTCTTTGGAGTTATCCCTCTTGAGCTTATGATGCAAGCACTTTTTGACAATCACACTATCTTTCCTAAGCATTTAACAAGGCTCGACCCATCCCATTTGATATATATATATATATATATATATATATATATATATATATATATATATATATATATATATATATATATATATATATATTCATGAGCTTAGAAGCTTGGAGTTATCCCTCTTGAGCTTATGATGCAAGCACTTTCTGACAATCACACTATCTTTCCTAAGCATTTGACAAGGCTCGACCCATCCCATTCGATATATATATATATATATATATATATATATATATATATATATATATATATATATATATATATATATATATATATATATATCATGAGCTTAGAAACTAATAATAAGGCTTGAGGGCCAAATATGTTAGTTACATAATAAATAAAATAGAGGTTTGTCCATCCATTATACTTAGACCCCTTGGACTAAATTCAAGCTCGGAATAGTTCAGACATCTACAAACCTCTTAGGCTAATAATAAATAGACACAAACTCTAGTTCAGAGATCTACCAATATCTTTCATATTCAGACCATTTAGACCATAATGCATGCTATGAAAGTACACAAAAACAAACCCATTTTTGTGGAAATTTTCCAGGAATTTAGCCTCTCACTTCCACATAAGAAAGAGGGAACTCCATGTTGTGATTTGGAGCTAATTATCAACCATTAAACATGAATTACACTCCATATATAGTAAATAGAAATCTTGAGGATTCTATCTTATAGATCTATGGAAAAAACTGATGAAAAGAACCATAAGAATTCAAGAATTTCATTCAATAAGTTCATGCACCAACATTTCACAGTCATGCAATATTTCTTATTAAATTCCACAAGTACAGGTTTTAATTTCACAGTTCTCAGCTAAATGCATTTGGCTACAATAAAGCAAATGACCATACTCAATGTGGGACTTCGATTTTCCACCCAACCTTAGGTTCACTACAGCTAGAATCACATGTAGTAGTCACCCCCAAACCAAATCCATGATCTAAGGGGAATTTTCTTCAATAGTGTCAGCAGGAAGCCATGCTCAGCTCAAAGATAATAGAGATTACTTATGAAAATAGGTGGTTTATTAGCTCTTTAGCAGCACCCTAAGTGGTTTCTCAACCAATTTTTGGCAAGCACTCATTCCTATTTTCCTTATCATTTCTTAATCTCCTCCAGGCCACAATTTAGCTTCCCAAGGAATTTCATTCCCTCCACTTTGTAGGTATTTCCAGCATTTCTCATGTGCTTCCCCAAGAGGAAAATATAACCCCAATATTGATGTGCAAATGCCTTTTTACAAATTTTCAATGGTGCATCTTCATGTTCCTCTTGGACTCTTCCTCTTATTTTTCTTATTGTTTGCACCATAAAATTAATTAAAGGTGCCAACTAACCCCACCTAGGTTTATCTTTCCTCTTCTATTTTAGATCATGGATATGTGGTCCTACTCTTTAGGCCATTACATAAAAACATATTCATTTATAATTCAAACTATTATTTCATTACAAAAAATCATGGGGAAAGCATACCAGGAGTGTCACACTAACCCTGACACATATATTTGTTTATTTACATAATATATATACATAAACGTTTTTTGAAAAACATATTTGGAACAATCACCTATATAACTTGTTCTAACATTTTCTTGTCAAAATATTTTTTTCAAAAATATTGATAATATTTTATTTGCACTTTGTATGAGGTTCAATATATAAATTTTCTATTAATAAAGCACTATATATTAAAATTTACTTTAGAGTTAATCTCATTTTCTTAAGTTTATTTGTATGAATAAATAAATCGCTTTTGGTTAAAGTGCATGTTCTTTCCAATGATCAAGAATTATGCTCAAAGATCAATGGCTGCAAGAGAAAAGTGGACCCCCCTAGATCATTCGACCTTTAGTGTAGGGTGGGGGAGTTAGTGATTTGTTGTTTTGTACAAACTGCCCAAAAGACGTGGCAACATGTGGTGAAAAGTTGACTCTGCCTGCATATTTTTTTAATATAGTCACCCCTCCCCTCCAAAAAAAATCTCCAAAAATGCCATCTAGCTAAGCCATTTTATTATGTGAAGCAGTAGTACAATAGGGGTATCTTAGGAGTTTACCTGGGCTTGCCAAAAAGGCAAGCTAGAGAATCCCCAAGTATAAAAATACAATGTCTGGATGTGGAAATGAACTGCTTCAGCTATGCCCTAGAAAACTGCTCTAAATTAACCCCGAGCTCCTCTTAATAACCCGCCAAAACCCAGAAATGGTTTGGCCTACTTCTGGCCCCCGAAATTGACCCCAATTTCAACATGCTCCTCAACTGGATGGGAATTTCGTCCCACCTGGTGAATCACTGCTTCAACCCTCTAAAATGTTGAAAAATGCTAAGGATTTACCCCTCCAAAAATACCCCCAAATCCCTAGCTCAAATATGCCCCTAATGGTCACCTCCCTAGCTCCCACGTGTGCCTAGAAAAGCCTCCTGCGCAGGCCCACAAAATCACCCAGATGGTTTCTTTGCTAGAGTAAAACTCCTCCCAGATTTGGCTAATCTCTCCTGCAAAAACTCTAGCAAATTGTGATACAAAACTCCCTCAAAAATCTCAGCAATACTTTTTCTCTATGTTGGCCCCTCCAAGAAAATCGTACTTCTCTACTATGCCCTAGAAGCTGTAATGAAACCCCCACAAATTTCCTAAAGTTACTGTTGAAGAAAATCACAAGGAAATTGACTTCCCTCCTTCGATTAGAACTCGAATTCCACCGAAGCAAGAGGTGAGAAACTCCCTTGAGAATCTTGGGCACAGACTCAGCTAAACAGTTCAAGTGTGCTAGGTGCAAGTAAATGTCAAATTTCCAAAAGCCCCTGTAGATTCCATCCTCCTTCTATTTATAAGTTTATCCTTGTCTCCTCTTGCGGTTCCCTCCATCTAACATTTAGACCAGATCACCTTATCAATTTGAACTTCTCTCCAACGGGGGTGTGTATTTCATGAGGGGGCGGCCCCCACATTCCATTTACCAAGTGATATTGACCTCCCTTCTCCTAAGTATTATCTCCAAAAAGACATGGGTTCCCCATAATAGCCAAAGATGAAAAATTATGAATCTTCTTTAGAAAAATTATTTTAGGAAGGAACATGATAGTTCTCCAATACCAAACGTTTCTTTTCCCCAAGCAACTACAATGTTGGATGTTGAAGTATGTGCTCACCCTCCCAAGTAGCATCCTCATCTAGTAAGTTCCTCCAACATACTAAATATTCTCTGATAATTCTGCTCCTAACTTCCTCTCTCTAGTCTCCAAGATGGCCTCTAAATCTAGCACTAAGTGCCCCTCATCATCAAGTGGGGGTAACTTTGTAGTAGCTATAACATGTTTTCCCAATACCTTCTTGAGGCATGAGACATGAAAAACATTATGGAACTTGCTGCTAAGTGGAAGCTCCAACTAGTAAGCCACCTTTCCTATATGCCTGATCACCCTATAAGGCCCATAAAAGTGTGGTTGTAGCTTTTCGACCCCCTTCTACTTCAACGTCGACCACCTATATGGTTGGAGGCGTAAAAATACTAAGTATCCCACCTCAAAGTGCCTCTCAACCCTGTGCCTGTCTACATATATTTTATGTTGATTCTGGGTGGTCTGCAAGTTTTCTTTGAGAGCCTTAAGGATGTTTTGGCTCTCCTAAATCCAATATTTGGCCCTTGGGGCCCTGCTGTCTCCAAAAAAAAGGTCAGAAAAAGATAAAGCATCATACCCCACATAAAGTATGGAAAGGTGACATACTGATGGACATGTGGTAGGTGGTATTGTAGCAATACTCCCCCAAGTGAAACCACCTCATCCAAGCTCGATGTTTTCATGTCACGTAGTTCTATAGGTACCCATCCAACTACTTGTCGACTATCTTGGTTTGCTCGTCTATCTGAGGGTGGTAAATAGTACTAGGAGTGAGCTTAGTGCCCACCAATATGAAAAGCTCTTGCCAAAACGCCCCCATGAAACGGCAGTCCCTGTCACTAACTATGGTCTTGGGGAGACCATGCAAATGGAAGACCTCTCTGAATAACATCTTCGCAACTTGTGAATCAGAGTACTGGGAGGGGATAGCAAATAAATGTGCATACTTTGTCAACCAATCCACCAAAACGTAGATGTAGTCATGGCCCTGCACCATGGGAATCCCTATGATAAAATCCATAGAGATTCTCTCCCACTTTCCCTCTGGAATGGGAAGCAGTTGTAGTAACCCAGTTGGATGGGTCAACTCCCCCTTGTTCCTCTGACATGCCTCACACTCTTGTACATCCCTCAACACATCCCCCTTGAGGCCCTTCCACGTAAAACACTCCCTGGCCATCCTGTAAGTCTTGACAAACCCTTGATGTCCCGATAAAGGTGAATCATGGGTTGTCTAGAGAATCCCCTCCCTCAACTGCGAACCTTGTACCAAGAATATGCACCCCTTGAGGTAAATGACATCTTTCGTCACCCAGTAGTGCTCATCCCCATGAGTGCCCTCCAAGATCTCACACGCCCACAGATCCTTAGAGTACTCAACCAAAAGTTGCGCTTTCCATCATGGCAAATTCTCATGAGTGAAAATGTTGTAGGCCTCCTGGATAGTGCATCTACCACCACATTATGCTTGCCCTTGACATACTCTATGTCAAAATCATAGGCCTAGATCAAGTTGACCCACTTCTGATGTCTATCATCGAGGCCCTTCTGCACCAGAAAATGACGAAGACTATTGCGATTAGTCTTCACCTTAAACCTGTTGCCCACCAAGTACTGCCAAAATTTGGGCAATGTATGCATAATGGCCAACATCTCTTTGTCATAGATCAAGTACAACCCCTCATGCGGAAGGAGCTTTTGGTTCTCAAAATCAATGGGATGACCACTATGTGATAGTACTGCGCCCACGCCGTCACCTGATGCACCACACTCCAAGGTGAACAACTAGGTGAAATCAGGGAGTGTCAATACTAGGCAACTACTCACACCTCCTTCATGGTGCTCAAATTTTGTATGTGCCTTGTTTTTCCATGAAAATGCTCCCCTTTTGGTCAAATCGGTGAGGGGATTTGCCAAATGTGAGAAGCCCTGCATGAACTTCTTGTAATAAGTGCATATGCCCACAAAACCCCTCAACTCGGCCACATTCTGGGGCACTGGTCAATCCTAGATGTCTCAAAACTTCTCCTCATGCACCCTCACACCATCCCCTCCAATGATGTGCCCCAAATAGAACATCTTTGTCAATCCAAACTCACACTTATACAACTTAGCATAGAATTGCTTCCCCTCCAAGACCTTGAGCACCTCCTTCAGATGTTGAAGGTGCTCCTCCCATGTCCTACTATGGACCAATCTATCATCAAAGAAAACAAGTACATAGCGCCTTAGCTACCCTCGAAATACATGGTTCATGCAGGACTGAAATGTGGACAGTGTGTTGGTTAGCCCAAAGGGCATCACCAAAAACTCAAAATGCCCATAATGGTAGCAAAACGTTATCTTGGGGATATCCTACTCACACACCTGAACCTAATGATACCCTGAACATAGGTCTATCTTAAAGAAGTACTTGACTCCTCTGATTTCATCCATCAACTCATCAATTTGGGGATTGGGGTATCAGTTCTTCAGAGTCTTCTTATTGAGATATCAGTAATCAATGTGCATCCTCAACGTGCCATATCTATTCTTCACCATGACAACTGATGAAGCGAAAGGGCTAGAACTAGGCCTAATATGTCCCAATGCCAACAACTCCTAAACGGCCCTCTCCATCTCATCTTGGTAGGCTTTTTTATATCTGTAAGGGGTTGGAATTACCACCTGCACCCCCAGCTCTAGCTCAATGGTGTGCTCAAATCCTCTTTCAGGTGGTCGTCCAGGTTGGATGTCTCCAAACATTATCGGGTATCTATCCAAGATAGCCTGAATATCCGGGTGAGGTGGTTGGGGATGACCCCCAACCTCAGAAATCCTCGGCTCCAAAACCCACTCAAAATCTCCATGTCTCAAATCAGTCTCCATCCGATGCGCTGAGACTGTATATAGTGGGTACGAATGCATTCCCCTCAAAACAACCAACTTCCCATTTGGCCCCACGAACTCCATCCCCAACATCTTCCAATCAGTTGTCACTCACCCTAGAGAGTAGAGCTACTAGACACCCATCACCACATTAGTGTCTGGTACATCCACCATGAATAAATTATCAATCACCGAGTAGTTACCCATGGTCACTGTCAAAGAAGGGACATATTGGGTACATTGCATGGTCCTATCCCCTAACACAAGAACTGAAAACCCCTCAAACTCCTTTGTAGTGATGCCCTGCCTCTTAACCATATGTGCATTAATGAAATTGTGGATGGCCCCACTGTCTACCAAAATCGAGACATGGTAGCCTTGCAATGTGCCTTTAATCCTCAAGGTAAAAAATTTGGGCACCCCACGCAATGAAGCAAGGACTCCTCCAGCTAGTGTGAAAGGTGTTCTCCCAGGTGGTGGTGGAAGTGGTGGCCCCCACTATGCATGTCCCTTGTTGTCACCCCCGCCTAACACCAACTCCACATCATCCTCTTTGTCACTATTAAATAATACCTCAATGTAAGGGGCATTTCCCATTGTGCATCTATGGTCTGGTGCCCAAGGCTCTTGACAAGTGAAGCATAGCTTCCTCCTCTAGAGGTCTCTCCTAGTCTCCTCATCCAACTATCCACGCCCTCGGTTGGCTCTCGGTGGTGGTGGAGCCCTGGTTTCACGACCCCTAGGAGGGAAAGGATCTTGTGGTGGGATCAGTGCCCTGATCCTTGGGATTGTGTCCTGCAAATCCTGGGTGCATGTCACGGCCTCCAGTAGTGTGACTGGTCTATGAGATCTCATCAACCCACATAAAGGCTCAAGAAACCCCTCAACAAAAGTGTAAACCCTCCTAGCCTCTAACAAGTATGGCACCATAATGGATACCCTTGAAAACTCTAAAATGTACTTCTCAGGGCTATTGATCTACTTGAGTTGTGTGAGCTCTCTAAAGTGGGCCTCTAGGTCCTTCCGATCAAAGCGCTCTATCACCATCTGTGTGAATTCCTCATAAGAAGCTACACTTGCATGCCCAAGAGTAGTCAACCCATGGAACCACCAATCATGGGCTTCACCCTCCAAGTGTAAAGTAGCCATCTTTGATGGCCTCTACCTCCATCATTCTGCTGAGCTAGAAATATGTGTCCAAATTCTCCACCCAATCCCTAAATGTGCACTTAGAAGACCCGTCAAATGTGGGAAGGTACATCCTGTCAACTATGCGTTGTAGCTCCATGCTCTACATGTTGGAACCCTCTGTTCCTCTACGCTTTTCATTCTTCTTGAGATGGCAGTAATCCCTAAAAGAGATGGAAGCTCGAAATTCATCCCCCATAGACTTCCATTCCCGAAAATAATCTCTCATGGGAATCTCATCTTGCCTACCCTACTCACTAGGTGTTGAGGGAAAAGACATGGGCAGAGTAGTGCTGGTTGGTACACTAAAAGCTTATGGGTGAGTGACCGGTGAATGGATTTCATATTGGTGGGAGGCCCCTGAAGTCTCCCTAAATAGGAATTCCCGATGTAAGCTCTTGTCACAATTCTGTTGCTTGAGTTCATCCAACATCTCCTTCTGCCCTTTGGAAAAATCATTTAGGTATTTTAAGAGGCTATCAAATGTTGCCTCCTCTTTACTCCTTGGTTCCCCCATATTTACTTCCTCCACTGCCTACTCTGGTGTCTCGATATCCAGTGTAATATCTAACTCTCTTTCCCTGCTCTAGTACCTTTGCCTCTAGTATGTAATGTTCTACCTATCCTCCAAGTTCATAGGAAAAATCCCCATGGTCGAGCCAAGCTCTAGGCTCTGATACCACTATAGTATTTCTAATTAAGAAATACAGTGATAAACAAAGAAAAAATAAACATGCATACATGTCTAAAATTCAAATACATAAGTGAACACCTAGAAAATATCCAAAAATGTCATCCAACTGAGCCATTTTATTATGTGAAGCAGCAATATAATAAGGGTATGTTAGGAGTGTAGTTGGGTTTGCCAAAAAGGTAAGCTAGGAAAGCCCCAGCTAGAAAAATGCAATGCTCAGATGTGGAAATGAAATGCTTTGGCTATGCCCTGCGCTATCCTAGAAATTGCTCTATCTACTAGAAAGAACCTATTGAATGACCCTCCTCTAGTGCTTAGAAAATTATGGGAAATTAATCCCAGGCTCCTCTCCAATAACCCACCAAAACCCAGAAAGGGTTTGGCCTACTTCTGACCCCCGAAATTGACCCCAATTTCAACGTCCTCCTCAACTGGATGGGAATTTTGGCCCACCTATTGAATCATTGCTTCATCCCTCTAAAATGTTTCAAAATGCTAACGATTGACCCCTCCATAAATCTCTCCAAATCCCTAGCTCAAACTTGCCCCAATGGTCTCCCTAGTTCCCATGTGTGCCCAGAAAATCCTCCTGCGCAAGCCCACACAATCACTTAGATAGTTTCTTTGCTACAGTAAAACTCCTCCCAGATTTGGCTAATCTCTCCCTCAAAAACTCTAGCAAATGGTGATGCAAAACTTGCCCGTAAATCTCAACAATACTTCTACTCTATGTTTGCCCCTCCAAGCAAATCGTACTCCTCTACTACGCCCTGGAAGTTGTAATGAAACCCCCACGAATTGCCTAAAGTTACTATTGAAGTAGCTTACAAGGAAATCAAATTCCCTCCTTGGGCTAGCACTCGAAGTCCACTGAAGTGACAGGTGAGAAACTCACTTGAGAATCTCAGGTGCATACTCGGCTAAACATCTCAATTGTGCTATGTGCAAGTAAATTTCAAATTGTCAAAAGCCCTTATAGATGCCATCCTCCTCCTATTTATATTTTTCTCCTTGTCTCCTCATGTGGGTCCCTCCATCTAACATTTCGACCTCCTCACCTTAGCAATTTGAACTTCTCTTCAAGGGGGGTGTGTATTTCATGACGGGGTGCCCCCACATTCCACTAACCAAGTGATATTGACCTCCCTTCTCCTAAGTATTGTTATCACCCCAAGAAACTCTCCTAGGTTGTATCTCAGAGATGCTCGGGAACATTACAAACTCAACATAAATGTTGGAAATAGGTGGATGAATGGAAGGAATGATGCATATTCAAGCCAGATAACCACTTCTACTATGCTTAACCCCAGACATGGATGAACACCCCCAGACTACAAGGATTTAGACCACAAATTACTCACAGTTTGAGGATTAAGTGAACATGGAGAAAATTGACCACACCAGCAGATGCACAAGACCATGTGATGGCCGGCTGCAACCAGTAAAGAGGTCTGCAAATCTATTTCTTAATGCACAGACAGGATGACAACTCTCTGGCACTAAGTAAACAGAAACCTGCATAGCACATTCAATGATACATACTAGATTCTAACACAGAGGTGGGATGACAGCCCCTCTAATGCTAAACATCAAGAGCACATGAAAAATACATAACAGGCACAGCCTAGAACAGAGTAGAAATGGAAAGTGAGCAATTAACAACAAAAGAAGCTTGTATTAGCTGAAAATGAAGACCAGACGCTGCAGGTATCACAATAGTTACAGTCTCCATAAGTTGAACTTTACATCAAAACAACAACCATCAACCCTCATTACATCTATGTTCTAGGTATATATAGAGTTTGTTTACAAAATGTTCTATTATCCTATACGAGGAGGGGTCATAATGGACCACCAACCACATTAAATATCTAATATGGGTCTCTGCTGCAAACTGTGTGCTTTAATGAAAAAAATTGGCCTTTTTAGATACTCTGTTGTCCTTCTCGAGTAGGCGGAGTGTTGTATGGAAGAAGTTCCACAACTAGTAAATGCTGAAATCTGCTCGAGGCTATCCTTTTTCTTCTCAGCCATCCTTCCTATTAAATGCATTCGTTGAGGAGTAACTGCTCGGGTACAGGAAGTTGGTCGGAATTGTCCTCCGGGAGCACAAAATAGTCAAAAGAGTGTGGACTTCATGGCGTGTAGACATAGTGAATGGAGGAACAAGGCAGACCGTTAGATTACACAGATCAACGGTGGAGACAGCGCGACAGGGGCTATCGGGAAGGTGAGGCAGAAGACAATCACATGCAGTTAGATGAAGCAGATGAACGGCGGCGATTGATTTGCAGTGGCTATCAGGAGACATGAGATTAGGATAGATGAGGGTCGTTGGATCTCATATGGCCTGATCCAACGGTGATCGGGGGCGAAAGCTACGCGATGATAACGAGCGGGGGAATGGGCGAATGGCAGTAAGCGGTATTATCGCACCGCCTTTGGAGCTGCGGTGGTATTCGTACATGGGCTTGTGATCACGTTTATAGCATGACACGTGGCAGATGGGACCAAGGGGAAATTGATTTCCCCGCGAGTTAAAGTGAGGGCATGTTTCGGCGGTGGGAGATGTGAATGTCGTCAAATCGTGTGACAAAAAATCGGACGACGAAGGTTAAATGCACATGTTTGGTGGGACTAATGTGACAGGGACAGCCACGGGCCAGGGACTTTGTAAAAGCGCACGGTTACGAGGAAATAGTCATATGGAAATTTTAACTCTATGCTCAGGGCTAAGAGCAAAAGCTCTTATATGCGATTTTAAACAAAGAACCCCCGGGAATAAGGAGAAATGAGGATGGACAAGGTGGAGGGTAGTGGGAACACTGGCATGGGCTTCTTTTGAGCTAAAACAGAGGACCAATCTTACTCCGACTTCTTTGAATTATCAGCAATCTGTAGCAGAGCTAACACTGGCTCCTTCTAGGGATGGGATCCTCCCTGTGAGGTCTCAAGAACTTGCAGATCAATGCCTTCCTGATGAAAACAAATTAGCAAAATTTCCTATTGTTCCATTGGGCATGGAGTCTGATTGAACCTACATTAAGACTGATAAAATAAAATATTTACAATTTTAAGGCCAAAAGACCTTAAACAACATAATTTTTCAGAAAACGCCCATTTACTGGGCCATCAAAAACTGCCTTTCCTCCCATACTTTTCAGTATGAAGGTGTTGTTCCCTTGAATTTGAGAAATGATAAAAGGCCCGGTCCAGAAAGCATCAAACTTCCCATGGTTGCCTTTCTTTTCCTTTAGTGCATCCCACCTCAGAACCAAATCTCCAACCTGAAAATTATCTGCTTTTGTCTTCCTGTCAAAAGCATCCTTGATCTTTTTCTGATGTGCTGCAGCCTTTTCAACCAGTTGTTCCCTGATTTGGTGTACCTCTGCTAAATCAGTGATCCTTTTTGCCATGTCTTCTTCCACATTTTGCTCTTCTTGAAGGAATTTTGCCACAGGGAGAGTTAACTAAATTGGGAATACAGCTTTAGTGTCATATACTAGCCAGAATGGAGAATTCCCTGTGGATTTCTTAATGGTTACTCTATCAGCCCACAATGCATACTCAAGCTTAGAATCCCAATTCTTTTTGTTGTCCTCTAACAGCTTCTTAATTATCCTTATCGGGCTTTTCTTAGAGGATTCTGCTAGACCATTACCTTGAAGATAATATGAGGTGGAATGAACCAGTTTAATACCCATTGAATCACACATTTCCACCAATTCTTTTGCCCTGAAGGCTGTTGCATTGTCTGTGACTAATTTATGTGGACAACCAAATCTGGTGAAGATATTTTCAATTAAAAATTTCATGACCACATTATGATCAGCCTTTTTGGTAGGGATTGCTTCAATCCACTTAGTAAAATAATCAGTGGCTACTAATATCCATCTGTGTTGGCCACTGGAATATGGATTTATTTCTCCAATGAAGTCTAAGACCCACTGCTGAAAAGGTCCTTTTGCATGTATTGGTTTTAAGGGCAGGGACTTCAACTGTTGTTTTCCTTCAAATCTTTGGCACCTGTCACAAGATTTAACAAATGAAAATACATCAGAAAATAAAGTGGGCCAATAGTACCCAGCCCTGAGAATTTTATGGGCAGTAGTTTTCCAATAATGGTGCCCTCCACACATGCTGGAATGAAACTGCTGCATAACTTCCATTAACTGTTCTTTGTCCAGACACCTCAAAAGCACTCCAGATGGATCCCTCCAGTAGAGCAGATTTTTGTGGATACAATATTTTGTTGTGCTAAGTTTAACAGTTCTGACTTGACTTTGAGTAAGGTCTGGAGGGATTTCTAGCTTTAGTAAGAAATTAATTATTGCAAAATACCAATCACAAGAAGCTAGATTTTCGGCCACTGACTGTTTTCTCTCTGGTTCAACTGCTTCCTCTTCTTTTGCCTGACCATTTCCTGCAATTGTGCACAGGAAATCTACATCCAATTATCTGCAATTTTCTTCAGCCAATAACTTGGCAAGACCCTGACCTCTAACCAGCTTGGTAGGCTTCAGTTCTATATTAAATTCTATTAACTTTGCAATCCATTTAGCCCTTCTTCCATCAGAATTAGGTTTTGTTAAGACATCTTTTATTGCAGTAGAAGGTACATATGCAATTATCTTGGAATGCAGAATGTAAACTTTAAAAGCTTTCAAGGATTTGATAAGAGCATATGCTTATTTTTCAATAATGTCATACCTCAGTTCAGCATCCCTTAAGTTTTTGCTGAAAAATGCCACCGGATGCTCTGAGCCTTCTTCATCTGCTTGCAATAAAACTGTTGCAATGGTGTCTTCAGAGGCAAATGAAAATATATGGAACTCCTTGCTATAATCTGGACTTATTAAAGTGGGAGCCTCCATAATAGCTTTTTTAATAGACTCAAATGATTTTCTTGCTGCATCATTCCATCTGACCTCTGACCCTTTCTTCAACATGGAGGTAATATGCTTCACCAATTCTGCAAAATTTGGTATAAACCTCCTCACAAAATTAATCTTGCCCAGAAAGGACTGAATATCCTTCTTTGATCTCGGGACAAACAAGGTCTGTATTGCTTTTACTCTTTCTGGGTCAATTCGGACACCTGTAGCAGAAACAACATGTCCCAACAACTTGCCTTCTTGTAAAGCAAATTGTGAATTTTTTGGATTGACTAAAATCCCAAACCTCCTACACTTTAGGAACACTTTCCTCAAATGTTGCAAATGATCTTGATGGTTGCTAGAGTATATTGTTATATCATCAAGGTAGATGAGGACAAATTTATCCTTCTCTCCCACAAATGTTATGTCCATAGCTCTCTGAAAGATGGCTCCGACATTCATCAACCCAAAAGGCAACTTGGCATATATAAAAGTGCCCCTAGGAGTGGTGAATGCAGTCTTCTCTTGATCATCTAGGTGCACAGAATTCTGGTTAAACCTTGAAAATCCATCCAAGAAAGACATTGCTTTGGCTCCTGAGACTTTTTGCAGCAAATGTTCCATCTTGGGAAGAGGGTAGTTGTCTTTCTTAGAGCATTTGTTCAAGTTTCTGAAATCAACATAAAGTCTGATTTCTCCATTTTTCTTCCTCACCACTACTAGGTTGGCTACCCACTTGGAACATCTGAGAGGGACTATGATTTTGGCAGCCGGAAACTTTTTAATTTCTTTTTCAATCATAGGGAGGAGCATAGGATTTATTGGTCTCAGCTTCTGCTTAAAAGGTATGGTGTCTTTCTCTAGAGGGATTTTATGTTGAATAATCTTTTTATCATAGGTTTTCATGTCACTATATTCCCAGGCAAAGACATCAGCAAATTACTTCATTAAATTGCAATATTCAGAACCTTGGTCAGCAAACAGATGAGAAGAAATATTTATGTATACAAGCCGACCTGGACTCCCTATGTCATGCTTACAGACTGTAGATTGGTCTTATTTCTGGGCAGCCTTGTAAGGCACATCATTCTGGTCAAATAGTCTTTCCAAAGGAATTAAACCCTTAGGAATATGATTGCTAGGAAGCTGGACAATGCTATCTTTACCAATTTTGTTTCTAAGTTGGGACTTGGGACTTTCTTCCAAGGCTTCATTTTCTTGGTCAATTTGCATTTCAGAGAATTCATCAATGACTTGGAGGAACCTATTTATTTCATCATCATCATCAAAAACTTTCCAATGCTGGACATTATCAGGCAAGGATGGCCTATACTTCATTTGGACTTCATAAACTAGTCTGGGAGGCATGGGAGGGATAAACAGGCTAGCAGACACAACAAGGGAATCAACAAGATGATTTTGGGCTCTAGGGATATATGAAATACAGAAATAATCAAAGGAATCTTTGAGTCTCCATACCTCATCTCTGTATGCTTTCAGCCTTGGGTGCTTTGCTTGAAATGTTTTATTTACTTGCTGAATGATCAAATCAGCATCCCCAAACACCTTTATGTTCCTGATTCCTCTGTCTTTAGCTGCATTAAGGCCCAATAGTAGAGCCTCATACTCTGCTATATTGTTTGTGACTTGAAAAGCCAGCTTGAAAGATAGATGTGTGCTTTCTTGCTCTGGAGATACCAGCACCACCCCTGCTCTTGCATTCTCCGTGGAACATGCTCCATCAAAGAACATCTCCCAAACTTGACTTCCTTGCTCTTCCTCGACCTGAACAAATAGTTTCCTGATCTGCATTGAGGCCTTCTGAGATTCTTCTATTTGGAGGATACATGCTCCAAAATCAATGTCCACAGCATATATGGGATGATTAGTAGGATTCTTCTCATCACTGATGATGTATGCCAACTGTGATTCTCTATACAATCTCCTACTTTCTCCTCTAAAAACTGGGACAGTAGCATAAGATAGATCATTCTGTAATGTCCCGCCTAATCTCTTAATCCATCCCCTAGACAAAAGCATGCCAAACTTAGGAGGGACATCTGCTACCACAATATCCATCATCATACTCTTCATGGGCAATTGAGTTAAGGTAATGGCTAGGTCTTTGATTAATCCTAGGTATTTCACTTTTCTTGAATCAAATGAGAATAAATCATGATATGGTCTGGTGATGTTAAGGCCTAACTCTTCCATGACAGCTTTAAGCATCAAATTGTGGTTGGCCCCTGTATCTAGCAGGCAGTTGTGGAGGATTTTGTCATGAATGGTCAAGGAGACATAAAATGATGGATAATTATTATCAGCAGGTTCAATCATGGGGCTAAGCACAACTGCAGGCTTGTCATCTTGCAAATTGACAGAGTCAGTGGAGGTTTGTGTGGTTTCTAGCTCAAGAGCTTCAAGGATAGGCTTTCTAAACATTTCACTCTTTACCAACTCTACCAAAGGCACAGATATTTTCAACTTTTGAACTTCTAGCTCAAAGCTAAAAGAGGAAGGTAACTTATCAGAACCTCTTACCTCTTGAACTGGAGCTTTGAGGATGACTGGGTCAGCTGCTGGTCTTCTCTGTCTGATATTCTGTGACTCTATTTGGATAGTAGCTCTTTGGGCAGGATTCTCCTTGACATTTTTTGCATTTGACCTCAGATTATATCTTCGTTGCTCCTAATTTTGTAGAACTGCCTCTCTGTCCCACTCCTGACTGTCTTGCTCCTGCAGCAACGATTCTTGATATGCAACCAATGTCAAAAAGGAAGCACTACCTTTATCTTCCATACAATGGATTTCATCCTCATCTTCAAATTGTTCCTCCTCCATGACTACATTCTAGAAAGGAGCTTTAACCTTTTGTTCTTCATTTGGTTCTTTTCCCCTCTGAATAATTTGCAATTGTTCATTTTCTCTTCTGAACGGATTTGGATTTCTTGGAGCAAATGTGTTCTTCTGCCTTGCCTTTTCTGAATTCTGCTCAACCTTCAGCTTAGATATTTCAGCAACCAATGACTCTATCATCTTAGTCATTTTGTCTAATTTGGGTTCTGAAGATGAAGCAGAGGAAGAAGAAGCCTCACCTCTCTGCCTCCTTCTATCAGCATGACTCTTTAGTTTTTCTGCAGCCATAATATTAGATTCCACCTCTAGTGCTACATCCTGCATGTTAGCTAGAGTGGAACATCTTCTTTCTCTCAACAATAGGCAGAAATCAGAGTCAAAAGCATTAGCATAAGTGAGTTTGGCAAAGGTGGGGGTAGGCTTTACCTCAGCTGGTATCTTGCTATACATATGTTTGAATCTTTTATTAAAATCAAGCAATGATTCCCCATCTTCCCTCTTTAGGTTACCAAACTCAGTATGGTAGTATAGCAAGTCTTTTTTATCTCCCCGGTGCTTCAAAAATGCATCATCTAAGTCTTCAATATCAGTAATAGATCTAGGGGCTAGTTATCTGAACCACTTTCTGGCCTCTCCATCAAGGCTCTGAACAAAAACTCTCATCCACACATCACTCTCACTTATATCTAAGTTATCAACATAACTGTAAAAAGCCTTAAGGTGTTCTTCAGCTATTACTCCCTCTGTGCCAGTGAAATTAGGCATATATTTTCGATATTCTCCTGCAGGCATGGCATTCAAAGGAGCAGGCAAGACCAGGGGTCCATAACTGGCAGCTACAATTATTTCTATCTTCGTAGGTTCTTACTGGCTTGCCATGACTGGGGTATGTGGAAGGACACTGGCAGATTGAGCAGTATGAAACAATGAAATGGATGACAGAGACAAAGGGATGTTATGGACTGTATGGGAAACTTTCTTTGGACTGAGATTCAAAGGGGAACTAACTGAACAAGGAACTGTATTGATCTTTGAAGGAAATTCCTTATTAACAGTGTTGGGCTCTAAATCTTCAAACTGTATATTCTTAGTTATAACCTTATCTTTCAGAGATGCATAAGATTTCTTAGGCTTACCTGATCCTGATGCTCCTTTCTATGATGCTTTCTTTGGTTTCACAATCTTCTCAAGGTTAGGCACTGGTTCAGCTAGTGATTTCTGAGGATTTCTTTGAGTATGTCTCACAAACTGATCTAGAACTGCAATGTGGAGTCACCAAAGGTTGGTCTTCCTCCAATGGAGTTGCCAGATAGATGATTACAACTAGAATATGTGTCCAAACCTTGTCTATCATCAAAGCTTGGAACTGTGTCATTCTCCCAGGGAAGCTGAGCTTCAATGTCCTCTCCCCGACAACGGCGCCAATTAATGTTATCACTCCAAGAAACTCTACTAGGTTGTATCTCAAATATGCTAGGGAACATTACAAACTCAACATAAATGTTGGAAATAGGTGGATGAATGGAAGGAATGATGCATATTCAAGCCAGATAACCACTTCTACTATGCTTAACCCACACATGGGTGAACACCCCCAGACTACAAGGCTTTAGACCACCAATTACTCACAATTTGAGGATTAAGTGAACATGGAGAAAACTGACCACACCAGCAGATGCACAAGACCATGTGATGGCTAGCTGCAACCAGTAAAGAGGTCTGCAAATCTATTTCTTAATGCATAGACAGGATGACAGCTCTCTGGCACTAAGTAAACAGAAACCTGCATAGCACATTCAATGATACATACTAGATTCTAACACAGAGGTGGGATGATAGCCCTTCTAATGCTAAACATCAAGAGCACATGAAAAATACATAACAGGCACAGCCTAGATTATAGTAGAAATGGAAAGTGAGCAATTAACAGCAAAAGAAGCTTGTATTAGCTAAAAATGAAGACCAGATGCTGCAGGTATCACAGTAGTTACAGTCTCCAGAAGTTGAACTTTACATCAAAACAACAACCATCAACCCTCATTACATCTATGTTCTGGGTATATATAGAGTTTGTTTACAAAATGTTCTGCTATCCTATACGAGGAGGGGTCATAATGGACCACCAACCACATTAACTATCTAATATGGATCTCTGCTGCAAACTGTGTGCTTTAATGAACAAAATTTTCCTTTTTATATACTCTGCTATCCTTCTCGAGCAGGCAGAGTGCCATATGGAAGAAGTTCCACAACTGGTAAATGTTGAAATCTGCCCGAGGCTATCCTTTTTCTTCTCGGCCATCCTTCCTGTTAAATGCATTAGTTGAGGAGTAACTGCTCGGGTACTGGAAGTTGGTCGCTGTTGTCCTCCGGGAGCACAAAACAGTCAAAAGAGTGTGGACTTCATGGCGGGTGGACAGAGTGAATGGAGGAACAAGGCGGACCGTCAGATTACACAGATCAACGGCGGAGACAGCGCGATAGGGGCTATCAGGAAGGTGAGGCGGAAGACGATCACAGGCCGTTGGATGAAGCAGATGAACGGCGGCGATTGATTTGCAGTGGCTATCAGGAGACGTGAGATCGGGATAGACGAGGGCCGTTGGATCTCATATGGCCTGATCCAACGGTGATCGGGGGCGAAAGCTACGCGGATGATAACGAGCGGGGGAACGGGCGAATGGCGGTAAGCGGTATTATCGCACCACCTTTGGAGCTACGGCGGTATTCGTACATGGGCTCGCGATCACGTTTATAGCATGACACGTGGCGGATGGGACCGGTGGGAAACCGCTTTCCCCGCGAGTTAAAGCGAGGGCATGTTTCGGCGGCGAGAGGTGCGAATGTCGTCGGATCGTGCGGCAAACGATCGGATGGCGGAGGTTAAACGCACATGTTTGGTGGGACTGATGTGACAGGGACAACCGCGGGCCAGGGACTTTGTAAAAGTGAACGGTTACGAGGAAATAGCCATATGGAAATTTTAACTCTACGCTCGGGGCTAAGAGCAAAAGCTCTTATATGCGATTTTAAACAAAGAACCCCCACGAATAAGGAGAAATGAGGATGAACAAGGTGGAGGGTAGCAGGAACACTGGCATAGGCTTGTTTTAAGCTAAAACAGAGGACCAAGCTTACTCCGCCTTCTTTTAATTATCAGCAATCTGTAGCAGAGCTAACAAGTATTATCTCCAAAAATACATGGGTCCCCCACAATAGCCAAAAATGGAAAATTGTGAATCTTCTTTATCAAAAATTATTTTAGGAAGGGACATGACAGGAAACAATAGATGCAGGGCTAATAGATATAAATCATTGTGTTTTCATTCACTATGATGTGGTTCATGAATGGTAGGTTATATGATAGAGATCCCTAAAAATTATTCATAAAAGAACAATTAGTTAAAACAAGTGGTTTAAAAAAAAACATCCTCAAATTTTATGACAACGATGGAACATATGTCTAGGATTTTAAGGAGAAGGATCACTAGGCATACGATTAAAATCTAAGGAGGTCAATTGGACAATCAATTAGAATCAGTTACAGATTTTATGCAGTAGCATCAACATAATTCCACATTTTCAGTGATTGAAGATCATCAATCAAAACTCAACTTTGTCTTCAAGGCATAAATTGTGTAATTCATTACAAATTCAAATGCATGAATAAGATCATATAGTGCTTATAGTTTTCAAAGGTGATTCATGATGAGATGGAAATCAAAGGATATATGTGGCAAAGCATTTTAACACTAGAATCAACAATTGATGAAACAGTTCTTGATTCTTTGCACATAACTAGAGATTGTTTTCATTTTCAGTATGTCGATAAAATTTGATCCTTAAAAGCTTGTAATAGATTAAGGATCATATTTTCTATATATTATTTTAATATGGGTTTATTATTGGACCAAATATATTGATATTTTTGTAATACCTCAACATTCCAAAGTTAATCAAGGAGTATTGGTTTCAGTTTATAACTATATTGTTTTATATGTAAGTGATTTCTTATGTTATATAGTCTTTTCCTCGTACAATTAAGATTGTGTGGATCATTGGGAGAGGCTTGGCTAAGCATTAGCCACCGTTAAATCCCTTGGAAAAGTTATCTCCAATACCGAGTTAACTAAATAAACGATTTGTTTGTATTAATTTCTCTACATTAATATGTTGTTTCCTTCTCAACAATTCCTATCTATACTAATTTTTAAGTTGTTGAAGAATCTTCTACATGCGTTCTTTCTTGTTGGATCATATCAATATTTAAAATGAGTATGTGTATTGTCTAATATCATCTTAATTCTTCTATAAACGTCTTTCAAAATTGTTATACTTTTATTGTTAGATCTCAGCACTTTGGTTATACTTTAGAAAGGAAGATTTTATTTACATTAAGTCAAGGATTTTATTCCTGAAGCAACCATTTTTAAAAATAGATCATTCACCTAGATAATTTGACGTAGTTTTTTAGCCAATAATTGTCAACAAAGGACAACATCAAATTGTTGATAATGTACACATATGAATTGGATGGTGTTTTGACTTTTGGTGGTTGTTAACAGTGACTTTTTGCTAAAGTAGAACTTACCAACATTTCATAATGCATAATTTCTCCGTTTGTCTCATTTTAGTATGATTGGAAATAACTTCCTTTAAAAGTGTGTCATCTCCCATGGTCATGGTGTACTACTGGCTAACTTACGAAGGTAGTGTTTCATATCAACTTCATACATAAGACTTTCCTCCCTATTCCTTTTACCTCCATTCCATCCATAAAAAATTGAGTTATCCCCCTTCATGCTTAGCTCTTCAAGGTCATCATTCAAAAGGTTTATATGAGAATAAAATCTTGAAAGATAAAAAACATATTAAAATAAAAAAGAAATGCTCATGATTATCTATAAAATATTTAAAGAGTGGAGAGGAAAAGATTGAAATGAATGAAAGTGAAATAACATAAATCCACCACATATAAGGCTAACCCCCTAATCCCTAGCTTATCTAAAAAATATCTAAATAAAAGGAGTGTGTTCAATGAATAGAACACTAAATGAAATAAAAATAAAGAGGCAATAAAACTGAAACCAAGGAATAGAAATTAAATGACAACCCCCCTCTCAAACATATATACAAAAATGAATAAAAATCCTCACTTGTTGAAATATGGACTAGGAAAATAATGGAAGACCAACACCTTTATGACTTCAGGGTCATGTCATGAAGGATCCCCTTTTCATTCCCTACCATAAATCATCACTTGGCATGCCTTAGTTTAGTCCTCTAAGAAACATACTTTTTCCTAAAAGTTGATGTCATGTAGGGTTTATGATTATCTTTCATAAGTAAACTTATGAAAACCAATAAATTAATTTTTACTTATATATGTTAAGAGAAACTATTAAGGTTTGCATCACCTAACTACCAATGAAGGGGTTATAATCACCATTCCAATTGAAGATGTCAAAGTTCATTTCAAAAAAGACAACTGCATTAACCATCAACCATCCACTTATTAAAATTTACATCACCTAACCACTCATGAATAGGTTATAATCACCATTTCAATTGAAGATATCAAAAATTCATTTTAAATAAGACTACAACATCAACCATCAATTTGGACACATCAACTCCAGCATTGAAGAAAACTTCAAACATTGGTCCCAACATCCACTTTGTACACAGTCGCTAAAAACATTAATTTGAGGGGCACACCTTGTGGCTAGTTGATTTATAATGTACCTACTTTTAAGGGCATTTCCAAAATAATTCTTTATAAAATAGTTTTTATTAGAGAATTCAAATGATAAATTATTCATTTTTGTAAACTTCCATTGGTTTGAGAGCCCATGGTATGAAGGTCCATGGTTTTTTTAGTAGCATATTGTATTGAATTGTGGTTCTGAGGCTCTTTTCTCTCATAAAAGAGGATTCCCTAACTGAATTGTATTCATTTTTGTAATGCACCCACTTTTAAAGGCATTTCTGAAACACTTCATTATAAAGTAATTTCTGTTAGAGAATTCGAAAGATGAATTATTCATTTTTGTAAATAGCTAGTAGTTTGAAAGGCCATGGTTTTTTAATAGCACATTGGATTGAATGGTGGTTTTGAGGTTCCCCTTCTCTCATAAAAGAGATTATTCTAACCCATTTTTAGTCATTGAAAAATTAAGAAAAGCTAGTATACTATTCATTCTTGGTATTTTTCTTTCCTCTATTCAAATCCTTCATAGTTTTTAAGAGAGATTGAATAATTAATGGTGTCTTCAAGTAGTATTATATGTTTGGAAAATTGCATATATGCCCAAAAGGTGAGATCTCTTTTTTCCTATCTTTTGACATTTCTAAACTTTCTTTAAGTAAAAACATAATTATATTTGAAAGGAATGTCATTTTATAATTTGTCTCATTACTATTTGATTATCTAAAGAAACCTTTGCTTAGATTAAGTTATTTATTCCTATGAGATAAGTGAGATGAGACTTCTACAAAGGAGATTCCATAAGGGAAAAAGGACTTGGTGCCCACTGAAAAAAGGAATTAGTCTATCTTGTTTCCAACCACCCAAAATAAATTTAAAATAATACAAATTGTTTTCTTTTAAATCATTTCCTTGTCCCTTTATTTGTTTTTATGATTTAAACTTCAACACATCTAATCATAATTATATGATGGATCCATGTTGTTCCATTGTTACATTCATTTATGATTTAGATATATTCTACTTGCCACCCTAATTTTATATAAGTATTTTAGTAATTGGTATTTTTAAGGAGTTAATTTTTCATTTCTTTCTCAACTAAGATTAATTGTTAAATAGAGATGTACATGCCCTTAGGTGCTTTCTTTTTTCTTTTTCTTTTCTTTTGAACTAGGTTGACCCTAGGCTAGCAGGAGCCAGTCCGAATGTTAAATGAAAGAATGATACAATTTGCCCAACACTGATATAATATCACCAGAATTATATAAAGCTAAATAAAGCTTAGACACTTTAAAGTTACATATACTTTCATGTTTCATTATATTTTAATATTATCCTTCCAACTTCATCTTTTGCTAATATCATAGTTAGGGTTTTATATGATTCACTGCAAAATCTTCATCCAACCCTATTTTCATCATTAAAGCGCGCTTTATTATAGTTCCTGATGAGTTTAGGATGTTTGAAAATATATTCTGAATGAGTGATCTTACTCCTATTGGTTGACATGCCTACTGGGCCAACGTGGACGCTTATTTCTTGTTCATTGGGTAAATAACCTGCATTTTTTGGCAAGTCAATTCTGACGGCGAGGGTTTTACAGTTGAATTTTGATATATGAACCCATGTATGGATATGAATGTTATGTGGTATGAAAACTCTGATCCTTCACCAACCTAAGCTGTGAGCTTATTCTTTGAGCATTGTTTTCAATTCGGTCATCAATGAAATATGGAACTATGATGTCAAAATATATCTATTCATCATGAGTTCAGACTGGAGTATATCCGCCATCATCTTATTGTTGGTCACAATTTCTCTCATTACTCCGTAAATGAATACATGGTAAACAGGGACGTTGAATATGTTCACACTTCAAATGTCGCTTTGCAGGAGATAAGGCCGATGGGGTACCAAAGATCGTAACTGTTAGAAATTGTTGATGGGGTACCCACGCTTTTCAAATAGTTATCAGTGGCAACACATTTTTCATTGTTTTGAAATCAATGGTAACGCTTTTAAAAAAAAAAGAATGCTGAATTTATTTGAACTTATTTAAGAAAAAAATCGATAACAACAACGAAATGAAACAATTGACTTATTTCGAGATATTCCTAAAATTTACAATCAGAATAAAGATCACCCACGATATTGCCAGTCTGCAATCAGAATAAGGCTATGTATCCCAGCTGGGACATTCATTTGATATCTGTTGTAATTCGTATCGGCCTTAGTGGTTGTACTAATTATTTCATAACTACCAAAGTGCTATGAATGAACAGCGTCCTACTGTCTTAATAACATCAGTATTATTGTGCTCCATTGTGCTCCATTGCTTCATATTACAAGCAATTTCGGCATATGATCCTCCTCACAATTTTGGATGCCCTGTAATGGGTAATAGAATAATTATCTTTTATTTGTATTAATTTGAAAAGTCTTTTTTAATGTAATTCCAAGTATTTATTTGATAACTTAATGTATAATTTGGATTTCTTTCAAATTTATTTTTAATGGGTAATTTGATATGAGATTCACATTTATGCAAGTACTTTTTTATTATAGATATGAAGTTTCCTACTTAAATTTAGTTAAAATAAGTTATTTTTGTTTTAGCTTAGTTTGATTTTTTAAGGACTTTTTCTTTAGGTTTAGAATCTTCTCATGATACTTTAAAGAGCCCCTAAGGTGATTGCCAGTGGCTTGCTTAGTAATTACCCTTTGGCACTCGTAATTAGACTAGACTATTCCTTCAAGAGACTGACCTTAAAGTGAAAGGAAAAGCCACGGAGGTGATAGTGGGTGGCTTGCTTAGCAATTGCCCCCTTTGCACTTGTTGATAGGACCATACTTTTCCTTCATAGAGAATCTAAGCAATAACATGTGGCCTCCTTTCAATAGCTCTAATGGCTTTTCCATCAAGCAAATCTTTGAAAAGGGACCAATAGCTTTAGCATTGGGTGGATATTTGAAAAGGGACTTAATATTTCAAATGTGCCTAATGGCGTGCCATCAAGTGGATTTTCAAAAAGGGAACTAATATTTCCAATGAACTTGATGGCTTTGCCATTGAGCAAATATTTGAAAAGGGCCCAAATATTTTGAATAGGTTTGATGGCATTTCCATCAGGTGGATATTTCAAAAGGGGTAAGATTTTTTGAGTAGGACTAATGGCCCAATGTTGGATGATGTTATAAGGAGGATTGGTAGCCCAATGAAGGTTCATTTGAACTAGCTTGACAGGGATAAAAAGCGGCACTGTGTGTGGTCTACAAACCATGCAACAAGAATTTGTTTAAATGTAAGGAAATTAAGAAACTACTAAGGTTTAAGGATAATGTGAAAAGTTAAAAAAAAAATACCTGCCCTCTCTCAATAAGACTACCAAGGGGGATGGGTATAGGACATATGCCACTTCAAAACTACATGGATTATGGCCAATAGTTATTTTTAGTATGTGGACATGAGTGTTTCTCTGTCATGCAACTTTCTATGTTCGAAGGAAATGAGACTATCAAGAAATACACTAATTTGAAACCAATACGAATCACACTCAATATTAAAGGAACAAGGGAAATCAAGAGATACATAAGGGCTCTTGCTAAGAGTTATAATGTGTGTCCCAAAGTTCCTCCACAAGCCTTTTTGTCTTCATACTTCTAAAAGTGGCCATATTGAGAGGGACAAACCAATTTATGGACTGTAGTGGGGTACGACTCAATAATTTGTTCCATGCCCCTATCTGGTAGCTACCTTGTAGGGATCCCCCATAATACCACCTTACACTTTTGGAGTGAGAGGGAGAGACCACGATTATAATGTTGGAAATAATACTCAGGGGGGGTGAATCAGTATTATCAAGTCAAATATTTCCTTTTCCAATTCCAGATGATATACGCTACTTCTCTTAATAAAAATCGCGTATATACGCAACTATAGATAAAGAAACCCGCGTATACAAAGCAGACTTATAATTTGATTTATCTTTCAGATGTCAATTATTAATCTGTGATTCAGAAGCAAATAACCAGTAACCAGAAACAGTAAAGCAGAGCAGAAAGACAATCGCACACAAGAACACAAGATATAAGGTGGAAACCCAATGTGGGTGAAAACCACCTGCTGCAATTCGTCTCTATCTTTTCTTTAATTAGAAACTTCTTTTACAAATGTACTGGTGCAGTCCTTTTACCAGTACGCAGGCTACAACCTGCAGAGAGCTACAACTCTCTCTCGTTTTCCAGCTTCTCCTGGAAGGGAGATTGAACCCCCTTAGCTCTTGCACTAGCCAAGATACTAGTACGTAGGTGCTGGCCTACAGAAGGCTACAACCTTCTCTTTCTTTCAAGGACCATGTTTCATAAATTTTTAGACTCGATCCACAAATAACATCAATCAACCATCAAGAATTTCTGCATCAACCAATCACCTTTTCACCAAAAACTAAATCAACATAAACACCTCTCTGACGACTGTACCCAGATCACAGTAACAGTACCACACACCAAAACTGAACCCAGAACACTGCAGCAATAAACAGAAGCAGCAAAAACACAACTCAAAATGTATACGCTACTTTAATGGCCTGAAACATGCGTGCATACGCTTCTGCGTATGGAACAACCTGCGTATACGCTGTTTTACTTCACTGAACCTGCATATATACGCGCCTTAGCTGAACTGAACCTGCGTACAGATCTACAAACATAATTCACTCTTTCAAGTATTCAGGCACTGATTAACCCAGATTATGAGATTTATAGATCACGCATGTGCCAGATATAACAGATCAAAATCATGCAAAGATATTATCATTCAAGCCAAGAGATTATGACCCATCAATAGAACTTATCCCTCTTTTCGCTAAGGTTCCTCCTTCATTCAAATCCAGATCTGCTCCACAATGCTAATCACCAATATTTCAGATCTCGTACATTATCAGATATTCAATAATAATTCAGATGATCCTTGTCACATGATCTCCTTCCTCTTTTATAGTTTTAGGCCTTCCACAATACCATGGTCCAAAACCATAATAAACCAATACTAAGGGCCCAAAACCTGGGGTCAACACTTCTGACGAGATACCTTGGTCCAAAACCATAGGTTCAAATTCCAAGGACTAACAACCATGGACCAAAAATAAGTTTCCCACCATGTACGTGCTTTTTTGTGCATAAAAGTGCGTGTATACGCATACGCGACTTCTGAACGTATAACCCGCGTGTATACGCGTCTTCGGCAAGGTGAACCTGCGTATACAAGATTTCCTTCATTCTGAGTGCTTGAACTGAGGTCTGACACCAAAGTGAGTTGCCATCAAGGACAACACCTGTACCATAGGGCCACACCTGTGCCAAAATGCCAACAATCTCCCCCTTTGGACTTGATGGCAACCCCACGATCCTCAAAGTCATTCTCCCTGTTTGTCATCAAGGGCAAAGGGCTGTGCTCCCCCTGAACATGCTCCCCCTGACTGTAGGCAAGATCTGCAAAAAGATGTTCTTCAAGAAGAACCATATACATCATAAAAGACCTTCCTATCACCAAAAGACCCAATACATACAACCATCACCCAACCAAGTGGGGATCATCCACCCAACCAAGTGGGGATACATCAGAATTTTACATATGACAACCAATCACATCAATCATCCCAGGCATAGTGGGGAAACCAAAATAGGTCGTTACATGACCTTGATAAAATAATATACATGACATAGAGACGAAATATCAAGAATTATGCAAAAGACCAATAACTACTATCAGCAGCTTCTGACAATCACTGTATATATCAGCAACCATGTTCTCCTTCTGATCTCCTTTCTGTAGCTGATCCACCTGAACCAAAAACAGCTTGAGTACTAGAACCAAGAGCTTCTAAGGTAATGCCAACAATGCATTATTAGAAGATTATCTGCTCCCCCTGAACCCGTGCCTGATGGTCTCTGACAGACCCATATCAGACTCTCTTCAACCAGAGTCTGTCCTTGCTGATTTTCTCCAGATACGCGACTGCACCTGCATAAATCGGCGTATGTACGCGGATTCCCCTCATCCAACTCGCGTACACCAACTTTTCTTTGATACATACAAGCTTCAACAACAGGATGAAGCATCAACTACTCCCAGCTTCTGTCTGAGATATTCAAAAGTTTCCCTGGGCAGTGGTTTGGTGAGGATATCAGCAATTTGTTCCTTAGAAGGAACATACTCCAACTTGACTTTTTGCTCAAGCACTTGTTCCTGAAGAAAGTGATATTTGATAGGTATGTGCTTGGTCTTTGAATGCATGACAGGATTCTTTGAAATGCTTATTGTACTTGTATTATCACATAAGATAGAGACAGGTGGAGTACATGTGATTTGAAAATCCTGCAAGGTTTGCATCATCCAAAGAAGTTGAGTGCAACAAGATGTAGCAGCCACATATTCCGCTTCAACTGTAGATAAAGCAATCGAACTTTGTTTCTTGTTGAACCAAGATACTAATCTAGAACCCATAAAGAATGCACCACCACTTGTGCTCTTCCTATCATCCATGCTTCCGGCCCAATCTGCATCTGTGTAAGCATGAAGTGTGAGATCTGTATCTCTAGGGTACCATAAGCCATAGTTTTGAGTTCCTTGAAGGTACTTGAAGATTCTCTTGACTGCCTGAAGATGAGTTTCCTTTGGATTTTCCTTAAATATTCCAACTATTCCCACTGCATGCATGATGTCTGGTCGGGTACCTGTCAAATAAAGAAGACTTCCAATCATAGATCTATAGGTTGGTTGATGCACTGCTGCCGATTCATCATTTGCACTGAGGCTACATCCTGTAACCATGGGGGTACATACTGGTTGTGAATCTTCCATGCCATACTTCTTCAAAATCTGCTTGAGGTACTTGGTTTGAGACAAGAAGATACCACCTTCATTTTTTTGGATTTGCAATCCAAGAAAGTATGTCAGTTCTCCAAGCAAGGACATTTCGAATTCTTTCTGCATCACCAAGGCAAAGCTTTGACTCATAGCTTCTTCATTGCTTCCAAAGATAATATCATCTACATACACAACAAGTATTAGCAATTTGTTATTTTTCATTTTTATATAGAGATTGCTATTTGCTGATCCTTTTGAAAAACCTTGTTGATGAAGATATTTATCCAAACGATAGTACCAAGCCCTTCGAGCTTGTTTAAGCCCATAGAGAGCCTTTTTAAGTCTGCATACAAGATTTGGATCATTCCCAAGGATAAAGCCATCTGGTTGCTCTATGTACACTTCTTCTTCTAAGTCTCCATTCAGAAAGGCTGATTTTACGTCCATTTGAAATACTTTGAACTTCTGGAAGCTAGAGAGAGCAAGGAACATTCTGATGGCCTCAAGTCTAGCAACGGGAGCAAAAGTTTCTTCAAAGTCTATTCCTTCCTGTTGAGCATACCCTTTACAAACAAGTCTGGCCTTGTTTCTAATCACTTCCCCATTTTCATTCAACTTATTTTTGAAGATCCATTTTGTTCCTATGACATTTTTGTCTTTTGGTCTAGGAACCAACTCCCAAGTGTTATTCTTTTCGATCTGCTCAAGCTCTTCATCCATTGCCTTAACCCAACACTCATCTTTGCATGCTTCTTTTACATTTTGTGGTTCAGTGGAAGAGAGCAATGCCAAATAGCTTGAAGCTTCTGCTATTGTTCTTCTTGTTTGTATACCTGCTTCTTTCTGCCCCAAAATTTGAGATTCTGGATGATTCTTCTGAACGTACCTGGATGGAGTCTTTTCTTCTATCCTTATCTGTTCCTCTGGTGCCTCTTGGGGTTCTTCTTCATCATCTGTCTGATTTGGAGAGTAGTCTTCATCCTCATCGATATTTTCATGATTCACTTGCCTAGGGATGTATCCTTTTTCATCAACCACTACATCAATGTTGTCAACTATTCTTCCAAGTCTTTTATTGTAACACTTATATGCTTTGTTGTAGGGAGAATAACCAAGGAGAATGCCTTCATCTGCTCTAGGTTCAAATTTGCCAAGCTACTCATCAGTATTCTTAATATAGCATTTGCTCCCAAAAATTTTGAAATTCTTTACCGAAGGAGTCTCACCATACCAGAGCTCATGAGGATTTTGAGTGCTGTTCACTCGGACATTTGTTTTGTTGAGAATAACAACAGTAGCATATGCAGCTTCAGCCCAGAAGGTTGCGGGAGTTCCAGACTCATCAAGCATAGCACGAGCAATTTGTTGGACTGTTCTGTTCATCCTTTCTGCCACTCCATTTTGCTGAGGAGTCCTAGCTGTAGAGAATTCCCTTCTTATTCCATGTTCTTCACAGAAATCAAAAAAATCATTTGAGGTAAATTCCCCACCTCTGTCGGACCTGAGGCACTTAATTTTGTAATTTGATTCATTTGCAGCCAATGCTTTGAAGGATTTGAATTTTTCGAATGCTTCGTCTTTGTGCTTCATAAGTCCTAACCAAACAAACATGGAGAAGTCGTCAATGAATAGTATAAGGTATTCTTCTCCTCGAGGTGACCTTGTCCTAAATGGACCACATACATCTGTATGGACTAGCTCAAGAGGCCTACTAGCTGATCCTTCCTTCTCAGGAAAGTTAGTTTTGGTTTGCTTACCAAATTGACATGATTTGCATATGATGTTGTCTGGAATTTTGATATCTGGAAGACCACGAACTGCCTGGTATTTGCATGCTTTCCTTATTTGTGAAAGGCTTAGATGCCCCAACCTCCGGTGCCATAACCAGTGTTCATCATCCTTGCTTAAATAGCATTGTTGTTGTCCTTCTTCAAATATGTATATATTATTTGGAGTTCTTCTGCCTTTGATCACTATTTCTCCTGTATCAAGATCACGAACACTACATCCATTTGATCGAAATATTACCTCGGTTCCTTGATCGCACATCTGACTAACACTTAGTAGATTATGCTTCAAGCCATCAACATACAAAACATTTCCAGCTTTGACCTGCTCTTTCAACTGAGCTGTGCCTTTTCCTTTTATGGCTGCAGGGGTATCATTTCCAAAAGACACCTTCTTCCCCTTTTCTACTGTAGTATATGATTCAAGTTTTTCTTTATCCCCTGTCATATGCTTTGAACATCCGTTGTCGATATACCATATATTTTCCTGTCCTTCTGCATAGAAGGCTATCCCACATCTTTCTGGTTATGGTTCCTTCATTCTCCATGTTCTGGCACTTGAGGTATGTTCCTTCTGAGTTGTCTTCCAAAACCTGCTCCTGCATTCAGAATCTTCATGACCAAAGTTATTACAAATAGAACATTCAACTTCATTTTCAAGGGCTGAAAAGTTGTTATAAGTCCTTTTCGTGATTCCATTCATATTCCTTTGTTTTTGAGCTTCTCTAGTCATGATTGTCTTATAGGCAACACATTGAGCTGCTTTGTGACCAAAATTATGGCAAGAGAAACATTGGCCATTGAAGAAACTCCTGCGATTATCAAATCTATCATCCAATCGATTGTAGTTTCTACTGACATCCATTCTTGAGGCAAATTGGGAAGATTTTACCTGTGGCTGATTGTAGCTTCTGTTTGTCCTTAAGGTAGCTTGTCCCCGATTTTCTTGATAGTCTTTATTCGTTCTTGAGGTAAATTGTCCCTGATTTACCTGATGATTTCTATTAGGCCTTTGCTCGCTCTTCTTTGCTGCATCAAGATAACTTTTGGAGGTAGAAGCTTGAGATGTTTCTCCATTATATCCCAGACCTGTCTTGATTAGTGGAGAACGCTGCACATTGATAATCTCATCCAGAGTTTCAGATCCTTTAACAAATTTAAGATTAATAGCTTTTGTTTTCTCAATCTCCTTTCTAAGACAAACAATTTCACATTCCAATTTTTCAAGATGTTTTTCCCTTTCAGCCAGTTGATATTGTAGAGACTCAATAATTGCACTTTTCTCTTCTAAGCAGATTTTGAGATTAGTCATCTCTTCAGAAAAACCTTCTACATCTATAGCATCCATGTAGTCATCATCTTCAAAAGCCATTAAAAGTTTATATTTATTACCTCGTTCATCTTCGTCACTATTTGAAAGTCCATCACTATCTTCATGAGTGTAATAGCTTTTCTTATTTGCATTTTGTTTCTTGTTCCATCTAACAGGTTCCTTCCCTTTGTCAATCTTATCCTTGTGAGGACATTTGGCAGCATAGTGACCGACTCTTCCACAAGCAAAGCATTTGAAAGGTAACTTACCTCGGAACCGTCCAGTACCCCGTTGAAGATTTCTGACAAAATTTGATTCTTCTTCTTCTTCTGACACGCGTCCTGACTCATAGTACTCGCCTTTGCCTGAAGCCTTGAAGGCAGCTTCTCTCCTGTCTGATGGTCCTCCTTTCCTCATTTCATAAGCAGTTAGAATACTATGCAGCTGTGACATTTTAAGGCTTTGTAGATTCTCCTTTTCTTCTATTGCAGAAACTTTAGATTCAAACCTAGGGGACAAAGATCTTAGAACTTTTTCAACCACAACAGCCTCTTTTTTTTCTTCACCCAAATTTTTCATACAATTAACAATCTCATCTACACGAAGAAAGTAGTTAGCCACACTTTCATCATTATACATCTTGAGATTTTCATACTGAATCCTGAGGGTTTGAAGTTTTGCTCGTTTTACCTGATCATCTCCTTCATAGCTTAGGACAATCTTGTCCCATATTTCTTTTGCTAATTTTAACTGCATAACTTTCACGAATTCTGATTGAGATAGACATCCCAATAGAGTATTGACCGCCTTTACATTTGTTTCATATTTCTTCTTCTCAGCCGGATCTGTAGGAGTTGCTGCTGGAAAAGTATATCCTGTATCTATGATATCCCAGACTTCTGTACCCAACGATTGAAGATAGGCAGTAACTCTTACCTTCCAATATACGAAGTTTGTCCCATCAAAAACCGGTGGCCTGATTGATGCTTCCCTCTCGTAGTTGCTCATGATGAAGGATCTTCCTTCAAGCGATCAAGCTTCTTCAGAAGGACCTACTCTGATACCAATTGTTGGAAATAATACTGAGGGGGGGGGGGGGGGGTGAATCAGTATTATCAAGTCAAATATTTCCTTTTCCAATTCCAGATGATATACGCTACTTCTCTTAATAAAAACCGCGTATATACGCAACTATAGATAAAGAAACCCACGTATACAAAGCAGACTTATAATTTGATTTATCTTTCAGATGTCAGTTATTAATCTGTGATTTAGAAGCAAATAACCAGTAACCAGAAATAGTAAAGCAGAGCAGAAAGACAATCACACACAAGAACACAAGATATAAGGTGGAAACCCAATGTGGGTGAAAACCACCTGCTCCAATTCGTCTCTATCTTTTCTTTAATTAGAAACTTCTTTTACAAATGTATTGGTGCAGTCCTTTTACCAGTACGCAGGCTGCAACCTGCAGAGAGCTACAACTCTCTCTCATTTTCCAGCTTCTCCTGGAAGGGAGATACAACCCCCTTAGCTCTTGCACTAGCCAAGATACTAGTACGTAGGTGTTGGCCTACAGAAGGCTACAACCTTCTCTTTCTTTCAAGGACCATGTTTCATAAATTTTCAGACTCGATCCACAAATAACATCAATCAACCATCAAGAATTTCTGCATCAACCAATCACCTTTTCACCAAAAACTAAATCAACATAAACACCTCTCTGACGACCGTACCCAGATCACAGTAACAGTACCACACACCAAAACTGAACCCAGAACACTGCAGCAAAAACACAACTCAAAATGTATATGCTACTTTAATGGCCTGAAACCTGCATGCATACGCTTCTGCGTATGGAACAACCTGCGTATACGTTGTTTTACTTCACTGAACCTGCGTATATACGTGCCTTAGCTGAACTGAACCTGCGTACAGATCTACAAACATAATTCACTCTTTCAAGTATTCAGGCACTGATTAACCCAGATTATGAGATTTATAGATCACGCATGTGCCAGATATAACAGATCAAAATCATGCAAAGATATTATCATTCAAGCCAAGAGATTATGACCCATCAATAGAACTTATCCCTCTTTTCGCTAAGGTTCCTCCTTCATTCAGATCCAGATCTGCTCCACAATGCTAATCACCAATATTTCAGATCTCGTACATTATCAGATATTCAATAATAATTCAGATGATCCTTGTCACATGATCTCCTTCCTCTTTTATAGTTTTAGGCCTTCCACAATACCACGGTCCAAAACCATAATAAACCAATACCAAGGGCCCAAAACCTGGGGTCAACACTTCTGACGAGATACCTTGGTCCAAAACCATAGGTTCAAATTCCAAGGACTAACAACCATGGACCAAAAATAAGTTTCCCACCATGTACGCGCTTTTCTGTGCATAAAAGTGCGTGTATACACATACGCGACTTTTGAACGTATAACCCGCGTGTATACGCGTCTTCGGCAAGGTGAACCTGCGTATACAAGATTTCCTTCATTCTGAGCACCTGAACTGAGGTCTAACACCAAAGTGAGTTGCCATCAAGGACAACACCTGTACCATAGGGCCACACCTGTGCCAAAATGCCAACATATAATTTTTTGGACAAGGAGTTTCCACCATAGAGTTTAAGCAAGCTATCAATCCAAAGTGTCCCTTCTCAAAATGTCAAACTCGCCCTTCCCTAAAGTAGGAGAATATCAATATAAATAGCCAACTTACAACATTCAAATCAAAGTCTTTCCATTGATACATTGCAATGGGAGGCATCAATTCCACCAAATTTACCCACGACTTGCAACTTGACCCCCACCACTTTCACTAACATAGGAACATAACAAGCATGAACACAAGCACAGGCATCATTAAAGAGACCTGAGTTGAGAAATTTAGGGGTTTCATTAGGGTACGATAATTACATGATTTCTCTTAAACAGTCACATTTATTTGTGACATATAGTTCATTATCATTATTATTGTGTTCTTTTCATCATCCAATAAATGCTGATTGTAGAAGATTACAAAGAAACAAGAGAACACCAAAGGTAGGCTCCAAGCTAAGGAAAAACCCCTCCATAGGGGAAAACCCAAAGAACTTGTTCTTGTAGAATCATTTTCAAAAGAAACTTCCAAGACCATAGACCCAAAAACAAATTCACCAGGACCAGGCCAGCCACCAATAAGAAATTTGTTCTTCAAATTTATTTTGTTCTTCTTCACATCTGTAGAAACCTTAGTATCCATAGAAAAACTCGCACCTGGGAGCAATATCAAGATAGGTTTCAAATGTAGACGTCATACTCTTCTTTGTTGGTCTTTATCCCCCATCTCCAAGACTCTCGCACTTATCTCTAGCCATAAATCAATTTGGATATCCATATGCTAAGTGTGTGTTTAAAGAATGTCAAAGCCTCCTATTTATATAGGCTTCACAAGAGCTGGAAGGGCCTCTCTAGGCCGACATGAAGGGGGTTAGCTGACCTAGACTTGGGGACTATTTAGAGACTTCCAGACCAGTGTTGTAGGACATACCCCCTCGGATCAAAATCCGGATTCGCGGCCCGTACGGATCCTTGCGTGATCTGGCCCTGAAACCCCATTTTAGAAATCGGAACCACAGATCTGACCCAAAAAAATGATTCCTTGTCTGTGGGAACCATCCAGCCTGATCTATGGTTTCATACGTCCAAGTCGCGGCTTTGGGGCCAAATCACCCATGGATCCGCCGTAGTTCAAGGCAGACTCTGGGAAAATCTCGAGCAGTTCTAAGGGCCGTCGGACAGTTCTATGGGCCGAACCCACTAAATTATTATTTTTTTTCTTAGTTGCGGTTGGGGGTGGGTTTAGCTTGGGTTGGGGAAAAGAATGAGGGGAATAAAACTCCTTTTCTCCTCTTATTTGCTCACTCTTGTCTTTTTGGAGAGCTTGGAGAAGAGAGGAGAAAGAGAGAAGAAGAGAGCTTGGAGAAGAGAGACTTGAGGACAGCTTGGAGGAGTAAAGAAGGAGCAGCTAAGAGCAGTGAAGGAAGAAGAGCTTGGAGGAGTAAAGAAGGGCTTCCATCTACAAGAGCTAAAGAGGTAAGTGTAAACCCAAAACTCCCTCATTTTTCTGTCATTGTTTTTTGTATTTTTTCTCATCCCTCTCCTACTATTTTTCATTCTTTCTTCTTGCTCATTTAATTGCAGGTTGTCCACCACCTATATTTATATTCCAAGATGGTGTTCTTTTGGCTTTTATGTATCATTCCACTTTTGGTTTTCATGATGGCGGGGGAGAATAGGAATAGAAGGGAAGAAGAACAAGAGGATAGTGGTTCCCATATGAGTGACCCAATGTATAATGAGGAGGAAGGGTTTTAAAAGGAAAGGGATGAACCTTAAGTGAACATTGAAACACTAGAGGGGAAAGCTACATTAACACCCTTGTGGAATTATGTTACCAAACTTGAAGGGGGGAAATGTGGTGGAAGCTACAAGATTTTGTTCCATCATGGTTCTCATGGAAGAAAACCATATAGTGGTTCATATACCCATGTGAGGAGGCACCCCCGGGGTGTTGGATGGCAATGACAAAAAGGGTGTCGTGGGGATACAAATTTTCCCCAACATTTCAACTGAACAAAGAATAAAAGACATCCAAATAGAGGAGGTTGCACAACAAAAAAACAAGAAACAAAAAACTCAGTCTAAATTAAGTGCAATATCTAGATTTGGTAGCTCATCTCCTCATGGTACTTTTGCAACCTCTGGAAGTAGAAGAACGATAGCGGATTTCCTTAATGTTGCTAGGAGGGATGATGTGGATGCAAAGATAGTCTAATTTCTTTGTGTTTGTGGTGTACCATTGAATGTGTTTCACTCTCCCTATTGGCATTATATGGTTAAGGCCATCAATGAAGCCCCAAAAGGATACAAGAACCCCAACTATGAGAAATCTAGAAAAGTGTTATTAGAAAGAGAAAAATAAAAGGTTCAAAGAGATTTGACACGTTTTATAAATGAGTAGGTGGATTGTGGGGTATCCATTGTATCAGATGGATGGACAAATATTAGAAACCAAGATTTGATAAATGTTCTTGATGTTTATGTTAGTGGTCCAGTATTTATTACATGTCATGACTCCTCCATCAGCGCAACTTCCCAAAACATTGCAGATCTCCTATTACAATCAATCAAAGATGTTGGTCCTAATAATGTGGTTCAAGTGATCACTGATAATGTACCAAATTATAAGGCAGCAGGAAAAATTATTGAGCGTACTCATCTACACATCTTTTGGTATGGGTGTTTGGTGCAGACAATGAACCTTTTGAGGAAAGATATTGTGAAGCATAAATAATGTGGATGGATTAATGAGATTTACAAGAGAGGGAAGCAAATCATTAAATTTATCACAAGGCATACAAGGGTAACCTACTTTTATGGCACTTACTCCAAGTTGCAGTTGCTTAAACTTGCAAAAACAAGATTTGCAAGTTATTACCTCACCTTTAGGTGGCTAGTGAAGGTAAGACGAGATTTAACTAAAATGGTGACCTCTGAATCATGGGATACAATTAACATTGATAGAGATGGTTCTTATGTATCCAAGGAAACTATTCTTGACATGTTCTTTTGGTCATAAATTAAATATGTTTTGCAATTCACCAAACCAATCTATTACATGATCAAGTTTGCATATTCAGATTAGCCAATAGTTGGGGAGGTGTATGAGAAAATGGATAGCATGTTGGGGCAGATTAAAGACATTGTTGATCCTAGAGATATCACCTTGTACAATTATATTCATGAAGAGGTGGAAAAACGATGGGATATGTTAAACATTCCATTGCATGCCTTAGCATATTTTCTGACACACAAATACTATCATCCACCATAGCATTCAACACTAGCACCTGGGGGGGGGGAGGGGAGCAGGAGAAAACCACACATAGAGCCAAAGGTTCTATCTAGTTATATGATAGCATTGGATAAATTAGTCCCTGATGAGGAGGAAGCTTCAATGGTACAGAAACAATTGAGAAACTATACGCTTAACGGTGGTCCATTTGGGAGCATGCATGCAATTAGAGATCAAGAGAATTTTTCTTCTCTTGAGTGGTGGAATATGCATGGAGCTGCTACTCCCCTTCTAAAAAATTTGACATTTTGGATGCTATCACAGGTGGTAAACACTTCTTCTGCAGAGAGGTGTTTGAGCTCTTATTCTTTCATCCATAGTGTTAAAAGGAATAGGTTAAGTTTAGACCAGGAAGAGAGCTTGGTTTATGTTCACTACAACTTGTGATTGTTGTCCCATTACTATGATGATGCAAAGACTAATAAAGACCTTAAGGTTTGGGATAGAAATCCAGAGGATCCCAATTTGGAGGATGGAGTGTTGTGATTATAGCAATTAGAGGATGTTCTTATCTAGGATGATGATGATCGAGTTGAGATGCCACCCCCATCTAGTCCCTTGGTTTCCAAGTTCCATGCTTCAACACCAACAGCAGGGGCTTCATCTTCATTGGTTCCACAATAACTACCACAACTTCCAAAGCCACCATATTATTCATTTCCAGCACATGGAGTCTCACTGTCTATTAGTGGTGGAAGGAGGAGAGATCAGTAGATATATTCATAGTTTACTACTTTTGTCATATATTAGACTTGTATACTCCGGTTGTGAATTTGAACATTTTTTTGTTACTCTTCCTAGTTCAACGTGTACTAGAGTATTGGTGGTGGCCAAGTGGCCTATTTTGTAAACATTATTATTTTAATTTTAGACATGACTCATGTTGACATTCTCTCACTTGGTAGATAAGTTACTTGAATGTTTGATGATTTTATCTTCTAAACGTTTTATGTTTTATGATATGATTAAAAACTTGATGTGTGTTTGTAATTGCTAGAATCTAGATGGTTGATGCTCGAATAATTAATCATTGATGTACAATGGAATCATGGATGCCATATCTATCTGATTTATGTAAAAATATGCATCTTTTCATGTCTTCTACAACTAATTTGGGATTTGGGATTTTTTTTAATATAAATGCAAAAAAAATATTAAAAAAAAAATAATATATATATATATATAATAGACTCTTTTGAACGCTTCACTTCCTAGAATTTTGGGAAATGACGTTTCCACGTCCCCGCTAACATCCCCGCTTCATGCAACATTGTTCTAGACATAAAATAATATATATCTTCTTGATACAAATTCCCAACGGGTCTTTTACATCATTTAATTTGACTCAAGACTAAATCCCGAGAGCACTCAATGGGTGTTGGACCTGTTACCACTCAAACAAGCAGGGGTCCTAGAAGGGGATCCTAGAGGGGCAATTGCTAGGTGAAGAGCAATAATGGAGCAATAGCCCACTGTCACCTCAGCTAAAGCTCCCTACTCTTTATGGACTTTCACTGATGAGAGGAGACCCAATATGAAGGGAATCACCTAGATAAATGGGTCAATAGAGGGGAAAGATTGATTCCTGAAGAGGCCTATTAATAAGATAGGCTCAATATATGGCTTGCTTGCCCAAGAGGAAAGATGAAAGGCTCTCTAAGAAGGGAAAAGAGGGTCTTAGGGGCTAGTTTTTGGGAATGAAACTTATTAAGGAGGTACCTAGTCCTAAAAACATTTATGAAGACTTGGTTTCCAAATGATCTTTGTGAAATTATCTTCAAAAAGTTGTGGGACCACACAAGACCAAGTGGACCCAAAGTTAAGTACAGTAAGAAGAATTGATCACTCAAGGAGAGGCTTAACCTAATTGTAGAAGAGAAGAGGATCAATGGACAAATCTTCTTGGAATGGAATGCAATGATCTAGATGAGGTCACTAGCCAAGAGAAACCCAAGGCAAGAAACGATCCTCAAGCTAGGGCATGGATTATCTCAAGATCCCACCGTCAAAATTGCTTCCAATATGGAGGGCCTCTAGAGACAACTCCAGCAAAGATGTGGACCAAAAATAGAATTGTTTAGATGGCTAGATTGTGATATAATTGATGCCCTATGTGACCTATGTAGGCTATACCTAGAAAGAAAGAAAGAGAGAAAGGTGAGAAAAATATGCTTTAGGGTGATCACCTATGGAGGACCGGTGCCTAATCCTTGGGAGAAATGGAGTCAAGATGATTCCAATGTTTGGGATGGTTTCACTTCATCAATGAGGCCTTCAGATCAATTTCACATGGCAATTAGGGCATGGAACAATTGGTTCAAGGTCTTTATACTTCTATGTGCAGTATGTGTTAACTTATCAAAATAAAAATATCTTTAGGAACATTCACTTATTCAAACATGGCCCATGACATGATGAAACATTATAAAAAGACAAATTTCCACCATTGCACACAAGAAAAGCAGAAAATTTCAAGCTAGTATAGCGAAGCTCCCCAGCAACATGCATGTGACATAAGAAAATGATAAAATAGCATTAAAATAGAACTTACATGTGAGAAAAAGTATTTCCAATCATCATCATATGCCAATATAAAAGCTCCACGACAAAAAATGAAGAGATCCAAACATCAAAATTCATCCATCCATCTAATTTTGTCCTCCAAAGAAAATAGTGAAAATATCACAAGATAATATGATGAATCCAAGTGATGATGATCAAATTCCATCACACTTCTATTTATACACTTCCTAATGAATTTTATTTAGCTAATTAGGCCTAATTTAGCCCCTATAATAAAATAATGTGAATAATAACACTAACTTTTGGTGACAAGCCCACCAAATAGCTTGATAATACATGAATAAGCCTCTCAATAGGGTCGATTGATCAACTGAGTGATTCGTTGGGCCTTTGAGGAGGCCTAATGAAGTCCAAAGGGTGCCACGATGTAGAAATGGACTCCCAACATAGTAGAAAAGGGGTTTGCCACTTGTTTTCCAAGCAAAAGCCTGTGGTGCTCCCAAGTGGATGTGGGGGCACAAGGTCATCCTCATGGGTCTCCAAATGGATCATAAGTGCTTGTAAACCATCTGTAAGGGATGGAATGATGACATAAGTCATGCCTTTACAGCGGGAAACAATCATTTTCACCCTGGAACATCTGCCAATTGTATGGTGCATCTGTGGAGCCAGTTGGGCATGGTTAACTAGGTGCATCATCCTCATCCAAAAATGTGGGAAAGGAACAATCAATGAACTTTGTTGCGGATCCATGAAGTAATCATGGCTATGGTGGAGGCCTATGGCTCTCAACACTCACCCTATAAGTTCCAATGTGGCCCTCTGGAGGGCTATGACCCTGTATAGGGAGACCAAGCCCCAAATGGCAATCCACCTGCAATCTTGCATAAATCCAGTGTGTCCCCTTTCCCTCCAATACAACAAATAATTAGAATAATCAAGTAAAATATCTTACAATTCATGGAACCAGTGGGGCACTTCATGGAGGCATGCCCTTCCATAGTGGGCTTTAGTATGTATAAGTGTCTCCAAGCTTAACAGGGGTTTAGCCAAAGACTATATTAGGTGCTTTCAACCTCTAAAGGGGGTGACATGTTCATGGTGCATCCTTCAAGTGGAAGGTAGAAAATGATATAATAATGGAATGGAGCAGGGATTAGGGGAAACATCCAGGCCACATGTCAAGGTGCAAGGGTAGCTATAACGAGGGAATCCCATACCTAGGTATATAAGTGTAGGAGGGAGTAGATAGTGGTAGATTAGTTACCCTGACCTTTGTTTTCCCACCCTTCTTCATATGCCTTTTTCCTTTTATTGACTTTTCTTCATAACTACTCGAGGCTCCAAGGGATGGAGAGCATGATGTGTGAGATGTAGCAATGAATACCCCCTTAAGGTGGGGCAATTCATTGCCCACTAGTGGTCAGGACAATTATGGGTTCCTTAATGATAGATGGGCTCATCTAATGCCCATAGGAACCAGGGTGATGGCCATGGGTAAGGGGTAGAGCTCATGATAGGCTTTCTCCCACGTGCTAAATTTGTATGTCCCGACTATATTTTGCATTTTGTGGTACATTTCCTATTGAAAGTGGCCAAATTATGCTTTTACTTTTCTTTTTAGTTACATCAACCTTTGGGGCATCATTCCAGGTCCGACCCAAGGTGTGGCCAACGGGAGGGGGAGGCTAACCCTATGTGGACCCAACGGACACATGTGGACTCGGATGGGAAAATAGATGATTGGGGGTAAAATGAGTAGAAGGGGAGTGATGTAGGTGGTATCCGGAAGCGGGATCACGTGACCAAAATCAATTTTTCCCGTGTATTGCCAACCCAAAATCCAAATGGTCGGTAAAGGAGAGCCCACGGCACTAGGATACAATCATAAACACAAAATTAGGCAATGGAGACAAGAATATAATCTTAACCTACTCTTTTCGCCAAATCCCCCCACCAATCTATGTCCAAAAGTTCAGATGCCAAGTAAGGAAAATTACTCAACTACACCAATGAAAATCCATACCTTTGGGGTCGAAAGGCCCACCTTCAAACATACATTCATGACAAGTGGTTGGCAGACCACATGGTCGGCTCAGGTGGCGAAGAAAATGACACATCGAGCTATCTAGTGGCTACAAGGGGTTGTTGGTTGTAAGTTAAGGACCATCTAAGAAAAAAAAAAATCCCCCATACACACTACCCATAGGTGTTGGGTAAATTTAGATCCAACTGGCACATGAGCTCTCGAAAAAGTGCGTGAAGCTATATGAACAGGAGGTCATGAGAACACCACCAATCTCTTGGTTACCATAGACCTGTTACCTACACATACAAAGATGAAGCACATGGGGAAGCATGTTTTATGGTGTCTTTTGATCACCCATGCTTAGTATTAGGCCGTAAAAGTCAATAGGAAATAAAAGATATGCAAATTTAATCTAAATTCAAATTAATCTATTATGATAAATATCATATGATGTTAGTTCTAATGAGAAAATCAACATGCAATGCATCCTATCCTAACATGCATATAGTAAGGCTAATACTAAGTGCAAATATAAAGCCAGTGCAACCAACATATCATCACATCAATAGACATATGCATGACAGTATGATTACTCATGAAGCAAATCCCAAATTGAATGTGGACATAGTCACATGGAGGATGAAGCGGGTGAGAGGTGAGAAAACATAATATCCATTCGAGGTAAATAGAATTCCTAGGAGAAAGAAAATAAGTCAATCTAGAAGTGGCTTTCCTTCTAAGTACACAATGGTGGAATCAATTATCACTCTCAAGAACTCCTTACCACAATCATTGTTTATATTATGATGCTTTGTAGATGCCACAAGGTTGTGATGAGAGGGGAATGAAGGGTTGGGAAAAGGGAGTGCAACAAATAGGTTGCTCAAGGTGATGGTCACATTGGAGAGGGGAGGTCATGGAGTGATAAAACCCTGCGGATGTGTCTAAGGAGTTAAAGTATAATCAATGAGGGGCTCTTCCTCTACATTATACTTGGAAGGGGGAAGGGCTCACAGTCACTTGAGATCATATGAAAAAGGGCGATGGAATCACTTGATGCAGACTCGAGATGATGAACAATAGAAAAGGGAAAAGGGGAAGGTGAAGTATCAATGGGATCCTTTTCCTGAAAATCGAACTCCAGAGGCTTAAGTGATTTGAATATACTCCCAGGATAATAAGGAAGGTAGGTATGAGCAAGGGCCTCATCAATCCTATCAATGTTGGTATCAAAGATAGGGGCTTCCAAGAAAGGAGAATCAATCATATGCAAGGGAAAAATATAATTCTTCTTCCCAAGGGTATCGATGGAAATGTCATCATAAATAATGCCCAGGAGAAAGGAAGGACCACTCTCAACCTCATCCTCCTTGTTGATGTCATAAATGGAAGCACAGTCAAATTGAGGACCAACAATTTCCCATTTCTCCTCTTCAATATGGAAATAATCTTCAATGTAACTTTCCAAGGGGCTAATGGGATCACCTTCCTCAAGGTTTTCAAAAGGATAATCATTAGAAGTACTATCCTTGAGAAACGTAAGGTTAGTCTCAACTTCACTTTCCATAGACTCATTATTTCCTACACACATGTTGGTAGAATCATCTTTTTCATTGTGCAGACACAGCGATGACTCATCTTCCTGCTCATTACTTAGATTCTTAATGCCTTGATGATGCTTGATGAAGGCTTCCTCTTGGATGCTTAATGCAGGGTATACTTGAAAGTGTTTAAGAAAGCCATCAACAAACTCGTCAATAGATGAGATGCTCTCAGGTTCATGATCATGCAACCATGAGTTATTACCACCGAGAGATCACATGAACAACAACACAAGGAAATCCTGGAGAACCACTTTCTCTTTTGAAGCATGTGCATTAAATCTTTCTACATGGTCAATTGTGAAGGGCGGATCACCATCAAACATGGGCACCCCACATACCATCCTTCATGTGACATGATTACGGTGGCCAGGGACGCTAACGATGTCCAAAGCGATAAAATCATCAAAGAAAGATAGCCTAGTTGAGATATACATGTAAATTATGTAGGAGTCGTCAGGGTGAATTTAAAGATTCCTAAAAAATTATTGTTTCACCCTATAAGCAATGACCTTAGAGTTAATGAAGAGCTAGGGATTCGTTCTTCTAATGGAATCACCAATAATGATATTTCAATATGTCGTATGGGGAACAAAATACACATCTCGTATCCCTGGAAATGACGCCAAAATGTTACCGCTCAAACTAGCAGGGGTCCTAGAAGGGGATCCTAGAGGGGAAACTGCTAGGTCAAGGGAACAATGGAGAAATAGCCCATTGTCATCTCAGTTAAAGTTCCCTACTCTTTATGGAATTTCTCTGATGGGAGGAGACCCAATATGAAGGGAATCACCTAGATAATGGGTCAATAGAGAGGAAAGAGTGATTCCTGAAGAGACCTATTCATAAGAGAGGCTCAATATATGGCTTGGTTGCCCAAGAGGCAAGATGAAAGGCTCTTTAAGAAGGGACAAGAGGGTATTAGGGGCTAGGTTTTGGAAATGAGACTTATTAGGGAGGGACCTAGTCCTAAAAACCCTTATGAAGACTTAGTTTCCAAATTTTCTTTGTGAAATAATCTTCAAAAGGTTGTTTGACCACAGGAGACCAAGTGGACCCAAAATTAGGTCAAGTAAGAGGAATTGCTCACTCAAGGAGAGGTTTGACCTAATTGTAGAAGAGAAGAGGATCAATGGACAAATATTCTTGGAATGGAATGCAATGATCTAGATGAGGTCACTAGCTAAGGGAAACCTAGGGCAAGAAACAGTTCTTGAGCTAGGGCTTGCAATATCTTGAGACCCCACTATCGGATTTGCCTCAAATTTGGAGGGTCTCTAGAGAAAAATCCATCATAGTTGTGGACCAAAAATCAAAGTGTTTGGATGGCTAGATTGTGAGATAATTCATGCCCTAGGTGACCTATGTAGACTAGACCTAGAAAGAAAGAGAGAAAGGTGAGAAAAATATGCTTTAGGGTGATCACCTATGGAGGACTAGTGCTTAATCCTTTGGGAGAAATGGAGTCAAGATGATTCCTGATGAGCCTTGGTATTGCAACAAGAATGTTGCAACTCCCAAGGCTATCGACTTTAATTATAACATGGGGTTTGTACAAACTTAAGCAATATCAGCACTATATGTGCAGCATACAATGTCATTCCTTTGTTGTCATGATGTAATGGAGTGCATGTACTGAAGTCAAATCCTAAACTAATTGCAGAAAATGAAATGCTCAAAATGGAAACCTCAACCTATTGCAAGAAAGAAAGTACAAGGAAATAAACCTATTCTAATTGCATAAAGTAAAGATCATGAAATAAATGTCAACCATTACATTTCAAAGACATTAGATCCATTAACAAAGTTCATTGGATGTGGAAATCAATAAAATCATCATTGTATTACCCATTTCATAAATTTGTCCATTAGCCCAAACCGCTAAAATGTTTTGCATGGGTAAAGAGGAAAGTCCTAAGTGGTATTTAGTATTCCCTAATCATTGATTTAGATCCTAGGGGTCTTGATTCAACCCTAAGGGACAATAACCAAGCTTCTTGAGCGAATCTGGGCAAGTATATGCATGTTGGAAGGCTACTACTAGGTTTCTCGTAGTACTACTATAGGAAACAACAGATTTGCTATAGGGAGTTCTAATTCATCGAATGACCAACCAAATAAAATCCAAATTGGATGGGAAAAAAAAAATTATTGACTAGGATTTTTTAGGTCTCCATTCCAAGTGGAATCACTCAAAAATACCTATGTTAACCCATGCTAAAAAATGGCAGAAAAATACTAGTCTAAAATCTAGAAATTCGAGAACGAGTGAGCTATTAAATCTATCAAATGCCTAACCTAATCAAGTGGAAATGCAATAGGGTAAATTTTTTTATTAACTAGAATTTTTTTTTGATCTAATTCAAGTGGAACCAACATGATTGAAGCTCTTTAGCATGCTCTAAAAAATAGCATAAATTTACTATTATTTGCCACAAAGGAGTTCTAGAAATCTAAATTTGGGAATAAGCAAACTAATCCAAGTATCTCAATGATTACTATGACCTTCCAAAGCTTTTCCAAGGATGAAATGATTCCTGTGATCCTGCAAAAGAACTTACATTAACCATTTAACCCAATCGTACAACAAGAAATCATTAATACGAAATGCAGAAGTAGAAGGAAACAAGAACAAGAGATGCATGTGAGCAAGAAGTGAAAAGAAGAAAAGTAAATGACGCAAAAGGGCTCTGAGGCTCCTGGGATGGCCAAGCCCAAGCAAACTAAGAGTCGTATGAAGGATACAAATATTTAGAAGTTGAACATTGCACCAAACTTCATTATTTCCATCAATACAATTACATCCCTGCAAGAAATGACAATGGAGCTAAAAAAATATGAGTTCTCTCCACAAGAAGACAAATAAAAATCAACCCCTAGAGGCAAATTCGACTTGGTACTTATACAAAATGATTAAGAATAATTCCCCATGAAAGGAGGAGGCTTTCCCCACCAAAATCTCTTGATTAGTGGATCTAGTTCCCAATAATATGAATCTGCATTAAATGGTAGGGAACACATTCCTAGATTTTCTCAATAATTATAGCTCCACAATCTGTGCCATAATTCCAAAATATCTTGTTGATTTATTATTTAATATTGATCCTCCTGTAGTAGGGAGCAGGTCCCTAGATTATCTTCTCCTCCAAATCTTCATAATCTACCCAATATTCTCACAATATTCCACAAAAATAAATAATATTAGGCACAAATATGAAATTATCCATAAACCTTCCTAATGAACATATTAAAGTTAAAATAAATCATCTAATGCAAAAAGAGAGGTTTAATGTGCTTAAGGATGGTTAGATGGGCCTTAATTTATGTATAATTTAGAGGCCTGTCATACCCCCCGGCTAAAAGTGTTGCTCAACCTCTGAGCAACTTAATGACCTCATTGTGCCTCATTCATGGCCCTGGTGGCCTCTCTCTTGTGCATTCCTCAGTCCTTTCTTCTAAGAATCTTGGTTGTAAGTTGTGCAAGGATAAGCACAAAAATGTAGTTATTCTTTTCATGATTGTTTAATAGTCTTTCAAGCAAGAAAAATGCAACTTTCCTCTTTGCAGGTGAACTCTGTTGGCTTGTAGATCCATTTCATTCATATCCTCTCCCTTGAAACCTTCATTCCATTTTCACTGATTTTTCCAAAAAAAATTGTGCATAGAAAAAATCACATTGTTTCTTGAGACCATTAGCTTGCCTTCTTCCCCTTATTCAAGATGGGTTCTTGAATATTTTCCATTTTGGCAAGGTCTTCCACATCCTTTTCCAACCTTCTACTACCTTTTTCCACAATTTGGACACCTCTAAAATCTTCAATACGCCTTTAGATGAGAACTAAGACATTATGCAGTAATTATGTTGTTTCCTGTAGTAGTACTACAAGAAACCGTGTAGTGGTTCATGTTGTACTACAAAAAACCCTATAGCAGTTCCTGTAGTACTACAGGAAACCCTGTTTAAACCTATTTTGAGCAGAAATGATAGTTTGAGCCTAGGGTAGGCCCTCAACTTGACTTCCATGCCTTTATCTCATTTCTATAACATCTTTTAGGCCTTGGACAAAAGCTAGAAAGAGATTAGAGACCTCTCAGAAAGCGCATTTTTATCGCTGCAGTTTGAGTTCTATTTTGATGGTGAATGCCTTCTTGCCTTTTGTTGTCTTCTTCTTCTTCTTTTTTGGCCTAGATGATTGCCTGATGGCCTTAGAGTTCTCTGTTTTGATTAGGTCTCTCTTAGGCACTACCATTTTTGGTTTTAGCACAATTTTTTCCTTTCGTCCTTCTTGTAGCAGCATTCTTCCTTCCTGTAGCAGTCATTCCTCCCCTTTAAGGGTCTTCTAACTATATGGGAGTGATGAGAAATGATGTAGATGGGTTGGAGGATGATGCTAGGGCTCAAAGAGAAAATGGAGAAGATGCTCTGTTTGTTTTTTCAAGAAATTTTCAAAGTGAGCTAGAGTGTAGGGTTTGTTCTTGTAAAATATTAATTTTTTTCTTGTGAAATGGGATGGATGAATGATGGATAGATAGTGGATATGAATTGGGCTTGGAGTGCTTTGGTGACTTGACCTTCACATAAATTTCCTCTTTTAACTATTATTTCCATTCCTCGAAATCATCATCCTTTATAATTTGGCTTTTCCACATTGCATGGGTAAAGGATTGAGATGCAATTAACTAGTTGAAGGCGGCTGAGACTACTGACCCATCCTTAGCTTATAAAACTTCATCTCTCATGCATTGACAACAAATTTCTAACTATAATACGCTCAAAAGAAGAGGTCAAAAATATTTCATATCTGTACCTACCTGATGGTTGTTGGAGAAACATGCATGTTGCTACTGAGTTCTTGATTGATCCATGGTCATCTAGAGGTGATAATTTTTTTTGTTTGCTCTGCACAGGTCATCATAGTTTGGTGATTCTAAACCTCTATCTTCCAATTACCATGAGCAAGCTATCCTAGTCAAATTCGGCCTTCTTTGAGTGATGCACTTGTCCATGGGTGATGTTCACCTTATCTATACATTATTCCACCATTAGACACCTTTCCCACATTTCATTATACCTTTCCTACCATATCCTAAGCTTTCGACCTATTTCCTATAATAAAACAGGGCATCCTGTAGTAGAATAAGACATCTTGTAGTAGTACTAAGGGAAACAGAAGTTTTGCCTTGTTTTGTCCATATCTCCCAAATGATAGAATGGATTGAACTGAAATGTTATGAGCATGTTTCCATCATCCTTATGCACCTCCCCATAAAACAAATTTGGCAAATGGATGCACGAATCTCAAGAAAAATTAAAAATGGTTGACATTGATGGAGGTCAATTTCTTGGAAATTGTGCACTAGAATTTGCTGAAATTTCTTGGGCATGTTACCATCATCAATATGCATCTCCCTGTGAAATAGTTTTTTAAAATGGATGCATGAATATCAAGAAAATTCAAAAATGTATCTCAATGATGGAGGTCGATTTCTTGAAAACTATGCACTGGAATTTGCTGAAATCGCTTGAGCATGTTACCACCATCCATATGCATCTCCCCTTGAAACAACTTGGAAAATGGATGCATGGTTTCCAAGATATGACAAAAATAGTTTTCTGCTCTATGTATTTTTGTTTCCTATAGTAAAACAAAGCATTCCTGTAGTATTTCAAGACAGCAAGGAAAATGAGTGGTAAAAGCTTGGGAATGATGAGTGGATGGTGGAAAGAGATGAGGGTCGTGGATTTGGATGGCCTTGGTCCTTCTGGAGCATCTGGTCAAAGGAGGAGAAAGTCCAAGTTTGACTTCATTTGACTAGAATTTTGACCAATTTTTCTTTTCTTTGGTGCCAACTTGTTTTTGTTGCTTGCAGATGTTGGAGAGAACCTACATTCATCAGAGAGATACATGGAGCGAATATTTTTCCTTTTTTCTTTCTTTTTTTTTCTTCTAGGCCTACTAGCCGCCTTAATGAGGTTTTCAACTTGTACCTCTGCCTATGCACCTCAAAGGAGGTTTTCCCCTAAGATATTTTATTTTTCTCTTTTTTTCTCTTTTTTCTAACCCATTGACCACCCCATGGAGGTTTTCAATCAATGAGCCAATCTCAAGCGCCTTAGAGGAGGTTTTCACCTAAGATTTTTGTCTTATTTTTCATTTTTTATTTCTTTTCCTATCCTACTCTACTTGAAAAAACAAAATCATTTTCAAGTGTAGGAATACTTCCAATGAAGTCAAGTGCACATCAAGATGACGGATAAACTAATTTGTAGGCTTGAAATGTATTCTTTGACATGTACCTGGATGTAAGAGACCAAATGATTTGACTTTGATGATATCAAGAATAGTTGAAGAAGAGAGTATTGATGCAACTTAGTGACTGTCTGGAACCATATTTCAATATAGTTGTGATGCCCCTAGTCCACTTGCTGATTTGGATCATCTTGTATGTATTCTCCTTCCATGAAATTCAAATCCTCCTCTTTTTGTTAATTGTTCTCTTGAACACATGGAGAATTTGATGGTAACCATGAGGGAGCTTTGTCAATCTCTGATTTTGATGTCTGCTCTTCATCAAATGTGTTACACAGCAATTTGTCACCGTTTGTCACCGTCCCTGTTACCCCTTACCCGCACACTGGAGGACTCATTCCGGGACCTGTGAGAAGTGACATGACCTTAAACCACTTGCATTATATTCCTCTAAGTATGAGCTTCATATGCCCTGAAGAAATCTCCTACAAAATACCCATGAAAACAGCTCTTTTTGCATTAGCGCGGGTCCACAGTTTACTACCCGCACCAATGAGGGAAATCCTCTAAAAAGGGCGCACCATTGGCACTCTGTCCCAGAGTCGCACTCGCGCCAACCGAATTGAGTAAAGTTTTTAACCAACAAGCTTCCGAAGGTTCTCTTCAACCCATTCACCAACTGAATCTATGTTGAGCTAGGATGGTTTGGCTTCGAATCTCCATAGAAGGGGAAGGGGTTTGCCACCTTTCATGGAAGTTTCCAAGTGATAAAGCCAATCCCATGAATAATGTGGTTGATCCTATCTCTTTCTTCTCTATCTATAAAAGCTTGCCTCTATGCCTTGAGAAAGCTAGTCAAAGTTACAATATTTCCAGTTCTAGTATAGTGATAGAGAGTTTGAAGCTGCAAGAGCCTTCTTTGCATCCATAAGGCCAAATCTAAGTAAGGAGATTCTTGTCATCCAAAGAGAGAGAGGCTTGTTCCTATCCCAACAAGCTTTGCAAGACTTGTGTAGCTGACTACCCAACCAAAGGAGGATTTGATGTCAGAACAATGGTTGTATTCTTCTTTGTTATTTATTAATAATAGATGACTATCATTATGGTTCCACTCTCATTGTCCTATGTTTGATGTTGAGTTATATCTTTTCTGACTGATATATAATTGCATCTACTAGATTTTATGCTTGTTTTCGTGTTGTTCTTTGCATGTGCAGGTGTCCAATCACGGAGATCGTGGGGATCGTGACCGACCAAGGCAAAGGAACGAGGGCGACATCTCTTCTATGAACACTAGCGTTGGAATCAAAGTAGGTTCTCACCATCCACTTTTATTTGCAATTAGGAACTTGCGTGATAGCATTGTGTGATTGTTGCTAGACTCGGTCTGGGCTAGTAGGGATCGTCTCTGTCCACAGAGAGGATTTACCTCCACAACAATTTGGCGACTCCGCTGGGGAGTTAACTTGTTGTTTGATTTGTAAACTTTAGACGGAGCTTGAAGTACGGCCAGATAGCCTTCGAAACGCTATTGCTTTGCATTAGCGAAGTAGATCAACGCCACTTCAGTCAATCTCCGGTTTGGTTTACGAACTAAACAACTTGGAGTTTGTCTTGTCTCTTTGGTTTCTCGTTTGATTGCTTAGATAGATTTTTGGGTTGGACTTCTTGCTGTTTCTTGCTTCCTGGTTTGCCTAGATACTGTTCTCAAGCCCTGGGTTTCTTGCTTTTGTTTTTGATTTAGCAAACTTGATTAGCGCGCTTTTTAGCCTTACAGTCGTGCTATTGGCGCAAGTTGCTCAAAGACAACCCGCGACAATTCTATAAAAGCGCGAGTTGCAGCCTGACAGTCGCGCCAGGCCTGTCAACTTTTCCAGTTCGCTTGTCTTAAAGCCCTCTGATCTTGGACTTGTATCTTGCTGTGTCTTTTTCAATTACTGGAGTGCGTTTGATCCTTGTTTGACTGGTTTTAGACCTTCATCCTTCGGGTGTTTGCTTCTTTCTATCGATTTCACATTTTAGCCCTAGGGCATCTAGTGGCTTTGTGCGTCGAGCCTCCCGTAGGTGTTTTGTGTTCTTTGATCGTCCGGTCAACTTTGTGATTATTCTTTTGCATTTTCTCGGTAGTTGTCAAAGCTTTTTCTTGATATTCAAGTGATTTGCTTATTTTTCGCTTGGGTTTCACTTGGCTTCGTTTGGGCTTAGATCACATAGCTCATAGAGGTCTTTGTGCTTTCTTCTTGGTTTGAAGGACTGTTTTGGTGTTTTGGGGATTCGATTGTGTTTTCATTGAGTGAAATTGGTTTTTTTGCTCGGTGTTACTATCTCTCAAAATTTGTTTAGTGCACTTTGCCATTGAAAAGAAAATGAACAATCTCTTTTGCGTTGAATCAGTTAAATTGAAATTAGAAGCTTTTCATTGATTAGTCATTTGAAACAAAAGAAAAGTTTCGTTTATTTGTCATTAGCTGCATTAGAGTGGTTCTTGTTTGTTTGTGGTCATTTTGTTTGTTTGAAAAATTCTTAACTCTCTCGTAGTTAGTATTCATCGAACGAAATGATATTCTTTGGCATATAGCTTGCATTTAGGGAATTTTGAGAGATTACATACGGTAGGACCTGGAAATTGAAACTTAATCAAAGATCAACCATAAAATGAACTGAATGAACTTAAAAACACATTGGAACATAACGCTCACTGATTAGAGGTCTAGGCTAGAGACGTGCTCTGGCGTCGTTAAACCTAGTCACTGTTGTTTCACACTACGATTGGGTGATTCCTCCTTTTGTGACTCGATAGTGGTCTAGCACGGACTTGAGCTCCCACGTACCGTCGCGTATATAGGGGAGACCCCACTAGGTTATCATCATTTATCCACAGGAAGCCGTGTCTGCCGCCTTACAAGCCGTAACGCATCGAACACAGCATTCGAGAAGATTGACTGCCGTACGGGAAGTCCTTGGTTTTCATATGACTGCCAAGGTGTATATGCAGTTTTACGGATTTGTTTGGTAAACCCTTTTGCCTAGTTCTCCAGAGTAGTCACTTTTGATCCTTTTCAGACTCCTTAAAAGAAAAGGCTCACTTGAGCAGTTTGTCACTTCGGACTCACAAAACATTCGAAGGCGACTAGAGTCACCTTTTTGTCCTTTTCTCGACTCTTAAAACATGAAAAGGTCAAGTTGTGTCCTTGCGTCTTAAAATTTATTTGGCCGCGATAAACATTACCTGGTTAGATCTTGTGTGCGTTAGTTTGAGTAGGGTCCTTTATCGTTAGATTCCCTTAGGTTTTGTTTGAATTTTGTCATCCTGGCTGAACCGTCGACTCCCATTCCAAGTGATCAAGGGTCTTCGTCTTCCGCTGCTCCTGAGGTACCGGTTGTAAGTGATACTCTTCCTGTTATCCCGAGTATCCAACCGATCAACTCTCGCGCTCCGGATGACAAAGGTTACGAAATTCATTAGAACCCCATCTAGGAGCCTGAAGAGGACGATATTCCTTTTACCCCCCCTGGTGTTTCGTCTCCAATGTCTACCTCTCACATGGATGAGGCATCTCCTAGAGTGAGTGAGACACCTGTTTTGTCGAATATCGACACTCCCATCCCAGCTACTTCTCCACTCCCCCCACGCTACCAGTCATTGAGGGATAGGGTAAGTGCCAGGATCCCTGCTTCGACTATGTGGGACCCCCATATCACTCCCACCACGGGATCTTTTGTTTCACAAGTCCACACTACACCTGTCACTTCAGTTCCGACAAATCCAACTGTTTGTGTAGCACATTCAACTCTCACCTAAAGTCGCCCACCCTGCACAAAGTGCTCCACCCTCTTCTGGTCCCGTCCCAGGAGGGGGGCCATATGATGCCTATGGACAAGATGTTTAGGATCCGAATGTGCAAGGTCCATTCTATTATTACGATTCTACTGGTCAATACCTTCAGCTTTCTTGACCCTTGCCTACTCAACCTATTGTTGAGGTTTCAGTACCATTATCCGTTGCTTGGAACGCCACCACTTTCCATGGGGGCCAAGCAATGCCTGCACAGCTTCAGGGACCGCCTAACCAAGGCCAGCCATCTTATGTGCAAACCCCCCAAGGGCAGCAATATTATGGCCAGTCTTACCCAGGACAACCTGGGGGCCTACAAGGACAACCCTATCAGGGACAACCTTCGGCCGCTGGCGATCCATCTTTTACTTATCTAACTCAACCTTCTGGTTATCTGGGGCAACCTGGTACCCAGCAAGGTTACCCATCTGGACAACCAAGATAACCTTACATCCAACAAGGCCAACCTGGTATTCAGCAGGGTTATCCCTCTGGACAAGCTAGACAAACTTATATTCCACAAGGTCAACCGGCAGTCCAACAGGGGTATCCTTCTGGGCAAGGGGGGCAGCCTTACATACAGCAGGGCCAACCCACTGCTCAGCCTAGTCATCCTTCTGGGCAAGCGGGTCAGCTTTCTGCACAGCAAGGCCAACCCACTGCCCAGCTTAGTCATCCTTCTGGACAGGCTGGCCAACCTCAAGGTCAACCGGCCATCCAGCCCGCTCAACCATCTGTTCCGCAAGGACAACCCTTGGTTGCTCAAGGACAACCTGGTACCCAGCAAGCACATCCTTCTGGGCAAACAGGTCCGTCCCAAACCCAACTAGGCCAACCTTCCAGCCAGATGGTCCAAGCTCAACCTATTCAAGGACATCCTTCTGGGCCCCAGACTCAAATTGGTTATCAAATGCAAGGTGGGCCACGACCCCAACCTTCTTACCAAGCGCAGCCTTCTTATCAGGCTCATTATGGAGCTCAGCAAACATATGGCTACCAGCAACCCCAGGGGCAAACTCAATTTACCCCTTATCAAAATTATCAACAAATGCAGGTCACTCCTTATCAAAATTATCAGCAACAGTACGTTGCACCTGCAGGTCAAGTTGCTAATCCATGGGGTGCTGGGGGGCAGACCCAGGGTCAACTGTCTGCTTATGGACAGAATCCTTACGGGCAGAATCCATATGGACAGAACCCCTATGGGCAAAATCCCTATGGGCAGAACCCTTATGGGCCAGGCCCATTCGGACAAAGTCCATGGGGGCAACCACCACCTGGTTGGAACCCTGGTACTACCTCTCTTCCACAGCCACAAATGTCCTTTAATCCTCAGTTGCCTTTCTTAGCGACGTTGGAACTTCTAGATGTGTCCAAGTTGACGAATGATCCCATTCTTCATAATCCATATTGGCCACCAGTTCCAACTAAAATACCCGGTGATTGCCCAAAATTTGATGGCAAAGCTGGTGAAGATCCTCAATCCCATGTCATGACCTATCACCTTTGGTGCTCATCCAACTCGTGGCTTGATGACTCCATCCGGCTCCGCCTCTTCCAAAGGACTCTCACCGACTCAGCCGCTAAATGGTATATTGAGTTGAATCGCGGAACATTTCAAGATTTCAACTCGTTGGCTATGGCATTCCTAACTCATTTTCAGTTACCCATTCAGTATGAGACAGGGACACATCTCCTTATGTCTCTCAAATAGGACACGGCCACGCATATATCGGATCATATACATGAATGGAGACGGCATCATCGCTTGATCAAATTTTGGATTCCTGATCAGCTCCTGACCGATTGGTTCACGACTTCCTTTGTCCCTGCGATCGTGCAAGACATCGCCATGGGAGCTTGTGTAACTGAAGAGCAAGCTATCGCGCGCGCTCAGTACCTCGACTTAGTATACTCTCAGTCAGGTACTTTATATGATTATTTGCCAGACGCCCCGAGACCCGGAACATCCAAAGCTCCGCCGAAACCATCTGTTGATGGAGTTATTGGCTCTGTAAATGCGTCTTCAAAGAAGTCATCCGCGAACCCTGGGAAGCAAAAACAGAATGCTTCTAATGGAAACACTCCTCAGGGTCAATCTAATTCTGGAAGTACCTCCGAGGTTAACGACGTTCAGTCCACCACAGTGGATAAATCCTCGAAAGGGAAAAAGAAAGGGAAAGCCAAGAATAAATCCGAACAGCCCAAACAGGACTCCCCTAAACCTCCACCCGAGGAAGGAGCCAAACGTAAACCTAAGTATCCTTGTCTTAGCTGTGATGAGGATCACTACACTAAAGACTGCCCTAGGCAGTCCGAAGTTAGTCGATTGTTGAAAGGTGCTCCTGGGACTCCTGTTGTGCTTAAAGAACCTTTCCCTTCTCAGCAAACTCAAATGGTGGCAAATCCATCGCAACCCTCTCCTTCATTTGTCTCTCAAGTATTCATGGCTGGGACAATTCCCATCCATGTCACTACTCGAGCAAAAGAATATCCATATCACGCCGGGAAAGAGCCGGAGGTCCCCTCCAGCGCTCCTTCGTCCAGTTCAGGTCCACTCCACATCGAACGACCTAGCACTGAGACGACTATCCGACCCCCTCCAAAAGGTGTACTCCGAAAGTCTTCTTACAACCCTAATGCTCGTGCTGCCCAGCACTACAGCATCGTTGAGGACTTAGCTCAGGATCCGTCTGCTATGTCCGCTCTAGAAGTCCTCTAGAGCTGCCCCTCCCAGAGGAAGTCCTTGCTATCGACCATCGGTGGCATAGACCCGGCTGACTCGGATCTGATTTCGTTTGATCTCAAGGGCTATACGCCGAGACTGCCTCACCAAATCGCTTTCCTTATACAGGTCATCATCAATGGTAAAACGATTCATCGTACAGTCATTGATGAAGGTGCCTCAACTTGCATCATGTCTGTTGCTTGCTGGAAAGCTATTGGTTCTCCAACATTGAGCCAGTCTCCTACGACGTTAGAAGCCTTTGATGGAAGAGAGTCCCATCCTTACGGTATCCTCCAACGCTTGCCCATCTCCTTGGAAGGGAAGACAGTAGAAGTGGAGGTCGAAGTTATCGACGTTAATCTTACCTACAACCTCCTCCTCGGACGTAGTTGGACATACGCCATGCAAGCCGTGGCCTCCTCCCTCTTCCGTGTCATTTGTTTCCCCCATCAGGGGAAGATTGTCACTGTGGACCAGCTCTCCTTCTTCGCTTCCTCTTCTGAAGGCAATGTGCCTTTCGTGGAGCATACCTCCAAGTCATTCGAGAGTGTGGGAGCTAGGCTCTTCAAGGATCCCACCCTGATGGGTGTCTTTCCACTCCCACCTCCGAATCTCGCCCCTATTAACATGATTTCCGTACGTTCTGATCCGTGGGTCCTTCCTCCCGCTAATCAGATAGAATCCTGGGGCGATATGATGCAGTTGAGTCCTTGCCGAGCTCAACTAAGTCGAAATCGTTGCTGCATCAGCTCCCCCTCCCGAACCTGCTCTTCTGAGCGGTGTTCCCGACTCATATGTTCATTTCCCTTGGCTTGGAGATGATGCTACTTCGGATCCATTAAAGGAAATATTTCCTTCCGATGAAGCCATCATAGAGACCATGTCTCTTGAGGAGCCCCCTTGGTCAGATCATCACCACCGTTCCTCGTTCCTCCCTGCCCATCAGGAAATGATCGCATGTCTCGAACGGTTTGCTTCGTGTATCCCATTCCAACCCCTTCAAGCACCTATTCAGATTTACCAAGTGTCTTCTGAGGGAAATATGGGAAACATTACGCAGACCCAACCCATCGACATCTCTGTGAAACCAGGGATTGTCGAGCACATTCACATTGGAGTCACTTGCACTCTAGAGGAAGTTCAACTTTACACCGATCTATTTCGCGAATTTCGTGATGTCTTCGCTTGGTCCTACGAAGAGATGCCCGGCATCAACCCTAACATAGTGGTGCACGAGATACCTACATATCTCGGTGCTAAGCCTGTTCGTCAACGCCTACGCCCTGTGCACCCCCAAAAGGCTGCAGCCATTAAAGTAGAAGTCGAAAAGCTTCTCAAGGCTGGTTTCATTTACCCCATTCCACTCACGGATTGGGTTTCTAATATAGTCCCTGTGAACAAAAAGCAAGGTACTATTTGAGTCTGTGTTGATTATCATGACATTAACCGCGCCTATCCTAAGGATAACTTCCCCACACCTTTCATCGATCAGCTTATTGATGAGTGTGCAGGAAGCGAAATCTACTTGTTTATGGAGGGTTTTTCTGGATATAACCAGATCAATATCGCGCCCGCTGATCAACATAAGACCGCTTTTATCTGTCCTTGGGGCACTTTTGCCTATAAGAAGCTCCCTTTCGGTTTAAAGAATGTCGGCACTACCTTCCAACGTGCAATGTCCTATGCCTTTCATGACATTCGTCACATTGTACAGCCATATCTGGATGATCTTCCAGCTCATTCAGCTAAGCGTCAAGACCATCCTTCCCATCTTCGCGAAATTTTTCTCCGCTGTCGACACTACCGTATCAGGCTCAATCCTCATAAATGTGTCTTTTGCGTTGAATCAGGCCAACTACTCGGGTTTATCATCTCCTGAGAGGGCATCCGTCTGGACCCCCTCAAAGTTGAAGCTATTTTGAACCTTCCTCCCCCTACTTCTTTGCAGCAGTTGGAGAGTTTGCAGGGTAAAGCAAATTTCTTAAGACGATTCATTCCGAACTATGTCGAGGTGGCTAAGGGTTTCACACGGTTGTTGAAGCGAGACACACCCTTCCATTGGGATGCTATCGCTCAGGAGTCTTTCGAGCGACTCAAGGGCCTCCTTGTATCTGCTCCATTATTGCGACCTCCGAACTACCACCGTGATTATACTCTGTATCTAGCCGCCGCCGATACTACTATCGGCATGGTTCTCGTGCAAGACGATGATGATGGCAATGAGCATGTCATATATTATCTCAGCCGCAACCTCCTGGAAACGGAAACTCGATATGCTTATGTCGAGAAGTTGGAATTGGTTGCTGTTTGTGCCGTCCAACGTTTCCGGCATTATATCCTGTTGCGCACTACGACCATGATTTCTGACTGCAACCCGATGACGTACATTTTGTCACGTCAGTTGCTGGGGGGAAAATACTCAAAATGGATCGTAATCCTCCAAGAGTTTGACTTGGAATTTACTGCTGCCAAGTCTAAGAAGTCTCTGGTCTTTGCTGAGTTACTCTGTTCATTGCCGTCTCCTTCTGCACCCTATCTTTCAGAAGATCATATCCCGGACGAAACTCTTTTTCTGATCAGCACCCTCGATCCTTGGTATGGGGATATTATCTTTTATTTACAAACTTCCTCTTTTCGCCCCGCTGTATCCAAAGATGCTCAACGGCGGATCCGTCATCAGTCTCAACCCTATCGTATCATAGGGGACACCCTGTACCGTCTCGGCGTTGACTTCATTCTCCGTCGATGTCTTACCCTCGAGGAAGCTGAGAGAGTCCTGAATGACTGCCACGCTGGCGCCTGTGGTGGTCACATGTCCGGATATGCCACAGCTCAAAAAATCCTTCGCGCTGGTTATTTCTGGCCCTCCATTTTTAAGGATTGCATTCTTGCTGTCCGCTCATGTCATGCATGCCAGATATACCAGCGGAAGATGCGTGTGCCACCGGCCCCGCTGCACCCTGTAGTGATCGTAGGCCCTTTTGCAAAATGGGGCATTGATTATACAACCTGTAAGCCTCGCTCGGCCGGGGGGCATGGGTTTATCATTGTTGCCGTCGATTACTTTACAAAATGGGCCGAGGCGATGCCCACATTGAATGAAGACGGTCATACAGTGGCGCAGTTTCTGTTCAATCATGTTATTTCGTGGTTCGGAGTTCCACAGGCCATCATCACAGATCACAGAAAGCATTTCCGTAATCACATGATGGCCGAGCTGACAACCCAACTAGGCTTACGGCATGATAGTTCAACCCCATACTATCCTCAGTATAACGACCAGGTTGAAGCCGTTAACAAGATTTTGGTTACGATGCTTCAACGCACTGTTGACATGCATAAGTCTAATTGGCATATGATGTTGTTTCCCGCCTTTTGGGCCTACCGAACCTCTATGAAGGATGCCACCGGTTTCACTCCATTTCAACTAGTTTACGGACTGGAGGCTACCCTTCCTATAGAATGTGAAATTTCTTCATTGAAAATAGTCGTCGAGTTGCTTCCCAACACGACTCCGGTAGAGGAACGGATTCTTTATCTAGAATGGTTAGACGAGACCCGTCGCTTAGCCTCTCTAGCCATCGAAGCTCAAAAGAAGAGAGTCAAAACTCATTTTGACCATACCATTCATCCTCGTTCCTTTGTTGAGGGAGATCTAGTCCTGCTATACGACCAAGCAAATGACAAGCTGGGGGCAGGCAAACTCAAGCCCATGTGGCTAGGCCCTTACATTGTAAAGAGAGTGTTGCAAAAAGGGGCATACGAGTTAATTGACTACGAAGGTAATCCTCTTGATAAGCCCCGCAATGGGATGTACTTGAAAAAGTACTATGCATGATTCATGCGCTTCGATTTGTACATGCGTGTGTGTGTGTGTGAGTTTTCATGTTTTCGGTTTGGTGTGAAAGCGTGCTTGCCCCTTATTGTGTCTTTTTACTTCTTGTGCAGATGTCGAGTGCACCTTACATTGGTTTCGTTGATGGTGCCTGCCGCAGCACTCGTAATTTTTCCTCTGCGGCGTGGGTGATCTACGATCCTCACGGTGAGTTGATAGATCTTCAAGGTGTCTGTTTAGGCTGTACTACAAACAATGTTGCTGAATATAGCGTTGTTATTGAATTATTAGCCGAGGCAATTTATCTCGGTATTCGTACATTGCTTGTTAACCTAGACTCTCAACTTGTCGTCCATCAGCTCAATGGGCGATATTCCGTCAGAGACCGTCACATTTTAAGGTTGTACTTACGTGTTAAATTGTTAGAATGGAATTTTGACTTCATTACATACCAAAATATTCCAAGACGATTAAACACATTATCTGATGCATTGGCTAATCATGTATTAGATAGACATTTGCGTAATTTATAATCAAAACATTATACAAGCAAGCATATAAAAGCACAATAATAAACCATAGGCATATGTATATATATATGTGTGTCACAAAGTTTTGCACCGCGTGCATTACATAAGTCCAAAAAATAATACATGTTCATCCTGATACATCCTCGGACAACATGTCCCTCAAAAAAAATATGCGTGAAAGAAGCCTAGAAGTCTATTCATGGTGGTGCTCATGATAGCACGTCACCGCGCGCACCAAGCGTCTCAACAGACAATGGATGCAGCTCGGCACCCCCACTGTGTGCCTCTGGTATGCAAAAGGCACGTCCGTCAATCGAGCATAGCCCGGAATCCCTTGGGTCAGTCCCTCGAGATTCTGCACCAGCTCTTCCCCCACGGCACCCCTTGCCTGAGGATCAGCTACAGGTTGGCCCCTCTGTGCTATAGGAGACAAGCCAGCTGGTCGCTCTAGGCCCACATCTGCATATATATACAACTGTCATCAGAACATGCATGTATTGACAAAAAAAAAATGAAAATGCATAAAAACATCAAAAAGAGAAGATCATACCTAACTCCTCTTCCCATTCCTCTCCCTCCGGCAGTGGGAGGTCTAGATCCCCCATGAAGTTGGTTCCCGCGTATGGCCATTCCTCTACCACGATCAACTGGCGGCGAAGCCATATGAAGAACTCGGGCCGCCAAGACATCTGCTGGCCCCCTCCTCCTCTGGGCATCAATGCTGCCCAGCGAGCCATCCTAGGCTCTCGTGGTAATGGATCCGCTACTACAGCTCCCTAGTACTGGAATAGGGGTAATCGTTCCAAGAAGAACGACACCACAATCGAGCCATACCCGAACTGTTTCACTCCCCCACGCTTACACTTTGTAAGCTGCCTTTTGATATTTGTAGTCACCGCTGTAGCCCAGTAAAAAATGGTGGGGCTGAGACATTCTGTCGCCAGTAACAGATGATTCTTGCTTGCCTCATGAGGCACCTGTACCCCAGCTGCACACGTGATGGTGAACAGTATCACCTTAAGAACCAAATCATGGATGGTGGCGATATCCACCTTGGCACTGTTTTTCCCAAATTGTGCCTGTGGACACACTCGGGCCTTCACTTCACCTATTTTCTCTCCGGAAGGCCTGCTTCTGGTCAAAATGGGGCTCACCCCTCTTCGTGATAGCCCAGTAATGAATTACACATCAGATACATCCAGCTCTAAGGTCTGATCCCGTAATCGAAAAACTTGGTCATCAACATCCCAAGCATCCACTATGAACTGTAATAGCTCTGGTTGAGCTCGCAGGTAAGAGGTGAGGAAGAATTTCTTGAGACTGCAGTCTCTCAAAGCATTCATACATCCCTCATCCACTATGGCCAAGGCATCTACGGCATCATGCTCCCGTTCTTTCCATTCCACCACCATTTTTGCTTGTTTCCTGCACCCACAAGGAAGAATGGATCATTATCGACACCCTGGTAGGCTTACAAACCAGACAAATTTCGAAAATGATGGGAAAATTTAAGTAAAAAATTAGGTCGTGCAGTTGGTGTGACTGTTTCTAAAACAGTCGCGCCAATGGCGCGGCACCTTTGGGCAAATCACCCCATTGGCGCAGACCCATGCCGGATACCCGCGCCAATGGGGCGCAACCCTAAATTTTAAAATCCCCCTTGCGGAGGCTCAATTAAGGAACAAAATGCATAAAGCAAGTATGGAAATGGAGCTAAAGGAAGCGCCTCTTACCTGGAACTGGCGGAATCTCAAATGGTTGCCCGGATTGGCGGTAATCGCTGCTCGAAGTTTGCACCCCAAATGGACCACTACCACTATGCAAGAGGTAAAAAGTAAAAGTAATTTTATTTTTTACATTTTCACCATATTTATAGACTTTTTGACTTGTAATTGGGTTTAAAAAGTTGTTTTTTTAATATTTTAATATACTTTTGGTCAAAAATGGATTTTACGCTTGTTTCTGGTGCTATGACAGGTCCTTTTTTGCAACGTCGATGGTGAAACGAGTTGTATTTTATACTTTGTTGGACTCGGTAAATACACGAAAAAGTCACTATGGAGTCATCTTTCAGCTCTTTTCTGACTCGCTAAAAATGAAAAGATCGCCGACTTACCCCTCTTGACTCGTTAAAAGTAAATAAGAGGCAGTCGTCTTTAAACCCTTTTCCGACCGCGTAAAAACGAAAAGATCGTCGGACCCTTGTCGTTTCCGGTTTGTTAATGGTTACGAAATGACGTGATGTTGATCACTTTTCTACTTTTTCGGATCGATATCACTATAAATGAAAAGTACTCCTCGATCGTAATGGTCGGGCGATTCTTTCGAGCATTGTTTCATACTTTTTCGGGCTCGCGAGACACAACTTTACGAAAAAGGACACCCCTGGAGTTTTTTTTTTTGCTGTCTTTTCAGACTCTCTAAACAGGAAAAGACGCCAAGTTCTTCCTTTTTCAGACTCGTTGAAACTTAATGACATCGGATTCTATCATAATGACGCCTTACAAGCATATGCTATCCCCGTCAAGCTTGTTAAACATAACTAGGGTACTCGCCAGAAATGGTGGGGAAAATGGACCCATAATTATTGTCGTGTCGGCAGTCTGTCGCTCTTGAACATGGCACTTGTCTGCATTCGTGTCTGGGTGGGGACATCTCGTCTTGTTTTACACTAGCCTCCGTGGGTTTGGGTTATCCTATTTGACCTCTCATCTGCTCACTACCTTGTCACCATGACCTCTGCTCATTTGATGTCAAATACTGCCAAGTCCACTGTCGTGTCGCCGATATGTTCAAGAGAAGTTGACCTCTGCAGCAGTACAACCTCCTCTGATACCTCACATAATTTTGATTCACCACAACATTCTTCCTCTGTCTCGTGTCACTGATGTGGGAAACACTATGGCCCACCTTTGATCAAGGTCACTTCCTGTCGACTTCAGCTCATTATCCAGGAAGCTGATCTAGAGACTCCCTTTCGGTGCCTTGGAGCCTGCATGCCTCAATGGCAGGTTCTTCGTGTTCGACGTGAGGTTTTCATCATTGGCCTCCGATCGAATGATTCTACGGGTGTTCGACGCCAGCTCATTGATTCACACGCCGTAGATTGTACCTGTAGTACCTTGAGGGCCATTGTCATTATTAGTGGTACCTCTCGCGTCTGTTAACAGTTTTCATTATTGACTGGTAATCAGACGATGTTCATGCATGTTCGACTTCAACTCATGTATTCGCATGCCTGAACTTGTACTCTATTCGGGTCGAGATGGAGCGCAAGACCCTGGATTTTGTCTATTGGAATCTAGGTTGCGATTTGTGGCTTATTATGATCATTACATGATTCATACATTGGATGGCTGCGACCATGCCTGAGTCTCTTTTTCGATCCTCTCTGGATGGCTGCGTCCATGCCTTGGATCTAGATTCTTCTGTACTCTATTATAGATGGCTGCGCCCATACCACATATATCATGTACTTGATATATCAGTTGTACTTCTTTACGCAGGTTCTCTAGCGGTCGTGTTTTCAGTCACGCATGTTCTTGTAAAGCATTTCACCCCTCTCTCTCTCGGGCCTCATGCTTTAGGGGGCATCTGTTACACAGCAATTTTTCACCGTTTGTCACCGTCCCTGTTACCCCTTACCCGCACACTGGAGGACCCATTCCGGGACCTGTGAGAAGTGACATGACCTGAAACCACTTGCATTATATTCCTCTAAGTATGAGCTTCATATGCCCTGAAGACATCTCCTGCAAAATACCCATGAAAACGGCTCTTTTTGCATTAGCGCGGGTCCACAGTTTATTGTCCGCGCCAATGAGGGAAATCCTCTAAAAAGGGCGCGCCATTGGCGCTCTATCCCAGAGTCGCACTCGCGCCAACCGAATTGAGTAAATTTTTTAACCAACAAGCTTCCGAAGGTTCTCTTCAACCCATTCACCAACTGAATCTATGTTGAGCTAGGATGGTTTGGCTTCGAATCTCCATAGAAGGGGAAGTGGTTTGCCACCTTTCATGGAAGTTTCCAAGTGATAAAGCCAATCCCATGAATAATGTGGATGATCCTATCTCTTTCTTCTCTATCTATAAAAGCTTGCCTCTATGCCTTGAGCAAGCTAGTCAAAGTTACAATATTTCCAGCTCTAGTATAGTGATAGAGAGTTTGAAGCTGCAAGAGCCTTCTTTGCATCCATAAGGCCAAATCTAAGTAAGGAGATTCTTGTCATCCAAAGAGAGAGAGGCTTGTTCCTATCCCAACAAGCTTTGCAAGACTTGTGTAGCTGACTACCCAGCCAAAGGAGGATTTGACGTCAGAACAATGGTTGTATTCTTCTTTGTTATTTATTAATAATAGATGACTATCATTATGGTTCCACTCTCATTGTCCTATGTTTGATGTTGAGTTATATCTTTTCTGACTGATATATAATTGCATCTACTAGATTTTATGCTTGTTTTCGTGTTGTTCTTTGCATGTGCAGGTGTCCAATCACAGAGATCGTGGGGATCGTGACCGGCCAAGGCAAAGGAACGAGGGCAACATCTCTTCTACGAACACTAGCGTTGGAATCCAAGTAGGTTCTCACCATCCACTTTTATTTGCAATTAGGAACTTGTGTGATAGCATTGTGTGATTGTTGCTAGACCCGGTCTGGGCTAGTAGGGATCGTCTCTGTCCGCAGAGAGGATTTACCTCCACAACAAAATGTCGCCCATGATCCTTTGGTATTCTCATTTGAATCTTCTTATTCTGGATGTGATCCTTCAATCATATCAAGAGAATCTCTTTTTTGCAATACTCTTCCTAAGATATGGTGAATACAATTTAGCTCAGGAGGATATGTTTGCAAGTGTTGTACCTCAACATTGTAAGTGGGTTGAGCTACTTCAATGTGTGGGTTTGAAAATGGTGGTACAAGTAGTTGAGTGGGAGTGGATATTTGAGATGCATGTGGTTGGGGTTATGGTTTTGGTGGAGGTGAATGGTAGGGATAAAATGGAGTTGGGTATGGAGGATATTGAGGAAAACATTGAGGATATTGTGGATGACTCCCATAAGTTCCTTGTCGAACTTGTTGCCAAGATTGGTTTTGGGGATAAGATGGCCAAGGTGGCCAAAGAAAGGGTGTGTTCCAATTACTTTGAGATGGATGTGCATAAGCTTGAAATCATGAATTAGCTTCTTGAATTATATCAAGTTGAATAGGGTGCCATGGTCCTCTTGGAGCTACATAACATAGTTGCATTAGCAATTAAATTGCTCCATTGTCCTCTTGGTAAACTTCCTTCAACCTTGGTAATGAGGGGCAATATTTAACTGATTCTACATGGACAACACAAATATCAACATCTTCTTTTTCTTAATCTTGCATTCTTAACACATCTACTTGTTTGGTTAGAGTACTAAGAATTTCGGTTTTAAAGTCATCAAACAAATTTCCAAGTTTAGTTTGACTTACCAATCTTGATGTTGTTTTACTTACTCTTTCCCTTCCTCTTGATATGTTTTTGCATGTTTCACAAATTTCTTCAAATGATAATTGGTATACATCACCTTTACTCATGAGATCAAGGAATTCAATCCACTCATCCCTAATTATTCTAAGTAAGAGGGTTTTTAGTGTGTCAGATCCTAAATGATATAATTTTTCCCTCTTAACATTATACATGAACCTCTCTATTATATCCTCAAGGCTCTCATCTTAATTTTGATTCATTCTAATTATTTCTTCTTTAAGATCATGATCTTTATATTTTTCTATAAATATATTTTGCATATCATTCCATGATCTTATTGAATTAGTCCCTAACCTCATGAACCATTTAAGAGCTCTATCCTTCGATGTTGCCGAAAACAATCTCAATTTTTGAGTGTTTAACAAGTAATCATAAGATCTACAAAGGATTTCAAATTCAAAGAGGAAGGTTTTTGGATCCTCTGACCTTAGACCATGAAATTTTGGAAGAAAAGATGGAGGGATGTTCCTCATGTGCACACTACCATCAGTATCTTGAATGGGAAATCAAGAGGATCTTCCTCATTTTCATCATCTCCATCCATTTCTTCTACATTATTTTCCATCTCTTCTTCTTATACCTACAAAAGTGGATGGTGATGTGGTTCTTACTGCACCACGTGATCAAATGGCGAGTGGGTTGGTGTTGGACAATTTTTTGTTTTTATGATTGAATGAGCTGTTTTTGAAATGAAATATGCCTAATGAAAATGTTTTTTTGTTTTTACAAGAAGTAAAAGGAAATGAATCACCTATGTAAGAAAACAATGCATACTTTGACATTTCCCCGACAACGATGCCAAAAAGTGATGAACCTCGGTATTGCAACAAGAATGTTGCAACTCTCGAGGCTACCTACTTTAATTATCAACCCAGAGTTCATACAAACTTAAGAGGTATTGACACTATATATGCAGCATACAATGTGTCCTTCATTTGTTTTCATGATGTAATGGAGTGCATGTACTAAAGTCAAATCCTAAACTAATTGCAGAAAATGAAAGGCTCGAAATGGAAACCTCAACCTGTTGCAAGAAAGAAAGTACAAGAAAAGAAACCTATTCTAATTGCATAAAGTAAATATCATGAACTAAAACCATTATATTTCAAAGACTTTAGATCCATTAACAAAGGTCATTAGATGTGGCAATCAATAAAATCAGCTTTGTATTACCTATTTCATAAATTTGTCCATTGGCCCAAATCATTGAAATGTTTTGCATGGGTAAAGAGGAAAGTCTTAAGTGGTATTTAGTATTCCCTAAGCATTGATTTAGAGCCTAGGGGTTTTGATTCAACACTAAGGGATAATAACCAAGCTTCTTGAGTGAATCTACACAAGTATATGCATATTGGAAGGCTACTACAGGGTTTCATGTAGTACTACTACAGGAAACAACAGATTTGTTATAGGGAATTATAATTCATCGAATGACCAACCAAATAAAATCCAAATTGGATGGGACAAATTTTTTTATTGACTAGGATTTCTTAGGTCTCCATTCCAAGAAGAATCACTCAAAAATACCTCTGTTAACCCATACTAAAAAATGGAAAAAAATTACTAGTCTAAAATCTAGAGATTCGAGAAATATTGAGCTAGTAAATCTATAAAATGCCTAACCTAATCAAGTGAAAATTCAATGGGCTAATTTTTGTTATTAAATATAATATTTTTCTGATCTAATTCAAGTGGAACCAACTTGATTGAAGCTCGTTATCATTCTCTAAAAAATAGCAGAAAATTATTGTTATTTGCCACAAAGGAGTTCCAGAAATCTAGATTTGGGAATAAGCAAACTAATCCAAGTAGCTCAATGATTACTATCACCTTCCATATATTTTACAAGGATGAAATGATTCTTTTGATCCTGCAAAATAATTTACATCAACCATTTAACCCAATCCTACAACAATAAATCATTAATACTAAATGCAGAAATAGAAAGAAATAAGAACAAGAGATGCATGTGAATAAGAAGTGAAAGGAAGAAAAGTAAATGATACAAAAGGGCTCTGAGGCTCCTGGGATGGCCAAGCCCAAGGAAAATCAGAGTCATGTGTAGGAGACCAAGATTTAGAATATGAACATAGCACCAATCTCCATTATTTCCATCAATACAATTACATCCATGCAAGAAATGATAATGGAGCTGCAAAAACATGAGTTCTCTCCACAAGAAGACTAATAAAAATCAACCCCTAGAGGAAAATTCGACTTTGTGCTTATAAAAAATGATTATGAATCACTCCCCATGAAAGGAGGAAGTTTTCCACACCAAAATCCCTTGATTAGTGGATCTAGTTCCCAATACTATGAATCTGCCTTAAATGGCAGGGAACACATTCCTAGATTTTCTCAATCATTGGAGCTCCACAATCTGTACCATAATTCTAGAATATCTTGTTGATTTAGTATTTAATATTGATCCTCCTCTAGTAGGAAGAAGGTCCCTAGATTATTTCCTCCTCCAAATATTCATAATCTGCCCAATGTTCTCACAATATTCCACAAAAATAAATAATATTAGGCACAAATATGCAATTAAAGTTAAAAATACATTAACCTTCCTAATGAACATATTAAAGTTAAAAATACATTATCTAATGAAAAAATAGAGGTTTAATGTGTTGAAGGATGGTCATATGGACCTTAATTTATGTCTAATTTAGACGCCCATCAATTCCAATGTTTGGGATGGTTTTGCTTCATCAAGGAGGCCTTCAAAACAATTTCGCATGGAAATTAGGGCATGGGACAATTGCTTCAAGGTATATATACTTAGATGTGAAATATGTTGATGTAGGAGCATTCACCCAAGAGAAAATCATTGTAAATAAATAAACATAAGGGGGTCATGTATTTTAGGAAATAGTTTTCCTAAGTCTCAAGTTAATGCAATATTTAGGCCTTTAAATGTGATTTAATTAGATAATGGAGGCAACTGTAAAATCTCTCAAATAAATGAGAACTGAGTGATGAATGAATGACAAGAGCCAGAAGTCAAATAGGACTCTTAGAACAATTCATGATTCTAGGAGCGAGAGAGGGTTTTTAGGCATTAAATGGAGAATAGAACTGGACATATAGGATAGAGTACATCTAGGAGTCAGTTCAATAGATTTAGGAGTCGAACCAAGATAGTTCAATAGAACTCCTGGAATATATGTAAGTATACAGGCAGAATGAGAGGGAGGAGGCCACTGACATTGGAAAATAGGCCTGTGCGAGACAGAGCAGTCTCGAATGTAATCTTTGATTTTACATATATATATTCAGATTTTATTCCTGACTATGTCAGAGAGTGTGAATCACGTGTTTGTGATTAATTATGGTGTGAACTCATAGGTTCTATTATAGGAGCTTTCAGGTAGAGTTCTGAAGAGTGCGCGGAGGAGAGAATGATTCAAAGGAATCATAAGGGATCACCGAGTCCAATTGAAGAAACAGAGTAAGCTCAAGAGGGAGAGTGTAAAGTAGAACAACAGAGGATGAGAACCTTCAGAAGAACCAAACCACAGAGGTAAATTTGAAGAAATCGTGGAAAAATCAAGTAAAAGGGAAGAACAGAGAAGTGAAGTTCAATGCTCAGCTACAGTTGGATCACAAGGATCAACGGTTCAGATGATGTCGTGAGGAGAAGGGTGAAGCATTTCATTGGTGAAATTATTATAAAGGTTAAGTACCGCAAGCCAAAATCCAGTTTACACTGAAAATGAGTGCAAACCATAGTCAGAATTAAGTTCCAGACTTGAAATCCTATAAAGAGCATTTTATACCCATATCGGGTCCAAACCAATCGCATCGCAGAACTATAGTGAGGAGGGACTAACCCATTGGAGCACCGAAATTCGATAGTGTGATACTACTAGATTCGAAACGTTATATAGGAGGTATTATAATATATCGGGTCCGCTGTAAAGGTCGCATCGCAAGCCTTTAATGGGAAAGCTTAGCATATCGGGACCACCGATTGCAATTGCCGACAATAGCCCACGTGTTATATCGCATCAGTGTTATCGGAGCGTTATGTTATTGCTCCATTCCATGTGGAACTGCCAACAATGATTTCCAATAGTGCTTTTTCATATAGCACAATCCTGTGGAAAACCAACATCGATAGTGTATTTGAGTATATTAACACTTCCCTTGTAAAAGACCTGCCAGTAGTGTATTTCCATGGTTTCCTTTGTGTTGTGTTCCGATAGTCGCATATCGAGAATAAAGGGGTGATCGAGTTCCGATAACAAGGAACTTCTATGTAGGGCCTTAACCATTGATATTATGAAGATTTGACTCCTTTCTGAGTAAATTTACTGGGACAGTTATTCTTATGCATTCTTATGCAATCTATGGGTATGTGTGGGGGTATGCCTGCACCATTAATGGTATCAAAGCCAAGTTTGTAATCAGAGCAGGTTGAAGTCAGAGCAGGTTTGAAATCAGAGTGGGGAAATATTTCTATGAAAAGGAGGTTGCACACTGAAGAATGTAATGTGCATAAGATAAAGGGATGAATGATAGAGACTACAGTGGGAGATTGTAGCAGTTCCAGCAGAGGCTTGGAATAAATAGGAACAGAGGATTTCTTGAAGGAAAGAGAAAGCAAGATTGCTTAATGCAAGTTCTGAAGGGAAGAGGACTTGGAGACAAGACAGAGGAAATCCATTCAAAGTACAGGTGGAATAGTGAACAAGATCATGCTAAGATCTGAAGGTGAGGTAATATGTTATGTTCTATTGAGAATGTGTGTTTTTATATTAATGCACAAGTGACAGCAAGAGAAGTTGTGAGAAGAAAAAATGAGTTCTTGAAGACAGAGTAAGGAGAATACTCTAAGGGAGAAGTGGCAGTGAACCTGAAGAATCCAACAAGAGATTGGATAGAGAGGACAGTTGAAGTGTTCTCAAGAGAGAGTGAGAGATTGCAAAAGCCTAGAAGGAGCAAAGGTGTTGCTCAAGAGGAGGTTCCAGATAGAGGACCATGCTTACCAAAAGACTGAGTGAGGAGAGCTTAGTGAGGTAAGATTGCAGCAAGGATGATTAACTATTGTAGAGGTTTGTTGCAAAGGAGATCATGAAGAAAGAGGAGAAGAAGATGACTACTGATAGTCATAGCAGAGGTTTAGAGAGAAGCCACAGCAGAGGATATAAGAAAGAGGATGCCAAAGCAAATGGCAAGAGGATGAGTCAAGAAGAAATAGACAAAGAGGTTACTGAGCTAAAAGAACAACTCAATGGATTAAGGAGAATGCTTGAGGAAAGCCAAAGACTAGGTTGGGTCTTGAGGAAGAAGCCAGTAAAATGGTATGAGATGCAGAGACGGCTACAGAAAAGACAAGTAAGGTGGCTAAAGGGAAAACTCAAGGAAGTTGAGTTAGAAATGGAAGAGTACATTTGTGAACCAGAACAAAGAGAAATTCTGGGAGAGAGTGAAGATGAAGACTTGAAGACTAAACCTTCAAGTGAGGCCAAATGGTCACATGGTTTTAAAACTGACAATTTGTGTATGTATGAAGGTGAAACATGTAAGGAAGGATAATTTGCTGATGTTGTCATGAAGAAGGAAGAAGGCAAGCAGAATCCAAATTCTGTTTTGGAAGAAGATGAGACAGATAGGACTCATATGTAGTTGGGGAAATATATCAAGCAACCAAGTGAAGGGCTTGAGGAGATTGAAGAAGAGACTATCAAAGAATTTTTGAATCATATGAAGGATTTGGAATAGCAAGGAGATATGATGGTTGAAGCATCAAGTGAGACTAAATAGTCTTATATTTTTAAAACTGATAGTTTGTGTATGATGGCAGATATTGCAGGAGGAAAGCATCCTTTTGAAGATATCTTGAAAGGAGATAAAGATCTAGAAGCAAAAGGTGACAAAGAAAAAATTTTAGAAGAGGAGGAATTTGGCTGCATACAAAAGAAAAGGTCTATGGAGGAGTCTATAGAAGCTGTCATGGAGACGAGGAATCAGGATCTTATTCTGATGAAGAATGAAGGAATATTGTCTCAGAAGGGTAATCAAATGAGTTTTATTGATGTTATTGATGAAAATCAAATGCAGGAGGATGATAATGTAGATGGTGAGACAAGGTTAACTCTGGGAGAAGAGTTACAGAGGGATAGCAAGGAAAAATGTATTGAAGAAGAAGGACATCTACTGAAATATGTTAAGCAAGAAGAAGTCTATGCAAAAGACTTAACAAGAGGAGAAAGGACGTCTAATGATCTATCCATAACAAAGGAAGGTATGGAGAACTATGTGAAATTTCCAAAATCTACTCCAATTGAAGTTGTTAAGTTATATAGAAAATTAGATTTTCTAAGAAGGGAGTTGGAAAAATAGAGAATGGATGTTCAAGATAGATTGCTGAAAAGGGAAGACAAAAGAATTGTCATAAATAACAGTCACAAGAGAAAGGAGATGGATATGAAAGTTCAGTAGACCGAAACTACAAAATAAGGAGTTCACTACAGTAGACAAAGGCAGGAAAACATCATTAGGACAGATGATGTGGAAGAGAGACTAATGGGCAGTCTCATGAATTCTTTTGAGAGTTCAAATCAGCATACTGATGTGCTGACAGAGGAGAAAGAAATAGTGCAGCAAGCTGAATTGTTGCCAAAGGAAGATGAGGCACAAAAGCCTTGTGTTTTTTATTTTAACAAGTGTTTTATGAATGCATATTTTGTAGAAAATGCTAGAAGAGATTTCGCACAGCTGAACAGCCAAATAAAGGCGAAAGAAGAGAATTCTATGGAAGAAATCAATCCATGGAATAGAGAAGTTAATTTGCTGGAGAAAGTATTGAACAGTCATGATTCAATCATGAAAGAGGGTAAGGATGATAGGGAGGCAGTCAACAAAGCAACCAAGACAAAGGTTGGAGCAAGCAAGGTAGAAATCAGCAAATCAAGAGTCAGCATAGAAGACAGCAACAGCAACCTGAAACAAAAAGAAGAAGACAAAAATATGAGACAGAACATGAACCAGTTCAAAGATATGTTGGAAAAAGAGATTGAATAAATGTGGCAGCTAATGATGAAGCAGTTCAAATGGAGGAAAATGATAACAACAACAAGAAATATCAATCAGAACTTGAACCTAATTGACAAGAAGAATAAAATGGAGAAAAAGGCAGCAGAAGTACAGAGAAAACAAGGGAACAAAGCATGTGGACAGTTACAGAACAAAGTGTGGGATCCAGGAAGACCAAGATCAGAAGACACGAGATTAGGAGATCATGAATATTTTCTACTTTGGGAGTCTGATGCAGGAGCATTCACCCAAGAGAAAATCATTGTAAATAAATAGACATAGGGGGGTCATGTATTTTAGGAAATAGTTTTCCTAAGTCTCAAGTTAATGCAATATTTAGGCCTTTAAGTGTGATTTAATTAGATAATGGAGGAAGTTGTAAAATCTCTCAAATAAATGAGAACTGAGTGATGAATAAATGACAAGAGCTAGAAGTCAAATAGGACTCTTAGAACAGTTCATGATTCTAGGAGCGAAAGAGAGTTTTTAGGCATTAAATGGAGAATAGAAGTGGGCATAGAGGATATAGTACATCTAGGAGTGTTATAGACATTTTTGGGCACTTCAACCCCAAGCATAAAATGTCCATAAACCAAGGGCTCCTAAGTCCCTAAAAGTGTTGTTCTAACCCCTAAAGGAACAAGTTCAACTGATTACAACTTCTCCCAGAAGTTCTCCATGAAAAATTGCTCAAAACTGGTCAAAACAGGATCATTTCAGCTGCTCCATAGGCAAAGTGAGTTGCATCTCAACTAAATACACTGTGTGGGTGCGTTGCATTTCAAAAATCCCTTCTATGGGGTGCGATGGGCGAGAAGTGACAAATGGCAGTGTCAATCCGCGAGGTGGAGAGGCATGGAATCTTCCAGAAACTTCTCCTGTGACACTTGCCTCTCTGAATTCGACCAAGGATGAGTAAGAGATCATCAATCTCCAAGTGGAAGCAAGAAATATCAGAGGGAAGACACTAATCAAATCACAAGCTGACTCATCTCCCTTACAGATATCTATATATGGATCCCTAATCCCAGAGATCTAGAGGCTGGAATTTTGCATATTGTAAGGAATTGTTGTTGGTTTCTTGAGACAACATCATAGTGTTGGGTGATCTAAGCTTTGTATGAGGTGAAGAAGGGCTTACTTGCTAAGAGGATGATGTTGGGTCAGAACAACTGGTTGTCACTCCCTTGGCTCTTTCTTGTTTATCAATAAAAGCTATTCAAGTTTTCCTCCATACTCTTGTGTCATTTATGTTTTATGCATTTGTATGGTCAATTTACATCTTATCCTAGATTCTTTATGATTATAGATCCATGTTCTTGTATAGTGTTATGCTACTGTGATCTTACAGGTACTCTGTGAAGTTGGGCATACAAGGGAGCAAGTAGCGAAAGACTATCAAGAGAGAGAGGAATCGAACTAGGAGATTAGCGCAAGACAGAGGTTGGTCTTCTTTGTTCTTCTCTCATCTATATTTCATAGAGGAAAAATGAAAGTAGCTTTACTTTGTTTGTTTCTAAGGTAGCTACCACACCTTAGTGGGATAAGCAGTTCTATGTATACACTTTTCCCTGTAACAAAATGGCAACTCCACTGGGGACGAATTAGGTTGTTTGTTTATCTTCCTTGTTGTTTATTTTATAGACTTACAAACAGAGCCTGAAGTCGAGCTAGGTAGCTTTCGAACTACATTTGCTATGCAAATGCAAAGTAGATAAATGTCGCTTCAGTCAATCTCCAGGATTTGTTTATGACTTAAACAACTGATTCACAAACTCTCTGATTGCCCTCGTGGTAGCTCTTAGAACCTCCTTAGATCTACCCCTGATTTTTGCATTACTAATTACCATTTGCTCGGCCAAAACCCATGAACTGAACTACAAACTGTGACTCAGAACCCAAGCAAAGTCTCGTCTCTGGCCCAGCGTAGGCACTGTTCTGTGAATTTGAAATTCAGCGCACTTCCCGAGTGTAGTAGGTGCGCTGCATTTCAAATTCCCTGTGTTACAGGTGCGTTGATCAGACTAGGCATTGTTCAGTTTTGGTTTCTATGATTCATTCTTTTCAGTTCTATTCATCAATTTTGCTGCCTGTAATCAGTATATCTCTGTTTTAAACCCCTTTTCCTTGCTGTTATTCTGCCTCCAATGTGCAAAGAACTGTAAATGTTTTTGTGTATTTGTTGAGTCATTTTCAGTTCTCCTTTGCAAAAAGTAACGTAATTGTACTGTCGTCCTTTGATTTGAAAGTGTCGCAAGTGTCGTTTTCAATCATAGGAAAGAGTTTGGTTGCTATTGATAGTCAATTACCCTGTTACTATTGTATTTTGTCTGAATTTGTAGTTTTTCTAGTGTCGAAAGCAAGTATTCATTTCCAAATCGTAAAGTGTTGTGATTGTCTCCATTTTTTATTTTGAAAAGAAACTTGTTAGCAATTGTCGCTTGAAAAGTAATTCAGATTTGTGTGTTAGCTTTCTTTTTACCATTCACATACTAAGAAAGCCGAAAACAAATACATGCATGTGCATTTGCATTTAGACTGTTTGATTGGTTTGATTTAGGACAGTGCATTTAGTGTGTGCTCTTTGCTCTTTGTGAAAGAATATTGTCTCTCTTTCCTTAGTAGCTAGGATTTTCATTGCACAAAGAAGATAAAAGACTGTTTATCATCTTAGATCGCATTTTAGGAATTATACATCTACATCTCGTGGTGAACCTGAAAGGCAAATTTCTTAAGCAAGATCAAATATAAAATAAATTTAATGAATCTAACAACGCTTTGGAACCTAACGCACAACATCTAGAAGTCTAGGCTAGAGACATATTCCAGCATTGTAAAGCCTGGTAACTGTTGTTCTCACTGATGGTTGGGTGATTCCTCCACTTTGAGACGATAAGTGCTAGTACGGACTTGTGTTCCCACGTACCGTCGAGTATATTTTGGGAGACCACAATAGGCTTAATCCTTTATCCATAGGAAGTCGTGTTTGTCGCCCTATCGATCGCAATGCACTGAACACAGCATTCGGGAAGATTGACTGCCGTACCATAAAAAGTATTCTGCAGTTTTGCGATTGGTTTGGTAATCCCTCTACCTAGATTTCCAAAGCAGACCATTTCACTCCTTTTCAGACTCCTTAACAGAAAAGGTCCATCTGAGCACTTGTCACTTCAGGCTCATTAAAAATCGAAGGCGACTAGAGTCATCTTTTGTTTTTTCTCGACTCTTAAAAACTGCAAAAACAAGTTGTGTCAAAGCGTCTAGAATTCATCTAAAATGGAAACATACTTCCCCTTGATTTTTAGTTGATCGAGTAATCCGCAATCGTGGAAGAAAGTCAATTGAAACCCCGTCGTTCGCAGAGGCTTACGAGTCAACCGTCTTTGTCTCCGGAATCGAAGCTATTACAGACAAAGCGAACTCGTTTAACCGGTTCCAAATCTCCTGGTAAAGTTAGAACAAGTGTTCCAACAACACCAGAGACTCCGGTTACTCCAAACATTTATGGTATCCCTGCCTTTACAGAAGAAGTTCAGCAGCCACCGAAGGATAGTAGTATTGATCCTAGTCTGAGGGTAAACACTTGTATTGATGAACCAATTCCATCTATGACTGGTTCGGAGAGTGTTGTTCCCCAAACATCTGTCGCTGCAGATTCCATACCTTCTTCGGCACCAGAAATATTCTACGGACCTGACGGTCTACCTCTTCCACCTGGTCTGATTGCTATAGAAGAGATCGGTGAAGATCCTCCATCTAGTACTCCATCGCAATTTGGAGTCAGGATTACTCTGTATCCTTCTTCATCAAAAATTAGCCTACCACCAGTGGAAGCTCCTGTAGAATCGCTAGGTAATCTTTTGGATAGACTAGAAATGTATGAACAACCGTCAACATCTAGGACTGTGTCGTCGGACACAGCGACAGCAGAACTTCCTGCTATCACTCCAACAATGTTCGTCGGTATACCATCTATCCCAACTAGCTCTCAATCACTAGAAGGAGCCCACTCAGGGGCTATTTCGACGATATGGTATGTTCCTGTTTGTTCATCCAAAATAATATCCAGAAACTCTTATGTTGAGTCTCAACAAATTGATCCATTTGGAGGTCAATTTGGGCAGCCCGGCCCTCAAGGGCAAACCATTCCCTTAAGTACTGGATTACCGCCGTATGGGGGGCAGTATACCCTTTCAGTGTCCCCTCCGGGAGGACATCCATACAGGAGTTCACAACAAAATTCGGGTTATGTTGGAATTACGTCAAGCGGTTGGGTACCGATACTACCTCAACAACCAAGAGTTGTATATTCGATGCAACAATGTTTACCTATGTCAAGTATACCAACTACGCCAACTATTGTGACGGTGTCGCAAGTTCAAGTGCTGCCTGTTGTATGCCAGCCTCAGGTTTCTCAAGTTGTAATGCAACAGCCCCTTGACCCTGCAACTCAACCACAATCGCCGACTGGTGGAATGACACTAGTTCAAACAGGTACAATTACCCCTCATCTTGGTCAAACAGTTAGCATCGGGAAACAGCACATGGCTTCACAACCATGGCTAGTGCAATACCAATAACCGCAGTTCCAACAAGTATACCAAGGTTCTGAGCAAAAAATCTTTGCAAATAGTGGGCAGCCGTATATTCAAAACGGTCAAAATCAACCATTTTACAATGGTCATGCCCACCAACCTTACCAAAGTTACCAGCATCAAATGCATTATGCTGGTATGCAAAGACCAACTGCTCAGGCGATCCCATCTTATCCTGGGTATGCTTCACCTAACCTGAATTAACAGTTACCCTTCGTGGTGACTTTTGAGTTACCTGATTTAAATCGGTTAACAAACGATCCAATCGCTTATGCCCCTTGGTGGCCAGCGATTCCGCATAAACTTCCATCAGATATTCCTAAATTTAATGGAAATCTGGGTGAAGATCCGTCAAATCATGTGATGACCTTTCATCTGTGGTGTTCATCAAACACCCTAAACGATGATTCGATTAGGCTTCGCCTTTTTCAGAGGACGTCAACTGGTCCGGCAGAAAAATCGTATATCGAATTACCCAGAGCTTCATTTGACAACTTCAGTACCCTAGCCACAACCTTTTTAACCCATTTTCAGTTACTGATAAGGTACGAAACGGGAATGGAACTTCTTACCAATTTCAAACAAACAACGGCCACTCACATATCTGATCATATACATGAGTGGCGACGTCTTCATAGAATGGTGAAAACGTATGTTCCCAATCAGCTTTAGCTTAATGGTTTATTAAGTCATTATTGCCTTCCATCACGGAAGATGTGGCAAAAGGGGGAGTCGTCACCGAAGAGCAGGTTATCGCTTGTGCGCAATATTTGGACTTGATTTACACTCAGTCTGGCACGCTCTACGATAAAATACCTGACGCTCCTAGACCGGAATTCTCAATCCCTCCTCCTCCTAAATCAAACAATGACTCTCATGCCGATGATGGCGTGATTGGCACAACAGACACGAAATCGACAAAGGCTACATCTAAAAAGGCCCGTAAGATTTCTAGTCAAAATGTAAAAGAGGAACTTCTCGCCTCAGAAGTAAATGCCATATCGACAGATAAAGGCAAAGAAACAAAGCAACCAGGGGGAAAGAAGAAAGGCAAAGGGAATAAGAAGAAACAGGAAGAATCATCCCCTGAAAAATCTTCTACAAACCCTCCTGGAAATAGGAAACCAAGAAATCCATGCTTTATATGCGATGAGGATCATTGAACAGCAAATTGTCCACACAGAGCTGAGCTTAAAAAATTCTTCAAGAATTCAAAAACCTCGGCAGTATTGACTGATCTGTTTCCAAATCCAGGAACAAATCTGGTTGACAGTGGAAATGCTTCCCTGTCTCAAGTGCTGATGTTGTCGATTTCCAAACAGCAAAATGATGCTTTGATATTGACAAGGAACAAAGATTATGGGAATCCACAGCTGTCGAACAACAAGGATAAAGATCAACCTAGTAGTTCGACAACAACTTCGACAGAAGTTGCACCACCCATCATTCTTGAGTTGACAATAAAACCACCAAAGGGAGTAGTACACAAGTCGACATTTAATCCTCGTGCTAGAACAGCACAGCATTATAATATAGTGGAAGATTTGGCCCAATCGCCATCTGCTATGTCGACGCTTGAGGTACTACAAAATTGCCCATCCCAATAGCAAGCTTTATTATCAGCCATCGGTGGGATAGACCCAAAGGATTCCAATCTTGTATCCTTTGATCATAAAGGATACGATCCTCAGTTACCAGCTCAACTAGCTTTCCTCGTTCAAGTGAAAGCCCTCAACAAAACTGTTCATCGAACAATTATTGATGAGGGGGCATCTACATGTATTATGTCGATGAGTTGCTGGAAAACTTTAGGATCTCCAACCTTGTCGCGATCTTCAACGACATTAAAAGCATTTGACGGACGAACATATACCCCATATGGTATTCTAAGTAACTTGAAGGTTGAACTAGGAGGGAAAACAGTAGAAATAGATGTTGAAGTAATTGACGGAAATCTCGATTACAACATCCTACTGGGAAGACCATGGATATATGCTATGGCTGCTGTTGTGTCGACCTATTTTAGGAAGATTGCATTTCCCTTTGAAGGAGGGATTACAATCGTCGATCAACAAAACTTCCTCCCCAATGGTTCTCAAGTTACGGGAAGCATTCCAATGATCCATGGAAGCTCCCATTCGCTTCAAAATATCGGAGTAGGCCTACTAAAAGATCCTATATTAATGGGAACTTTCGCCCTTCCACCTCCAACCAATTTGGCGGAAGTAGCGTCGGTAGGAACCTGCAATATGATATCTTCTAAAAAGATCTCAGAAAACGATATTGACATGGATCACGCGCAGGTTTTGCCTCCAAGCCCAACAGAAATATTGTAGCAATCAATGTTCCTAGCGTGGGAGGCAAACCCAAATCAACGCTCATCAAGCATTTGGATAGATAGGTCTAAGGAATATGGCACCCCTTCAGATCCTTGGTCGCGAGTGCATGTCACCGACGAAGGAATTGTTCAATCAATGATAATTGAAGGGGCACCATGGGATGATTACCACCATCGTTCCCTTCTTCCAGATTGTGAAGAAAATACTCCTGATGACCTTTACCATCCTTCAGTTTTTGATTTTCTATCAAATATTGTAAACACGGTGGATTCAGAGTGAAACTTGTCCAACATTGAAGAGACTATCGCCATAAATATCTCGACCAAAACAGATGTTGTAGAGAATATTTATGTTGGAAAATGTTGTTCTCCTTCAGAACTGGAAATATATAACGCTCTTTTTCGCGAATTCAGAGATGTCTTTGCTTGGTCATATAATGAAATGCCGGGCATTGACTTGAGTATCGTTGAACACAAAATCAAGATGTATCCAGATGTCAAACCAGTACGACAATGGCTACGGCAGGTGCACCCCAAGAAAGCCGCTGCCATTATGGCAGAAGTTGAAAAACTTCTCCATGCTGGTTTCATTTACTCGGTCCTCTAACCAATTGGGTATCGAATATTGTCCCTGTTATGAAAAAACAAGGAACAATTAGAGTGTGCGTCGATTATAGGGATGTAAATCAAGATTGTCCAAAAGACAACTACCCTACACCCTTCATCGACCAGATAATTGATGAATGTGCCGGATGTGAAATCTTTTCATTCATGGATGGATTCTCTGGGTATAATCAAATAAATATCCGCCCAAAGGACCAGTCAAAGACTGCATTTATTTGTCTGTGGGGTACATTCGCATATCGAAAATTACCCTTTGGTTTAAAGAACGCAAGGGCAACATTTCAGAGGGCAATGAATTATGCCTTCCATGACATCAAAAACATCGTTCAACCATACCTCGACGACCTTCCGGCTCATTCGCGAAAGCGGACTGATCATCCGCAGCATTTAAGAGCAATATTTCTACATTGCCGACACTACAAGATACGACTCAATCCACACAAATGTGTATTTTGTGTCAGTTCTGGTCGTTTACTTGGCTTTGTAGTCTCGAAAGACGAGATTCGTCTCGACCCATGTAAGGTTCAGGCGATCATAAATTTGCCTCCACCTTCGAATTTGCTTCAGATTCAGAAACTCCAAGGGAAAGCAAACTTTCTGAGGAGGTTCATTCCAAATTACGCCGAACTTGCTAAAGGTTATACGCGTCTTTTGAAAAAGGAAGTACCCTTTGTCTAGGATCAGGTTGCGCAGGCTTCCTTTGATGCTTTAAAAGAATCCCTAATGAAAGCATCATTAATGTACACTCTTGATTATCAAAAAGACTTTAACCTGTATCTGGCTGCAGCAGATACAACCATCGCAATGGTTTTAGTTCAAGAAGACAACGGAATTGAACATCCTATATATTATTTAAGTAAGAACTTAAATGATACAGAAAGAAAATATTCTTATGTTGAAAAGCTAGCGCTCGCAGCTGTTCAAGTGATACAGAGATTTCGACACTATGTCCTCTTTCGAAAAACTACCATTTTGTCGCGACAGTTGCTGGGGGGCAAATATTCAAAATGGATAGCAATTATACAAGAGTTTGATCTGGAATTTGTAAAATCCAAGTCAAAGAAAGCTCTCGTTTTCGCAGAATTATTATGCGATCTCCCATCGTCGTCCAACGATGAAACATCCGAAGAAACAATCGTGGACGAAAATTTGTTTCTGATATCTTCAAGCAATCTGTGGTATGGGGATATAATCATTTATCTCCAAACCCAAAAATATAGGCCAAATACCTCTCACTCCAAACAAAAACGTATTCGATACCAAGCAAAAGACTACATGACCGTCGGTGATACACTTTACCATCGTGGTATCGATACAGTTCTGAGAAGGTGCCTCACCCATGAGGAGGCCGAAAAAGTCCTGAATGATTGCCATTCAGGTGCGTGTGGGGGGCATCAATCCGATTATGCTACAGCTTAAAAAAATTTACGAGCAGGATACTTCTAGCCAACAATCTTCAAAGATTGCATAACCACAGTCAGAAGTTTCCATGCTTGTCAAATTTTCGATAGAAAAACCAGAAGACCACCTGCTCCTCTGCAGCCAATAGTCGTTGTCGGGTCATTCGCCAAATGGGGCATCGATTTCATGACATGTAACCCCACCTCGACCGGGGGGCATGGGTATATCATAGTCGCAGTTGACTATTTTACCAAATGGGCTGAGGCGATGCCTACATTAGATAATACTGGTGAAACAGCTGCCCTCTTCTTTTTCAATCATGTAGTTTCTAGATTCGGCGTCCCACAAGCTATAGTCACAGATCATGGATCACATTTTCGCAATCACATGATGGTCGAATTAGCTGCCAAACTAGGGTTGTCTCACGACAGCTCTACTCCATATTACCCGCAAGCCAATGGACAAGTTGAAGCAATCAACAAAGTCCTGAAGCGCATGCTGCAAAGGATGATTGGAGTTCACAAAAGAATTTGGCACCTAATCCTGTACTCAGCCTTGTGGGCTTACCGAACATCGGTAAGGAATGCAACCGGGTTTACACCTTTCCAACTGGTATATGGCCTGGAAGTAGTCTTACAAATCCAGTGTGAAATCTCATCCCTCAAACTCACAATTGACCTTCTCCCCAGGACTTCAGAAGAGGAGGCTCGTTTCTTGGAACTAATCCAATTGGATGAAACCCGTCATGATGCCTCTTTGGCTAACGAAGCCCATAAGAAACGAGTCAAGGCGCAGTTCGACAAGAATGTCAAACCCCGTGTCTTCTCAGAAGGTGACTTGGTCTTGCTTTATGACCAAGAATCCGATAAATTGGGGGCAGGTAAATTCAAGTCTTTATGGATGGGCCCCTATATTGTTAAGCGAGTGTTAGCAAAAGGATCCTGCGAGTTAATGGATTATGACAGGATTCCACTGGCACAACCTCGTAACGGGTTGTACCTCAAGCGTTACTATGCGTGATTCGGTATAGTAACCTATATGCTTTTGTTATGTTTTGTTTTCACTAAAGTGTTTGTTTTGGTCAAGTAATCCACTTTTTTCATTTATTGCAAATGTCAAACCTATTGGAGTCATGTGTTGGATATGCCGACAGAGCAAGTCGTAGTTCGCGGAACCTATCTTCCGCGGCCTGGGCCATTTTTTATCCAAGCGGAAAGTTAGTAAGTTTCAGAGGGGTATGTATTGGTCGATCAATGAATAACATCGTTGAATATAGCGTGTTGATAGAACTTCTCTCTGATGCCATCACATGGTATACGCCGACTGATTGTCAGGTTAGACTCACAACTCGTCATACTACAACTCACTGGTATCTACTCTGTCTGAAATCCATCTATTTATCGCATGTTCCTAAGGGTTAAGATTTTGGAAAGGCAATTTGATTTTATTCAATATCAGCATATTTCCAGAAACTTAAACACATTAACTGACCCATTGGCAAACTATGTGTTAGACAGACATTTGCAACATATATAAAAAGAAGCATCCCATCAATATTTGTGTTTAGATCATGTAACTTAACCAAAATAAAACTCCGAAAATCAAAAATATATATATAACTGTTTATGGTTTACACATAATGTTCTGTAACCAAGACAAAATTGGTCAAATGACCCAAAACTTAAAACGTCAGGGGGCACCCTAGTCTAATGGTGCTCGTGATAGCAAGTCACAGCCTGTGCGATCATGCGTAAGAGCCGAGTCCATCATCTCGGCACACTAGTAGTATGCCTCTGCAATCTCAAAGGCAGCTCATCAGTCCTCACATCTGGAATACCGAGAGTGAGGCCCTCGACCTGGTCCTGTAATGCTGCGAGAGTCTCGGCCACATCAAGGTCGTGAAGGATAGCCCTTCCAACAGAGGCGGCAGTTGGCACTCTCAGGCGTACTACTGGCCAAACGAGACCAACATCTGCATGATCACATGAGTTTGATTATTCTTGATAGAATAAAGCACAAGGACATTATAAAAGAAAAACGATAAACAGGAATATGGTCAAAGAATTTACCAATGGCACCCCACTGTTCGCCAGCTGGCAGTACTAAATCTGGGTCACCCAGAAGTCCATACCAGCATATGGATACTCGGAATAAACCATCTCCTCGTGATCGAACCACCCGAGGAAGGTATCAGAAAAGGAAATCTGAGACTAACCAGCATGCCTAGACATATGGTCGACCCATCTCTGCATACATGATTCAGTCGGTGAAGGTAGATTGAGTGCAATATACTGCAGCTGCATCAGTGGTATCTTTTCCAAGGCAAATGCGGTCAAAATAGAACCATACCCAAAGTTATTCAACCTCCCACTCTTCACCTTGGTCAACTGTTCTTTCATCACAAGAAGTACTGCGTCGCACCACTTGAACACCTTCGGTTGGAGACATTCCAAGGCATGCTGCATATAAGATCGGTTGGCTACATGAAGAGCCGCACCACCAGCCATCCTACCAAAAGTGAACAAAATAGTCCTGAGGTACCTATCAGTGACATCATGGATGATGATCTTGCCATCTCTACTCGGCTGAGATCCCTCTCTGCAATACCGGTGAACATAATCTCTCACAGATTCACCTCCTTGGGCCAAACCTGATAAAGAGATGGGGGCACCCCGCCTCGACAAGCCAGTCAAGAAATAGATGTCCACTACAGTCAAGGGGATGGATTTTCCCCTAATCTGGAACACTTGGCTGGTAGGATCCAAGCATCAAGCAAATACTGCAGCAAGTTGATTTGTTGTCTCATGCTAGAAATGCGGAAAAACTTCAGCAAGCCACAGTTCCGCAGTGCGTTTACTGTAGCCGGATCATGTAAAGCAAGCATGTCCTCTTGTTCATGCTCACGTTATCACCATGTAATAGTCATCTTGCTCCAAAAATCTCTGAAAACAAACAAGAGAAGAGTTAGATCATGATTTTGGCGAGAAACAGGCAAAATTTCCATCAAAAATTGTGCATAAATTTCCTTCCTTGCGCCCATCGCACCTACAATAGTGCTCTGGGTGCGTTGCATGTCAGATGGCCAGTAGACAAGCCAACATCCAACGCACTTTTCGATACACAAGGGGTGCGTTGAAGCCAGGGCGAGTTGTTCAAACCTCAGAGGCTCAGAAAAACCAGGAATTAAGCTCAGAATGCAAAATGGAAAGCATGAAATGAAAGAGCTCAGGTTTAGCTCCTACCTGGTCCAGACAGCGCCGAGAATTGTTCATAGAATCTCCCGGAATCAGCTGGTGAAAATCAAGGGGGAAAAGCACCTCCAAAGCTCCAACAAACCAAATTTCAAATGAAATGGTAAAATGAGAGGTAAAAGCACTTTTAATTTACTTTTTACGTAATTCGAGTAAAATATTAGTGTTCTAACTCATTTTTCAAACATATATTGTTCATCTCTAACTAGTTTGATGAGGCAATTGAAAATGCAGTACAATCTTTGAAAGAGCAAAGCTATTTATGGTAAAGTCAAGAAATGACCGTTTAATCGAGCAGTTTTAGCACATAGTTCAAGCTCGTTAAAAAATAAACATAAGTCATGAGAAAATGTTTCCCCCAGTGTTTAAGCTCAATCAAAAAAAATGAACCGATTTCCGGTAAATAACCATCGTGAATGTAGTACTTCAGCCTTTAAAGCCTTGGTCGTGTTCTCATCATCACCTCCATTCTGTATTGGCCGATCATTCACCTCCATTTGATTGTTTACCCCTTTTGAGGAACAGCTGCGAAGAGTGATCCCACTAGCCATCCTTGTAACACTGCCGTGATTGGAAAATTCCAAACCTTACTTGGAATCAGCTGCTACCCAATTTTATCACTCGTTCCTCAAAAGACGAGTCTTCTTTAAGCTCTTTTCAACTGACTCGTAAAATATGAAAATATTGTCGAGCCATTGGCCTCTCCATCTCGTTAATGGGACCGGAAGTGCTATCCCTCCTTTAGATTTTAATCTTTTTGGACCTAAAGGATTATTACACAAAACGATCGAGCACTTGTTTTGTTCGGCTCGTTAAAAGGATCGAAAATTCATCCCTTTTGTATTGTTTTATACTTTTTCGGACTTAAGGGATTAGATGACGAAAAAGGAATTTTTGAGTTTCCTTTATGTCCCTTTTCAGACACTCTAAAATTGAAAAGGACCGAGTTATCTTTGTCGTTAAACTCGTTAAAACTTAATAGCAACAAACTTGTCCATAGCAGACAAGAACAAGTTTCACTATCGCTAGGCTCGTTAAAACATAGCGATGGGTTTGCCCGAAGGGAAAATTATAGAACAAGCATATGTTATCCTCCTCAAGCTTGACAAAAATAAAGAGGTACTGGTCAGCAATGACTGGGGAAAAATTGGGAAGAAAATTTGAAGAAACTTTGTTGGTAGCAAGTCGCTCTTGAACATGACACTTTCACTCCGCATCCAAGTATGGTTGGGTTGTTTCATTCACCGGTCACATCACCATGGTCCCATCACACCATCCACATTTGGGGTTAATGCTACCAATCCATCACGTCAATGTCACCGATATCTTCAAGAGAGGTCATTCAGAGAGTTCACCTGTGTCTCACCCGCTACAATACATTTACGCTCCATTCTTTCATGACCGCCACCCTGAACCTTATATCACCAGATTGTTTTCACCTCCATAAAATCATTTGCTCCGTTCCGTGTCATTGATGTGGGATTCATTAAGGCCCTCCTATGACGGATCGCTTCTTGTCTACATCAGCTCATTATCCAAGAAGTCAATCTAGGAACACCCCGTTCAGTACTTCGAAGCTTGCATGCCTCAATGGCAAGTTTCTCACTTCCGGCGACAGGTTTACATCAATGACTTTCAACCGAAAGATTTTGCGTGGTGTTCGACGCCAAGTCCTTTATTCACACCACGTGAATTGTACTGCAGTACCTTGAGGGTCATTATCATCATCGGTGACTCCTCTCGCGTCTGTTAACAGCTTACATCATTGGCTGGTAATCAGGCGATGTCTTTCCATGTTCGACTCCAGAACATCTCTCACATGGATAGACTTGTACTTCGAGTAAAGATCGAATGAGATTGAAGACCCCGGATCTAGTTTCATCCATCTGGGTTGCGATATATATTCAGGGAAATAAAGACATCAAATGTACATCATTGCTGCACAGATAATCATCCAATCAAAGGGATGATGGCTCTACCAGAATCATCAGTCTCCACTCAGACGATTGTCTGTCCTATGTACATGAAAATGAATTTATAAATTTGAGCATGGGAATGCCCGCCTCAGCTAGATCATGAAAAAATTATGAAGATAATATATTGTATTGTATCTTATTACAGGTCTCCTCCCTGCTTGAAAGAACTTCAGATCCTCATAATAAAGCATTTCACCCGACATCAAAATATTAACGACCTCATGCTTTAGGGGGCAACTGTTATAGACATTTTTTGGCACTGCAACCCCAAGCATAAAATTTCCATAAACCAAGGGCTCCTAAGTCCCTAAAAGTGTTGTTCTAACCCCTAAAGGAATAAGGTCAACTGATTACAGCTTCTCCTAGAAGTTCTCCATGAAAAACTACTCAAAACTGGTCAAAACAGGATCATTTCAGCTACTCCATAGGCAAAGTGTGTTGCATCTCACCTAAATACACTGTGTGGGTGCGTCGCATTTCAAAAATCCCTTCTATGGGGTGCGATGGGTGAGAAGTGACAAATGGCAGTGTCAATCCGCAAGGTGGAGAGGCATGGAATCTTCAAGAAACTTCTCCTGTGACACTTGCCTCTCTAAATTCGACCAAGGATGAGGAAGAGATCATCAATCTCCAAGTGGAAGCAAGAACTATCAGAGGAAAGACACTAATCAAATCACAAGCTAACTCATCTCCCTTACAGATATCTATATATGGATCCCTCATCCCAGAGATCCAGAGGCTGGAATTTTGCATATTGTAAGGAATTGTTGTTGGTTTCTTGAGACAACATCATAGTGTTGGGTGATCTAAGCTTTGTATGAGGTGAAGAAGGGCTTACTTGCTAAGAGGATGATGCTGGGTCAGAACAACTGGTTGTCATTCCCTTGGCTCTTTCTTGTTTATCAATAAAATCTATTCAAGTTTTCCTCCATACTCTTGTGTCATTTATGTTTTATGCATTTGTATGGTCAATTTACATCTGATCCTAGATTGTTTATGATTATAGATCCATGTTCTTGTATAGTGTTATGCTACTGTGATCTTACAGGTAATCTGTGAAGCTGGGCGTACAAGGGAGCAAGTAGCGAAAGACTATCAAGAGAGAGAGGAATCGAACTAGGAGATTAGCGCAAGATAGAGGTTAGTCTTCTGTGTTCTTCTCTCATCTATATTTCATAAAGGAAAAATGAAAGTAGCTTTTCTTTGTTTGTTTCTAAGGTAGCTACCACACCTTAGTGGGATAAGCAGTTTTGTGTAGACACTTTTCCCTGTAACAAGGAGTCGGTTCAATAGATGTAGGAGTCGAACCAGGATAGTTCAATAGAACTCCTGGCATATATGTAAGCCTACAGGCAGAATGAGAGGGAGGAAGCCACTGACATTGGAAAATAGGCCTGTGCGAGACAGAGAAGTCTCGAATGTAATCTTTGCTTTTACATATATATATTCAAATTTTATTCCTGACTGTGTCAGAGAGTGTGAATCGCGTGTTTGTGATTAATTATGGTGTGAACTTGTAGGTTCTGTTACAGGAGATTGCAAGCAGAGTTCTAAAGAGTGTGCGGAGGAGAGAATGGTTCAAAGGAATCATAAGGGATCACCGGGTCCAATTGAAGAAACAGAGTAAGCTCAAGAGGGAGAGTGTAAAACAAAATAGCAGAGGACGGGAACCTTTAGAAGAACCGAACCACAGAGGTAAAATTGAAGAAATCGTGGAAAAATAAAGTAAAAGGGAAGAACAGAGAAGTGAAGTCTGACGCTCATCTACCGTTGGATCACAAGGATCAACGGCTTAGATGATGTCGTGAGGAGAAGTGTGAAGCATCGCATCGGCAAAATTAATATAAAGGTTAAGTCCCGCAAGCCAAAATCCAGTTTACACTGAAAATGAGTGCAAACCATAGTCGGAATTAAGTTCTGGACTTGAAATCCTATAAAGAACAATTTATACCCATATTGGGTCTGAACTGATATCGCATCACAGAACTACAGTGAGGAGGGACTAACCCTTTGGAGCACCAAAATCCAATAGTGCGATAACACTGGATACGAAACATTATAGCGGAGGTCTTATAATATATCGAGTCCGCCATAAAGGTTGCATCGCAAACCTTTAACGGGAAAGCTTAGCATAACGGGACTGCCGATTGCGATTGCCGATGATAGCCCACATGTTATATCGCATCGGGGTTATCGAAGTTTTATGTTATTGCTCCGTTCCATGTGGAACTGCCAACAGTGATCACCAATAGTGCTTTTGCATACAGCGCAATCCTGTGGAAAACTAGCGCCGATAGTGTATTTGAGTATATTAACACTTCCCTTGTAAAAGACCCGTCGATAGTGTATTTCCATGGTTTCCTTTGTGTTGTGTTCCGATAGTCCCGTATCAGGAATAAAGGGGTGATTGAGGTCTCATAACAAGGAACTGCTATGTAGGGCCTTAACCATTGATATTATGAAGATTTGACTCCTTTGCGAGTAAATTTCTTGGGACAGTTGTTCTTATGCATTCTTATGCAATCTGTGGGTATGTGTGGGGGTATCCCTGCACCATATGTGATGACTTATCAAGACAAAAATATTTTTAGAAACATTCACTTATTCAAACATGTCCCATGACATGATGCAACGTTATAAAAAGACAAATTTCCACCATTTCGCATAAGAAAAGCAGCAAATTTCAACCTAGTATAGTGAAGTTTCCGAGCAACATGCATGTGACATAAGAAAATGATAAAATGGAATTAAAAGAGAAATTACATGTGAGAACAAGTATATGAAATCATCATCATATGTCAATATAGAAGCTCCAAGACAAAAGAGATCCAAACATAAAAATTCATCCATCCATCAAATTTCGTCCTCCAAAGAGAATAGCGAAAATATCACAAGAGAATATGATCAATCCAAGTGATGATGATCAAATGATTCCATCACACTTATATTTATACACTTCCTAATGAATTTGATTTAGCTAATTAGGCCTAATTTAGCCCATAGAATAAAATAATGTGCATAATAACACTAACGTTTAGTGACAAGCCCACCAAATAGCTCAATAATACATGAATAGGCCTCTCAAGAGGGTCGAATGATCAGCGGAGTGAGTCATTAGGCATGTGAGGAGGCCTAATGAGGTCCAAAGGGTGTCATGATGTAGAAATGGACTCCCAACATACTGGACAAGGGGTTGGCCCCTTGTTTTCTAAGCAAAAACATGTGACGCTCCCAAGTGGGTGTGGGGGCACAAGGTCATCGTCATGGGTCTTCAAATGGATCAAAAGTGTTTGTAGACCATCAGTAAGGGCTGGAATGATGACATAAGTCTTGCCTCTGTAGCAGGGAACAATTCTCTGGACCGTGGAACATCTACCAAGTGTATGGTTCATCTGTGGAGCTAGTTGGGCATGGTGAACCAGGTGCATCATCCTCATCCAAAAAGGTGGAATAGAAGCAATCAATAAATGTTGTTGGGGATCCATGAAGTAATCTTGGCTATGGTGGATGCACATGGCTCTCAACACTCACCCTACAAGTGCCAATGTGGCCCTCTTGAGGGTTAGGACCCTGTATAGGGAGACCAAGCCCCAAATGGCAATCCACCTGCAATCTTGCATAAGATCCAATGTGTCCCCTTGCCCTCCAATACAACAAATAATTATAATAATCAAGTAAAAGAGCTTACAAGTCATGGAACCAGTGGGGCACTTCATGGTGGAATTCCCTTCCATAGTGGGCTTTGGTATGTATAAGTGTCTCCAAGTTCAATAAAGGGCTAGGAAAGGACCCATTTAGGTGGTTTCAACCTCTAAAGGGGGTGACATGTCCATGGTGCATTCTTCAAGTGGTAGGTGGCAAATGATATAATAATGGAATGGAGTGGGGATCAGGGGAAACATCCAGGCCACATGTCAAGGTGCAAGGGTAGCTATAACAGGGGAAGCCCATACCTGGGTATATAAGTGTAGGAGGGAGCATATGATGGTACATGAGTTACCTTGAGCTTCATTTTTCCACCCTTCTCCATATGCCATTTTCCTTTTATTTATTTTTCTTCATAACTACTCGAGGCTCTAGGGGATTGAGAGCATGATGTGTGAGATGTGGAAATGAATACCCCCTTAAGGTGGATCGGGTCATTTCCCACCAGTGGTTGGGACAATCATGGGTTCCCTAATGATATAGGGGGGTCATCTAGGGCCCATAGGAACCAGGGTGATGGACATGAGTAAGGGGTAGAGCTCATGTTCGTCTTTTTCCCACGTGCTAAATTTGTATGTTCTAGCCATCTTTGGCATTTTTTTGTACATTTCCTTTTGAGAGTGGAAAAATTATGCTGTAACTTTTATTTTTAGTTGCATCAACCTCAGGGGCATCGTTCCATGCCTGACCCATTGTGTGGACAAGTGGAGGGGAAGGCTAACTCTATATGGACCCAATGGACACATGTGGACCCAGATGGGAAAATAGATGAATGGGGTTAAAATGAGTAGAAGGGGAGTGATGTAGGTGATATTGGGAAGCGGGACCGTGGAACAAAAATTGGGATTTCCTGTGTATTGCCAACCCAAAATCCAAATGGTCAGTAAAGGAGACCCCACAGGACTAGGATACAAGGGTAGCCAAGAAATCAGGCAATGGAGACAAGAATATAAGACTAACCCACTCTTTTCGCCGAATCCCCCCACCAAGATATGTCCAAAAGTTCCCATGACAAGTAAGGAAAATTACTCAACTATACCAATCAAAAGCCATACCTTTGGGGTCAAAAGGGCCACCTTCAAACATACATTCATGACAAGTGGTTGAGGGACCACATGACCAGCTCAGGTGGCGAAGAAAATGGCACATCGAGCTATATGGTGGCTACAAAGGGTTGTTAGCTACCGACTGAGTACCATTTAGGAGAAAAACATTCTCCCATTTACACTACCCATAGGTGGTAGGTAACAGGACCTAGGAACAATGACCATGGGCAAGAAACCCATTCCAAAAATGAATAAATTTTCTTTTACACAATATATTCTTTCCCTTTATTTTTTAAAGTACAACAATAATGACATCAAGTCATGAGCCAAATACAATTATGAAGATCGAAACTAGTTACAACTTTCAATACTCCCTCTTAACTAGGGAGGTACTCATAATTGACTATTGGTGCAGAGACAATACTTTCTTTGACAAGTTCTCAAATGAAGAGTCAGATTGGTAAGCCATCTATTTGCATCATACCAACTAGCATTGTCATATGGAAAGGCCATGACTAACAACTCTATCTCTCCACAAGATCATAGCACAATGCTGACAAGACCAATCACTGATAGACACAATCATCATTGTTTCTCAAGGCACATACCCCACCTGGGTGTTCACAGAGTGTATCCTTCCAGGACTATTCTTATCTTGGATTCTTGTCCTCAAAGAATATCGGTCCTCTTTGACTACTCTTATCTTGGATGTCCTACCACATCCTCAAAGAGTATCGGCTTCCAGATGCTTACCCAATCCTCCATTCTTTCTTCAGATATGAAGACAAGAATGACGTTTATATCTCTCCCTTTCAACTAGGGAATATATACCCATTCCTATAAAGGACTGTACCCATTCCTATAAAAGGAATGTACCCAAGATCCCTCTTATCCATTGATTTGTCCAAGCTCCCTCTTAACTAGGGACTTGCTTCCAACAGCTTTCTCCTTTAAGTGTAGATCATGGTACTCTCAGCTTCTTGTGGGGATCCTTCTTTCAATGTGATGAAGTTCATCCTTTTCATTATGGATCCTTCATTAATCATAGGGCATCGTCCATCCATCACTTTCCTTCACGAACCATATCAGACATGTCATCCTTCACTTCATCGGAAAGTGATCTTCTAGTCCACATCTAGCTGTTCTTCATACTGCTACCTTTTCCAAATCATGTTTCCTTTAGGATGTTCCATCCAACCACATGAGTGCTAATTGTAAGTGATATATACAATCCTCTTTCAGTAGCTTTGCATTAACCCATCCAGATGTTGTTCAAAAATAATTAAAAAATGAACATCAAATCACAATTAGCTCTTGTGATGGCCTTTCAGCATGACATATTGCTTGCTTACAACATCAACATCCTGTACATTCATAAGCACATCTCCAAGACTTCATATTTCAAGGGTATCCTTTCTTTACAGACCTTATCATGGCCTTCTTCTCTATGGAGATGTCATGATCAATTCTTCTAGTCATCAGATGTTGACTTATCTTTTTCTTACATGATTGTAGTTGCATCTTTCACGATCTCTTCTTTATTTCTTCACATATTTCTTCCCAGGAACTCATAGTTCATATTTTTTCAACTACCTAATATTTCATATGAGGACATATTATGTTGATTTCATCTTGTCAATATGTGAATCATGCCTTCATGCATCTTTCCAAAGAAAAATATCCTTTTTCTTTGATCGTGCTCAAAGGTAGAGCATTCACTTATACTAATTGCAAATATATGATGAGATGACTTAATTTATCAAATATATATATATGGTCATCTATACTTCCTTCAACAACTTCCTTTTGACATGTTTCACTCCTTATGTCATCATGTTATCATCCTTCTAAACAATGGATCCCACACAAGGTGGAATGACCAGCGAGGCACTTGCTTCTTCCAAGTAGAGGTGAACCTTATAATGAAATTCCAACAGAGGATCTTGATTATCCTCATTCTACAAATGCTATTTCCTAATGATGATGATGTATGATGAAATTTTTCTATGCTAGATGATTTTCTTCTAACCGTATGTACTGTTATCTCCCTAAGAAACTCTCCTAGGTTGCAGCTCGGAGATGCCTGGTAACATATAATCTTCAATATTGTTCTTCGAACTATTGGAATGAAAGATGGTTTGGATCAAGCCAGATAACCATTTAACCTCTGTATTTACTCAAGACATGCATTAACACCCTCAGTTTTCTAAGGCTTTAGACCACTAATGTTCAATAGTTTTTAGATTCAATGAATAGATGGAGAATATTGACCATACCGACAGATGCATATATAAACACAGATGAATGGCTAGCTACAGGCAATAAATCAGAATACTGACTATACTGGAAGATACATATATAAAATGTATGAATGGCTAGCTACAGGCAGTAAAAGAAGCTTGCAAATCTAATTTATCAACGCAGAGATAAGATGACAGTTATCTGGCATTAGATACAGAAGAAACATGAATAAACTATCCAAGTGCAAGCTTAGAGCAGAAGAGAAATGGATATTGAACATATAATAGAAAAATAAACTTATATTTGCTAATGCATGAAGATGAGAAGCCTGAGTAGCAAAGTCTCAATAGCCTCCAGAAGTTGAACCCTTGTTACATTTAGTTTTCAGCCTTTTATAGGCCTTTTACAATGCTCATGAGCCTTCTGAGGCTTGGAGTCTCTTAATCTATCCTCTTTGTCTTGTTAACTATTTGATTCCTTGAATAGGCAAGCATGGCTTGGAGGTTTTCTCCTTCTGACAGAGGAATAACCACCTTCAGGTAGTTTGATGTGTTGTTTAGGAGCTCTCTCGTGCCAGAGATGCCCCATGATGTTTCTATTTCTTTTGGACAAGCTGCACGTGTTGCGCTATCACTTTTCCCCTTCCAGCCTTCTGTCTCTGTCTTGAAATGGCTATTCGGGCCTCTGTTTTCCCTTTAAAGGCTTAGAGTGACTATTTTCTGCTTAATACAGAAAACACAGCAACATTGTGAAAAGCCCACCCATATCTGTCCTTTTCAGACTTAAAAATTCCTTAAACATGGAATATATATCTATCGGGTCCTCCCTTTGGATCGTTGGTGCCTATCACAGATGGCCTAGTCCCTTTGTTCCCTTTGTATTTTGAAATACTTGAAAAACACAGGAAATACACGAAAATTGGCCTTTGGCGGACTTCAAAATATTTCATTCTCGAACCCTTTCGGGTCTAAGACTCATCGTAATTGGTGTTGCCAAGCTTCCCTTTGTATTTCGTTATATAACAAAAATACATGCAAATACATTAAAACCATCCTTTCCCGCGGACTTGAAATATTATGCAATATTATCTATATAACCGTCGAGTCCGGTCATCGGATCGCACCGGACCCATGTTTAGGGCTCCTTAATGTTTCCACTAATTGCAATCCACTGATGCAACGTGGTTCGTCGATCTGCACACTTGATCGACGGTCCACGTTACATCGTTGATCGCAATCGCAATGCCCATATTGTAATCGTCGATGCGACCCACCGATCCGATCATCGGTGATCGCTGATCGGTGGTGTCTTGCACCGATTGCCACTGCCTGCTTGTGTCGATTGTGATTTGTCGCTAAGATCTGGGCCGTTGATCGGCCAGATCTAACGGTTGTTGTGCGTTCTTCAATTTAAGCCTTCGATACATGGTTTTTTATGGTTTTCAAGTGTTTTTTGCCTCCCAATAGTGTATTTACGCCCTTCCAAGGGCTCTCCTCTTGCGCTTATTCAAATCTTTGGATGATTTTAAGAAAATTTGGAGACTTTGGGTCATAATGCTAACATTGGCTCCTTCTAGGGATGAACGCGTCCCTGTGAGGTTTCAAGAACTACAGAACAATGCCTTTCCTGTAAAAAACAGATCAAATCTTCCTCCTAGTGTTGCATTGGGCATGGAGTCTATTTAGCATGAAATAAAAACTTGAAAAAATATATTTACAATACCAAGGCTTGAAAGCCTTAACTAAAATAAAGTTTGAAGAACAACCTATTGACTGGGCCATCAAAAACATCTCATCCTTCCTTTAATGCATCCCTTTTGAGAAAATAGTCACCAAACTTAAAATTGACCCTTTTTACCTTTCTATCAAAGGTTTCCTTCTCTTGCTCAATGTGTGTATCAGTAAAATCATCAAAGACTTGAAAAAGCCTATTGATTTGATCATCTACTTCAAAAACTTTCCAGCATTTGATATTATCAGGCAGAGATGGTCTATATTTCACCTCATCTCTATATGCTTTCAGCCTTGGATGTTTTTCTTGGAAGGTTTTGTTCACCTGAAAAGTTAATATAAAAGATGAATCAATGCATTCCTGTGTGGGGGACATAAGGACTTCACCTACTCCTGCAACTTCTTTAGAGCAATCTCCTTCAAAGAGCATGTCCCAGATCTGTGGGCCTTCTTCCTCTGTGATCTGGCAAACTGGTTTTTTGAGCTGCGTGGAGGCCAACTGAGATTCTTCAATCATAAGAAAACAAGCTCAAAATCAGTGTCAACAGCATATATGGGATGATTAGTGGGATTCCTTTCATCACTGATTATATAAGTCACCTGAGCCTCTCTATATAACCTCCTGCTTTCACCTCCAAAAACTGGGACAGTAGCATAGGATAGATCATTTTGCAATGTTCCACCTAATCTCTTGATCCAACCTTTGGAAAGCAACATGCCAAATTTGGGGGGTACATCTGCTACCACAATATCCATCATCATGCTCTTCATGGGTAGCTAAGACAAAGTGATGGCTAGGTCCTTGATTAGTCCCAAGCATTCCACTTTTCTAGAGTCAAAAGAAAATAGGTCATGATACGGCTTGGTAATGTCAAGACCCAATTTATCCATGACAGCCTTGGGCATTAGATTATGCCTGGCTCTAGTGTCCAGAAGGCAGTTGTGAAGGATTTTGTCATGAATAGTCAGAGGAACATAGAATGATGGGGAATTGTCTTCACAATTTTCAATCATTGGGCTGAGAATAACGGTTGGTTAGTCATCTTGCAGATTTACATAGTCAGTGGAGGCTTGGATGGCTTTAGGCTCAAGAGCCTCAAAGATAGATGTCTTGAAGGACTCATTCTTCACTAGTTCAATCAAAGGCATAGGTATTCTTAGCTTCTGAATTTCTGATTGAAAACTAAAAGAATAAGGGGACTTGTCAAGGCCTCTTACCTCTATGGATGGAGCTTTGATGATGATAGGATCAACTGTTGGTTGCTTCTACTTATTAACTTGTTGTATTGTAGGGACAGCATCTCTTTGAATAGGGATTTCATTGTCATTACTCATCTTTGACCTCAGATTATATCTGTGTTGATCTTCAGTTTGTAGAACATCTTCACTGTCCCACTCTTGGCTGATCTAGTCATTTAATAATGACTTTTCATAAGCTTTGGTCAAAAAATGGGCACTGCCTTTGTCTTCCATACAATGGATCTCATCATCTTCTTCAAACTGCTTTTCCTCCATGACTGCATTTTGAAAAGGAGACTTCACCCTTGGTCTTCATTGGCATCTTTGCTTCTTTGCAAGATCTGCAACTGCTCATTAGCTCTTCTATATGGATTTGGATCTCTAGGAACAAAGGTATTAGGAAGCCTTCCTTTCCCGGGGTGCTGCTCAACCTTTAGTTTGGAAATTTCAGAGGCTAATGATTCTATCATCTTGGTCATTTTATCTATTTTGGGATCTGCATATGATGAAGGCTCGCCCCTCTATATCCTTCTATCAACATTACCTTTGAGCTTTTCTGCAGCCATGATGTTTGATTCTACTTCCAGGGTTGCATCTTGCATATCAGCCAAAGTGGCACATCGCCTCTCCCTCAACAATAAACAAAAGTCAGAATCAAAGGCACTGGCATAGATGAGTCTAGCAGAGGTAGTGGTGGGTTTTACTTTAGTTGGTATCTTGTTGTACATGCGGTTAAACCTCGTATTAAAATCAGACAGCAACTCACCAATTTCCCTCTTTAAGTTCCCAAACTCAGTGTGGTAATAGAGGAGATCTTTCTTATCCCCCCAATGCTTGAGGAATGCATCATCTAAAGCCTTAATATCTGCTATAGATCTTGGAGTCAGTTCTTTGAAACATTTTCTAGCCTCTCCATCTAGGCTTTGGACAAAGACTCTCATCCAGGCATCATCTTCACTAATGTCCACATTATCAGCATAGCTATAGAATGACTCGAGATGTTCTTTAGTTGTAACACCTTCAGTCCCAGTGAACTTAGGCCTATATTTATGATATTCTCTAGTAGGCATGGCATTCAAAGGAGTGGGCAGTATTAGAGGTCCATACCTAGCAGCTATGATTCTTTCCATTTTGGTAGGTGCTTGTGGACCTGTCATAACTATGGTGGCTAAAAGAGTACTGGAAATCTGAATGATAGAGGGTTGAGGAGTGACTGATAAGACTAAAGGAGTATGATGGATAGGAGGTGAGGTTTCCTTTGGGCTTACAACAAAAGGAGAACCTAAATAATAAGGAGCTTTATGAATTTCTGAGATTTTTTCTTCACTACTAGTATTAGATGCTATACACTCAACATGTATTTATTCTATTACAGGCCTTTCTTAAAGAGATATAGAATATTATTTAGGTTTACCTGAACCTGGTGCTCCTTTCTGCAATACCTTTCTCTCTTTGATGATTTTTTCAGGGTCAGGTACTGGGTCAGCTTGTGACTTTTGAGGATTCCTCCGATTATGCCTCACAAACTGAGCCAGAACTATGAAGTGGAGTTGCCAAGAGGTTCGGCCTCCAGTAAAGTCACCAGACAGATGATTACAACCAAAAATGTGCCCAAACTTTGTCTATCATCAAAGTTGGATCTTCGTCGTTTCCTAGGGAAGCTAAGCTTTAGTTTCCTTTCCCCGGCAATGACGCCAATTATGTTATCTCCCCAAGAAACTCTCCTAGGTTGCAGCTCGGAGATGCCTGGTAACATATAATCTTCAATATCGTTCTCTGAACTATTGGAATGAAAGATGGTTTGGATCAAGCCAGATAACCATTTAACATTTGTATTTACTCAAGACATGCATGAACACCCTCAGCTTTCTAAGACTTTAGACCACTAATGTTCAACAGTTTTTAGATTCAATGAATAGCTGGAGAATACTGACCATACTGGCAGATGCATATATAAACACATATGAATGGCTAGCTACAGGCAGTAAATGAGAATATTGATTGTATCGGCAGATGCATATATAAAACATATGAATGGCTAGCTACAGGAAGTAAAAGAATCTTGTAAATCTAATTTATCAATGCAGAGATAAGATGACAGTTATCTAGAATTAGATACAGAAGAAACATGAATAAACTATCCAAGTGCAAGCTTAGAGCAAAAGAGAAATGGATATTGAACATATAACAACAAAAGAAGCTTATATTTTCTAATGAATGAAGATGAGAAGCTTGAGTAGCAAAGTCTCAATAGTCTCCAAAAGTTGAACCCTTGTTACATTTAGTTTTCAGCCTTTTATAGGCCTTTTACAATGCTCTTGAGCCTTCTAAGGCTCGAAGTGTCTTAATCTATCCTCTTTGTCTTGTTAACTGTTTGATTGCCTGAATAGGCAAGCATGGCTCGGAAGTTTTCTCCTTCTGACAAAGGAATAACCACCTTCAGGTAGTTTGATGCGATGTCTGGGAGCTCTCTCTTGCTAGAGATGCCCCATGATATTTCTGTTTGTTTTGGACAAGCTGCACATGTTGGGCTGTCGCTTTTCCCCTTCCAACCTTTTGTCTCTGTCTTGAAATGGCTATTCGAGCCTCTGTTTTCCCTTTAAAGGCTTAGAGTGACTGTTTTCTTCTTAATATATAAAACACAACAACGTTGTGAAAATCCCACCCATCTCTGTCCTTTTCAGACTTAAAAAGTCCTTAAACATGGCATATATATCTATCGAGTCCGCCCTTTGGGTCACTGTCGCCTATCACAGACGGCCTGGTCCCTTTGTTCCCTTTGTATTTTGAAATACTCGAAAAACATAGGAAATACATGAAAATTGGCCTTTGGCGGACTTCAAATAAAATATATTTCATTCCTAAACCCTTTTAGGTACGGGACTCATATCAATTGGTGCTGCCAAGCTTCCCTTTGTATTTCGTTATATAACAAAAATACACGCAAATACATTAAAACTGGCCTTTCTTGCAGACTTGAAATATTATGCAATATTATCTATATAACCGTTGGGTCCGGTCATCGGATCACACCGGACCCATGTTTAGCGCTCCTTAATTTTTCGGCCGATTGCGATCTGCCAATGTAACGTGGACTATCGATCTGCGTGCTTGATCAAAGGTCCACGTTTAATCGTCGATCGCAATCGCAATGCCCATACTGTAATCGTTGATACCTTCACCGATGCGACCCACCAATCCGATCATTGACAATCGCTGATCGGCGGTGTCTTGCGCCGATTGTCGTTTCCTGCTTGTGCCGATTGCAATTTTCCACTTAGATCTGGGCCGTTGATCGGCCAGATCTAACTGCTGCTGTGCGTTCTTTAGTTTAAGCCTCTGATACATGGTTTTTTATGGTTTTCAAGTGTTTTTAGCTTCCTGGTAGTGTATTTCCGCCCTTCCAAGGGCTCTCCTCTTGCGCTTATTTCGAGCTTTGGATGATTTTAAGCAAATTTGGAGACCTTGGGGCATATTTGGATCCACTTTTGGGCCATTTTCCAACAAGGCTAACATGTACTACTTGTGCTTTAAATGAGATTACCAAGAGCTACTTCCTTTTACTACAACCATGTAGACTTCTACTTCAGTTATCCTTTCAAGCTTTTGCAATGATGTCATGATCTATTGCTTCAATCATATTATTCTAATGTGATGCCATCTTCTAATAACCTTTTAATCATGGTAGAGGTCTCTCTACTTTTCCTTTTTGTGTACCAGCCATCCATAGTTTCATAATTATATCATTAATCTTTCTAAGGATCAAGTTTCCTTACAGTTCCCTCCTTCCATCATGCTTCCCAAAGCAGGGGATCAACACATCCTGTAACTACATCATTCATTTGACAAGTACTACGAAGCAAAACATGTGATAACTAAAGCATGATGTAAGACTCATGGATTTTATAGGATGAAATCCTAGGGTTTTCAAGTACAAATCCTAGTTCTAGGGAGATGATTTCAAATTCAAATTACTGTCCATATTTATCCACACTAGCGTTTATCATATACTCTATACAAACCCTAGAAACCATGAGATAGAGTTTATATGAGGGTGTTAGCGCTTGAAATTTCACCTCAGGCTGAGAAAGGTAAACCTCAAGGCTACATCAAACCATTTAGCCTCGTAGCTAGCCCTACGGGGCAGGAGAAGGCTCTCTCCGGTCAATCTCGGCAGATCTTCAATTGATGAGATGACCAAACGGGTAACACTGATATTAGGCTAGTAAACTGATTAGAAAGATTGATTTGGGGTTTTTAATTAAATAACGGGGTTTTTCTGGGCTGCATGGGCAAAATCACAGCTTGAAACAGAGAAATATAATGAACAACACAGGTTATCGACTGAGGCAAGGTAGGCAAGAAATTTAGCATCAAATCTAGATTTTAAATGGGATGGCAAGACTGGTGAGGAGCTGACAAGGGCATAGGAGATGAATCCTTGTCAAACAGAGGAAAACATTAAACATGAACAAACTTATAGGCAGAGCATGGCAGGCATGAATTCTTACCTAAACACTTCATTTGTTCAGTTAGAAATGATCATGTAGTGAAATGAAACATAACAGATTACATATGAAACAAGGGAAAACTTATGCTAAATTATCATACCACAGGAATCTCAGAAGTCAGAGCTGTGTAATTTCATTAAACTCTCTGCCAAAAACTGTACATTGAAAGCTTTGTTCTCCAGCACTCTCAGCACTCAGAACTCTCCCCCCTCTCTAACTAACTCTTACCAATGAATTTTTTATAATAAATACATGCTGCTCAGGAAAAACCAATCGACCCCAAAACCTCTGCGCTGTTACAATTACAAAAATTAGGAATGGGCGTTTCATCTATGCTAAACATAGAACAGCCTTTCCCAAAATCCTCTGATGGCTTGACATATGGAGCGCTGATCCTTTTGAATCGGGACTGAGGATAAAAGTAGGTGAATTGACCCCGTTTTCTACTGTGACAGATGTCTTAAAACGCTATGATACAGTTGAGCTCGGGGGCAAAAAACAATTCATGTATTAAAAATACGATCTAAAATAAATGGGAAAAGACTGCTCTTTCTGTTTTGAGCTAATTATTTGTTTAGCCAAGTCATGATGTTGAATGCCTTTTCAGCGTCTTCGTCTTCCTCAAGAGAATCGGGATGATGAGCAAAACCATGGCCTTTACGATGTCACTGCAATGCCATAAATGGTCCCTGTCCAGATTTTATGCCGCATATTTTCCTTAGATGAAACGGACGCCTTAAATATTGCAACAACTGCCACGTTACTAATATCTTTAATTCATATGCAAACGGTTCATCTTCCCTTTGGCAAATTTTGAACTTCGAAAACATATGTCATTGGCAATGGAATGATGGACTCTATTTTAAAAGGTTCACTCATTGATTTGATTTGAACTTCCAAATGAGGATGAAGTTTGTCAAGGCCGATTCCTTCAACATGACAGGTTATAATGGTTGTTTCTGGTTGGTCAAAGACAACAAAATCCAAATCGTTGATATCTGTAAAGCAAACCTGTATGTCAACCAAACTTGGAGATGCCCGTTCAATTCTTGATTGGCTTCCAGAGTCTTCCTTCACTACAACTTTTATAGAATAGCTTGTGTTGGTAGAAGGCCCCTAAGTCGATATTTCCCTGAACTATCTGTTGTTGCTTCTTCATAATAACCTTTTGAGAGTGATCTTGCCTCCAAAGAAATGCCTTCCCTGGACTGCCCTGAAAGCGACGTTACAGTTCCCAGAACACTGTAAGCAACGCGATGAGCAACAATTGTCACTTCTTTAACTTCTCCAGATTCTAGTTCTATCGCCGCAATGTATGCCAACGAACCAGAGAGTGATGCGAGTAAGAACCACAAATTTATAGACTCTGAGCATGTGATCTCAGTAATAACCATGAATGCAGTGCCCAATTGTAACAAGCCACTGTAATGAGCTAGATATAGATGTGATCATCAATTCAGATCGCTTCCACGGAGATGGAGCAAGTGAGATACATAAAATATTGCCTCAGAATCATGGTAATGTGCAATCCAAGTTACACAAGCCAAAAAAATGCGTCAGAATTATGGTGCGATCCATTTCTTTCGGAAATACGATCCACATAAATAGTGCAAGGGAATACATATGGGCCACATAGAGTGTAACAAAGAGTGAGCCTATGAGAGTATATACGAGCCACAAATTATGAATCTAACCACTGGATTATTTAGACAAAGAGATATGTAACCCACAGAGAAATGTATTCAGATCACTGTAATAGACTGCGAGCTTTAGAACATATCACAGTCAAACAAACATGAGCCTTAGAGAATACCAATTTGATACCCAAAATTTAGTCTAGTTCACCAAAAGAGAGGCTACCAGATCAGAAATTCATCCAATAAAGGTCACATAGATATGCTGCGAAAACTTACAAGGGTATATGAGGCTATGAATATTTGATCAAGATCTAGATCTGCAACATCAATTTTCCAGCATCAATTTTCCAGAAGAATTCTCTTTCCCACGCGACCCCTCTCACACTTGCAAGTTGAAGTCGTTGAGCTGCATGATCTCATTCATTGCCTTCTGTACTAAAGGATCCGGAACTATATCAACCACAAGTATCTGTTGTATGTTATACCCATATGACCCCATTGTTTTTTCAAGCTCTTCTAACACAACTTTGGCAACATCGCCCTTTTGCTCAAATAATTCATCCAAATTCATCTTTGGAACATTTGCTCGAACCACATCAAACACATAAGCTTGAATTTGTTCTTGAGGATTTTGCAGCTCATAAAATGCATCGTCAGCATTCTGTTTCACAACACGATACTGGATGAAGCAAAATAATTGCACAAAGACATTGTCCTGAAATTGATCTGAAACCATATGACGAAGTCGTTGATAGTAAACTGGACCAATGAATATTTCACAAGTAAGCTCTGTACCAAGGGTGCCACTGTAGAGAACCTCTGTGCCATAATAGTTGAAATCATATGAAGATAAAACTTGACCAAATTCATCAACAGTAGAGTCTGATGTATGCTTTGTTTTCTTTGTGCTTTTACAGAGGTAGGAGCTTGAAGTCGCTGCCAGTTGAAGAGCTGAAGATAAATTACATAATCTAAAACAACACATTAATGATTTCTTCTTCAAAACAGGGTTTTGAAGAAGAATCAATCTTTGACATGAGACGGAGTCTAACAGAGGGAACAAGCAAGTTAGGATTAGGATTTCTCATTACTAGGGTTTCTCATGACCTTGTCTAGGGTTTATAATCCTAGACATTAATAAATGAAAAATAACACACCTTATAACTATATGTTAACACTTCGTATTTCCTCTAGGCTAAGTAGAGGAACCCAAAGGTAACCACACACCACTGTAAAACTGAAATCTAGCCCTTCCAGCTTCAGAGAGGGCTCTCTCTATATGAATCTTCAGTCACTTAGATCACTGGTTGTCTTAGCTTTTAGGCTAGTTATTGAGGTCAGAGAGGAACAGTTTTTTAAAAGTTTGATGGCAAAGCTATAGAGATATCCATTTGGAAATGGAGTTTAATTGATTAAAGTGATCAATAGCTAGTTATGGAGCAGATCTATGACAAGGGAAATGTAGTCAATGTGAAAAATTGGTTACTCGATTCGTACTGCATCAAACTGATAATACTTCACCTACTTGTCTATATTACTTGAACAAGTTACTTGTATTTTTCTATGGAAAATACTGAAATACATACACCACAGCCTACACAAAATAAAATATTGTGGAAACTAAATACTACACTGGAGATAAATAAACACACACATCAGCGCAGTTGTTTTGGGACAATGTCCCTGGAAAAACCCAACTTGGGAAAACTAGTGCAGCAACTGAGGGTTCTAATTATTACGCAGTAGTCAATTTGAGTACAAATCATTATATGCCCAAACTGTCTATCCGATACAGATAAATGCTGGAAAAAAGTTAGTGAGAAAAATATCACATTGATTTGGGAGATCCAACTCTATTCAGAGGATGGCTGACTTGCCCCACGCTTCCTCTGCATAGCCTCTGCGTCAATCCTATGCAGATATGTGTCACACTGGTCAGGATCTATAACAATCCCTCTACTAACCTCCTTTTGTCTGGAAATTTGACCTCCTAGCCCTTCGGTCTCACACCCCAGCTACTAGCACTAAATCACGTCTCTCCCAGTTGGAATTCAAACTCCCTCTAAAGCTCTGCACTGCCTCTGCGTGCCACTATACTACCTCACTGAATTGTTCTCTGCCTTCTCTGCCTTGCACTCCCTGGATCTGGAAAACTTCCTCTGGTCTACTATCCCTACCCCTCTCTCATTGCTTCGACTTTACTGAATCACTTCCGGCAACTCACAACTACTACTCAGGAAATCGATTCTCTAGCAAAACTGAACTGCTCAAGTGTGTTTCTCCAACCACATCGAACTCCTTCTTATAATCTCTCGTTGGAGCTCCAAGGGCCATAATTAAAACATAAGCAATGGCTAAGATTAACTTGGAGTTGATCCTCGTCTTCTTCTAGAAGATTCACACCCGTTTTAATTAATACCCTTTAATTAACCAGATTTTCTAAGTTTAGAGTTAGGGAACCATTTTAAAAAGTTAATTATTTTAATTAAATCATCTCTAGGTGGAATTTCTAGAAACGATTTCAGAGTTTTGGAGAATGCATGTGTCTTAGCTCTCTACAAAGTTTCAAGGTGAGAGCACATCCTATGCTACAAAAATCAACACTCCCTCTTAGCAAGGGATGTGCTCTAGTGATGCAACCCACTAGAGCATCACTCTGAATGTGCAACACCTCCTATTGTGTTATTGATGTCTAGCTCTCTGCCCACCAACTATTGTGCAACTCTGATATGAGTTGCATCTGTGTTGCTGCTAACCCTGTTGAACTATTGTCAACTACTGCATCTGCACTGCAACCCTCTCTCCATCTGTTGTTGTTGCAACTACAACATATGCAACAAAAAAACATCCAAAATACATAACTAACTATGTTCAGTATGATGCATCTATCATCTAAGTTCTAATTGTTGCTAGACTCTATGCTATCATTGAAGCCTCTGTGTTGTTGTTAACTCTACTTTGTGCCAACTTCACTGCTTCCAACTCTGCTCTACATTGCTCAGTATCTAATAACTACCAGACACTGCATCTATCACTCTGGAACCTGACTGCACCACCTGATATTGGTCCATCCTACTACTGTTGACTATGGGCTCCTGTAGCAAGGTCTTGATCCAAGAGGTGGACTCCTCCAAGATCCTTCCCATCCTATAGCTCTCTGAGGCTACAACTCTAGATCACCCCACCTCACCCCTAGAGGTATCTCGGCAATCATTGCAAACTCTTCCTCCAGCCTAGAGGAAAGCATGCCAATATCAGCAAATGCAGCTTGCTAATCCTGCTTCTCCTCCTTGTCCCTCTTTCTGATAGGACACTGAGTGCTGTAGTGGCCCATCTCACCACACTCACATCACTTGATCTTTGAAACATCCTTTTCCCTCTTGTGTTTCTCCTACTGCCCCTTTGATGCAACAACCGTGTCCTCCTCTTTCTTCATGACCTTCGTCCCACTTCTACTACTACCACTAATTGTGGCCTTCACCAGATCTGTAGAAATTTTGAATAATATGACACATATTCACAGATATTATCCTGATTATACACTTATGAGCGTAACATGCATAATACATAACTTCCTCTACGTTGATCATCAATTTACAGAAGAAGAAACATTCACAGGCGTACATAGAAGCATCAATCAAACTCATTAACACAGTATGTATCCCGGGGAAAGCATCTCGCTAAAAAACCCAACTATATGTATATTATATTGATTGAATCATGTAACAGTACCAGCTCCACCTGTTACACACAATACAGCTCAGATCTGATCTCCAAATCTATTCCACTGCTTGCCTACCTCCACTGCTCAATACCTGCTCAAGAATTGATGAGAATGGTTTACCAAACTCGTATTTGACCTGCAAATAATCACTCACACTGTGTTGGACGTGAGCACAGGCTACAATTCTTGGTATTGGCCAATTCATTGGCATACTCAATCCCTCTGATTGTGCAAATCATCATGCACAACTATAGTCACAACTGATAGCAATCTGATCCTCTAACACCTGTCCCTGCTGAACTGAACATGCACTGACATGCAACTGAGTTAACTGATGTATTCTATAGTTGCATTATGAGTTAATAACTTGTGAATTAATTAATAACTAATTCAACCAACTCATCTCTAGTCTATTTGCCAGTTAGACTAAATACAACCAGTTTAACAAAGCTAAACTGAACACAACTCCATCAACTGCACCTCCAGTCCACTAAACTCAACTCACTTGAGTTCTAACTGAAGTCCTGCATGCAAATATTAGTCATCCCATACGTAACCATGTATTTCCTTCTGGGATCTGCATGTACCACATCCGTAGCTCATCCTGAAGTGCTCCAAGAGAATAAGATCAAGTTTATAGTCCAAATATTCTTATGAGACAATAATATTTGACTTTTCTATTTTTGACAGCTAGTCTAAAAATAGACTTTGATCACTCATACTGTGATCACTCATACTGTGGTCACCCATACTGTGATCACTCATACTATGATCATCCCTGCTGTGGTCACTCCTACTGTGATCATCCCTGCTGGGATCCAAAAATAGAACTTGCGCCATAATTTGCCTGCGGGCCCACTTAGTGAAGGCGACTCTTTTCACTAAGCTCCATCATCTTGTTGCATTCTCAACAAGCATTTCTTGTTGCACACTTTTCAACAAGATATGCCTCATCTCCTCCTACTACAGATTAGCCCATACACGTTCCCAATCTGGTAGGTTTTCTCTACCCAGGATGCTCTAGACAAACACTTGCCAATCTTTAGAAAAACTATTCAGCACTAATCAAACAAACTCTGTAGGTTGGGGCCCTGACCCTACTGAAGCCAGTTGATCCCGAACTTCCTGAAGCCTCTTAAGGAAGGGGTATATCCACTCCCCTTTTTGCATCCTAGTGCATCTCAATTTCTCTTCTAAGTGCATCTTCCATTGCTCGGAAGATCCTTCGTATAGCGTATATAAGGCTTCCCACATCTGTCGAGCAATAACTGGTTATATGGGATACTACATCATCTCGAACCCCGTTGAGAATGATCCTCTTAGTCTTCGCCATCTCAGCCTTGTACTTCTTGAGTTGATATTCATCGGCGAGCACAGCTACCATGCTATTGACATACATCTTGAGATCATGCTCATCTAGAAGGCAGGAAATTATGGCCTTCCAGATCACATAGCTGGACGCTTCATCCAACCAATCTTGATCTCTCAATTTTGCGGATGTCATCTCTCCTGAAAAAAAGTCGAACCACTCCCTCTTCTTCTTTGCACAGCTGCTTCCCAATTATTCGCACTCCCTTTTGAAGTGATAAATCTCACACACAGCTACTGCTACTCTGATAGAAAAAATCAGAATTCTTGGTTGGAAGCCCTCTAAGGAATAAATTCCCTCAGTATGTACTATTCTCTCCCTCTAACGCTATTCTACCAACAACTGCTATAAAAGATTTGCGTCCCAACTGAAGATCTTCTCTGCAAGGAAACATCATTGCTCCCTTTTGCATCTAGAAAACTTCAATCTAGAGAATCGAATTTCTTTGTCAACTCACTCACAGAAATCAATCTCACTCAAAACTTTGACCTCTTTGTCCCAAGTACTGCGCTGCCTTCTAGGGTTTCGAATTTTTGCCTCTGCAATAATTTCAAACTCCCTCCTCCTCTCTTTCCTGAGCTCTCCTACTCATGATATGTGCTCGGATACCATGTAAAAAATCGGTTACCCGATTCCTACTGCAGCAAACGAATAATATTTCACCTACTTGTTTAAATTACCTGAACAAGTTGCTTGCAGTTTTCCAAGGAAAATACTGAAATACATACACTGTAGCCTACACAAAATAAAATATTGTGGAAACTAAATATTGTACTAGAGAGAGAAATAAACACACACATCAACACGGTTTTTTTGGACAATGTCCCTGGAAAAACCCAACTTGGGAAAATTGGCACAGCATCTGAGGGTTTTAATTATTATGGAGCAGTAAATCTAAGTACAAATCATTGGACACTCAAACTAGCTATCCGATGCAGAGAAATGTTGGAAAAAAAGTTAGTGAGAAAAATCTCACACTGATTCGAGAGATCTGACTCTGATCAAGGGCTGCCTGAATGGCCTCATGCTTCTTTTGTGCAACCTCTATGTCAATCCTACATAGATTTGCGTCACACTGGTTGGGCTCTACATCAATCCCTCTTCTACCTCTTGTTGTTTGGAAATTCGACCTCGTGGCCCTCTGGTCTGACACCCCAGCTTTTGGCACTGAATCTCGTCTCTCCTAGCTGGAATTCGAACTCCATCTAAAGCTTTGCGCTGCCTCTACGTGGCACCGCACTTCCTCACTGTACTTCTCTCTACCTTCTCTTCCTTACACTCCCTGAATCTGGAAAACTTCCTTCGATATACTATCCCTACCCCTCTCTAACTACTTCGACTTTATTGAATCACTTCTGGCAACTCACAGCTGCTACTCAAGAAATTGATTCTCTAGTAAAATCGAACTGCTCAAGTGTGTTTCTCCAACCACATCGAACTCCTTCTTATAATCTCTTGTTGGAGATCCAACAGCCAGTATTAAAACATAATTTATGGCTAAGATTAATGTAGAACCTCATGAATGCTTCATTTTGACACTCTCCCTTACCAAATTTTCCTCTATCTGACCATCATCATCAACTCAAAAGGCATGAAACTACAAGGTTTTTGGCATGGTAATATATTTAATTGTCTTATCTTTCATATTTAATAATGTTCCTTATTATTGAATAAATGTTTGTATTAGCTACCGAATTCATGAAATTCTGCAACTAAGCCACGTTTATGTAGCCAACTCCAAGTTTTACCAGGATCCGAGGTGCGAGCTAAGAAGAAAAAGATATGGACTAGTGGAGATTGATCTCTTTAACAATTCCCTCCTATCCATCTGAAACAGATCATCAAAGGATTGTTTGATTGCGTGGTCAAAGTGTGAAAGTCAATGTGTTGCTGAATAGGCGAGCGAGAGTCCAAAAATCTTATGATTCACGATTTTCTTTTCCAAATAGAAAACTGTGAATGAACGATATTTTGATACATTGTGAAGCTAAGTTTAGAAGTTTGTTAGCTAATGGTAGGCTTAAAATCCTCGAACAATTATCTGACACAGGCTTTGAAAAATATCATGCAACAAAACATGAAGAAAGGTTGAATTTGATGTATTTGACAGTGATGTTTTAAATACTTTGTTTTCCTGTTAATGAATAATGAATCTTGATGCATAGCTAACTGTGTGATTAGAGTTTCGTGACCACATGTTTAAGGAGGGCCCATGCAAACAGTGAAGGTTTTGCATTTCTATATTTCATTTTTATCATTTATTTCAGTTATTTATATGTTATATGATCGTTTTGCAGTGTTGATTTTAATTAAATAGCAATAGCAAGATTTCACTAATGATGATAATTGTATCATAGACACCTTTCATAGATTTATTTACAGCTTTCATTCCAAAAGCATTTTGTAGATTTCTTTACAATTTTATTTCAAAGTGTTTCATTTCAAAACATGAGTGATTTCCTTACAGTTTTGTTTCAAAGTATTTAATTTTAAAGCATGATTGATTCCTTTGTACCTTTGTTTAGAGGATTTCATTTCAAAATCATTTTATTTCAAAGCATGAGTGATTGATAATGAGAAGATGTATGGTTTTCATTTTAACTAGAGGTCAATTTCATTTTAGTTTTTATGCAAAGGATTGTTAGAACATTAGATGAATACTTCTACTTTTAGAGATTAAGTTTGTGTTGCAATAGATTAGTTAAGTTTTTTCTTAATTGAATAAGATAGTGTAAATTTTCTATAGTTTCATTTTACAAGTTTAAAGAGCATTTTTTTGATTTCATTAGAGAGGAGCGAGCAAGAATATCATTGATATTGAATATGTTAATTTCATTTTGTTTAAAAAAATAGGAACACAAAAAATCCTTAGAAATAATTTTCAGTAAGTAAATTATACACAGTAATAATCTAAAGGCTTCTAGCATATATAGTGCACTTGCACTTCACAAGTTTACCAACTTCGGTCGATAATAGTAACAATTTAAGACAACTAAATTGACAAACATTTTGGCATTGTTGCCTGGGAATTGTAACTAGAATTCTTTATCTTTTCATAATTAAAAACAAAAAAAACATGATATGCATAGGGAAAGAGATTCTAGAGGCTGATTTGTATGTAGAGATAAGATTTTAATTCCAACAACATCACTCACCCCACCACGACCTCGTAGTGCCACACCACCCACACCAACCCTAATTTCATCCATAGTAGGAAAACACAAACTCGCTAAGGTATTAAGATCCAAAATCCAACCTAGAGATTCACCAACTTCTTCAACATAAGTCGTAATAGATGAATAAGATCCCATATCTCCAACAACAAGAGTAATTTTCCTATATTCAACTGGAGAACAACTTCTAGCTCAAGAGTTGGAAGTTCCTGCTGAAGAAGAGGAAGAAGAAACCTATTCTAACAAACCATTGATAAAAGAACCAGAGGAACTAGAGGAAGCTGAAAACCCAATTTTGGAACCAAAACCCTATATTAGTTCTAGAGAATCTACAATGGTTGGAGAAGGGGAAGGAGAGTTACATAATGTGAATGGTGAACAACGGTATAGGATTGGAGGAGGAAGAGGAGGAAATAGGAGAGGTGGAATAGGTGGAGGAAGAGGGAGAGGGAGAGGAGAAGATATAAATCCAGAGCCCTTTGGATTTCCTATCCTCGATGAAGATACAACTATGACAATGAAAAATATATCACCCTCTATCCTTCCAAACTTTCATGGACTAAGGAGTGAAGATCCTGAAACATTTCTCTTTGAATTTGAAGTCTTGTGTAGATCATATGATTATCTACATGATGCTCAAAAGTTGAAATTATTCCCTGCAACCCTTAAAGATGCAACATTAAAATGGTTTATGGGTTTAGGAATAAATTCCATAAGAACATGGGAACAAATGAAAACTACATTCTTAGAGAAATATAAGGAATATTGTATGCCCCATAATATTAAGGATGAAGCCTTTAAATGGTACAGAAAGAAGATGAAAATCTTGAAGACTTCATTGAAAGATTTTCTTATAATGTTAAAAGGGAAAAAATGAATAATCTAGATGAGGAAACTTTGAAAGCTCTCTTATTGAAATCCATTAAAGATGAGTGGATTGATCTTCTCAATCTAATGGGTAAGGGAGACATTTCTTAGTTATCACTTGGGAAAATTTGTGAACATAGTTCAAGAGGCAAAGAAAGAACTCAGAAAAATCCATGAGATCCTCTTTTATCAAGGATTAATAAATCTACAATTGGGACAGTAAGTAGAGCAGGATTAGGTAATTTGCTTGATAATTTTAAAACCTATATTTTAGGGGGTATTAGTGAACAAGTTGACACCCTTAAAATACAAAACAAGCAAAAACCTGAAAATGTTTCATTATCCATCTTTTGTCCTAACTGCAGAAAGAAACATGCCTTGAGAGAATGCCCTAACTTGTGTTATATGTGCGAAAAATCACGATATGAAAGAATGTGCCTCAATAGCAGGTCTTAAAGCTATTTATCAAGAAGAAGAAGTACCGAATCGGGTGGATCCTCTTTTTTGTATTACTAAAAGACCATGGAAAAATTCACAACCAAATACAACTCAAGGTTTTAACACCCACCAACCATTTGCACAACCATCGCAAAGTAATTGGAATGCACCAATGCCTTGGCAATCTTGGCCACAACCTTGGACACTAGGATGGAAAAATCCTTATGGAAAATACCCTCAATATCCTCAATATCGAAAATTTCAACAATCATATCTTATTTTTCCTCCATGATATTATCCTTAGCCTGTTCAACAAACTCAACCCCGCAATTTGAATCCACAACTTTCATTACCATTTCCTCAAAGACCAAACCAATTGTCTGCCCAACCACTTCCAAATCCAAATAATAATAAAAAATCACAACCTATTTACAATATGGAAGGGAAAATTTTCCAAACTTACATGATAACTCAACTAGATCTAAACAATGTCCAACTTAGACCTAGTAGAGTATTGGAGAAAAAGACCCCGTCAATTTTTATTCAGGAAAGTGAAAAGATCTTTGAAGTAGAGAAATCTCTTAATGAAAAAGAAAAAAATCATAAACTAGTTACTCCAACACACCCAAATAACTCAACTCCTATTATGGAACAACCTTCAGTATCTGTTTCAAAACCACCTTTTCTTGAGAGATTGAAAATTGATGGAGTAGAAAAGAAGATTTTATTACCTAACTATGATATGTTAGATGAACTGAAAAATGTTTGCATAAAAATTCCTTTGCTACAATCCATTAAGGAAATACCAATTTTTCAAAGACAATTAGAGAGTTAATCATAAAGAAACCAGGAAGAAAAAGAAAATAAGTCAAAAGAATCCATCTAGTCGGGAAAATTGCAGATATCATGATGGGTAAAACAACAATTCAAAAATATCTTGATCCAGGAAGTCCCATTGTAAAGACACACATCAATGGTGTATAGATCCCAAATACATTGATTGATTTAGGAGCAAATATAAACATCATGAGTAAATAAACTATGAATCAACTAAAACTTCCTAATATACACCTACAATGTTACAATTAGTAGACAGATCTATAATCAAACCTGATGGTGTATTAGAAGGTATATATGTATCATTATATTCTTGGAATATCCTATTGATTTCATTATTTTAACACCAAAGAATAACTTAGGAGAACATCCCTTGATTTTAGGAAGACAATGGTTGGCTACGGCTGATGCTTTCATAAGTTGTAGATCTGGTGATACGATTATCTCTGATGGAAATTCAACAAAGAAATTCACACTGTATCCACCTGCAAGAACAACGATAGAAGTTGAAAATGAAGAATGGTTAGATGATGACATTGATATAAGACCAATATTTGCTACTTCACAAATAGATGAGGAAGATCAAATTTTGAATTTAATGGAAAATAATGAGTCTTCATCATATTGTGAATCTAGTCAGAGTTTTCAAGAACAATGCAATATTGAATATTTATCATCTCGTCAATTATCCTTGCATTCTATGGAAAAATTTGGCAATTCCACAATTGAAATCTTTCTACAAAAAACTTTGAATATCAATAATAATTTGGAATAATTTCAAAAGAAATAACTAATAAAGATGTTACAAGAACATTCCTCTGCTTATGCATGGGAATATACTGACATGAAGGGAATTGATCCTGGTACTTGTATACATCATATTTACATTGAATAAAATGTCAGACCAATTCTACAACCTCAAAGAAGAATGAATCCAAATATAATGAAAATTGTTTTCATGGCTTACCGAGTGCTTCCTTTTGTATTATGTAATGCACCTGCAACATTACAAAGACCAGTATTATGCATTTTTTCTGATCTAATTCATGATTGTGTGGAAGTATATAGACGATTTTACAGTTTATGGAAATTCTTTTGAAGAAGCTCTTAAAATTTTGGAAAAAATTATCATTAGATGTAAAGAGGCAAATCTCTCATTAAGCCATGAAAATTGTTTTATGATGTTTACTGAGGGAATTGTTTTAGGACACCATATTTCAGGAAATGGAATTAGAGTGGACACATCTAAAGTAGAAGTTATTTCTAAATTATCAATTCCAACTTGTCAACGAGATGTTAGAATTTTTCTTCATTTCATTGGTTATGATTTAATTCACAAAAGATTGTGAATTAAATTGGAATTTTGATTGCCAAAAGGCCTTTGAAACATTAAAGGAGAAAATCTCTAAAGCACCCATTCTTAGAGGACCAAACTGGAAACTACCTTTTCACATTTCAACTGATGCTTCAGACACAGCTTTAGGAGTTGTACTAGGACAAAAGGATTTAACTCCTTATTCCATTTATTACACCAGTAAAAATTTGACTCTTGCGGAGTTAAATTACACTGTCACAGAAAAGGAGATTTTAGTTGTTGTCCATGCCATCAATAAATTCAAACATTACATTACTGGCTATGAAACTTTTGTACATATAGGTCATTCTGCAATTTGGTACTTAATGAATAAACCTATCACAAATGGCAGAATTATAAGATGTGTGTTGTTGTTGCAAGAGTTTATCATCACTATTTTGGATCGACCTGGGAAACAAAATACAGATGCTGACTTTTTGTCTAAGATTCAAAATGATAATATTGATGTACCTGTAGAAGACAATTTCCTTGTTGAATATCTTTTTGCAGTATCTACTAAATCACCTTAGTTTGCAAATATTGCTAATTATTTGGCTACGGGGAATTTACCATCATATTTATCTCCTCGAGAAAAAAGGAAGGTAATTCAAATTAGTGCATCTTATTCATGGATAAATGAAAAATTGTATAAAATAGGGCCAAATCTAATCATTCAAAGGTGTGTTAGAGAAGATGAAGTACGAGAGATATTGAAAGCTTTTCATGATGAGCCATGTGGAGGACACTTCGCTAACAAAACAACTTCCTACAAAGTCCTCTTAGGATACTATTGACCTTCCCTTTTTAAGGATGCCAAGGGTTATGTTAAGAGATGTAATAGTTGTCAAAGGATGGGGAAACTTGTTCCCTCTAATGAAATGCCTCTACAGCCTCTGACACTTATTGAGCCTTTTGAAAAATAAGCTTCAGATTTTGTTGGTCCAATCAATCCACCATCAAAACAGAAAAGGTACATTCTTGTTTGCACTTATTATGTTACAAAATGGGTAGAAGCTAAAGCACTTCCTTTTGCTACTGAAAATGTTGTAGTTTCATTTCTTTTCGAGGATATCTTTACTCATTTTGGTGTCCCAAGGGAAATTGTAACAGATCAAGGTACTCAATTCACATCCAAGTTGGTACAGAAGATAATGGAGGAGTACAAAATCAAACATCGGAAGTCCACTCCATATCATCCTCAAGCAAATGGACAAGTGGAGTCCACTAATAAAGTAATTGAAGCAATTCTCACCAAAATTGTGCATCTGCATAGAAGAGACTGGGCATAAAAGCTTCCAGAAGCTTTATGGGCATACCATACCACATGGAGAAACACTACAGGACATACTCCCTATGAAATTTTTTATGGGAGGAAAGTCATTTTTCTTATTGAGTTTCAAGTAAAAACTTTCAAGACAAGAGTTAAATTGGGTCTTGATCTTTCAGAAGCACAAAAACAAAGAAGGGAGCAACTAAATGAACTTGATGAGATAAGACAAGATGCAATCCAAAGAACCAATCTAGTTCAACAACAGATATCCAGGTGGCATCACAAATATATCAAAGAAAGAAAGCTCCAGCCAGGAGATTGAGCATTACTTTTTTATTCAAAATTCAAATATTTTCAAGAGAAATTTCAAACTCATTGGCTTGGGTCGTATGAGATTGAAATAGTTTCTGATAATGGTGAAGTTAGGATCAGAACTATTGATGAAGAAAGAAACACCTTCCTTGTAAATGGTCTTAGATTAATAATTTATCATAAGCCATTTACAAAGGAATATTTTATCAAATATCTGCAAGACAATGCTGATTTTCAGTTGGTTAAGAAGGATTTTCCTTCTCCTCCAACTTGACTCGCAAGCTTTGTTCTTTTAAAATATATATATATATAAACATGAAAACCAACATTGTTGGCATGTTTATACAGAAAATTCAGGGTGAAAACCAAGTAATTTTGGCATCCTAAATTTTCTTTCCCATTCCTATTTTCTTTTTATCCCTCTTCTTCTTTTTAGAATAATTAGCTACAGAATTAATGAGATTCTGCAGCTTTGACAGAATTCTGCAGTTGATGTTTGACAAGAACCACTAATTGGAGCAATTGAAGAAATTATCAAATCCACCCTTGGAAGCACCTGAAGACAATGCAAAAAGGAGAAATCAAATGTTAGAATCATCAATTCAAAAGGTATGCAAATATTTAATTTAATAATAAGGGTCAAAACATTAGTGTATGAATTATATGGAAAATATACTGTTGGTTCAAAAATCATCATTGCTGAAAGTGAGATGAAAATATCTTGTCATATCAAATAAAAAATCTGTAAACTGTTATTTGTCCCTCATCATTACACAACACTCCAGTCTCAAATTCCACATTCATTGTTGAGATCGCCCAACTCATATTCATTCATACCCTAACAGTCACTTAACTTCACTTATTTTTCCTCTCGCTCTCGTTCATACTCTCACCAAAAGCCATTATCCTGAAACCCTGACTCATACCCTATCAAGAAGCGAATTCTGAGGTGAAACTTCTCAACCATGGGCGTCATAGTGAGAATAGAACCAAATGGTAGAAAATTTATGGAAGGATATCCGCAGGTGAAAGAAATGTTGCAGAAAGCATAGTGGCTAGATTTCGTGGAAAATTTTGATGGTTTTAACAAGGAAGTAACCAAATCATTTGCCAGAGCTTTTGATGGCGTAGAGGTTGAAATTGGAGACATTAAGTTTGCAGTGACAGAATCTCTTATTGTTGAAGCCACCAAACTGTCAAGAATCAGAGAAAGATGGTTTAAGAATGGGCGCATTGAAGGAGAAGAATGGAATACTTTCTTGAAAAACTCAGGTATGGATACCCACTATTTTTAAGAAAGGAATTCTCAGTGCAGCACTTAAAGGAAAATGGAGAAATTTGTTGCTACTAATTTAGAAAATTTTCACTTGTGAAGGAAGATTTGGTTGTATGTTCTTTTATCACATTCATTTGATGATGCATTTTCTCGAAGAGAATGAAATCAATCTTCCTTATTTTATGTTAAATAGATTAAGGAAAATGTCTCGGAATGTTCAAAAAATGAGCCAATTCATAGAAAACACCATGTATCACCACAACCTTATAAAAGTACTCATTGAATTTCATCTTGAAAGCCTAGGAGATAATTGGGATAACCTCCTAGTTAGAAATCATTTTGAGGAAGATCAAGAGCCACTTAGCAGCAACAAAGAAAAAAGAGGAAGGAAGAGAATATCTAAGAATCCAAATGAAAAATTACCTCAACAACAACTATAAAAACAGTCAGAAGATGAGACTCCTATTGCATAAGTTTTAGGAAGCATTAAAAGGCAATCTGTTAGAAGAAAGAAATCTTGCAAAAAGGAACAAAGCACATCCAAGAAAACAGAGGAAGCTAAAACAAAGAAGAAAATAGCTAAAACTAAAACCCCACTTCCATCAAATGTAAGAAGAAGCGCCATGCTTAATCAAAAACCATCTCAACAGCCTACATATGTTGTTAATTTGGAGGAAGAAGGGAAAATGAAAGTTCCATCACCTACTGTCATCTCACCTATTCATAGCCCAGGCTGAAAAACACCAAAAAAAGATCCAGTACAGCAAGAAATATACGATTACATTGAATCTCTGGATAAGAAGGCCACAGGAACAACATCATTTTCAAATCAAGAAAAAGAAACTCAATCTAGTAGCCCACAAGAACCTCCATTCATAAATATTTTGAAACGGGAAATATTTGAGCTGGAGACGCTAAATAGACACATACAGCAGGAGCATGAGGCCTTAAAGATACAGAATGAGATGCACATATTCTTTTGCATTTGAGCTTGTGGTATAAGAAAAACAAACAGTTAAAGCAAAAGAATAAGGTTCTTAGAGGAAAGGTGATAAATCTGAAGTATAAAATCTTGATGAAAAGGCCAAGAATGGCAGTGGCTAAAAAGAGGGTGAAGAAGATAAACCTAGATGTACTAGCTCAAGTCTCAGAAGAAATGCAGTAGTCCAATTCTAAATTTTTGCATGAGGACATGCAATGGCCTCCATGTGGGGGAATGTAGAGCCTCATGAATGCTTCATTTTGACACTCTCCCTTACCATTTTTCCTCTCTTTGACCATCATCATCAACTCAAAAGGCATCAAACTACAAGGTTTTTGGCATGGTAAGGTATTTAATTGTCTTATCTTTCATATTTAATAATGTTCCTTATTATTGAATTAATGTTTGTATTAGCTACCGAATTCATGCAATTCTGCAGCTAATCTATGTTTATGTAGCCAACTCCAAGGTTTACCACGATTCGAGGTGCCAACTAAGAAGAAAAAGATATGAACAGGTGGAGATTGATCCCTTCATAAATCCCCTCCTATCCCTCTGAAACAGATCATCAAAGGATTTTTTGATTGTGTGGTCAAAGGGTGAAAGTCAACGTGTTGCTGAATAGGTGAGTGAGAGTCCGAAAATCTTATGCTTCATGATTTGTTTTGCCAAATAGCAAATCGTGAGAAAATAATATTTTGATACCTGTTAGAAGCTAAGTTTAGAATTTTTTTAGCTAATGGTAGGTGTAAAAGTCTCGAACAGTTATTTGACACGGGCTTTTATAAATATCGTGTAGCAAAACATGAACAGAGGTTGAATTTGATGTATGCGAGAGTGATGTTTTAAAAACTTTGTTTCCTGTTAATGAAGAATGAAGCTTGATTCATAGTTAACTGTGTGATTAGAGTTTCGTGACCGCCTATTTGTGGAGGGCCCCTGCAAACAATGAAGGTTCTGCATTTCTATATTTCCTTTTTATCATTTATTTCAGTTATTTATATGCTCTATAATCGTTTTGCAACATTAATTTTAATTAAATAGCAATAGCAATATTTCACTAATGATGATAATTGTAGCATAGACACCTTTCATAGATTTATTTACAGCTTTGATTTTGAAATCATTTCATAGATTTCTTTACAATTTCATTTCAGAGTGTTTCATTTCAGAACATGAGTAATTTCCTTACAGTTTTGTTTCAGAGTATTTCATTTTAAAGCATGAGTGATTCCTTTGTAGTTTTGTTTAGATATTTCATTTCAAAAGCATTTTATTTCAAAGCATGAGTGATTCGAATTGGATCCAAGAAGAGTTATCAAAGAACCATGATTGTATCAGGTCGGGACAGGCTTCAAAGAATTAAGAGCAGCAATCAGAAACACCTCTAAATAGTGGCAATTAGTAGCCAGCGTGGAACGACGAGGACCTCGGTAAAAGTGTGCTGACCGAGGCCCATGGAGACTGCGCAGGAGGCGAAACTAACCCCTGGGAAGCCCGAATTAGGAAAAGGAGGAAGTTTTTGATGCACGATTAAATCGCGCATCGCTGGGAAAATCCCCTTGAGAAGGAGAGGCCCCGAGCGCTCGGTCGCATGAGAGCCGGGAAAACCGTGGGGAAAAAGGCTAAAGGCAAAGGTAGGACCCGCGCTCCAAAAACCGGTGGTATTTATCGGGGGCACCCTTGGGCGGTAAGCAGATTTGGCAAAAATGGAGCGATTCCACTTAGCACCCGACGCGTGGCAAGTGGAGGAGAGAGAAAACTGCCGCTCATCACGCGCTAACGGTCGAGCAAGTCAACCACGCGAAATGAACGAATGGCGTTGGATCTGGAGGATTCAGATCTAACGGCTGAGATCGTGCCCGATGGGAAAGCCAGAATCGACAGGGGATTAAGTCGCGATCTATATGAATTTGATGTCTGATTTGACCGCTAAGGTGGCAAATGACTCATTCCACGACTTAACTGAAAAAACCGAATCGACGAAGCAAGCTAGCGCAGTCATAGGAGGACAAGTGGCTACTCCCTGTGAGCCTGATGATGATGCTGAGACAGGGAACTCCAAGCGAAGCTATAGCAGGCGATCCGACGGAAGTGGAAGAGGAATCGAACAGCCATGAGCTCGAATGGCTTTAAAGCCATGAACAGACAAAGCAGAAGACAAGGAAGATAGAAGAGGAAGAAAGAGAAGAAAGGAAATAAGACAGAGAAAATGAAGGAAAGACAGTGAAGCAAAAAGCAGGAAGAAGACAGAGGGCCGAGCTGACCAAAGGAAGCATCGAGCACCAGAGAGCTTGAGAGATTCAAGCCATCCCTGATAGGATCTGTCAAGACTAAGCACCACGCTGGGCTCCTTCCATTAAAGACCAAAGAGGTCAAAGAAACTAGTGAGGGAAAGAATTTGTGCATTTTAGTGGCTTGGGGCATCCAAGAACCACCCTGCCAAGCAAATTCTGTTTCAAGAGACTCACATTGAGCTCCTTCATTGTAATTCTCTGCTTCAAGACACAATAAAAGAAGGCCACCACTGAGCGTTGGACCGGAGATGTAGCCCTGGAGGATAAGGTGAACTCCTTATTAATTTCTTATGTTCATGTATTTTCTTACTGTATTTCTCTATTGTTTTCCATTTCAAGTGTCTGTGTATTTGCAATATGATCGATCCATTGCCTAAATAACATAGACACACACCAGCACATGAGTCTGTAATACCTTCAAATAATAATTCTTAACTGAGAACACTCATAGGATGATTTTCAGATCAATGAGTGATTGATAATGAGAAGATGTATGGTTTTCATTTTAACTAGAGGTCAATTTCATTTTAGTTTTTATGCAAAGGATTGTTAGAACATTAGATGAATAATTCTACTTTTAGAGATTAAATTTGTGTTGCAATAGATTAGTTAAGTTTTTCTTAATTCAATAAGACAGTGTAAATTTTCTATAGTTTCATTTTACAAGTGTAAAGAACAATTTGTTTTTTATTTCATTAGAAAGGAGTGAATAGGAATGTAATTGAGATTGAATAATATAATTTCATTTTGTTTAATTAATTTCACTTTGTTTAAAAAAATAGGAACACAAAACATCCTTCGAACTAATTTTCAATAACTCAATCATACACAATAATAATCTGAAGGCTTCTAGCATATACAATGCACTTGCACTTCACAAGTTTACCAACTTCGGTCGATAATTTATGTAACAATTTAAGATAATTAAATTGACAAACAATTAACTTAAGTTGATCCTCATCTTCTTCTAGAAGATTCACACCTGATTTAATTAATACCCTTTAATTAACCAAATTTCCTAAGTTTAGACTTAGGGAACCATTTTAAAAAGTTAATTATTTTAATTAAATCATCTCTAGGTGGAATTTTCATAAACGATTTCTAGGTTTTGGAGAATCCATGTGTCTTAGCCTCTCTGCAAAGTTTTAAGGCTAGAGCACATCCAATGCTACAAAAATCAACAGTCAAAACTTTTGGATCTTTAAATTTGTTGTAGCATATGTTAGATGAATTAAGAATCACAACCCATTAAACATAAAGCATCTATCAAGGATGAATTTTATGCTTAACTTTAGATGAAAAACACTGGTATTATTTGAAATGGAATGAAACAGAGCATCTATCTAGGATGAATTCTGTAACATATAATATTCATTCAAATAATGGAAAGAAGAACATGTTCATGAATAACTTAGAAAATAACACATAAACGCAAAAGCTAATGACATGGGAATCCTTGAGAAAAAGAGCTTTGTACTTATGTACTGATCACTTGTATTAAAACTCCACAGTTTACAATATCAAAGAAAAAATTTCTCTTTTTATCAACCCTTTGCACACTAAAATTCATGAAATATATACAATTAGCTCATCCCTGGACTAAGGAAGTTGAAATCCATCATTTTCCCAAAGATAGGAAGAGGTTACAATGCTTTAGGAATAAAATATTTGGAAAATCTGTCCATATCCTATTATCTAGAGTTTGGTTTTTTACTAAACAAGAATATGCTAACTGAAGAGAAAATCATGGAATTGGGAAGAAAAATCTTCAAACTTAATCATCCAAATCAATTTGGAGTCAATTATTCCAAGTTGGAGATCCACCAAGTTGAATTCCAAAAAATTTTAGAACTCTGTCAACAAATCTGGCTTGGCGAAATTGTGAAAAATGGGTCTCAAAGTGACACCTATAATTCCCAAACTGTAACACCTGTGTAAAAACAGAGAGAGTTTTTTGTTATTTGATCCATGCTTGACAAAAACCTCTTTTTGTTTTCAAAAATTCGCTTCTAGATATTATAAAATTGCACCAACAAACAATGACTAAAATAGGAAAAAATACATAATTTTATTCTTTGAAAATAGGCCTCAAAGGTGCATATCTCCCAAACCATGATATATGTGTAAATTATGAGAGAGGTTTTTGTTATTTGGCCTATTATTGAAAAAAACCTCTCTTTTTTCAAAATTCATCTCGAGTTGGTCAGAAACTATTCTTAAAGTTGACTTGTAAAACAGTCAAAAACACAGCAGAAGCGCAACAAGTTCATCTCTTTGTGAATTTTGAGACCTCCTTGAATTTTGAAAGGTTGTATAGGTTATGAATGATTTTTGGAACATCATAGACCTATCTAAACACTATTGATCATACTGCATCCTCCCATTCTTTAAACATCAACTTCTAAACAGAAAGCGCAACAAATTTGAATACATTGAATGTCTTCACAAGAATGAGGCTCAAATATCCAAAATTCTTAAGGACACTTGCCACAACCATAGAAAATGATTTCAAGAAGTTTGGAGTCAAATTTGATGGTTAAATTGATGACTATGTAAAAGCGCAACAAATTTGTTGTGTTTTCCCCTTCCTTCAGCAAAAGCGCGGCGACTTCTCTCTTTTCATATTGCAAATCATCCTCTGGCCTCCTGAATGTGATATGAAGGTGAGAGACATCCTTAGGATAATCAAACACTGGTTATATAACACCTGTTCATTGAGCTATAAAACTATAATTCTTCAAAATCGGCACCTACAACAAAAGTGCAACAAATGTTTACTTCCATGATTTGACCTGATGTTCAAATCTCTGACTAGGCAATATAGTTGATGGATGATGTTGCCACCCCTGTAAACTTCCTTTAAACCTCCATACATAAGGAGTGCCAAAACTCTAATCTCACACTCTTCACAAAAACTAAGGACTTGATCTCTATGAGATCATAGCAACACTTTACAAATTGACCAAAATGATGAAAAGACTAAACTTGACTTTGATTACTATAGCATAATACTCTAACACCGTATAAGAAACTAACCCTAAACCATTTCTTGATAGACCCTTAACAAATAGATATACTATACACAATCTTAAGGGGACTGCTCCTTCTCAGAGATGCCTTTCTTATCAAAATTGCTTTTAGTAGGTGAATAACTTGTAAGACTTGTTATGAGGTTAGGATTCTCCTCAAAATATTGGTGTATAGACAATCTTAAGGGGACTGCTCCTTCTCAGAGATGCCTTTCTTATCAAACTTGTTTTTAGTAGGTGAATAACTTGTAAGACTTGTTTTGGGGTTAGGATTCTCCTCAAAATACTGGTGTTTACTAGATATGTTCATAATGTCTTCAGAAGTGTTGCACTTCATTGTAAATTCTTCAAGGACACTTGTATGCCTTACTCAATTTCTAAAGTCTTCTTGACACATAGTCCATACCTTAGAAAATATGTGCTTAGAGTGATATATAGGTTTGCGACTTTCTCTTTCTGTAAGGTGATCATCTCTTGGGGGTATAAACTTCACAAGTCGACTCCTCTTACTGTTTTGGCTTGCATAGAATGATATATATATATATATATATATATATATATATATAAACTTCACAAGTCGACTCCTCTTACTGTTTTGGCTTGCATAGAATGAATATATATATATATATATATAACACCATATCTGTGCTTCCTTTTCACAATATTCTAGTCACCATACCATAGTACAAGACTGCGAGATTTTTCTTCAAGATTGATAATTATAGAAAAGAGACAGATCTACCAAAGCAACTTGATCTTGGGTAGATTGTACAGTATGGACAAGACTACTATGATCTTATACAAGACTTTGACTCCTTTTATAGGATGACAAGGATGACATGGAAGACAATCCTTAAACAATTTGTTCTTCGGTCTCTTTTAATGTACAGATCTGGAAAGGGTCTCGTCTTTTCACAAGATGACTATGGATAAGTCCTTCAATAATACACCTAAGCTTGATGAGGAGTCTCAAATCCCTTTCAAGTTGTTGAGGCCATCCAAAATTTATATAGGAGACTCAGTTCCTCTTTTTCAAAGTGAATGAGATTGTGATAGATCTTATGCCCAGATATTTCAATTGTATGATGATGCTTAGCACCTTTTACACTCCTTTGTTGGCGATTAGGACTGATATTTTTCCACAAATATATACTTATAAAAATTTGGCTATGAGACACCACAGAGAATGCGGACTTCTTATGACAGTGATTTCAGATCTTTTAGAATATGCCTAGAGGTTCGATCTCTGGCTTGGTGGATTTGGCCTTCCCTATGCTATAAAATAGGCCTCTTGGTCCCAAATATCAGAGGCTTTAAGCCTTCCAAGAACCCTCGCTTTGCTTGAAGAGGACTTCAGTCTTTTCTCTGTGAATAGAGTTTCAGAATTCTTATCCTTTATTTCTAGGAGCTTCGTCCTAGCTATAAGACTTCCCTTGACTGTCTTGAAGCCTTTAATGATCTTCTTTTTCCCTTATGTATATGAACCGTAGCTCTAATACCATGTTGAGAAATCTAGGGCTTTCATTAGGGTAAGGTAATTACATGATTTCTCTTGAATGGTGACATTTATTTGTGACATATAGTTACTTCATTATCATTATTATTGTGTTCTTTCCATCATCAAATGAATGTTGAATGTAGAAGATCACAAAACAACAAGAGAACACCAGAGATAGGCTCCAAGCCCGGGCAAAACCCCTCCATAGGGGAAAAACCAAAGAACTTATAGAATCATTGTCAAAAGAGACTTCCAAGACCATAGACCCCAAAACAAATTCACCAAGACCAGGCCAGCCACCAACAAGAAATTTCTTCTTCAAATTTCTTATGTTCCTCTTTAGACATGTAGAAACCTTTGTATCCATAGAAAAACTCACCTGGGAGCAGTATTAAGACAGATTTCAGATGTAGACGTCCTCCTCTTCTTCGTTGGTCTTTATCTCCCATATCCAAGACTCTCGCACTTGTCTCTAGCCACATATCAATTCAGATATCCATATGCTAAGTGTGTGTTTAAAGGAGGTCAAAGTCTCTTCTTTATATAGGCTTCACAAGTGCTGGAAGGGCCTCTCTAGGCTGACATGAAGGGGGATAGCCGACCTAGTCTTGGGGACTCTCTAGAGACTTCTAGACATCAAATAATTTTCTTTTTCTTGATACAAATGCCCAATGGGTCTTTTACATCATTGACTTTGACTCAATACTAAATCTATAGAGCACTCAATGAGTGTTGGACCTAGTACCAATGACCATGGGCAAGAAACCCATTCCAAAAATGAATAGTTTTTCTTTTACACAAATATTTTATTTTTCGTTCTTTTGGAAAGTACAACAATAATTACATCAAATCATGAGCCAAATACAATTATGAAGACCGAAACTAGTTACAACTTTCAACAACGAGGACCTTAGTTGGGGTGTTAAAAACACCCTAATTTCACTAACCAAGAAAGCCATCATTGACATTCAAACATGTATTTTGAGTCTACATACTTGATTATTGTAGGTTCAAGTGCTTTCAAAGTCACTTCATAACCATCTTGGTCTAAGGAGAGGAATTTCTCCTAGTAGTCAGTGGAGTAGGTCCATGTGAAACAAGTCATCGAATATTTGAAAAAACATCTACTCCCCCATTATATTTGAGATAGAATTCGTCCTTGAGATTATCATCTTCCATAATAAGGTCTTCACATTGAATATGCTTATGACCTAGAATGTTGATAGGAAAGCATTCGTTAGTATCTAGATGGAGGGACAATTGTTTAATTTCTTCTAATCTAGAGTGTTCAATGTACTACCACCATAACAAGGGCTCCTTGTGCATTTATTGATATGGGCATCAATCTTCTTAAGATATCAAGTATCACCACCTAGTCACTGCAAGAAGGGACACTATGGGTTCTTTATCGTTGCAGTGGAGGGGATTAGCAAAATGACTATCCAATTCTCAAGAAGAATACCCTCCATGGATTCATATTTAGGGTAGGTCTTCAACCATCAAAAAAAAATGGGTATCGTGGAGATGTCCTTAATCCAAGGTTGAGAACATCTACAACAAAGATTTGATGAGGAAGAGCTATGGTTTTGGTTGGGTCAATGAGTAGGATCTTTGATTTGTGGCATTTAAGTGTTTCCCTCTTCAACAACCCTCTTGTCATATGTATAACCCCTACTACTAGAGCCAAATATTTTCATTTCAATAACTTCAACATGACTCAACAATTTCTTTCTGTAGTGATGGATTTTCCAAAAGATTGAAGTTAGATATCTCACTCTAGATTTTTGTACATATATTTGAAAAAAAATGTCCCACAACAAATCTCTATATAGTTTGACCTTAGACTCAAAGAATTGGAATTTATCAATCTATTATTCAACAATCAAGTAATTCTAGAAAAAGAGCATGAGTTGATCATAAGGCTCACTCCAACTACAATATATTCTCTGAGTTTATTCCTTTTGCAAAACCCCCTATATTTTCTCTGGGATTTTTAGCAATCCATCTCTCACCCCAACTAAGGGTCATTCCATCCAAATGCTGTAGTTCCTCATTCAACTTATCCACCTAGTAATACATGCATTTCACTTTGAATGTTAGCTTGACCTTGCTTAGACATATATGCACATCCACTGCTCTATCAAAGTCATATTGCAAGATCTTCATCTCTTGCAACTCATCCATGATGGTACTATGTCAACAATGATTTCATAGTAGAATTTATTTTCTTTCCAAAAGGGTTTATCTCTACTTCCTCCTCAAAGCCTTTATGATTTTGGAATGAAGACATTGGGCCATGTTCAAGGGACCCTTTCCTAGGGGCTTCTCATCATGTCAATTCCTTTTCTTCTTTTGCAAAATTCCTTAAACTTTCTTGCAACTGTCTTAGCCACACACTGATATTTCTTCTTCAAAAAAAAACTTCTTTTGTATAAAAAATAAAGCATACAATCGAAAATCCACTAAAGCTCTTGAACCAACTTGCAGTGTTCTAATACCCAACATCAGATTGGCACTACAACAATGGAATTACCAAAACAGAAAACAAAAATTAATAGCAAAAAGAAAAGAAAAGATTGGGGGGCCTACATATCAAAGAGTAAATTTTACCTACAAATGCAAGAAACAGAGAAAAGCATGTCCAATAAACCCCTGCAATTGATTGATTGCATTGACAAATTGATCAAAAATACTTCTATTATGAAGGAAACACTTATTTATAGCAACAATGTTACAAAAACCTAAACTTCAAACTTAAATCACTAATTGTTTAAAATTGTAACTAGGTTCAGTCTTTAGTATGATGTAATTGTAATCATGACATTGTATATTCTTTGGAAAGAAAGAAAAATAAATTATATTTTTATTTTTGGAGTATGGGTTTCATAATCAAGTTTGATTCAAAAGCATGTTCTTCGTGCTTTTAGGCCTTCTAGGTCTTTCTAGGATAAAGAATAATGTTGGTCATGTGTCAATCCGATTTGGACTCATTGTAATGAAAGAAAATATTTATTTTGTCAAGAAAAAACCATGGATAAGCCCAAGACCAAGTCGGCCCAAGGAGCAGATCAAGTCGGCCTAGAGGGAGGGAATTCGACCCTCACGAAAGGTTATATAGAGTGAAACTCAACTCATTTGGTCACTCATCTCAAGCAAGTTTGATCTGCAATAGCAAAGTTGAAGAGGAGCCGCTAGGATGGTGAAGAAGAGGAGAAGAAGTCAAAGTCTATCAAAGAATCTCTCCCCTTGTCTCACTAGGGTTTGTGAAGCTACTAGTTGCAAGAAGCTGAAATTCAAAAGCCACTGCAAGAGGCCAAAATTTCAGGGCCGAAAATCTGTTGCAGGGGACGAAGTTGCAGCATCAAGGAAGCATTATCGAAGTTCTGAAGTTGTGTCAAGGAAGATCTTGCTGGGGGTTGGCTTGCGGCTTGGAGAGTTTGTTGGCTTTGGCCTTTGGGTCTTGGAAGTCTCTTTTGTAAGCAAATTCTAAAAAATAAGAGAAGCATTTTCTAGGTCCCTTGGAGGGGTTTTTCCCTAGCTTGGAGCCTATATCTTGTGTACTCTGTTTCTTTGTGATCTTCATTGTTTTGGTAATTGCTTGATGAACAGAACTAAATAAGTGATAAAGAACCATCTAACATCACAAGTAATTATCAGGATAAGGAAAATAAGTTCTAATCTACAAGTCTCCATATTTTCCAACACTAATAAAATCATTAAACTCTTAATATATTAAAATGGTTTTTTAACTCAAAGATAACATTATTAATCATCATGAACATACACACAAAATGGTCCATATACATAGAGCAATACCTATTAAACAATGATGTGGTTAGTTAAGTACATCAAATTGTAGTTGTTATCTATAACCAGAATCAGTGCTTTATAATTATAACCAATTGTATTTGAAAAACACCCTTGTTATATAAATGCCATGCCCAAATGCAGGTAAAATTATAATGGATAATCTGTAAGAGAATGATGTGCTCAAATTTATAGCTCAAATATACAGAGATGCAATAGGAACTTAGAGTTCAAGAAGGTGATAGGAACTTAGAGTTCAAGAAGGTGATAGGAACTTAGAATTCAAGAGGGTGAAATTTAGAATTGTAGTTCATACCTTACCAATCTGATTGTTCCTATGAGAAGTTTGTGTAATTCAAGGAATTTAAGCTGTACGACTATATATCATATTATATCAATATCCTCTCAAATTTATTCCTTTATTTTTCTGTACATGATTATTTCCAACTCTATTTGCTGATGTGACTCATGAATTTTATGGACACACATATACACTAAATTGTTACTTGATTCAACCTAGCAAAGCTGGATTTAGATTTTTAGTATCAATGTCAATCTCGAGATGAAACCAGAACTGACCACATTTAGTAGCAAAGCCCAGTCCTAGTACCACAAATAATTTTGATATCAAAACTCATTAAAGTTCTCTTAGAACATCATACATTTCCAGATCAACTCTGGCCATGTATCCAAACATCATGAATTTTGAATCTCTATTCGGTATTCTTTTTTATCTATAAAAAGCAGATGGATTTGATGTGGAAGTAGTAATCAGTTACAAAGAATATCTGTTTTTTTGGTGTATTTTCCAATTTTTTTAACTCCTCTTTACATCATTCAAATTATTTTCTGTCCTTTATTGTCTTTAATTTTTCTAATTTGTGCTCAAAGGGCTGCAATGGTGACTGAATGATTTCTATAAAATCTAAGTCAAATATGCTATGTTACCTCATCCTATGTGACACAAAATAAATGTGTTATCTTCAAACGTTTCCTTGAACGAATCACATAAGACATATGCTTTGTCAATATTGAATCTATGTTGTTTAACTGGACTTGAGACTGCCTCTAATAAAAAATCAAGATTTATATGGAGTAAAAGCTCGTCCCTGCAGAGGTTGATAACCTTGATTACTATGAGCTAAAGGAAAACCAGCATGATGCTCAAAAACGGAATATAAGTAGGTTTTTATTAAATATAATAACTTGGAAAAATGGTATGAGTGGCCCACCAAAACAGAGACTTTCGGGCTGACATTACTGTTCAGTCATAATGGACTTGATGTGTAAAGATTTACAAATCGTTTTATTATAAATGGTACTGACTACACGTAATTGCTACTCTACTTGTAGTAGACATCTATCGAACCAAATAGAAGTAATTGAAAAGTAATTTACTTTACAATCATTTTATAGATACAGGTGGATGATTTTAAATCATCTCCAACTTCCAACATACAGAGATAAGCTCCAGTTTATAACAGTTGGACTGCTGCGATTGCAGGGATCTTTTCACGTAGCTTTTGTGTGACTGCAACACGCACAGTCATAACTCCTGCTGCTGGTCCACCAATCCTCACTTTTACTATTGGATCCTCAATTTCTACCAGTTCAAGCTCCCCACCGCCCGTGCCCACAAGATAAGGCCTTATTTCTTCAAGAACCTGGACAATACAAGTTGAATTAGACATATATAGAAGAGGATTAAATGTATCTACAAGTTGATTTTTCTGTAAACGGCATATATATTATATCTGGAAGAAAGTGAAATATCACATACAAGTGAGAAACTATAGTGGCAACTCAACACTCACTTTATCATTAGCAATCCTTGTCCACTCTTTGGCTTCTTTAAATAATGATAAATTCCCATCTAGCACTAAATCTTCTATGTAATCATAAGTAATCAGTATTTCTTGGAAGCATCCGAAAGTTCTACTTACATTACAATTAAGAAGCTACAGTGGCAACTCAAAACTCACTTGTCATTAGCAATCCCTGCGCATTCTATAGGTTCTTTAAATATACAGAAATTTCCATCCAACGCCTAAATCTTCTTTTAAGTAACCCAGGTTTCTTGGGAGCAGCCTTACAACATCTAAATATCTCCACCCTGCTCAAATACCTTCAATGGTAGTTGATACTGAAAGTATTTTAACACCTTGCAATGTGACAAATTTATAGTCTGTTTTATTCCATACTATTGCATTTTCAGCTATTACTCACTTCTATTCTTGAAAATATGTAGAAGGTGGCATCTTTTTCTGGAACACCTTCTACATATTTTGATATGAAGATATGTTCACAATCCATGGAATTAGGGTAACACCATCAGCCACCTATGACGACCTTGCATGTTGAAACAGCAATACAATGGGAGATGAAGTGAGTAAAACGATTCATATATATTAACAACATCACAATAGATATAGCAACTTTCCTAGAATTATCAAAATAGCCTAAAGAATTGTAGATATTACTTCATGATCTGAATTGGATCATTAAATTGTTTGCCATCCATCTCGATGCATTTGGAGTGGAAAAAATGGAGTAATTAGCTCACGGGGCAGTTTTTACCAATGGAACCTAGTTTGGCGAAACGCAATCTGAAACTTTCTGAAGCATTTTTGAGGCATCAAACGACGCTTTATTCTACACACAGAGACCTTTCCAACGGCACAAGAAGCACGTCAAGTCCGTATGCAAAAATGATGCCACTCAGAAGTTGACCTTGTTTTCACACCTATAGTTCAGGAGAATACCACGTCAGCCCCCATTATTTATGGAAAAGAGGCTAGCCACGTGTTTGTGATGTAAAAAACCAAATGTTATGAATAAATATATAGCAAATAATGTAAATGATAACAATTAATAACGATTAGTTAATTAGTAATTAGGTTGAAGAGTCATGTCTAAATGAGACATGACTCTCCATGAAGAAGCACCTGCATAGTTTATAAGCAGACCTCTCACTCTCATTTGTATCAATCTTATTGACACATTTAATATATAATATTTGTATCCACATGGATATCTTTATATTCCAAGACTTCTGGAGTAATTAATCTGAAGAAGGAACTTTGTTCGTTTCATTTGGTATCAGAGCAGTTCGATCCCTTGGCCGCTTCACCGCTGCACAGAGCTCGTTCTCTGATCCAGATCTTTGGCCATCAAAATCCGTCAACTTCGTTGTCGTTGAAGCGTTTCACTACAAGCTTTTGGAGGGTCTCCAATCCGCCAGTTGGCCATTGACCATTTAAAAAAAGAATATTAAAAAAATAACAATAAGTCAAAATTTCTATATAAAAAAGAGCATATATAAATACAAATATATATATATATATTATTTAAAAAAATAGTTCATATAAAAGATAATAATAATAATAATAATAAACAAATAAAAATTACCTATTCTTACCTGCTCACCTATTCGAGCATTCATAGGCCAAACATGGTGTTCGACTCTGATTCATCGGAACCATCAGTAACCTAGTCGTCGCCCTCGACAAAAGAGGAGTTGTCATCGAGGACGCCACCCTCACCACCGTTCAAATTTCCGTAGATGCCATTGCTCAACCGCCACCAACAACGGTGCTCAGGTAGCTACAGCCCGAGCCACTACCAACAATGCCACCCAAGCCACCAAAGTCGCCATCAATAACATGGCCTGAGCCAGCCGATAACGATAACCAAGTCACTTGTAGCTGCTTTGTTTCCTTGGCAGTTGTGGGCGCCATCGTGCGAGCTTCCGTCGTCGCAACGCGCACTGTGGCGAGCGCCTCCACAACAAGCCGATCAACCAGCGACCAACAGGCCCTGCCTCCAACTCTCGATTGTTGTAGTTTTGTAGCCACATCCGTCGTCGAGCCATAGGGAAGTATTTTAATTACACTGCCTCCACATTCGTCGAAAAACAACACCACCGACCGTTGTCACACTACAATCAACAATTCTGACCATCTGCCACCCATTCAATCCAAATAGTGGACGCCATTCTGTCGTAATTAAACAAATCCACCACTTTGGCCACACATAGGGACAAAATCTAGTTCAAAGAAACCCCTTTAATTCCCTGTTGTGGTGATCTGTTCATACAAGGTATCGATTTAATCAAATCAAGTGATATAGTACTAAACGCTACTCGAGGGAAGATTGTGATGGTTGAGGGCAGGAAAATCGACCATTTGTGAAGTTTAAAGAAATTTTAAAAAATTACATCAACGTCTTAAAAAAAATATAACGTTTAAAGGAAGTAACGAGTTATTTAAATTTTAAATAAAGAAATTATTTAGGAAAATAGATCATTTTGAATCATAAAGAAGTTTTGAAGCACTAGAGGTAAACAAGTTTTGAAGCACAGGGGAAGTTAATAAGTGAAGGTTTATAATAATTAAAAAGAAAAACAAACTGCTAATATATATATCTATATATATAGAGAGAGAGAGAGATGGGGGGGTTATACTTTATAAAGTAAAGGGAAAATATCAAGTAAGTCATTAGGAAAACAAAATTTAAAAGGAAGTTAGTGGAATTAGGGTTATTTGGGAAAAAAAATTATGGGTTTCTTTTCAATATGTCCTTTTTGTTCAAAAGGATATCCTAATTGTCAAGAGTCATTCAGAAATCAAAACATCGTCTGCACAAAATGTTACAAATTTTTTTACTTTAGTTGAATGTCTAAGTGATACAGAAAAACAATCATTAGCAAGAGATATGAAACAATTAATGGCAACAATTAGGCAGCAACATACAAATTTTAATAAGGAAATGAAGAAAACGGAATCCAAATTACAATATAAACGCCCATTATCACCCCTACAAAACGATGTAATCCAATGTAACAAGAAATCGCAGCTAGAAGATCAAGAGAATGGCAAAATAGCCAAACTTTAGCAAAACAATAAAGTGTTACAACAGGAATATGAAGATCTTCCATATATTCATTACAAACAAGTAATGGAAAAGGACAAAGAAATTTCTCGCCTCAAGGACCACATTGAAAAATTAATTGCACAAGTCAAGAGACGAAAGTCACAAAGAAGGAACTCAAGTAGCAATTATCAGAACAAGAAGAGGAAAATTTACATTTAAAAAACCTTAATAAAAATTTATAAGAACAAATCAGAGATCTAAAAGATGAAAAACTTAAAAGTCAAAACACTGAAAATAAGGTTGATAAATCATAAATCAAAGAACTTTTACGTCTGAGAAACCATAATCAAAATCTACTCACTCAAATTAAGAAACTTAAGGATGATAAGAAAGCATTAAAAGACAAGTTAAAACAATTTACTCAAGAAGAAGTATCGAAATCTCTAGTCGTAACAGTCCAAGTTGAAGATAAGGGAATGAATACCGATCCAATGAATATCATAACTCAAGAAGAATGCAAACTAGTTGAAGAAAAGATGCACTTAGATGTTGCAGTTCAGATGATAAACACCCCAAGTGAAGGTTTTGTAACCAATTCAACAACATCGTCACCTAAAGTAAATCAAAAAATTTCCACGTACTTAATAAGGGAAAGTCAAACCAAAAAAGTTCCCCATCGACATTTGAATCATGAGAGTAGACAACTCAACCATGCTACGTATCAGAATCATTCATAATAGAAACAACAAACCGATGTTCCAAAGAATATTGATGTAACCTCAATCTAGTCCTATGATGATGATTCGTTACAAAATTCCAGTGATCAGAATATTCCACAGAAGATTAATCTAGGATGGTCTGATCCCTTCTCAGTGCGACAGCTTTGTTTGTCACTTAGAAGATCATATCAACTTGTATCGACGAAGATGATTGTTCTGGGATGAGAAGACATTTGAAACTAAAAAAGAGATCAAACCTTTTTCATCGACAAGCTTTGAGGACAAATTTCCAACCTCGAAATAATAATAATAGAAATAACAATTAGCAAAAGAAGGGTCAATCTAGTGAGCAGAGACCTCCTAATCCGTTAACTAATTTGGTCAATAATGCTCCTCCTTACTGTCGGGTTTGTGATGCTCTTCATGAAGAGGCCACTTGTCACATCATTGGAAGAATTTTAGATAATGGAATGTTTGGCGCAGGTGATCAAATAAATGTAGTAGGTAACAAGTTTCCTTTGTCTATGGATGATTGGATAGAGGTCAAGGAAAATAGTCGTGACGTTATGAATCCTTCATCAGCTTTTAGTATAAATAACCTTGAAAATGAAGATGACATTTTGGCTAGGTTATATGGTGAAAAACCCTCTGCAGAGCAAATCATGGAAATTGCTAGAGATAAAGGTTTAACCTATCAAAGAAGAGATAAAGATCAAAGCGGGAATCAAATTCCCCCTCGAACCTTTAACCCTGGTTTAAACTCTGGATTAGATGTCGATTTGGGAAGTTGGTTTAACAATGCGAAAATCTGGGTTCCTGTCTCCGAGATTGCTAAAATCCCTTCCCAAAGAGATAAGTTACTAAAAGCTATTCAAGGTCCTCAAGTAAAAATTTCTCAAGAGAAGACCCAAGAAGTTGACTATCACGATGCTCCCATATATTTGCAAAGCTTAGATGCGGATAACAAAGATCACCAGCGTTTCTTTATCACCTTGTTAGTTAATGGATATAAATTGAATAATTGCATGTTGGATTCTGGTGCATCAGCTTATGTAATGACTAAAAGGGTCATGGAACAGCTTAACTTAAGAGTTTCTAGAAGGATTCTAAGAAAATTGAAGTGCATGGTTTGATCAAAGATTTACAAGTTCATCTATCAGTTTACCCAAACATCATGATTGTTATGGATATTGTTGTTGTTGATGTGCCTGAGGCCTGGGGTATGCTTTTATCCAAAAAGTGGGCCTCTGATTTAGGAGGAAGTATTCAAATGAATTGGTCATATGCTATGATCCCTTCTCCTAGAGGTGATGGTTTTGTAAGACTTAATAGAGAGCCCGAAAGAAAATTCCATGTGGAAGATCCTAAGAGACCTCACAATGAGATAATCAAAGAGCAATCTAACATTGGGAATTACGCTATCATGTCTAATTTCATAATTCCTCCTAATGATAAGATTAAGGATCTCAAAGATAGAGTTTGGTACATGTACTTTGATGGTGCATCGTCTAGGCATGGTAAGGGTGCTGGAATAGTGCTTCAATCTCCCTTTGATCACATTTTCAAGTTTTCCTATTGATTAGAATTTGAAGCAACCAACAATGTCGCTGAATATGAGGCTTTATTGTTGGGTCTTGAATTGGCAAAGTATTTGAAAATTAAGTTGCTTAGCATTAAGGGGGATTTTGATTTAATTATCATGCAGCTTAAAAATAAATTCACATGTAAAAATCAAAGATTAAGGAATTATTGAAATGCTGTGTGGGATACTATGGAACCTTTTGATGCCCTTGACCTTGAAGTTATCCCAAGAGAGCAAAATAGTTTGGCAGATGAGCTTGTCGTAGCTGCTACTACTTTCCAGTTATCTGATGAGTTAATTAAGGATAAGATCAAAATGGAAGTAATATTTAGACCATCTGTTCCAAATAACTCAGAGCATTGGCAAGTCTTTAATGATGAAAAACAAGTCATTCGTTTTCTTAATAGTCTGGATGAGTTTGAAGATTTCCAGATAGATTCTGAGGAGGATGGATCTTTAAATCATGAGCATATCATAAATCCTACTCCTAGGAATGTGGTTTCCTTTGAGCAACACTTTGATCGTCATGATGCCACAAAGTTGAGAGAGGAAAATAAAATGGACCTAGGCGAATATCTCGAGATAAACATTGGTACTTCTGAGGACCCAAAGATTGTTAAAATTGGTAAAGGTACTAGTGTGGAGGAAAGAAAAAAGTTAACTAATTTACTTCGCGAGTATCGAGATGTTTTGGCTTTTTCTTATGATGAATTAAAGGGCTATAGGGAAGATGTCATGGAACATACTATCCCCTTAAAAGATGAAAATGCTAAACCCTTTCGCCAGAAACTTAGGCAGATTAATCCTAAGTTAGCCCCTTTGGTTCAGAAAGAGCTTGCGAAAATGCTTGCAGCAGGAATTATCGCTCAAACAAGGCATTCGACATGGTGGTCAAATTTGGTGATTGTTAGGAAAAAGAGCGGTACGATAAGGCTTTGTATTGATTTTCGGAATCTTAATCTAGCATGCAAGAAAGATAATTACCCTTTGCCAAACATGAATACTTTATTGCAAAGAGTAACCGATTCTGGAATAATGTCGTTGCTAGATGGTTTTTCTGGGTACAATCAGGTATGGGTTAAAAAGGAAGATCGTCATAAAACCACATTCACCACACCATGGGGTACTTTTGAATACATTAGAATGCCATTTGGATTAACCAACATTGGGGCTACATTTCAAAGGGCTATGGATTATGCCTTCAAGGGGTTAATCGGGAAATTTATTGAGATTTACCAAGATGATCTTACTGTATTTTCTAAAGATGGTATAAGTCATATAAATCATCTTAGGCAGGTTTTCGATAGATGTAGAGAATACGGGATTTCTTTGAATCCAGCTAAGTCTGTTTTTGGAGTAACCAAAGGGAAATTACTTGGCCATATCATTTCTAAGGATGGAATCAGAATTGATCCTGAAAGAATTGAAGCAATCCAAAAGATTCCTCTTCCTCATAATCTTAAATCCCTTCAGTCTTTCCTTAGAAAGACAAATTTTCTTAGAAGGTTTATTCCAAATTATGCAGAAATAGCTAAGCCTATTCAAAGTCTTCTGAAGAAAGATGCGAAATTTGTTTGGCAAGAAGACGGCAAAAAGGCTTTTCAAGAAATCAAATGCGCTATTGCAAGAGCTCCTGTCTTAGTTAGTCCTGATTATTCCAAGGATTTCATGATTTTTTCTTTCGCTTCCGAAGATACCATTGCTGGTGTCCTGTTACAAAAAAATAAAGATGGTCACGAGCAGCCTATTGCTTTCATGAGTAGAGCGCTTCAAAATTCCGAATTGAAGTACAATACCATGGAAAAGCAAGCTTATGCCCTGGTCAAGTCTCTTAAGCACTTCAAAACTTATGTGGGTTATTCTAAAATCATTGCTTTCGTCCCACATTCTACTGTTAAAGATATATTAACTCAAACCGATTGCTTAGGGACTCGCGCTAGGTGGGTTACTAAAATACAAGAATATGATTTAGAGATCAGACCCACCAAGCTAGTCAAAGGCCAAGGTTTGGCTCAAATGTTGACTAAAAGTAACGAAAAGACTCTTGGTTTGTTTTGTCTTAGCGATCTATCTTCGTCGGAGTTGCAAAGATTAGGAGAGCATGAGTGGTACAAGGACATTGTTTATTACTTGATGAATCTTACATGTCCTAACCATTTAGCTGCTCATAAGAGAAGGGCTCTTAGAATAAAAGCCACTAAGTATTGCCTTATGAAGGATGGCCTTGGGTGGAGAAATCCTAAGGGCATAGTGCTTAGGTGTGTCGATGAAATTGAGTCCAAGAAATTAATCTCTGAGTTTCATTCAGGATTTTGTGGTGGTCATTATGCTGCTAGAACTACCGCCCACAAAATTATGAGAGCTGGTTATTATTTGCCTTCAATTTTTTCTGATGTGCATAAGTTTGTTAGGACTTGTCAAGCCTGTCAACTGTTCACTGGGAAACAGAAGCTTGTTGCCCTGCCCTTGCAACCTGTCATTGTAGAGGCACCTTTTCAGCATTGGGGTCTGGACTTCAGAGGAAAGTTCCATGAAAATTCTAGCAATGGCTACTCATGGATTTTGATTGCTACTGATTATTTCACTAAATGGGTTGAAGCCATTCCTGCTAAGAATGCCACTAAAAAGGTTATTATAGATTTCATTGAAAATAATATCATTACTAGATTTGGTGTCCCTGCTAAGATCACTACTGATAATGTCAAGGCTTTTAGTTCTTTAGAGTTTTCATCTTTTTGTTTTATGGCATTATCTTATCTCATTCATCAAATTACTATCCTCAAGGTAATGGTCTGGCTGAATCAAGTAACAAGAATCTCATAACCATTATCAAGAAGATAGTAGGAAATAATAAGAGATCATGGGATAGAAAAATCAAGTATGCTTTATGGGCAGATAGGATCACTAAGAAGAAAGCTACTGGTAAATCTCCCTTTGAATTAGTTTATGGCTTGGATGTAACCTTACCTGTGCACCTGAAATTGCCAGCTTATCAACTCCTTCAACATTTTTCTACTAATAAAGATGTTGTTCAGAATAGAATAGATCAGATTGTGGAGTTAGATAAAGCTCGTAGGACAGCTTTTGATGCTATATGTAAAAATCAATCTAACATTAAGAAAATCTTTGATAAATTCTTTCGATCTAGGTCTTTGCAGTTGGGAGATATGGTACTTCTTTGGGATCGCGAGAATGAAAAACCAGGAAAACATAAGAAGTTCGACAGTTTGTGGCTGGGACCGTACATCATTCGAGATATCGCTGGACCAAACTCATTCCACTTGAGCAGATTGGATGGCGAACCACTTGATCTACCTACAAATGGCCAAAAGCTCAAGTTGTTCTTCAAAGATGATATCTGATGCCAAGGGGCATCCTCTGTATTGTATTTCTAACCCTACTCCTTGTCATTTCAACATTTTATTTCTGTTTTAAGATTAGATTTACTTTCCTTGTTACTAGATAGTTAATAAATGAAGATCTTATATCTTTCATGTGCTTAATGTTATATGATGATTTTTGGATGGACGCTACTTATTTTTGGTTGTGTGTTGCGTGAGTGCGGATTCTGGATTCTCACATTCCTACAGTGCAGCAACGTGTCCCCAAGTAGAGCCAGATGTTGACCACTACGTGTCAACTACCCATAGCAGTACACCCCTTTTTTTCGCAAAAGGGATAGCGCTTGATCGATGTGTCCGTGCCATTCAACTTCCATCATCAATCTAATTGTGTTATGTTGCAAACCCAGTCTACATGTATAAATTGTAAATAATCTTAGCAGAGATGAGTCATATATGTAAATTGCCTAGGTGGACCTCATTTTTTAGTGATAATCTACGTTCCGGAAGGTTTTTTGTCTCACCGATCCATGATCGGCAGAGTTTTCCTTCAGCCTAACCCCAAAGCCAGAATGAATTGTCATTAAAATCTTAGGGGAATCCTAGTGCGTTGATCTATTAGATTATATTTGATCGCAGAACTAGGTGGTTTATGAGGGTCTATGTCAAATGGGTTTTCCCCCTTGAGATGTAAAATTGTAAAAGTCATGATGTAAAGTGTCTTGAGGGTTAGAAAATGTTTTAATCCCCTCATAAGTCCTAAGTCCTAGGTCCTAGGTGATTTTTCCAAAGACTAAGTTTGGGGATCCAAAAATAAAAATTAAGAAAATTAAAAAATCAAAAAATAGATAAAAATAATAATAAAGTAATAATAAAATAAGTCGAAATTTTGGGAAAACAAATGCAAAATTTTAATTTTTAATTTATTAAAATTTCGACGGATGAGATTAAAAGATATCTTGATCCTCATCGACGGTCGAGATCATTTTGACATGGATCACTTGAACTAGCCGTTGGGAATTTTTCCTTTAAATAAGGTGCTAGGGTTCATTTGAGATCATTCGATCTGTGAGTCTTGTGCTGAAGAAAGCTCTCTTGTAATCTTTTTCTTGTGCAATAAAGAAAGAATTTAGAGTTGAAATCTGCTGGTCTTACTCTCCTAAAATGTTGTAAGCTGCTTTATTTTCTGCATAAACTTATTTTCAGCCATTAGTAATAGCTTGGTGAAGAGTGATGTTGAACACAGGTATCTTGTTTACTCACTAAGGTTTAAATGGTAATAAACTTTCTGAAAATAATGGCTGGTATCTCCATTAGATTTGGATTTTACTACTGTTTTTTCCCTCTTAGTTGATAGTTGAAGTGAGCTGTGCAAGAAAATCTAAATTGTAAGGATCATTGGGCGTTTGGGGAAGTTCTCAGCTGAACCAACCAACTCGAGAAAAAGCATTTTCTTGTAGAGCCCAACCAGTTTCGATTCTGGGTCTATCATTTATTTTTATTTTTTTTAATTGCAAGAGAGATTTCTGAAGTATCTCATAGTAAATCTGAAATTCTGAAAATATTATTGAGGACCACTGACAAATCTGGCTGTTGTAGAGTCATAGAACTGTAAATATTGTAGCTGGTTTGCAAGGTTTTAGTTTTTGCATATATATTCTCTGGGTGTTTATCTTTCCATTACAGGTTGCAGGGTCTTTTAAAGATTTCCGAGCGTTTGATCAGCTCCTTGCTATTGCTCAAGGTTTCATTGTGTCACAGGTTTAATTGTGTTACAGGGACATTTTGAAATTTTTTGAGGCAAAGCTGCATTCTATTTTATACACATTTTCGCAGTCATCCCAGCTTCTCCTTACGCTGCCATCATTCTTCACGCGGATTGTTGCAACACTGCCCATGCAATCCTATTTTTCTCCTCATGCAGTCAAATCCGCATTCTCCACTTTATTGTCATAAAAAAAAGGGGTTGCGTTTTCCTCCATTTAGAAGTGCTGCCAACGTTCAATCCTTTGTTCAATCCAGCATTCAAAACTAAGCCGTCCTCACTCCCTTCAAAACATGTGGTCATCCAATTCCTACGATTCCTTCACACTGCCCACGTAGCTTCAGCTCTCACCATTGCTAAACTATGTCTTCTCTGCTCTTGTACGTGGCATTCAACTCCTTGCTCATCCGTTGCCTGCCCACGTATTGTTGTCGAAGTCCCTCACCCACTGGCTGATACCTCCCCTACACTGCCCAATCTCCTTTCAACCGTCGCTGTCCAACTCCACGCAGTCATTGTTGCTACCTGCGTCCATCTTCCTCCAGCTCTCCCGCTGATCCTTCTACCTCTCCTCTCCACAGCCACATTTGCTCTCTTCCGTACCCTGCATCCTCCGTGGAGCTCACCTGCACACACAATGCACGCTAAAACAAATAAAGATTTTTCTTTTATGCACGGTAGGGTTTAGAATTAGTTCTTTTTTTTTTAGATTTCATTTTATTATATACGCTTCATTTTAGTTCACATGTTTTATTAACATTTCATTTAGGATTCATTAGATTTCATTTTTTTTGTTTAGATTTTAGAACTTTAGATCGATCTCTTTCAGTTATGTTTAAGTTTTTTTTTAATTTTAAATTTTAAAATCATAAAAACAAAAAATTTAATTAATTAATTAAAAAAAAAAAATTCAATTTTCATTTTCTTTTAGGTGTTAGTGTTTTTATTTTGTATTTAGCATAGTTAGTCTTACGGTTAGTATATTTAGATTTTTAGTTTTTAGGAATTAAATCTTTATGTTAGCTTAGTTCAATTTTAAATTTTAAGTTTTTGTTTAGCTTTAGATTTTTTATTTTTTTTAAATAGAATTAATTTTGTTTAAAGTTAGATCTTAATCATAAAAATCAAAAAAGCATGAAAAATAATCTTTAGACTTTTATTTTGTTCCATAGTTTAAATTTTTATTTAGATTTAAATTACTTTTACTTAGAATCTAGTTTTTGCTTAGCTTATTTTTGTTTTATTTGAAAATATAAAAATATTTCGGAAATATTTTGCCAGATTCAGTCTTGGCTCAAGGATTTGTCACGTTTGCAATATATCTTTTCTGCTGAGACTAAAATTTTGATGTGGGATTGAAATTTATCATTTTTTATGTGGTTAAACATGCTTGAATCTCCATTTGAAAATTAGCTGTATGAAATTGATAACTGGTTAGCATTTAAAATTACGTGGTTATTTAAAGCGTTTAATCTTTCGAATTTTAATCGCTGGAATATCGTTAAACCATTGAGCATTTATCGATTATCTCGCATTTGGTAAAAATTAATCTTTGTTTGAGTTATTTGATGGTAAATTATTGTTAATGAGTTCATATGTCTGCAAGCATTTGATAAATAATCATTCAGTCATTAACTCCATAAGGCACTGGTCTATTAACTTAATAAAATCAATTAAGTGCTTGTTTCCCCTCGTGTCTCCCAACCCAACTGATCCACAATTGGTCATCCATTGTCCCATAGGGTCTACCCCTCTTAGCCGCGGGAGACAGGCTTAAACGGAGAAACCGGGGATCAGGGTGACAGCCCCCGGTCTAAGCGTTGTCGTGACAATTTGTGTGACAACACTCCCCAAACACTATGGCATACCGGTCAAGGATGGCCTGTATCTCTGGGTGCGTCGTCTACCCTGTAGTCCCTGCCTCTGATGCACGCAGTTCCACTGCCCACTCTATGTCTCCCTTCCGGAAGACTGCCTCCATCTGATGAGCTGAAACAGTCTGAGGCGGGTATGTGTGTTGTCCCCATATCTTCTCATGCCTCCCTGTCTTCTCATCATCCCACTCCATCTCTAGGGCCTTCCAATCTGTAGTGACCTTCCCTAGAGTGATAAGCCACTGAACACCCAGTACTATGTTGGTATCCGGAATATTGACCACGAAGAAGTGATCAGTCAGTGTGTAGGTGCCCATCGTCACTGATAACTCTGGAACATAACGAGCACACACCATGGTCTGATCTCCTGGGACCAAAACTAAAAATCCATCGAAGCTCTATGTCAGTATACCTCTCCGCTCAACCATCTGTGCATCGATGAAGTTGTGGGTGGCCCCACTGTCAACCAAAACTGACACTCGCTCGCCACGTATTGTCCCCCATACGTGCAGCATCAAATACTTGGGAACTCCTCGCAATGCTGCGAGGGCTCCTCCAGTAGGTGCAAAAGCTGCACCACCTGCTGCTGCTAGTGGAGGCAGCAAGGGACCCTGCATGGCATGACTATCTCCTAACTCCACATCATCCTCCTCATCCTCTTCCCCGCTGCTCTCGGAAAAGACCTCAATTAAATGTGCTTTTCCAACAACACATCTATGTCCTAGTGCCCACAGCTCCTGACAAGTGAAGCACAACTGCTTCTTCTTCAACTCCCTCCTGGCATCATCATCAATCTGTACCTGTCCTGGATTCCCCTTCGGAGGCGGAATCCTCACATCCTTCCCCTTAGGCTGAAAAGCCTGTCGCTGGGGATAAGGTGTCTGGGTCCTGGGTAAGACATCCTGTAAGTCCCGGGTCCTGCTAATAGCATCCTGAAGGGTGGTTGGTCTAGCGGATTTGACTAGACCCCGAAGTGGCTCTGCTAACCCCTCAACATACATGTAGATCCTGCGTGCCATGGATAGATCTAGCACCATCACTAAAACCCTCAAAAAGTCCGCAATGTAGGTCTCTGGGCTCCCTGTCTGTTTGAGCCTTGTCAGCTCAACAAAGTGTTGTTCTGGATCCCTCCGGTCAAACCTCTCCATCAATCTCCTAGTGAACTCAGCATACGCCGTCGCTGTGGAATGCCCGAGTGTAACCATCCCATGGAACCACCAATCTTGGGCATCACCATCCAAATGTAATGTCGCCACCTTGATGGCCTCTGTATCCGACATCTGGTTAAGCTGGAAATAGATGTCCAGCTTCTCCACCCAAGACCTTGCCAAACAGTTTGATGAGCCATCAAATGTAGGCAAGTGAAATCTACTAGTAGTGCGGTGGGTGTCTCCATCGTGATAATGCCAGTATCCTCTGTGATGGTCGCGGGGTCTACTATCCCGCTGGAGCTGAACAAAGTCTCTGAATGAGAGAGCATCCTTGAACTCCTACCCATAGGCCTGGTACTCCGCAAAATAGTCGCCTATATGACCGTGCTCTGCCTCCTGCTGTGCTCCAGCCCTCGTATCTGCTCCTAGGAAAGTGGGCATGGTAGAGCGTATAGGGGCATGTGAGGCCACTTGCTAAGTAGTATCACGCTGAGTGGCACCCTACTCTGGCAAATGGTGAGATGCACCCGATCCCTCTCCAACCTGGAAAACTTGTGGGCTCTCACGCTGTCTAGCCTCCACTGCCGTGAATCTCTGCCCCATCACCTCGATCTGCCTCGACAGATCCTGCACTGATTTGAGGAGCATGTCCACAAATTTCTTCCCGTCATCATCTGCCATCGGATTCTCCTACTCTGCGTCCACCACAGGCTCCTCCTGTTCTGCGTCCACCACCGGAACACAGTCTCCCTCTCCGTAGGTGTTCTCCAACCTACGCCCAACATCTCTGTATCTCCTAACTCTGTAACAGATGTAGGGCTTTTCCCCGGTGTCATAAATTGCTAGCTCCACAGGCTGAGCCAGATCTATGTTCTGATACCACTGCAATATCCCGTTTCAGAGATTTTCCCTCAAATCCTAGTAAACTCCAACCAAATACGCACAAATAATATAATAACCGAGAAACTCAAAATGATAAAAATAACAGTGGTGTAACATATAATAATATAAGCATGAAATATAAGAAGATACTCAAGAAATGTAGAGAGAAATGCTAAGCCATTTTATTATACTGAGTAATGGAATGAGTACAGGAGGTGATTAGAAGAATGGCACCTCGACTTGCACCAAGCAAGTGAAAAAATACACTCAGAATAACAAAGGAATGGCCTCTGCATGGATGCTGCTGGAAAACTGTCGTGCTGCTGCTACTGTTGGAAATCAAATGAGGATTTGGGGTTGTTCCCCTCCTCAGAAAACGCTGAAACTCTGGAATCTGCCCCTACTCAGAAAACCCAGAAAGCTTTTCTGAAATGGCCGACCCCCAAAAATCGCCTCCTTGGGGAATCACGCAATCCCTCAAGGCCCTGCGCTGCCACTGAGTAGAATCCTCCAAAATACTGCCTGAAACTCTGCCAAACCCCTCCAATATGCAAGAGTTGAACCCTTGCTCAATATCCCAGCTCAACTCCTCCACAAATCCTCAACCTGGAACTGCTCCCAGAAGAACTACGTCCCTCTCTCTCAAGATTGCGCAGTCTTCCAATGCTCAGCTCCACCTCAATGCCAAAGATCAAAACTACTGCAAAAAGACTGCTGAAAATACCTTGCCCGAGTAGGCACTCGAAGTCCCCCAGGGCTAAGGGTGAGATCTCCAAACGAAGACACTCATTGCACTAAACAGTGCTACAAACAGGCTAAACAGCCAATGTGCTCCAAGTTGAAGTGACTAGCTCAAATGCTCATAATCCTCATCACAAAATGAGGGGGTTCCTCTCTCCTTTATAGCATTGGCCTCTCCCAATCCCAAGGCTCACCTCCTCCAACGTAATCCCCTCTTGCCACGTGTTCCCTTTCCATCTGCGCAGTCCCTCCAAGTGTCTGCGTGGGCCCCATCTCTGCGTGGTCCTTTGGCCCCCTTGGCTCCCCTTTAAGTCACAATGTTGTGCTACTAGGAAGTGACTTTTTATTCTAAAAGTGAGTTATGTCCCATTTTCCTCACCTTTTTATCTACAAATAACTATAGAAGACACAATTGAGCAAAATCAAATATTCTAATTAGCCATGGCTAATTAGGAATATTACACCCTCTGATCACAAACCTAGCTTTATATTTTTCAATACTACCATTAGCACCATGTTTAATTTTATACAACCATTTAGAAGACACAACAAATTTACCTTGTGGTCTTAGAATCAATTCCCATACATCATATTGAATGATGGACTCATATTCTTCAACCATTGCATCTTTCCACAATTGAGCCTTCACAACTTCTTCAAAAGTGCATGGCTCAACTTGAATAATGTTGCTCATGGCTACAACATATCCTTGGAACCGACATGGTTTCTTGCTCTCTATGAAGGTTCCTCTAAGAGCAGCATGTTTATCAGCGTCTTGAAGGGTGTCATGAAGCCATAAAGGTCTCCTTTTAACACATAGAGAAGCATCCAAGGACACCATGGGATCCATTGGTTCGTCAACAAGATCAAGCTCAAGCTCAGGATCTTATTGTGCATCCAAGGCATCATCCTGTCTTTCAACATTAGTAGGAGTGTCTATGGATTTTCAAAGAGATGCATCTTCCTCAAATGTTATATCTCAGCTAAACTCTATAGTTCTTTTACCAAACACATATTTTCTGCAAGCTTTAGAATTTTCACAATAACCATCGTCCTTGCAAAAGTCTTCAGCTCTTGTCCACTTCATGTCCACTCAAGTCATGGGATGGCTTGACATCTTCCTCAATCTCGATACAAAGGACTTGGTTCTCACATTCATCAAATGTACTTGTTGATCCTAGAACAAGAGCAAGAGCAATAGTAGCAAAGTAAATAAACATAATGAAAGTATACCTGGTGATGAGGCAGGTCTTTCTTTCTTTTCTAGATGTGAGAGTGGCTCCTTCATTATCCTTGCACCAACTTCCTCTTGGAGTTTACTCTTCCTGCACTATTTTGCACCCTGATGATCTTCAAGATCTGTTTTTCTTGATCACATCCTCATCAAGAAGTTAGTGAAAGAATCATTCAAATACTCATGCAGGAAGAATAACCAATGATCTATAAAGATAAATCTAAACAAGAGTGGTGACATAAAGAAACAACATAAGACTTGAAAATTATTATTTTTTCTTTAAGGGGATTGAAGGAAGTTGTTAGTTCCCTCTTGATTCGGCTTCTATAAGTTACCACTGTCCATCAAACATATGTCATTGACAAAATAAATGCATCTTTTGTTGAAGGAAATGTAACTAGGTTCGGTCTTCATAAATGTACTTTTGATATTTGTATTTATTCAAGAAAAGAAATATTATTTTTATAATATATGTCAATGAGTTTCTTGCTCATTGAAATAGGTGTAGCACTATTTAAAGTGCTATAGGTGAATCAAATAGTCAAAAGAAAAGGTTGAAGACCTTAAGGGCATGTTACACCTTGTATAAATATATATTAAAGTCAAAGGGAAAACCTCCAAGCAAAGTCAAGTCTATGCCTATGCAATGGCACCATCAAGAAGCTCCTTCAAGCATGCTACACCACCATGGAAACTATCTGAAGTCTGCTCAACAAATCCGCCTCCTAGCAGTCCTGAAGTCAGCCTACAAACAGTTGACAAGTCAGCCTGCAAACAGTGGACAAGTCGGCCTAAATGGAGGGACAGACCTCTATATATAGAGGTTGTCCACTCCTCCATAACGCATTCAAGCAAGCTCTAAAATCAGCAAGGAGACAAGCCGAGAAAAGGAAGTTAAGGGAAGTCTAAAGGGTCTCCAAAGTGCAACGAAGAAAGAAGGAAACTCAGCGAAGGTTAGGGACTGTTTCTAGGGCTAAGAAACAGTCACACATGCGAGGATAAGGAAGACAGACTGCGGTTTTAGCAGCAGCAAGATTTCAGTGCAAGATTCGTTGGTATTTGGGCTAGTCACTAGGCTCACAAGGCCTCCCAAGACAAGCAAAGAAGCCCCTCTCTCTAGCAAAGGAAGAAAGACCCTAATTCACTAAGGGTACTCTCCACACATGAAAAACTAGGGCAGAAAAACAGCAGAACAATCATACACTCAAAAAGGATCTCGGTTGGTCAAAGTTGAAGTATATTTGAGCAAGGGATAGAAGAGGAACACCTCATCTAGAAGACTCACTCAAGGAAGATCTATCTCTAGACAAGAATCATAGTACGAGAACGAAGTGCCAGAAGAAGGAGGACGAAGCGCTGGGAAATAAGGTGCAGAAAGAAGGAAGGACTTGACTTGTGCTTGGAGGATACTCTTGTCAGGGGTCTAGGGTTTGGCATTGATCAATAGAAGCTTCAATAAGAGAAATTCTCTAAAGTGTTTTCCTCTCAAAAGAAGAGAGGTTTTGGCCCTAGCAGAGAGCCAACATCTTGTGTTCTTGTTTTTTATGTTTTGGTAGTAGTTTGATGAAGTACACACATATGCACTAATAAGAGGAATAAGAAGAGTAAGCTAATAAGGAAAAGTAAAAATACCCCACAAATTGTTATCAAGTAACGAAGAATCACACTACACTACATTGCCCTAGATTCTTCAACATGGTATCGAAGCTAAGGTGACACATCAAGGAAAGGGCATCTCAAGAACACTCATCAAGGGAGAAGCATCTACAAAGTTGAAGCATCAACCCTAGATGTCTCAATCACTTCAAGGACAAGAAGGGTATGCAATCCATCATTCATCAAGGAGGTCTACAAAGCTAGAAGAAGAGCCTTACATAAAGGCACCTACAAAGAAGAGCAGGTTGAAGCAGGACCTACATCAAGCTACCAGTCATCAAGCAAATCTCATCATCAAGCAAGTCCACTTGGAGAAGGCAACTTGAAGAACATTAAGATCCAAGGAAGGCAAGCCATCAAGTCTCCAAAGAGGAAGAAAATCCACTACATCTCAAAATCTATCAAGTAAGTACATGTCCCCTTCTGAATATACATCAATGTCTTTTTGCAAGGAAAACAATAAATTGGTAGGTACCAATAACTTTCTTGCATGGAAGAAAAGGACTGATCTACTTCTCAAGGAGAATGAACTCCTAGAACATGTCAAAGGGAATATCACTATCCCTGCTAAGGAACAAACTCAAGCCTTAGCCAAGTACAATAAGGATGAGACAAGAGCTCAAAGGATTCTGATAGAATCAATCAAAGACTCTCGCATTCCCTATGTCTCCAAATTTGAAACATCAAAAGAAATTTATGATAATCTAGTAGAGCTATTCTCGGTATCCACAAACGAAGAAGTAATATCTCTAAGGAATGAATTGTACAAGATGAAGATAACAAAGGAAGGAATATCTCCCTACTTCATGAAAATCTCTGAAATGAGAGATCAACTTCAAGAGCTTGGGGAAGCCATGTCTGACAGAGAGATGACAACTGTAGTACTAAATGCTCTACTTGAGGAGTGGGGAAACTTCACATCAAGCATATATGCCAAGAAGGAAGCAACCACTCTCAGTGAAATGTGGTCTCTATGCAAAACAGAGGAAGCTAGACTTAAGGCAAAAGAAGATGTGGGATCAAAGGAGCAAGCATTTGCTACCATGGCCAAGAGAAAGGGTAAATTTGGCAAGTTTGGTCCGCGAAGAACAAACAACAAAGACATTTCCAAAATCCAATGTTTTGGATGCCAAGAATATGGACACTACAAAAGGAATTTTCCTAAGCTTAATAAGGACAACAACAACAAAAGAAAGAGGGAAGAAGTGAAAGAAGAAGGAAAGAAGCAAAAGAAGGAAGATCCTCTAGATCTCTACTATGACTAGGTCAAACTCTTTACTTCTAGACTTCTTTCAAAGTTTTGAGTAGTATAGGAGCATGTAGAAATATTGCATGGCTAGAACCATCCTCTAGAATCTAGAAGCATGATGTACATAGAGTTCTAGATACTCATGAATATGTAGCATTTATAATAAGAATAAAAATGCATGGGTAGTGTTGACCACTACCGGTCAACTACCCATAGCAGTACACCCCCTTTTCTTTGCAAAAAGGGTAGCGCTTGATCGACATGTCTGTGCCATTCTGCAGTCATCGACAGCTTGATCAATTCATGTTGTAAACCCAGTCTGCATGTATAAATTATAAATAATCTTAGCAGATATGAGTCTGTCTGTAAATTGCCTAGGTGGACCTAATTTTCTAAGTGATGATCTACGTCCCGGAAGGTTTTTCGTCTCACCGATCCATGATCGGCAGAGTTTTCCTTCAGCCTAACCCCAAAGCCGGGATGGATTTTGTCATTAGAATCTTAGGAGAATCCTAGTGTGTTAATCTGCTAGATTATAGTTGTGTCGCAGAACTGGGTGGTTTATGAGGGTCTATGTCAAATGGGTTCGCCCCCTTGAGATGTAAAGTTGTAAAAGTCATGATGTAAAGTGTCTTGAGGGCTAGAAAATGTTTTAATCCCCTCATAAGTCCTAAGTCCTAGGTCCTAGGTGTTTTTTCCAAAGGCTAAGTTCGAGGATCCATTTAAAAATAAATTAAAAATTAAAAAATTAAAAAAACTAAAAAATAAAATAAAATAAATAAATAAAAATAATAAAATAAAGAAAAAACCCTAAAAATAATAAAATAACAATATTTTTGAGTAAATAAATGCAAATTTTCATTTTTTAATGAATTAACTAATTCGACGGATGAGATTAAGAGATATCTTGATTCTCATCGACAGTCGAGATCATTTCAACATGGATCACTCGAACTAGCCGTTGGGATTTCTTTTTCTTTAAATAGGGTCCTAGGGAGTCATTTGATTCATGAGATCTATAAGTCTGGTGCTGAAGAAGCTCTCTTGTAGTTCATTTTTGTGCAATAAAGAAGACTTTGGGGTTAAAATTCTTGCTGGTGTTACTCTTCTGAAAATGTTGTAAGATTGTTCTATTTTTTCTGCATAATTTTATTTTCAGTCATTAATGATAGCTTAATGAAGATTGATCTAGGCACAGGTATCTTGTCTGATCTTTGGGGTTTGAATGATAGTTTAGATTCTAAAATATATTGGCAGGTATCTCCATTTGATCGGGGTTTCACTATTGTTTTCTCCTTCTATGTTGATGGTTGAATTTAAGCTGTGCAGGAAATCCTTTTTTTAGATTACCGGGTGTTAGGGAAAGTTCTCAGCTGAACCAGCCAACTCCCAGGTTGTGTTTTCTGAAAGAGCCCAGCCAGTTCTTGATCCCGGGCTTATCATTCGAAATATATTTTTTATGAATGCATGCAGGCTTTTCTGAAGCATTTTACATTTAAATTAAATTCTGATAATATTACTGTGATTATTGATAAATCTGGCTACTAAAGAGCCCTAGATCTGTAAATACTGTAATTATTTAGTTAGCTTTAGGGTTTTGTCTCTAGCATATTTTATTTCTGGGTTTTCTGTTATTGTAGGTTGCAGGTACAAGTTTTGAAAGTTTTGCAGGGTCACTGTTTCGCTGTCCAGGGGTTTTTCAGATCTGGAAAAATTTTCGCATCAGTTTCATTTGATAATCAGCTCCTGAGTTTCTCACCGTGAGATCATCATTCAGCAAACTCAAACCAGCGCAGCTAAGCCTCTCTACCAGGCTGCCAACTACCTCACGTCTATCCCATTTGCTGCAAAATCCGCCATTCAAATCCTCTCTACAGTCATCTCAGCTCCACCTGGGCTCTATCCACCCCACGCAGTAGCAGTTTTCAATCGTTTCTAAACCCTCACGAAGATATTTTCTCTGCCTTTTTCCTCCTTTCCTCACGCCGGCAGCTTCAACGCACCCCTGCAGTTGCTACACCAACCTGCATATATTACGCCCAGCAAATCCATTTTAAAATTTGCTGATCTACCCACCAGATTTTTGTTGGTTCAATTTGCACATTCATTACGACTCCAAACGGCAGAGAAGAAGCGTCTCTTTTGGGGATACACGCTGTTCAGGTGATATATTTTGTGTTGTCATGTGCGTTGAAAAGAAAAACTGTGCTGCGTCCTCACCCATCCGCCGTCAAAGGTATCCCGCCAGAACGTCTCCCTTTCTCATGCAGCCCAGTCTCAAATCCCTGCGTTGAACAGCAAAATCGAATCAGCACGCCAAGAAATCGATCACGTCTGCATACAAACAAGGGTGATGAAACGTTAGACGCAGCATCGTTTTGAAAATTCGCAATTGATCCACTGTCGCCGCCCTTCTCTACCTGCAACTTGGCCTGAAAGGAATAAAATCGCAGGCGTGGGTGATTCGGAGCTCTGTCCGCCGTCGAAGTTTTCAGCCGACAAACAAGAACTTGTTGTTACGCAGGCCAGTTCCCTTCATCACGCAGACGGTAACATAAAATCTAAGTTGTTTTGAATACGCCTGGGTTTTACGTTTCGATAAAGTCACTTTCTTTTCCTTATCATTAGAGTTAAATTCAATGTTTCATTTTTGTTTATTAGCAATACGATTTGGTGTTAGCATAGTTTCAGTTTTTTGTTTTTTTTTTATTTTTTTATTTGAACAGCGTAAGTCCCTTTCTATGATGCGTTTTCATTTTATAAAAATCTAAAAAAGAAATTCGATATGATGTAGATTTTTGATTTATATTAAATTTTCATTTTCTTATTTTCTTTGAGGTAGGTTATATATTCATGTATATATGTATGTTTTAGGTTTTGATATTAGAATAGACTTTTTTTTATTTAAATAGTTTGTTTTTGTTTAGGAATTAATTTTAGCTTAGTTTAATAATTTAAATTTTATTATTTGTTAAGCTTTAGTTTTATTTTAAATAGTTTCAACTTTTTAGATTTTATTAATTAAAAATCATAAAAAAATATAAAATCAAAAAAAAAAAAAAAAAAAAAAAAAAATCTTTTCTGGTAAAATTCATTTTTAGATGTAAAGTTTCATTTTCATTTAAAAGCTAAAAATAAAAAATAAAAACATAAAAACATAAAAAAATTTAAATTTTAAAATCATAAAAATAATTTAAAAAATATAAAAAGTCCCTTTAGTTAGGGTTTTGGTTAATTTTTTAGAACTAAAATTTTAGTGTAGATTTAGATTTTTTTTTTTTAGTTTCATTTAGTTTTAATTTTTGTTTTAAATTTTTGTCTGAAAAATAAAAAAATTAAAAAAAAAAATCTAAAACTTTTGCCAGATGCAGTCTTAGCTCGGGGATTTATCACGTTTTATTTTTTCCTGCTGAGGCTAAAATTTTGATGTGGGATTAATGTTTATCATCTTTTATGTGATTTGGCATGCTTGAATGATCATGAATGTAATATCTGGTTAGCATTTAAAATTACGTGGTTGTGTATCAAGCTTTATCTTTCAAAGTTTTAAATTGCTAGATCATCGTTAAAGCATTGTGAATTTACTGGATATCTTGCATCGTTCGAGTTATTTGATGATAAATGATTGCTCTACATGGTTTACACCTCTGCAACATTTAGTGAGTAATCATTTAAACATTAACTTCATAAGGCACTAGTCTGTTAATCTAATAAAATCTATTTAGTGCTGGTTTCCTTTCGTGTCTCCCAACCCAACTGGTCGACAGTTGGTCACCCATTTTCCTATAGGGTCTACCCCCCTTAGCCGTGGGAGACAGGCTTAAACAGAGAGATCGGGGATCAGGGTGACAGCCCCCGGTCTGAGCGTTGTCATGACAATCCGTACGACAACAGGTAGAAATATCCTCTAGCATATAGGAGCATGGTAGATATAGCTCAAGATATTCATGTAGAAGAATCATACCCAGTATAGGACCTCATCCACGATGAAAGAAAATTGATCATGATTAAGAATCTTAGAAGACCTCCATTATCAAAAGAAAAGAAACATTTGCAAGGCAAGGATCTTTAAGATCCTATGATAGAATCTTCAAAAGAAGGTTCATGGACCTAAGCAAATGTCTCATTGGGAATCCCATTCCTAGGATTCAAGAAAAGGATGATATACAGGCAAGCTAAGATGAAGCAAGAAGGGCAACACCAAAAGATGATCAAAGAAGAATCAAGATGAGGTATGTATACATCAAATTTTAAGTCATGTTATCATTTCTATATTATTAAGTCATGGGAATAGTTCTATAACATGATCAAGTATGAAAGAATCTCTTTCACCAAGGACATGCTCAAAAGCATGCACTACATTGCAATGACGGTCAAAAAAAGAATATGCTCACATAAGGAGCATCAGATTGTTGACTAAGAAGCAAGAAGAAACGCTGACAAGTCTAGGAAGCAAGAGATGAAGTAATGCTTTCATAGGAAGCACAAGATGGTTGACCGATCATCTAAGGAGAAGCAAATGAAGAAAGAGATCAAGCATGTGAAGAACACCATGATCGTCGAAAATCACTATTTGACAAGATACTTTGAAGATATCTCCCGAAAGAAGGCAGGACAACTCTGATATAGGAAGAAAGAGTCCTTGACACCTATGAAGGCCTTGGAGATATAAAAGGTGCAAATAAGTGATTCTACTCTACAGAGATGTCGTGAAGAAGAAGCCATCCAACAAAAGAAAAGGCAATGTTGAAGCAATATCAGGATGAAGTCATGATGGGCTACTAGGTCAAAGCATGTAAACAAGCAAGTACAATGAAGCATCCATGAGAAGAATATTCTGAAGCATGGACAAGATGACAAAAGAGTAGCCAAGATGACAAGAAAACCTAATGAATGACAAGAAAACCACTTTCCACGAAGGAAGCAAGACATGACAAACCAGGAAGAAAAGTGATCAAAGGATGGTGCCCTACCTAGAAGAAGTTCGAACAAAGAACTTCATGACATCAAAGAAAGGAAGGAAATCAAGCAGCTGAAGGAACCCCGAAGAAGAAGTTGTTGATGAATGAAAGAGTACCTAGTTAAGAGGGAGCTTTGACAGGTCCCTGATCAAGAGGGAGTTTTGGATCACCCCTGATTACAAAGGAGTGACAATTGTGCTTTCCATTTCATGGGTCATGCACTAGACCAGGACTAACAGCCGTAAGTCTAGATGAAGGCCATGAATGGAAATTTAGACACAAGATGGACACGACATTCTTGTCTTCACTTGGGAAGAAAGAATGGGAGGATTAGGTAATCATCTGGCATCCAATACTCTTTGAAGATGTGTGGGGCATCCAAGATAAGAGTAAGCAAGAGGACCAATATTCTTTGAGGGTTGGGAACCCAAGATAAGAATAGTCCTAGAAGGTCATACTCAAAGAACACCCGAGTGGGTATGTACCATGAGAGACAATGATGAAGGTGTCTATAAATCATTGGTCTCACCAGCATTGTAGCTCATGGTCTCGTAAAGAGATGGAGCTGTTAGTCAAGGCCTTGCACTATGACAATGCTGATGGATATGATGCTATAATAGATGGATTGCAAATCTGATTTCTCTTATGTGAATTATTCAAGATTGATAATAGCCAAACACCTTAGAATATTGTATGAATACCTCCCTAGATAAGAGGGTGTTGAAAGAAATGTAACTAGGTTCGGTCTTCATAAATGTACTTTTGATATTTGTATTTATTCAATAAAAGAAATATTATTTTTATAATATATGTCAATGAGTTTCTTGCTCATTGAAATATGTCTAGCACTATTTAAAGTGCTATAGGTGAGTCAAATAGTCAAAATAAAAGTTTGAAGACCTTAAGGGCATGTTACACCTTGTATAAATATATATCAAAGTCAAGGGGAAAACCTCCAAGCAAAATCAAGTCTACTCCTATGCAATGGCACCATCAAGAAGCTCCTTCAAGCATGCTACACCACCATGGAAACTATCCGAAGTCTGCTCAACAAATTAGCCTCCTAGCAGTGCTCAAGTCGGCCTACAAACAGTTGACAAGTTGGCCTGCAAACAATGGACAAGTCAGCCTAAATGGAGGGACAGACCTCTATATATAGAGGTTGTCCACTCCTCCATAACGCATTCAAGCAAGCTCTGAAATCAGCGAGGAGACAAGCCGAGAAAAGGAAGTTAAGGGAAGTCTAAAGGGTCTCCAAAAGTGCAGCGAAAAAAAAAGGAAACTCAGCGAGGGTTAGGTATTGCTTCTAGGGCTAAGAAACAATCACACGTGCGAAGATAAGGAAGACAGACTGTGGTTTTAGCAGCAGAAAGATTTCAGTGCAAGATTCATTGGTATTTGGGCTCATCACTAGGCTCACAAGACCTCCCAAGACTAGCAAAGAAGCCCCTCTCTCTAGCAAAGGAAGAAAGACATTAATTCACTAAGGGTACTCTCCACACGTGAAAAACTAGGACAGCAGAACAGCGAAACAGTCATACACTCGAGAAGGATCTCGGTTGGTCAAAGTTGAAGTATACTTGAGCAAGGGATAGAAGAGGAACACCTCATTATAATACTCACTCAAGGAAGGTCTATCTCTAGACAAGAATCATAGTAAGAGAACGAAGCGTCGGAAGAAGTGTCGAGAAATAAGGTGCAGAAAGAAGGAATTGACTTGTGCTTGGAGGATACTCTTGTCAGGGGTTTAGGGTTTGGCATTGATCAATAGAAGCTTCAATAAGAGAAATTCACTAAAGGCTTTTCCTCTCAGGAGAAGAGAGGTTTTGGCCCTGGCAGAGAGCCAACATCTTGTGTTCTTGTTTGTTATGTTTTGGTCGCAGTTTGATGAAGTACACACATATGCACTAATAAGAAGAAGAAGAATAATAAGTTAATAAGGAAAAGTAAAAATACTTCACAAATTGTTATCAAGCAACGAAGAATCACACTACACTACTTTGCCCTAGATTCTCCAACATCTTCTTCAACACCACTTTGAAAACTTCATCATGATCCACTCTAATCTCAAGCATTTCGGAAACCATCTTTCTCACATGAGGTAATGTTTTATAGTGAAAATGAGTAAACCTTCGGTGCCACAGTTTATATTGATGATTATTTATCATGAATCAATGCATGGATAAGTCTTCCATTGATTTTATAAAGATCTTCAAATCGTGATCCAAGAGTGAAGGCATGTAATAATAATTATACATATTGACTTCATTGCCTGTAATGATATTAGTTATAATCCATCTTTGTTCATTGAAAAAGAGGTTAGTTTAGAAAACTATCATTCTATCTTTTGCAAAAGTCATGATTCTTACCTATAACCACAATTGTTAGTAAAGTCTAATATCAAAATTATCAAAACCCATAAGATTATGACCTTTGTAAAGTTTTGTAGATGTTCTATGCTAAGAGCAATTTCACTTTTCTCACAGCAATCATACAAGTAGATAAGCAAAATGCAGATAGAACATATAAGCAGATCTTACAGAAGACAAATCAGAAACAAGAAAAATGTATGTGTTTGTTTCGGCGGTCAACAGGATGCTTCAACCAGCAAAGTCTCCTTTGGTCAGCCAGCCCAGCATGTGTCACAACAACCCTCCAACCAGTAGATGAGTCAACCCAAGTCAGTTCTACAAAAGTCAACGCTGTCCTAAAAAGTCAACGCAGGGGCAGCAAGCTAAAAGTCAACGCAGCAGCAAAACGGTCAACCCTTTGACCTCGATTTTTGTGCCAAGTAGTATGGCCTTCAAAAATCGAACCTCCCACAAGTTTTCAGCTTGTTTGGACCAAGCGTTGACCAAAGTCAACGCTGGTCAAACTTCTGCGAAACCCTAGCAGCAGAAACCCTAGCAGCAGAAAAATCCTCTTCGTCCTTCCCACGTGTGGCTGAAATTCGTCCTCCAGGTAGCTCGTACTTTTTAGGATGAGAGAGGAAGATGTGAGTTGTTTTTTTTTTTTATCAAATTCTCTCCAACTTTTCCTGTATATATATATCCATCAATGAGGGTGTGTGACACATCTGTTGGGCATGTGAGCCTACATTACAAAACTGGCTGACCTTTGCACATATAATTTATTAAGAATAATAAATTCAAAATATAAGTTCTGCTCATCGGATTAAGACTATTTTTATATGGATTTTACACCTCTCAGAAAGAGGAATCCAACAAAAATATTAGTCTCTTAATCTGAGCATCAGAACATGGAGTTTGGACCTAGTTGTCCAAATTTAACACTCCCTCTCAACTAGGGAGAACTCCATCTATTAGTGCGATTAACATCGTGAGTCATCCCGCCGAAACTTGCTTTACTGGCTTCTTTATTTCAGAACAGAAGTGGGTCAGTCACAAAGACATCATTCCCCGACTGACATAATCAGTCCAGAGGTCCCAGACCTCACAAATCTTGATCCCAGATCAAGTGGTTGGACCATGCCATCCTAGATAGAGAGTACGGCAATCTCTGATGCGTCCATCAGTCTTTGCTAATAGTCTCTAGCTTTTCCACACCTCATTGGCCAAATGAGAGGTACTTCCCATGAGCCCTGAACTCAATGGGTAGGATGCATACGGGGCACAGATTAAATGAGTGGCGAACCAGCTCAATAATCACAAGGGTGGGGCAGAAGCATTATGAGTGCTTATAGCTCCGAGAAGCTATCCCCAAAGCCCCCCAGAGCTCCCAGAGCTCATTGTCCAACAGGACCCACATCATAGGGTCTTTCCACGACACCAAGACTCTCACGGAAGGTTAGGAACTTGACCTTCCCCAGGGGCTTAGTGAGAATATCCGCGACCTGCTCATCAGTTCCTATATGATCGAGCCTTACGGCGCCTCGCTGTACCATATCCCGGATAAAGTGGTACCTGATATCAATATGCTTGGATCGGTCGTGGAACACAGGATTCTCAGTCATACGAATCCCACTCTGATTATCACAGAGTATTACAGTGGTATCTAGCACATGTTGGAACAGCTCACTAAAGAGCTTCCTCAACCAAACTGCTTCACAACAGGCCATACTAGCAGCAATGTATTCGGCCTCCGCGGTGCTCAAAGCCACCGACTTCTGCTTCCTGCTCATCCATGAGATCGAAGCAGAACCAAGATTGAAACAGCATCCAGATGTGCTCTTACGATCCACCACACTGCCAGCCCAATCGGCATCAGTATATCCCCGGAGTATCACACTCCCGGCAGTGTATCTCAGCCCATGTTTTATCGTGCCCCGAAGATATCTCAAAAGATTCTTGGCACCAACCCAGTGAAAATGATGAGGCTCAACCATCTGTTGACTCAAAGTATTCACTGCAAAACATATGTCCGGACGGGTGTTCACTAAGAACATCAAAGCTCCTATGAGTTGACGATACTCAGTAGGATTGGCCAAGATAGGCCCTGCAGCGCTGCCACTCAACTTCTTAAAGTTGAGTTCCATTGGTGTCGACACGGACTTACAGTCCACCATCCCAAATCTTTCCAGAAGCTTCACAATATACTTTCCTTGAGAAAGGAAAATCTCTCCAGGTCTCTGCCAGACCTCCAGGCCTAGGAAATAGTGCATCAGTCCTAGGTCTTTCATCTCGAACTCAGCAGCAAGCTCCCTCTTACATTGATGAATGAGAGGGTCATCACCTGTCAGGAAGAGGTCGTCCACATACAGCACTAGAATGAGAGGCTTTCCTTCCTCAACCTTAAAGTAAAGGTTTGGATCAGCATTGCTTCGAGTGAAGCCCAGCTTCATCAAGTAACTATCCATCCTCTCATACCAAGCTCTGGGTGCTTGCTTTAACCCATAGAGGGCTTTCTTCAACCTGCAGACATAAGTGTCTCGATCTTGAACTTCAAATCCCAGAGGTTGTTCTACATACACCTCTTCCTTTATTGCACCATGCAGAAAAGCAGTCTTGACATCCATCTGATGAAGACTCCATCCTTGCGTAGCAGCAAGGGCTATGATGGATCGGATGGTGGTATATCGAGCCACAGGTGCAAATATATCGTCATAGTCAATTCCTTCCTTTTGAGAGAAGCCACGGGCAACAAATCTTGCCTTAAACTTTTCAGCACTCCCATCAGATCCATGTTTAATCTTGTAGAGCCATTTAGCGGTGACAACAGATTTGTCCTTCGGTCTCGGGACCACATCCCAGACATCATTCTTCATAATAGCCTCATATTCTTCATGCATAGCATCCTTCCAGACTTGATGCTTGATGGCTTCTTCAAAAGATCCAGGTTCAGATTGTATAATAGTACTCATGGCAGCTAGATACCCTTGGTATCTACACGGCTTCTTGCTTTCTCGGAATGTTCCCCTTGGGGCAGCATGACCCTCAGCATCTTCGAGGGTGTCCCTGAGCCATGATGGCCTCTTTCCTAGAGAAGGGGAAGGATCAATAGGGTCCATTGGCTCTTCAACATCAGGCATAGTCTCATCCTGGGGTTCTTCCAGATTTCCAGGTCTTTCTTCATGGTTTTCTTCAGATCTAGGAAGATCTACTACTTTCTTCAGGGAAGCATCTTCGTCAAAAGTGACATCATGGCTTATCTCTACTTCCCTTTGACCAGGTACATAGACTCTATATGCCTTAGAAGTCTCACTGTAGCCCACAAACATTCCTTTCTTCCCAGTAGCGTCCAGCTTACTTCTCTTTTCTTTCGGCACATGAAAATAGACAGGACATCCAAAAATTCTAAAATGTGAGACATCAGGTTTCTTACCAGAGAAAACCTCTTCGGGAGTTTTAGAGTCCAAAGCGGAATGAGGGCATCGGTTTTGAATGTACACAGCAGTATTTGCAGCTTCTCCCCACAGAAACTTTGGAAGACCCTGGTCACATAGCATGGCACGGGCAGCTTCCACAATAGTCCTATTCTTGCGTTCAGCAACACCATTCTGCTCAGGAGTATATGCAGTGGTAGTCTCCCTCTTAATGCCAACTTCTCTGCAAAAGTCTTTGAACTCATTTGACTCATATTCAGTGCCATTGTCAGTCCTCAAAATCTTGATCTTCTTTCCGGTCATATTTTCCACCAAGGCTTTGAAGGTACGGAACCACATGAAAGCCTCATCCTTCTTCTTCAAGAAGTATATCCAGGTTTTGCGAGAGAAGTCATCAGTAAATGTCATATAGTAAGAACATCCCCCCAGGGATGTTACAGGCAACATACCGGAAAGATCAGAATGGACCAGTTGCAATATCTCAGATGTCTTTGTGACACTTGAGGGGAAAGGTCCCCTTGTATGTTTTCCTTCAGCACAGCCCTTACATACACCTTTATGATTATTTCCAAAATCAGGCATCCCTGTCACCACCTTCCTTGCTTCGGGAAGAGCCTTGTAATGAAGGTGTCCAAATCTTCGGTGCCATAGTTCGGTTTGACGGATAGTATCACAAGTCATAGCTCCCAACGGACTCCCTCCAACCTAGTAGAGTGTACCAACTCTAAAACCAATTGAGATAGCTTCCTTGAAGCTCTTCTTCCACATGAGTACCTTTCCATCAGAGAAAGTTACATTGAATCCTTTGTCTTCCATGGCAGATACAGACACAAGGTTCTTCTTCAATTTAGGTACATAGAGTACATCTTGTAGATGGAGGACTTGTCCTTGAGACAAGTGGAGGGTCACAGTCCCGGTCCCTTTCACAGGATAAGTGGCATTATCCCCAAGGGTAATTTCTAGATTAGTATCCCTTTCAACCATGTCAGAAAGTGCTTCCTTGAATCCGGTGATGTGTCTTGAGGCACCACTATCGATTAGCCAGACATCCATAGTGTCGGGCGGAGATGCAGCTGAGAGAGCAGATATTAGAATATACTCATTTCTTTTATCAACAACATTAGACTCCTCATACCTGGTATTTCTGGTCCTTTTAGAAGGTGGATGGTTTCCTTCAAAGTGAGCCTTCCTCTTTCCTTTGGATTTGTCATTTCTTTGATTCCCATTCCTTCGGTTGTTGTTGTTGTCGTCACTATCGGGAGAATTCTTCTGGAAGGGGCATTCTCTAGCATAGTGTCCAGTCCTATGGCAGGTGAAACATTTACCCTTCTTCTTTTGAGTCTTAGTCCTTCCTTTGTCCTTGGAACCACCAGAGTTCTTCTTTTGGGAATGAGCAACATAGGCAGCATTTCTTTCATTATCAAATTCCTTCATCCTTGTTTCTTCTTGCATACATCTAGACAGAAGCTCATCAAAGTTAGGGATGGTATTATTGTTGAGAATGGTAGTTGTGAATACTTGCCATTCATATGGAAGTCCTCCAAGTGCGGTGAGAACCATCTCATGATCAGCTATTGTCTCCCCAATAGCTAGCAGATTGTTCCTGGTTTCGGTCAACTTCATAAAGAAAGTTTGAATAGACTCGTCTCGGCCCTTCTTCATATTCTTCAACTTGTTCTTGAGGAATAGCACTTGGTTCACATTGTTTACTCGGAACATAAGTATCAGTTTGTCATACATCTCCTTGGATGTGCCTAGTTCAGATATGTAGGCAACCAGACTCTTATTTATGGATTCCCTGATCAGCAGTTTTGCTCTGATTTCTCCCTTCTTATACTTGTGTTTAACAGCAGCAGAGGCATTTGATGGAGGTTCTTGAATCTTCCCTGTCACATGATCTAGGAGATCATGATCTTCTAATTTGAGATCTAATAACATCTTCCAGGCATGGAAGTCATCACTTCCAGTCAGCTTGTCATTCTCCCTGAATTCAAGCTTAGAGGAATCCATTTCCTTCGATGATGATTGCTATAGATAGAGTTTGTCTTCACCTCAGCTCTGATACCATGTAAAGTTTTGTAGATGTTCTATGCTAAGAGCAATTTCACTTTTCTCACAGCAATCATACAAGTAGATAAGCAAAATGCAGATAGAACATATAAGCAGATCTTACAGAAGACAAATCAGAAACAAGAAAAATGTATGTGTTTGTTTCGGCGGTCAACAGGATGCTTCAACCAGCAAAGTCTCCTTTGGTCAGCCAGCCCAGCATGTGTCACAACAACCCTCCAACCAGTAGATGAGTCAACCCAAGTCAGTTCTACAAAAGTCAACGTTGTCCTGAAAAGTCAACGCAGGGGCAACAAGCTAAAAGTCAACGCAGCAGCAAAACGGTCAACCCTTTGACCTCGATTTTTGTGCCAGGTAGTATGGCCTTCAAAAATCGAACCTCCCACAAGTTTTCAGCTTGTTTGGACCAAGCGTTGACCAAAGTCAACGCTGGTCAAACTTCTGCGAAACCCTAGCAGCAGAAAAGCAGCAGAAAAATCCTCTTCGTCCTTCCCACGTGTGGCTGAAATTCGTCCTCCAGGTAGCTCGTACTTTTTAGGATGAGAGAGGAAGATGTGAGTTGTTTTTTTTTTTGATCAAATTCTCTCCAACTTTTCCTGTATATATATATCCATCAATGAGGGTGTGTGACACATCTGTTGGGCATGTGAGCCTACATTACAAAACTGGCTGACCTTTGCACATATAATTTATTAAGAATAATAAATTCAAAATATAAGTTCTGCTCATCGGATTAAGACTATTTTTATATGGATTTTACACCTCTCAGAAAGAGGAATCCAACAAAAATATTAGCCTCTTAATCTGAGCATCAGAACATGGAGTTTGGACCTAGTTGTCCAAATTTAACAACCTTTCTCATATAATGTGAGAGAGTCAAAATCCCCCTATCTTCAGCATTCAATTTCTATGAGTTACTCTTTCATAACTTCTTATGCATTACACTTTTTTCAAGACAACACTTCCTTGCACATGCATAAACAGAAGTAAAATTGCTCTTTATTTCTGTATGCATCAACAAGTACCAAAACCACAACTATTAAACACATGCAACACCTTAATTACTATATACAAAATTACTATCATATCTTGGGTTCCTTGAAATCTTGTAAGAACAGTAGCAGTAAAATTTCAACAATAAAATCTCAATAGTAAATTTCAGCAGCAAATAGAAAAGGACAACCAGAGATATTTCAACTGTAAATGAGATATTTTAGAAGCAAAAGGGAAGAGAAATTTCAGCAAAAAATGAGCAGCGAGTAAAAAAAGCAAGGGAATATTCAACAGAAAGAGAGTTGCAAATGGAGCAGACAACAAGAGATATTTCCACAGAAACAAAGTTGGAAATGGAGTGGACAACAAGAGATATTACAGCAGAAAGGGAGTTGCAAATGTAACGAACAAGAGATATTTTAGCAGAAATAGAGTTGGAAATGGAGCTTTTCTTCACCAAAGCTTTGATACCATGTTGAAATTCTAATGTTCTATGTTGTAACAATCACTTATGACAAAAGTTTTTTATGTTGCAATATTAGATAAGCAATTGTAGATAGATAGAACACAAATCAAATGCACAATAGAAGAGAACTAAGAACAAAATGAGACACGAAGAATTTAGGTTCAATGACCGGGAAAAACCCACAAGGGGAAAAACCAACTAGATTCTTCTTTTATTAGAAATCAATTGTTCAACAGAGATACAGAGTACAGTGATAGATCAAGAGAATGAGTAAGTTCACCCAAATCTGAACAAGTTGTAGCATGAAGATCACTGGTAGCAGTAGCAGATGCGCACACTAAATAAACCTTCCCTTTAACTAAATCAACACTGAAACACTTAAGCACTGAATCAACCTTGGCTCACCAAGTTCTGCTCTTACTCTCCAAGTCTCTCGCTCACAATCTTCTTCAACTCTCTCCCACTCTCTCAAGTTTGAATTCTTCTTTCACAATGCACAAGTAGTAAAAATAGAGGATGAGAGGCACATATATATAGGAGGAGCTAGGAGTTTTAATCATAAAGGAGGAGTAACTCGCATGCCTTGAGGTAGAGTTACATATGCCAATTAGGGAGTGTAACTCAAGCCATTAAGGAGAGAAATGTAGCATATGTATTAGAGAGTGTGTAAGAGGAATCTTTTATGACATCCTTTTATTGAGTGTAAGAGGGTGTAGGAGAACCTTTTATGATGTGCTTTAATGAATGTAAGAGGATTATGCTATGCCAATAATGAGAATGTAAGAGAACATTATTGAGAGCCATGATTGAGTGACTTGAATTTCTTTTTAATAATAACATCATAGTATCATAAGAATATTAATAATAATAACAATAATATTAATGATAATATTGATGATAAAGTTGAAATTGAACTATTAGGATTGATTGATGATCAGAAGGGATTTTCCATCAACAATAATTGATTACTAATTGATGCAGGGTGATTTACTATTTTTGGAAATTCATACTTTTAGGCTTTCTATTTTTAGAAATTCATCCCTGAGCTACCAAATTTTCAACACTTTCCTAGTCCTCAGCCTTACTTATTTAGCCCTTGCAGCCAACCTCCTTTCTCCTTGTTTTAGCCAACAATCCCAAAACTATCCACCACAGCCCTGTGGCGTCACTTCTCTTTGTTGCAAGTAGGGAAACAAGCCCTAACACAGGCTTCGTCGTGTCCCTTTCTTCACTTGTTTCTCATGTTTCCTTGCTGCAATAGTTACAAGGCTCGCCTCAACCCTTCCTCAACTACATGTGTCAAAACCACAATCAGTCCCTTCCCACAGGGCTCATACTTCTCCTTAGCCCAGCGGATGCCTCAAACAAAACATGGTCCATCCACAAACCTCAAACTCGGCCAACCTTCTTCCAATATTTCTCTTGCGGCTAGGTCTCTTCTAGCCTCTTGCTTCTCAAAAGAAAAAATAATCCCTCATTCTTCTTCTCCTCAAGCCTCACCATTGGCTTCTTATTTATACTTGTCCATTGGTCCCTTTGGAAGCCCCCTTTTCCATCAAGAAACCTCCAAAACTAAACTCAACATTAGATTAAAATATTAAATGTTTTCCTTGGGCATAGACCCCCATCACTGTGGGTATTGTTACCCACCAAAATGGGTAAACCTATAAGATAAAACTTTTCTTCTACTCTTGCTAGTCAGTCGATCAGTCACATAGTCAGTAGCCCCTGACAGCCACCACTAGTTAATGATATGCCATTATATCTCCGCCACTTGCATCAGCCACATGCTTCTCACCCATCTGGCATGAACACATGGATGAAGGTGGGCTTCCACTCAAAAGGCACTTTAATCATTTTGCAATTAGGTGCTTATGCTTGTTTGTATTTGGGCATTTGGTATGGATTATGAGGTGATCTGAAAGAAGAATGGGCCTCGACCGTGATCTTTTTCTCTCACCTTAAATGGGAGCCTAATCTTTGATCCTAGTCCAATGGGACCTCCCCTAATTTCCCAGTGGGTATAGGAGGGGCACTACTTTGGAAGCCCAGATTGAGATAGCGAAGTTCCATCTATCCCTATGTCATACTTAACACTTTCCATCATACATTACAAGCCCATATCTCACATCCATTCTTCGGGTTCAACTGACCATTGGTTATTTGGTATTTGGCACCCATATGTCCACATACTTGGGTAGGGCCCGTAAACTTTTCCCTAGGAGATTGATGCCGCTAAAAGTAATAAAATGAGCATATCACGACCATCGCAAAATTTAAAAGAAAGAATACCAAAATTCAAAAGATGGCCAAGGACATATACATTACCCAGTGAGCAAAAGCCCAACATGAGCTCTATCTCACTCATTATGGCCATCACCTAGTTCTTGAGAACATGTTGCTCCATTACGTCAAAGAAGGAACCCATGCATGTCCCAACCCCAATGAGTGATAAACTAACTCATTATTAAGGGGTAATACAACTGCCACATCATTCAAAACAAGCTCTAACCATTGAGTTATGAGCAGTAATACAAAGAAAAATCAATAAAACGATAAAGTCGCACACAATGGGTGGAAAAACAAAGGCCAATTTGGTATCTGATGCATCCACGAATGCTCCTGCCTCACATCTATACACTCAAGATGTGGATACCCCCATCAGTTGGTCCCTTTGACCATGGCACTTGGCCATGAAGTCTTATCCCCTCCGTCACCATCATTATTATTCATTAACACCTATCAATTGAAGGGTGGACTGAGGAAATGTTACTTCCCCTTAGGGGCTAGAAACACCTAATAGGGTTGTCCTTTAGCCACTCCTACCTAGGGAGGAAACACCATTGCAAGTTCAAGGCCTTGATTTTGAAAGGGGGTCCTTGTATAAAGTATTAAATAGCCCACAACACTCAAATTTGGTTCCCTTAGATGCAATAATGATTTTTGTCCCTAATGACTGGTTGCTTTCGCTAGAATCTATGTTGTCATTGTCAAGTGGTTCAGTAGCCCATGTCTTGGGCACCTTTACACAAGTATCTAGACCATAAAGAAGCATATTGGCACAAACAAGTGATGCGTTGAGACTCTTGGGTCTCCTAGCAGCACTAGCATATGACACATGTACTAGGGCACCTCCTACACCCAACACATTGTACCACTTTGCAATGGATTTGATGATTCTTCAGGATGACACACTGGTGGGCCCCAGTATTGTAGCAATAATGCTACAACTCCTGGAACTCCCTTCTTTAATTTTATCAACCCGGTAGTTCGTAACAAACTTGGAAGCGACGGTGCTGTATGCACAAGTACTAGCTCTTGCCGCAGCTGTCACTTGGTCAGCTGGCACAAGTCCACTAGGAGCTAAAGCCAACTTCTATGAGATCTTAGAAGAAGCTTTTTAATTGATGGATGAAAGCTAACTCGAAGGAAGCTAATCTAATTGCAAAAAGAAACTGAAAGCCAAAAAGAAACGCAAACCCTAGCAAACCCTAATTCTACCAACTAGTCCTACTGATGCAAAAATGAGAATGCAACCTACGAGAAGAGATGCCATTACTTCTAGGAAGGTAAAATGCATGTGTCTAGACTACCTCTATCTGAAGAAAACATCTTTTTGTATTTTTGTTTAATTTGTTGGAATTATCATGCATGTGCTTTTAACTGGCTTTTCACTGTGCAGGGGTGGATCAAGGAGGAGAAATGCTTGGAAAAGGTTGGGAAGACTCGGAGAGGGTCTAAGGGATCCCTATCATCCTTTCAGAGAGTTTCACAAAGTTAGGATGCCATGCAACCGTGTTTATGAACTTCTACAGGAAGTCTGCAGGGGTTTCTACAGGAAGTTCTGTAATTCTTCTACAAGATGTTTCGTGATTGGGTTTTTGACTGATAGGTGAGTGGGAGAGAATGCATGAATGGGTAGGGAGGTAGGGTAGGGGCCTGGAATGACCCAATGACTGAGGGATGAGGTGATGAGAGGGTGTGGAAGTCTAGCTTGCATCAAAGAAGGTTTAGGCAATGGAAAGGCAAGAAGGTAGGGTTACGTGGCAAAAGAGCAGATGGGAGATGAGGAAACAGACTTGGTGATGGAGGAGCTGATCTGGACAAGGCTCAGATGAACGAGGAGGTGATGAAGGTTCCCTGCATAGTGTTTACCAGATCAAACCAACTACGTCTTGCATACAATCAAAATATTAGATGATCTATCTAACAGTTTAATGAGATCAGTGAACAACAACCTTATTCATGACAAGAATCACGTACAACATGTGAACAAAACATTATCAAAGAGATATAAACGCATGACTAACTCCTACCAATCCATCCTAAACATAAAAAGCTACTTCAACCATCAAAAGCAACCTAAGTAACAAAGCACGAATTAAACCTAAAGAGCAGACTTTATTTTAAGAATGCAGCGAACACACATAAAGATAAACAAGGGAGGTACTGGGCGCTTGAGATGGGCCCAACCCCAAGAGCTACAGCCTCCCAAGAGAGATTTAGAGCTGGTGCAAAGCTGGATTCATCTTTATTAATCAAGAATGAAGAGTTACATCAAAACTGTCCACAAGGAGAGCTTGAGAATGAGCTAAAAGCAAAGCTAATCTATTGCCTACAAATCGAATTACAAAATGATTACAACAAGGCTATGAAATGACTAACTACTAGCTACTATCTACTGGCTAACTAGCTAACATCCACTGGCTACACTGGCTAACCAAAATGAGGCCCTAAGCCTTCTTATTTATACAAATTGAGGACCCAACAGTCCTCCTAAACTTTAGGGACTCAGCTGCCCAAGACTTGTCGTTAACAGCAGTCCTACTTGACTTGCTTGGCTGCCCTTGTGTTGATTGATTCGGTGGCCCTTGAACTCCGAGCTGATGGTGGAGAATTCGAGGTAAGGGCCCATAAATGAAGGGGACACCTTCCTACAAATCCTCTAGCTTGTTCTCCCACGAATTTCGCTGCCAAGTGCTCATTAAGACCTTCAATTTTGTCTCCAAGTTGACCAAAAAGGCTACACAAAGCACCCATTAGACTTGTTGGCATAATGACTAACCAAATTCACTCTATTAACATAAATATAATCAAAAACATGCAATAAACTAATGAGAATGGTGGATTAAGTCAAATTAGGAGGTTGAATGAGCCCAAATAATTGTCCATTTTTGGGGCTCATCATCACCCCCCTACTGAAAGTGTTGCTCATCCTCTGAGCAACCAATCTCTCTCCTCGTCTTTGATGGCCCTGGTGGCTTCTTTGGCTAACATCTCGGCTGATTTCTCCTTTGGCTTCCCTCTTTTCAAACTTCCTGTAGAAACAGTTCACTGGCTTCCTGTAGAAACAGTCTGCTAGCTTCCTGTAGAAACAGTCTGCTAACTTCCTGTAGAAACAGTCTGCTAACAGTTCTCTGTCTTCCTGTAGAAACAGTCGGCACTGTCTTAGCCTGCTTGTCCTCTCTCTGCTGTTCATCAGATGTTTCCTTGTCTGCTGGAGGCCCTTCTTGCTGCTGTTGTTCTCCCAAAATGGAGGGCCTATCTTCGTTATGACTTCCCTATAGCTGTAACTACTGTTTCAGCAGCTCATTCTCCTCCTGTACTTTGTCTCTTTCAGCTTAGCCAGAGTTTCCTGTAGAACCATCTCAGCTTCCTGTAGAGCTGTCTTTGAGTCCATCCTTTCAATCCTTTCTCTCCAGGTGGATGTTTTCGGGCTTCGTCGTTCATAGGTGATGGATATCTTTGGGGGAGACTCCTCCTTTTGTTTAGTTGTGGCGTCCTCAATGATAATTGGCTCTTTTGACTGTGGTTGGGGTCTGCCCACTTTTATCCGTGTGCTCCTTCTTGCTTTAAAGTACATGGATGTTCCCCTTTTTCGCCTCCCTTTTTGCTTTGGAGATGTGCTTAGGGCAGCAAGCACAGTTGCTGCCTCCCTAGCCAATATCTCGGGTGATTTCTCCTCTTGCTGCTCTTTTTCCCCGCTTCCTGTAGAAATCCCTGTGCCTATTTCTGCCTGTTTTGCTGACTGCGTTTTCTCCTTTTGTTTTTGTGTGGTTTCTTTGGCTGTGACACTCTTCAGTTGGACTTTCTCGGCCTTCTTTGTTCTGTGCTGCATCCTCTTTTCCCTTGGTGTTTTTGCTGTTGTTTCTTCCCCTGTTTTAGGCTTAGCAATCTGGCCCATTTCTCCTTTTCCTCTTTGTTCTTGCTGTGCCTGGATGTCTTGCGGTTTTTCACCATCGATTTTCTCACCTTTTTCAATGTGTTCTTCTTCCTCACTGCTGGATGGGGTGATATCTTTGGCCAAACTCTGATATTGTCATCCCTAGACATGTTTTGGAAGATTTCCCATGATATGGGGACAATGTAGGTGTGCAGGGCATCTTCTACTAATAATTTGATGAGCCCATGATGGGCCATCTGGTCTGGAATCCCTTCATTCATTTTTGTCCCACATTCAACCAGTGACTGAATAGGGAATGCTGGTTTCAAGACTGCTGTGACTCAGCTCTCAGCGATCTGGTTATGAAAGGAAGAGTTTTTCTTCTACAGACAGAGGACAGAGACCAAGTTTTCTTCTCAGGGCACATTCAGATATGCAAATTTTAAAATTTTCATCCACAGGCTGGCTCTCACAGCTGCATATGCCTTCCTTATAAGAGAATTTTAGAAACAGGAAACGTGGAGAAGAATCTTGATGCAGACACAACTGAGAAACTCAGTGCAACACACAGGCAAACTTTCTATTTCCAATACACAGGCAGATTTTCACTGATTGTCCAATCCGATGCCATGTTTAATTCACCACCTTGCACAAACAAACCATGCATAGAGGAGTTTTTTTCGAGCCTACCTCGTCTGGAGCTCCAAATTCAACGAAAATTCTGGGTTTTCCTTCCGCAGAGCTGTTCTCTGCCTTTCCTGTAGACGCCTTCCTGTAGGCGGCTCTCATTTCCTGTAGAACGAAACAGTGCTCCCTGTAGAATGCCGATAAGCAGGAGGGTTCTGAAAAATGGCCGAGAAAGATTGGTTTGCTACTATGGAGGTGGTATGGAGCTTGTTGCAGCTGCAAGGACGATGATAAACTGGAAACAACGGAGGTGAGAGTTTGATTGGCTGTTTATGGAGACTTCCGTTGATGGAGGGTGAGCTGGCCAAGTGCACGTTGGCCCCATGCAGACCGTTTAAACAACCACCACTAATCACGTCCATCACGTTCACCAGACTGTTTGTTCTCTGCCTGTAATCACGTCCATCAATCACGCTGGAGTTTTACTACCTGTTTCCAGTTTTCTTCCTGAGATGGCTGAGCACACGTGTCGTAGTCACCCACCGAGCGCTGTTTGAACTGGATGAGGGTGGCCAGTTAGCTGGCCACCGATTTTTTTAATCACAACCATCTCATTGTTCACGCAGTTCTCAAATTACATTCATGCAACAAAGGAATTAGTTTCAGTCACGTACCTGGAAGTCGAACGGCTGCTTGTGAAGCTTTTTGCTGCTGCATGCTCTGATTCTGCTGCTGCATGCTTGGATCCTTTGATTGCATGAGGGCTTGGCTGATGGTTTTTGATTGCTTTTCCTTGTGCAGGTGTCCTCTGGCCGGATCTGAGCTGCATGCAATTGTTTCCACGTTCAGATCTGCACCTTCAAGCTGCTGCTGCTGCATGGTCACAAAACCAGAACTTGTTTTCGCCATTGCTCTCAAACGGTAAACCGAATTGATCTGAAACTTGGTGAGCATGTTCCTATCATCATTATGCATCTCCCATAGCAAAATCATGATCAATGGATGCACGGATTTCGAGAAAAATGGAAAATGGCTGAAGATTTCAGAGATCGATTTCTCGGAAACCGTGCATCGGAATCGGCTGAAACTGCTTGGGTTGGTTACCATCACTCATATGCATATCCCCATGAAACAGGTTTTGAAACGGATGCAAGGATATGGAGAAAATGCAAAAATGGTTGATGGTGATGGAGGCTGATTCCTTGGAAACCGTGCACCGGAATGGCATGAAATTGCTCAGGCATGTTGTCATCACCCTTGTACAATTCCCCATAAAACGGTTTGTCAAATGGATGCATGGTTTTCAAGTTATGGCAAAAACAAATTTTGTTCTAGGTATTTTTGCTTCAAGGCCTTTTGCAAGTGTTTGCATGGAAGGAAAAACTGAGCTTGGGCTGTGATGCAGGTATGGAGATGATGGAGGAGGAGTTGGAAGATTGCATGAGGACTTCTGAACCCTTGAGGAAGCTACCATGTTCGCCAAACCACTTTTTGAAATCCATGTCTAGTTTCCCATAATTTCTACAGGAAGTTCCTGTAGAAGCACAATGAGAAGCACAATGGGGTGGAAAAACGATGGAGAAAGGCAAGGGATGGACACACAAGTGCTTGTGGGCCTAATCAACAGATTCCCACCATTAGATTCACTTTTGAAATTGGATTTGGCTCGTCCAAAGGTTCTACAGGATGTTTCCTGTAGAAATACAGAGCTTCCTGCAGAAGGCACAAGAAAAATTCCTTTAACCTTGATTTGAGTGCTCCTCCTGTCATGAAACGTCCTCCTTGCAACCTGCAATTAGCCAATGGAATTAGTTTTACTTTTCTTTTTCTTTTTCTCTTCTTTTTTTTTTTTGAAAAACAACTAGGGCGCCTCATGGAGGTTTTCACCCTAATTGCCTGCCTTGGGCGCCTCCAAGGGAGGTTTTCACCCAAAGATCTTATTCTCTTTTCTATTTTTTTTCAACCCATTGACCGCCTCATGGAGGTTTTCAATCAATGAGCCAATCTAAGGCGCCTCCGAGGAGGTTTTCACCTTAGATTTTTATTTTTTCTTTTTTCATTTTTTCTTTTTTCTTTTTTTTTTTTTTTTTTCTTTTTTCTTTTTTTTTCTACCCTACCCTACTTGAAAAACAAACTCATTTTCAAGTATAAGAATACTTCCAATGGAGCCATGTGCACATCGAGATTAGAGAAAAAATCATGTGAAGGCTCGAAATGCATGCTTGGACAACTATCCGGACTTTAGAGACCAAATGATCTGACTTTGAAGGGATCAAACATAGCTGAGGAAGAGAGTACCGCTGCAACTTAGTGACCTTCTGAAACCATATCTCAATATAGCTTTGATATCCTTGGTCCTCTTGCTGATTTGGATCATTCTTCATGTCACCTTCTATCATGACCTTCTGATCTTCCTCTTTTTGTTGATCTTTCTCTTGAGTACATGGAGGATTTGATGATAACCATGAGGGAACTCTCTCGATCTCTGATTTAGATCTCTTCTCTTCATCAAGTGCAGCCCATGGTTCTTTGATCTCCTCTTTGGAACCTTCTTTTTCCTTTGGTCCTTCAATGTTGTCAATAGATTCTCTCTTTTGCAACACTCTTCCTGAGCTTTGGTGAACATCATTGAGCTCAAAAGGAGTCATTTGCATATGTTGTGCCTCAGATTTGCAATTGGGTTGAGCTGCTCCAATGGACAAGTTTGGAAATGGTAGTATGGGTAGCTCAGTGGGGGTGTATATTTGAGATGGATGCGGATGGGGTTGTGGTTGGGTAGGCATTTGGGGTTGCCTTGGTGGAGCAGGAGGCGATGGTTGTGGATGAGCAGGTGGTGGAGGAAAAGAAGCGGGAGGAGTGTTGTATTGGGGCCTCCACCCCTGATGATGTGCATTCCATTGAGGCTGTGGCTGAGCATAAGAGTGAAATGAATGAGCAGCTGGTTGGGCATAATATGGATCAGTGAAGGAACAAGGAGGAGGTGTGAACCATGAAGGATGAGCAGGGGGACCCCAAGAGGGCATGAAAGTGGCTTGATAGGGGTCATAATAGGTCTCGAGTGTCCCTTGCAGTTCCTGCTGGTAAGATCTAGGTCCATGCGGCCAACTTTGGTTCATGTAATAGAGTGATTCAGTGGCTCCTTTGGCTCTCTGATATGCAACTTTGAATCTGGGTAAGGAAGGGCACTGATCTGTAGGATGGTATGCTTCACAGACAAAACACACTTCTATGGAGTACAATGGACATTCGTTCCTAGGATGCTTTCTAGTGCACCTAGGACAAAAAATGACCAAAGCCCTCTTGGCTTCCTCTTGCTTCTGTTGGATCCGCAAGGTATCCAGTTGCATGGCAAGAAACTGCCTCATATCACTCTTGAAATCTTTGATCTGATTTTCAAATTCATCTTTGGACAAAATGTTGCTCCCAACATTTCTACTTGTAGCCATTTGCTCCAGAGGAATGTTTTCTTCTTCTTCTCCCCTAGAGGTTCTTTAAATATGCCTTGATGTCCACCCAGGGGTTCTTTAATCACAGCCATCGAAGAAGAGAGAACGTTGGCTGTTTGAAGCAGTGGGGGTGTTGTGCAATCATTTTTCTAACTTATCTCTACTCCTACAAGACATGAAACGAAATCTTTTTGGTTGATTTTTTCTTTTTTCTACTTCTACATGCAAAACTGAAATAGATTGAACTGCAACTAACTGTCTTGCTAAAATGAAAATGCGGAATTGAAATGAAAGCAGGAAAGGACTAATATATTTTGCTCAAATGAAATTGCAGGAATGAAATGCTAGGCTACGCTTGCGGAATTGAAATGCTAATCTACGCTTGCAGAAATGAAATTGCAGAATTGAAATGCTAATCTATGAAAGCGAGAAATGCTAATCTATGAAAGCGGGAAATGCTAATCTACTTTTGCATAAACGAAATTGCATAATGGAAATGAAATAAACTACTTAGCAGAAGATTGTAGTGGAAAATAGAAGAAAAGCGACAATCACCAATACTTTGACGCTTCCCCGGCAACGGCGCCAAAAAGATGGTGGGCCCCAGTATTGTAGCAATAATGCTACAACTCCTGGAACTCCCTTCTTTAATTTTATCAACCCGGTAGTTCGTAACAAACTTGGAAGCGACGGTGCTGTATGCACAAGTACTAGCTCTTGCCGCAGCTGTCACTTGGTCAGCTGGCACAAGTCCACTAGGAGCTTAAGCCAACTTCTATGAGATCTTAGAAGAAGCTTTTTAATTGATGGATGAAAGCTAACTCGAAGGAAGCTAATCTAATTGCAAAAAGAAACTGAAAGCCAAAAAGAAACGCAAACCCTAGCAAACCCTAATTCTACCAACTAGTCCTACTGATGCAAAAATGAGAATGCAACCTACGAGGAGATGTCATTACTTCTAGGAAGGTAAAATGCATGTGTCTAGACTACCTCTATCTGAAGAAAACATCTTTTTGTATTTTTGTTTAAGTTGTTGGAATTATCATGCATGTGCTTTTAACTGGCTTTTCACTGTGCAGGGGTGGATCAAGGAGGAGAAATGCTTGGAAAAGGTTGGGAAGACTCGGAGAGGGTCTAAGGGATCCCTATCATCCTATCAGACAGTTTCACAAAGTTAGGATGCCATGCAACCGTGTTTATGAACTTCTACAGGAAGTCTGCAGGGGTTTCTACAGGAAGTTCTGTAATTCTTCTACAGGATGTTTCGTGATTGGGTTTTTGACTGATAGGTGAGTGGGAGAGAATGCATGAATGGGTAGGGAGGTAGGGTAGGGGCCTGGAATGACCCAATGACTGAGGGATGAGGTGATGAGAGGGTGTGGAAGTCTAGCTTGCATCAAAGAAGGTTTAGGCAATGGAAAGGCAAGAAGGTAGGGTTACGTGGCAAAAGAGCAGATGGGAGATGAGGAAACAGACTTGGTGATGGAGGAGCTGATCTGGACGAGGCTCAGATGAACGAGGAGGTGATGAAGGTGCCCTGCATAGTGTTTACCTGATCAAACCAACTACATCTTGCATACAATCAAAATATTAGATGATCTATCTAACAGTTTAATGAGATCAGTGAACAACAACCTTATTCATGACAAGAACCACGTACAACATGTGAACAAAACATTATCAAAGAGATATAAACGCATGACTAACTCCTACCAATCCATCCTAAACATAAAAAGCTACTTCAACCATCAAAAGCAACCTAAGTAACAAAGCACGAATTAAACCTAAAGAGCAGACTTTATTTTAAGAATGCAGCGAACACACATAAAGATAAACAAGGGAGGTACTGGGCGCTTGAGATGGGCCCAACCCCAAGAGCTACAGCCTCCCAAGAGAGATTTAGAGCTGGTGCAAAGCTGGATTTATCTTTATTAATCAAGAATGAAGAGTTACATCAAAACTGTCCACAAGGAGAGCTTGAGAATGAGCTGAAAGCAAAGCTAATCTATTGCCTACAAATCGAATTACAAAATGACTACAACAAGGCTATGAAATGACTAACTACTAGCTACTATCTACTGGCTAACTAGCTAACATCCACTGGCTACACTGGCTAACCAAAATGAGGCCCTAAGCCTTCTTATTTATACAAATTGAGGACCCAACAGTCCTCCTAAACTTTAGGGACTCAGCTGCCCAAGACTTGTATTTAACAGCAGTCCTACTTGACTTGCTTGGCTGCCCTTGTGTTGATTGATTCGGTGGCCCTTGAACTCCGAGCTGATGGTGGAGAATTCGAGGTAAGGGCCCATAAATGAAGGGGACACCTTCCTACAAATCCTCTAGCTTGTTCTCCCACGAATTTCGCTGCCAAGTGCTCATTAAGACCTTCAATTTTGTCTCCAAATTGACCAAAAAGGCTACACAAAGCACCCATTAGACTTGTTGGCATAATGACTAACCAAATTCACTCTATTAACATAAATATAATCAAAAACATGCAATAAACTAATGAGAATGGTGGATTAAGTCAAATTAGGAGGTTGAATGAGCCCAAATAATTGTCCATTTTTGGGGCTCATCACACACCTGGACCCAACAAGCCCCCACGCTAACCTTAGCACCAATTGACGGATGGCAATTGATTCAAGGCCCATATGAGGATGGTCTCACCTTCAGAGACTAGGGAGACCTAGTTGCACCAAGAAAGCCCTCAATGTTGGAGCAAAGATGGACACTTTGAGCAGTTGCAGACCCATGGAGACCACTTTGTGGTACCCTAGTTAGATCTTGGGACCACAGGGAGCCTAAGGAGCCATTGAGGTGAATTTGAGGGCCAACCCTCAAATATTGATTTTTACATGCTTCTACATCACCTTGGACAGATCATAGCACTTGGACATGGAATTTGGAGGCTATTTCATGCATGACATCATCCCTAGAATGCTAGCAGCTCATACGTGTGGGCTTATTAGAGTTTTTATGATTTAAGCCAGTGGGTTGGCTTATAACCCAAAGTCATTTTGTCATCAAACTTGTTTTTAGGGGTGTCATTAGGCTAGTATTAGGTCCTACTCCTCATATAAATAGAGGAGAGGCTCATTCATTCTATCTATCATCACTAGTGACTATTTCAGCCCTCTAAGGAGATTTTCAGCCTCTTTATATCTTGAAGAGATGTAATCTATGGAGAACTTTGTTTATTGGAGCTATTGTCTTGGCATTGGAGAAGTTATCTTGGATCAATGAAAGGATTGTTCATGCATTTTGTCTTGTAAGTGAGCCTTGAATTTGATAATTTTTTTATCTTATTGTCTAATGTATGGAATGTATTGATAATCTATGGTTTTTCTATTGCACCATTTATTATTGAAGATCAATTGTATAGAATCTAGATATCATCATTGTATGCATTACTCATGAATGAAATGTGAATGGAAATCCCCTTGGTGAACTTTTGAATTAGCTCTCCCAAAAGAATATTGATCCCTCACAAAGGTAATAGTTAAGATTTTGTGCTAGGGAATCAAAACAACCTTACTCCTTTGCATGATTTGGCTTATCTATCACACCCATAGAATCCATCAGCCCAAGAACTAGGCACTGGCCTTGTCAAATTGGTGATCAAACCTCATCTTATCCATAACTTGAATTTTGCTCTCTTTCTCTCCTTTAATTTTGGAGCTCTTAAGGATAAGCATCCTAACTAGAGCTTGGAGCGAATTTGTTTAGAAGAGGATTTTTTGGTGGTAGAAGGATTCATCATTCAACATCAAGGTAATGCTTGGTTGCCTCAAAATCAACCCTTTTTGGTGGCTAATCTCTCTATTTTAAGCCTTGTTTCTCTTTCCGTAGCTAATTTTCCCTAAGAGAAACCCTAGTTTTGCTAAGCTTCAACTTGAGGACTTTTGGAAGGTTTCACATGCCATTGGCTTGCTAATATTCATTGTTGGAAACCTTTTCTTTGCATATTGACCTTAGAATAATCCATTTTTCTTGCTATTACTTGAGCCCTAGATCTAGTGTGCCCTAATTAGGCCTTTCTAGAGGATGTGAATTGTCGTTTTCCATTAGTTGATCCTTGTACTTAAGAAGAGCGATCCTTTAGTAGCCTCTTGTGCCACCTTAAACCTTCAAGCATAAAATATCTCATAGGTGACCCATCTACCAGGAAGCCTCCCATTTTTGAAAGTTCATAAACAGCAGGGGGTAGTGGTTGTGGTGACAATGGGCCAGACCTCATTGTTGTCACTTAGTCTAGTGCTTGCCGTATAGAGCACCCCTTTTAAACACCTACTAGATTTTGAGGCAACATTTTTGGCACCATTGTCGGGGAGGAATTGAGTCAACCTCCCTGTAATCTTAAGATTAGCTTCATCCCTTTGAAGAGAATATCTCAAACGACAAGATAGATCCTCTTCTGGGGACTAGAATATAGCTAAACCATGGAAGTAACTACTCAATCCTTTTAAACATATCATTGAAGGAATGATGACTCTCCTGGTACTCCCTTCATAGGCAGGGTGAGCATGAGGAGAAGGATTGCGCATTGGATTCAATATGTTGAGCCCCTTGAATTTTGAAAATATCCTAGGGGCACCTCACCCTTTGCCCATTAACTATATATGGATACTTTTGTTCTATGATGGGAAAGATAGACCCTAGGAAGCACAGCTGTGAATTTGAAATAGCTTGCTCTAGTATTCATATTAAAGAAGATCAAGAGGATGTGGTCATGACCTTGTTCACCCTATCGCTAAAAGATTATGCTCAAAATTCGTTCATGAACCTTCCAGAAAAGTCCATTAACTCTTGGGATGAGTTTGTCAAAGCAGTTTCCTTTAGGTGGACAGAGGAAAGAAGTATTGTTGATCTATATAAGGATTTCCTCTTAATACAAAAGGGTAAAACCGAAACCATTAGGGAGTGCAATCAACAATTTAATGCCTTGGTGGCCTTGATCCCCATAAAGTTAAAACTACTTGATGAGCTAGCCCTTTCAATTATCTTCAAGCCTTTTTGGGGGAGATGGCATATTCGACAAGAGAGAAAAAGCCTACAACTCTCTTTCATGCACAAGATGCAGCCCTTAAGGCTTGTGAGATCCTAGAGCTTGAACAAGCCAGGCCAATAAAAACCCTGGAGCCTATCCAGAGGATCTCTTCAACTAGTTTGAAAAATGTTTTGAGAGTGTAGTTCCTACCATTTTACAGAATTACAACACCCTTATCTCCCAAGTCAACAAGATTGAAGAGGAGCAAAACAAATCCTTGCTCAAGGTTGATGAGGAAATCAAAACTAATCCTCCAATTGTCTTTTACACTAGACAATTTGATGAAAGGCACCCTCCATTCTTTATCACCCTTCAAATTATGACTCCTTCATGAATGTATGCTTGATTCTAGATCAGAAACAAACAATATGCCATTAAAGGTAATGGAGAAATTAGGCTTACACATCTCCAAGAAGTATAAAAATGTCTATGGAATTGACTCCAAAGGAGTCAAGGTATGTGGGATAAGAGAAAACCAAAAGGTTAGTCTAGAAAGGTACCCGAAAAAGAAAATCACCATGGACATTCTGCTCATTGACATCCCTGATAATTGGGGGATATTCATATCCAAGGAATGGGCATCCAACATTGGAGGAACTATCCAAATGGATATGTCTTATATAAAGATTCCCGTGGAGGAAAATTCCTATGCTCTCATACACAGGCAATCATCCACTTGACCCTTGGTTGTGCCTCCTTGTGTAACCATTGAGGAAGATGTAGAAGAAGAAGATTACGGATGTGAGGAATGGAGGATATCTCAGAAGGCTTCTAATCCCAAGCCAGAATATAGAGAAGTATGGGCTATGTATTTCGACGGATCATGTTCTAAAACAGGTTCAAGGGCATATAAAGTTTTGATATCACCCTCCAAGGCTTACACCATGTTTTCTTATAGGCTGGAATTTAATTGCACAAATAATGTAGCTAAATATGAAGCCTTATCTTTGGGCCTAGACATAGCCTTGAGTAAGAAGATTCAACATCTAAAAGCTATAGGAAATTCTCACCTAATTGTGACCCGAATTAAGGGATCCTTCAATTCCAAGAATGAAAGACTCAAAAAGTATAAAGATCACATACTACATAACATACAAGAGTTTGAAACATTTGGTATTGAAGCGATTCCCAGAGAAAAGAATGACCTAGCTAATTCCTTAGTAGTAGTTGCATCTACCTTGCAACCCCCTAGTAATGAAATCACTAAGTTAGGCTACTTTGTGATGCAAGTCATCTTTCAACCAGCTATACCTAACAGTGGAAAGCATTGGCCTGTGTTTGAGAATGACAAGGAAATAATAGGTTTTCTCCAAAATAATGTCTCTGACCAAGTTAACCCTAGGGGCGAAGGAAAGGAAATAGCTATGGAAAAGGAATTTGATCAAAATGACAAAAGTAGAATCAAAGAGAAAACCCAAGAATCACCTGCCATTATAGAGATCAACTTAGGTTCTAAATCTGCTCCCCAAATGGTTAAAATCAGGAAAGGGTTATCAAAGGACGAAAGGATTGAATTAGAAAATCTTTTGAGAGAATATAAGGATGTTTTTGCTTGGTCATATCAAGATCTTAAAGCATATAGCCCTAAGGTCATTCAGCACACCATCCCTCTTCAGGAAGGGGTCAAACTAGTCAAACAAAAATTGAGAAGAATAATCCCTATGTTAGCCCCTTTGATCAAAAAGGAACTTAAAAAGATGTTGGATGTCAGAGTAATCTCCCCTATTAGACACTCCTCATGGGTATCCCACCCATGTGGTCACACGAAAGAAGAAAGGAAACATTAGGATGTGTGTGGACTTTAGAGTCCTAAATCAAGTGTGCCTCAAAGATAACTATCCCTTTTCCCAATATGGACAATCTGTTGCAAATCACTAGATCCAAGATTATGTCTTTCCTTGATTGATTTTCCAAATATAATCAGGTAACAGATTGTAGTGAAAGAGGAAAATGAATTAAAAACTACCTTCACCACTCCTTGAGGAGCCTACAAGTACCTAGGAATGCCATTTGGATTATTGATGCTAGAGTTCCACCTTCCAGAGGGCAATGGATTTTGATTTCTGAGACCTCATAGAGAAGATCAAGGAGATATATCAAGATGATCTAATCATCGCATCTAAAGAAAGACATAACCACTACAAGCATCTAAGGAAGGTGTTCGAAAAATGTAGGCAAAACAATATATCCTTGAACCCTAAAAATTACATATTTAGAGTTGACCAGGGAAAATTGCTTGGTCATCTTGTCTCTAAAGATGGAATTAGCATTGACCCTAAAAGAATTGAGGCTATCAAGGGTATTTCTCCCCCAAAGGATAAGAAGACCTTAAGATCATTCTTTGGTAAGATTAATTTCGTGAGAAGGTTTGTCCCAAACTTTGTTAAGATCATTAAGCCTGTGAACGACTTATTGAAGAAATATGTTCCATATGTTTGGGATGAAAAGAAAGACAAATCCTTTGAGGAAATCAAGGAAAAGATAGCATCGGCCCCCGTCCTAATTAGCATTGATTACTCCAAAGATTTCATCATTTACTCATTTGCATCTGAAGATATGATTGTTGGGATATTAATGCAAAAGGATGACGACAAGAATGAAAGACCCATAGCATTCATGAGCAAGCCCCTATGGGATGCCAAAACAAGATATACTCTTACTGAAAAGCAAGTTTATGCTTTGGTGAAATCCTCGAAATACTTCTGAACCTACATAGGATATAATAAAATCCACGCGTTTGTTTCTTACCTAGCTATCAAGGATTGTTGTCTCAAAACAATTGTCTACGATCAAGGGGAAAGTGGGTTTCGAAAATCCAAGAATATGACTTGGAAATCCGACCTAAGAAGATCATCAAGGTCCAAGGCTTCGCTGAGATGCTAACCGAAGGTATGATAAGGTATGATAAAGCTCTCCAAATGGGTGAGGAGGAATAAATTTGTGCCACTACCATATAATTAGAAGAAGATGAATGATATTCTGATGTGATATATTACCTTAGGAATTTGTCTGCTCCGAGATTGGTAGATCATAAAAGGAGGGCCTTTAGGTTAAAGGCCGCTAAGTATTGCTTAACTCAAGATGATCTTGGTTGGATGAACCCTGATTGAGTTATTCTTTGTTGCATGAAAAAGATGAAGCTGAGAAACTAATCAAAGAGTTTCACACGAGCTTTTGTGGTGGGCATTATGCTGCCAGAACTAATACACATAAGATGCTTAGGCCAGGATATTATTGGCCCACTATTTTCACTGATACATTGAACTTTGTAAGAACATGCCAACCATGCCAATTATTCACTGGGAAGCAACAACTCCCATCCATACCACTTAAAACTGTTGTCGTTGAATCTCCATTTCAACAATGGGACCTTGATTTCATAGGAGAATTCAAGGACAACTCTAGTAACGGTCACAAATGAATCCTTACAGCCACTGACTATCTAACAAATTGGGTTCAGGATATTCCCACTACGAAAGCCAACAATCAAATAGTGATTGATTTCCTCGAAGAACGTATAGTTCAAAGATTCAGTGTCCCTACCAAGATCGTGACTGACGGTGCTAAAGCATTCAATTATATGGCCCTCGCCTCAATGTGTTGTAATTATGAAATAGTATTAGTCCACTCTTCAAATTATTATCGTCGAGGAAATGGCCAAGCTTAATAAAGCAACAAGAACCATATGAGAGTAATTAATAAAATCATGGGCGAGAATAAAAGGAGTTGGGATAGTAAGATCAAGTGCGCCTTGTGGGCCAACTGCACAATTGTGAAAGCATCTATAGGTTATATTCCTTTTCAGCTGGTGTACAAGGCAGAGGCAAAGTTACATATCCAATTAAAATCACCTATGCTTGAGTGCCTCAAAGGATTTATGGACCAACAAGATGTCATACAATCGAAAATTAACTAAATCATTGAAATGGATGAGGCCTAGCATAAGGCCTGTTACCCAGAAATCATAGGAGGGGTATGTAGGAGTGTCCCCCCCCCCGTACCCGCTCCCAGAGCGCACTCCAGAAGGGAGCGCATCGAAAGCGACCCTGAGCGCACTCCCAAAATTCGCTCCCTGCCAATTCAAGAGCGATAGCGGGAGTTGAAACATATTTTTTTGCGTGGGGCGGCCTAATGTTCAAGCCTATGGCCTTAGTGTTGATATGCGGTTCATGGTAATGTTAAATTCTTAAAGTAAAAGTGACATTCTCCTAGTGTTCCACGGGGACGCGTCCCCCAGGGTCGGGTGCACGCACCCCACACACCTGGGACGGGGGGACGTCTAGGGAAACATTTCCCCACGTCCCCCTTTTGGGGAGACGCGGGGAGACGCAGGGGGGGATGTTTCCCCATTGTGGGGGACGCGACTCCCAGAAAGGGGGACACCTAGTCGTCCCCCCTTAAATTTGCTTGTAAACAATGGTTTATGACAAAGAAAACCTAGTATTTGACCATATTTCCCTACTAATGCTATGCAATTCATAGTAATGATAAATTCTTAAAGTAAAAGTGACATTCTCCTTTATCTTTCATTTTCATCCTTTTACTTAAATTTTTAACATTATCATGAAATGACTCAGGATGTTTGAGAGTGGTTCTGACCTCATTGGATTTCATATGGAAAAAGTAGAATTTTAAATCTCACTCAAAATCCAGCAGAGTTAACAGTTTTTCAGGAATTCGGAATTCGATGGATTGCAATGTTTCCATTGCATTTTATCATGTACAAGGGTATGGAATTAGTATTTAATCAAAAGCACCAAACCCTCTGTGTATTTTAGAGTGACTTTTAGACTCATCACTCCACTATTTTTGAGTTTTAGTTATATCAATTTACTATCCCAGACTTTAGATTTCAGTATCTATTGTAGTCTATTTTTCTTAGTACCAATTAGATTCTAGAATGATGAATTTAAATTTTAAATCAATTTAGAATCTAGAATGATGAATTTAATTTTTAAATCAAAGTAGATTCTAGAATGGTGAATAATGTATAATGAATATGGATCAGAGTATTTCATTATTGAATCTTGTGGTCTACGGATGAATCATGTATGTATTAGTAAGGATGATAAGTATGGATCAATGTATTTCATTATTTAATTCCAATGTGTGTATTATTGTATTTATGCTTTCATTATAGAATATGAATTTGATATCTATATATATATATATATATATATATATAAAAAGAAAAAAAATTATATACCCCGACGTCCCCCCTAAATTTTCCTAAAATTTGAGGGTACTCCCACACGTCCCCTTTGTGCGTCTCCCCGCACACATGACTCCCCGTCCCATAGTCTTGGTGGAACATTGCATTCTCCTTTATCTTTAAATTATGAAAATGAAAGATAAAAGAAAATGTCACTTTTACTTAAATTTTTAACATTACCATGAAATGACTCAAGATGTTTGAGAGTGGTTTTGACCTCATTGGATTTCATATGGAGAAAGTAGAATTTTAGATCTCACTCAAAATCCAGAAATTAGAAATTTCTCATGGCAAGAGGGTCAAGCAGTAGATAATAGATTTACTTGTCTTCTTTAGTTTCTAGTACTTTTTATAACTATTGACTCTTTCATATTTATTATGGTATTTTTTGTAAACAATATATGACAATTTAAGTTTGAAGTTTGAAGTTGGTACTTATAACTCATTGGTAATGAATTATGAATATGATGCTTCGTGAAAGTTGAAACGTTTCATTTCATGTTAGATATTCTTTTTTATCATTTGGTTACTTGGTAATGGTAATGGTTACAAGTACAAGTTACAACTTTAGTGATCAATGATGATAAATGTTATATATTGAATTTTGAAAGTTTTAAACTTTAAGATTGATGAATCATGAGACTCGATATGTTGTATGTTACTAACTTGTGGACGTAGTTGATGAAGATTATAACTTCTAGATGATTGATGTTATATGGTTCAATCCATGTTTTTATGTTTTTTATATCTAATTCATCATTCTACATGTTTTTGTTGACATATATGCATCAAAATATATATTATATAAAAATTCACTCCTGAGCCAGGAGCTTTTGAAAATGTCGCTCCCCCGCTCCCACTCCCAAGTAACCTTGGCCGGTACAAACACATTTAGCACGTGGGAAAAAGCCAATACATGAGCTCTACCCTATCATCATGGTCATCACCCTGGTTCCCCATCATCATGGTCACCACCCTGGTTCCTATAGGTTCTATAAGCCTCCTTCATCATATAGGAACCCATGATAGTCCCAACCCGTGATGGGTAATGAATCGACCTACCCTAAAAGGGGGTATCCACTGCTATATGTCACACATCATGCTCTCACACCTTGAGCCCCGAGCAATTAATTAAAGAAAATTCATAAAAAAGCAAAAGGCATATAAAGAAGGGTGGAAAATCAAGGTCGTGCCACCTCATGTACCACGATTGCTCCCTCCTATACATTATATACCCAAGTGTGGGCTTCCTTTCTACTAGCTACCCTTGTACCCCATCATGTCGCCCAAAGCTGCCCCTTCTCATTCCCTACTCCATTCACCTCTTTATCACATGCCACCACCTTTTAAAGGGTGTATCTTGGACATATTATCCCCTTTAAAGGTAGAAACCACCTAATAGGATACTTGGTTAACCCCATTTGGAGTTTGGATACTTTAGCACATGCCAAAGCCCATTATGGAAGGGCAGGCCATTATGAAGTCCCCATTTGCAGTCCATGGTTTGTAAGCTCTTTTACTCGATTTCCTTGATGACTTGTTGTACTGGAAGGCTAGGGAATGCATTGGATCTTATGTAGGATTGCAAATGGTCTCCATCTTGGGTTTCATCTCCCTATACGGAGTCCTAACCCTCCAAAGGGCTACATGGGCACATGTAGGGTGTGTGTTGAGAGCCATGGGCCTCCACAACATTAGACAGCACTCCATGGATCCCCAGAGATGTTCAGAGACTGCTCGAGATTCACCTATTGGATGAGGAAGATGCACCTAGTTCACCTTTGCCCTGCCAGCCCCACAGATGTACCATGCGCTTGGCAGCTAACCCAGGACTTGTAGGATGATGTGGCATCACCTACACCATCATTTGAGCCCTTAAAGATGGTCTGCAGGCATCTTCGACTTACTTGGAGACCCATGAGGTCACTTGTGTTCCCTCACAACCATTGGGAGCACCACAGATTTATTATGTGGAGAACAAGGGGCCAACCCCTTGTCCATCACTTTTCGAAGTCCAACTCATTTTTGGCACTTATGGACTTCATCAAGCCTCTTAGAGAGCCCAACAACATGCATTATTGATCATTCGACCTCTTGGGAGGCTTATTATTTTCTTTGTGAGCTAGTTTGGTGGGCTTGTCACCAATAAATAGTTATTTGCACATTATTTTAGTCGATGGGCTAATGTAGTCTCAAATTAGGTCATTCAAACTCCTAATGAGTGTATAAATAGGAGAGACATGAATTCATGTGTATCATCACTTTGGATTGGATCATTCTTCTCTTTAGAGAATTTCGCACTTTTTCTGGGATGATGAATTGGAGCATGGATGAATTTTGATGTTTCGATTGGAGTATTTTATCTTGGAGCTTCTTTATTGTCAAATTGTTGATGGTTGGATATGTTCTATTACATGTAAGTACACACGTTTAATGCTATTCTTGTTTTACTTTTGTCATATGCATTGAATGGGATTTTCGCTATATTAGGGCTAATTGTTGCATTGCATAATTGAAAATTTGTGGAATTATTGTTTTTATATAACATCTCTCAATGTTTGGGTCATGTATGTGAATGAAATCTCCTAAGGACAATTCCATTGGTGAATTTATCTTGATAAGACATCTCCTTTTTCAAAGCGAAGTATAAAATATTTGAGGTCTCTTCTTGCCCTAAAGGCCAAGCGAAGTAGCCCTTAAGGCCTCCTTGACTGAAATACGAGTTCCTTTCTCATCATTCTCCTAGACTCCATTCTCCCCAAGGGATTAGGCACTAGTCCACCAATAGGTGATCATTCAAAGAAGATTTTTTCTCCACCTCTCCCTTTCTCTTCTAGGTCTAGCCAAGTTGGGTCACCTAGGGCATCACTTTCCCGACAAAATAGCCAAAGAAAAAGTTTGATCTCCTAGCCTCTACTGCGTTGGTGTGTCCTCAAGGCCTCCTCCAATTTTGAAGCCATTCTGATGGTGGAGTTGTGAGATAACCCAAGCCCTAGCTCTGAGATCAAACTTTGCCCTGGTATTCCCTAGGCTAGCACCTCATAGGATCAATTTGACACCTTTAATTGGAAATTCTTGTTTTGATCCTTTCCCCTTCCTTGTCTGGGTTAAGAACACCTTTGGTTGCTAGATTCTCTCTCCTTAACCTACGTTGGGTCCACTTGGTCCCATACCTTTGAAAGGTCAATTCTTCAAGAACCATTCGGGAAGTCAAGTTCAATAAGGATTTTAGGATTGGGAAACTCCTTTACAAGGCATATTCCTCTAACCTAACCCTCAAATCCTCACCTCCTTATCCTAGAAATCTTTGTACCTTGCTTGAAGAGCAAGTAAGCTCCATTCTTTACCCCCTTCTAGGAAAAGGATCATTAAGGTCACTTCACATCCATTTGTTGATTCATCCTTCACAAGTGACTTCCATATACTGGGTCTCCTCCCATCGGTGAAAGTCCGTAAAGAGTAGGGAGTCTTAGCTAAGGTGATAGTGGGCTAAGTCTCCATTGTTTCCCTTGGCCTAATCGTTGTCCCCCTTAGGAATCCCCTTTAGGCCCCCTACTAGTTTGAGCAGTAACAAGTCCATACCCTCAAAGTGCCAAGAAGACAATGAATCATAACCAGAGAAATCACAAACAATTACAGAACTCAGACTTGTTCTTTTTGTTTTTAATCTTCAATGCAGAATAGATATTGCACCAGATCCATCAAACACCATATCAGTGCATCTTTTAATGCCTGAACAAATACATACAATCGCTCCATAATTGATGCAATTTCGCCTTTATTACATCTGTGGCAGAATAGGGCTCGCATTTCACTACACCTTCATCGCACCTGGGCTAGCAAGTAAATCAAATGAAAGACCATTGCACAGACCATTCTAAAATCTCTTTCGTCAACACTTCACTTCAGCCAGCACACAGATTAGTCTTCCTTTTTGTTCTTACATATGAGATCCTTCTCACTTGTCTTTTAGGCTGCTCTTTAGCTTTGCTTTGTATACCATGTTGATTTTTCGTGATCTTCTAATCTAATAATTACCTCCAATGATTTCTTAATTAATTCTTCTCAAGGTTACTTAGGAGCGAGAGCATGAGCGGAAGTGGGAGCGAGGAGCAACATTTTCAAAAGCTTCCGGTTTGGGAGTGAATTAGGAGTGAATTTTTATATAATATATATTTTGATGCATATATGTCAACAAAAACATGTAGAATGATGAATTAGATATAAAAAACATAAAAACATGGATTGAACCATATAACATCAATCATCTAGAAATTATAATCTTCATCAAACACGTCCAAAAGTTAGTAACATACAATAAATCGAGTCTCATGATTCATCAATCTTAAAGTTTAAAACTTTCAAAATTCAATATATAACATTTATCATCATTGATCACTAAAGTTGTAACTTGTACTTGTAACCATTACCATTACCAAGTAACCAAATGATAACAAATAATATCTAACATGAAATGAAATGTTTCAACTTTCACGAAGCATCATATTCATAATTCATTACCAATGAGTTATAAATGCCAACTTCAAACTTCAAACTTAAATTGTCATAAATTGTTTACAAAAAATACCATAATAAATATGAAAGAGTCAATAGTTATAAAAAGTACTAGAAACTAAAGAAGACAAGTAAATCTATTATCTATTGTTTGACCCTCTTGCCATGAGAAATTTCTAATTTCTTGTCTCGTGCTTTATTTGGAGTCTCCTCTTGCATAAGTCGAACGACTTTGGCGCTCTTGGTTAAATACAAGTTCCATACCCTAGTACTCTAGGTGCTCCTGATTATTGGGAGTCTCCCCCGCATAGAGGGCTTGATGTTCTTGATTAAATACAAGTTCCATACCCTAGTACATGACAAAATCCAATGGAAACATTGCAATCCCCTCAATCCTGAAATCTTGAAAAAATGACAAGTTTGTTGGATTTTGAGTGAGATATAAAATTCTACTTTCTCCCTATGAAATCCAATGAGGTCAAAACCACTCTCAAACATCTTGAGTCATTTCATGGTAATGCTAAAAATTTAAGTAAAAGTGACATTCTCCTTTATCTTTCATTTTCATAAATGAAAGATAAGGGAGAATTTCTCACTTTTACTTTAAGAATTTAACATTACCATGAACTGCATATCAACACTAGGGCCATAGGCTTGAACATTAGGGTGCCCCACTCAAAAATTTATGTTTCAAATCCCTCTATCACTCTTGAATTGGCAAGGAGCGAAAAAAAATTAGGGAGCACGCTCTAGAAATTTCTGGAGCGCGATGTGGGAGCGGATTCGAGGGGGGTGCTCCCTCCGCAACCCTGATTCTTCTTGTGTTACATCCTTCATTAAGCAATTATGCATAGAAAATATCAACTGTAAAACGATAATGACAGTAGGATCATGAAGGGACAACCAAACACAAGAGACACAATTTTTTACACTGGGAAAGTCCTAACTAGGAAAAAAACCAACAATCTTTTCTTAGAGAAATTGTCCAATTCAACAAGAGATTCAATCTGATTTTCCTAGTCAAACTAGGTCAAAATGACCATCAAATAAACTTAGGTCAAACCTAGTCAAACTTCATGTTGCACCTATTTTGTCACAAGTCCAAGGAAGCAGTTGTGCAATTTTTTTCAAAGTTCAGAATCATTAGCGAGCACTTTGATGTATCATTGTAAACCCAATTTCTGCAAATTATAATGTAAATAATGTTATTATAATGTAAATGATGCTAGTACAATCATTTAATTATGTAACAGCCTAGGTAAGCCTATGATTTTGGTGACGAATTTCATTCGAGGAGGTTTTTTAACCTCACCGCATTATGTGTGTTTCAAAACACAGATAATCGACGAAGTTTGTCCTCTAGCTTAAATCCCAAAGCTAGGGTGAAATTTAGTGACAAGTCTTAAGTGAATCCTAGTGTTATATCGAGTTGTTGTAAAAGTGGTTTGGGAAAATTTTAGGCTATTTGGCTAAATTATTTTATTAGAGATTACTTGGTGTACTAGACCCCCGCAATCTTGATTCTTCTTGTGTTACATCTTTCATTAAGCAATTATGCATAGAAAATATCAACTTTAAAACGATAATGACAATAGGATCATGAAGAGACAGCCAAACACAAGAGACACATTTTTTTACACTAGGAAAGTCCTAACTAGGGAAAAACCCAGCAACCTTTTCTTAGAGAAATTGTCCAATTCAACAAGAGATTCAATCTTATTTTCCCAGTCAAACTAGGTCAAAATGACCAGCAAATAAACTTAGGTCAAACCTAGTCAAACTACATGTTGCACCTATTTTGTCACAAGTCCAAGGAAGCAGTTGTGCAATTTTTTTCAAAGCTCATAATTATTAGCGAGCACTTTGATGTATCATTTTAAACCCAATTTCCGCAAATTGTAATGTAAATGATGCTAGTTCAATCGTTTAATTATGTAACAACCTAGGTAAGCCTATGATTTTGGCGACAAATTTCATCCAAGGAGGTTTTTTACCTCACCGCATTATGTGTGTTTCTAAACACGAATAATCGACAGTGTTTTTCCTCTAGCTTAAACCCCAAAGCTAGGGTGGAATTTCTTGACAAAGTCTTAGGTGAATCCTAGAGTTATATCGAGTCATTGTAAACGAGGTTTAGGAAGAATTTCAGCTATTTGGCTAAATTATTTTATTACTGATCACTTGGTCTACTAGATCATATTGTGTCGCAGAATTGGGGAATTATTTTGAGGGTCTATAACAAATGGGTATTCCCCCTTTGAGAGTTGAAGTTGTAATATCTAATGTAAAAATTATTTTAGTGCATGGTCCCTCACAATCAGGGACCATGGCCAAAGTATTTGAGGGTGGAAAAATTGATTAATCCCCTCTTGTGTCAATTAATTAATTTTTCTAGAAAAAATAAAATTAAATCCTAAGCCATAAAATTAATTAATTTAGAGTCAAAAAATAATTTTAGAGAAATTAATTTCTCCAAGTGGAAAATGACCAAAAAAATCGTGGGTCTAAAAAAAGTTGATTTTTGAAGGTCCTCCGCCAACGCAAAAATGGATTTTTGAAGAAAATTAAGCCCTTGGACCTTGGTGGTTAATTCAAAGTCAAATTGTTGAAGAAATTAATCCAAAAAACTAATTTTTGGATTAATAAAAAAATGGGTTTTATGAGAAATTCGAAAATTCCTCAAAAATAAATATTTTCGATGGCAGAGATTAAAAGATGATCAAATATTTATCAATGGTCGAGATTATTTTGACAACGATCAAACCAACTAGCCGTTACTTTCCACTTGGAAGATTTATCTATAAATTAGAAGCCATTTTGCTTCTCAAGTCATGATGATGACTCTAGTTTTAGTCTGACGTAATTTTGTAACACTGGTGTTGAGCCATTGTTTTGCTGCGAACATTTGAATATCATAATAAAAGACTTTGGGGTTCAGTTCATGGTGTCTTTGTCTCATTGATCTGTGGTACGTGTTGGCTATGTGCTTTCCTATATTGTGTTGAATTTTTATATAAGGTTGTTATTTCATTTGTCGGTGATAAGAGCATTCTATTGGTAGATTTTGGGTCTATCTTAGGTGATCTGATTCACCATATGTCTAACAAGTTTGCTTGAAGAAATATATAGAGATTTGCAAGTAAACCAGCCCTTGGGCTCCAAGTTCACAGACTGTGGGCACGAGCTGACCTTGTTTGGGCTCCAGGAATTTTATATGATTTTCTTACTTCGGTAAGATTGTGGTTAATACTCTCTTTCGAAATACATTGAGCCAATTGTCATTATTAAATAAATTAATTAATTAAAACAAAACAAAAAAATTACAAGCATTGTATATTTGTACATAATTTTGTAAAAATATTTTTTCGTAAAATACTTTTCTAACCCTTGTTTTGCAGCAATTGGGATTTGGGGATTATTTTTGAATTTTGTATATATTTGGGTTTTGGGAAATTTTTTATCTCATTTGTGCAGGTGAGCTCTCAAGCCAAATCTGAAGTTGCGGAAGGGTTTCAAGGGTTTCTACCCTTGGGAAAAAATTTGTTGGGTTTTCTAGAGGTAGATCTAAGCCTTGGAAGGCAAGATCCACTCTCTATTTTCTCTTCTAAGCTCAGCATCCAAGCAAAGAAGGAGGTTGTTAGCATTTGTGGCATTTTTTGGGAAAATTTGTAACAAATTTGAAGATCTGAAGTGAATTTTGGGATTTTGCAGGGTTGTGATAATATATTTTGGGCATTTTGGGCCCATCGTCAAGCCTCCAGCCTTAGTCACATGCCTAATTTGGCCTCCTAGGCCTGGTCATGACCCTTTTAGCCCCTGCCGTGAGCATCTTTAGGCCTTTCAGGTCCTGCTCTGCCGCCTTCCATCCCCTCTGTCAGCCCTCTTTCCCCTTCACTGGCCCTTTCATCCTCCTCCGTGATCCTTTGCTTTCCCTCTCTCAGCCTGCCGCAAGCCCTCTTGGTTCCTTCTCCCCTACCGCAGGCTTTGAGGCCTCTTTCCCTGCCTCTATGGCCCTCATACCCTAGGTCACAGGCCTTAGGGCCTTCCTCCAGCCCCTCGACCTTCCCTTAGGCTAGACGGCAGCCCTTCTAGGGCCTACCGTGAACCCTAGAGGTTCCTCCCTTGGAGTCGCAACCCTTTATTGGGCCTCCCTCTACCCTAACGCAGGCCTATAAGGCCTTCTCCTTCCATTGCTGCCCTCATTTCAGCCCTCTTCCTTGCCCTCTTTGCCATATTCAGTCATTTCATTGGGTTGTTGGGCTAATTTATTGTGGTTGCAGTGATTTTTAGGTGAGTTTGGAGCTAACATTTGTGGTTGCAGGTGGTCTAGTCATTGGAGAAACTTTGGGCTAGTCTTCTAGTCATCTACTAGGCCAAAAGGCCTATTGGTTTGCCTCTCAAAACCTTTATTTTCCTCACTGTTTTGCGTCAGTTATCTGATCATTTCCTAACAGTGGTAAAAATCTCATTTGGATGCTCTAAAATCATTAACAAATCACCTAAGTTCCTCAACTAGTTATTGCATAAATTTGGTAATCATTAATTGGCTTGTTTTAATGATTTATTGCTGACTGTCAGAAACATACCGAAGTCTGATATATAACAGTGACATTGGCATCTAAAGGAGCTTAATATCATTAAGGGTCTTGCGGTTGCTAAAGTGGTTTTTCTCATTTGCATTTTTGATCTCATAGACATCACATATTTTGCATCTTGAATGCTCTAATTGGAATTTACTCACTGCTGTCATAAGAATTAAGTTTGCTCATTTAACATCATTGGAACGTAAGTTTGTTATCGGTTGATGTCTTATTGATAGGCATAGCTCATTGTGGAAAAGGTAGGTTTCATGGTCTATATTGTTTACATTGAGCTATTGAAGTAATCTAACAATTGTTCAAGTTATTTCGTTAGAATACTAACTCACTGTTGTCTTTTGTGAGTTTCATAAACTTCAAAGTTTCACATTTTGCACTTAATAAGCTCACTCACACAAGCACTTGTCTAATCAAAAATTTGAATCTCACCTTGAATAATTAAATATTGCCTAAAGGATATTGGAAGCCTAATTGTTCAACATCTAATTGACATTGTGATAATTGGATAATCGCTAATTGTGCATCTAAATTTTGAGCAACCCCTTGTTGGCAATTTCTTTTCATTATTGTGTTATCTCTAAAGAACCTTTGGTCAAATTGTTTCAAGTAATTTCTTGGTGATAAGTGCTCTAAGTTCTATTATTGGCATTGGAATTATTGCTCATATGAATGTTTGACATATTGGTAAATTTGGCTTAAAGAGAATTTATCTTGTTATCATTTGGGCAATTATCTCTTGTTTATCTCTTGTATCTTGTGGGCACTTGAGATATTGAGCACGTTTATCTTGTGTTTTAGATTGTCCCTTAATTCATTTATTAAGTACTCTTATGATAAGTAAATATCAATTGTAATCAAGTATTAAAGATCATAAACAATCTTGAAGCAAGATCACTCAAATTAATTTGCATTTGCATCCTAGGTCTAGATTTGCACTAATCAACTTACCTCCAAGCCTAAGCTTGGTTGATAGAAAGATAGGAACACCCTTTATCTCTTGCTTGGGAACGCTAGACCCTCTATAGTGGTTAAAACTTAAAATGGTGACCTTGTAGTCGTCAGAGCCACAGTCTCTACAATACCAGAGGCACCATGTGATGTCCCTTCCCAAATGGAATTGTAACAGGTTTTGGTCTCTCCCCAATTTTGTATAAAATTTTGATAAGTAAAGGACTCAAGCAATTATGACTTAGGGACTTAGGAGAAATGAAGGCTAGATTAATTTTCTAGTGAAAAGTGGGGGCCACCCACATGGGAAAATGCATTGGGCAATTCGAATTGCCTTGGGGGGGAAATTGTATGGCTTGTGGAGGGGCCCACATGGGGAAAAGGGAGGCCCATGAAGTTATAAGGAGGAAGGGCTCTTCATTTGATCATTCATTCATACTTGCACATCGAATTCACTTGTTGTTTGCTCGAGTTGCTTAACCGAGTCAACTGGTTGTTTGGCCACAAGTCTCTAAGGCGGGAGATTCAACCTTACCTTCGGGGGACTACGAGTGCCACCCTACAAAGGCCTTTTCAGATTACCTTGAGGAGCACAGGGGAAGATTCATAGCCATTACACTCATCCCACAGACCAACAGAGCGTATTTCTGGACTACGCAGAGAGGGGAACACGTAGTTGTGATCAGGGGCTCATTCGGGCAGCACTTGCCGGAGAAACTTGGAGAGTTGGAGCACATCAGGAGATCAGCCTTTGGGAGGAGTTTTGGAGCAGGTGGGTGCAACATCTGGGCAGTTCGAAATTCAACTTTGGAGGACTGCGCAGAGGGCCAGACTAGGCTCACGTAGGTATTGAGGGAGAGAGCCATAGCACTGGGACTAAGCTGGAGAAGGTTGGAAATTCATGAGGGATGGCATCTCAATGATTTGCTGCAGATTTGGAGAGCTTTCCCAGCACATTCCAGACAGGCCAAGTTTGCAAGCTTGAGGAGGAGGACGATCTCCTTGGGGGTCGATTTTCAGGGGTCTAAACTAGGCCAAACCCTTCCTGGGTTTTGATAGGTTTTGGCTGAGGATCTGGGAGCTGAAGTTTCATAATTTTCTAAGCAAGGGAAGCACTGGTTCCAGCACTTCCTTTCCAGCAGACAGCGTCGTTTTCTAGGCAGCGTGGATTAGTCTTGGAGCAGCAATTGGGCAACGCTCAGATCATCATTTTCCCACCTGTGTTTTGTCACGCTTGTCCTTGGAGACAAGCCCAGGTGCACCATTCCATTCATTTTTGTATTTGCCCCTTGATGATTTAATAAAATGGCTCAAAAGTTCTCTATTTCCAGTGTTTTCATGGTTTTTGGTGATTGCATCTCATTTATGATTGTTGGTTTGTCTGCTTGCTTTGTTTATCACTAAATTTCCTAGTTAGGAACATTACACACCGGGTACGTTAGATTTCAAGGGGAGGTATTGTTAACCAAGCCTTTGATTGCTTTTCCTTGACTTCTCTCTGCCACTTACTTTTGAGACTAGCCTCAAAATAGATAAGGATTAAGGGATTTACTTAGCTAGGCATTTAATTAAAATAAACCAAGATCTTGCATTTCACCTAGATTTTAGATCTTGCATCTCATATAGGATAGCTAAGCATTTAAGCAGCAATTATTCATTCGATCACCTGGTTTTCAATTTATCTAAAGCAAGTAGTTGACTCCATAAGGCACTGGTCTCAGAAATAATTCAATCTAATCCTTTTAACTTGCTATAATCAACCAAGTGGCTAGGCCATTCAATCGTGTCTCTCAGACTTATTGGTTTCCATTAAGTCGTGCATTTTCCATCTTCCATGGGGACTACCCCCCATAGCCTACTGTTGGGAGACAACTAGAATAGAGACGTTGGGGATCAGAGTGGCAACCCTCGACCTGAGTCATTGTCGCATCGTGCCTGTAAAATTTGAGCAACAACACTACCCACAAATAGCCTAAGTCAACCTGCGGTCAACTGTCTAGACACAAGTTGAATTTCGACCTCATGCAACTGCCTCAGAAACTCAGTCAACGTGTCTCAGACCTGCAGTCTATGTTGCACGGGTTCCCGCACCCGGGGGTGGGGTTCTCGAACCCGTCTCGGGTTCCCGCACCCAAGTACCGGATTCGGGTACGGGTTCTTCATAGAAGAACCCAGAAGAACCGGGTTCTTCCATGAAGAACCGGGTTCTTCAAAAAAAAAAATTGGGTTCTTTTCCTTTAATGGGTTCTTGGATTCTTGGGTTCTTCGGGTTGGGTTCTTTGGGTTCTTTTAAAGGCTTGCCGGAATGAATGTCACAATTTCTTGTTGTTTCGGACTGTCTGCAACATGAGCCACAACTGTCAGTCCACTTTTATACACTGAATTTGCCTCCTACAGCTGCAGCATAGTCCCTCCTCCTTGTTGTTGTCAAACGCTGAGCTGTAGGGCTTGATTCATGCCACTGTTTACATAAAACAACTCACTGTTCACTAAGGAACAGACCTTGGCCTCCCTATGCAGACTCCTGTACCCAACCGAAGCCCTAAACAGAGATGACAATGCCACAAACTTACCTCTACTCAGCCCAGACTTGTTAAATTTTTAATTTTTTATACTATATACTATAATATGAGAAGTATATGTTTCAGTTCTTTTAACCTGAAATAATTGCAATTAGATTAATAAAGCGCAAAAAATATTCATCATTTTTTGCATTAATGAATGGCATTACATAAATGCATTCATACACTGAATATAGCTCTGTGCTATTCTTTACAATATAAACCGTCCAGTGAGAATGTATTTCAACTCAATCAGCTACACAACATTCAAGTCAGTTCATTATCTACCCTCTATCAATGGTGTTGTTTGCCCTTGCAATGTAATTTCACCATGTATCAACAAAATCCAATTAAATGGTTCAGAATTTGTTCAGGAAAAAGTAAAACATTTCATAGTATATATATTTTAATTTTTGAAAAATTGAATCATTACATTAACATATAAATTCTGTGGTTTTCTTTAAGGCTTGTGGCTACATTAAAGTATAAATTATGGCTGCTGGCAGCATATAATTCACTGCTGTCCCACAAAACACACAAGGCAGCCCAATAAAATAAAGTTTAAAATGTTGAGTCTTTGAGAACTCAGAATACTTTAGGATTTTTTAGCGTACTCCTGAGTTTGTAGGAAACTTGGCTAGTGTATCTCAGTCAGCTGTGTGTGACAAAATCTGTCCCATATCATGATTCATGTTAATATGTAAACAATGAACAGTTTTTTGGTGATAAATTTTGAATTTCAATGTCAATGTTGAATGTTCAATGATGTGCATGTTTAAATGATTATCATTAAAGTTTTCTTGTTTAAAGTTGAAAAAATATACAAATTCAAATTTCATATATATTATTAATTATAAATTTATAATTTATAAAATATAATTATTAAAATTTAATATTATTATATTACCCAACGAACCCACGCACCCTGTTTCCAAAAATGCCGTCCCCGTCCCCGTTCCCGTCCCCGAACCCACGTTTCCTGGCAACATAGCCTGCAGTCAACCTTCCTCAGAAATTCGGTCAAATCTTGAAAATTTGGTCAATGCTGTTCAAACAAATCTTGACTCTCTCTCTCTTTCACAGATGTGAACAGAAATCAGATAATCTTGTTAGGTGATCCAAATTTTTGCTCCAAATGGGTGAGGAAAAATGGCAATATATAGATATCGAAAGAGCTCAAATAGGTGTGTCTTTTCATTCAGCCGACCTATACTTCTTGGAGGGCCAACTTGACTTTTGGAGGCAAAAATAATTTCCAATATCAACATTTAACGTTTTTCCCTTTTTTCCTCTTTTATATGGAGCCGACTTGAATTCAAATTTATATTTTCATTTTCTTTTTCTTTTGTGAGCTAATACAGATATCGAAAGAGCTCAAATAGGTGTGTCTTTTCACTCAGCTGACCTATACTTCTTGGAGGGCCAACTTGACTTTTGGAGGCAAAATAATTTCAAATTTCAACATTTAATTTTTTTCCCTTTTTTCCTCTTTTATATGGAGCCGACTTGAATTCAAAATTATATTTTCATTTTCTTTTTCTTTTGTGAGCTAATACAATTATTGAATACCAACCATAGCTACAAAAATTCAACACAACCATGGTGGCATGAATTACCCTGTTCCTTAGGCTACTTTTTCCGCCCCTCTGGTGCACCTTTTACTTTTTTATGATTTTTCATTTATTAGGTGTATAGATTAGGAGACCAAGCTTTTAAGATTTTATATTACCCGTTTAAGCTAAAGCAGTTTCTCGCTCATTAGAGTTGAGACATACAAGAGTGAGTTCATTTAGATGAAGCATTAAATGCTTGAGGAACTAGGTGATGGATAATGAGCGGGGTAGAGCTCACGCTAGGCTTTTTCCTACATGTTAATAAATGTCCCAGTCTTATTTTGCATTTTAAATTTTTCTTTCATTGTGGCTTTCTTATGCTTTTATCCTTTATTTTAAGTTTCATTAGCCTTCAGGGCTAAGTTTCTAGGCCCAGGCTCAAAGATGAGGATGAAGGGTGCCAATTTCAATGACCAATTACGACCAGCCCGAAGAATGGAGATGATTAAGAAAGAAAGATGCAAAGTGGTAAGTACAGATTACCTTGGACATCTACTTCAATCAGTGCTTCCCTAGTAGTACCCTTCCCAATACCCTAAGGCCTCAAAGGAGGTGCACTTAACTCAAGGACTATCTGAGGTGAAGTAAGGGAACAAGAATACGTAAAGATTGGTCAACCATCCAATTTGCACCATGATTCATAATTTCATATTAGTATGCCCATAACATTAAGTGAAAGCACATGATTGCAAAATGGTCAAAGTAACTATTGATGGATGACCCACCTTTCTTCAAGAAGATATACTAGATGGGACAGAAATCTAACTGGAGCAAGAAGTGGAGGATCCTGGCATCATGTTATGCGCTGATCATATAGGGCTGCTGGCCGGTTGGCTATCCAAAGAGCAGAAAAATTTTCCCCTATGGGTTACCCACTTTCTAGTATGTAACACAACCAATTATTGAATGTTGATGAGTCCAAGCAGTGGACCAGGATTACAATATGGGTGTGGTGTTTCCAAGAACCACCATGTGGATATCATGGTGTGCTTGAGTTATGTAACAGCATGTGTAATAATGCAATATCCACCAAGAAGGTTGCTAGAGGAGTAACAAGGGGGCCATAATACCACAACATGGGAAGAAAAAAGGGGGTACATGTGTGAATTGACCTTGTCACTTGTCCTTGAGGAAGTACTACCCTTTTTCCCATGCTTCCTTGAAAATTTCTCACATCAATCTTTGATGTATACAAGGTACGAGTTGTCACATCCTTGGGAAGAGAGAATGTAGCCTTCATGCAATAAAAGGTCTCTTCTTGTTTTTCATTCATAATTCTTCCATTCTTTCCAAGAATTCTCTCCCATTGTTCTTCTACTTTTCATATCCCATTCCATGAGATTTTGTCCAGTGTGTTATGTAGTAACCTGTGTGAAATCATGGCAGTTATGCCTGCAAATGGAACAGAATCCCATCAGCTTGTGGCTAGTGAGAACTTGTGATAACATGGGAATTTTTGTTGTTGGTAAGAGAGAAAATGGATTGGTTCTTAAGGGAGAAACATCACTGGAATGTCCAGCATCGCTAGAGAAAATTGTAAAATCTACAACCCTTGTGTTTGTGCTAAGAATTGTCCGTAGTTGAGCCAGTGGTCTGCCACTCCATGATCCCCAAGGAACATTCAGTTGTCCAGATTCTTCATGCTTGCACTAGAGCATTGAGGGGAAGGGTTTTAGAGGGGCAGTGAGCAAAGAAGGGAAAGATAGATTCCTAAGGGACCTTTGAGCAGAGAAGGGAATTATGGACTCCTGAGATACTGAAGAAGAGAGAAAGACCTTCCCTTGTGTTGTGTTTCATTGAGGGAAAGATGATCCATGCTAAATGAGGAATGGATGAAATGCTTGGAGGAGCTTCCTTGGGAGATTTGATGGTAGATGGGAGACTAGTCTTAATTCTTGGGCACTGTGGGTTGGGTTGAGAGAGAAATAGAGCCCCATAGAACTTTCCTTCATTCTGGTGCTATCATGGCCTAACTTGGAGGTGGAATTGATAGTCAATTCCTATGGCTGGGCAGTGAATTGCTCCTTAGTAGCCAGTTCGGTGGACTTGCATGTGATTACCATAAAGTGTTCAGATTTATTTAAGTGTGGAATGCTTATGTTTGTACTCTGTTATGTGATTCCAAGCATTGAGCTAGCTGTTAATATGTGAATTATGCAATGGAATGGTTAATGGATAAGAATCTTTGTGATCATGCATGTAGAGTAATGCTACTCAAGCTATTTATGAGATCGGTGTGTAGGCATGGTTTAAATCCACTACAAATATAAATAATGTGAATAATGCAAATGTAGGTGCTTGTAAAATCTGTTACAAGGTTGTGGGACTTCACTGCTGGTAAATCCAATTAAAAAATGAAGAAATTTTATTTGGAGTGCCCCAATGGCCAAGGGAGGCACCTAGGTGTGATACAAGTTGAAGGAGCTTCTTCAGCCAAGAGAAGAATCGCGAACCAAGAGACGTATGAGCAAAAATAAACAAAAGAAGCAAGTTTATTCCTGTTTATTTGATATCGTAGTAAAGTCATCAAGATTCAAAAAAATGTTTCACTGAAAAGAATGAGGAAGAAAGACCTCAAGGAGGGTGAAGGTAAAGTTTCTTGTACAACAAAGAAAATCCAAGACAACCATGAGAACTTGAGTTAGTTGGTGGAGCAGCAAAATGAATGTAAAGAGTCGTGAAGTCCAACTATAAGAGGTGCAATGGACATTGCAGGCTCAAAAGGCCTGGTATCCCAGCAAAAGTTTATTATGCTAAGATATAGAATAGATGCATCTAATGGAAGACAAAAAAACTCTGCGTAAATGGTAAATGGGCAGAATTTTTCAATCATCATTGACTCCAATCCAACTAGTGAGAGAGTAGATGATCAGATTGTTGGTGACTTGGTATCAACTATGTTGGATACAAATTTTGCAGTCAACTTTATCTCATATTGTGGCAACATCAAAGAGATATACAAGTTGCATAGAGAAGACTGCAGATTGAGACGTTGTAAGCCTTACTTTTTTGTTGATAGGTTGCTCTACTTAGAGAGGAACTGCAGACAGTTTCCACAACTTTAAACTAGATTAGTCACCTAACTATTTTTCAATTCTGGGAATAAGAAATGAATACTCAATCCCTCCATGTACCCACATAAAAAAATCTTGGAAAATAAAAAAAACTAGTTCAAATTGTTCTCTCTCAATCGCCTGGTTTAAATTTTCAGCTATTGCTTATGCAATTCCTGATATGAACATCCACAAATCACAGAATCAGTACCACAATTATCGTAGTTGATTTTATGGACTATCACCTCTTGGATGGGATGGGCTAAACTATCCAAACCAATATAGTATATACATGAAGTTCAAGGAACTAAGTTACTAACTACAAAAATTCTCCAGGGGAGAACAGACATTAAACACCAGATAAAATCCAGCTATAGCAGCAGTTAGACATGGCCATATGAGCAAAATCTAAAGGAGGAAACGATGGGCATTACACAGCAAAGTAGGATGAAGCCAACAGTAGCATCTATCACACTTGCCAATCAAAAAAATAGTTACCAAACAGTAGAAAAAAGAACACTCATACTGAGGAACTAGAAATTAGAGCAGCCAATAAAATAGGTAACACACAACAAAAGGAATAAGGCTGTGACACTTGTTGGCCCTCTATGCATGGAGATCATGGGTCTAGTGAAGAATGGCTGCATATTAGAGGAGAGGGAATGCAACCAGCCTGTCATAACCCAATGAGTGTTAGACTCATGACCTTTTAAACAATGTAGGAAACCATGTGGCAAAGAATATAAGACTCTGTAATATGCATATAACACCCCCATTTATATGAGAAAGGAGATAGATCTCCTGTAATTTTAGGGCATCAAAGCCAACTATTTCATGTTCAAATTTTATATGAAAGAATCTAAAATCAATATCTATTGGTTTAGCAAAATCTGCATTGCCTTGAGATAGTTACAGAAGCAATAGCTGCTCATCCTTTTTAAGAGTAAGCAACATACATGTCCTCGCGGCAGCAGTAACTATTTGTCCTTAAATTTTGGGAAAATTAGTTTGTCCTAGCTTGTCATAAAAAAGGTGTAATGGATGTTCTGTTAATGTGATGGCCATGGGTGATTAGTCAACTTGTCTCTGCCACCCTAAAGCAACTAGCTAGAGGTGATACCAGAGCAGTCAAGAAAACAGTATTTGTGGCAAGAAAAAGCAATGGTGGCAAGGGGCATTTACAAGGAGATATCTGGAATAAAGAAAAAAGAAGCTATCATGTTAGCACTTAATGAAACAAGCATTGAAACAAAGCACCAACATTGTAATTTCTGAGAATCTCAGTTCTAATTTGACCCAATAGCCATGGTAACATAAATAATATTTCCCCACTTCAAGATTCATAGATGGGAAAGTCCAGATGTGCACATGAAATCTTTCAGGTTTCAAAAGAAAATAACAGTCAGAAGCTCCTCAATGTCATTTGACTTGTTCAGTGCCAATGTGTTGAACACAAAACAAGCTAATAAGGTTTGAGCATCTACCAAAAAACGATGATCCAACAAACCTTTTGTGCAATTTCTTGTCAGAAGGTTTCAAAAACTGAAGTGGAATTGCAGTGTAATGAAAGAATACCTTTTCCACATTTTCTTCAGTCAGCTGAAGACCAGTTTCCTCATCCATAACTTGTTCCACTGCAACAATTTCTGGAATATTCTCCATCAAACGCCTTTCAATACCCATCTTCATTGTCATCATTGAGCTTGGACATGACCCACATGCCCCTTGTAGCTTCAATTTAACCACAAGACCATCTATATCATATAATTCCACATTTCCTCCATCTGACATGAGATATGGTCGCACTTCATCCAATACCATTTCGACGTTTTCTTCAGTTAGAGCTAACCCTTCTGTGGATGGTGGACTGGCAAGTGCTTCAACAACTGCAACCAATAAAATCATCAGTTTGAGTACAGCTTCAACTTTTAAGAAGAGGAGTCCCCATATCCTCAAAATTTGTTTTTAAAAAACTAGACACTTCAAATCTATTTGAGAATCAACCCACTTAAATCATATTAAAGGAATAATCAAGGTCTTTCCAAGCCAAAGTTGGGAGTGATTCCTCTTTGAATACCCCAGAGTTTATTAAAGAAATAAATAATAATAAAACCTACAAGCAAACAGAGACTACTTAAACGTGCATTAATTATGAACTACTATTTTCAACAACACTGAATGATCAAAAACCAGATGTTAGAAATAGTAAAAGGAAAATGAACTTCTGTCTCTAAAGTATATAGGTTTCTATCCCTTAATTTTATTTCCAAAACGACGAGAACAGTGTTGAAGATTAAACATTTGAAATACATATTTCCCCATCTCCATCACCAATCATCAATTACACACCAAATTTGTGATAGAATATTTTGACAACACAAATGGATAGCCGGTGGTTTATGAAAATGAAGACAAATTCAGAATTACTGGGGATCAAGCAATGGATGACTTAGTAATCAAGGATGAGAAATGACCAGGAAAAATGACTTATTACACTATGTCTTGTAAGCAAGCAAAGGAGGCTCTGTGGGGACAGGTGAGTCATACACTTTGCAGTTTTGTAGCAGAGCAATTATCTCAATGAATGCTGAGAAATAGCAGGCAATGAATGCTGAGTAGCAACAGCAATTGATCAATTAATTGCTGATGATTTTCCAGCTTGTAGAATCGAAAACCCATATATGGTTTATGGTTTTGTTGCCTAATTATTGAGTGCCTGAATTGGAGGTATAAGAGAGAGTTTTTTAACTTTATCATTATGCTGCGAAAATTTGTCCAATACATTTATGCTATTGGATACTCTGGTTGAGCGCACAGAGACTCTATAGCGTATTGCAACCATCTATTAGTTGTTGAATAAATTATAATACATTGAGTGTGCTTTGAACTGGGGATTTTCTCTCAAAATGGTTTTCCCAAGGAAATCACCGTTTAATGGTTGTATGTTTCTGTGTTGTTTATTACTAAAACTATGTTTATTAAGTTTTCTGCACATTCTACCCTGATTGATTAGTGTAGGAAGCACATTCCACACCTTTGCTTCCTTTCATACTATTGGAAAATATGGAGACTTGTAGATTAGAACTTATTTTCCTCATCATGATAATTACTTGTGATGTTAGTTGATTCTTTACTACTTCTTTAGTTCTGTTCATCAAGCAATTATCAAAAACAATGAAGATCACAAAGAGACAGAGTACACATGATATAGGCTCCACGCTGGCGAGAACCCCTCCAAGGGGAAAACCCAGAAAAATGCTTCTCTTCTTCTTTAGAATCTGCTTACAAATGAAACTTCCAAGACCCAAATACCAAAGCCAACAAACCCTCCAAGCCCCAAAGCCAGCCCCCAACAAGATCTTCCTTGAGACAGCTTCCAGAATTTCGATACTGCTACACTGCTACTGCAACTTCGACCCCTGCAACAAAATTTCAGCCTTGCAATTTCGGCTCCCCTACAACTGCTACAGAATTTTGGCCCCCTGCAACTGGCAACTTCACAAACCCTAGCGAGACAGGAAAAAAAGAGATTCTTTGGAAAACTTCAACTTATGCTCCTCCTCTTCGTCCTCCCAACTACTCTTCTTCTTCTTCGCTATTGCAGATCAAACTTGCTTTAGTTGAGTGTCCAAATGAGGTCGAGCTCCTTTGTATTTATAGCCTTCCTGAGGGGTCGAATAACCCTCCTTTAGGCCGACTTGATCTTGCTCTTGGGCCGACTTGGTCTTGGGATTATCCATGACTTTTTCTTGACAAAATAAATATTTATCTTCACTACAATGAGTCCAAATGGGACTATGACACATGAGCAATATTATTCTTTACCCTAGAAATACCTAGAAGACTTAAAAGCACGAAAAACATGCTTTTGACTCAAACTTGAGTATGAAACCCATACTCCAAAAATAAAATATAATTTCTTTTTCTTTTTCTTTCTCTTTCTTTTCTTTATAAAGAATATATAATGCCATGATTAAAATTACATTATAATGAAGACAGAACCTAGTTACAATTTTCAACACTCCCCCTTAACTAGGGAGGTATTCACAGTGCAAGGAATCTCAATCTTGAATCATTCTCATAAGAAGAGTTGGATTGATAAGCCATCTTTTGTCAAGCATCTTTATTATAGCTAGCATTGTCCCTGGAGACCTTAACTGGACAATCTCACCTTTAATAGTGAGCATTATTTTGGGAGGCTTTACGTGAGTTGCCACACTACCTCTCAAGGCACATACCCCATCTGGATGTCTACAAGGTATGCCCTTTTAGGACTATTCTTATCTTGGATTCCCAAACTTGGATCCTCAAAGAATATTGGTCCTCTTTGACTACTCTTACCTTGGATGCCCTACCTCATCCTCAAAGATCAACGGTCAACAACTTCTTTCCATAAACTCTCCAATCCATAAGAAGTTCCAATTTAGAAGCTTATCCAATCCTGCGGACTCCATTCTTCCTTTATGGCCTTCACTAAGACTTACGACTATTAGTCCTAGTCTAGTGCCTGGCCCATAAAGACAAGAACTATCTGATATCACTCCCTCTCAATTAGGGAAGAGATATCCACCAAACCAAGCTTACCTCTCAAGTACTCAAGCTTCTTGTTTGGTAACGCTTTAGTCAATATGTCTGCTACCTATTCATTTGTAGGTAGATAGTGCAGCTCCATGACCCCATCTCGTACCAAGCTTCTGATGTAGTGGTACTTGTTGTTTATATGCTTCGTCTTAGCATGAAACACCGAGTCTTTTGTCAATCTTATGCAACTCTGATTATCACAATGTATCCATGTAGGGCTAAGCGGTCCTTCAAACAAGTCTAATAGTAACTTCCTGAGCCAAACTGCTTCCCGACAGACCTCGCTTGCAACAACATATTCAGCTTCAGCACTACTCAAAGTAACAGTATCTTGCTTTCTTCTCATCCATGAGACCATGGAAGATCCTAGGTTGAAGCACCCACCAATTGTGCTTTTTTCGTCTGTCTCACTGCCACCCCAATCTGAATTTGTATATCTCACGAGTTGGACTTCATTACCAATGTACCGGAGGAAGTGATATATAGTTCCACGTAAATATCTTAGGATATGCTTGGCTGCAATCCAATGATCATGTTTTGGCTCCATCTGAAACTGACTTAGGACATTTACTGCAAAACAAATGTTCATTCTAGTATTTACTAGATACATCAAGGACCCAATCAATTGTCTGTAGCAAGTAGGATCCATCGGACTAGATTTTGAACTCCTCAACTTCTTTAAATTGATAATCATAGGAGTCATCATAGGCTTGCAATCCATCATGCCATACTTTTGAAGCATCTTGATCACATACTTGCCTTGACCAAGATATATCTCTCCTGGCTTCTGCCATACTTCTAGTCCCAAATAATAATGCATAATCCCAAGATCCTTCATATTGGATTCTGCTACTAACTGCTACTTGCATTCCTGAATATGATGCTCTACACATGCAACTAGTAGATCATTTACATACAAAAGTATAATAACTGGTTCATCCTGGACCACTCTGATATATAGGTTAGGATTTGTAGTACTCTTGGTAAAACCAAGTCTCAACAGATATGCATCCATCCTTGCATACTAGGCCCTAGTGGTTGCTTTAAGCCACATAGAGCCTTCTTCAATCTGCAAACATGAGTATCCCTCTAATTTATTTCAAATCCTTGAGGTTGCTTAATGTAAACCTCCTCATCAATGGTCTCATTCAAGAAAGTTGACTTGACATCCATTTGATGGATGTTCCATTGATCCAAATTGGATCATTTTATTGTTTGTCGTCCATCTTAATGCATTTGGAGTGGAAAAAGTGGAGGAATCAGCTCACAGGACAGTTTTTACCGGTGAGACCCAGTTTGGCCATATTTCCAAACGGAGAAAGAGAGCGAAGCAACCTCACCTTCTAGTTGGGTTTTCTCCCGAAAGGGTTTCCTAGAGAGCATATCTTGTGTCTTATGTGTGTGTGAGTTTATTTTATCGTTCTCTACTTTTCTACATAATTTCCTTTTGCATGCATGCACTAATTACAGTAAAATCTACATATCTAGAAATTAAATAAAACTATATAGTGCAGAATCTCAGATTTTTAATATAATATTATCAAATCTATTGTGGTGAACTGTCCAGTGGAATATCCACGACAGTTTACAGATCATTTGGTACCAGAGTAGGTTTCTTTGGCTATTTGTGGATATTTGCAGGGGATCTAGGTCGGCAGGGTAGAAAATCATAAAACCCTAATCATGGTCGACGAATCCATAAATGAACCTCGTGATCCTACAGAGCTGAGGTTTTTACAGCTCGAACAAGAAGTCGCAGATATAAACCGCAATGTAAACCTCCTCATGGCGACGCTAAGCAATAAGCTGGGGATATTTGGAGAAGATGGGGGTTTGAATGCAGAGGAAAAATAACAAGGGGGATCAGGAGATCGAGAAGACACGAAGAACATCCGAAAAAAGAACCCAGAAAGGATCAATCCAATTTGAGTGTCGTGAATCAATCCAAGTTCAAAATGGAGGCAAAAGTTGATATCAAGCCGTACCACGGCAAGATCAACACTCTGAAGCTGAACCACTAGTTGCAGCAACTGGAAGTTTACTTCAGCGTCCATCAGATCGAGGAAGGGCAAAAGATCTCATTCGCGTGACTAAAATTAGAGGGCCATGCACTGACTTGGTGGGAGAGCCACACGGAAACCCTAAAGTTGGAGGGAGAACCTCCAGTGGCTGAGTGGGAGGATTTCAAAACCATCATTAACTCACATTTTTATCCCATTGGGTACGTGGAGGACCAGTGGATCCGGTGGCATTACTTCAGGCAAAATCCAGGCCAAAGCATGCAAGAATACACCACAGAATTCAAAAAGATGGCTATAATGTTGGGTATCTCTCCAAAGAACCCAGATGTACTCCTCAAGTATTTGGGGGGTCTGCACCGCCATCTGCGTGAGCAAGTGATGTTGTTCAAGCCCAAATCGGTGGACGAGGCTTGTGTATAGGCACAATACCTAGAGAACATAGGCTTGAAAAGAGCGCAATCAAGTGGATCGAAGCAAAAGGAGCAACAAGAAGCTTCTAAGGAGGGGAAGAAGAAGCAAAAAGGGGGAAAAGATAAAAAGACAACAACCACAGCACACTAGTGCAAAGATCCTAGCAACCACTGCAACATTGATGGCCATACAGAGGAGAAGTGTTGGAAGTTGCATCCAGAGCTAAACCCGAAGAACAAGAAGAAAGATAATAAGAAGAAGAATCTCATGGCCACTGATTCGAGCAACCAAGTTGAAAGCAACTCAGATGTGGATGAGAAGATCATTTGTACATTAGTGCAGAAGGAGGTGAATCTGAGTAGCCTTCAACAACAGGAAGAGAAAGAAATGACCAAACTCTTCCATATAAAGATACAGGTCAAGAAGACAAAGATTGATGCTCTGTTTGACTCAGGATTGCAGGCGAATCTCATTGCAGCAGAGTTGGTCAAGAAGTTGGGGTTGGAAGTTCATGATCATCCAAACCCATATCCACTGGGATGGGTAAATAAGGATGTAGAGATGAAGGTAACAAAACAATGCAAAATTAGATTTGTTATCAGTGTTGATTTTATTGATGAAGTAGATCTGGATGTGGTTCCCCTTGATGTATGTGGAGTCATGTTTAGGAGTCCATACATGTACATGCGTGATGCAATATTCATGAGGAGAGCTAACCAGTACCAGCTCATCAAGGATGGAAAATCGTTCATCATCAACGTGCACAAAGTCAAGTCAAAAATTTCACTGATAAGTGCCAACCAAGCCAAGAAATTGATCAATTCCAGCAAGAAGTATGTTTTATTGTTTTTAAGAGAAATTCAATCTGAAGAGGAGTCAATAAGAGGCAAGGCATCCCGAGAAGGGTGTACTATGAAACAGAAACAACAAATGGAGGAGTTATTATAGGCATACAAGGATGTGTTCAGAGAGCCTAAAGGGTTACCACCTAAGAGAGAAGTGGAACACGAGATCCAACTATTGCCAGACTCCCCATTGCCAAATATTGGGTTGTACAAGCAATCTATTATAGAAGCGAGGTGAAGAAATAGTTGTAGCAGCTGCTGGAACAAGGTGTCATACGACTGAGTACATCACCATGTGGGTCACCCATCATCATTGTGCCAGTGAAGGATGGGACTTGGCGGATGCGTATAGATTACAAGGCGTTGAATAAAATCACGCTCAAGAACAGATACCCCCTGCCCAGGATAGACGATCTGCTAGATGAGTAACAAGCGTATTTCACCAAGGTGGACTTGAAGTCTAGATATCACCAAGTTCGAGTCAAAGAAGAAGATAAATGGAAGACCACCTTCAAAACCAAGCAAGGTTTGTATGAGTGGTTAGTTATGCCATTTGGCTTATGTAATGCACCAGCTACATTTATGAGATTAATGAATGATGTACTGCACCATTTTATAGATTCATTTGTTATTGTCTATTTGGATGATATACTAGTATATAGTGCTACCTTGGAGGAGCATATGTCACATTTGACGCAAGTCCTAGAAACATTGAAGAAGCACCAGCTCCTAGAAAATCTCAAGAAGTGCAAGTTTTCGCAACAGTCTTTGGTGTATCTGGGGTATGTGATCGGTGGAGGAGAACTGAAGATAGATCCTTCCAAAATGCAAGCCATCATGAAATGGTCGGTGCCTACTAATGTTTCTGAGATCAGGAGTTTCATTGGGGTAGCACAGTACCTAAGGAAGTTCATAGCCTCATTTTCAGCATTAGTAGCACCACTCCATGCCATAACAAGAAGTGGCAAGAGTTTCCAATGGGGAAAAGGTCAGCAGAAGGCTTTCGAGGAGCTAAAGAAGAAGATCAGTCAAGCACCAGTTATGGCATTACCAAACTTGCAACGGCCCTTTGAAGTGGAGACAGATGTGAGTGGGTATGCTATGGGAGTTGTCTTGATGCAAGGAGGAAGGCCCGTTTGCTACCATTCTGAAGTATTTCATGGGGCAGTTCTTAACTACCCTACCTACAACAAGGAGCTCTATGCCATGGTGCAAGTTGTGAAGAAGTGGAAGCACTATCTGATGGGAAATGGGACAGTAATCCATAGATCACCAACCGTTACAGTGCTTGCAGGCCTAAAGTAAGCTACAGCAGACTAGGCATTACAAGTGGATGGGGCTTTTACAGCAGTTTCATTTGGTGATCAAGTATAAGAAGGGCAGCACAAACAAGTTGGTCGATATGCTTTCAAGGCCACCCACATCAAATATTATAACTTTGGGGACTCTTATGCACATGGAGCCATTCGCCCATAATGCATACAGAGAGGCATATTTAGAAGATGAGGACTTCAAGGAAGTGTATCAATAGTTGCAAAGTCAAAGTCATGTGCACGATGGCGATAGCACGGTTGACTACCATCTCCAGGATCAGTGTTACAGGAAACGCCCCCCCCCCCCCCCAAAATCAAAACCCCGATCAGCGATCCGTACAGATGCGTGGGGAAAGCGTCGTACGAAACGTGATTCGGACTGATAAACACGCTTCCTGGAAATTTCGGAAGCGTGTGACCGAAACACGTTTTGGTTTTTTCGAAACGCGCTTCGTACGAAGCGCTGCACTTCGGAGTACAAAGCGTACGGATCGCGAGCGATTCCGTACACGCTTCCTCCATTTCCGCCGCGCAGCCAAAAAAAAAGTTATTTTTTTAATATTTTTTTTTTTTTTTGGTATTTTGACTTGTTGGGGGTGGGTCCACCTTGGGTTAGGGTGAGGAATGAAGGGATTTAAGCCCCCATTCATCTCTCATTTTCTCAATTTGAATTTATGAGAGTTGGACAAGAGAATAGAAGAGAGGAGAGCTTGGAGGAGTGAAGGAGGAGGAGCTAGGAGAAGGAGCTTGGATGACTTCCATCTACAAGAGCTAAAGAGGTAAGTGCAAACCCCAAACTCCCTTATTTTTTTTACATTTTTTTATGTATTTTTCTCCTCCCTCTCCTACTCTTTCCCATTATTTCTACTTGCTCATTTAATTGCAGGTTGTCCACCACCTATATCCATATTCCAAGATGGTGTTCTTTTGGCTTCTATGTATCATTCCACTTTTGGTTTTAATGATGGCAAGGGAGAGTAGGAATAGAAGGGAAGAAGCACAAGAGGACAGTGGTCCCAATATGAGTGACCCAATGTATGATGAGGGGGAAGGGTTTGAAGAAGAAGGGGATGAAGTTGAACCTGAAGGGGAAACTGAAACACTAGAGGGGACGTTGCATTAACACCCTTGTGGAACTATGTGATCAAACTTGAAGGGGGAAAGGGTGGTGGAAGCTACAAATTTTTGTGCCCTCATGGTTGTCATGGAGGAAAACCATTTAGTGGTTCATATACCCGTGTGAGGAGGCATCTTTGTGGGGTGATGGGCAGTGATGATAAAAAGGGTGTTGTTGCGATACAAATTTGCCAAAACATTTCATCTAAACAAAGAAGAAAATACATCCAAACAGAGGAGGCTGCACAACAAAAAAGCAAGAAACAAAAAACTCATTCTGCATCAAGTGCAAACTCTAGATTTGGTAGCTCATCTCCTCATGGTACTTCTGGAAGCTCTGGAGGTAAAAGAACAATAGGGGATTTCCTTAATGTTGCTGGGAGGGATGATGTGGATGGAAAGATAGTCCGATTTCTTTGTGCTTGCGGCGTACCATTCAATGTGCTTCTCTCTCCCTATTGGCATGAAATGGTAAAGGCCATCAATGAAGCCCCAAAAGGGTACAAGTCCACCAACTATGAGAAAGCTAGAACAATGTTATTAGAAAGAAAAAAAGCAAAGGTTCAAAGAGCTTTCACACGTTTTACAAATGAGTGGGTAGATTGTGGGGTATCCATTGTATCAGATGGGTGGACAAATATTAGAAACCAACATTTGATAAATGTTCTTGGTGTTTATGCTAGTGGTGCAGTATTTATTACATGTCATGACTCCTCCTCCATCAGTGCATCTTCCCAAAACATTGCAGATCTCCTATTGCAATCAATCAAAGATGTTGGTCCGAATAATGTGGTTCAAGTGATCACAGATAATGTAGCAAATTGTAAGGCAGCAGGAAAAATTATTGAGCATACTCATCCACACATCTTTTGGTCTGGGTGCCTGGTTCACACATTGAACCTTTTGATGCATGATATTGTGAAGCATAAAGAATGTGGGTGGATTAATGAGCTTTACAAGAGAGGGAAGCAACTCATTAAATTCATCACAGGGCATACAAGGGTAAACTACTTCTATGGCACTTACTCCAAGTTGCAGTTGCTTAAACTTGCAAAGACAAGAACTGCCAGTTATTACCTCACCTTTAGGTGGCTAGTGAAGGTGAGACAATCTTTAACTAATATGATGTGTGCTGAAACATGGGATGAAATTAACACTGATAGAGATGGTGCTAATGCAGCCAAGGACACTATTCTTGACATGTACTTTTGGTCACAAGTTAAATATGTTTTGCAATTCACCAAACCAATTTATTACATGATCAAGTTTGGAGATTCGGATTGACCAATAATTGGGGAGTTGTATGAGCAAATGGATAGCATGTTGGGGCAGATTAAAGACATTGTTGAGCCTAAAGATATCACCTTGTACATATATATTCGTGCAAAGGTGGAAAACTGATGGGAAATGCTAAATTTTCCATTGCATGCATTAGCATATGTTTTGACACCTAAATACTATCATCCATCATGGCTTTCAACACCAGCACCTGGGGGGGGAAGCAAGAGAAAACAACACCAAGATCAAGAGGTTCCCAAAATATATATGATTGCATTGAGTAAATTAGTCCCTGATGAGGAGGATGCTGCCATGGTACGGAGACAGTTGAGCAACTATACGCTTAACACTAGTCCATTTGGGAGCATGCATGCAATTAGAGATCGAGAGACTTTTTCTTCTCGAGTGGTGGAACATGCATGGAGGGGCTACTCCACTTCTACAGACTTTGGCATTGCGGGTGCTATCACAGGTGGTAAACACTTCATCTGCAGAGAGGTGTTGGAGCTCTTATTCTTTCATCCACAATGTTAAAAGGAACAAGTTGAGTTTAGACCGAGAAGAGAGCTTGGTTTATGTTCATTACAACTTGCAATTGTTGTCCCATTACTGTGATGATGCAAAGACTAATAAAGACCTTAAGGGGACAGGAATCCAGAGGAGCCCAATTTGGAGGGATGGAGTGTTGTGATTAGAGCAATTAGAGGATGCTCTTATCCAGGTATGTCCATTGTGGTATGAATTTTCCTTATAAAGCATTTCTCTAATTCATGTTTTAAATTTTTTTTGTTAACTAGTGGTTTGTTTTTGTATGAATTTTTTGAGCGATTCCAGGATGATGATGATCGTGTTGAGATGCCACCTCCATTTGGTCCCTTGGTTCCTAGGTTCCATGGTTCAACACCAACAGCAGGGGGTTCGTCTTCATCAGTTTCAATGCCACAACTTCCACAGGAACCATCTTCTTCATTGCCACCATGTGGAGGCCCGTCGCCACGTTCTCTTCGTGGTGGAAGGAGGAGAGATTAGTAGAAATATTCACAATTTACTACTTATGTCATAGATTAATCATTAGACTTGTAGGCTTGTGAATTTGCACCTTTTTGTCTTGGCGGTGACCAAGTGACATATTTTGTAAACATTATTATTTGAATTTTGGACATGATAAATGTTGACAGTTGCTCACTTGCTAGATAAATCATAATATGCTCTATGTTTTATGTTTTATGTTTTATAATATGCTTAAATGTTTTATGTTTTATAATATGCTTAAAATTTGATGTATGTTTGTAATTGCTAGAATATAGATGCTTGATGTTCAAATAATTAATCATTGATGTACATACTAGTAACTACAATGGAATCATGGATGCCATATCTATCTTGATTTACGCAAAAATATGCATGTTTTCATGTCTTCTACAACTAATTTGGTATTTGGGATGTTTGTTTTGAGTATAAATGCAAAAAAATATAATATATCTATATATATAGTAGACGCTTCGCTTCCTAGATTTTTGGAAGATGACGCTTCCGCGTCCCCGCTTCCAAAAAATGTCCCCGTTTCGTCCTCGCTTCGTGCAACATTGTCCACGATGGGTTACTCTATAGACTGATAAGCTATGTGTTCCTAAAGGTGAGAATTTGCAACTGATTATAGAGGCTCACACCTCCAAGGTTGCACGGCACTTTGGTGTAGGGAAGATCGTGGCTAACTTGCAAAGGTATGTGTATTGGCCCAAGATGCAAGAGCAGGTAGCTAGCCACGTTTCTATGATGTAAAAGACTCTAGGAGAGTCTAGATTGTAACTCTAGTTAAGAGTTGATGTAGTCAAAATTAACCACTAGTAAGATATCAGGTTGTGTTATAACTGGGCCACTAGGAGGAAGAGGCATTCCATTCTTTCGGGAGCATTTTGTTCCATCGTTGAGCAAAGATAACCCGGAGAGATAGGACGTAGAGCACACAGAGAGGAATTGTGCACTGTAGCAGCCCACAAGCCACAGGCATTACTTCTTTGTACATGCAGCGATATTCCAAACAGAGAAAGAGAGCAAAGCGACCTCACCTTCCAGCTGGGTTTTCTCCCGAAAGGGTTTCCCAAAGATCATATCTTGTGTTTTATGTGTGTGTGAGCTTATTTTATCATTCTTTACTTTTTTGCATAATTTCCTTTTGCATGCATGCACTAATTACAGTGAAATCTAGAAATTAAATAAAACTTTAATAGTGCATGTTGGGCTTCAGTTTTGATCTTATTTTGCTTTGAGAAACTTACCTAACTATCCATTTATCCTTCATTTTCACTTTATCCATTTCATTTTAATGAATATTTGATGTCTAATCAAGTATTTAGCTTTAATTTGTCAATTTCTAAAGTTTTTATAAAAGTTTGATTTTAAGTGCAATTTTGGCAATTTCAGAAATTCCCGTAATCACTTCATGGTTGATATGGATGCAGGCCACTTCAGCACGAATGAGATGCATGAATAGAAAGCTTGGGAACTAGGACCAAGCCACCTATGCTTGGTTCCAACAGAACGAGCTTTATTATGCCTTTTTGGAGCTAGTCAATCATGACTAGTCATCCAGAAATCCCATCTAAATAGGGCTGTTTTGGGATTCCAAGATATTAGTCATATTTCTTGGGATGAGGGAGGTGGATTCGACTTGGATAAGTGGATTAGAGTAGATATGTTTGTTAGAGTGATTTTAGATCAGTTGGTTTCATGAACTCCTTATTTAAGAGCCACACTTTGATGGCTCAACACAATTGACATATGATACTTTTATGCTGTAATATTTTTGGTTTGAAGACTTAATTTGAAGACTTGTGTTACTCTCATTTTGCTGATCAATACATGGATGTTTGGCTGATATAAAGCTTCTGATATCATCTTCATAAGTGTGCAAGGCAAGGGTGGAGGGCCCCCACTCCAAGCTAAGTACACTTCCAAGTTAAACTAGTTTTATTTCATTGCAAATTTGGTTGATGGTAGCTTTAGTTTTTCAAAGTCTTATTTCAGATTGCATCATGGTTATGAATCGTGATTGATTTCATTTGTTAATGGTTTATTCATCATCTAATTGAGTTGGGAAACAAGTGTTCAAGTTGGGCATTCTCTCTATGAAATAGTGAATTAGAATTAGTCTCTTTTGTTTACATGCAAATAGTTTGTTTCCATTTAGATTTATATCTTGAGATGAATGAGTTATGTTGGAAAACCTTAAGTGTCTCTTAAGTTAAGAGCCTTTTTCATGTATGATTTATGCATCTTGAGTTTTTTGTTATAATCTCTAATTCATTAAGTAATAACTGAGGTGGAAGTAGACTCCTTGAGTCAAGAACTCTTTCAATGTTTCCTCTTTTAAGCTGATTGAATCAAGAGTTTTAAGATATATTTTCTCTTAGTTTTTAATCATTTATCTTTCAAAGTTTGGTTATATTTGATCTTCACAAATAGTGAATTTGCCTCCAAGAATAAACAACCCGGATTGATAGTAAATAATTGTGTTAGTTTAGGAACATAAATTAGCTCAACATTTTGGCGCCGTTGCCGGGGAGGCAAATATCGGCATAATCAATAGAGAGTTAAAATCCAAAATACACAAAAACATTAGTTACATTTCATTTCTTTAATTATGTTTCTTTATGCCTAGAGTTAGAGATCTTCAAGGTAGATTTATCAAAAACCCCCCACAAGTAGAGATAGGATCATCACATACACCTGTTACTGGTAATCCAATCATTGAAGAGCTGATTGAAAAACAAAGAAGTGGCCAAAGATTAACCTTGATTGAAAGGCAAACTTTGTCAGCTTGGGAAGCAAAGCAAAAATTCTCCACTTCCGGAAAACCAAAAGAGAAAGGAAAACAAATTGTTTTTCCATCCATCGATCCTCCTATCTTTCCACAACTTGAACCTCCACCTAAAATTGAAACAACTCAAACAATGGCAGAAGGACATGGATCCATTCATCTTAATGATGAAGAACAAAGAGCTGAAAATGAAAGACAAGAAAGAGAATGGAGAAGAAAGAGAGAAGAAGAAAGGAAGCATGAAAATGATAGGAAGGAAGAAAATGACAGGAAAAGACAAGAAGATGGACTTGACCAAGAATCAACTTTTGGTTTCCCAATAATAGATACAAGTGCAATACTAGGAGAAGAGGTAAAGATGAAAAACATTCCACCTTCCATGTTGCCAAACTTCTATGGAATGTCTACAGAAGATCCTGATTCATTCATGTTTGAATTTGATATCTTGTGTAGAACATATGGCTATACTGATGATGTCCATAAGCTCCGTCTTTTCCCTGCAACATTAAAAGCAGCAGCCTTAAAATGGTTTATGGGTTTAGGAGAACAAACAATAGCCTCCTGGGATGATATGCGAACTGTCTTCCTTAAGAAATATCAGCCCTATTGTAGATCTAGAGATTCAAAGGAAGATGTGTTTAGAATGACACAGCAAGAAGATGAAAATCTAGAAGAATATTTAGAACGATTTGCATATAATCTTCAGAAGTCTAAACAACATTCCCTAAATCAAGAAACTGTTCGCACAAGCTTCCTCAAAGGTATAAGAGATGAATACCTTGACATTTTAAATGTAATGGGTAAAGGAGATATTTCAAATCTTCCATTTGATGAAATTGTCGAGTTATGTCAGAAATATTCTAGAGGAAGATCAAAAGCCGGAAGAAGGGAAGTGAGTTCCAAAGCAGCAAAGTCAGCTGCAGGAGGGATAACAAGGGCTGAAATAGGAAGTCTACTGGAAAATTTCAAAACAGATCTTTTGAGTACATTAGGGACACAAGTAGATGTGCTAAAGGCAAACAAAAAGAAAGAAGAACAAGAACAAGCCTTAGCAATATTTTGTTCAAAATGTAAAAAGAAACATCCTTTGAGAGACTGTCCTTTAGATAGCATTCAAGTGTGTGGTCTTTGTACAGGCAATCATTCCACTGAAAATTGTGTAACATTAAAAGACTTGCAAACTAATTCAATGGAAGAAATGCAAGGAGCAGAAGGTTTCTATTATGTTGCACCAAGAAGACCATGGCCACCTAGAATGCCACAACCGAATCAGCCACAAGTCCCTCAGCAAAATTATGCTTATCCATCTTATAATCCTTGGACCCCTCCAATGCCATGGCAAGCTTGGCCTCCACAACAATATCCACAACAACCTGCACAAGGTTGGAGAGGATATGGTTATGGAAACCAACAGCCACAACAGTCTCAACAATATCAACAACATTACCAGCAACAGTACCAACAGCCATTTTCATATCCTCCGTCCATGCCAGTTCCGCAACAAAATTCTGCATATCCATTCCAGCAGCAGAATCCACCACCATTACTTTCACAACCACAACAGTTACAGTTACCTTCAAATCAACCCAGACCAACGCAATTACCATCCCAACCGGTGGCAAATCCGAATAATAGAGCGGACAAATCTACATATACAGTAGAGGAAGCAGCATATTATCCTGCATATTCAATTCTTCCTCTTGATGATGTCCATTTAAGGTCTGGAAAAGTACTTAAGAAGGATTCTCCTCCAATTATAGAAGAACCAGCTGAACAAGGGAAATCATCTGAAACAGCACAAACTAAGGTACAAAATCAGCACAAACTAAGGTACAAAATCAGAAAGGAGCAAATATTACACGAACACCACCTTATCCTGAAAGGTTGGTAGAACAACAAATTCAAAATCAAATAACCCTTCCTGAATTTGATATCTTAGATGAGTTAAAAAATGCATATGTTAAGATTCCTTTATTAAAAGCCATTAAAGAAATACTGATATATGCAAAGACAATAAAGGAACTGTGCATTAGGAAAGAAAGAAAGAAAAAGGATCCTGCAACAATCCAAGTCATTGGTAAATTAGCAAGTCTCATGTCTACTCAAACTGTAATAGAAAAATATATTGATCCTGGTATCCCAATGGTTACCATATCAATAAATAATTTCTCTGTACCTAACACATTAATAGACTTGGGAGCAGCTATCAACGTAATGACAATGGAAACAATGAAAACTTTGCAATTAAACAACATTAGATCGACCTCAACAGTCTTGGAATTAGCAGATAGATCTAAGGTTGTTCCTGAAGGAATGTTAGAAGATATCATAGTTTCCTTGGATTCATGGGAATATCCTGTTGACTTCTTGATCTTGCAACCGAAGACAAACTTGGGAGGACATCCTCTGATATTAGGCAGACCATGGTTAGCCACTGCAGATGCCTTCATAGGATGCAGATCTGGAAGTATGATAATTTTACATGGAGATGAGAGGAAGCATGTCACTCTTTATTCACCTGCACAAACCACTTCTTTAGAATCAATACTTGAAACCCAGGAAAAGCAACAAACAAAAGCAGTTTTAAGTATCAATCAATTCTTTGATTTTAGAGAAGAAGAGGAGAATGAAGATCTGATGGACCTTTTTATCTTAGAATCAAGTATTTCAGAGCAGCTTAGGAAAGTTCAATATGAAGCTGCAAATGAACTTTTGAATCAATGTTTTCAGGAAACATGTACTATTCGAACTTTGCAGAATTCTTTGGGAAACATCTTTCCTGTAAACACAATTAGCAACCCAATAATCAAAACAATTGAGGTACATCCTGGAAAACATTTAAATATTGGAAACCAGCTGCAATCAAAACAAGAACAAGAGGTAATTGCATTACTACAGAAATACTCAAAAGCATTTGCCTGGGATTACACTGACATGCAAGGAATCCATCCTAACACATGTATCCACCACATCTATACAGATGATAAACTTAAACCTGTTAGACAACCACAAAGAAGAATGAATCCAATGATGAAAGAAATAGTGAAAGAAGAACTGCAAAAACTGCTAAATGTTGGATTCATCTATCCTATTTCAGATAGTCAATGGGTTTCACCACTGGTTGTCGTACCAAAGAAAAATGGAAAATGGAGGGTATGTATAGATTACCGAGAATTAAACAAGGCTACATTGAAAGACCATTTTCCTCTAACATTCATTGACCAGGTGCTAAATTCTTTGGCTGGAAAGAAATACTTCTCTTTCTTGGATGGGTTTAGTGGGTACAACCAGATTAGAATAGCAACAGAAGACCAAGACAAAACTACATTTACTTGCCCATGGGGAACCTATGCATATAATGTTTTGCCATTTGGTTTATGCAATGCACCTGCAACTTTTCAAAGAGCAGTGCTCGCCATATTTGCTGATCTAGTCCATGAATGTGTAGAAGTTTATATGGATGACTTCACAGTGTATGGAAACACATATGAAGATTGTTTGAACAATCTTGAGAAAGTCTTGAAGCGATGTATCGAAACAAATCTGTCATTAAGTAATGAAAAATGCTATATGATGTTAACAGAGGGTATAGTTCTGGGACACCATATTTCCGGCTCCGGAATTAAGGTGGATCCAGCCAAAATTCAAGTCCTAGTTAACTTAATGCCACCTACAACTCAAAAGGAGGTTAGAAGTTTCTTGGGCTATGCGGGCTATTACAGAAGATTCATAGAAAACTTTAGCAAAATAGCTCAACCCCTGTTTAAACTTTTAGCAAAAGATGTTGAATTCCAATGGACGAATAGCTGTCAGAATGCTTTTCAAATTTTAAAAGATAAACTGTCAGTGGCACCCATACTTCGAGGGCCAAATTGGTCTTTGCCTTTTCATATTTCCACTGACGCATCAGACAATGCAATAGGTGCCTCTTTGGGGCAGAAAGAAAATTTGTTCAACTATGCAATATACTTTATCAGTAAGAATTTGACACCTGCATAAACAAACTATACAGTCACTGAAAAGGAAATGTTAGCCGTCATACATGCAGTAAACAAATTCAGGCCTTGCATCACAGGATATCAAGTTTTTATTCACACAGATCACTCAGCAATAAAATACTTGATGAACAAACCCATCACTAAGGGACGAATTACTAGATGGCTCCTGTTATTGCAAGAATTTAACATTACAATTCAAGACCGGCGAGGTAAAGAAAACCAGGTGGTTGACTTTCTGTCCCGCATACAATCACCTGAAGACCCAAATCCAGTTATAGACAACTTCCCTGATGAACATCTGTTTGCCATAGCAGTTAAAACACCTTGGTTTGCAGATATTGCCAATTACTTGTCATCTGGAAAATTTCCAACTCAGTTCACTAGCAAGCAAAGAAAGAAAATTGTTAGAGAAAGTTCTAGGTATAGCTGGGTGAATGGTGATTTGTTTTATACAGGTTCAGATCTAATGATTAGAAAGTGTGTGCGTGAAGATGAAATACTAGATATTCTCAGGGCATGTCATGACGAACCATGTGGTGATCATTTTGCAGACAAGCGAACAGCATATAAAGTGCTGCAATTGGGCTATTACTGGCCATCTATCTTCAAGGATTCTAAGGCATATGTCAAACAGTGTGACAGTTGCCAAAGAATAGGGAGACCCATCATGTCAGATGAAATGCCGCTCAAGCCACAAGTCCTCATTGAGCCATTTGAACAGTGGGCACTTGATTTTGTTGGACCCATTAATCCACCATCAAGTGGAAAAAGGTACATACTAGTGTGCACAGATTATGTAACAAAATGGGTGGAAGCCAAAGCAGTGAGCAGAGCGACAGAGGACACAGTGGTTACCTTCCTCTTTGAAGAAATTTTTGTGAGATATGGAGTTCCAAGACAAATAGTGACAGATCAAGGAACGCAGTTTACCTCAAAGTTAGTGCGGGATTTGACAGAGAAATATAAGATAAAGCATAGGAAGTCTACTCCATATCATCCTCAGGCAAATGGTCAGGTAGAATCCACAAACAAAGTCTTAGAAAATATCATGACTAAGACAGTGCAGCAGAATAGGAAAGATTGGTCTGAAAAGTTGAAGGATGCATTATGGGCCTACAGAATCACATGGAAAAACACAACTGATTTTAGTCCATACCAGTTGGTCTATGGGAAAGAAGCCTTGTTGCCTATTGAATTTCAAATACAAACCTATAGACTAGCAGCAGAATTGGGCATGGACCTGACTGAAGCACAGCAACAAAGAATTATGGAACTCAACCAATTGGATGAACATCGTCAACAAGCAATTGAACAGACAACATTAGTACAGCAACAGAGAATCAAATGGCATGATAGATACATAAAGACAAAGACATTTCATAAGGGAGACTGGGCCTTATTATTTGACTCCAAATTCAAGGATTTCAAAGCGAAATTTACGACACACTGGCTAGGGCCATATGAAATCGAGGAGATTTTTGATAACGGAGCAGTGAAGATAAAGACCATTGACCAGGACCCCACCTCATTTGTTGTAAACGGTCATAGGCTGAAAGTTTATCATCAGCCTATTAGTAAAGAGACATTCATGAAACAACTGGTAGAAGAATCAGGACTGGAAATTATGGCTCTGCCATCTTCCAGTTCAGAAAAAGAATAAAAAAATAGTAAAAAAAATATATATAAAAAAAAAAACAAAACAAAACAAAACAAAACAAAAAAAAAGAGAAAAAGATATATGAAAAAAAACAAAACAAAAAAAAATATAAATTGTTTGCTGGTGAAAACCAGGCAACTGGCACTAAGAAAACACGAATTCATAGGGGAAAACCAGGGAAACCTGGACTCTATGAATTCTATATTCTTGTTTTACTATTCTCACACAATTTCAATGCAGGACCTTTCCACAATTGACTTGAAGACAAGTCAAACATTCAGCAAGGGAGAGTCTTGTAGCAAGCTTTTAGCTGTCACAGCTAAGGGATTGTGTTGTCCACTTTGGACCTGAAGCAAATTTGTTGCAGCAGAACCTGAAGGGACCTGAGCTGAAACATTATTACAGAAGGGACCTGAAGCAAACTTAGTTGCAGCAGATCAAATCATTCCAGAAGCATTGCAGAGGGACCTGAGATGAAACATTATTCAGTGGGACCTGAAGCAAACTTAGTTGCAGCAGAACCAGATCAGAGCCGACATAATCTATCAGAAGCATTGCAGAGGGACCTGAAAAAAGAAACATTATTCAAAGGGACCTGAACAATTCAAGAAATGGAGCATAGTAAACAAGGAGCAGTAATAAAAGTCTACTTTTCATCTATCCACAACATTTTGGATTCCATTCCACCTGAACAAATAGCATTCAACATTCCACCTGTACAAACAGCATTCAACATTCCGCCTGTACAAACAACAGCAAGGGAGTATATTCATAGCCATTTTGTGCTTGAAATTCAAATTTTTTTTTAGAAACTTCTAGTTTTGATCTAATTGAAGTTAGTATCTGCAAATATTCATTGATATTCATTCCCAATATATACCCCACATTCCCTATTCATATTCCATTTCATTCACATAAATTTCCCTAGGTATTTTCCTTAAACACAAAAGGATCAAACTGGGACCACTCTTTTCACCTGCACATGAACTCAGAGCATTAGAATGATTATAATTTTAAACATGACCCCAATGGTCATTTTAAAATTATAAAGCTATGTTATAAAGGTATGCGCTAAAGTTATCAAAGCATTGAACATATACATCATAGGTTATATGAGCGCTAAAGCTATTTTTCAAATGTGCATAAACTAATAATGTTGCAAAAAGAATATAGTATGCGCATATATCAAAGGTATTGGGTATAAAATATTGCGCATACAATATGGAGATATAAGGAATATATATAACCAAATGCGCATATCCAAACAACCAAAAAGCATATAACATAGTGATAAAAGGCCGCGGGCAATGTAATGATACAAGTGGAGGATGTAATGATACAAGTGGAGGCCGTAAGCATTCAAACACGATGGTGAGAGAAACTATGGTATGGATATATATTTCAAAAGCATATATATTTGAACGCGTTATGGCATATATATTTCAAACGCACCAAACTATGGTATAACGTTAAAAGTGCAAAGGTTATAAAATTCAACCATAAGCTTTGGGCGCATATCATATGGAGCATAAGGTATATATTGGCATAGTTGTGCACAAGCCATATGATAATGATCAGACAGCAGTGCGGCAGCCAAGTAATGAAACGCCATATGCAAAGGTCGTTGTAATGAAGACGCACGACGGTGGCCGTAATCAACAAACATTGCAGCAAAGAATAAAATGATAGACCATAAGCGCCTCGCAGGCCAACACACAGGTACGGTGGTGACACAGTGTTCTGGCCGTTTGTGGGTATTGGATGATGGAGCGGTGGAAGGTATGCATTTGAAACAACCATACGGCCATCCTCATGACTCAGTCGGGCGACTGAGTCAATGAGGACGGCCATGTAACCACGTATACCAAACAAATGAACGCAGGGTACAGCGAGGAAACGGTCATAAGAAACCTTCCCTGCGCTGTTCAAACCACCATTCCTCATTGCCAGAGCTCAGAAAGTCGAGTTTGAAGCCGAAACATAGCAAAAGGAGAAAGGAGTGTGTTGAGGGAGATTTTAAAGGCAAAATCTGAGTCGTATGAGTAGAAGAAGCCGAGTTTTGCAAGCAAACAAGGTAAGAACTCGAGTTTATTTCGCTCGGCGACTGTAGATAGGGATGAGTTCGCCATTAACTCACAAGATTTCGTTGCTTTGACACCAGTTCGACTGACCGAGGAAGGAGGGATTTGAAGTGTTTGTTTGCATCCCACGCGGCCAGTGACAGTCAGGTAACACTAAAACCGGGATAACTCCAAGTCTGCAGCACGTATGGATAGATTGAACAGATATTTATGCGTAGATTATGGTGTAGAAACAATGGTCAATCGCCCAGCATTTAAAGTTATATGTTGCATGCATAACACGATAAGAGGAGTTTGAGTTAAATGTGGAACCTAATGCATCAAACGCGGAGAGTTAGTTTGAATGCTGAGCGCTAAGGGTTGTTATATGTATGAGCGCTGCTTGTTAAACCATTGTTGCATTTAACCTTCATTTGTTTGCTGCGAGCTAAGTCTCTGTCATATGCATGATTAATACGATTTTGCTGTGCGCAATTGTCATTGGCTGCCAACAGAGGAACGCATAAATCATGGAATGTTTGTCATATGCATATGGATACATGTTTGCTCAGAACAGAGGACGCATTAAATTGCCGAGTGTTGTCATATGCGTTGTGAAATGCATTAAATCAGATTGTTGAAGTGCTGTTATATGTGTATGGGCTGTAAACCGAGTGCGCATCGGTATATGCCGAGAGGATTGTCAAATAAAAACAAAGGAATGTTGTAGGGTGCATATTCAAAACAAGTCAAATGCATTCATGCTTCACTGTGCGCCTATGTATTAAAATTTTAATATATTTGTGCCATTGGAATGCGTGGGATTGCCTGCATATACGCTATATTGACTGCAAATCTTAGTTGAATGTTGAATTTGCATTGTTTGTGCCTTGAGGCCGAGGGTTGCATAGTCTGCGGTTTTAAAAAAAAAAAAAATTGTTTGACATTTGTTATAAGCAGTAGGGAATATGAGGTCGAGCGCATGTGATTAGTCCTCTAGGCTTATAACTCTGTGTGCAGTATTTACACAGTCATATTTTTATAAAAAATGAATGATGAAAAGGATTGAGGCCAAGAGCAATTTGCTAGTTTATACAGTCATTTTTTGAGAATTTGTTGAAAGGCCAGAGCAATTTGCTGCATTACAGTCAAATTTTGTTGAGATTTCTTGAGAGGCCGAGAGCAATTTGTGCATTACACAGTCATTTTTTTTCTCTTTGTGAATCGGCAGAGAATGTTTTGGAAGAGCTGTTGAGAGGCCGAGAGCAAAATTTTTCAAGTTTTTGTTTAAATACACAGTAACACATGTTATTTTGAGATTGAGAAAACATGGTTATTGCTGCATGTGTATTTACTTTTCAAAAACAAACAGAAAACAGTGTATTGATAGAAGATATTCAGGTGTTGTGTGCCTTAAACAGGGAATTGAAACAGAGTTTGTGCAGAGGAATTAAAATCAGAGAATAAGGCACAGAAAAAGGACAATGCAAAACTAATGAAAACAAATGAAAAGTTACAAGAAGAAATAAGCAGGTTGAAAAGGAGAAATGAATTGCTTTCCAAACAGGCATTCCAGTGGTTAAAAGATAAAAACATGTGGAAAGCTAAATATGAAAAACAAAAGGTTAAAGCAGCAATGTTAAAGGCAAAACAGGAATCAGAATCTGATTGTGTGAACAGGGAAACAGCTACAGGTACAACATCCACTTCAGAGGGCAGAAGGTCCAAGAGGAGCAAGCAAGCATGGGGACATGCTTGATCATAAGCATGGGAGAGATGTTGGACTTCAGTTTTGATCTTATTTTGCTTTGAGAAACTTACCTAACTATCCATTTATCCTTCATTTTCACTTCATCCATTTCATTTTAATGAATATTTGATGTCTAATCAGGTATTTAGCTTTAATTTGTCAATTTCTAAAGTTTTTATTAAAGTTTGATTTTAAGTGCAATTTTGGCAATTTCAGAAATTCCCGTAATCACTTCATGGTTGATATGGATGCAAGCCACTTCAGCACGAATGAGATGCATGAATAGAAAGCTTAGGAACTAGGACCAAGCCACCTATGCTTGGTTCCAACAGAACGAGCTTTATTATGCCTTTTTGGAGCTAGTCAATCATGACTAGTCATCCAGAAATCCCATCTAAATAGGGCTGTTTTGGGATTCCAAGATATTAGTCATATTTCTTGGGATGAGGGAGGTGGATTCGACTTGGATAGGTGGATTAGAGTAGATATGTTTGTTAGAGTGATTTTAGATCAGTTGGTTTCATGAACTCCTTATTTAAGAGCCACACTTTGATGGCTCAACACAATTGACATATGATACTTTTATGCTGTAATATTTTTGGTTTGAAGACTTAATTTGAAGACTTGTGTTACTCTCATTTTGCTGATCAATACATGGATGTTTGGCTGATATAAAGCTTCTGATATCATCTTCATAAGTGTGCAAGGCAAGGGTGGAGGGCCCCCACTCCAAGCTAAGTACACTTCCAAGTTAAACTAGTTTTATTTCATTGCAAATTTGGTTGATGGTAGCTTTAGTTTTTCAAAGTCTTATTTCAGATTGCATCATGGTTATGAATCGTGATTGATTTCATTTGTTAATGGTTTATTCATCATCTAATTGAGTTGGGAAACAAGTGTTCAAGTTGGGCATTCTCTCTATGAAATGGTGAATTAGAATTAGTCTCTTTTGTTTACATGCAAATAGTTTGTTTCCATTTAGATTTATATCTTGAGATGAATGAGTTATGTTGGAAAACCTTAAGTGTCTCTTAAGTTAAGAGCCTTTTTCATGTATGATTTATGGATCTTGAGTTTTTGGTTATAATCTCTAATTCATTAAGTAATAACTGAGGTGGAAGTAGACTTCTTGAGTCAAGAACTCTTTCAATGTTTCCTCTTTTAAGCTGATTGAATCAAGAGTTTTAAGATATATTTTCTCTTAGTTTTTAATCATTTATCTTTCAAAGTTTGGTTATATTTGATCTTCACAAATAGTGAATTTGCCTCCAAGAATAAACAACCCGGATTGATAGTAAATAATTGTGTTAGTTTAGGAACATAAATTAGCTCAACAGTGCAGAATCTCATATTTTTAATATAATATTATCAAATTTGTTGTGACGAACTATCTAGTGGAATATCCACGGCAATTTATGGATCATCCATCCCATAGTAGCAACCAACAAAACAAGCGATCTTATTGTTGTATACCTAGCTATGGGAGCAAACGTTTCCGCATAATCAATTCCTTCCTTCTGCGAGAATCCTCTTGCTACAAACCTTGCTTTGTATTTGTCTATGCTCCTATCTGCATCGTGCTTTATCTTGTAAATCCAATTTGAAGTGACTATTGATTTGTCACTTCACCTAGGGACAATCTCCCAGACATCATTCTTCATTATGGAATGGTATTCTTCCTGCATAGCATTCCTCCATTCTTGATGTTTAGCTGCATCTTCATAGGAGGAAGTTTTTGCTTCAATAAGCCTTGTCATGTATGCAGCATATCCAGAATACCTCTTCGGTCTCTTACTTTCCCTAGATGTCCCTGATGTTTTATGTCCTTCTACCTCTTGAAGGTTTTAGCCAAATAGGCTTCTTTCAATTTTCTGGAACAATTACTTGTTGTATAGCCTCACAAGGACCTTTAATATCTTCTTGAGCAAATCCTGGTTCTTGACCATTATTATCCCTAGAGATATCCTCAAAGATAGGTATCTCTTCTTCATCAGAGTCAATCGAAACATCCATTGATTTCTTGTAAGCTATGCTCTCATCAAAGATGACACCCCTACTTACTTCAATTCAACGACCCTCCTTGATATAGATTCTTTATGCTTTTGATGAAGCACTATATCCCACAAAAATGACCTTTAGACTAGTAGGATCTAGCTTCTTCCTCTTGTCCTTAGGTATATGAATATACACAGGACACCCAAATATCCGAAGATGATCCACACTTGGCTTCTTTCCTGTAAATGCTTCTTCCGAAGTCATGTTGTTAAGAATCTTGTGAGAACTTCGATTCTATAAGTAGATAGTTGTGATGCATGCCTCTCCCCATAGAAATTGAGGGAGATCTTGATCATGTAGCATATCCTTGACACATTCTTCAATAGTACGGTTCTTCGTTTCTGCCACACCATTTTGTTCAGGATTAAAGGGAATAATGAGCTCCCTCTTAATTCCTGCTTCCTTGCAACTCTTTGGAGGTGTATTCTCCTGTGAAAATTCCTAAATCTAACGCATCAGAAACCCCTATTGCAATTATTGGTTTACAATCTCCTACTTGTTCTTTACATTAACAAGATATCTAATTGCATAAAGATCGAAGTAAACACTATTGCAACCTTCACAGATATACAGATCATGTACTGAAATAAACAAAAACAACAACACAAGGGACACTGTTATTTCTGGACAATCGTCCCCGGAAAAACCCAATTCGGGAAAACCGGTGTAGCATATAGAGGGTTTGTATTATTAAGCAAATTTCGTGAATACAACTAGGGTGCCAAAAATGGCTCACCGAACAAAGAATATCCTCGACAGTAGTACCTCTATCCGGAGACAGATATTCTGGCAAATCAGCAACCAGATGATCAAACCCCACAGCGACTCCAACTGTTCCCTATGCTGGACAGTGAAAACTGCTCCAAGCACTGCTCAAAAACTACGTCAGTCCTCCAGGAGCTATGTCACCCTATCCCGGCTTAGAGTCTGTTGATCTGCTCCCACCCTACCCCACAAAATCTCCCTAGCACTACCTCTGAAGCCCTCTACGACTTCTGCGTCAGCCTCTACGGCCCTCAGCGTCCTTTGCGTCAGTTCCTACATCCTCTGCGTCAGCCCTTCTAGGGCCTGCATTGTCTCTCTCGGCACTTCACTACCTCTTTGCTATGTATTCTTCAACCTCAAATGGAAATCCCTTGCTTAACTACCCCTCACTGCAACTAATCACTAACTCGATTTCCTCAACAAACCTCACCCCAGAAAATCGAATTATTGATCTATCTTCGTGTGTCTCTAACTGACCCTCAGGCCTCCTCTTATGCTTTTCTTGTTAACAATTCAACGACCAAGATTAAGTCCCTAATCAATGGCTAAGATTAGAACAAGCTTGATCCTCGTCACTTAGAACTTTCTCACCCATATTTTATTACTACTCATTAATATTTTTATTTTCCTAAGTTTAGACTTAGAAACCCATTAAAAATAATAATTATTTTAATAACTCCTCATCCAGGCGGAATTTCTCCAAACGATTTCTGGATCTTGGAAATCTCATGTGCCTTAGCCACTCCACCAAATTTCATGGCTAGAGCACATCCGATGCTACCCAAAATCAATACTCCCTCTTAGCGAGGAATGTGCTCTAGCAATGCTTCACCATAGAAGCATCACACTAATCCTCTGCATCGGTCCTCTGTGTTGATGTTTGGCCTGCTGCCACACATACACTGCACTATTGCTTCCTGTACTGTTGCCCATGACACTATCACTGCTACTGCTACATCTGTACTGCAACTCCCTCTCAACATGTTGCATCATACTGCCCATAGCACTGCCACTGCTAACGGTTGCACTGCAACTCAGTTACCGACAAGTAAGTAACGGGCTTCACCCAATCACTGGCATCCTAGTCAGTCTGGAACCCTTGTGATGTTGAAGCTACCTCTTCTGCTATCATGTTCTCCCTCTGTTGCCACTGCGCTACTGCAAACACCTTTGTGCCTCTCGCACTGTTGCAACCTCCACTGCGCTGCCTCAGATTTCGACACTCCAACACTGCCATTGTTGCTCCATCACACCTTGCTCGACATGACACCTGTCATCATGCCACTGTCCTTAAGGGCTCCCGTAACCGTATGTGATCCAAGAGTTTGGGCACCTCAAGGATCCTACCCCTGCTTCTGTAGTCCTCTCAACTACAGCTTTATGTCTCCCCACCTCTTCTTTAGGGGCACATGAGCACTCATGGCACAATCGTCATCAGTCTCGACATCCTTCTCTGCCTTTACTAGAGCATCCTTTGAGTCAGAAGCTTCTCCCTTGCCTTTCTTCCTGGGGCACTGAGAGGCATAATGTCCTAGCTCCCCACAGTTGAATCATTTGACCTTGGAGATGTCTTTCTTCTTCCTCTTTTGTACCCCCTGCTGTCCCGTTGGTGTGAGAGTTGCATCCTCCTCCTCCTCCTTCTTGGTTCGAACTCCCTTACCGCTACTCCCCGCCTTGGCCAAGCTCCTGAGCTCTTCCTGTCGAATAGCTGCCCACATCTCCTCCCAACTCGGGAGAGTCGCTCTGCCCAAAATGCTTTCGTCAAACGTCTCCCAGTCCTCAAAGACTGCATTTAGAGCAGTTTTGACCATGAACTCTAGATCTGCTGTAGACCCCACGGAAGTAAGTTGGTCGCAAATTCCTTGCAACCTTAGAAGGAACAGATCTATCTCCTCTCCTTTCTGCATCTGATATGACCTTAGTTGATTTTCCAATAACATCTTTCGCTGCACGGAAGAGCCCTAGTATAAGGTGGTCAGTGTCTGCCACATCTCCCTTATTGTGTTCTTCTCAGCAATATGTGGTATGACATGATCCTTGACCCCGTCTAGGATCATGCATTTTGCCTTCGCCTCGGCCTCCTCATACTTCTCATTTGCATTAGGGTCAACTGGGACAGCTACTGTTTTCAAGGCATAGTCCTTGATGCAATGTTTATCCAAGATTGCCAAGATCCTGACCTTCCAGATGACAAAATTGGAAGCCCCGTCCAATCTGTCTTGATCCCTCAATCCGTTCACTGCCATCTCTGCTCCTCTTCTCTAGACTCCCTCTGAGTCCTGATTTCCCTCTCGGAAAATCCTCTGGCCAACCGTCAAATCACTCCTCTCCAATCCTCCTTTGTCGCTGCAACCCGGATCTAGATTCCTTGGCTAGAAATCTGTCGAGGTAGTGCTTCACTCTACCTTGGTTCAATCTCCTTAGACATTGTTCTGCACCAACAGAAACAACGTCCCACTAGCTCCTCAAATCAAAATCTGCACAGCTCCCTTAGCCCTGGCAACTTGAAGAATCTGAGCCCTTTATGCTCTGCGCAATCTCTACATGGGTTGAATCTGCTCCTCCAAGCCAACTGCATCAATCCTTCCTGGCTCATAAAGATGACGTGGCTCTGTGTGAGCCTGATTTTCCCTTCTCTGCCTCTGCGTTGGCCTTGGTAGTTGACGCAGCTACTGCGGGGGCTCCTCCCAGCTAACTGCGTCTTCCTCTCCCGGGTTAAAGTGCTGACGCAGGCACTGTGTGAGCCTCTACGTCACCTCTTCTGCACTGAGTCACTCCTCCTTCTGCCTCTCCGGCCCTAGAACAGTGCTGTCTCTCGAAACGGCTGCTTCTCTGCTACAAACTCTCAGATTTCTTGGCTGGTGTCTTCAGTCGCCTATGATCTGCAATCACTTTGATACCATGTGAAAATTCCTGAATCTAACACATCAGAAACCCCTACTGAAATTACTAATTTACAATCTCCTGCTTGTTCTTTACATTAACAAGTTATTTAATTGCATAAACATCGAAGTAAACACTATTCCAGCCTTCACAAATATACAAATTATGTACTGAAATAAACAGAAACAATAACACAAGGGACACCGTTATTTTTGGACAATCGTCCTCGGAAAAACCCAATTCGGGAAAACCGATGCAGCGTATAGAGGGTTTGTATTATTAAGCAGATTCCGTGAATACAACTAGGGTGCCAAAAATTGCTCATCCAACAAAGAATATCCTCGGCAGTAGTACCTCTATCCGGAGACAGATATTCTGGCAAATCAACAACCAAATGATCAAACCCCACAGCGACTCCTATTGTTCCCTATGTTGGACAGTGAAAGTTGCTCCAAGCACTGCTCAGGAACTGCGTCACTCCTCCAGGAGCTGCGTCACCCTATCGCGGCTCAAAGTCTGCTGATCTGCTCCTAGTCTGCCCCACAAAATCTCCCCAGTGCTACCTCTGAAGCCCTCTACGACTTCTACGTCGACCTCTACAGCTTCTGCGTCAACCTCTACAGCCCTCAGCGTCCTCTGCGTCAACTCCTACGGCTTCTACGTTAGCCCTTTTAGGGCTTTCACTCTCTCTCCCGGCACTTCACTGCCTCTCTGGTATGTATTCTTCAGCCTCGGATGGAAATCCCTTGCTAAACTGCCCCACTAAAACTGATCACTAACTTGATTTCCTCAGCAAACCTCGCCCTAGAAAATCGAATTCTTGATCTCTCTTCGTGTATCTCCAACTAACCCTCAAGCCTCCTCTTATACTTTTCCTGTTGACAATTCAACGACCAAGATTAAGTCCCTAATCAACGCTAAGATTAGAACTAGCTTGATCCTCGTTACTTAGAACTTTCTCACCCATATTTTATTAATACTCATTAATATTTTAATTTTCCTAAGTTTCGACTTAGGAACCCATTAAAAATATTAATTATTTTAATAACTCCTCATCCAGGTGGAATTTCTCCAAACGATTTCTGGGTCTTGGAGATCTCATGTGCCTTAGCCTCTCCACCAAATTTCATGGCTAGAGCACATCCGACGCTACCCAAAATCAACATCTCCACCATCGTCTGACCTTAGAATTTTGATCTTTCTCTCGGTTAGGTTTTCCACTTCATTCTTGAACTCCTAAAACTTTTTGATTACCTCATCCTTGTTCTTGAGAAGGTATAACCAAGTCTTCCTTGAGTAATCATCAATGAAGGTTGCAGAATACTGATGCCCACCAAGAGACTATGCCCACCAAGAGACTTTACTGCCATAGGTCCACATACATCCGAGTGTATAAGATCTAAATTTTCCTTCGATATGGTATCACTATTTACAAATGGTTTCTTTACATTCTTGCCTAGAGCACATCCGTTACAGATCCCTTCATGATCTTCCTTTATTTTGGGGATGCCATTGACCATTTGACTCAAAGATGGCAAAATCTTATAATGAAGGTGACCTTACCTTCTATCCCATAGTTCGGAAGGGTTCAATTCTAAGCGAACTAGGGCTTGAGTTAGAGGTGTATAGAGTCTATACAATGTCCCCTCATGAATCCCAATCACCCTCCCTTCATTAATACTATAGCCCTAACCCCGAACCAAAACCTTGCCATCAACAAAAGCAACTCTATCACCCTTATCCTCTAAACAAGAAATAGAAAGTAAGTTTTTCTTCAAACCTGGAACATATAAAATGTTGTTAAGGTGAATGCTTCCACCTGACTCGAGCTCTAATGATGTATATCCAATGCCTTTCAATGGATAGCTCTTCTTGTCTCCAAGTTCGATAGAGTGAGATGAGTTTCCCTTAGATAGAGATTGGAATTGACTGCATTCTCCCGTCATATGTCTGAAGGCACCACTGTCAATAACCCATACATTCTTGTCCTTGAATGTGCCAGATAAAGCGGAGAACAAGCTTCCATCTGTCACTTCCTTTGCGATCTTGGGGATGATATGCAATAGATAATTCTTGATAGATGTAGCGAGACTTCCAAGAACCTTGAAACCCTTTCTTTTAACCTTTTCCTAGTGCCAACAAAGATGTGATCTTCAATCTCATTCTTGCATCTTAGCTCTAATACTATATTGAAAAATATGGAGACTTGTAGATTAGAACTTATTTTCCTCATCATGATAATTACTTGTGATGTTAGTTGATTATTTATTACTTCTTTAGCTCTGTTCATCAAGCAATTATCAAAAACAATGAACATCACAAAGAGACAAAGTACACAAGATATAGGCTCCAAGCCAGGGCAAAACCCCTCCAAGGGGAAAACCTAGAAAAATGCTTCTCTTCTTCTTTAGAATCTGATCACAAAAGAGACTTCCAAGACCCAAAAATCAAAGCCAACAAACCCTCCAAGCCCCAAGCCAACCACCAGCAAGATCTTCCTTGAGACAGCTTCCAAAACTTCGATACTGCTACACTGCTATTGCAACTTCGACCCCTACAACAGAGTTTCGACCCCCTGAAAATGCTACAGAATTTTGGCCTCCTGCAACTGGCAGCTTCACAAACCTTAGAGAGACAGGAAAAAAAGAGATTCTTTGGCAAACTTAGACTTTTGCTCCTCCTCTTCGTCCTCCCAACTACTCTTCTTCTTCTTCTTCGCTATTGTAGATCAAACTTGCTTTAGTTGAGTGTCCAAATTAGATCGAGCTCCTTTGTATTTATAGCCTTCTTGAGGGGGTCGAATAGCCTCCTTTAGGTCGACTTGATCTTGCTCTTGGGTCGACTTGGTCTTGGGCTTATCCATGGTTTTTTCTTGACAAAATAAATATTTCTCTTCATTACAATGAGTCCAAATGGGACTATGAAACATGACCAATATTATTCTTTATCCTAGAAAGACCTAGAAAGATCCAGAAGACCTAAAAGCATAAAGAACATGTTTTTGACTCAAACTTGAGTATGAAACCCATACCCCAAAACAAAATATATATAATTTTTTTCTTTCTCTTTCTTTCTTTATAAAGAATTTATAATGTCATCATTACAATTACATTATAATGAAGACCGAACCTAGTTACAATTTTCAACACATACGGTATCAGAGCCTAATCATCTTGGTTTGAGTGGGAGCTTGCATAAAAGGATATCTTCTTGCAATGAAATGGTGAGCATGTCTAGACTAGAAATGGAGAAGTTTAATGGCACTAACTTTGAGCTATGGAAGCTCATGCAAGAGGATTTGCTCCTAGATCGCAATCTATGGGTTACAGCATCTAGAACCAAGCCCTCTACTGTGAAAGATGAAAATTGGGTAGTTTTGGAGAGAAAGGTAAGAAGCCTTATCAAGTTTTGTTTGGACAATTCAATGTTCCAAAGAATTTGGGGGATATTTACTAGGCTAAATCCATAAGCCTTTTTCTATGGAAAAAAATGTTCGCCTTCAAAATGGGTGATGGTGATTATGTGGGCATGTCTAGATTAGAAATGGAGAATTTTAATGGCACTAACTCTGAGCTATGGAAGCTCATGCAAGAGGTTTTGCTCCTAGATCGCAATCTATGTGTTACAGCATCTAGAACCAAGCCCTCTACTGTGAAAGATGAAAATTGGGTAGTTTTGGAGAGAAAGGTAAGAAGCCTTATCAAGTTTTGTTTGGACAGTTCAATGTTCCAAAGAATTTGGGGGATATTTACTAGGCTAAATCCATAAGCTTTTTTCTATGGAAAAACATGTTCGCCTTCAAAATGGGTGATGGTGATTATGTCGCCAAGCATCTAAATGCATTTAATACTATTGTGACCCAGTTGATCTTAGTAGGAGTGAATATGGATGAGGAGGATTGTTGTATGACCCTTTTGTGTTGTTAGGAAGATTCATGGGACAACCTAGTAATGACCATTGGAAGCACTATAAAGAAATTGATGCTAGATGAGGTCATGGATGCTTTACTCTTGAAGGAGGTGAGGCAAAAAGCATTTGAATGCACCAATGAGGCATTGGTTGTCCATGGATGATCTAAGGAGAAAGGAAGGAAGAGAAAAAGGGCATTATCCAAATCTAATGGGAGACCTAAGTCTCATAGGAAGTCTAAGGCAACATTTTGGAACTATAATAGGATCAAAAGTTCCATAAGAGACTGCAAGGAAGAGAAAAAGAAGAATAAAGGAAAAGAATGATTTTGATGATGAGTTTGAAAAATCTTCTGAGGAGGATGCTGGAGATGCCTTTGTTGCATCTTTGGCAATCGCTGTAGGTCTTAATGTGTGGTTCATAGACTCTAGAGCTTCCTTATGTATGATCTTGAATAGCAAGAGCATATCTTGGAGAGCCAAAGTGATTCAATGTTTGCATCAACTACTGCTATCAGAAATATTCTTCAAATTTGGGTGAACTTCTTCATTCTCTCAATGTACTTTCTATCTCTGCTGAACAATTGATTTCTAATAGAAGAAGAATTTGGTTGGGTTTTTCCCTAGTCATTGACCTAACTTCTTTGTGTCTCATTGAGCTTTTGCTTGTCTTCCATTGTGCATATGGTTTATATGGTTTATGATCTATCTACAATTACTTAACTTATTTTGTAGCATAAGGAAGTTTTGGATTTAAGTGATTGTAACAGCGTAGAACAACAAAATTTCAACATGGTATCAAAGCTTTGGTGAGGACAAGATCAAGAAGACAAACTCCATTTCCAACTCTCTTTCCACTGAAATATCTCTTGCTATCCGCTCCATTTGCAACTATCCTTCTGCTGGAATATCTCTTGTTGTCCACTCCACTTCTAGCTCTCTTTCTGCTGAAATATATCTTGTTGTCCGCTCCATTTGTAGCTCTATTTCTGCTGAAATATCCCTTGTTGTTCCTTTTACTTGCTGCTCATTTTCTGCTGAAATATCAATTTTCATTTGCTGCTAAAATATCACTTGTTTCCCCTTATTTCTTACTGTTGAAATATTATTTGTTGCTCCTTCCTTGTTGCTGAAATTTTATTTGTTGCTTCTTACTTGCTGCTGAAATAAGAAGATCTTATTTGTTGTCCTATTTGCTACTGAAAGCAGAACCAAAATCAGAGTACTTTCTTGTTTCTGCTCTTTCTAGTTCCTCTCCTGCAGATTCTTGTGACAACTGGTTGGTTGATAGTGGTGCTTCAAGGCACTTTACTGGTTATAAAGAAGTTCTCTCAAATTTGGTTGAGAGGGAGACAGATCTGAAAATTATACTACATATCCTATAAAGGGATCTGGTTTTGTTTCTTTTTATCTGGATCAAGAAGTTTTGTATGTACCTGGTTTAAAATTAAGGTGTTGCATGTGTTTGGTAATTATGGTTTTGGTATTTGTTGATGCATGTAAAAGTAAAGAATAGTTTTACTTTTGTTTATGCATGTGCAAGAAAGTGTTGGCTTGAAAAGAAGTGTAATGCATAGAAGGTTATGAAAGAATAACGGATAGAAATTTAATGTTGAAGATACACTGATTTTGATTCTCTCACATTAAATGTGAAAGAACATAATCTTATGGGTTTTGGTAATTTTGATATTAGATTTTACTAACAATAGTGATTGCAGGTAAGGATCATGACTTTTACAAAAGATGGAATGTTAGTTTTCTCAATTAAGCTCTTTTGCAGTGATCAAAGATGCATTATATCTAATATTATTGCATAGAATGAAGTCAATATGTATAATTATTATTACATGCCTTCACTATGGGATCAAGATTTGAAGATCTTTATAAAATTAATGGAAGACCTATCCATGCATTGATTCATGATAAGTAATCATCAATATAAATTGTGGCACCGAAAGTTCACTCATCTTCACTATAAAGCATTACCTCATGTGAAAAAGATGGTTTCTAAAATGCCTGAGATTAGAGTGGATTATGATGGAGTTTTCCAAGTGGTGTTCAAGAAGATGCATTTCTTCTACCAATGACATATGATTGATGGATAGTGGTAACTTATAGAGGTCAGATCAAGAGGGAGCTAACATTAAAAAATAAGTATTTTCAAGTCTTATGTTGTTTCTTTGTGTCACTGCTCTTGTTTATATTTATTTTTATAGATCATTGATTATTCTTCCTGCATGAGTATTTGAATGATTATTTCACTAACTTCTTTATGAGGATGCGATCAAGAAAAATGGATTCTGAAGATCATCGAGGTGCAAAATATTGCAGGAAGAGCAAAGTTTAAACTCCAAGAGGAAGTCGGTGCAAGGATAATGAAAAATCCACTCACGTCTAAAAAAGAAAGCAATGCATGCCTCATCGCCAGGTATACTTTCATTATGTTTATTTACTTTGCTACTACTACTCTTGCTCTTGTTCTGGGATCAACAGGGACATTTGATGAATGTGAGAACTAAGTCCTTTGTATCGGAATTGAGGAAGGTGTCAAGCCATCCCATGACTTGAGTGGACATGAAGTGGACAAGAGCTCAAGACTTCTGCAAAGAAGTTGGAATCGGGAAAGAGACCACCGTACAATATAACCCAGAACAAAATGGGCACTTAAGGATCTTTGACTGCCTGTCTACTTTCATGTGCCAAAGGAAAAGAGTACCAAGCTAGAAGCTTCATGTAAAAAAGGTATGATTGTTGGTTATTTATAAAATTCTAAAGCTTATAGAATATATGTACTTGGACAAAGAAATATAGAGTTTAGCAGAGATATAACATTTGATGAAGATGTAGCTCTTTGAAAAGCCATAGACACTCTTCCTCCTGCTAATGTTGAAAGACATGATGATGCCTTGGATGCACAAGAAGATCACAAGCCTGAGCCTAATCTTGTTGATGAACCCATGGATCCCATGGACTCCTTGGATCCTTCTCCATGTGCTAGAAAAAGATGATTATGGTTTCATGACACTTTACAGGATGTTGATAGACATGTTTCTCCCCAAGGAACCTTCAAAGAAAGCAAGAAACCATGACGGTTCCAGGAATACATGGTAGCCATGAGAAACATTATTCAGGCTTAACCATGCACTTTTGAAGAAGCAATGAAAGATCAAGTGTGGAAATATGCAATGGTTGAAGAATATGAGTCGATCATTCATAATGATATATGGGAAGTGGTTCCAAGACCACACGGTAAATTTGTTGTGTCTTCTAAATGGTTGTATAAATTTAAACATGGTGTTGATGGCAGTATTGAAAAATATAAAGCTGCATATGTGGCCAAAGGGTTCTCTCAGAAAGAGGGAATAGACTATGATGAAATCTTTGCACCGGTTGCCCATTATACAACCATCTGATTTATTGTGGCTCTAGTTGCTAGCCAAGGATGGTCCCTTCACCAAATGAAGAAGATTTCTTTTCTGCATGGCTTCCTCAAGGAAGAAGTATTAGTGGAGCAACCACAAGGCTTTGGCGTACATGACCGAAAAACTCATGTGTTCAAACTAAAGAAAGTCCTCTATGGTTTGAAGCAAGCTCCAAGAGCTTGGTATGCCTGCATAGGTAGCTTCTTGATGAAGTTTGGTTTTACTAGAAGTAATGTTGATCCAAATCTTTACTTCGAGATAGCCCAAGGTATGCCTTTTGATTTTGGTATTATATGTTTATGATTTATTTCTAACCAGTGGTGAACCTCTTATCCTCCAATGTAAGAGAGAGTTAGCTTTTGAATTTGAAATGAAAGATCTTCATTTGATGCACTACTTTTTGGGTCTTGAAGTATGGCAGAGACCTGGTGAGATTTTCCTTTCTCAAGGAAAACATGTTGTCAAGCTACTGGAATGATTTGGTATGACATAATGCAAGTCCATGAATTCTCCAATGGAAATGGATTTCAAGAAGCTATGTGGTGATGTTGTAGGTCCTAATTTGGCAAATCCTTCTGAGTATCGTGAACTAATTGGGGCACTAATGTTCTCAGTGAAGACTAGACCGAACATATGTTTTGAGGTGAATACTCTAAGCCAATATACGATTAAGTCATCACATGCACACTAGATTGTTGCAAAGCATATGTTGATATACCTGCATTGAACCATCAATCTTGGATTGAGATATACTAATAAAAATGTAAGACTTCATGGATACACTCATGTTGATTGGGTTGGTAACTCTGTTGATAAAAAGAGCACTTCTAGGTGTTGCAATAGCTTGGGATCTGCCATGATCTCTTGGATGAGAAGAAAGCAGGAGTCTCTTGCACTGAGAACAACTGAAGCTGAGTACATTGCTGCTAGCATGGCTAGTTGTGAGGCAGTATGGCTGAGGAAGCTCTTTGGAGAGCTATTTGAGCAAGTTCCAGACACAACAGTTATATATTGTGACAATAAGAGTGGGATTTGTCTTGAAGAAAATCCTATGTTCCATGACAAGTCCAAGCACATTGAGATCAAATATCACTATATCTAGGATATGGTGCAGAAAGGAGCAATGAGGCTCCATCATATTGTGACTGATGATCAAATAGTTGACATTCTTACCAAGCCTTTACCGAAAGGAAAGTTCTGGGGAGCTTGGACTTATGGACATGACCCTTTCGGGAAGCAATCAACACTGATCGAGAACACTAAGTTTCCTTTCCCCTTGTCAGAGCTCACAGGATTAGGGAATGATGCCGAAAAGATCTTGATGATGAAGGACCTCTTATGTAGTGTGTGCCACAAGAGTAGGCCTCAGTATGCATCTAACCCACAGTCTGGGACGTGGGAAGAGCCACCTATCTGGCCAATAGGTGTAGTGAGACTTGTCTATGTGACTTGTCTAGGATGTAGGTGTTTCACCACTTGACATTTAATGAGACTTGGATGTGTGAAATCCTTGTCATGTGTTGACAAGTGGATCCCCCCAAGTAGTGATGAGCCTTGGATGTGCGAGATTCTTGTCATTTGTTGACAAGTGGATCCCCCCCATGAAGAGATGAGCCTTGGATGTGCGAGATCCTTATCATGTGTTGACAAGTGGATCCCCCCAAGCAGAGATGAGCCTTGGATGTGTGAGATCCTTGTCATGTGTTGACAAGTGGATCCCCCCAAGCAGAGATGTATGTGTGAGATCCTTGTCATGTGTTGGCAAGTTGATTCCCCCAAGCAAAGATGAGCCTTGGATGTGCGAGATCCTTGTCATATGTTGGTAAGTGACATTCCCCCCAAGTGAATACAGGGTGATGGATGAATCTCCCCAATGATGATTCTTCTTCATTAGAGTGAGACATCATTGTTCCAGATGATACAGAGCAGAGATGAACAAAGATGAGCAGAGAAAGTAGAGATCTTTAATGCAAAAAGAAATTTCTCCCTAACTGAGAGGGAGTCTTGAAAATTGGCAACTCAGGGATGAATTTCTAAAAGTAGAAAGTCTAAAAAAATAGAATTTCTAAAAATAGAAAGTCTAAAAACGGAATTTCTAAAAATAGAAAGGCTAAAAATAGAAAGTCTCAAGTATGACTTTACAAAAATAGTAAATCACCTTGCGTCAATTCGTAATCAAGTATTGTTGATGGAAAATCCCTTTTGATCATCAATCAATCCTAATAGTTCAATTTCGACCTAATCATCAATATTATCGTTAATATTATTATTATTATTGTTATTATTATTAAAAAGAAATTCAAGTCTCTCAATCATGGCATATGTAACTCCCCTCGATTAATGCATATGTTACTCTCTCTCTCTTAATGGATTCATTCCTCTCCCTTTAATGCTCTTACACACCTCTTACACTCTCTTACACACTTTAATGACTCGTCATAAAAAGATTCCTCTTACACTTCTTAAATGCGTAAGTTACACTCCTCTCCTTTATGGCATAAGTTACACTCCTATTTTGGCATATTTAACTCCTCCTCAAGGCATAGGAGTTACTCCCTTGTGAATTCAACCTCCTTGCTTTTCCTATATATTTGTGCCTCTCATCCTCACTTGATACACTTACTTGTGCATGTGAAAGGAGAATTTGAACTTGAGAAATAGAAAGTTAGAGAGTCTAGATAAAGATTGAGAGAGAGAGAGTCTTGAAGAGCAAGAGGATATCTTGGAGAGCGAAAGTGATTCAATATTTGCATCAGCTACTGCTATCAAAGATATTCTTCAAATTTGGGTGGACTTCTTCATACTCTCATTGTACTTTGTATCTCTGTTGAACAATTGATTTCTAATAGAAGAAGAATTTGGTTGGGTTTTCCCCTTGTGGGTTTTGCCCTAGTCATTGACCTAACTTCTTTGTGTCTCATTGAGTTCTTGGTTGTCTTCCATTGTGCATATGGTTTATATGGTTTATGTTCTATCTACAGTTACCTGACTTATTTTGAAGCATAAAAAAGTTTTGGATTTAAGTGATTGTAACAACATAGAACATCAGAATTTCAACATATGACATCCCATCAAGACTAATTTTCAATGTGAAAAATATGATAGTGGGATGATATACCTAGATGATGACTTCCCTCTCAGCATAGTTGGCCTTCGTAGAGTCTTGATCAAATTCCCTAATTGCAAAGTGAAGAGGATCAATGGAGTTTTGCACATTCCAAATTTGGCTCGAAACCTACTATCAGTAAGCAAATTTAATGATGTTAGTGTACAGGTTATTTTCTTTGATAAATGGTGTAAGATGCTCTGAGGAGCTATGGTATTCACTAAGAGTGTTCATGTGGGAACTTTGTTTTAGCTTGATGCATGCATCATTTAGTGTAGTAGTTCTTCAATTTTTGCAATGAAGAGATACGTAGAATCTACACCTTCACAATCAACAACCTATATCTACTTCTAATGGTCATGCTTTTTGGGTACCTAAACGAGCTCTTGCTCTAGAAAGCAAGTTAACTATGGCACCAAAGATAGAGCCATATAGAGGAGAAGGGCCTATGGACCTTGAAAAAACAAAAATCTTGTTGATGGATTGAATGATCATGCTCTTGGATTTGATTTTTGCGAGCATTGCATATATGGAAAATAGAACCATGTCCAATTTTATCCTAGTTCTCACAAAATGCTCTAGGTTGTTGGACTTATTTCATTCTATTGTATTTCATCCTGTTTGAGTTCCTTCAATTTATAAGGCTTTGTATTATGTGCCATTCAGTGATGATTATTCTAGAAGGACATGGGTATATTTGCTCAGAAGTAAATCTAAGGTCTTTAGTTGATTTAAGGAGTTTAAAGCTCTCTTGGAAAAACAAAAAACTAGGAAGATTAAGTTAGCGACAACTAATAATGGCGATGAGTTTTGTTTTACAAAGTTTGATAAATTTTGTAAGCAAAATGTCATGAGAGAAATAAGACAACTCCATCTACCCCTTCGCAGAATAGAGTTGCATAATAGATGAACAAGACATTTATGGAGAGAGCTAGGAGTATGCTTAGTTGAACCAACTTAGCGCAGAAGATCTAGGGAGAGGCAATTGCTACTGAATGTTACCTAATTAACAAGTATCACACATCAACTCTTGTGGATAATATGTTACCCATTGAAAGTGGGTGACCCCTAGAAGAATTTTTCTCCTAATCATCTTCTTCCAGCCGGTAGCCAGCAACCCCTAACAACCACCTTGTAGCCGCTGTGATGTGTCATTTCTACTGCAACCTGCATCAGCCATATGTTTCCTAGTCCATTTGTCAAGAGCACATGTTAGAAGGTGAGCAATCCAATCCAAAAGGTATATTATTCATTGTGCAATCAAGTGCTTATGCTTGTTTTTCATTTGGACATTTGGCATGGATTATTGGGTGACTTGGAAAAAGGAGGGGTTTTGACCATGGTTTTGTTCCCTCGACTTAAATGGGGAGTTAATCTTCAATCCTAGTCAATTGGGACCTCCCCTAATGGCCCATGGCTTTAAGAAGGGCACTACCTGAAAACCCTGATTGAGATAATGTGGTCCCATTTTCTCATTCCATACTTATTACTTCCCTTCGTACATTACGAGCCCTATACTCCACCTCCCATCTTTGGGTCCACTAGGTTCTAGCACACCCCCTCCCCTTACCCACATGTCTGGGTCAGGCTTGGAAACTTTGCCCCAAGAGGTTGACGCAACTAAAAGAAAAGTAAAAAGAATATCATGGCCACAAGCAAGCAACAAAAGAAAGAGAAGATTATAAAATACAAAAGATAATCAGGACATTAACAATAGCACGTGGGCAAAAGCCAAGCATAAGCTCTACCCCTTATCATTATGGCCATCACCCGATTCCTAGGGCCAATGTTGCCCTGCCACATCATAAAAGGAACCCTTGCATGTCCCAACCCCTAGTGGGCAATGAACTACCCCACTTTTAAGGGGGTGATCCACTGCTACACACCATTCACAGCATGCTCTCATTTCCTAGAGCTTTGAGCAGTAATACAAAGAAAAATCAAGAAAAGGCAAAAGACAATAGGAGGGGTGGAAAAACAAAGGCTAGAGTAACTCATGCATCCATGATTACTCCCTCCTCACATATCTATGCCCAAAATGTGGAAATCCTCATCATTCTACCCCTTTGACCATGGCATATGGTCCGAAGACCCCTTGTCCCCTTTGTTCCATCATTATTCACATGACACCTAATGATTAAGGGCTGTACCAGGGACCTATCTTTCCCCTTAGTGGCTGGGAACACCTAATAGGATCGTCCATTATCCACTCCTACCTAGGGAGGTAACACTATTATGTGATCAAAGCCACAAATTTGGAAGGGAAGCCCCATATGAAGTGTCAATTTGCCCTTGATTAGCAAGCTTGGTCCACTTAGATGCATTAATGATTATTGTACCTAATGGTGAAGATGCAACACTGAACATTGTGTGTGATTAGCAGATGGTTTTCATCATGGGTTGGGCAACTTAACTGGGGCCCAAGTCCCACTATAGGAGCATTATGACATCCTACAGGTGAAAAGTTGAGATCCATAGGACTCCTACAACTTGCACAACATCATTCCATTCCATGGGCATCTACAACACGCCCAGTAGCTTGCACTTTGCCCCACATTATTCATGAGATGATGCACTTGGACCAGCATGACCCAGTCAGCTTCATAGTGTACACATGATTTGGCAATTGATCCAAGGCCCAGATGAGGTTTGTCTCACCCTTTGAGACATGGGAGGGCTAGCACCATCCTCAGAGCCCTCAACATTGGAGCAAAATCAGGCTATTCTATCACTAGGTGACCCATGAGACCCATTTTGTGCCCCAAACACAAAACTGGGGTCCACATGATGATTTGCATGGAGATCTAGGGGATAACCACTAGATCATGATTTTTGGAGGCCCCTACACTCGATTTGGCAGTAGAGGGGCCCAACACATTCCTTCAAGAGGCCTACGCATGGATGACGTCAACATTCCAGCCTCTTTGTGTGTGATTTATCTTGTTTGCACATTGGTTACTAGGTCAGTCTGTGACCTAGAGTGTGTTTCACACATTATTTTATGATTTTAGGGGGCTTTAGGCCTCATTTGATTTAGCAGGACATGTATATATTGGAGAGATGTCATCATCATCACACTTGGAGATTTCGGATCTCTTAGAGGAACTCGCATTTGTTTCTTTGTGGCTATTGGAGATTCTTGGAATGCATTTTTATGTGTGGAAGCTAAATTTGGATTGTCTTTGGAGCTATTCTTTGGAAAATGGATGGATATATTGCATGTTATATTGTAAGTGCTCCTTGTCGGATATTTTCATTTTGAATGTCTAATGTATGGAACTAATGCTTCTAGATTAAGCTAGTTTGTGCCCTAATTTGTTGAAAATAAATTTTGAAGGTTATCTAGATGAATATTGCATATGTTACTCGTGAATAACATGCAATGAATGTTCCTGTTGGTGAAATTTTTTAAAGATCTCCGTAGAAACTCCATTTATCATTGAGTGGGTAAATGTTGGAATCTTTATACCTAGGGCATCGAATTTTGGTCTCCTTAGAAACGAATTTGGCTTATCTTGAGCATCCTTGACTCCATATGCCCAAAGGACAAGGCATTAGTCCATGTCCTTGGTTATCAACATTAAATTTTCTCCATAAATTTCTCTTCTCAAATTCAGTCCTTTTAAGGCTAGGAGGAAAAACTAGGGCTTAGAGCAAAATTTCAGGGAGGAGGGTTTTTGGTGGTTTAAAAGCCTAAACATCAAGAGGTAGGTCTTGACTACTTGACCTATTATTTTGGTGGGAATCCACTCAAATTTCATTCACAAAATCTCTTGCCCTAGGTGTTGCCCTAAGAGGGAAACCCTAGTTTCTTCTCCCACAACTTGAGGACTTCCTTGAAGGTTTCATGAGCCTTGTCATTGTTGGAATCTATCATAAGAAACCTTTTCTCTTTGGTATTGACCTTTGAAACTCCTATTATCATCAATTACATCAAACCCTAGGTCTTGCACCTCCCTTTTCTAAGTCTTTTCATTGGGAGTAAATTGCTTCCTTAAAGAATCCTTTGAGCTTATATTGTATCTCTCTCTTGAATGAGCCCTAGTGAGATCATCGTATACCTTATATACAGGCTACAACCTATCTATCTTAGAATTGATCTCTTCTTCTCCTACCGGGACTCCTCCCATCAGTCAAAATTCGTAAAGAGCGAGGGGTTTTTGCTGAGGTGACATTGGGCCTCTACCGAGTTGTTAGCACTTTGTCTAGCTTTTATCTTGTAGAGTTTCCCTCTCCAAGGTATACTAAATTTTGTGGTAACACTACCCATATGCAATATCCAAAGTTGAAGGTGGCAAATATCAAATTCAAGTTTCAAATAGGGATTTACCAGTGGAAGTATGGATTGCTTTGTTATAAGAGTGTTGTATATATACTAGATTTTCATCCCAGGGATTTCGATGCTTTTGATTGTAACCCGTCAAAAGCTGCACCAAAGTCCTATTGACTACTTATGTCTTCCCATCTGTCTAAGGATGGAATTTTGTAGACCTCTTCAACTCCATGTCCATCTTCTCCCACGATGTAGTCCAAAATGCACTAACAAAATCTCATGTCCCTATCTAAAACGATGCTCCTTGGTAACCCAAAGTGCACCCAGACTTGTCCAAAGAACAAGTTTGTTGCTTCTTACTCATTGATGGTCTTTTTACAAGGCATCAGAACACACATCTTGCTGAACCTGTCCACTACCACGAACAAGTGGTTATGTCTCTTCCTAATTGTTGGAAAACCTCCCACAAAGTTTATGGAAATGTTTTCCCAAGGACGAGTGGTACAAGTAAGGAATGGTATAGACCTTGTTTCCTGTTACTAGGCTTGTTGGTACAATAAAGCATGCATTCTCTTATGAACCTCGCTACCTGTTCTTACATCTTGGGCCAATACACATGCCTCTTCAAGTTGGCCATTGTCTTCCCTACACCAAAGTGCCTTGCAACCTTGGAGGTGTGGGCCTCTCTGATCAATTGTAATCGCTCACCTTTAGAAACACATAATTGATCCAGCCTGTAGAGTAACCCATCCTGCAGATGGTAGACAACTGTGTTCTCACCATCGTGCATATGACTTTGGCTCTGCAACTGCTGAAACACCTCCTTCAAGTCCTCATCCTCTAAATATGCCTCTCTATATGAACATGGGTGAATGGCTCCATTTGCATCAAAGTTCCTGTTGACCACTCATGTGTCAACAACCCCTTGAGCAAAGTACAGTGCAAAATAGTTAGAACTTTTTCAGATTTCATCATCATCTTACAGCTTTTGGTCATCATAATGTAATCGAAATTCAGCAACCCCATGGGCCTTGATATAAAAATGATTCTAGTATGTTTATATAGCCATGTAAAACATCTAGATAAGCCTATGATTTTTGCCAAAGAATTTCACTCTAGGGAGTTTATTTTCCTCCACCAATTATCTGTGTTTTTCAACATTTATAATTGGTAGAGTTTTTCTCCCAAGCATGCCCCAAAGCTAGAGTAGGACTCGATGGTAAGGCCTTAGGTAAGTCCTAGTGTATCGAGTCTATGTAAATTATCATACTAGATCATTTGTAAAGGGTCGTTGAATCTGGTTGAGTCTAGAGGTCATGTTTTTATTGTCAAAATTCCTCTTCTGTATGGGATTTTCTATGTAATGTCTTATGTAAAGATGTAAAAAGTGTTGTCTATAGGAGTTCTAGGGGGTATGGGTACTCAAAATTATACCTCAACTCCTAAACTCATAAACATTCTATTTAGACACACTTTGAGGGTGGAAAAATATGTCTAGTCCCCTCTAGAGTTATGATTATTATTTTCTGGCAAAAGATGGCAAAATAATTAGCCAAAAATTAATCAAAAAATAAAAATGAGAGAAAATAAAATTTTCTCCAAGTGGAAAAATAATTAAAAAGGGAATGTGCATTTTCCAAAAAAGGGATCAAATTCAAAATAGAGAAAATTCTCATTTCCAAGGCAAAAAAGACCCACAAAAAATTCGTTGGTCCAGAAGGAAAATAATTTCTCAAAGGAAATGGAATTTTTTGGTCCAGGTGGTTATTTTGAATGAGGGAATTTCGAGAAAAAAAAATTGAAGATTTTCCAGTGGTCCAAAACCACCCCAGGGTCAAATATTGGTCCATCCAGCTCATCAATCAAGGAGGTCGAAATTTTTTAGAGCTTTGTGCAACAGTAATCAAGGGATAAAATTGTTATGAGCAGGATCAGGCCATGGATCAAGTCAACTAGCCATTGTTTCCACTTGGAGGGGCTCATGCTCTCATTTTTTCTATATAAAGAAGCTCTAAGCTCCTCATTGTAAGAATCATGGAATATGTTTTCTGAGCATCGGATGTGCTCTAGCCACGAAAATTGGTGGAGAAGCTAAAGCACATGAGATCTCCAATACCCAGAAATGGTTTGGGTAGATTCTAAACAGTTTGGGAGATATTTAAATAATTAATATTTTTAATGGAGTCCCTAAGTCTAAACTTAGGGAAAATAAAATATTAATGTGAATTAATATAAAACTATGTTAGAAGGGTCCAAAAGTCATGGATCAAGCCAGAGTTAATCTTAGCCGTTGATTAGGGAATTAATCTCGACCATTGAATTGTCAACGAGAAAAGTATAAGAGGAGGCTTGAAGGTCACTTGGAGAACACACCGATTTGATCAAGATTTCGATTTTCTGGGACAGGGTTTGCTGAGGAAGTCGAAAGAGTGATCGGAGTTGCAGCTGAGGGGCAGTGAATACAGAAGCAGAGAAGCAAATAGTACCAGGAGGATCAACGCAGAATCCGGGAGAGAGGGACGCAAAGCCAGCTAGAGGTTCACGCAGAGCCAGTGAGGGCTCACGCAGAGGCAGCCAAGAGCTGCGCAGAGCCAGCCAGAGGTTCACGCAGAGCCAGCCAAGGCTCACGTAGAGGTAGCCAAGAGCTGCGCAGAGCCAGCCAGAGGTTCACGCAGAGCCAGCCAAGGCTCACGCAGAGGCAGCCAAGAGCTACGCAGAGCCAGCCAGAGGTTCACGCCTCAGAGAGCCAGCGTGGGTGACGCAGAGGCTCTAAGGGTTGATGCAGTGCCTCCAAAGGCTGATGCATGGCGAGCTAGGGTGACGCTGGGCCAGAAAGGGCTGACGCAGTCCCTCGAGGCTGATGTTGGGGTTTTCGTGGGGCAGATTGGAGCGGGGAGCTGTCAGAGTGTTTATCCGGGGTTTCAGCTGGAACATCTGTCTCCGACTGAGAGGTACTACTGCCAAGATTATTCTCTGTTGAGTGAGCCGGTTTTGGCACCCAGATTGTATTATGAAACTACTTAATAATTAAAACCCTCAGATAGTTGCACCGGTTTTCTCGCATTAGGTTTTTCCAGGGACATTGGTCCAAAAACAACGGTGTCACTTGTGTGCTTATTTTGTTTCCTTCAATTGATGATCTGTAATGTGTTGAGCATGTACTTGTATTTATTTTCAGTATTTACATGGTAAATAACTTGTTAATTAATCAAAACAATAGGCAGAAATAAATCAGAAAAGTACATGAAGCGTTTCTATCAGTTAGACTTAGAAATTCCAACATATTATTCTTCAGTTATATGGTATAATTTTATGATTTCTTGTGCTTAATGTTAGACTAGTGTTTTATATTGTTATTTCCATTAGCTCTTGAAGATTCATTGGTGTACAGTTACCTTGCATCATTGTTTAGATTTGGAGAAACACACTAGGTGGAGCAGATCTATTGGTTTTCGGTTAAACCATTAGACTCCTCTATCACTGTGTTATCCAAATCTCTGTGGATCTAACAATTTTTTTCCAGTGTGTAGAAAATAATTTTGTTGATCAAATCTTAGATGCTTGGGGAAATTCTCGGTTGAATTAACCAACTATTCAAGCACAAACGTTGAAGAACCCATAGTGGGTCACTTGAAGACTTATCTTTCGAATCAAAAAAGGGGTTTTCCTTACCATTTGCTCTAGATCGAAATATCTTCAAAATATTTCAAATTATTTTAGAGCTTTAATGAATAGATTTGCTATTTAAAGAGCTTATCCTTGTAAATTTGTGAATAGATGTTGTGTATATATTTCTAGCCTGGTATATAATTTTAATTCCCTTGTATATATTTGTTGGAGTGTTTTTGCAGATCTGAAGAAGGGCATCGATCTTGGGATTGAATCTATTGTATACATTTTTTGCAGGCTTGATCCCATCGAAGTGTTGAAGAAAAACATTTTCTGAAGCTAGGATCAGCCTCCTAACCTAGACAGCTAGGTCTTTTGAGGGCAGCCAAAAAGTTTCAAGGAGTTGTTTTGTTGAGAAATCAATGTATGTAGGTATTAGGGTTTGATTCCTCTTTCTTGATAATTACTTGTGATTTATGTTGCCTTCTTTTACTTCTTTATTATGTTGTCTTTCATCAAACAATTACCAAATTAAATGTATATGAAGATCACAAGAATAAGAGACACAAGATGTAGGCACTCAACCAGGGCAAAACCCCTATCTAGGGGAAAACCCAGTCCAACTCTTCCACTAGTAGATTCAAATCAAGATGAGACAATCCAAGACCCTTTAGACCTAGACAAAGACCTCCTCCAATCACCAAGTCAACCCTTCCTTCAAGTAGATGATCAGCTTCCTCAAATGCAGCTTCAATCCAGAATTTTGACCCCCAACTTCAGAATTTCGGCCCCCAGCTTCAGTCCAGAAACCCTAGCAAACTTCGCACGTGTGAGAGAGATGCCCAAAAACTTCGATTTTTCTTCTTTCTTGGATTAGGTCTTCTTCTCTTGCACTTCGCTCTCTTTTTCGTCCTCTTTCTCTTTGTAGATCGAACTTGTGTGAGTGTGCTTCCAAGTGAGTCGAGCTACCTCTATTTATACTACTTCCATAGGGTCAAATTGCCTCCAATAGGGCTGACTTCTCCAGGACAAGGTCGACTTGGTGAGGAGGGACAAAATGACTATTTTGACTCAAAAATATTTTTTTTTACATGATACAAAAGCCCAAGAAGGGTCTAATAAATATGACAATGACTCTCTTGACTCTTGACAAAACCTAGAAGCCTTCAATAGAGGCTATGACCTAGAAAATAAATGAAAGAGCATGAAACCCATGCTTCAAAGAAATTTTTCTTTTACAATAAATTTTTCTTTTGACAAATACAATTATGATGACCGACACTAGTTACATTCTTCAACACGTCTAGCCTTTTCTTGGTGGCCACAAGGGTTTGGAGACCTATTTGCCTTCCAAATCGATAGTTCTCCAAGGGTTTTCCTCCATAATATTTTTTGCAAATTTTTCAAGTGTTTTGCTTGGTGTTTTGGCCATTCACTCTTCAAATCTGATCTTCTAGGGTAGTCACTGGCCTTAGGGCTTGTTTTGGCACCTTGTGAGGGATTATTTGTGACTTATAAATTTTTTGAGGCCATTTCCTTGGAGGCCAAAGACATTGTAGCCCTTTTTCTCTGGGCTGCAAGCCCTCTAGGGCTTCTAGCTCTTGCCATTAATTTTATTTGCTAACCGTTGTGACTTTGCAGGTGATTCAGCAAATTTTTGGAGGGTTTCTCTATACATTGTTGGCATAAAATTCATTTTCAAAGTCTCTTATCACTTGTACTTTTTTTAAGGGAAGCCGCATATTTTTTAGACCTATTTCCTCAAGGTTGAAAGATCCTAGAGGAGCCTTTTCCTTGGCTGAAGCGAAGGGCTTGTTAGTGTTGGGGATTCAAATTTTTTTGGCATAATTAAGCCTTGACTTTAAAGAGAATCACCATAAAATTTTGATTAAAATTTTTGATAAAATTTAAATTAAATTTTTGAGTCGGTCGAGGCCTTCGTTTGCATAGGCCATGGGCTTTTGATTGACTGGTATCATTTCTTGTTGAAGGTCGGGGGCCCTTTGAGGGTTAGACCTGTTGAAATATGTAACTAGGTTCGGTCTTCATAATGACATGTGTAATCATGATTTTATATATTTGATGTAATGAGAAAATAAATTTATTATTGTTATTCTTGAGGCATGGATTTCATGCTCAAGGGAAATTTATTTTATAGGTCAAGCTCCCATTGAGAGCTTCTAGGGCTTGTCATTAAGTTTACAAGTCAAAAAATTCATTGTCATGTATGGGAGACCCTTTTGGACATGTTACATATTGTAAAGATAATTTATTTGAGTCAAAAGACCCTCCAAGACCTCGTCATGATGCAAATATCAAGTTGGCCTTCTCAAGTGAACAAGTTGGCCTAAAAGGAGCAATTCGACCTAGTGGGAGACCTATATATAAGGGAGACTTCAACCTCACTTATGACACTCACTCAAGCATGAAGAAGTTCGATCTAACTAAGAGAAGGAGCCTAATACCTAGCGAAGGAAAGGAAGGAAGAGCGAAGCATATTTTGGACTGTTTTCGGGTTGTTTCTCTCCACACATGCGAAGGAATTAGGGCACCTCTTGCAGCAAGAAAAGACCAAGTTGCAGAAAACGAGTTAGGGCATCAAGGACACTTTGCAAGCCGAGTTCTCTAAGGGAGAGAATAATCTCAAGCAAAGAGGAAAGGAAGATGAATCTACCATTATTTTCCACACATGCAAGGGCTAGGGTTTCTGTAGAAGAAATTACTGGAGGTCGAAGTTGCAGAAGAATCTGATGGGAATCGAAATTGCAGAAGTTGTTGAGGTCAAAGTTGCTGAAAAGGAGGAAAGATTTGACTTGGTCTTAAAGGATCTTGGTCAAGGGTCATAGGTCTGTTGATTTTTGAGTAGCTTAGGAGGTACTCCAAGCCCTAGGGTTCAGGGTTTGGAGGGTGGAGCACCATAAGAGTCACTTGTGGGCTTGGAACCCAAGGTGGGGGTTTTGCACCCATCGATGTTCGGGCCAAAACCATGAGGCATTTTGGACATAAGATGGATGGCGATGATAGAGGACGGCAAGGAGAATCAACGTTTCGAGAATCGTCGAATTCTGAGATGTCCTTTATGAGATATGAATTTTTGAAGTTGACAAATGAATTTTTGGCACATAAGTCATGTAGGCTTGGTGTGAATGTGCCAAGAGACATGTCTATTCGTTGACCCTTCTAAAGTGAATAAATAGAAGGTGTAGAGCATCCAAATGTGCAACAAACATAGAATATCAACTTCAGAGGTAGTCACAGCTCTAGAAGAAGGCAGGTCGAGTTTCTGCAGACTAGGTTTCCACAGGCAGCGAGTTTCCACAGACTGGGTTTCCGCAGGCAGTGCATTTCCCCATACTAGGTTTCTGCAGGCAGTGCATTTCCGCAAGCGAGGTATAGGTCGAGTTTCCACAGGCAAGGGCCGCAATTTGACAGCAAATTTGAGGTATGGTGATGTTGATTTTATGTTGAATTTGTTGCTAGTTGGATGGTCCTAGTGTGGACAAAGTTGTAGCAGCCTGTGGGAGCCAATTGGGAGGCTTGTCTTGATGGTTGAAAGCCTCATCTAGGAGCAGATCTCACAGTGATTGGATTGGGCATCATTGGACTGGTGGAGGGCAGCGTGTTGATGGCCCAAAGTAGCCCTTGAAAAGCAATCATAACGAGAGCTTGACAACTGAAGGTTGGGTGAAGGATTGAGCCTAATGTGTAGCTCTTTGATGGACGAAAGAAGCTACTAGAAGGCAAATTGGAGCTCAGGTGTTGGCCAGCCTAGAAGAGCAGATTGGATCAACGCGTGTTCATTGAAGCAGAAGCGACTTGCAGCAGTGATAGGTGGCAGCCCTCCTGGAGACTCTATGTGTTGTCTCTTGATGGACTAAGGGGCAGCTAGAGAGCAGAATAGGAGTGAAGGACCGGCAAGACGAGATACGACATAGAGACTGCAGCGAGATTGTCATTGTATCTTGTATCCCTTGTATGGGAGCCCTAGACTGTTGTATTATTCAATTGGTTTAATATAACGAAGATTGGGTTGTTGTACATATTTGTACAATATTTTGTAAAAAGTTGTCTATACTTGTGCATGTGTGATTTACTGCTTTATATTGTTCTGTTGTGCAAAGTAGTTATGTTGAGATTCTTGGTTTGGTAGTGTTAGAGATTCTAAGATTCTATCCTAGACCCAAGATTGTGGAAATTCAACATGGTTTCAGAGCGTGTCTGAGCTACTTTGGAAGACAGTGAATCATCAAAGTGCACAGCGAAGTACAACTTACGAGGGAGTTGGTCACATTGTAGGTGAAGGGCTCACTACAATGTCGAAGTTGCTGGCTGGTCTCTGGTATTAGGACAGGTTGGAGGGGTTGTCCAACTATAGTCCATGGAAGGAAAGGATCAAGTTGGTCTTGCAGGTCAACAACATCTAGGAGTTCACCGAGAAAGCCATCAAGAAACCAACTGACCCAAAGGAGCTAGAAGTGTACACGGATTTGGATGCGAGGGCGAGATTGATCATCCTAAATGGTGTGAAGGACCCCCTAATACCTCATTTGTCTGGGAAGAACACTACACATGAGATGTGGATGGCTCTTTAGGGTTTGTTCCAGAATAAGAATGAGAATCGGGTACTGGTATTGGAGGAAAAGTTGAAGTCCACCAAGATGATAAAGGGTGAAGGAGTGACTTCATATCTGATGAGATTGTCTCAAGTCAAAGATGAACTTGTTGTCGTCGGTGTGACTATTTCAGATTCTAATATTGTGAGGATTTCATTGAAAGGGTTCACCAAGGAATGGAAGCCCTTCATCAAGGGGATCGTTGCCAGAGAGAAGTTGCCAGACTGGAATAGCCTATGGGACGACTTCATTCAGGACGAGTTGTGAGACGAGGATCTTCATCCAAAGAAGAGGTCTTCAGATGATGACATGGCACTTGCAGCACGAATGAAGGGTAAGCAGAAGGACATGAGTAAAGTCAAGTGTTTCAACTATGGCGAGATGGATCATTTTTTGTCGAGATGTCCGATGAAGAAGAAGGGAGATGACGAGAAGAAGAAAGGGAAGCAGGTCGCCAGTGTGCCACTTCTGTTGAGACAGATGCCCTCACTAGGAGATTGGAGGAGGACGTTGCTATGATCTCTCATTTATCGCAGGGTACTATCGATGAGGATGGATGGTATGTGGATAGTGGTGCGTCGAAACATATGAAAGGGTCACAGGAAGTTTTCGAGACTCTAGTTGAATGGGACTCGAAGTTTCACATGGTGTTGGACGGCAAGAGCCAGAAGGAGATCTGAGGATCGGGAGTTGTGCCATTTAGGATGGAGACAGGAAGGGTGATGTGGGTTCAGGATGTACTGTTTGTACCAAGACTCAGATAGAGTGTGATATCTGTCTCGATGATCAAGAAAAAGGGATTTGAGGTCTTGTTCCAGGATGGGAAGGCAAGACTCAGGCCCAGAGGCTCTAGCTCCATAAGTATTGTGTTTGGAGTTAATGAGCATAGACTATACAGGATGACGGGCAAACCTATAGATCATGGGAAGAAGAAGCAAGCAGACTAGGTGCAGGTTCTAAAGAAGCAGGTGCAGGCTTCAGAGGTACATGTACAGGTTCTAGAGAAGAAGGTCCAAGTTCTAGAGGCTCAAAGGGAGTTGAGTTCTAGCTGGAACTTGCAGATTTAGAGGGAGACTTTGCAGCCCAAGAAGAGCGTGTGGTCAATGGGGAGCAAGGGTGCTTCCACATCTACCAAGAAGGAATCATGGAGGAATTGGAAAGCGATACAGAAGAAGAAGAAGAAGCAGGATGCTTCCAGTGATAGTGACACTTACGAGAGAGGCATAGTTCACACTATAGAGATTGCTGCAGTTGTGAGCGCCAAGAGTTGGGCGAGTGTTGCAAGTAGTGATGATGATGATGAGTTATTTCCTAGTCTTGGAAGTACCTCCCTCGCTAAGAGGGAGTGTTGATTTTTTAGTAGCTTGGGAGGTACTCCAAGCCCTAGGGTTCAGGGTTTGGAGGGTGGAGCACCACAAGAGTCACTTGTGGGCTTGGAACCCAAGGTTGGGGTTTTGCACCCATCGATGTTTGGGCCAAAACCATGAGGCATTTTGGACATGAGATGGATGGAGATGATAGAGGACAGCGAGGAGAATCCAACGCTTCAAGAATTGTTGAATTCTGAGATGTCCTTGATGAGATATGAATTTTTGAAATTGGCAAATGAATTTTTGGCACATAAGTCATGTAGGCTTAGTGTGAATGTGCCAAGAGACATGTCTATTCGTTGACCCTTCTAAGTGTATAAATAGAAGGTGTGTGAGGCTCATTTAGAGCATCCAAATGTGCAACAAACATAGAATATCAACTTCATAGGTAGCCTTGGAGTCAAATTGTTGTAGAAGCGTGATCTAGTTAGGGTTACTATTGTTGTCTCACTCAATAAGTCTATGGTGGTTTTAGCTCCTCCAAACAGCCACTACAACCTCTACCCTCTCCGTAATAATACCAGGGTTCTGCTGCCTATAGTACTGAGACAAAACCACACCCAAAACTTGCACATACCAACCCAGAATTGTGCTACATAAGGATAGCAACCCTTCAACTTAAATACAACATTCTCATACCTCAAGTCTAGTGAATTGTTTTTGTAGGTTAGGCTTACTAGTTAGGGCTTCTATCAGCGCCCTATTAGCCCTTCCTTTCACCTCTCCAAGCCCTCCAATAGTTGCGGTATACCTCTCTTGTCTTACTACTTCTACGTGTTAGCTATAGAGTCAATCTCCAACCATTTGTTCATATTTTCAGCCCTCTCCAAGCAATGGAACAGAGTTCGGCTCTCTGTCCACGTTATGATACAAACCTGCGGCTTCATCATAAAAGAAAATAGCCCTAAAAGAGTCACAAAAACAAGCTAGATTTGCACTAGGAGACTCGGCCTGCTCAAACAGTCATAGAGAAGACAAAACAGAACTCCTCCTTCCTTCGTTTGGGCTCCTTATCACTGCGGCTACTTCTGTCTGTAGAAGCTTTGCAACAAGCTCTCCAAGAAGGGTCGACAATCGTTCTGTAACTCTGCCTCAGGAAGATCGGATGATTCCACAGACTTTGCCTCAGAACTTCGCACTGTCACAGAAATGTATACCACAATGAAACATTCAAAACTCAGCCTTCTTTGATCACTAGAGCGAGGGCAAACGAAGCTAATTTCTTCCTTCTATTTTCATCCTTAAAATCCTTTCATTCCTTCGCTTAGAACATAGATAAGCTAATCGAAGTGTCTTCTAGAGGTAGACAAATAGACTACCTATATCCTTCATGGGTAGGCCGACTTGGTCACTTGTGGAGGCAAATTCAAATTTCAAATTTTCAATTTTTCCCGCCTTGATAAGGTCATGCCTCATAAAATTTCTTTTGAATAAATAAATATTTTTCCTTATCCAAATTTAGTGATCTTTAAGTCAATTTTGGTCCTCTCGAAAAGAGGAATTCAATGCCACAATTATCTTCTTCAAATGAGTTTCCCAAAGAGGAATTTGGCCCTAGTTTCCAATTTTAACATGCAGTGATGCCACTAGAACCCTGTGATGTTCCTTGATTGCCACAAGCTATATTTATTAGAGGTTGCTAGTAGGATTCCCTAGCAATAAGACTATAATTTTGCGTTCTTTTTGCATGTGAAAGCCTTAGCAAGAAGGACCACTTGAGGTCCTATTTAATAGAGAAGGGGATGCTTGAGCATAGAAAGTGGAGTGTGGCAAGGAAGAGGCAACTTGAATGACTCTATTATAGAATATTCAGGTTATATGCTAGCTAACATCAAAAAGGTATTGCACACACATACATTGGGTTTGTCAAAGAAGATAGTGAGTTGAATCTCACCCGTGGAAGTCTTATGGAGTAGAGATATGTTCATAGAGATAAGAATTGGGCTGATTTTCATACTTAATCTTATGTTGTGAATATGTATGCTTCAATTATAAATTTAAAATTTACATTAATGGAACACTTGTTGCTCAAAATGGCTATGACATGCATGTTTTTCCTTTGTTGATCATTATAGGCTTGTGTCGGAATGCTATAGGTCTTGGAGATGTCCCAAGACAGTAAGAAAAAGGATTAAACATTGATCTCCACAATAGCCAACAACAGCATAAAGTAACAGTAAAGATAATGGTATTGCAAGTTCAATTGAAAAATAAAGACATGGAATGTCACTTAGAACAAGAGAACATCGAGGATGATGTTATTACAAAGGGGAGGGGAATGTAATATCCTTAATATTGACACTCGAATTGTATTGAACCCAATTCTGTGTTAAGTGTAAATAAATGTTGTAATGATGAGAATCAAGTTATGTAAATGATTATAAATGCAAAAAAAGTATGTCTTATATAAATTTTTAGTGTAGAGCTCAAAGCTGTTAAAAAATCGGAAAGGCAAAAAGATTTTCTCTAGTTGATAATTACTTGTGATATCTTTGAATTCTTATTATCTTTCTTATGTTCTTATTTTATCTTAGTTCATCAAGCAATTGCCAAAACCAAAACGCAATGATCAAGGACACCAGATGTAAGCACTCAGCGAAGGTTAAAATCCCTATATAGGGGAAAACCCGATCAAGAACTCTTCCTTCAATAATTCAAAATGAGATGGACCAAGACCCTAGACCAATGTTGCAGGAAACGTCCCCCCCCGGATCAAAGGCCTAATCCACGATCCGTACGGATGCGCGAGGGAATCGCCCTCCAAAACACGTTTCAGAAAAACCGAGACACGGATCGAGCTGATAAATTTGATTCTGGCCATTTTCGGAATCGTACAACCGATTCGCGTTTCAGTTTTTTTGAAACGCGTTTTGTACGGCGGTTCGGCCGTACGAAGCACGACGCTTTGAGGTCCGATCCGTATAGATCACAACCGCTTCACCCGGGCGTCCGCCGTTTCCGACATGCAGGCCAAAAATATCCTCTCTTTTTTTTTCCTTGGTTGGGGGTGGGTCCACCTTGGGTTAGGGTGAGGAGTGAAGGGATTTAACACCCTTTCATCTCTCATTTGCTCACTTTTATTTTATGAGAGCTTGGAGAAGGGAGGAAAAGAGAAGAGAGGAGAGCTTGGAAGAGCTTGGAGGGGGAGCTTGGAGGACTTCCATACAAGAGCTAAAGAGGTAAGTGCAAACCCCAAACTCTCATTTTTTTAACATTGTTTTTTGTATTTTTCTCCTCCCTCTCATTCTCTTTCCCATTATTTCTACTTGGTCATTTAATTGCAGGTTGTCTACCACCTATATCCATATTCCAAGATGGTGTTCTTTTGGCTTCTATGTATCATTCCACTTTTGGTTTTAATGATGGCAAGGGGGAGTAGGAATAGAAGGGAAAAAGAACAAGAGGATAGTGGTCCCAATATGAGTGACCCAATGTATGATGAGGAGGAAGGGGATGAAATTTAGCTTGAAGGGAACACTGAAACACTAGAGGGGAAAGCTGCATTAACGCCCTTGTGGAATTATGTGACCAAACTTGAAGGGGGAAAGGGTGGTAGAAGTTACAAATTTTTGTGCCCTATGTTAAGATTAGGTATGTTCTATGCTAGAGCAATTTATTTAAATTTTCACAATTAGCAATCACATCAGCATTACGATAAACTGCAGATAGAACATAAATATAAAACGTAGAAGACAAGCCAAGACAAGAGGACACAAGATATGGCACGAGCCAGGGACAAACCCCACAATGTGTGGGGAAACCCTTTGATCAAATCTTCTTTTATCTTCAAAGTTCAGCAGAGAAAGAGAGAGAGAGAGAGTACATTTACAACAAAAATCAACACTTTGACTTATCTAGATCTAGCATAGATCATTTCTCATAACGATGAAATCAGTTGGAGACATTCTGCTTCAACTGATTCTCAAGGTGACTCCTTCACCTATCATTGTGCTACATCTCGTCCATTTGCTGCACCTTACCGTGTAGCACCATCATGCTGCTCATGATCACACTTATCATGATGCTGCCCGTTGCATCATTCATCATAGTTGCACCATTGCTGTACCTTTACTGAGATCATGCTAGATGTACCTTTTGAAGTTGTTATAGCAGCATCTTTCTAATAATGAGATCTATTTATATCTTCACTGTGCTCTTCATTTAGAGCTTCATTATTATAATGACAGTTTCATCATAACGCTGCCCTTTATGTCCATGTCATGTTACAGCAACATCATACAACCATCCAATAGCTTTAGATCTCAACAGTATAATGCATGACAACTTCATATATTATGGTAATAGCCTGAGCCCTCAAATACCCATATGAAATGCTGACTGTGGTGTTATGGCCTACGGCCTAACACATAGTCTTCCTGTAGCAGCATAAACGATATACTTGTTCTTCCAATGATACCCTAACATGTTTGTTCCACTGCTCCTTTTAAATCAGCCTTCTAACAAGAAGAAATCACCCTCACATAGTTGTAACGGGGATGCTCAAACAGTCCCTTAACCTTGTTGTATTAAGGTTCCTTCTACTGCGGTTAGGGCACATGTTTGTACTGCGGTTTGAACAGCAGATCTGGTCTCCTTCTTACCAGCGTATCAGGTCCTCCTTATTACAGCGTATAGGGCTGCTGATCAATCCTTCATTTGCTGTGGATAAGGTCTCTTCATAACAGCAGATAATTCCTGTGTATTCATGCCTCCTTTTCTGCATAAAGCACTTGACGATTGTGGCACTAGGGCACCTTTAAATGCTGCAGTTAGGGCACCCTTAAATGTGGCTAAGTCTCCCCTTTTGGACAGCGTCTTACTTTCCTTTAGAACTGCTTGAGGGAGCCTTCTAGGACTGCGTATAACAGGTTGCACAATTGTGTGTTAGGATGGCTCCATTTGACTGTCTACTTTGCGTGAACAGGACTGTGTTGTAGATGTATTTCCTGACAGCGTAGGAAGGTATCTCTATTACAGCGTATGTACATATATTGCCATTGCCTGCAAATATATCTAGCTGCGTTGAATGCCATTGCTACATTGTATCTTTATTGCCATATATTCTTATGTATTGCTAACGATGAGATCAGCGTATAATGGCATCAATGTACAACATACTCTGCGTATTAATGTCATCAATGTATAGCATACATAAGTCTTTCCTGATCTGCGTATGTACAGCATACATAAGTCTTCCCTGATCTGCGTATGCCTATACCCAAGATTCACGTGGATTCTGTTTTGACTGCGAGAACAACTGTGATTCTAATGCCTACGGCTTCACTTCATGCTACGGCCAACTGTGCTTCACGTGGCTACCATGACTGCGTTGAAGGAGTCTCCTTGTCCCTGTGTTGGATCAGCATACGTTGGCTAGGGCATCATCAAACAAGGACAGCATATTATTTTTGTGACTCTCCTTCTCCAAAAACCCAAGACGTGGAGAGGAGATCACATCAAGAATACGTGTGCTAAATGATAACAAATCCTCATCTATTTATACCAAAACGAGGATGATGAATAGACACGTCGGTTGGGCTTCTAGAGCCTACATAAGAGCTGGTCGGCCAGATAATAAAACCATAATCTAAATAAATTCATATCTCCATAAATACATATCGGAATCGGATGATCTTTGGATCAATCCTACACCTCTCGACGAGAGGGATCCAATAAAAATATCAACTGCCATAAATAAGTTGACCCACATGGAGTTTGGCCCTAGTTGCCAATTTAACAGAGTGACCCAATGTATGATGAGGAGGAAGGGGATGAAGTTTAGCTTGAAGGGAACACTGAAACACTAGAGGGGAAAGTTGCATTAACGCCCTTGTGGAATTATGTGACCAAACTTGAAGGGGGAAAGGGTGGTAGAAGTTACAAAGTTTTGTGCCCTCATGGTTATCATGGAAGAAAACCATTTAGTGGTTCATATACCCGTGTGAGGAGGCATCTTTGTGGGGTGATGGACAGTGATGACAAAAAGGGTGTTGTAGAAATACAAATTTGCCCAAACATTTCAGCTGAACAAAGAAGAAAATACATCCAAATAGAGGAGGTTGTACAACAAAAAAGCAAGAAACAAAAAACCAGTGTTGTTAAAATCGCGATATTAACGCGATTTTATCGTTTAATCGCGAGTTTTTCAGCAAAAAGAGAAAATCGCGGTTAGTACTCGGATTTTTTTTATAGTCAATTTTTTCGGTAAAAATCACAGGGGGCTCGGGCAGCGCAATTTTAAAAGGAAAAACACAATTTTGTTTTATTTCATTTGGACAGCAGAGCACGCGGAGAGTTGTGGAGAGTTGGAGTGTTGGAGAGGCTTGGAGATTTTTCCATTGTGGAGCTAAATCAACTGCATGGAGGAGAAAATCAAAGAGTGTGCTAAGGAGGAGACCGATCATCTCCATAAAAATGGTATGGGCACCAATGTTTTTTGTTTTCATTGTTTTGAAACTTTGTTTTTGTTTTTTTTCAATGTTTTTTGTTGGGTTTGGAATGGGGTTTTTTACATTTGTCCAATGTAATATTTTTTTAGTTTTTTTGGTTGGGTTTGGAATGGGGTTTTTGACATTTGTCCAATGTATTGTTATTTTAGTTTTTTTGGTTGGGTTTGGAATGGGGTTTCTTAATTGTATGTGATTTACTAATTTTTAATTAGTTTTTGTACAATATAAATAGTAAAATACTAAATTGTAATCCTTATTTTCCCATAGGTTCACCGAAACACCATTCAAGTTTTCAACTTCAAAGTTCAAAATCAAACATGCCAAGGAAATTGGACCCTTTCTGGGAATTTGGTGAAACTAATGCTCCGAATGATAGACTAAACTTGACTTGCAAGTTGTGTGGGCACCATGTCCGGGGGGGTGTACAAATTGAAGTATCACCTTGCAAAAATCCCTGGATTTAATGTAGGGCCTTGCAAAAATACAAATCATGAACTCATCCAAAGAGCCATGAAAGCATTGGAAACTTTAGACCACAATAGAGAGGCCAAAGAAGAAGTGAAGAGGCAACTAAAAAATTCAGCTAAACAAGCAAGTGCCAGTGCCACTGGTTCTACTGCAGCATCAACCAATCCAGTAGCTGCCTCATCATTTTTTGTTCCTCGAACCACACCTAGTTCACAGTCATCTATTAGTTCAATGCTAAAAAGAACTGAGAAAGAACAAGCTGACAAGTTGCTGGCAAAATTTCTCCTTTGGAGTGATATTCCTTTCAGCATTGTAAGGAATAATCCATTTTTCCAACCTGCTATTGATGCTATTGCAACTATTGGCCCAGGGTACAAAATCCCTTCTTATCATGATTTCGAGGCCAGATTATTCAAAATGAAAAGCTTGACTGCACCAAAAGATTGGAGGATTTTAGGGCATCATGGGCACAAACAGGATGCATTGTTATGTCAGATGGTTGGACTGACCAAAAGGGGAGAACCCTTATAAACTTCTTGGTTAGTTGTCCCAAGGGGACTATGTTTATCAAATCTGTTGATGCATCTACACAAATCAAAGATGCAAGAACTTTATGTGATTTGCTAGATGTGTTTATTTTGGAGGTGGGTGCAGAAAATGTTGTCCAAGTCATAACGGACAATGCTGCAAATTATGTTGCTGCTAGTGGCAGGATGCTTATGGACAGGCATCCTACTTTATTTTGGACACCTTATGCTACACACTATTGATTTTATGTTGGAGGACATAGGGAAAATTCCCTTTGTCAAAGATATTGTTGAGTCATCCAAAAGCATTACAAAATTTGTATATAACCATACATCTGTGCTTAGCTTGATGAGAAGATTCACCAACAACAAAGAGTTAGTGCGCCCCGCTATTACACGGTTTGCCACCAGTTTCATATCTCTTCAATCCCTCTTGAATTCTATGTGGGATGTGAAGAGAATGTTTCTTTCAGAGGAGTGGTGTGCTTTGCCAATGAACCGCAAACTAGAGGGAGAGGCCGTATGCAAACTAGTTTCATACCAGGAAGACTTCTGGGCGGGAGTGCAGGAGGTGTGCGCCGTTACTGAACCTTTGGTAAAGGTTCTTCAGTTAGTTGATGGTGAGAAGCCTGCAATGGGCATTTGTATGAGGCCATGGACAAGGCCAAAGAAGCCATTCGGGCCTACTATGATGATAAGGGAGATGAGAGGTTTCAGAGACAACCCCTCCTACAGGAAGTGATTGATGAGCGATGGAACAACACACTCCATTGTCCCATTCATGCTATTGGGATTTTCCTGAACCCCGCATTTTCTTACGCATGCGGGTTTGTATTTGATGCTGAGATCATGGATGAATTCTTATCCTGTGTCCAGAAGATGGTGCGATCTCCAGTAGAAAATATAGAGATCTCTAAAGAAATTGAGACATATAGGATGGCAGGTGGCACATTTGGCTTTGACATGGCTGTGACTGATAGGACGATTAAAATTCTAGGTATTTTTTAGTTTGTAACTTTGTTTCAAATTTCATTGTCTCTTCAAATTCCATTTTTTTCTTATGTTTATTTAAAATTTTATCTGTAATTTTGTTGTAGATGCATGGTGGAGAATGTATGGTGCTAGGGTACCCCTTCTGCAAAAGCTTGCCATTCGAATCCTCGGCCAAACATTTAGCTCCTCAAGATGTGAGCGCAACTGGAGTGTATTTGAAAAAATACACAACAAGAAGCCAACAGGTTAACACTTTAACATTTAAAATATTGCAAATTTCCACATAAATTTTTGAATTCATTAAACAATATTTTTTTATAATTATTAATTATTATTTCATGATCTTTGTACAGGTTGGAGTCCCAGCGACTTAATGACATGGTCTACGTCTACTACAATCTTCGATTGTGGGTGAGGCAACTTGAGAGGACACCTGATATGGAGGCCATCTCATTGGATGGGATTGACACCACTGTTGCATGGAGGGTTGAGGCCGAGAGGCCTCTCATGGAGTCTGCTGATGATTGGTTAGTGCAGGATGTAGTGGAGGGGGAGGAGGAGGAGGAGTTGGAGCAACAAGAGGAGGAGGTGACACCACCTGCCCGGGCTACCCCTGCCACTAGTAGAGGACATGGTCTACCTCTTATAGCTCCTACTTCTAGTTCTTCAGCTTCTAGAGCACAACAGACTCCACTGCCAACTCCACCAGCAACAGCATCTACATCTAGAGGGAAAGGGAAAGCTGTGGCATTTTCTCGCAAGAGGGGCAGAGGAAATCAATAGTATTAGACTTTAGTCATTTTGTTCATTTTATTGTATATGACATTATGACTCATGAGATACATTATTATATTTTTTGTTGATATTTTGAGGCTGAGTTGGGAATCAGGAGTCAGGACCTACTATTCAGGACATGATTCACTGTTATGAGTGATTTTAGCACTAGAAATGATATTAAACATCTTATATATTAGTTCTTTTATCATATTTATGTGTCAATGTATTTATTTTATGTTGTAGATGGTTTAGATATTAAACAAATTGAAAAAAATGAATATTTTTGTATGTTATGATTTTTTCCCGATTATTACCGATTTTTTCCTGATTTTTACGATTTTTTCCCCGCGCCAAAATTATCCCGATAACGATTAGTGCAGCATTGCAAAAAACTCATTCTGAATCAAGTGTAACCTCTAGATTTGGTAGCTCATCTCCTCATGGTACTTTTGGAAGCTCTGGAGGTAAAAGAACAATAGGGGATTTCCTGAATGTTGTTGGGAGGGATGATGTGGATGGAAAGTAGTCCGATTTCTTTGTGCTTGCGGTGTACCATTCAATGTGCTTCGCTCTCCCTATTGGCATGAAATGGTAAAGGCCATCAATGAAGCCCCAAAAGGATACAAGTCCCCCAACTATGAGAAGCTAGAACAGTGTTATTAAAAGAGAAAAAGCAAAGGTTCAAAGAGCTTTGACACGTTTTACAAATGAGTGGGTAGATTGTGGGGTATCCATTGTATCAGATGGGTGGACAAATATTAGAAACCAACATTTGATAAATGCTCCTGGTGTTTCTGCTAGTGGTGTTGTATTTATTACATGTCATGACTCCTCCATCAGTGCATCTTCCCAAAACATTGCAGATCTCCTATTGCAATCAATCAGAGATGTTGGTCCGAATAATGTGGTTCAAGTGATCACAGATAATGCAGCAAATTGTAAGGCAACAGGAAAAGTTATTGAGCGTACTCATCCACACATCTTTTGGTCTGGGTGCCTGGTTCACACATTGAACCTTTTGATGCATGATATTGTGAAGCATAAAGAATGTGGGTGGATTAATGAGCTTTACAAGAGAGGGAAGCAACTCATTAAATTCATCACAGGGCATACAAGAGTAAACTACTTCTATGGCACTTACTCCAATTTGCGGTTGCTTAAACTTGCAAAAACAAGATTTGCCAGTTATTACCTCACCTTTAGGCGGCTAGTGAAGGTGAGACAAGCTTTAACTAATATGGTGTGTGCTGAATCATGGGAGGAAATTAACACTAATAGAGATCGTGCTAATGTAGCCAAGGACACTATTCTTGACATGTACTTTTGGTCACAAGTTCAATATGTTTTGCAATTCACCAAACCAGTTTATTACATGATAAAGTTTGGAGATTCAGATCGACCAATAATTGGGGAGGTGTATGAGCAAATGGGGCAGATTAAAGATATTGTTGAGCCTAGAGATAATACCTTGTACAATTATATTCGTGCAGAGGTGGAAAACCGATGGGAAATGCTAAAGGTTCCATTGCATGCATCAGCATATGTTTTGACACCTCAATACTATCATCCATCATGGCTTTCAACACCAGCACCTAGGGGGGAAGCAGGAGAAAACCACACCAAGATCAACAAGTTCACAAAAAATATATGATTGCATTGAGTAAATTAGTCCCTGATGAGGAAAAGGCTGCCATGGTATGGAGACAGTGGAGCAACTATACGCTTAACACTGGTTCATTTGGGAGCATGCATGCAATTAGAGATCGAGAGACTTTTTCTTCTCTTGAGTGGTGGAACATGCATGGAGGTGCTACTCCACTTCTACAGACTTTGGCATTGTGGGTGCTATCACAGGTGGTAAACACTTCTTCTGCAGAGAGGTGTTGGAGCTCTTATTCTTTCATCCACAATGTTAAAAGGAACATGTTGAGTTTAGACTGGGCAGAGAGCTTGGTTTGTGTTCATTACAACTTGCAATTGTTGTCCCATTACTGTAATGATGCAAAGACTAATAAAGACCTTAAGATTTGGGACAGGAATCTAGAGGAGCCCAATTTGGAGGATGGATTGTTGCGATTAGAGTAATTAGAGGATGTTCTTATCCAAGTATGTCCATTGTGGTATGAATTTTGCTTATAAAGCATTTCTCTAATTCCTATTTCTAATTTTTTTTGTTAACTAGTGGTTTTTTTTGCATGAATTTTTTGAGCGATTCCAGGATGATGATGATCGAGTTGAGATGCCACCCCCATCTAGTCCCTTGGTTCCCAGATTCCATGGTTTAACACCAACAGTAGGGGGTTCGTCTTCATCAATTTCAGTGCCACAACTTCCACATGCACCGTTTTCTTCATTGCCACCAAGTGGAGGCCCGCGGTCACGTTCTCTTCATGGTGGAAGGAGGAGAGATCAATAGATATATTCACAATTTACTACTTTTGTCATAGATTAATCATTAGACTTGTAGGCTTGTGAATTTGAACCTTTTTGTATTGGTGGTGACCAAGTGAGCTATTTTGTAAACATTATTATTTGAATTTTGGACATGACAAATGTTGACAATTGCTCACTTGCTAGATAAATCATAATATGCTCTATGTTTTATGTTTTATGTTTTATAATATGCTTAAATGTTCTATGTTTTATAATATCCTTAAAAATTTGATGTATGTTTGTAATTGCTAGAATATAGATGGTAGATGCTCAAATAATTAATCATTGACGTACATACTACAATGGAATCATGGATGCCATATCTATCTTGTTTATGTAAAAATATGAATGTTTTCATGTCTTCTACAACTAATTTGGTATTTGCGATGTTTGTTTTAAATATAAATGCAAAAAAATATAAATATGTATATATATATAGCAGATGCTTCCGAGATGCTTCACTTCCTAGATTTTTTGAAAATGACGCTTCCGCGTCCCCGCTTCCAAAAAACGTCCCTGTTTCGTCCCCTCTTCGTGCAACATTGCCCTAGACCAACAGACCTTCCTCCTCCACCAATTCAGCCTTCCAATATGATTTAGTAGCCTCTTCTTATCAAGTAGCTTCAACCAGCAATAATCCAGAAATTTGACTTCCCAGCTACAGAATTTCGACCCCCAGCAACAGAACTTCGACCCAGCAACAGAATTTCGGCCCAGCTTCAGTACAACAATTTTCGGCCCCTCCATCAACTTGACAACTTCACACGTGTGAGAGAGAGAGAGAAAATTTCGACTTCTAATGCTTGAGAGAAACCTCCTTGTTTTCGCTAGCCTTCTTCCTTGAAATTCAAACTTTTTCTGGCCCAGAAGATACAAATCAAACTTAGTGAGTGAGTGCTCCAAATGGGGTCAAGTTGTTGCTTTTATATAAGTTCTTATGCCCCTCAGTTTAGGCCGACTTGGTGTAGGAGGCCTACAAGATCTAATCTACATGAAAATAAATTTCTTTCTTGACAAATAAATCCCAAGAAGGGTTCTTTACATTATGACATGGACAAGGACCCTTGACATAAACCCTAAAGGCCTGCAATGGAGGCTTTGGCCTCTAAACAAATGACCCAAGCATGAAACCCATGCTTTAATAAGTCAATTTCTTAGATAATGAAATTTATTTTTCTTTCTTTTGATAAATACATTACATCATGACTCAAGTACAATTATGAAGACCGACACTAGTTACATTCTTCAACACTCCCTCTTAACTAGGGAGGTATTCATAATTACATATATATAGAGGTACATGGAAGATCTCCAAAATGAACTACGAAGAGTTCTAGCACACTTAGTGTTGCGGATTAGAAACCTAACCAGGGTATTCTATCTGGGTGGGACTAAGATGGACTCAACCCTTCAGCCAGTCTAGGTACCATCAAGCTACTTGCTAACCATCAACCCAGGGATCTAGGTGCATATCCAAGGTCAAAGCTCCATGACCAACGTTTCCCTCCCTCTTCGGGATCTAGAAATCAACACATAGGCCAGCCAGATGTCCTCCCAAGCATCCACCATTAGATGCTTCATCTCTCCCTAATAAACTAGATATATCCATTTGTCCAAGCATGCTTCCCAAATGTTCATCCTTCTTTATGGAGAGATTTACATGTTCAAACACAAACCCCAATCAGCAATAAACTTTCAAATATACATATATAAGTAAACACAAACCTTCAGGGTTCTCAGTCATCTTGATACCACTTAGTTATTCATATTCAACTATTTGGAAGCTTTTCTTCTTTCATTTCTTCAGCAGTACCAAGACATCCTCAATACATTGTAGATCTATTCATTCTTCGATTTCTTCTACAAGTTATCCATCATGATTCATTATTTCCCCTACCTCTCAATTGGGGAGATGTACTCTTTTCTTCTAACCATGTTCCCTCTTAACTTAGGGAGATCAACAATTTTCTTCTTCTATAACATCGGAGAAGCTTCAACCTTTCACGACTTCATCAAGGTCATCTTGATCATCATCATCCTTATAGCTTCCTTCATCATGCTCACCATTATTTTTCAATTATGAATATCTCCAACATCTTGAAGATTATGTACCTGCAAAACTTTAATAGCAAGTACAACCAAATACATATCTAAGCATGAGGTTAATTATGTCAATTTCTTATAATAGAAACATCAAACCATTCAGACTTTAAACATCAAATACCTAAACCTAGTTAGGTTCATAATTGATAAGAGACACATCTATTTGCATACTAGACTTCAACTTCTTACTAGGGTTTTGTCATAAACCCTAGATTCCATTTCGAGACAGAAGGCCTTAAATCAAATAATAACCCAATCACAATACTATACATCTAAGGTTTCAATAATATATTCTATGATAGATTCTACTAGGGTTTGTTCCAAACCCTGGATTTTCATCATCAAAACTAAAACATATTAATAATATCATGAAGTCCTAGAATATCAATTTTTACTAGGGTTTTGTTACAAACCCTAGAATTCACAAACTAAAACATGAGCATTAACAAGCATACTCGCATATACATAACTAGGATTTCATAATCATGCACTTAGCATATCACTACAATATCTACTAGGCAAACCCAAGACACAAACATCAATACATTGAAGTTAGATATACAACAATTTTGACTAGGCTAGGGTTTCGATCAAACAGACAAACATACACCTAGGGTTTCATTCCTAGGATCTTACCACAACTATCACAGGGGTTTTAGCTTATAAACCCTAATTTAACAAACCTTAAAGATCTAGGGTTTAAACATTAACAACAAACCCTGAAGGACTAGGATTTTGTCATAACAATACCAAAACCCAAATATCAAAAGAATGGGATTTCTAGATTTCATTAACAACCCTAGGTAGACTAGGGTTTCATAATCAATATTGGCATACCCTTAGCAACAAGAGGCTAGGATTTCATAATCAATATTGACATACCCTTAGCAACAAGAGGCTAGGGTTTTGTAGTGAACCCTAAAGGTTAGGGTTACACAAGAATGATCAAATAATATCGCGAGGGTAGATTCAACCTAATGATTAATCACCCTAAAAAGAATCTTTGTGATTCAAAACCCTAGACATAACGATGTTAGTAATGTAAAGCAAATTTCAAAAGAAGAATGATTGTACCTTTTATATGAAGAGAACTTTATAACAAAGTTTATAGTCTAAGGCATACCTTTGAGTTGTTCCTTAACAAACCTTATAGGACATAAAATCTTGACGGGCTTCAATAGAACATCTTCCATGCTTCAAGTCTATCCTTTGAAGTTTCTTCCATGCCCCTTGAGCAATTAACAAGCTTTCTTAACCAAGGAAAATATAAAGAGAAAGGTTATTAGCATACAATACAAACAAGTCTTGATGTGAGGAGGAAACCAAACATGAAAAGATGAAACAAAGAATAGGATACTTATCTTTTGGTAAAATGGTGGAGGCTCCCTCTTAACCCAATCCCTTTGAGGGATACCTACAACCTTATCAAAATAATGTGAGTGATAGAATTCCCCGAGTCTTTGGCAAATAGATCTTTGATTTCAAATTCTCCAGTCTTATTTCTCTTAGGTGGAGCTTCATCAACAACATTTGCATGTTCTCTTTCTCTCTTCTTATTCCTTGGATCTTCAAGACAATGACTTTTGTAATGACCCATCTTATGACAATTGTAACATTCGATCTTGGATAGGTCAACCTTCTTCTTTGGTCCTTTGAACTTCTTGAAGGTTCCTTTCTTCTTATGATGAGCAGAATAGGCATTAGAGATGTTTTCTTCTTTATCCTCCTTGTTGTTTACTAATGATATTCGAGCTTCTTCTTGACTGCGTGCATTCCACATTTGCTCAAATGTTGGTCTATCCTTCCAACTGTTAAGTCTTGATGCAAAGGCACTCCAAGATTTTGGTAGTCCTAGAAGAGCAGTAATTACGAGCTCTTTTTCTGGGACAACTTCATCTATTGCTTGGAGTTCATCTCTGATTCTAGATATCCTTATAAAGTATGATGATACAGTATCATCTTTTGTCATCTTAATAGTCCTTAATTCATTCTTGAAGTTTGCTACTTGACCAATGTTCTTGATAGTGAATAATTTGGAGAGAACCTCATACATTTCTTGAGCGAAATTTATGTTGGATATGTATGGAATTAGGTTGTCCTTAACTCCATCCACTATTATGTTCATAGCCAATAATTTTGTTTCTCTGGACTTTGCTTTTTCTGCTTCACTTGATTCTTTTTCTGCTTTGTTCTTTTCAAGGATGAGATCTATCCTCTTTTTCCATGCCCTGTAGTTGGAGGCACCTTCTAGTTTATTTTCTCCCTTTGTTGAGTTTGATATAGTTCCTGTAGATAGTAGACTTATCTCTTTTATATGATACCCTTTTCTTCAGTGACCTTTCCTTTATCTCCTTTTCTTCAATAGATCTTCAACCTGCCTATTTCTTCTCTTCTTCACCTTAGCTCTAATTCCATGTTAGAAAATCAGAAAGGCAGAAAGATTTCTCTAGTTGATAATTACTTGTGATCTCTTTGCATTCTTATTATCTTTCTTATGTTCTTCTTTTATCTTAGTTCATCAAGCAATTACCAAAACCAAAACACAATGATCAAGGACACTAGATGTAGGCACTCAGCTAGGGCTAAAACCCCTATATAAGGGAAAACCCAGTCAAGAACTCTTCCTTCAGTAATTCAAAATGAGGTGGACCAAGACCCTAGACCAACAAACCTTCCTCCACCAAGTCAGCCTTCCAATATGCTTGAACAGTCTCTTCTTATTTAGCAGCTTCATCCTAGCAACAATCCAAAAATTCGACTTCCCAACTACAAGATTTCAACCCCTAGCAACAGAACTTCGACCCAGCAACAGAATTTCAACCCAGCTTCAATACTGTATTTTTCCGCCCCTCCAGCAACTTAACAACTTCACACATGTAAGAGAGAGAGAAAATTTCGACTTCTAATGCTCGAAAGAGACCTCCTTCCTTTTTGTTAGCCTTCTTCCTCTTCTTCCTTGAAATTCACAATTTTTGTAGCCCAAAAGATACAAATAGAACTTGGTGAGTGAGTGCTCCAAATGAGGTCAAGTTGTTGCCTTTCTATAAGTGTTTCTGCCCCTCAGTTTAGGCCAACTTGGTGGAGGAGGCCTAGAAGACCTAATTTACATGAAAATAAATTTCTTTCTTGACAAATAAATCCCAAGGGTTCTTTACATTATGACATGGACAAGGACACTTGACATAAACCCTAGAAGCCTGCAATGGAGGCTTTGACCTCTAAACAAATGACCCAAGCATGAAACCCATCCTTTAATAAGTCAAATTCTTTAATAATAAAATTTCTTTTTCTTTCTTTTGATAAACACATTACATCATGACTCAAGTATAATTATGAAGACCGACACTAATTACATTCTTCAACAAAAGCCAAGGCCTAACCATTGAATGGCTAGGCATATATGTAAATGTATTTATAAGGACCATGTCATAGGTCCAAGGCTGACTAAGGGAAGGCACGTAGGAGGCTATGAATCCACCAAAGGGGAAAGGTAAAGAGGTCTGATGGCTTGACTCAAGTCACATGACCTTGCCATATCTTATCTTCTATTTGACTATCCTACTTCCTCATTATTTTTAATATTAGGGAAACTAGACTAAAGCTTAGTAACTAAAGGCAAAATATAAATATGAAAAACGTAGTAAACTCCTACACTTAAGTGGCTACCTCCTATCTTGAAGCAATCAAATCTTACTTTCATGGAATTAATAAAACAATGGGGAGAGGCTCTTCTCTCACACACCATTCATTCTTGCCAAGGAGGAAATTCAAATGGGAAGAGAGGAGCTTCAGAAATACACACTTTTTTGAAGAGAAAAGAAGGGTTTCTATGAATAAAACCAACCCAACTTTTATGTGAATCATGGAGATATGGAAAAGGGATTGTAGTGTGACAATAGGGACCAACATTAAGTAGGAATACAGCCACTTCCATCCCTGTATATTGCTAAATATTTTGGGTTGTCCAAAAATCAAATTCTATTGACCAAAAAGCAAAATTTTGCTAGACATAAAATCTGAAAGTACACAGTGATTTAGGCTCTTACGACACATATTGAACAGCACACAGCGTAAGAGTATTCCTGAGGTGCTAAAGAGAAAAGAAGGGAGTGTCTTCCAGTGCTATATGGGGTAGTAGAGTGAATGCCAAAGCTGGCCTGACTAAAAGATTGATTAAAGAACTCAGAAGTGGCTTTCTTGGTCGATCTTGAAAGCTTTTGGTAAGGGAAAGAGTGACTTGAGAATCTTAAACTTGTCTCTTTGGTCCTGGTGATATCATGGCCCAGCAAAGGGGTGGCATCCATAGAGGATTGCCTATGGTTTGGAGGAAAATTGCTCACGCCAAGTCAGTTGCCTTAGAATTCAAGTTACAAAAAAAATAAGTTATTTATCTTCTTCTCCCATATAATGGAATAATCATTTTATATTGATGAATATATTTATGAGAATTTCTATGAAATTCCTGTAGGTATCGATGAGTAAATCGGTTGCTCGAAATCAATTACTTTGCAAAATGTGTTTGGAAATGCATTGGAAAAGCATGTACACTAAGTGTTTGTCAAAAGGATTGTGTTGCAGAATTGTTCCTCTATTCAATTAAGTTGATAATTTATTAATTTGGAAATTATGGTCTCCAGGAATCATTGTTTGACTTGCTCAGAAATCTCCTTTTGAAAACTGGAATTCTAGGACCCTCTTCTTGTCTGTGTATATCAACTTGCTTTGAAGACTTAAAGTATTTTAAGAATGTATTCTTGTCATGTACTCCCTCAAACAATTTAGAAGATTCCATGATGTATAATCCTTTCCTGACTAGCCCTCATATAGTGGTTTACCTTGGAAGGCCTCCTACAACCTTTAAAATCCGAAATTCTGAGTTTTTGAGCAATTCCGAAAGATGCACACTACTTTTGTGAAGAACAGTAGCAAGCTGCTTGATGGTTGTCTATAGGAAACCTGCGAACACATTACAGGCTTGCTTGTTTCCTTCACAGGATGCCTAAGCATGTCCTATAGTCGACTTTCTAGCCTCATTTTGATGAATTTGAAGATTTTAAGGGTGGGATTGATAACCTAAGGGGGTAATAACCCATGTTGCCAGAAACGGGATGACAGAAATCGTTCTTGGAAAAAAACGCGCTAGAAATGGGACGGCACGAGAAACGCCATTTTCTATGCCCATTCTAGGTTAGGATGGTTCAATGCTAAACATAATGAATTCTTTGGAATACAAAATATGAATTCTTTGCAATACATAATCTATAACTCGGTCTATAAGATGTCTAAATAGGTATTAATGCACCCTGGAAGTCGCTGAATTCCGCATTTTTAGGGGTCGCATGGATCTCGAAGGATCTTTAGCACAACCCGCGTGGTTAATAAAGGCACTTTATACATCTAAGCCTTTTATCTAATTCTTCAACTAGCCATCACTATTTCGGAGGTGCAAAAGCACCCCCCAGATGTGTTGTTCACCTTGTATTTTTCATTTCCAGTAACTTATTGGGCAACATTGTAAGTTCTATGAGTGAAGCTTCTTCTCTTGCCAAAGCATTGTGAGACAAATTAAATATTTTCAAATCGCTTATTATTTGGACATTGAGAACCATCGAGAATGTTATTGCCGGAACAATGGAATATTTCCATATAGTTTATTATTTGGATCATGTTAAAAGTGGTTAATATTACGTTGAAATGATCTAATTTTAAATTTTATTTAATATTGTATAAGTGGTTAATGTTCTATTGAGATTGTATAATCTAACTGTAATGTTCCAAACTTAAATAAACATTGATATGCAAAGCAAAAACGATTTACAACACAAATTTTAAACAATCAGCAAATGCTCATAAAAACTCCAAAAGTAATAACTAGTTGAGCCATTTTATTAATCAATGGAGCAAATACAATAGTATGGAGGAATGAATCTGGGCTTGCCTCAATGGCAAGCGTGACAGAACCCAGGTGATAATACAATGAACTCAAACGCTGGAAATGATTACTCCTCTAATGCTCTACGCTGCCTAGAAAACTACACTGCTCGCTAAAAAGGGACTGCAAGAAACTCCACCTCTGATACTCAGAAAATGCTGCAAATTTAACCTCAAGATCCTTGACCAAAAGTTCAAAACCCACAAAAACCCATAAATGGTTTGGCCTATCTCCGTGCCAATGTCGAACCCACAAAATGGTGCGAATTCCCCAACCAGTGTTACTTGGGAGCGGGAGCAAAAGCGGGGAGCGGGAGCGAGCATTTTCAGAAGCTCCCGGTTTGGGAGCGAATCCCGAAGCGTTTTTTATATAATATATATATTTTTTATATTTTGATACATATATGTCAACAAAAACATGTAGAATAATGAATTAGATATAAAAAAACATAGATTGAACCATATAACAACAATCATACAGAAGTTATAATCTTCATCAACCACGTCCACAAGTTAGTAACATAGTAACATACAACATATTGAGTCTCATGATTCATCAATCTTAAAGTTTCAAGCTTTCAAAATTCAATATATAACATTTATCATCATTGATCACCAAAGTTGTACTTGTAAGCTAAGTGTAACTACTACCACAAATAATATCTAACATGAAATGAAATGTTATAAAATGAAATGAAATGAAACAACTTTCAACTTTCATGAAGCATCATATTCATAATTCATTACTAATGAGTTATAATTGCCAACTTCAAACTTAAATTGTCATATATTGTTTAAAAAAATATCATAATAAATATGAAAGAGTCAATAGTTATATAAGCTACTAGAAACTAGAAAAGAGAAGTAAATCTATTATCTATTTCTTATGCTTGGGCCTCTTGCCACCACGAGAAATGTCTAATTTTTTAGTCTTGTTGGAAAATCAGGATCTTTGTCATTAATATCGCCCTCTAAGCATTAATATCCAAAGGTATCTTTGTCATTACCTCTGTATCTGTATAGGGATCTTTGTCATTAATATCACCCTCTAAGCATTAACATAATATAGAAAAAGCATAGCATGTCAAGTCAAGATTTTGTTTGAGTGATGCGTACATTTTTAGGAGGGTCATGATAGTAGAGTTCGACAACCAATGTCACTAACATCAAGGTACATAGAGGGATTGGTGCTCTTGATTAAATACGAGTTCCATACCCTAATACATGACAAAATTCAATGGAAACATTGCAATCCCCCAATCCTGAAATCCTAAAAAACTAATAAGTTTGCTGGATTTTAAATGAAATCTAAAATTCTACTTTCTCCATATGAAATTCAATGAGGCCGGAACCACTCTCAAACATCCCGAGTCATTTCATGGTAACGTTAAAAATTTAAGTAAAAGGATGAAAATGAAGATTAAGGAGAATGTCACTTCCTTAATCTTCATTTTCATCCTTTTACTTTAAGAATTTAACATTACCATGAATAGCATATCAATACTAGGGCCTAGACTTGATCATTAAGCTGCCCCACTCAAAAATTATTTGTTTCTTTCAAAAAAAATTGCATTTCAAACATTACTACAAAAAAAAATTGCAAAAAAGGCAACACGCTCCCGAAAAGGCAGGGAGCGAAAAAAAATTTAGGGAGCGCGCTCCCAAGTCGCTCCCGCCCAGAGTGTGGATTAGGAGCGAGATCGGGGGGAGCGCTCCGTCGCAACACTATCCCCAACTAACTAGTAATTCACCCTATTATAAGAATTAGGATTTCAGGCCCGAATAGCATCCGGAAAATTCTGAAACTTTAACCACGGACTCCTCTCAAAAAACCCAGAAAAACCCACGAAGGAATTTGGCTGGTTTAGACTTCTGAAATTTGACCCCCTTGGAGCCTAGCTTCAGCTACAACTGCAAAACTCAGCATGTTGGAATCTGCCTATAAATCCTCCCGGAAATGGACCCAAAGTGCTGGGTTGACCTCTGCTATCAATCCCCTGACTTCCCGGATGGGCTTCTAGCCTATGGCACCTGCTCCTTAGCTCCACGAAATTGCTAGACTGGCCCTCTGTGTTGTCCCCAAGCCCAGTAATTCAAACTGCTGGGATGTTGGCTCTGTTGGCTCCAAAACTCACAAGAAAGGTTGGCCCTTTGTTGCTCTCCCAATCCTCTAACTCTCCCAGCAAATGCTTGATCACTGATAGCTCCAAACTCCCCTGCGTATTCTCCAACTAGCCAGAAATACGCACTCCCTGTTGTGGCTGAATGGTAGTGCTGTAACACACTCCCGGAAATCCTAAAATACTTACGGAACTGCCTCTCTAGGGCGGGCACGGATGACCCCCCGAAGTAGAGGTTGAATCTCCCACTTGAGAGATTCGTGGCTGAACAACTAGTTGACTCACCTAAATAGCAGAGCGAACAGTCAAGTAATTTGATTGCAAGGTGTAAGAATGAATCCAAATGAGAGTTCCCTCCTCCTTTTATCTTTGTGGGTCTTCCTTGCCTCATGTGGGCCCCCCCATCCAGTACTTCGAATTCCCTCCAAGCCATTCGAATGGCCTAGTTCGAATTCCCACGTGGGTGGCCCCCACCTTCCCCTAGCAACCAAATTAAGTCGACTTTCCTCCTAAGTCCCAAAGTCGAAAATGTTGGATTCTTTCCCTTAGCCAAAATTGTGCAAAAATGTGTGGAAACACCCTGTTACAAATGTGTTTGAGAAGGGACATGACAAAGATTGTGTATTCTAATTAGGTTTTAGATGTTATTTACAAAGAGTTTGTTCTAATTTGTAGTTTTATATAAAATTGAGTGTGATCACTCTTTAGGCTGAACTTTACTTTATTTGAAGAGCTGCAATTTATTTTCTTCATATTTTTATTGTTTCTTTCTCTCTCCTCGTCCCTTGAATGCGGAACCTCCAAACTTTGTTTCTCATCCCGCTGTCGTTTCTCGTTTCGTTCTCGTTTCTCGTTTCTGGTAACATAGGTAATAACTATAGTGAAAGATAAATAACATTTAAAAATGATCATAATGATGTCCAATGATTGATTTGAATGGGTTTAACCTCTCTTTCTTACTTGCAATGGCCTACATGAAGAAAGGTGTTGGTCATTTCCCCATCCCCCTGGCAACTTGCGTTTGTTGTGCAAGAAGGTTTTGGTATCTAGTGCAAATGACCTTAAAGATTGATGTGAGGTGTTTACCTCTGTCATGTGATGGTTCCTATCATGTTTTAACCTCAAGCCTAGTGGTGCTTACCCTGTAATGGTTTTATGGTATTTTATATAATTATGCATATCTGATGATAATTCAAGAAGCATGTTGAGTAATGAACTAATCTATTGGGTTTATGAGCACCTTGTTGAAGATTGATTCTTAGTTCAATGCATATGGTATGAAATGCACGAATTTGAAGACATTAAACCTTAAACCCTAGGATTTTCATCCTTTAAAGTGAACAAGCCCTTCTTATATGAGATTCTATGGATTGAGATTGTAAAATAGATTATTATATATATGGTCATTTGCTTATGCCATCTATACTTGATTGTCATCATCTTAGAAATGTGTTATGTGGCACATTATGAATTACTACTTTCTAATTGAATGGGGAGATCTTAAAACTAAATTTGTGTTGACTAAAGAGATTTTGTCTAGATATTGCATATAAAGTTGAAATAATGTCTAATTTTGCCATTACATTCATAAAGGGATATTTTTGAAAATGGTTTGCATTGTACATAAATTTTACATTCCATTGTCATCATTGATTTATTAGATCAGACAACCCTACTTTTGATGTTGGTAATGAAGATATGTTACGCATAATATTTTAATGACCTAGTATCCCCATGGAGGACTGAAGGTACTACAAAAATCAATATTTTTCTAAAAGCACTCAAGCCATACGACTTACATGGTTTGCTCCCAACCCCCAATACAATTATGGAGCACGCTTTAACTCCAACAACTCCTACACTTGTCTACCACCTTTTGTCCCATACTTATAGTTTTCATTTTGCACTCCAACTATGTTGCCAAACTATCATTCCTCTTCAACATTTTTGGCATTCCAAGTGAACATCTCCTGTGTTGACCATTGCTTTTGTAAACATTTAATGTAATTGTGACTCCAGCATGGGGTAACTGTTGTTGGCAAAAACTCAATTTAGTAGTTGGGATTTCATTAATCAAAATTTAATTAAATTGAACTCGTTAGAGAAAGGGACAACCTACGATTTGAGTCTGAGGAAAGTCGCTTGTTTCGCTTGCATACCCTAAAAATTTGTACCCATAGCCAGTTGAATTTAATGTTGGAACCTTTAGCAGCTGGGAAAAGCCACTTTTCTGGCTGAAATAATGAGATGTGATTGGGGTCGATCTAGAGTTGGTAGGCTCTGTTGACGGTTATGTTATGAAAAGATAGATTGGATTGGGCGGTGTCCATCCTCATTCTCCCCTCTCACAGACTGAAGAGACAAAACTTGGAAGTGAATGCACTGTAGAGGCTAGGCAATGCCCTCTCGGCCGTGCCAAGGGACGCAAAAGGCAGCCCATATATACGCACCTCATAAGTGAATTGGGGGTTCTGCTATATCTAGGAATTTCATGTTGGAGATTTTGGATCCACAGAGGTGGATGCTTTGAGAGATTTCTACTTGTGTTAAAACCATTGACCTTCCATTCGTTTAAGCTTGTGTTACCAGCATGGAGAACAAACACTGAATTCAATTACTAGGTACTTGTTATTGGTTGTCAAACCACTTTATGCTTGTCCATTGGCTATGAAGCCACTAAATGCTTGTTGAAAATTTAGCAAACAAGGTCTTTGGGCTTTTGCCTTAGCTAATGAAGACCTCAAAGTGTCCTTCATCCGTTGAAAAGTGTAACTAGGCTCGGTCTTCATATGTACTCTTGATTCTTGTATATTGTAAAATGGAAAAGAAAATTATTATTATTATTTTTGTAGCATGGGTTTCATGCTCAAGGTCATTTTATTTTAGGTCAAAGCACCCATTGAGTGCTTCTAGGTTTTTATTATTGAGTCAAGAAGTCAAAGAGTCATTATCATATGTAAAAGACCCCATTGGGCATTTTGTAACAAGTCAAGAAAATTATTTTTGAGTCAAAGTATCAAAAATACCCCTCCAAGACCAAGTAGACCTGGCAGCTAAGAAGTCGGCCTAATTAGGGAATGTCAACCTATATATAAGAGAGCATTCGACCTACTATGGACTCACTCACTCATTCACTCATCAACCAACCAAAGAAGACGAAGAAGAAGGCAAGCGAAGGAAGAAGGAAAAAGGAAGTCGAAAGTTTTGGTTTTTTCTCTCTCTATCTCTCTCACACATCCGAAGATAAGGCTAGGGTTTTGGCAGCGACAAGATCGAAGTCCTCAAGTTGCAAAAAGAAGGTCAAAATTGGTGGAAGAAAGGTCTATTTGGTCACCTATTAGCCCTAGAAGAGGAAGCAGCCCAAGCGAAGGAGCAAGGAAGCCTTGGAAGCCCTGATTTCTCTCACACATGTAGAAGCAGCAACTGTTGCAGGGGCTGAAAATTTCAGACCTGCAGTAGAGGCCAAAATTCTGAAGCTGGGGGTCGAAGTTGTGCTGCTGGAAGAGATTTGACTTAGTTTGACTTGGATAGAAGAAGCACATCATCAAGAAGGTTTGACTTGGTCTTGGAAGGGTATTGGTCTTGATCTAGAGGTCTTGGAATTCGTCATTTGAAGAATCTATAGGAAGATAAGAGATTTGTGGGTTTTCCTCTCAAGAGGAGAGGTTGTGTCCTTGTGTACTATTGATCTTCATGTTTTTGGTAGTTGTTTCATAATAAGAACAACATAATAATAAAAGAAGAAGCTAATAATCAAAAAAGTAAAAGAACATCACAAGCAATTATCAAGTATAAGAGAAATCACTTATCAGAGCTAAGGTTGACAAAGGGCATGATGAAGATCATTACATCCTTGAAGAAGTTATGGAAGAACTTTTGATGAACGTGATATTTATCTGGTTAATTTTGATAAAAGTAAAATAATAAAAATGATATATTAAAATATTGTCTACATTGCATTATTTTATTAATTTCTTAATTTTTTCTTAGGTGGTTATTTTTGAGTTGAAATTTCCTCTAATGCACTACATTGTATTTCCTAGTGGCTATAATATTTTTGCTTATTGTGAAAATATTATAGGGAAAGTTTTGTTAATAGTCCCTTTATCCAGAGCATAACGCTGAAAACAAATTCCATGGTACTATTCATGTTCGACATTAGTTAGCTGCCATAGATGAATTGAGTTAAGCCTTTGTTCCTATGGAGTAGTGGGGCTACCTTGGGGATAACCTACTACTAAGAGATTATGAGCAACATGGCCTATGTCTACGTGGAATGTTTGAGGTCTATGGCTAGTTGGTGCTTCTATTAAAGGATGTTTACTTATTTTTATGTTTGCATGTTTTCCACATTGATGATTTGTGTAATTTCATGTGTTCATATGAGAAATAATTTAAATATGTCAATACACATTTATATTTCTTGCATGCAATAATATTGGATCATAGATTGCTTTAGAAATGCATAGTAGATGGTTTTTTTTTAACATGAATGGGTAGATTTTATATTAAATCTATGCCCACACACAACAAATACATGGGAAATTTACAACATGTTCATCATTTTGCATGTCCATAGAACAAAGGACAACTCATAGAATATTAACACGATGCTAGACTATATCAGTTTGAAAAATGTTCTTGAAATTGTAAACACCACAATAACTACCCAGTACAAAGCAGAATTTATATGGTAACATACTTTAGAGCCATTTGAATTCCTCTCTTGTAGCCCCCCAGATAGCTCGATGTGCCATTTTCTCCACCACCTGAGCCAACCATGTGGTCCCTCGTCCATCTGTTATGAAAGTATGTTTGAAGGTGGGCCTCCCAGCCCCAAAAGTATGGCTTTTCATTGGTATAGTTGAGTCATTTTTCTTACTTGTCATGGGCACTTTTGGGCATGGATTGGTGGGGGGATTTCGCAGAAAGAGTGGGCTAGGTCTGTATTCTAATCTCCACTGTTTGATCTCGTGGTTACCCTTGTATCCTAGTCCCGTGGGATCTCCTTTACTAGACATTAGCTTTAGGGATGGCACTACATGGGAAATCCCAAATTTGGTTACGTGGTCTCACTTCCCAATATCACCTACATCACTTCCCTTTCACTCATTTTAGCCCATTCATCTCTTTTCCCATTCGGGTCCATATGTGTCCACTGGGTCCACATAGGGTTAACCTCCCCATCGCCTTGTCCACACCTTGGGTCAGGCCTAGAACAATGCCCCAGAGGTTGAGAGGTTAATGCAACTAAAAAGAAAACAAAAAGCATCAATTGGCCACTCTCAACAAGAAATGTACCACAAAATGCAAAAGATGGTCAGGACACACAAATTTAGCACACGGGCAAAAGCCAAACATGAGCTCTACCCCTTGTCCATGGCCATCACCCTGGTTCCTATGGGCCCTAGATGAGCCCTTCCATCATTAAGGAACTCATGATTATCCCAACTCCTGTGGGCGATGAATTGCCCCACCTTAAGGGGGTATCCATTGCTACTTATTACACATCATGCTCTCATCCCCTAGAGCCCTGAGCAGTTGTGAAGCAAAAACAATTAAAAACAAAAGGAATGTGAAGAAGGGCGGAAAACAAAGGCCGAGGTAACTCATGTACCACGATTTGCTCCCTCCTACACCTCATATATCCAGGTGTGGGCTTCCCTCATTATAGCTACCCTTGCACCATGACATGTGATCTGGATGTTTCCCTTGATCCCCATTATGTTCCATTATTATATCATTTGCCACCTACCACTTGAGGAATGTACCATGGACATGTCACCCCCTTTAGAGGTTGAAAGTTGAAACCACCTAATAGGGCCCTTGGTTAACCCCCCTATTGAGCTTGGAGACACTTGTGCATGCCAAAGCCCACTATGGAAGGGCATGCCACCATGAAGTGCCACAATGGTTCTGTGACTTGTAAGCTCTATTGCTTGTTTATTCTAATGACTTCTTGTATTGGAGGGAAAGCGGACATGTTGGGTCTTATGCAGGATTGCAGGTGGTTCTTCATTTGGGGCTTGGTCTCCCTATAGGGGTCCTAGCCCTCTAGAGCGCCACATTGGCACTTGTAGAGTGAGCGTTGAGAGCCATGGGCCTCCACCATAGCAGATATTACTTCATGGATCCCTAACAACACTCATTGATTGCTCGTGTTCCACCTTTGGGATGAGGATTATGCACTTGGTTCACCATGCCCAACTAGCCCCACAGTTGCACCATACACTTGGTAGATGTTCCAAGGTCCAGAGGATGTCTCCCGTTGCAGAGGGAGGGCTTATGTCACTCCAACCCTTACAGATGGTCTACAGGCATGTTCGATCCATTTGGAGACCCATGAGGACATCCTTGTGCCCCCACACCCACTTGGGAGCACCACAGGTTTTTGTTTGAAAACAAGGGGCCAACCCCTTGTCAACTATGCTTGGAGTCCATTTCTACATCATAGCACTCCTTAGACTTCATTAGGCCTCGTCAAAGGCCCAATAACTCACTTTGTTGATCATTCGATCCTCTTAAGAGGCTTATCTTTACATTATTGAGCTATTTGGTGGGCTTGTCACCAAAAGTATTGTTATTATGCAGATTATTTTATTTTAGGGGCTCAATTAGGCATTTAGTTAAATCGAATTCATTAGAGAGTATATAAATACAAGTGAGATGATTCATTTTCATTATCATCTCTTGGATTGGGTTCGTATCTCTTGTGATATTTTCGCTATCCCTTTTGGAGGAGGATTTTGGATGTAATGGATGAATTTTGATGTTTGGATATCTTTCTCTTTTCTTGGAGCTTCATTATTGGCATATTTTGGTGATTGGATATACTCTTTACACATGTAAGTAACATTTTCATGTCTATTCTTGTTATTTGCTTTAATACTTTGATGTTGGTGGGATTTTTGCTATACTAGATCTGAATTTTACTGCTTTTCTTATGCGAAATTGTGGAAATTTAGTTTTTTGTAGCATTACATTATCTCATGTATCACATGTGAAAGGGTGAATGGTCCTAGAGATTGTTTCTATTGAATACATCTTGATAAGTCATCAATTATTGCAAATTGAAGTATAAATTCTTCTAGCAGTTGCTCTCATGCCCTAATTTCCATGCGAAGTTGTCTAGGAGGCTCCTTGATTGGGTGTAGTTCCTCTAAATCACAAATTTCATCTTGACTCCATCTTCCCGAAGGATTAGGCATTGATCCTTCCATAGGTGATCATTTTCAAAGAGAATTCCTCTCACCTTCCCCTCTTTCCCTATGTCTAGCCTCCATAGGTTACCTAGGGCATCACTTTTGTCACGATTTAGCAATCAAAAGAACTTGATCTCTTGCCCACAATTGCATTGATGTGTCCTCAAGAATCCCTCCAAATTTCACGAGATTTCGACGATGGGATCTTGAGATATTTCAAGCCCTAGCTCGAAGATCAATTCTTGCCCTTGGTTTCCCATTGGCTAGTAACCTCATTGGGATCATAGCACTAAATCATCAAAGCAAGATTCTTTCTTTGATCCTCTTCCTTTCCCCAATTAGGTCAAGTACATCCTTGGTTGATCAACTCCATATCCTTGACCTAATTTTGGGTCCACTTGGCCCTTTGTGGTCCCGCAACTTGTTGACTCCAATTCCACAAAGATCACTTAGAAGTTAAGCATCCATAAGGCCTTTTGAGACTAGGGGCTACCTTGACAAAGCATACGCCCACACCCTATCCTCAAAGTCCCTTTTAGCCCTTCCTAAAGATCCCATCACCTTGCTTCTAAAGCAAGCAACCCATTTAGTTGAGTCTCTCTTGTGAATAGGCTTAGGAATCACTTCTTTATCTTATCATTGACCATATATTCTCATGATTCCTCATATGTCGGGACTCCTCCCATCGGTGAAAATCCATAAAGAGAGGGGAGCCTTAGCTGAGGTGACAGTGGGCTATCACTCCATTGTTGCCTTTGACCTAGCAGTTTCTCTATAAGAACCCCACCTAGGATCCCCTACTAGCTTGAGCAGTAACATTTTTGGCGTCTTTGCAAGGGAGGAAGCAGGTCCACCTCCCTAGTGAATCATTGAGGAATTGATTCATTGACGACACTTCAATATTCCTCTGGCGACTCTATTCATTGTCCAAACCCTGAGTTTTCTTGAGGGTGACAACGTTCCTCTTCTAACTAGGGTCGCTGCAAGAAGGGGAGAACGAACTAAATCCCCTGTTAGAACCGCCCTTCTCCCTGAATTTGAAAAGGTCAATGATCCTACCCCAAAGATGGCAACTGGTTCTAGCACTGACCCAAAACAAGACCAACCCAAAATGACCAAAAGTGAAAGGAATTTGGTTAGTGTCTTTGCCCCTTTGAAATTGAGTGATGACCCCAAACCTTTACCTGAGAAATACAATAATTGGTTGCCCAAGTTCAAAGGCGATGCTACCATAAGTGCCCGTGACTTTGTCGAAGAATTCTATTGGAATATGTCTCTTAGGTTGATATTTGATGAAGATAGGCTCATGATGCTTTTTGCTTTGTCTCTTGAAGGACAAGCAAGGGAATGGTACCTTAGTCTTCCCCCAGCATGCATAGATGACTCTGACCAATTTGAGGACATGTTCATGAGAAGATGGTCATGTAATGCACAAGGAACCTTCAACATTGAGAAGTTTTATCAAATAAGTAGGGGAAGGGAAGACATCTAAGAATTCATCCAAAAATTTGATAGGGTAGTTAGGGATATCCCCGACCATTTGAAGCCCCCTGATGCTAACATTCTCGACAAATTCATCAAAGTTGTGGGTGGCCACCTAACTTATGCATTAAGGGACAAGAAACCTTCAACCTTGGCTGAGGCTAAAGAGATAGAAATGGAAGTCGAGGAAAACTTACGAATCTCCAAAATGGATGCTAATGACCACCCCAAGGCTAAAGCAGAGGTCAAGAAGGAAAAATCCAAAGATCAACACGAAGAAACCCTTTTGGTACTCCTCAAGAAAATGGAAAAGCTCAGCGAAGAAATGAACTCACGAGATAGGCTCTACATGAACAAGCTCACTGCCTTGGAAAGGGCCCAAAAATCTAGCTATATCCCAAAAGGGAAGCCTTTTCCTAAAAAGCAAAATGAAGAGGACAAGCCAAGCTCATCTCAAGTCCCCAACACTTTGGCTCCAACAAATGTTGTTGAACAAGATTCATCCTCCGAAGATGAGCAAAGTAATGAGGATGACAGTGATGACGAAGAAGTAGATGAGCAAGCTAACCTTGTAGAATTTGAAGCCTTCAACATTTTGTTGGGGGTTTCATATATTCGTCCTCCCAATAATGAGGTCATTATCAAAGAAGAAAAAGAAGAGGCAATCCTTAACGTTGATGATAGTGGAAGATTCAAGGGGGTCCAATATTCACGAAAGGACAACAATAAAGACCCCACAACCTCCAAGGAACCCAACAAAGACGACTCAATTCCCAAGCAGGTCCCTCCTAAAGAACCTCTCCCTAAAGATCCCCCTAAAAAGGATCCTTCGAAGAAAGCCAATCCCAAAAAGGATCCTCAAAAGAAAGAGACCATCAAGAAAAAGGATAAGGACAAAGAGGTCGGACTTGACATTGATCTAGAGACTACTATAGGGAAAATGATTATGCCAATTCCATTAAAGGAGATTGCAAAACTTCCTTGACAACAATGGCAAATCAAGAAATCCCTGGGCTTTGAAGAGGAAGAACTACCCAAAGACTTGCAAAACATTCACCTTCCCAACTTAAACCCAGGGCATAAGCCATTCATGCTTACCTTAGCCATCAATGACCTCTTGTTACATAATTGCATGTTGGACTCAGGGGCTTCTGCAAACATCATGTCATTAAAGGTCATGAAGCAATTGGGTCCTAGCATCACTAGAAGGTATAAAAATGTGTGTGGTTTTAACTCCAAACCCGTAGAAGTAGAAGGCCTCATAAAAGATCTTAAGGTTTCCTTGGCTATGAACCTTGATATATCATTACTTATAGATGTTGTGGTCATAGATATCCCTAATGTTTGAGGGACGTTGCTATCAAGGAAGTGGGGAGCCATTGTTGGAGGTCATCTCCAGATGGACCTATCATACGCCACCATTCCGCAGTCTAATGGAACCCCCTTCATTCTTTATAGGGATTCTGCCTACCCTACTCATGTGGTCAAGCCAGGACCGATTCCATATTATAAAACACACAAGATAGAAAAGCCTTCCCCAAGAAGTCTGTATTCTCAAGCGATCAAACCACAAAGCAAACAAAAAGTGGAAGCCTAAAAGGGAATACAAGATTGGGGATGTGGTCATAGTTGATAAAAATCCAAAGCCCGTCAAGATTCATGGGAAAGTTGAGGAGGACTATTACTACATTGCCAAACTCAACGACGAACTTAGGCCACAACCGATCAAGTTAACTCATATCACCCCTTTCCTTGATAATTGACACTGTATTATATGCATGTTAGAGTAGGATGAATTGCATGCTAATTTTCTCGTTATAACTAACATCATATGACATTTCTCATGGTAGATTAGTTGCATTTAGATTAGATTTGCATATTTTTACTTTCCTGTTGATTTTTACGGCTAATACTAAGCATGGGTGATCATAAGACACCACAAAAACATGTTGCCCCATGTGCTTGGTATTTGCTATGTGCACGTAACAGGTCTGCGGTACCAAGAGATTGTTGGTGTTCTCATGACCTCCTGTCCGAGTAGCTTTGCACACCATTCCAAGAGCTCATGTCCTAGTTGGAGCCAGATGTTACCCACCACCTATGGGTAGTATCCATAGGAGAAAAAATTTCTCCTAGATGGTCCTCATACGGTAGCCAGCAGCCCCTAGATAGCTCGATGTGCCATTTTCTCTGCCACTTGAGCCAGCCATGTGGTCCCTCGCCCATCTATATGAATGTATGTTTGAAGGTGGGCCTCCCGACCCCAAAGGTATGGCTTTTCATTGGTATAGTTGAGTAATTTTTCTTACTTGTCATGGGCACTTTTGGGCATGGATTGGTGGGGGGATTTAGCGGAAAGAGTGGGTTAGGTCTGTATTCTTGTCTCCACTGCCCGATTTCATGGTTACCCTTGTATCCTAGTCCCATGGGATCTCCTTTACTGGCCATTAGCTTTAGGGATGGCACTACATGGGAAATCTCGATTTTGGTTGCATGGTCCCACTTCCCAATACCACCTACATCACTCCCCTTCCACTCATTTTAGCCCCATTCATCTCTTTTCCCATCTGGGTCCACATAGGGTTAGCCTACCCCTCCCCTCATCCACACCTTGGGTCGGGCCTGGAACGATGCCCCGAAGATTGATGCGGCTAAAAAGAAAATAAACAGCATAATTTGACCACTCTCAACAAGAAATGTACCACAAAATGCAAAAGACGAGACACACAAATTTAGCATGTGGGCAAAAGCCAAACATGAGCTATACCCCTTGTCCATGGCCATCACCCTAGTTCCTATGGGCCCTAGATGAGCCCCCTCATCATTAAGGAACCCATGATTGTTCCAACCCCTGGTGGGCGATGAATTGCCCCACCTTAAGGGGGTATCCACTGCTACATATTACACATCATGCTCTCATCCTTTGGAGCCCTAAGCAGTTATGAAGAAAAAACAATTAAAGGCAAAAGGCATGCAAAGAAGGGTGGAAAACAAAGGTGGGGGTAACTCATGTACCATGATTTGCTCTCTCCTACACCTCATATACCCAGGTGTGGGCTTCCCTCATTATAGCTACCCTTGCACCATGGCATGTGGTCTGGATGTTTCCCCTGATCCCCATTCCGTTCCATTATTATATCATTTGCCACCTACCACTTGAGGAATGTACCATGGACATGTCACCCCCTTTAGAGGTTGAAACCACCTAATAGGGCCCTTGGTTAACCCCCCTATTGAGCTTGGAGACACTTGTACATGCCAAAGCCCACTATGGAAGGGCATGCCACCATGAAGTGCCCCAATGGTTATGTGACTTGTAAGCTTTATTACTTGATTATTCTAATGACTTGTTGTATTGGAGGGCAAGGGGACGCATTGGATCTTATGCAAGATTGCAGGTGGTTCTTCATCTGGAGCTTGGTCTCCATATATGGGGTCCTAGCTCTCCAGAGGGCCACATTGGCACTTGTAGGGTGAGCGTTGAGAGCCCTGGGCCTCCACCATAGCAGATATTACTTCATGGATCCCCAGCAGCACTCATTGATTGCTCGTGTTCCACCTTTGGAATGAGGATGATGCACTTAGTTCACCATGGCCAGTCGGCCCCATAGTTGCACCATACACTTAGCAAATGTTCCAAGGTCTAGAGGATGTCTCCTGTTGCAGAGGGAGGGTTTATGTCATTACTCTAGCCCTTACAAATGGTCTACAGGCATGTTCGATCCATTTGGAGACCCATGAGGACGTCCTTGTGCCCCCACACCCACTAGGGAGCACCACAAGTTCATGTTTGGAAAACAAGGGGCCAACCCATTGTCCACTATGTTTGGAGTCCATTTCTACATCATGGCACCCCTTGGACTTCATTAGGCTTCCTCAAAGGCCCAACGACTCACTCTGTTGATCATTCGAAGCCCTTAAGAGGCTTATCTTTACATTATTGAGCTATTTGGAGTGCTTGTCACCAAAAGTATTGTTATTATGCACATTATTTTATTTTAGGGGCTCAATTAGGCCAATTTAGCTAAATCGAATTCATTAGAGAGTGTATAAATACAAGTGAGATGATTCATTTTCATCATCATCACTTGGATTGGGTTCTTATCTCTTGTGAGATTTTCGCTATCCCTTTTGGAGGAGGATTTTGGATGTAATGGATGAATTTTGATGTTTGGATATCTCTCTCTTTTCTTGGAGCTTCATTATTGGCATATTTTGGTGATTGGATATACTCTTTACACATGTAAGTAATCTTTTCATGTCTATTCTTGTTATTTTCTTTAATACATTGATGTTGTTAGGATTTTTGCTACATTAGATCTGAAATTTACTACTTATGCGAAATTGTGGAAATGTATACTTTTGTAGCGTTGCACCATCCCCTATATCACATGTGAAAAGGTGAATGTTCCTAGAGATTGTTTCTATTGAACACATCTTGATAAGTCATCAATTATTGCAAATTGAAGTATAAATTCTTCTAGCAACTACTCTCATGCCCTAATTTCCTTGTGAAGTTGTCTAGGAGGTTCCTTGATTGGGTGTAGTTCCTCTAAATCAGAAAATTTCATCTTGACTCCATCTTCCCCAAAGTATTAGGCATTGTTCCTTCCATAAGTGATCATTTTCAAAGAGAATTCCTCTCACCTTCCCCTCTTTTCCTAGGCCTAGCCTCCATAGGTCACCTAGGGCATCAATTTTCTCACGATTTAGCCATCAAAAGAATTCGATCTCTTGCCCACAACTACGTTGGTGTGTCCTCAAGTAGTCCTCTAAATTTCACAAGATTTCGATGGTGGGATCTTGAGATATTTCAAGCCCCAACTCGAAGATCAATTCTCGCCCTTGGTTTCCCATTGGCTAGTAACCTCATTGGGATCATAGCACTAAATCATCAAAGCAAGATTCTTTCTTTGATCTTCTTCCTTTTCCCAATTAGGTCAAGTATATCCTTGGTTGATCAACTACATATCCTTGACCTAATTTTGGGTCCACTTAACCCTTTGTGGTCCCGCAACTTGTTGACTCCAAATCCACAAAGATCACTTAAAAGTCAAGCATCCATAAGGCCTTTTGAGACTAGAGGCTACCTTGACAAAGCATACTCCCACACCCTATCCTCAAAGGCCCTTCGTAGAGAGCCTGTCACCTTGCTTCTAAAGCAAGCAACCCATTTAGTTGAGTCTCTCTTGTGAATAGGCCTAGGAATCACTTTTTTATCTTATCATTGACCATATATTCTCATGATTCCTCATATACCGGGACTCCTCCCATCAATGAAAGTCTGTAAAAAGCAAGGAGCCTTAGCTGAGGTGACAGTGGGCTATCGCTCCATTGTTGCCCTCGACCTAATAGTTGCTCTATAGGAACCCCTCTTAGGATCCCCTACTAGTTTGAGTGGTAACAGGATGGAACATCCATCAAATGGATGTCAAAACAACATTTCTAAATGGTACCATTGATAAAGAAGTGTATATCGAACAACCCTTGGGATTTGAAGTAAAAGATAGAGAAACTCATGTTTGCATATTGAAGAAGGCACTTCATGGCCTCAAGCAAGCTCCAAGGGCCCAGTATGCTAAGATGGACACGTATCTACAAAGAATGGGCTTGTCAAAGAGTTATGTTGATCCAAACCTATATATCAAAGTACTGAAGGATGAACCAGTCATCATTCTTCTATATGTGGATGATCTTTTCATAATAGGTGTGGAAGGTCGTATTCAAGAATTCAAGAGCCAATTAGCAACAGAATTCGATATGAAGGATCTAGTGATGATGCAGTATTACTTGGGGTTGGAAGTTTGGCAAGAACCTAGTGAAATATATCTAGGTCAAGGAAAGTATGTGATTAAGATGTTGCAAAGGTTTGGCATGATGGACTGCAAACCTATGACAACTCCCATGGTCACAAATTTGAAGAGATTGAGAAGTTTTGATTCAAGCCCTGTGGATCCTACAAGTTATAAATAATTGGTTGGCTCTCTGATGTAGATTGTGAACACGCGTTCAGATATTTGTTTTGTAGTAAATATTCTCAGTCAATTTCAGATGGAGCCGAAACATGACCATTGGATAGCAGCCAAGCATATATTGAGATATCTAAGAGGAACAATACATTATTGCCTGAAGTATAATAGAAAGAATGATATCCAATTGATAGGATATACAGACTCTGATTAGGGAGGCAGTGAGACAGATGGAAGAAGCACTACTGGAAGATGTTTTAGCTTGGGATCCTCTATGATCTCATGGATGAGTAGAAAGCAAGGAAAAATTGCTTTGAGTAGTACTAAAGTTGAATACACTGCAGCATGTGAAGTTAGTAAAGAAGTTGTCTAGTTGAGGAAGTTGCTATCCGATTTGTTTGAAGGACCGATGGACCCTACCGTTATATATTGTGACAAGACTAGTTGCGTCAGGTTGTCTGAAGACCCTGTATTCCATGGAAAGACGAAGCATATAAACAACAAGTATCATTGCATACGAACATTGGTGCAAGATGGGGTGTCGCAGCTATAGTATATCTCCACTGATGAAAAGGTAGCTGATATTTTGACAAAATCGCTTCCTAATAAGAAGATTGCGTATTTGAGAGACAAACTTGGATTGGTTGATATCTCCTCCCTAGTTGAGAGGGAGAGATAGACACATCGTTCTTGTCTTCACTTTGTGAAGAAATAATGGAGGATTGGGTAAGAATCTGGTTTCCAATACTCTTTGAGGATGAGATAGGGCATCCAATAGGTAAGAGTAGTTGAAGAGGAGATTTCTTGAGAATGTGTTAATCCCAGACAGGAATGGTCCTAGAAGGACATACCTTGTGAACATCCGGATTGGGTATGTGCCTTAAGAGACAATGATGATGGTGTCTGTAAGTCATTGTATCCCCAACATTGTGCTCTATTCTGTGGAAAGATAGAGTTGTTAGTCAAGACCTTACTATATGGCAATGTTGGTTGGTATTATGAGATGCAATGAGATAAGCTAAAATAATAGCTTATGAGATGGCTTATCAATCTGACTCGTCTTATGAAATCTCTTTAGTATGAGAATGTCTATGTACCCTTATGTATACCTCCCTAGTTAAGAGGGAGTGTGTTGAAAAGTGTAACTAGGTTTGGTCTTCATATGTACTCTTGATTCTTGTATATTGTAAAATGAAAAAGAAAATTATTATTATTATTTTTGTAGCATGGGTTTCATGCTCAAGGTCATTTTATTTTAGGTCAAAGCACCCATTGAGTGCTTCTAGGTTTTTATTATTGAGTCAAGAAGTCAAAGAGTCATTGTCATATGTAAAAGACCCCATTGGGTATTTTGTAACAAGTAAAGAAAATTAGTTTCAAGTCAAAGTATAAAAAATACCCCTCCAAGGCCAAGTCGGCTTGGCAGTTAAGAAGTCGGCCTAATTAGGGCATGTCGTCCTCCTTGGACGCCTGTATATAAGAGAGCATTCGACCTACTATGGACTCACTCACTCATTCACTCATCAACCAAGCGAAGAAGATGAAGAAGAAGGTAAGCGAAGGAAGAAGGAAAAAGGAAGTCGAAATTTTGGGTTATTTCTCTCTCTATCTCTCTCACACGTGCGAAGATAAGGCTAGGGTTTTGCAACTACAAGATCGAAGTTCTCAAGTTGCAGAAAGAAGGTCTAAATTGGTGAAGAAAGGTCTATTTGGTCACCTACTAGCCATAGAAGAGGAAGCAGCCCGAGCAAAGGAGCAAGGAAGCCTTGGAAACCCTAATTTCTCTCACATATGTGGAAGCAGCAACTGTTGTAGGGGCCGAAAATTTCAGACCTATAGTAGAGGCCGAAATTTTGAAGTTGGGGGTCAAAGTTGTGCCACTGGAAGAGATTTGACTTAGTTTGACTTGGATAGAAGAAGCACATCATCAGGTAGGTCTGACTTGGGCTTCGAAGGGCATTGGTCTTGGTCTATAGGTCTTAGAATTCGTCATTTGAAGAATCTATAAGAAGAGAAGAGATTTGTGGGTTTTCCTCTCAAGAGGAGAGGTTTTGGCCCTGGCTAGTTGCCTACATATTGTGTCCTTGTGTACTATTGATCTTCGTGTTTTTGGTAGTTGCTTGATGATAAGAACAACATAATAATAAAAGAAGAAGTTAACAATCAAAAAAGTAAAAGAGCATCACAAGCAGTTATCAAATATAAGAGAAATCACTTCCTTAGTAGCCCTCTTGATTTCTCAACACTATCAATATGAGTGCAAGCTCATGAGTTAGACTTCAGTTAGGATGAGTTATTTCCAGTTTACTGGAATAGTCATTAAGTTAGCATGCATATAGTTGGAGCTTCAGTTAAGTGGAGACTTCATCAGTTTGACTACACAATGAGGTGGTAGTTACGAGTTTAGTTCAGGACGAGTTGGGACTTCAGTCTTTGATTGAAGGAAGGACGAGTTATAACTCCAGTGATGATTCGAGAGCGAACTAGTTTGACTCAGTTAACTAGTCAATCACAAGTTACAACTCAAGTTCTAAATTTGTAACTTGCCTAATTTAGCATGGATCGAATCTATAAAGAGGAGTATGAAGGCACAAGGAATACATAAGTTTTGTTCAAAAGGATTGTGGGACAAGACGGCTCACGAGTTTGTGAGAGGAGCCTTGATGTGGAGAGTGTGGGAATTTTGTCCTAAGAAATAGGAGGAAAAAGAGCTCTAGGAAATAGGAGAATGATTGTGCACAAAGCTTGTGTCCTAAGTAATAGGAAGTCACAAGTGCGCAAGATCAAGGAGAAGAGAGCAGGGTTTGTAGAGCAAGTCAAGGAGGCAACAGAGGATCAATTGTGTGCAGGAATAGAGATCAAGTAGTGATCAAGCATTAGAGAAATTTTGAAGTCAAAAATGGGCCTCAAAACAAAAATGTACAAAAAAATCAACTTTATAAGAACCAATAGGTATCAATATGCTGATGTCAACCATGGGGGATGATTCACCATTTTTGGAGTAAAAAGGTAAAAAGATAAAAAAAAATAAAAAATAAAAACTATTTTTCAACTCATATTTTCAACTTATCTCCCTACGATTTTACTCAAATTTTGGGCGGGAGCACTTGTTGGATGCGGAATTTAATTTTGCATCCAACGAGTACGGATGTTGCATACTTTCGATGGATCCTACTACACGAAATATGTGAAATACATGAAACTATGTGATTGTAATCACGGTTTTTCATGTATTTCACATTTTTCGTGTAGTAGGGTCCATCGAAAGTATGCAACATGGGTACTCCTTGGATGAAAAACTAAATTTTGCATCCAATGATTGCTCCCGGTCGAAATTTGAGTAAAATCATACGGAGATAAGTTGAAAAAATAGTTTTTTCTTTTTTCCCTCCAAAACTTGATGAGGTAATCTGATCTTATTTTATTATTTCCACTATTATTTTATAATATTCCTTAGGAGGCCCATTTTAGACCTCAAAATTTCTCTAATGGCAGCCAAGATCAATTGTATCCACTGAGATTTGAGAGAGAAGCAAAACGCTTTCTCAAAGATACATATTGCTTTGTAATAGATCCAAGTGCTCAAGAACAATCAATAAAATAGCCACATCAAGCAAGCAAGTTTTACCTGTTGGGTTTCCCGAGAAGATAAGTGTGTCAATTTGTGCATGTGTTTTTATCTCTGTTTTTATTCCGCTGCATATGAATTGTTAAGAAACTTTGTATCTTAGTGAAAGTAAACTAAGTTTCAGTTTTCGGTTTTCATCTAAGTAGTTGCAGAGTTTCATCGAAAAATACAGTGCTTACATGTTCATTGTTAAGCCACGTGAACCACTAGGTGATTGTTGTTGGTTGTGAAACCACTAGTGCTTGCCACTCTGTTGTTAAACCACCTACAAAAGTGAAATCAATCCTCTGAAGCTAAGTAACACATTCCTTTGAAATTTGAGTGAAGCCCTACGTTTTGAAGCTCCAGAGAACTTGACCAATCCATTAGTGTGAATTTACCCCTGTGAAAGCAGTTCCTCAAGCTTTGGATCTAGCTCAGGGATGGTCAACTACAAGAGAGATTGCAGTGTACTTAGCCTATGGTTGGGTGGACAGTGGAAAGTAGAAGTCCCTCCTTCAGTTACTAGTTAAATCCACTCAGATAAGTATAATTACGTATGTAAATTTGATTTATGGATTGTGGTATTCCATGTTGTGCTTTAACTAAAGCGTAATCCTGTATGTTCATGAGTAACTACCTAAAACTCACTATCATGCTAAAGACTGACCAGTTGTCTTATGTGCCCATGAATATAGATTGTATGTTTGAACCATGTAGTTCATTGTCATATGCATAATTGTAAGATATCTTAAACATTATAAATGATTGCCTGAATTTATTGTTATATTTAAAAATGACAAGTTACCTTACAGATTTATGGCTTTGTTGAATGCTTGGATTATGACGATTTCCACCACACTTATGAATTACAACTATCTTGTCTGTTTCTAGTTGATATAAGTTCTAGGATGTACTGGTTAACGCTATGATGAAAGTAATGAACTATGTATTCAGCCTCTCTTTCCCTTTACCTAACAATCAATTTATAAATCATAACTCAGCCTACTCAAGTGGATTGTGGGACGCCTAATAGTTTGGTTGTAGCCTTCCTTTTGAGCAATCATTTCACTTGTGAGTTTTATGTTTAGACCAATTATTAATTCACATCTCCTTCGATAAGTTTAAATGGCTTGTCAGCCTAATGCTTGTGGACCCCGTAAGTTGACATGGCAATGCCACTTGGACTAGGTGAAGGCCACTTGGGTGCCACGTGGCCGCTTGGTGATGACTTGGCCTCCTTTAATAGGCCAAAATTTCTAACAAGCATAACTTTTGATCCAAAACTCGGATTGAGGAGAAATTTATATCGCCAAAAAGCTCTCACTGAGTTGGGTACGTTGGTGATATCAGATTTTAATTCCGCAAACTTTGAAAAATAAGCATTTTTTGTAACCCCATCTTCACTACAGACTATGGAGGTTGGATGAAGTTATTAAGTAACACCTTCCACAGCCCTAGAAAGTACAAGGAAGTGGGAAAGAGTGTAGTAACACAGGGAATTTGTGGGATTAGTTCCTCCTACCTTCTCCTTTTTTGGCCGAAGCAGCCTACTATTAAAGTAGAAGTTGGGGAAATAGGCTCCATGTAACCATAGCCTAAGCTTCTAGTAACCTGCTCCTACTACTCCTTTTTTGGCCCAGCAGCCTACTGTTAAAGTAGAAGATGGGGAAATAGACTCCATGGAACCATAACCTAAGCTTCTAGTAACTAATGCGTTAAGGTACTGATTTGAATGTTTTTCTTTTCTTTTTTTTACTAGTGGAACTCATGGGTTGATGTTGTACTCATTAAGCACTCATGTGGACACTTGGTTTGAAAGATTAGTATGGTTACTTACAAAATTTCAATCATTGTGCTGTATCCACTTACCCACCGGAATCCCACATAGCATTAATCTCTAAAAGTGCAGTTTATATCGTTCAAATCACCACTTCAACCATTTGGCTAGACTCGGAGATGCCATAATAATCTAAGGTTGCAGTTTGCATATGCAGAGATTGTAGATTGTATCAACTACAGTGTCATGACCAGATGGATCAATTCCTATCAAAAAGACCCGTAGAATGAGAGGCAAGGCAATATGATGGCCATTTATCCCACTTCCTTCCCCACTTACAATTTTGTTAGGATGAGAAGATGGGAAAGCCTGTGACTTCACCTCTGCCTGGCCTGAAGAGAGACAGCAGCTAAACCAGGTTCTATGTTCCATCATGTGCAAATGTCAATAGCACCAAATATTACTCATTAATTTAAATTAAACCTTACACAAATACACAAAACATGGATCGTAAATTGTACCATGTTTTCTTCTTCTTTGTTGCTGTCTCTGTGAATTTCGAGAACGAACAAAACGGTTGAATTCGCCCTCAACAAATGAATTATGTTTCGCCACAGCATAGTTGCTTGAGCTTAAATTCTGTTTCACCACACCGACAAAAAAAAAAACTCACTGAATAATATCTAATATCGTTTTTCATAAATTCCACATGTACACTCAATTATGCTATGAATCCACTCCGACCCACAAGAAACACACTTAATTCATTGAAAGAAAAATAAAATGGCAAATTCAGGGGCATGTAGGTACAAAAACCTCAAACATCATCCACCGCTTAGGAAAAAAAGAAGGCTGTGAAGAAACGGATCCATGGGGATGGGAATGAAAATTGCTAGAAGCTGTAATTACAGGTACCACCTGCGCATGGCTCCCGGTGGCCTGCATACTTTCTTCTATCCAAAACAACCAATTGAATCTGGTTAAACGGGACCACTAGACCAGAATTTTAAACCTCTGTCTCTGATTATTATTTGGGAGCAAAATGAAACCTCCCGTGCTCAGCTCTGAATATGAACCCTGTCATAGGTTCCCATTTCATAGCCAAAATAATTAATATTTAATATATGATATGAGATGAAATTCCTTTTCAAACAATCTTTGGTGGTTCCTAACGTAATCCAAAAATGCAGAGATACCCTTTGGGCCGTATATTTGTGGAGATCTAATTTAAAAAATAAAAATAAAAAACATATTTTATTTGTAGTGTCATTTTGATTTAGTTGACATCAATAAAATATTTATTTTCGTTAGGTTCCACTTTGACAAATTCTGAGGTATATTTTTTATTATGATGTTTTGAGGTATATTTTTTATTATGATGTTTTGCGGTTGGTGGTAGATGTTGTCATAAAGGCTTTATGATAAATTATTTAAATTAAAAGGTAAACATTACTTAAATTAAAAACTTTGATAATTTGGAAATTGATCGGGTGTTCAAGTGTTATTTTCAACATTATTTCATATATTACAATGGTGAAGGAGCACAATTATAATTATTAAAGGGAGTTGTTTTTAGTGGGATTTTTTGGATTTTTCTATGTCAGAATCGAGTAGAAAAATTTGAGGTTAATTTTTTATTTGTGTTATTTAAATTGGTTTTTTGACTATATATGGATTCAACACCCTGAAAAGTCCTTAGGACACTTCTTTGAGGTTAATTTTTTATTTGTGTTATTTAAATTGGTTTTTTGACTATATATGGATTCAACACCCTGAAAAGTCCTTAGGACACTTCAATTGTGCAGGGTTACCATCAAGCTTGTGATTTCAACAAATTCTGGCCAGATTTTAGAGAAATTAGACCGGAAAATCCCAATGGGAAAATTTCCAAAAAATCACACTAAAATCAACTCGCTACTAAATTTGTGCTATTACGATTTATGTATAAAATTTATGTTTTTACAATTTTAAAATCCAAAATTAATATAAATTCTTTGTGTGATAATTTTTTTGTGATTTTTATTTTTAAAAAATATTATACATTAATTTAATATTGGAATTTATTTTAATTTTTAAATTAAATTATTAGTATTATGTGATTTTAAATTTGATTTAGAAATATTTTTTGAAAAGGATTATATATATATATATATATATATATATATATATATATTTATTTCTAATTATATCATATCAAAAAAGTACATCAGCTTTTTTTGTTTTTTTGCGTTGGCTTATTTGCCACTAGGAAAACTAAATTAGTAGCATAAAATTAGGGTTTTAATTATCATAAATTGTTTATAAAGTGTGATAATATAATTTGAAAATGACTAATAAATTATAAAGACATTGATGACATTTCTTCTTTGTGATAATAGTCAAGTTGCTATAATTAAACAAAACTAAATAGAATAGAGTTGACATGTATGGTCTCATGAGGGCCTATATCTTTAGTGCAGTTAGTAAACTCCAAATTTGCTAGTTGTTTAGCAAGCACATTGGCCTTTTCATCCAGCGATTTCAAATGCAATAGAATTTCATCTATGCTCAACATAATTTCTTGTTGACCCTCAAAATGCTCAACTAATACCTTCCCCATGATGGTCTTTAGTTATCAGTATATATCTATTGTTTGCATGTATCTAGTTTGCATGCTTCTTATGTTTCCATTTTCTGGAATCCAACCTTCAAACTCCTCCTCTGCCTCTGCATCGAATATGAATCTTCTGTAAATATGAGCCTCCATTTCAGCATTGTGAACTTCCTTTCTGACTCTCAAAGGGGTGCATTGGACATACATTATAGTGAAACATTCTACCCTTGTTGGGATTTGGAGGTTGAGGGGGGGGCTAGAGCTTTTTCTCCCTCTTCTACTATTAGACCCCAAAGTGCAAGGCATGTTGTTGCAAGTGACATTGTAAGGAACAAAAAGAGAGGAGCAAGTGGGAATACTCAGGGGTGATAGACTCATTTGATAGAAGGGCCAACATGGATAAGATGAGAGGGATGTCAAAATCCCCAAAGAAGAGGCTAGCCAAACATAGGAAAGAAGGAAAGAATAAAACACAGTGACCCCCTAGAATGTCGAACCACTAGAATCATGGATAGTAGTAGTTAACTACATTGCAAGGAAGATCCAATCTACTAAAGAGACCCGCAAACACAAGAAATGATGACTGTCAAATTTGCCTAGACCAAAGAGTGTTCAAATGATAAAACCAAAATGCTATAAGGAGTAGAAAAACAAGGCCAAAACTACAAAGATCTTAATACCATCTACTCAAAATGAGAACAAGCTAACATAAAAGAGACCAATCCTTAACATAATTCAACCTTGCTAGTGAATACCCTTCCAAGTAGACTTACAAAGGATCTCACCTCTCATAGATCAGACTGAAGATGGCAAAACCTTTACAATTTTGGCCCCCAAACTTTTTTCTTTCACTGGTACATTTATCTCCATCAAACTTAGAAAAATTAAAGTCCCAAACATTTAAAAATAGAATTAAACCAAAATGCCAATTAAGTCATGGTTGGTAAGTACAATAATGTCAAAACACTATGTGATCTCTTACTCATATCTCTTGTGTGATATTAACAAGCCAACTACACATTCATATCCTCATCATCAGTGTTTGGATTCCCTATCTTTGGCATGTATATATATGTTCAACTTATATAATAATAATTTTTTTATCATTTTTTATGACATTAGGCACTTGATATTATGAGAATAAAGAATTACATAGACCAATTTTTTTCTATTGTTGGTCTCCCCGAAGGAAAAGCAGACAAGTATCATAGGTTCAAAGTTTTGTGGTTGTTAAGACCTCATCTAAGTAAAGCATCTAATATACAAAAATTCATATAAACGGGTTGGTTACTCTAGTCCTTGTCATACAACAACATAGTTAAACAAAAGGAACTATTAAAACTATAATCAGAGGACCAATAAACCATAGGAGCCAGTGTGTTATGAAACCAGCTCACAAAAAGATAGAAAAGATAGATCAATGTCTTAGAAATAAGCCTCTTCGGGGGGGAAACCTCCTTTACATTACACAGATGAACAATTCTTCAATGATACAAATGACAAGACCTCCTTTCTATATATAGGAGTCTAAGGAGTCATAATATAATCAAAACCGACATAACAATAATAATGTAAGGGCACAATAATAACAATAGTGGGCTTCTATGGGACGTAATAATAACAATATGGGGACTACATGGGAACAACAATATAATAAGGGGGTTGTACTAATAACAATAAGGGGTTACACTAGTAGTATAGGGACCTAACATGCCCCTCTCCTTCAAAAAGTGTTGTCCTCAATGCTTGAGTAGTTCTTGATGCTTCCGTATAAAATTTTTGTCCTCCCATGTGGAATCGTCAGCGGGTAAGTTCTTCCACTTGATGAGATACTCTGAAATTGATCGATTTCGTAGCTGTCGGTTTCTTGTTTCTGTGACTGCTCCAGGTTCCAATATGATTTTTCCTTCCTCATCAAGTTCTGGCAATATTGTTTGAACTGGGATCTTCTACAACTTTTGAATGAGTAGCCACACTTCTTCGTCCTTCTTCCATTCATCCCTTGCTTCGTTTATCCAATTTGGTTGGATAATAGAAATAGAACAAAACAATGCTTCCACATCCTCATCCTTTCTTGAGAGTGCATCTGCAACAAAATTTTGCTTCCCTTTTTTGTAGATGATTTCAAAGTCATAACCCAATGTATTTGTGACCCATTTTTTCTGTTCTTCTAAAGATAATCTTTGTTCTAAAAAATATTTAAGAATATCATGATCCATTTTTACCTTGAAGTGTCTTCCCATTTGGTAAGGTCGTCATTTCTTAAGTGCATGTAGTATTGCCAACATTTCCTTCTCATAAATAGCTTTCTTGATATGTAGCCGTAAAAATACCCAATCGCCTACATCAAAACTTCTTTCACTGCGATGTTGATCTGCCTGTTGTTTCATTCGATTCTGCACCAAAGTGGCATTATCCTTTAAAAGTTGGAGAACTTGTTGTTGATGCTCGATGTGATATTTCACTGCTTGAATCTTTTTCCTCTTGATATGTCCTTCTATCTTGAGAGTTTGAGGAGTGGTAATTTCTTCCAATCCATTACAAGATATGGTCGGATTCATTTCTTGATGCTCGATGTGATATTTCACTTCTTGAACATTTTTCTTCTTGATATGTCCTTCTATCTTGATAGTTTGAGGAGTTGTAATTCTGGCTAATGCATTACAAGATATGGTCAGATTTAGGGAAAATTTTAAGAACCCCCCCCCTAAATTTATATGTATAATAAATGGGCGAATCTCCATGGTATATAGGAAAAATGGAAGGCGATTTTATCAATAATATAATATGTATATATAATTTTTTGGCGAATCTCTCACCAGGCATGGCGAATATTTTAGTCAATTATAAAATCTTGTAAGATCTTGGCGAGCCTTTCACTAAATAATAAAACTTTGTAAGGTCTTAGTGAATCTTAGCATTGTGAACTCTTAGAGAATTTTTTGAAAAAGTATAAAACCATATATGACAAGAGCCACATGGTGGCAATATCACTGTTTTTTTTTCACATTTCCACGACATGGGACTTGTTTATAAAATTATAAAAAAGCCAACCAAGTCCCTTATAATATGCAGGTAAGCTTATAACAAAGTTGGATACATCTACTACGCTTGTCTTCATTCAAGTGTCATAGCTGCTATACTTAACATTGTGAATCACAAATCTCTCAGAACTCAACTCTATAGTGTAATTAAAACCTTTGGAAATTGAATCCAACAACTCTATAAAAAGGATTAGTTAAATAGAAGCTTTTGTGAATGAGCCCACTAATTATCACTGCTAAACAATCAATCTAGACTATAAAGTCTTCCATCTTGATCACAATCGTGCTCACGATCAAGGGAGTGCGACCACCTAGCCTGACATAATGGCCATCATAGCTTCCAATAATCAACAACCACCTTGCAAGGACATCCTAGCTCATGTCTCATGAATTTTATTCATCAATCTTAACTGATATAAATCTTATAAAGATAATATTAGAATCCTCTCCGGATTCACTGTTAATACAAGGGTAAAGGAAATTTTCTAGCTCAAGGCACTAGCCAATACCAACTTTGGTATTTGTGACCCCTTTGTGGAGATGCACCTACCCTGCCCCGTTGGGTTTCTGCCTTGTAACATAGCTCAAGGATCACAAGACTTTCCAATCTTCCTACTCCATTAGACACACTTTATATGCTATACATAGTGAATGGAAAAGAAGCATTATAGAACACACAATTTCATAGAAGGAAGAAAAATCTTAGCCAGTTCAATATCAAAATCTTAACCATTGATTAATAAAGAATAACAAGTAGTGTAATGAATTGTTCTGAGTTATTTATTTACAAGCTATAAAGAATGTAGTGGAATGGAAAATATTACTTAGGCAACCCTTCAAAATTTTCTACTAATATGTCTATGCATGTACATATGAAATTAAGAGAATTGTTGAATACAAAGTTTCCTTTTCTCTTGCCTCCATTTTGACAAATCAGTGTGAAATCAGTGTCACTTTGAATCTCCTTTTCCGTGTGGATGTTTTGACAAATCAATGTGAAATCAAAGTCACTTTGAATTTCCTTTCCTGCGAGGGATCACATCCACAGTTGATTAGTAAAATATAATCTACTATATATTATGTTCAAGAAACTGGCTGCAATCTACATTGGAAACGAGACCTCAATTCTTATTCTGAATTTGAATATCTCAGGACAACATAAGAGATAAAAATGCATATGGCCTTAGTAGCTAGAAAACAATCACTCCATCATTACAAGACCACCTAGATTTCGGCACTTAATCTAAATAATGGCACTAGTTGTAGTGCTTATTTGCATTAACACCATGGAAAAGCAACAACAATGTTTCAAAGCACACTTACTAGAAAAGTTGTAACGTTTTGAGAATATTTAATGATAGCATATGAACCTCATAGCTATGGTGGGGAAGCTAGGGAACCCAAATATTGGAAGATATCTCACACCAAATCTGAGAAAAAAATAAAAAAGGGAAAAAATCAAAATCTATAAATCAAGCAATGAATTGTTTACAAATCAAATACGATTCCTTTAACTAACAGTTAAATTGTGGTGATATATTTAAATTTTTAGTAAGAGGGTAACTTCAAACCATGGAATATTACCTTTGTCATTACTGTCATTCGTTAATGACTGAGATTACAAATTAATACTTATGGAAAGATTGTAAGAAATTCTGTGAAATAGTAAAGCGTAACCTCTATTTTCAAGCAACAAAATCAAGACATTGTTACATCACGAGCCATAATTGATACATAATCAATGAATCAAGTCCTTGTATGGCACAAGCTTGTTTCACAACCTCTATTTTCTCAATAACAAAATCAAGACATTGTATGTGGTTATTGCCAAAAGGAAACTGCGTTCTAATTTGGAAGAGGATCTTATCAAAAGACATGGATTTATTCAAAGCTACAAAGCCTAATGGGTTACTGAAAAATAAGTTGGAATATGGGATCATGATACTCAAATTGAAAAAATATGCTTTCCTTTTAGAAACATTACAGTTATACAATGCTTTTTGAAAGCATTAGAATTTGAAATTGGGCCTTTCTATCAAGACAAATTTTCATTAACAGAATGTACTTTCCTACCTAAAACGTTGTAGATATCCAAGAAAAACTTGAAAAACATGAGAGAACTTAGCATAATGTACTTTCTTTCCTTCCTTAACATTCTTAAAGAGTTGAGGTTCTCCAAGTTATCAGGTAACTTTCGAAGGAAATGACAGTTAGTAATAGTCCAATTCGCAACTGAATATGTGTCACAAAAACGAGGGGGCATCTCCTCCAAATCACAAAAGTGCTCCAGGTTAAAATCTAGCATTATTGGAAGCTTAATGCTCGACTGGTTGTTATTGAACCCAGACATTTTTCCATTCTTCACTAAAAGCTTAAAAATGGCTTCTCTAAGTTCTACATGACTTTACTATGCTCTTGAAGTGGGGGCACATGCAGGCTCTCTAAGTGAATAGTCTTAAACTAAGTGAAGATAAGGCCGATAGATCATTCAGTGTGGATCTCTTTAACCCATAATTGAATACTACGTCTCTCTTGAACCCATAATTGAATACTATTAGGAATTTCAAAATTTTCATGGAACTCAAAAATGTTGGAAGAAAGTATTTGCTTCCAAAAATAGTAAAACTAAAGCCTTTGCTTGAGGACAATTGATGTCACACCACTAACACTTCTCCATGGAATCTATATAGGTAAACCACAAATCTATAATTCCATTAGAATATTGTGTTTATTGAATACACAAATGAAATCATTGCATTTCTTTAAAACATCTTTTGAAATCAAAATTACCGAAATTACATATCAATAACCTAGTGGGTGTAGGATAAAATTCACCCGTGTCATTCACAGAAAGCATGAGAAAAAATCTAATACTATATATAAAACCAAGAAAAATTCAAATTCATCACTTCTAGGGACCTCGTAACCACCCTGCCAATACACAAGTATGTTCCTGTTTGCAGTTAGACAAATTACCTAAATTACAATCTTTTTACTCCAGCATATGTTGGAAAGTTATAGAAGGATGACTAGTGCAATCAATCCATTCCTTTTAGCCTTGGATTTGTTTCAGTTTAAAACAGAAGTATACAAATATACTTGTCCAATGTTTATGCTTTAACCATTCACCTTAAGATGTTTTTACAATATAATTTCCTAAGTCTATTTAATATCTTCATTATCATAAAAACTAACCTATATCCATCTTAACTCTACATCTACCACTCGTAGGGGGATGAAATCTATTTATCCCTCTGAGCACTTGGTAGAGCCAGAATTAAGATGGATCTAAGATGATAGAATTTCCCCTTTAAATAGTCTATGCTCACATGAATACCATGGTATTACCATGGGTCAATACCACGGGTTATCATAAACATAGAGCTTAAAAATTACTATTAGTAATTTATAAAAATCAATAAAATTAATAGTTGAATTTTATTTTATTTTTTACTTTAACCAAGCTAAAATGTTTAACATACATTAAATCCACCAAGCCCCGAGAGGGATTAAATATTTTTTCACTCTATGCTAGTTTGCATATCACGATATTTGATAACTCTCAGGGGTTAGTAGATCCAGAGTAAAGATGGATCTATGCTGGTTTAATTCCCCCATTTAAATAGGCTACATTCCAGGTGAATACCATGGGTCAATACCATGTGCCATTTTTATTTTTATTAATACTAATATTAGGGTTAATAATGTTTTTTTGCATGGTATTAATAACAATCTAGTCCATGGTATTTGTCCCGTAGTATTTTGCCCATAGGTTTCACCTAAATATAACGCATTTTTTGAGTGTTCGTAAATATAAGGTGACTTATGGAGTAAATATAAAAAAATGTTTTATTTGTTTACCATACCTCTCGTTTATTTATATTTTTATTAATTTACCATACCTCTTTTACAAATATGGTATTTGGCCCATAGGATTCACTTAAATAAAACCTCTTTCTTGAGCCTTCATAAATAGAACGAGGGTTATGGACTAAATATAAAAAGAGGTTTAATTTATTTACAATACGTCTAGTTTATTTATATTTTTATTTATTTACCATACCTTTTGAGTAAGTATAAAAGGACGTTTTATTTATTTACCATACCTCCACTTTATTTATATTTTTATTTGCTTACACCCTTGCATGTAAATAAGGTGACTTATGGAGTAAATATAAAAAATGTTTTATTTATTTACCATACCTCTCATTTATTTATATTTTTATTAATTTACCATACCTCTTTTACAAATATGGTATTTGGCCCATAGGATTCACTTAAATAAAACATATTCTTGAAAATGGGCGAATGGAAGGTTGTAACTCCTAGTGTCAAGGGCTAAATTTACCTTTTTTACCCTCTCCCTTAAAATAAGGTGGGCTATTTGAGGTGATTTGTAAAAATGTGCTATGATACAAAATATTCGTGCACTAAAAATTTAGAAACCCCTTAATTTCGCCAAAGGGCGAACATTCGCCCCTAAAATTTTCTATGGTCGAATTCATTTCTTCTTTCTCGATGTGATCTTGTTGAGATTTTCTGTTTCATAAATTAGGCAAAAATCTCTAATGTGTGACAACAATAGGAATTGGTTGCTAGATTAGCTCCAGGTTGTTGGGAGGGAGTTAATGCATCCTAAATTTGATGTGAGAGGATTTATGAGGCAGTTAGATTCTCCTTGCTATAAAACAGGTATCCATACGAATTGTTTTTTATAGTGTGAGAGTTTGTGAGGAATTGATTAATACTTTGTAATCTCCTGTTTGATTAATAAGATTGCCGATGCCTATGTTTGGTGGACGTAGCCCAGATTGGTTGGGTGAACCACGTTAAATTTCTGTGTTTCCTGTGCATGATTTTATGGCTGTGTATATGTTTTATTATTTGCTGTGCATCTGATCTCCAACAATTGGTATCAGAGCAATGTTGGAGTGTTGGTGCTGCTAATTGCTGTGCGTGGCGTCCTGGAGTCTGCGTGCTGAAGGAGCTGCTGAGTAAAGCCTGCATGTGGAAGATGAGGTGAATCGCCAGTGCGCGTGAAGGTTGCTGGTGCGTATGACCAGTGCTGGAGATTGCTGCGTGTGTTGAGGTGAAACGCCAGCGCGCGTGGAGGTTGCAGGTGCGTTGAATGGTACACACTGCTGTTCAAACTGCGTGGAGGTGCGTGGTTTGGTTATTGGCGCTGTGCCTGGTGCGTTGAACGCAATAAAGAGTTCAGGTATACATTTATTTCAATAAGAAATTCATCGCAGGTCATATTAATCAAACCATTAGAGCCACCATTTTGAAAGTGAACGCAATAAAGAGTTGAAGTATCCATTTATTTCAATAAGAAATTCATCGCAGTGCATATCAATCAAGAGAAACGTTTCTAATGAGAAGCTTCGAGTGAGAGAATTTCTATTCAAAGAGTGTAGAGGTATCGTCTTAGAGAGTACATGTAGAATATATTTGTGATGTAGCGCATACAATTCAAATTACGTGCTGCGTAGGGAGGCTCCAAACAGTTTCATTTGTTTAGTGCAAACCACATTCGGTGTTTTTTGTTTGAAAATTGGTCTTTTAAAAAGGAGCAAAATCATTTACAAATGGGTCGCCGTGGAGCAGTCGATTTGAAAGTTTTTTTTTAAATAGCAAAGGCATATAAGGCATAGGCAGTTTTTTAATTGCTGGTATTTAAAAGTTGGGTTTTGGAGATTATTGTGTTTTTTTGTTGATACAAGATGGCAAAAACTCAAAGTGCCCAGTTTGAAATTGAGAAGTTTAATGGCAAAAATAATTTCGAGATCTGGAAGGTGAAAATGTACGATTTGCTTGTCCAACATGGTGTGGCAAAGGCGTTGTTGGGCAAATCCAAACAGCCTTACAACATCACAGATAATGAGTGGGCCGAGATGGATGAAAGAGCGATAAGTGCTATTCGACTGTGTCTAGTTGATGATGTCCTGTTTAATATCGTGTCGGAAACAACAGCTGCTGGTTTGTGGACGAAACTGGAGAAACTGTACATGACCAAATCCTTAACCAATAGGATTCTCCTGAAGCGACAGTTGTACAGTTTGCGAATGAAGGAAGGTACATCGATTGCTGATCATTTAAATGCTTTTAATACTCTTCTTGTGCAATTACAAAGTATAGAGGTAAATATTCAATCCGAGGATAAAGCTATTACTTTATTGTGCTCGTTGCCCGAATCATGGGATCATTTTGTTACTTCTATAAGTCTTAGTTCATCAGAAACTATTGAGTTTGATGATGTAGTTGCATCCTTATTATCGAAAGAAACAAGGAGAAGGTCGCATTCCGAAACCTCTACATCAGAAGCTATGATGGTTAGAGGTCGTTCGAAAGAAAGACACTCCAGGAGGCCGAGCGACTCACGTTCAAAGTCAAAAGGGAAGAAGAGTAAGCTAAAGTGTTGGTTCTGTGGCAAATCAGGGCATTTAAAGAAGGACTGTTGGAAGCGACAACAGCAAACTTCTAAAGCAGATTCTTCGACAGAAAAGAAGGAGGCAAATACGACAGATACAGGTTCGACCTCTGGTTCAGGTATGAGTGATGAAGTATTATCAGTTAATGTGTCAAATCATGGTAAACATTGGTTGTTAGATTCCGGTGCATCAAACCACATGTGTATTCATAAAGAATGGTTTAAGACATATAAATCAATTGATGATGGTGTTGTGTACATGGGTAATGATGTAACATGTAATATTGTGGGAATTGGGAGTATACAACTGCAAATGTTTGATGGGACAACAAAAATATTAACTGATGTGAGGCATGTACCAGATTTAAGAAAAAATTTGATTTCATTAGGAGCACTTGATTCAAATGGATATAAAACTATAATTCAAGGTGGAGTAATGAAAATTTACAAAGGTATTTTACTAGTTATGAAAGCTAAGAAGGTAGGAAATCTATTTCAGTTAGAAGGAAGTACAGGGTCAGATTATGTGTCTACGGTGTCTGAACATGACAGTAGTTCCATTCACTTATGGCATCAAAGATTGGGGCATATGAGTGAAAGAGGGTTAAAAATTTTGGCTGATTGCAAGTTACTTCCAAATCTAAAATATGGAAAGTTAGATTTATGTAAGCATTGTCTGTTTGGAAAACAAAGTAAACAAAAGTTTAAAATAGGCAAACATACTAGTAAAGGCATACTTGATTATATCCATTCCGATGTTTGGGGTCCAGCTCCTACAACTTCATATGGTGGTTCGTCTTATTTTGTATCATTCATTGATGACTTTTCTAGGAAAGTGTGGGTCTACATGTTGAAAAGAAAGTCTGATGTTTTTTCAGTTTTCAAGCAGTTTAGAGCATTGGTAGAAAACAGCACTGGTAGAACAATAAAATGTTTAAGAACTGACAATGGTGGTGAGTTTACTTCCAAGGAGTTTGACAGCTATTGCAAGGATGCAGGGATCGAGAGACATAAGACCACGGTTTATACTCCTCAGCAGAATGGAGTTGCTGAACGCATGAACAAGACTCTTCTAGAGAGAGCAAGGAGTATGCTGAGTAACGCCGGGTTGCAAAAGGAGTTGTGGACGGAAGCAGTGGCAACAACTTGTTATGTGATAAACCGATCTCCATCAACGGCGATAGGCTGCAAGATTCCGCAAGAGGTATGGAAAGGACACCCTTGTGACTATTCTAAACTCAGAGTGTTTAGTTGTGATGCATATGCTCTAGTGCCTAAACATCAGCGAACTAAACTAGATCCAGAGACGAAAAGGTATATCTTTGTTGGGTATGGTGTTGGAACAAAGGGATATAGATTGTGGGATCCTACTACCCGCAAAATCATCATCAACAGAGATGTAAAGTTTAATGAATCCTCTCTTGTACAGTTAGATGTAGATAGTAGATTGAAACATGATGATGTATCTGATTTTCAGCACATTCAGTTTGATAGCATTTCTAATGATAGTCATGATGACCATAGTTCAGATACTAGTCATGAACAGGTTTCAGAATCATAACATGAACAGGGTTCAGGTATAGATCATGAATAGGTTTCAGATACTGGTCATCAAGAAGTTCCTACAGATGGTAGTCAGCCAATCGAGGAAGCGCCAGAAACATCATTAAGGAGGTCGACAACAATCAAACGACCACTAAGAAGGTATGATGATTATGTCACTTCTGTTGCATTTACTGCTAATGACGATGAACCTCTGTGCTATCAGGAAGCAATAGAAGGTTCGAAAAGTGATAAGTGGAAAGCAGCCATGAAGGATGAAATGATGGCCTTGGGTAAGAATGGCACATGGGATCTGGTTGAGCTTCCGAAAGACATGAAAACTGTGGGGTGTAAATGGGTTTTCAAGCTGAAACGGGGTGTGAATGATACGGAAGACAGGTACAAAGCGAGACTGGTTGCAAAAGGGTTTTCTCAGAAAGTCGGTATTGACTTTCATGAGATTTTTTCACCAGTGGTTAAAATTGTTCCAATTAGAATTGTGTTAGCATTAGTGGCTTTGCTTGATTTAGAGTTGCAACAATTAGATGTTAAGACTGCATTTCTACATGGAGACTTAGATGAGGAAATTTATATGGAACAACCGGAAGGGTTTGTTCAACATCGCAATGAGAAATTTGTCTGTAGGCTCAAGAAGTCATTATATGGCCTGAAGCAGTCGCCTCGGCAGTGGTATAAGAAGTTTGATTCTTTCATGTTGAGTCAGAAATATGTTAGAAGTGAATATGATCATTGTGTGTATTTTAAGCAATTTAAAAATGGCATATTCATTATCTTGGTATTGTGTGTTGACGATATGCTTTTAGCAAGCAAAAGCATAGAAGAAATCAACAGGTTGAAGGCTCAAATGGCAAGGACATTTGATATGAAGGATCTAGGAGCAGCAAGACAGATTTTGGGCATGGAGATTTTCAGAGACAGAAGCAATGGTAAGCTATGGCTATCACAACAAAAGTATATTGAGAAAATACTTTTGAGGTTTGGTATGAATAACGTGAAGCCTGTGACAGTCCCTCTCGCTTCCCATTTCAAGCTTTCTTCGAGTTTATGTCCTAATTCAGATGAAGAAAAGGAATTTATGTCTCGAATTCCATATGCTAATGTAGTAGGGTGTTTAATGTATGCGATGGTGTGTACGCGACCAGATATTTCACATGTTGTTGGGGTTGTCAGCAGGTACATGGCAAATCCGGGTAAAGAACACTGGTCAGCAGTGAAATGGGTGCTTCGGTATCTGAGAGGCACAAGTAGTTATTATATCACTTACAATAAGAGTAGTGAATTTGTTTGCGGATATGTTGATTCTGATTTTGCAGGTGATTTGGATAAGAGAAGGTCAACTTCAGGGTATGTCTTTACTCTTGCAGGTGGAGCTATAAGCTGGATGTCAAAGCTACAGAACATTGTCGCTTTATCCACTACTGAAGCAGAATACATTGCTGCTTCGCATGCTTGCAAAGAGGTGGTTTGGTTGAAAGGTTTGCTTGGTGAGTTTGGTAGGTTACAGGACAACATCAGGTTACTTTGTGATAGTCAAAGCGCAATACATTTGGCTAAGAATCCGGCCTATCATAGTAAATCAAAGCATATTCCAATTAAGTACCATTTTGTAAGACAGGTATCACTGAAAGGGGAGTCTCTCTTGAAAAGGTGCATACAAAGGAGAATTGTGCAGACATGTTCACGAAACCAGTTTTGTTAGAGAAGCTACGCTGGTGTTTGGCTTCTCTTGGCTTGCAGAAAAGATAAAATAATAAACAAACAGGGCATCAGGCTAATTGTTGTCAAGGTGGAGATTGTTGAGATTTTCTGTTTCATAAATTAGGCAAAAATCTCTAATGTGTGACACCAATAGGAATTGGTTGCTAGATTAGCTCCAGGTTGTTGGGAGGGAGTTAATGCATCCTAAATTTGATGTGAGAGGATTTATGAGGCAGTTAGATTATCCTTGCTATAAAACAGGTATCCGTACGGATTGTTTTTTGTAGTGTGAGAGTTTGTGAGGAATTGATTAATTGTAATCTCCTGTTTGATTAATAAGATTGCTGATGCCTATGTTTGGTGGACGTAGCCCAGATTGGTTGGGTGAACCACGTTAAATTTCTGTGTTTCCTGTGCATGATTTTATGGCTGTGTATATGTTTTATTATTTGTTGTGCATCTGATCTCCAACAGATCTTTCACTTCTTCAACCTTTTTCTTCTTGATATGTCTTTCTATCTTAAGAGTTTGAGGAGTGGTAATTCTTGTCAATGCTTTACAAGATATGGTCAGATTCATTTCTTCTTTCTCTGGGGTTGGTTCTTGGTGTATATCCTCTTCTTTTAACGTTTCTTGATCCTTTTTTTCCTCCTCTTCACAATCAATGTAATATAATTTCTTCTCAACACACTTATGACCTTTAATGTATTTGTTATCACAATTGTAACAAAGCCCTTTTTCTCTTTTTTCTTCCAATTGTTGTGGTGTCAACCTTGTAGGTTTTGGAAGGCTAGGAGAAACAACACGTCCATATTTATAGTTGTGAGGGGTAGAATTCCTTGTTGCCATAATTTTGCTTTCCACGTTTCTTGCCACCCTGAATGCATTCTCCAATGAATCAGGTTCCCAAAGACGAACCTCATGTTGAATGTTATCCTTTAAAGTCCCTATGGAGACATCAATCATCTACTTCTCTAGAAAATCATTTTCCCTTATATTCAATTTTTGAAAGTCCTCAATGTGCTCAGCCATTGAACACTTTTTTTTTATATTTATCAATTGGCTAAAGAAGGTGTTTCTCTTTGTATCCTCATAATGTGCTATCATTTCCTTTGTGAAATTGACCAAGTAACAAGTGCTTTACGAGAACAAAGCCCTTTATACCATAAAAATAGATCTGGTTCTAAATATGAAGATGCAATACTTACCTTTTGTAACAGTTGCACTTCATGTAGATCAAAATATTGCTCCATCTGTAATATCCAATTTACCGGATCCTTTCCATCAAACTTCCTCATATCACCTTTTCTTGATTTTAGGAGCTCGATCTTGAAACAACAGTAACTCTGTACTTTCAGATCACCCAGTTCTAAAATTGTCTCCTGTAGAAGCCCTCTGGGTCCTCTTTCTAACCGCGCAAGTCTGATCAAAATTTGATTCTCCAAGAAATAGTTATGCCCAATCTCCTAAGATGACCTGATTATATAATGTTTCAGTAGAGCGAACTTGTACGACATGCCACATGTCATTGTTTCGTCTTTTGAATCTAAAAAATATATACCAAAAACTACAGACTGTCCTCTTTCTGTAACTTCTGACGAAATTTCAATTTGTTGCTTAGAGAGAAAGTTATGATGATTTTCCCAAGGTCACCTGTTTAGAATGTAATTCAGGAGTCTGCAAAAACCCTAACTTCCTCATATTATATCTCCAAACATATAGTGAGACAAGATTTGAGATTTGGACCCAAGCTTCACCAAGATTTCGGCTCAAATGGGTTTTAATTTCAGAATCTAAACCTTCATAGAAAAAATATTATGGCGAAAATTCCACGATGACCTGTTTGAGATGAAATTCTGGAGCTTGCAAAAACCCTAACTTCCTCATATCATATCTCCGAAAATATAGCGAGACAAGATCTGAAATTTGTACCCAAGGTTCAGACTGATTCCTTCTCAAATGGGTCTTTTTTTTAGCTTCTGAAACTTCGTAGCGAAAAAGTTATAGCGAAAATGCCACGATGACCTATTTGGAGCAGCGAAACCCTAGAATCCAAAGCTCTGATACCAAATGTTATGAAACCAGCTCATAAAAAGATAGAAAAGACAGATCAATCCCTTAGAAATAAGCCTCTTTGAGGGGAAAACCTCCTTTACATTACACAAATGAACAATTCTTAGATGATACAAATGACAATACCTCCTTTCTATATATAGGAGTCTAAGGGGTCATAATATAATCAGAGCCGACATAACAATAATAATGTAAGGGCACAATAATAACAATAGTGGGCTTATATGGGACACAATAATAAAAATATGGGGACTACATGGGCACAACAATATAATAAGGGGGTTGTACTAATAACAATAAGGGGTTACACTAGTAGTATACGGACCTTACATAGTGGGCTGAGTCTCCAAGCATCTATGTTGGCCAAACACCCTCCTTATTCAAGAAGAAGGAGACGTTGGTTGATATCCTGGCTAGAGTGGTTAGCTTGTGATTTATGTCGTCAATATTTTCCTCTAGTTTTGCCAATTTGATGGAGTTCTCATGTTGATTTTCTACGCGATCAATGGCAACTTGGCCCATAAGGATTTTGGTGTGCTAATAAATAATGACAGCTTGCATGTAGCAAGAGAAACATGACTGGGTTGAGGTTCCAATGTCAAGGATCCAATCCTGAGTGGTTACATCAACATGGTGATCAAGGATGAAATGTCAATCACGATGCACCTCTGCTTCTACATGTTCAATCATGTCAGACTGAATTAGGAATGAGTTCCTGGTAACAAGCCATAGAGTCCTAGGCATTAGCTTGGGAAAAGAGTCAAGAAGTGGAGGCAATGTGGTGGTCCATAGGCTCAGAGACAAAGGAACACCCTTGGTGACCTCCTCTTTAGCCAGAAGTTGGTCTTTCAAGAGGCATGATTACACAGAAATAGAATGAAGCTCGAAGGGAAGTGAAAAGCAACATCGATGTAGGGAGAGCCACAGACGGGTGGTTGAGGGGCAAGAGAACAAGGGTGAGGTGGGACCAACCAAAGAGAGTTCGCTAATAAGTGAACAAGACAAGGTAAATCTAAGAGGAGAAAGAGATGTGTAACCTAAATAATGTAAGATTCTAAGATAAAGGAGGGTGAGAGAAAAAGAGAGGAAAGGGTCAAGATGAGAGAACAAGGTACTAGAGGTAGAACCTAACCACAAAACCCATTAGAGAAATGTGAACCCAGAACGCAGCTAACCCACAATTCAACAAGTATGAGCAAAAATAGACAAAAAAATAAGAAATCCTAACGGATAGAGCACTTACCTTGAACAGTGAGATTTCCATAGTGAGACCAATTTCAAGAACTCTTATAGAAACTGGTGAAGGGAAACTAGTAAATAAGAGTGCAACACTAACAATTCTAAGCACGATCATTCTTGAGCATTGTGCATGCATTGGACTGTGGAGAATTGCCAAGGCTGAAAATCTGAACAACGTAAAGCTAGTGATTCAGAGGCCAAATGCAGTCTTTGCATTGCCAACCAAGGGATTGGAGTCAATATTGCCAATGAGATTAGATTTTGTTTAAATTCAGGGTGTCATGAAGCAGAGTGGATTGAGTCCCCATAGTTGGTATCCCTTGTACAAAATGAATGAGAATTTAGACTTGTTGCTAATTATGTCATGAGTTGAGTGTGGTAGAGAGCCATTGCATTAATCCATGAAGATATCTTGTACCTTATGGTGTTGCCCACCTATTGCAAATGACATCTATATCGGTGCGAGGAGCAAGCCATGGCATGTGGTTTGACCCAAATACATGCAGGGTGTTAGGTATCATAGGAGTTATATCTCCTTTATAATCTAAATTCCATTATATTAAGGCAAGGGGGAGTGCCCACTCCAAGGCACCCTCCATGGGGAATGAGTTCCTTTGCAGTCATCTCCTAACAATGTAAATGGAGGGAATCGAGAATGTTATGGGTCTAGTCTCTGTCAAAAAGAAGATTTTTTATACTAAACCCATAATTAGCTGGCTTATGTGTCAGTTTATTGCTTTCTCGACGAGCATGTTAGAGGAGGGGAGTTGTGATTTTAGCCAGGAGATTTGCAACATTTCCTATGGATGCCTCCAACCTCCAACTCTTAAATATCTTAGAAGGATCTATCCCACATTTAATTTTGCAGAAGATAAGATAATGGTCTTGGAATCTCCTTCAATAATAAGCTTATGAAATTGTTTGTGTATAACAATTGTAAGACCATGTTCAAGAGCCCATATTTAAACAACATTATTGGTGTTGTGACCTATAACGCTTACATATAAGTGTAGAATTTGTCCATTAGAAAAGACTTCACCATAATTGGCTTGGTTGTGATTTCCTTTCGAGGCCCCATTAAAGTTGACTGTAACACCCCCTCCCAGGTCTACCCAAATTAACCATGCTAATCGGGGTAAACATGAGGAGATGCTACTATGATCAGATTCAACCTCCTACATCACCTTAAGGAAGTGGAATTGATGGAACATCACATACATTCATCCAACATCATCAATAGAACCCTCAAGAGACAAGTCAACCACTCAGACAGCCTGTCCCTGGTTCCCAACGCTATTCTGTAGCTCTTTGGCCATAGTCACTCTCATGCTATGGGCAAGGGAGTGGCCAGAAACCCAAAGCCTCTCTCACAGGTCTGCCTGCCAACGACTGTGGACCAAAATTGCTAGTTTTGTGCGAGCGACCCCAGGATTTAAGCCACCTTTTTAGCCCATAATCCTGGCCTCTGTCCATAACTTGTTGTAACTTCCAAAATTCATTAAAAACATGATAACGATGCTGATCAATCCAAAATCACCCTCAAGACTAGGCTTGAGCATCCCCAACTGGGTTTGACGTTCTTTCAAACACTTGGCATCAATGCAACCTACAGGTCTAGGATACAAGACAAATCATAAACGACTGAAACAACTTATGAAACATAACCAGAAGGATCACCTCCTTCTCCATTGAATTACTACATCATCAATTAGGTCTTGCATCCATCCATTTAACAGTTACAAGTAAATATATGAAATAACCATGACATAAACCAGTCATTCAACCATGCTTATAACCAGCATAAAACCATATAAATATCAGAGATATGACAACCATTAAATCCACATATAAATCAGTGCAAAAGTAAGAGAACTTAGCTTTTATTAATCATAGGCAAATCTGACCAGGTTTGGGACTTCCACGTACCACCCGACCATAGACATGGCTGAACCAAATCTCTATTTCAGTCAGTCACCCCCGTTCCATATTCCAAGCATGAATGTGGGATCTAATAGAACAACCAATCCGAGAACAACCAAGGGAATCCAGAGGTTAAGCCACCTCCACCCTCATCAAACCATGATCACACCAAAATCAATGCTTCGATCACAACTGAACCAAACTTGGAATGCCATACATAATCCATCACTATCCTTGAAGAATTTTCCATCTCCTTTTCTCTCAAGCTTTACCGTAATCCAAAATCGGATCACTAGGCCCGAAACTGAGACTGCTCCCTCAGGCTTTACCATGTATCCTGCCAAAACCGGTCAAGGGATTCCTAGGCCTTTTGGAATGAACCTTGAGACCACCTCTGCCCTAGATTCTGAAATCCACTGTCATAACCCGACAAAACCATGCCAATGACAACAAGAGAACCATACACCAACATGCAAAGCCATGTATGTCCAAACAAGCTAGGAAATCACACATGCAAAAGGTTACCTACAAGTATTCCTGCTGAAGTTGCTTAATCCTTGTTTCCTTCCTTTCCCTTTGCTTTCTTTTCCTTCCTTGATCCAAACTTAGAGTGCTCCAAGAAAACTTTAAATGACCAAGAGTGAAAGAGAGAGAGAGAGAGAGAGAGAGAGAGAGAGAATAATGAGAGAGCTCCAAACTTGAACTAACAAAAGGTTACCAACTGATCCTCAGAAGCCTTTTTATGAATGAGGCCTCTATTTTCTTCATTTTCTATTATTTTCCTTCAATTTCCTCCTCACATGCAACCTCTAACCTTTCACCTTACTTTTCTCCTCATTTCCTTTATTTTCATAGATAAATGTGCCAAAAATGCCTTTCTGACTTTTAATGCATTTGCCTTAGCCTTTGCCAAATTTCTTTAGCTAAAACACATATCCAGTGATGCCCACTTGGATATATTTTCCCAACATTCAGCTTGGAATAAGTGTCCCTTAACCGTGGTCTTATTTTTTCCTTTATTAACTTTTATTACATGAACTTTTCACTGGGGTTGTTACATTGACTTTAATGAGTTCTTTGGGGGGGGACCAAAAGGTTGGGCTAGAGGAAAAGAAGTAGGGTATAATTTCCCTTAGTTTATTTAAAATAGCTTTTCAAATGAGACATGGTGAGATTATAATATTTTTGAATGTCCATCTATTTGGCTCCTTCCAAACCTCCCATAGGAGGAATCCAGAGAAGAGTTACCATGCTTTGTTGACGATTAAATTGTTGAAATGGTAGTCATTCCAAGATTGTAAGGTGGAGACAACATTGTTTTGGATTTTGTATGTCTATCGAAAGAGCATAGCAAAACGGCCCCAACGAGACGTTGAAAATCTATAGTGGTTGAGAAGATGGTTAATATTTTCTAAGTTGGAGAAACAAAGTAAACATATTGAGGGTCCATGAAAGCCTCGGTCTTGGAGCTTGTCCCATGTTAGAGTTTTTCTCCACTAGGAGCCATAGAAAAAGTGTCATTTTGGGTCAATGCTTGAGATTCCATATTTTGTGCAATTTGCTTTGATCTTTCTCATGACTGTTGCGAGCAAGAAGGTGGCAAGCTTCAAGAGGTTAAAATTGCCTAAAGAATGATAGCCCAAGTGGATAATGTCATAAACCTCTTGGAATGTGATTTTACTATCTACTAAAGCTTATTTAATGATTGTATTTTAATTTTGAGAGGGAGGCTTAGGTCATTGCTCGCATGTTTTCCAATTATGCCAATGGGAAGTGCAGGGAGATGAGTCCCAGTAATGAGAAACTGAGTTGACCTCTATAGATGGGAGAGTCCCTGATTGGGTGATGTTGTTCATTGTAACCTAATTTTGGTTGTTGATACCATGAGTCATCCCAAAACAGGTTTTTGTTCCCATTTTTTATTTTCCAAAAGTTGTGCCCTTGAACAAGATATTTGTGACCCCAAGTAGCATTCTAGATGTGAAAGCCTCTAATGTTTCTTGTCATTTTGATAAGCTAAGATTCCTGAACATTGGGGGCATATTTTTGCTTCCACATTTTTCTCCATAAAGCCTTCAGGTTCTTGATCCATCTTCACTAGGCTTGGGAACTTAAGGCTTTGGTTAAAATGTCTATATCACAAAGACCAAGACCTCATCCTTTTTTTGGAAGATAGATTTTGACCCAAAAAACTAGAACCCATTTTCATTATCTTTTAGCGCCACCTTAGAGAAAGGTTGAATGTTTCTGACCTTATTTAGGATGGCTTTATGGGCTTCCATTGTTAAGAGGAGATAAGCGATGAGGGATTGAAGGGATATTTAAGTAAGATCAAATGGCTTGCTAAATTGAGCAATATGAATGTTCAACAAGAGAGTTTAGCTTCAAATTTTTGAAGAAGGGTTTCCCATATTTTTTGCCTGAGAGAGTTGTCGATTAGAGAAGCCCCCAAGTATTGGGATGGAAGAGAGCTCCTTTGGAAGCCATGTAGATGGGAAATATGAATTTGGACTACCAATAAGGTGTTAAAGAAGAATATATGAGATTTTTCCAAGTTAATGGAGGTTTTGGAGGAATCAAAAAAGTGGTGAAGGATATTTTTAAGGGTAGTAGCTTCTTTGAGAACAATGATACTTAGGAGAAGAGTGTCATCCACGAATTTCTAGTGATTTGAGGAGTGATCATGAGAACCTAAAGGTAAACCTTGTAGATGTCTAAGATGAAGGGTTGAGTTGATAAATCTGTCGAACCCTTTAACGATAAGGAGAAAGATATAAAGGGAAATAAGATATCCTTGCCTAATAACTCTTGAGGAGACATAGTGGGTGAGGGAGAATCAGTAATAAGGATGGAGAAGAAATATTCAGAGATGGGGGCAAGTACCCAATGAATCCATATTTCAGTAAGCAAACAATTGTGAGCATGTGGAAAATAAATTGTTAGCTTAATTTATTAAAGGCCTTTGACATATCAAGTTTAATGAGCATACCAGGGGTTTTATTGGATTTGAGCGAATGGATATGTTCATGAGATAGGAAAATACTATATAAGGTCTATCTCCCTTCCACATAACTAGTTTTCTCTCGGGAGATGGGTGAGGGAAGAATGGGTTTTAATTTATTGGCAATAGCTTTGGAAATTATTTTGTAGATGATGTTACAGAGGGCAATGGTTCGAAGTTAATTTTTTAGGGCTAGATTGTTCTATGTTGTAGATAATTGCATTTTCAAACTTTTCCATCATTTACATATTACATTCACCCCATAACATCATGACATCATTTGCAATTATGTAGAGATATTAATAAACATCAACGTTGCAACGAAATAATAAGGAACAACAGAAGAAAAGCATACACAATAGAGACACCGGGATTTAGGTCAGAGATGAGGGCGAAACCCCACAAGGTGGAAAACCAAACCAACTTCTTCTTCTATTAGATATTCATCAATTTTCAGCTGAGATACAAAGTACAATGAGAATGAAATATAACAGTCAGATCAAGCCTCCTAGGGCCAACCCAAGTCAGTTCACAACTTCATTTGTGAAATGAACGAGACAAGTCCAACAAAGTTGTTATCATATCCTGTCATATACAATATCACATCGGCCACCCATCATGTAATCACTGTCATCAAGGGTATTGTCATCTCTATGTCACTGTCAATCCAACAAGGTCACTATCATAACAAATGGGGTCATTGCCAATCACTGTCATAACAAATAGAATCACTGCCAATCATTATCATAACAAATAGGATCATTACTAATCACTGTCATGGGTGAAATCCATACAACGTTGTTAAAGGGATAAATCGTTCATCCAAGTACTTTGGTCATACATTACTGTTCATACATCATGCTAAGTCATATTACATACATCATTAAAAACCAACTTATGTTCTTAGGTCATTGTCATAGAGCAGGGTTACTATAAATCATTGTCATGTCTTATCATCGTATAAATCACTGCCACAAAGTGTAAGATTTGAGCTACAAAATTATAGGCTGAGTTATAGCGTATAGGATGTAAGTTTTTGAGATATAGTGCAAGCCAAATGTGAGCCTCAGAAACACGAGCTAAACAATACTAAAATGCAAGCCATAGAGTGAAGCATAGAACAATCCATTCTTCATTGTAGATGTGAGCCATACTTCACTGTAGATGCAAGCCATAAGAGAATAACGTTGCTACAGTCATGGAAGAGCGATGCCATAGGAATAAATGTTGCCATTGTTCATTGCCATTGTTATGATATCACGATGCCACCATAGAGATCACAAAGATAGAGTGATGCCTTTGGATATACATGATTCCTTTGTCATGTGATTCCATAGTCATGTGATGCCACGAGTTTTAGAGTTATAAATTCAAACCATGGTAAATGATACAAACCAGTGAAGGTATATAAGCCATATGGAAAGATTGCAGACCATAGAAGAGATATACGAACCATAAGAAACATATACCAACCACAAATTATAATGTCGCATTGATATATATATATATATATATATATATATATATATATATATATATATATATATATATATATATATATATATATATATATGAGTGAGCTTCCAAAATAAAATAGAGAATACGAGCCCAAGACAAGGATCCACAAAAATTAGAGCGAGATCCATCACTATAATTCATAAGCCTCAAAGATCACAGTTATACGAGCCTCATAGAGTCATTGATATGCAAAATTCAAAGCCATCTCAATGTGAACCTCAAAAATCTTGCGAACTGTATCTTTAACAATAAACCTAAGCTTTTCTATTATTGAATGGTAGAGGGAAAGGCTCAGGCCCCAATTTATAGTTGATTCTAAATGTGAAAGGTCGTTACCATTATAGGAAGGTCGACATGAGCATTTTAGAGACTTGGCGGGAAATATATTTAATTTCAATTTTTTCTTGTAACAATATTAAATATAATTACTTGCCCTCATTTGTGACACATTAATAATTATTATTTCTTTATCAATTTTGGATTCACCTTTGGGGAATGGTGGGCTTCTTGGGGGTAGCAAAGTTTCCCTTTGGGGAAATTCATCCTAAAGCTGCCCAAATTTCAACACTCCCTCTCAGCTATGGAGGAATTTTCATGTGCATCACAAATCTCATCTTGGATGTCTCATCATCATCTCTCATCTCATCTCATAGAAGAAGAAGAATTTGCAACGGACAGTAGGGGAGATGCTCCAAACCCTACTGGGCCCTAGGTCAAGTTCCATGACTTTCATCTCAGAAATATCAACAATTCATTTATCTCATCACATATTGTTTCAACTTAACTCAACTTTAATCATCAGATGAACAATAATGTCTCTATCTAAAGAGTAAGAATCATCATAGGGGAGCTCTAGCTACCACCCTATATCCGTGGACAATATGAGAGATTAATCTACCACCCTATATATTTGATCGATAATAGGCAGGATACCACTTACCATGAGAAGTAAGGATCACAATCTATCCTATTATTCAACAGTGGGCAGGATACCCAACTTTTCATAGGTTACAAGGATCACACATCCTATTGTCTATTGATCTTCCCACCTTGAGCATCAAGAATCAAGTGGTAGAACATCAACATCCACTAACCTGGGGAGTACACCCAACGTACCAGAGGTAAAGATCACACATGCCCTAGTCTCTCCTCATCCATTCGCCAGATGGGTGGCAATCCTGACAAGCCAACCTTGTGGGTAGGATGCATACTGGGGTATACTTTGTCATATCTTAGACTTGATGGCAGGGGGGATTTCCCAACTTGCCATAAATGACAAGGATCACGTACACCCTATAGTGACAATAGGCAGGATAACCCAACTTGCCATAAATGACAAGGATCGCACATCCTATTGTCCAGAGTTCCCTCAACCCGGGGAAATCTCTGGCTCCATTCCTACCCTGGGAGCTCAAAAAGGGGGAAAGAGAATAGCTTAATGTCCTTGATCATTTAGGACCCTTACCTGGGACCTTCACATCCATTAATCTAAGTTGTTGTCTAAAGACCAAGAACTTTCCTTTCAGCAACGCCTTGGTAAGAGTATCTGTTATTTTCTCACTTGTTGAAGTCTTGCTACTTCAATGTTGGAGCCTTACTGCTTCCTCTAGACCACATCCTAGATATAGTGATATCTCATCTCCAACTACTTGGATTAGTCATGAAACACAAGATTCTTAGAAAGTTAGATCCCACTCTTAATATCATAGTCATGTCCAACACATGCTCCAGTAGCTCTCCAAAGAACCTTCTCAATCATACTGCCTTGCAGCTAGCCATGCTAGCAACAATTTGCACTCCCTCAACCATACTAAAATCAACAAACTTTTGTTTCGGCTCATTAAGGAAATCATGGTAGATCCCAAGTTACAACAACACCCATATGTGCTTTCCCTTTCAACAATATTTTCAGACTCAGTCAACATTGGTGTATCCATCATGTTTTCGACAATGTGTTTCAATCCATGACTAATAGTCTCATGTAGCTATCTTAACATATGATTAGTATTGACCCAATATACATGTCCAGGCTCTATCTAGCTTAGAGTACATAATGCAAAACAAGGATTCATCTAACTGTCAGCTCATCATGGTATCCATCACGTTTGAAGAAGAGTCTCTCTCAACTGCTTCAGTGTAATTCATCATGCCAAATCTCTGTTAATATACTTCTCTTGACATCTCTTTATTACACTATACATCTCAAGATGTTGACCATCTGGGCTTAGAGTTCGACTCCCTTTGTCACTAAATGCTAATATGATTTGATCATTTCAGAAATAAATTATCAACATATAAAACCAAATATCAAAAACATACCTGTAACGTTAATGGAGGTCAGTTTCTGCATCAGATGTCCATCAATCCAAGCATTCTTGGTCCAGGGGGCTTTCTTGAGTCCATATGGGACTTCCTTTAATTTGTAATCATGAGTCTCATCTCATGTGCCTCAAAGCCTTGAGGTAGCTCCAGGTACGCTTCTTCATATATCTGATAATAATGCATTAAGAAATGGGAGCTACAATCTTCCTCCTCTGAGAGCATATTCCTTATCATTGTTGAACTTAATATTGTGAAAACATATATTATTATTACTTCTTGTCATCTAGAAAGGTCCTTACGTGAAGGACATGTTGCTTCTCATCTTCTCCTTATCTTAAAATATCTCATCATTACATGACAATATGCTCCCTCCAAGGGACGAGATCCTTCCTTCAAAGTTTGAGCTCTTGTTCATTTATCAAGTGACATTCTAATCATGGGATGGCTCGAAATTCTTCTCAATCTTGATATAGAGGACTTAATACTCACATTCGTCAGATGTATCTGTTGATCCTAGAATAAGAGCAAGATAAATCATTGTAAAAATAAGCATCACGAAAATGTACCTGGTGACGAGGTGGGATTTTTATCCTTTAGCTAGGAGAGTGACTTCTTCATTATCCTGCACCAGCTTCTTCTAGGATTTTGCTCTTCCTACACCAATATAGATCCATTTAAACTCCATATATATCAAGTGTTGAGAGGAATCAAATCTCTCGAGGTGCAAACCCATTTTTTGAGTGCAAAACTTGAGGAAAGGTTTGCACCTCGAGATATTTTGTCCCTCTCGGCACTTGATAGATCCAGAGTTTAGATGGATCTATGCTAGTTTATAAAATACATTACAATATATTATTTGAGAAAGTAGTTCTAATTTGTGAAACTCACAATAATATAATATTGAGAAAAATAAATCTTAATATTTAAAACTTTAGTAATAAGTAAAATATATGTTTTATACTTTGTCATTTACTTTCTGAAAATAATTCTTCATGTATACCATGTCTATCTACTTTAATGGAAAATAAATATTCTTTGTGAACTTAATAAATATATTCAAAGCCATTAAAATGAAGGAAACAAATGTATATACAATGATATGAATTTCAATTGTAGTGGTCTTTAAGTGCGATTTTTGGAGTTTTTGATGAATTTTTGCCCAAAAATCGACAAAAAAATTGTGGCTAGATCTTGATTTGTGTTGTTTAAATTGGTTTTTTACTGCATATATGGATTTAGCACCCTCAAAAACCCATGGGGCACTTTGATTGTGAAGATTTCATCTGTCAAACTTGTGATTTCAATGAATCCCAGTCGGATTCTAGACAAATTAGATTAAAAAAAAAAACTGGAAAATTTTCCAAAAAATCGCACTTAAAGACTACTCGATTTCAATTCATCATATTTAGAGATGATTTTTATGAATAAGTTCTATAACAATACTTTGAAGTTATAATTAAAAAAATAAAAAATAAAATTTATGACGCTTGACACCTTTGTATAATTCTTTGAAATTAAACTTGAATGACCAAAACCTCGATGACACATAAGCCTAAACTAAAAGTATATAATAAGATTACCCCTAAATAAAATTAAGAAAAACAATGAAATCCAAACCCACATAGGCAAATTAAATCATAGCCAATCACATTCTAGTTATGATGATTGAATGAAGACATACCCTTTAAATTAAAGTTATATAATTTCCTTCAATTAATGCACTGTTTCACTAATTATATCTAATTGGATTCAATTTTCTGTAGTTTGAAAGATTCAATTTAATTAAAATCCCTAAATAAGATATACAAAACAATGAATTCTAAATCCCCAAAAACTTGTCCAATGCATTTTGCTTACATCATTGCATTATGCTTACATCACTGAATGGAGGAGTACTCTTTAAATTAAAGTTATAATATTTCTCTCAAATAAGGCATAGTTTGACTGATTTTATTTACCATTTGTTGCAAATGTATAAATCATCTAACTCACTCGAGTTTGGATGCAATTGCTCAACTCTCCAAGGAGACAACGATATGCAAGGGTAGTTTAATTCCCCACTTAAATAGGTTACATTTCACATGAATCCCATTGTTCATTTTTATTTTTATAGGATTATTTTCATTTGATTATTTTTATTTTTATTTTATTTTATTGTGATCGAGTTACAATTTCAATTTACATTACATTATATTACAACATCTCTACCATGGAAATAAACTATTTATTTTTTATTTTAACGGAGTAAAAATCTTTACATTACATTACATGACACATCTCTACCATACTGGACTAGATAGTGGGTCAATTATTAATTTTATTATTTTATAATTATTACTATTTTCTATTTTTTTATATATATATATATATATATTTTAATGTAATTTGATCAAGTCAAAATGTTTAGCAGGATCCAAAGATAAATGGGGGTGGGGAAGAACTGGAATTTATACAACAGCTCAAGGATTCTCCTCATTACAAGCCACACACTCATCTTTGCTGACTCCGAAGCTCTGGAAATCCGTTTGGTCTCCCTTTTGCTTTCCAAAGGTGAATTTCTTCACTTGGTTACTCATGCATAAAAAGGCATTAACATGATTAAATCTGAATAAAAGAGGCTTCCATGGACCCTTTAGATGCTGCCTGTGTACTTCTACTATCGAAACCTCTGACCATTTATTGGTTGACTGTGTTTTCACACAAGAAGTTTGGAAGATGGTCCTCCATGGACTTAGCGTACCCACCCCCTCCCAGATTTCAGTTGTTACTCTCTACACCTCCTGGGCAGATCAAAACCCTGAGAAAAAATCTAAAAACGTAGGCTGGAAAAACATTTGGCAAGCTATTCCAAAATGCCTTTGGTGGAAAGTGTGGTTGGCTCGAAATGAGTGCATTTTTAACAACAGGATCTCGAAAACACTGGAAGTGGCTGCCAAAGTAAAAGCTCTATTGTTGGAAATAATAGATAAACCAGCTTTTGCCTTTATATTATCTGCAGAAGTCTCTACGTGGCTAGGACCCTGCGTGCCAGGAGAAAGGAAAGATTCAATCAACAAACTGATGAAAGATCCTACTTGGCGCCTGCGTCTCACTGCAGGTGACTTTCTTAAGTGGTGGCAGGGGACCCCAAAAGCCACTATCTTCTTTGATGGAGTGTCCAAGGGGAATCCAGGCACTACAGGCGCAAGGGGATTGATTCTTTCCCCAGACAGATCAGAAAAAACTAGTTTCAGTTAGGGCCTAGGCATAAGTTCAAACAATCAAGCAGAGAGTTACAACCTCCTAAAAGATTTCCAGATTGCGAAGGAGTTAGATTACAAATAAATCCAAATATTCAGAGACTCGGAGCTTCTGATAAAGCTCTTAAGCTCTGAAGATTATTTTAGTAATCCAGCTTTAAACAAAACCTTGCAAAGAATTCGAAATATCTTGAAAGACTTTGACACAGTCGACTCATACCATATTCTGCAGGATTTAAACAAACAAGCGGACTCGCTAGCAACTAAAGCTTGGCTGCTGCCTCAAGGTAATCTTAGCCTTAATTGAGGACCCTGCTCGATTCATCCTCTGCCTTAGACAATATACAGAAGGTAGATCTACTTTTCAGAGGGAGAGTGGTATTTGGTACCTTTAAAGTCACATTTAGGATCGCCAAGCAGCAAGCAGATGGAACAACAAGCACAAGGACTATCAAGCAGAAGAAATAGCACCAGAAGGTATATCAACAAATGATAGAAGGAATAGCCACAGAAGGAACAACAACCAGAATGAACAACATCATAAGGAACAACAACAGAAGGAACAACAAGCAGAAGGAACAGTAGAAGAAGGAACAACTTTCGACGGAACAACAGGGCGAAGGAACAGCAGCAACAGCAGAAGGAACAACAACCAAATTAAGGAACGACAACAGAAAAAACAGTAATCAAAAGGAACAACACTAGAAGGAACAACAAGCAGAAGGAATAGCATCAGAATGAACAACATCCGAAGAAATAGCAAGCCGAAGGAACAACAATAGAAGGAACAACATTTGAAGGAACAACAGGGCGAAGGAACAGTAGATCGAAGGAACAGCATCCGAAGGAACAATAGGCTGAAGGAACAACAGGCCAAAGGAACAACAGTTCGAAGGAACAACATCCGAAGGAACAACAAGCCGAAGGAATTGCAACCGAAGGAACAACATGGCGAAGGAACAACAAGCCGAAGGAACAACAAGCCGAAGGAATAGCAACCGAAGGAATAGCATGCCGAAGGAACAAGAAAAACGAACAATAGCAAAAGGAACGACAAACTTAAGGAACAATAAAAAGAAAAGCAAAAGGAAAAGGTCGCAGAATTTGCTCTCCCAAAGATAAAATGTAAGACAGAAAACAAGAATAGCCAAAAAATTCACAGAACTTTTGAATATAAGCACAGGAGAAGGGACTACCATCAGCTCATTCTCATTGCTCATTTTTTAAAAGCTACTATCGATTGTAATAAGAGCTTGCTCCACTTTTGGCAATAAATACATTAACCGTCCTTGTTAAAAAAAATGTTTAGCAGGAGAGGATAGTACCTTACAACATTTCTTCTTTACTGGGCTGGAGAGTGCCTGTCGGCACATCTAGTTCCCTTTTGGGGCTTACTCTTCCTGCACTATTCTACATCCTAATGATCCTCAATATCTGCTTTCCTTGATCACATCCTCATCTAAGGATTTAGAGAAAGAAGCATTCAAATGCTCATGCAAGAAGAATAAATAATGATCTAAAATGATATATCTAAATAAGCGGTGTCATGAAGAAATAACATAAGACTTGAAAATACTTATCTTTAATGAGAATTGATGGAAGTTGTTAGCTCCCTCTTGATTTGACCTCCATGAGTCACCATTGTCCATCAATCATATGTCAATGTCATCTGCAAAAGAAATGCATCCTCATGAGAGACATTTGTGTACGTCATCATTATTATCGCCAGCCAAGTCCAACCATAAATGTATACTATGACCACTAAATTTTCAACATACACTTCTCCTAGGGTTTCTTTGATTTATCATAGGCTTTTCATCGATCATGTCATATCAAGAAGTTTCACTATGTGGTTTCATTGTTGTAGGCCTTTACCACATCCAAGGACACTCTGAGAGTTTCTCACAAACCCTAACCTCTATTAAAAGAATAAGGGTTTCCTTCAAACCCTAGCATTCTTTTAGGTCTCTGCCATCTTGATCTCTTTCGCTCTAGTTGATCCATTGGTGTCTCCCAGGGGTGATCTCAATGAATTTTCTTCAACCCAACTCTGATACCATGTTAATTTTTAAGGCTAGATTGTTCTCTGTTGTAGATAATTGCATTTTCAAACTTTTCCATCATTTACATATTACATTCACCACATAACATCATGACATCCTTAGCAATTATGTATAGAGAACAATAAAGATCAATAATGCAAAGAAATAGTAAGGAACAACATAAGAAAAGCATACATAATAAATTCACTAGGAATTAGGCCAGAGTCCAGGGTAAAACTCCACAAGGGGGAAAACCCAACCAAAATTTTCTTCTATTAGATATTCATCAATTGCTCAGCTAAGATACAAAGTACAATGAGAATGAGATATAACAATCGCATCAGGCCTCCTAGGGCCAACCCAAGTCAGTTCACAACTTCGTTTGTGAACTGAACGAAACAAGTCCAGAGAGTTGTTATCATATACAATATCAGATCAACCACCCATCATGTAATCATTGTCATCAAGGGTATTGTCATATCTATGTCACTGTCAGTCCAACAAGGTCACTCTCATAGCAAATAGGGTCACTGCCAATCACTGTCATAACAAATAGGATCACTGCCAATCATTGTCATAACAAATAGGATCATTGTCATGGGTGCAATCCATACATTGTTGTTAAAGGGACAAATCGTTCATCCAAGTACTCTAGCCATACATTATTGTTCATACATCATACTAAGTCATGTCATATGCATCATTGTAAACCAACATATGTTCTTGGGTCATCATCATAGAGCAAGGTTCTTATAAATCATTGTCATGTCTTATCGTTGTATAGATCATTGCCACAAAGTGTAAGATGCAAGCTACAAAATTATAGGTTGAGTTTCAAAGTACAAGATGCAAGCTATTGAGATGTAGTGCAAGCCAAATGTGAGCCTCATAATTGATGCAAGTCAATATGAATATTATTCGAGCCATAAGTAACTTAAGCGAGCTTAGATCAACTAATGCGAGCCATAGGATAAGTACAATGAGTCTCAAGATTGTAATGTGATTCTCATAAACACAACTAAATACTACTGAAATGCAAGCCATAGAGTGAGTCATAGAATGATCCATACTTTACTGTAGACACAAGCCATACTTCAATGTAGAAGCGAGCCATACGACAATATCATTGCTATGGTCATGAAAAAGTGATGCCATAGGAATAAACATTGTTATTATTCGTTGCCATTGTTATGATATTTGATGCCACCACAAAGATCATAGAGATAAAGTGATGTCTCTATGTATACACGTTGCCTCTGTCATGCGATGCCACAGTCATGTGATGCCATGGGTTTCAGAGTTATAAATACGAATAATGGAATATTATACGAACCAGTGAAGGTACCTGAGCCATATGGAAAGATTACACATCATAAAAGAGATATATGAACCATAGGAAATATATACCAACCACAAATTATAATGTCACAGAGATATATAGATAAATGAGCTTCCAAAATGAAATAGAGAATGAAAGCCCATAATAACGATCCACAGAACTTAAAGTGAGATCCATCACTGTATTTCATGGGCCTCAAATATCACTGTCATAAGAGCCTCATAGAGCCATTGATAGGCGAAATTCAGATCCTTCTTAAGCGAACCCCATAAATCTTCTGAAACATCTATTTAGCCACAAACCTGTTTTTTTATGTTCTTAAATGGTAGAGGGAAAGGCCGAATTTATAGTTGATTCTAAATGTGAAAGGTCATGACCATTGGAGGAAGGCCGAAATGAGTATTTTAAAAACTTGGACGAAAATATATTTAATTTCAAATTTTGCTTGTTACAACATTAAATATAATTACTTTCCGTCATTTGAGCCACATTAATAATAATAATTTCTTTTTCAAAGTTGGAATCACCTTTGGGGCATGATGGGCTTCCCTTTGGGGAAATTCATCTCAAATCTGCTCAAATTTCAACAGTCAGAAGTCAGAGGGAGAATCAACACATGATGATATGGGAATTAGAGATATAAAGGTAGTGTCAAGGGTTGAGAGGATAAAGGATGAGCATCGGGAATATTCTACAACTTTCCAAACAAAATGCCCAAGAATTTTCCAACAAGTTTGGTATAAATTAGTAGTACAACCATGAGAATGTTGGTATTTGCATTTAGGCATTTTCATAATTTATTCTTCCACTTCTTGCATAGTGATTTCCTTCAAAATATGGTTGTTTTGTTCCCTTGTTGCAATTTAAGGAACATTTTTGGTTATTTTCTGGATAACTGACCTTATTTATGGAACAGATTCTGTGAGTAGGGTTTGAAAATGATTTAGCAATGCTCGAGCTATAACATCACGACTTTCCACATTTTGATGATTGGATGTTTTGATGCTTGATATCCTATTACTTTGCTTTTAATTGATCATAGATCTATGAAAAAAATTAGTATTCTTTTCCCCCTCTTTTAACCATTGTACTCAAGATTTTTGTTTCCAAAGGATTTCTTCCTACTTCAAAATATTTCCTCTAGCTAGGGGTGATTGATTGCTTCTTAATGATCTAATTCTTTAGACTTGCCCTCTAATATTTTTTCTTGTTGGATGGTAGTCATTTCTTGTTCTAAATTGAGTTCTTCATTGTGAATATTACCAAAGTCTTTAATATTTCATTCTTTGAATTTCATCTTGAGATATTTAAGTCGTTATTGGAAGCAATACATAAGGGCTCTAGAAAAATTATCTTATTGTTTCCTCCATTTTTCCACTCTGGAGAGAAAGTTTGGATGCCTTAGCCAGGAAGCCTCAAATTTAAAGGGGTTGTTCCCGAGGTTGCTAGTCCAATCCATTAAAAGTTCTATAGGCTAGTGATCTAATCCACGACAAGGGAGGATTGAGGCTTTAAAATTTGTGCCTGAAATGAAGAGAGACTCTACAATGAGGAATCTATAAAGTTTAGAAGTTATTTAGTAAGATCCTCCTTTCTTATTATTCTAGGTGTATATGCCATTATGAGTACTTATATCTATGAGTTTGGATTCATTAATGAATTCTACAAAGAGGGGACTTTCTTCATCAAATATGTGAATTACACCTTTATTTCCTTTAAGATTCTTGTTCATATTACCCCCCCCCCTCTCATAATCCAAAACCTTTCCCCTATAAGCTTATATGGTTTTTGGAGGTTTTGATGCAAGAATTTCTTATCACTAGGAGTACTTAATCCATAAACATTGGTTATGAAACTCGTACTAGTAGAACCAATATGTTAGAAGTTGGTTGTGAGGAGTCTAGGTAGGGAAAAGGAGTCTTGAGGAGTTACCGAGGAAGGGTTTCATGCAATGGAAATTCCTTTTGATGCCTTTAGTGCATATTGGGCTAGATAGTCACAATTTTTTCAAATGATTTTAAGGAATTTGCTAAGAGAATCAAATGAGCATTTCGTTTGCCATTTTCTCATGATGTAAGCGTGTTCTTGATAGATTTTGTTTTTTAGGAGTCTTTGCTTAGATTTCCCATTGAGAACCCTATTATTCCACGTGATGAATTTCATTGATGATATTAAGAGGAGGGTTCAAAGATGGCATCCTTTGGTGATACCCTTCCATTGTTCACTAAGTAGTCTCCTAGTTCCTGTAATAATTGAGTATTGCTCTTCTGGCCTTTCTTTTTTGGTTCTCTCAATGCATTCAATTGGTCTCTAAGATAATTTATTTTAACACCATGAGAGGAGAAAGAAGAGTTAAGAGTAGTGGTGTTACTTGATTCCTAATCTTGACGGAGAAGTAGATCTTGGTTTTAGATGTATGCCCTGGTAATGATTTGTACTTGCTCCTCGAGAATGGTTGTTGGTTCTTGATTTCTCCATCATTAGACAAGAGATTGTAGATAAATATTTTGTAGTTCCATTGCCTCATAATCTTCAACATCAAATAGCTCTTGGGTGTTTTCCTCCATTTCTAAATCTTCCTAATAGTCTTTATCTTTCAGTTTCTCTTATGTGCCTTTTGTTGCCTACAATTGTCACTGACTATTTTTCCCAATCTCGACCGTTTGGGATTTTCTATTTCATGAGTTTATTCATTTTCTTTCATCTCTTAAAAGACTGTGTACTAGTTATGATCCATTGCATTTTCAAGAGTTGGGATTGTTAAAATTGGAAACTAGGGCAAAACTTCATGTAGGTCATATTATTCATGGTTGATAATATTTTTATTAGATTCCTCTCGTCAAGAGGTGTAGGATTGATATAAATATCATTCGATTCTGATAAGTATTTATGGAGATATGAATTTATTTTAATTATTGAATTATTATCAAGCTGACCTACAACTCATGTAGGCTCAGAAGCCCAACAGTCGCATCTATTCAAACATCATCAGTTGTGTATAAATACAAGAGGACTTTTCCTCTTTTTCACTCACTCAACTCATCACATCTCTCTCTCTCTCTACTGCGCAGAAAAGAGTCTCTTCTCTATTGTGCAGAAAAGTGTCTCTCCCTCACACATGCGAAGCCGAAAGCTGCTGAAACTAAAGCTGCAACTGCAGAAGTAAAGTTTGACCTACGTGGACTAGAAGATCTCCTCATCTGAACTACACTGTAGGTTCATCTAAACCTCCTCTGAAAGCTGCAACTTTTGGTGGTGGAATCAAGTGAATCTGACGGACGGTTTGCAAGATGTCGACTGCCCTAGTTTGAAGGAAGCTGTTGAAACTGAAGCTGCAACTGCAGAAGCAAAGTTTGACCTGCATGGACTAGAAGATCTCCTCATCTGAACCTCCTCTGAAAGCCGCAAATTTTGGTGGTGGAATCAAGTCAATCTGATGGACAGTTTGCAAGATATCGACTGCCCTAGTTTGAAGGAAGCTGCTGAAACTAAAGCTGCAATTGCAGAAGTGAAGTTTGACTTGCGTGGACTAGAAGATCTCCTCGTCTAAACTATGTTGTAGGTTCATCTAAACCTCCTTTGGAAGCCTCAACTTTTGGTGGTGGAATCAAGCTGATCCGACGGTCGGTTTGTGAGATATCGTCTGCCCTAGTTTGATGATGAAGCCACTAATGCTGATGTTGCTGATCTAGGGTTTGCTACTGTTGATATAAATCAGATTTATTGTACTATTTCTCTCTGCTGAATTATTGAAGATAAAAGAAGATTTGATCAAAGGGTTTCCCCACACATTGTTGGGTTTGTCCCTGGCTAGCCGCCACATCTTGTGTCTCTTGTCTTGGCTTGTTTTCTGTTGATCGTTTAATGTTCTATCTACACTTTACTTTATGTACATGTGATTGCTAATATGTGGAATATAATAAGGAAAAGAAGTAAACTGTTATAAGCATAGAACATACCATAACTTAACATGGTATCAGAGTTGAGGTGAAGACAAAGCCCAGGCAAGAGCAAGAGCAATCACCGAAGAGAAGATAGGCAAGGTTATTTTAAAAGAACTATGGGGTCCTCAACACTCTTTCCTGCCGAAGACAAGCTCCGTGAGAAAGCTGACTATCACAGATGGAAGATATCTATCGATATAACCCTAGAAGATCAAGGAGTGCTGGACCATGTAAGAGGCAATATTGTTGAGCCTCCATCAAATGCATCCGCTGTTGCCTGGAACAAATGGAAAAAAGGAGAAGTCAAAACAAAGAAGATCATCCGGGAATCTATCAACAAGCACTTGGTGGCCTACATATCTGACTTGAACACCTCCAAGGAAATCTACGATAGACTGGTGAGTTTATTTAAAGTTAATGATGCAAATCAAGTTTTGTTTCTTAGAAATAAGCCGAAGGAAATTCATAAGGGTAAAGATGAGAGTATGCAAGCATACTTCTTAAGAATCACCGAGATCAAGAACGATCTCCTATCTATTGGGAAGACTATTACTGACAGAGAAATGGCACTCACGACTCTTGGAGGATTACCATTCGAATGGTACGTGTTCAGGACTACTCTTCTGAACAATCATGTAATTCCTGGTTTCAAGGAATTAATGGCTAGATGCATTCTAGAAGAAACAAGGGTAGAAGAGCAAGAAATGCCCTTGCCTAAAGGTCCTCCTGCTTCCTTTTCTTCTCATGCTAAGAAAAGAAATAATTCCGGGACTAAACCAAAAGGAAACGCTGGACCTAATGGTGGAAGAAAAGGACAATGTTACATTTGCAATAAAGCAGGTCACTATGCAAGGGAGTGCCCTGATAGAAAGGACTCACACCGGGACGATGATCAAAATCCCTCTGATGGCAATCAAAGGAATGACAAATTCAATAGCAAAGGTAAGAGGAGAGTTGGGAATCAAGGAAGAGGACAACCATTCAAGAAGGCTAGAAATTCCAGGATGTATTAAATGCACCTGACCTCCGAAAGAACCTGGTGTCCATCTTGGCAATGGAAGACAAAGGCTACAAGGTAACCTTCAGCGATGGCAAGGTACGTGTATCGAAAAATAATGTTAAAGATGCCTTTACTCTTGGGTTTCATGTTATCAGGTCGATGAAAGTCAGGTAGGTGTCATGTCTTATGACACATCTCTTTAGTCCGAACTTTGGCATTGGAGGTTTGCCTACCTTCATTACAAATATCTACTCGGTGTAAGACATATGGTAACAGGGATGCTCGAATTCCGAGTAGAAAAAGAAGGTGTATGTTTGGGATGTGCCGAAGGAAAGCTCAAAAGGGGACCATTCCCCTCAAGCCTAAGCAAGACCTCCGATATATTACAGTTGGTTCACTCAGGCATACCTGAGGTTGGCATTAAGAGGGAGACTACTACATGACATACTCCAGAGCAAAATGGTGTGGCACCATATGATTGTGGAAGCTATCTCTATGGTGATGTAATAATGCCTGATGTGGAAGAACCAATGGATCCTATTTATCCACCTGAGCCTTCCTCTTTCAGGAGGAGGCCTTCATGGCTTAGGGGGATACTTGATGATGCTAAAAGACATGCTACACCCCGAGGAACCTTCCGTGAAAGTAAGAAACCCAACAAGTATCAGGGATACTTGACCAGTATGAGCACAATCATACAAAACGAGCCTTCATCATTCTCAGATGTCGTCAAGCATCATGTATGGAAGGATGCTATGACCATTATGGAGAATGATGTCTGGGAAGTAGTTCCCAGACCCCAGGACAAGACAATTGTTACTTAAAAATGGCTTTACAAGATAAAGTTGTAGCAGATGGAAGTACATAATAGTATAAGGATCGTTTTGTTGCTCGTGGTTTCTCCCAGAAGGAAGGTATAGACTATGATGTGATATTTGCACCTGTTGCCAAATATACGACCATTCGCTTGATCATAACCCTTGTGGCTTCACAAGGATGGAACCTACATCAGATGGATGTCAAGACCACGTTCTTGCACGGTTCGATCAAAGAAGAGGTCTATGTGGAGCAACCCGAAGAATTTGAGATTTATGATTGCAAATCTCATGTATGCAGGTTGAAGAAGGCTCTCTATGGGCTAAAGCAAGCACCTTGAGCATGGCATGATAGGATCAATAGCTACTTGATGAAGCTAGGATTCACTAGGAGTGAAGCTGATCCTAACCTTTACTTTAAGGTTGAAGATGACAAGCCTCTCATACTGGTGTTGTATGTGGATGACCTCTTTCTAACAGGTGCATACTCTCTCATTCACAAATGGAAGAGGGAGTTGGCTTTTGAATTTGAAATGAAGAACTAAGGACTTGAAGTGTGGCAGAAGCCAAGGGAAATTTTCCTATCTCAAGGAAAATATGTGGTGAAGATTCTGAAAAGATTTGGTATGGTGGACTGCAAGCCTGTGACTATCTCGAGGATCTTAACTTTCAGAAGTTATATGGAAGTGATGTCGGACCAGATTTAGGAAATGCCTCTGAGTTTCAAAAACTCATTTGTGTTGATGTTCTTGGTGAACCTCCGTCCGAACATATGTTTTGCAGTTAGCATCGCGAGCTCATATTTGGTTGAGCCTCACTAGATTGGCGCCAAGAATCTTCTGAGATGTCTTCAGGACACAATTTCTCATGGATTGAGATACACTGCCGGAAATATGAAACTGCATGATTATTTGAATGCTGATTAGGCAGGTAGTGTGGAGGATCACTAGAGCACTTTTTAGTGTTGTTTCTCTTTGGATTCTGCTTTGATATAATGTGTTATCTCAAAATCAGGCCCTGGAAGGCTGCAGACCAGGAAGACTTCAAGTAACTATTTCAAACCTACTTTAGGCTAAGGCTTAGCCTCCTCAACCTGAGAGGGCTCTCTCTAGATGGGTTAATGATTTTGATTAAGATAAGATGGCTAACTCTTTGTGAAATAACTGTGACAAATATAGTTGCTGGAAAAACATTAAACAAGTTTCCATTGGGCCTATGGAGTCAACAACACCTCAATAAACAAGGATCTTGACTTTACATAGAAGTCAGGGCATTCAACATTTCAATATTCAGAACATAACTCATATGAAACCACAGTTTACAAATGCATATAGGAAATCAGAGCACAATCAGTGAATTCTGAGTGATTATACATTTATACAACTATAAAAAATTTAGGAAAGGACAAGACCGCACATTCTGAACATATAAATCCTTCATGAATCCTGAGAAGTAAAGCCAAATTATATTACTGAAACTCTGTCTTTACATAAGCCAAATACAGTGCTCTGTCATAAAGTTTTCCAACCCCCATTACATTGCTGTTTCAGCTATATATAGAGTCCTTATTCTAACTGATCGAGATTCCTCCTCCATCATGAGGGGAATTCGATAACTACCTCTAATGACACCTATCAACTATTTAACTAACTAATAAATACAATAAAGTGATGACTGGAGCTTTTTAGAGTTCTAAATTCACTATGACTCTAACTCCATATTACATGCTTGATGGCTTTAATTACAATGAACCTCGTTCTTTGACATCTGCTCCCCTTTAGTTTGGCTGTAACGGATGTTCAAAGCTCCATGTTTGATCTTTAATGACACATCCTTTACAATACCATGAAATATATGAAACTGTCCCTGTGTATCGGTCTTTAGTTTGCCTTAATATGTCCGGATCCAATGAAGTATATCCTTTATCTTTTAATTACCCCAAAATGGAGCAAACTGCCACGTCTTTGATGTGCTGTCCACCGTTTGCGTATGTGAAAGCCAAAATTTTTGCAACTGTAACTGTCTCACATATCCTGAAGTGTGATAAATATGAAATATGCTTCCTTTATGACAAAAATCCAAAATTGGATTCGAATGCATATTATCTCCACGTGTCTTGACCTGGTTAATTGTTAGACAGCTTCAGATGATGCCTTGTATGCCTTTTTGGATGTTCCCCTTTCAAAATTCCCGCTTATATTCAAAACTGCTTGATTTGCGTTAAAATCATCACCTACAGCAGTTTCGTAGCGCTACGAAACTGCTGTGTAATTTCAAACAGCTTGCTTTTTAGTGCTTAGCGGACCAAGTAGTGGTAGCTGTGATATTACTAATGCAATAACTATACGACTATGAACATGAGGCCAAAATGCTGCTACACTCTCACACTCCTAATTATACACATGGATAACCTGATGTCGATACAAAAAGTATGTAAATCCAAAAATATGACTATGAAAGGCAGAAGTATTGGTGTGACCGCTGCATACACCAGTCCAAGCAAAAAGTATAGTTGAAGTTGAGGAAGTGCTTCTGGGAAACCGACACTGCCAGGATCCATGGAATTCTCCCTATCCTTCTCAGTCTTCATCAAAAACATGTTCTTCAGATAAAAATGATTAATGGCTTCAATCAGAGAATTTCACCAGCAATGCAAGCCCATCCATCAACCATGATATAAGTGATGAAAAAGGTAGCTTTCATTGGTATTGAAACTCCAATAGTCTTTGGTATCTTGGTAGAAATCCTTGAAGAAATGACTTGATAATTTTCACCTCTATTATTGGTTTCAGGAAGGGAGCAACCTTCTCAATTCCATCAAGGTTGGCCAATGACTTCATTACTGTAGCTACTTGAAGTACATTCTGTGCTAACATTTGTTGGCCTTTCTGGAATAGCATTGCCATGACTGCTGGAACAACTGTTTACAAATTTCACAAGATTCTTCCCACTGCTCGACAGAGATGCAGCCGCACCTGAACAGCAACAGGGTTTTTGCCTTGTAGAATGTGTGACATTACTCTCTTCAACATCCATGTCACCTTTATTCCATGTGATTTCTTCAAAATCTTCACTGGCAATAGGATGAGTTTTAAGAAGATGACTAAAAGCCCCACCCAGTCTAGAAAAGTCAATACGATGTGAATTTGCTTTTAGAAATAAGCCTACAGGAAAAGTTTGTTTCCCCCCCCCGTGAAGAAATCCTGCCCCAGTATCTATTTTTTGTCTTGGTCCCTTCATCAATTCACATGTATCATCCATACCAAAACCTTCAGACAAGAAACACAGTAGTATTGTGTATGCAGAAACAAGAACCGAGTGATTTGAAAGACCAGGTGGAGGCATGTTACGATCTGCTCCTCTGTTCTTCCAAACAAGATTCTGTAAAAATGACGTGAACACTGAACCTGCTGATTGTGATGGGCTGGATGAGGGACTGAAGTTTATCAAAAGCCGACTCCGACGGAGTTCCCATTGCATCTCCTCAACCTTAGGTAAAAGAGAAATTGCAACCCATTACTATCTTCATACCTGCTTAAAATTTGGAGCCAGACCCAAATGATAGAGCGACACCATTGTATCAAATAATTCTTCTTCCCTCAAGGCACCAGATAACACTTGAGTCGACCTTGATCCAGCGTTTTCTGCTGTTGAATTAGTTGATATCTCTGCTCCTTATTCGTGGCTTTGTCTTTAGCAGATACAGTCACAATACCGTTTGCATCAATGTGCTGGTGGAATGCAAACAAGCTCAAACTCGCCAAGCAGCTTATTATCTGAAGCCATTTCCCGCTCACCTTGCAATACTCTCACTCCTACCTGAGTTTGACCATCTGCAGCAGTTGAAAACACCTGACTTTTCTTTGTTGGAATTGTGGTGTTTCTGTTGATAAGCCGTGTAAATACACCACCAAGAGTTTCAATTCCCCACGACAGAGGAGTAACATCAAGAAGAAGTAACTCTTTCACATCACCACGAAGTATACCACCCTGAATGGCAGCACCCATGGCAACGGCCTCATCGGGGTTCACACCTTTACCACGGCATTTCTCCAACCTCTACCATAAACAAGAATAGCATTCTCCTTGTTATAAGTAGTGAAATCACTTCCTCTTCCAGTTGCTCTGTACTTGGCACCTCCATGGAGAAGAGTCCGGCCAAAATAATGAGTTCTTGTTCCAAGGGAAAATGTAAAAAACACAGAGCATAATTGCAGTTGCATTATCACGAAATTCACAACAGCCTTCAGAAATCCCTGTTCTAAGATGAACCCCATGATCATTGGCATAACAGTAAATACACCAATTTGGAACAGGAACTGTGTATTGAGAGCTGCCTCCAGAGCTGTGCTATCCAAAGAACGAGCTTTGTCGGTGATTGCAATATCCAAACCAGACAGGGCCAGGTATGCTTCAAACAGAGCAATTTGATTAAGTCCCACATCTCGTCCTTTTCCAACCTGAATGTACTCATGATGAGTGATATTTCCCTTCAGATTCAGAACTGATGACAAGCATACACGTAGGAGCTTGAGAGCATGCCTCCTGTAAAATACATCCACCCCAGAGCTATTTTGCATGACAGTTGCTATGGATTCGAACAAATCCCCAATTTTGTAGCGCAGCCTAAAACATGTTGCGCTGCGAAACTACAAAAAGGCTTTATGCGCTGCGGAAACACTTCAAAATTATTTCATGAGCTACGAAATAACCTAAAGAGCTTTGTGAAACATAGTAACTTTTGAACAAAACTGACACATGGCTATGAGACGGGGATGAATGAGAATGACTGGTGATTAATGAGAATACATAGTTGACTCAAGAGTCTAGAAACAAAAATCAAACTTAGACTAGCACCGATTTTTTTTTTTACCATCAAACTAATGTGAGCGGTTTTGAAATTAGAATTCTTAAGTGATAACAGTGGCTCCACTTGGGATAGTGTGCTCCTGTAGTACACTAAGAACTCGCAGGTCCAGTGCTTTGTCTTCTTTATTACAAACGGAAATTTGCTTGACAAGCATCCCCTTCAAGATTCTTGGGCCTTCACCTCGGGCTTAAACTTGATGATCACTGTGGGAAAAGAAATCTACCACTACTGAAAAAATGCTCAGTCAACCTTGAGCTTATTTGCATTTTCCTACCTACCTACCCTAACAATTTCAATCTCCACTTGTAGCTCAAGGAACATGAAACTTCCAATGAAGCCAGTCATCGATCTGATCTAAGACTTGAATCCTTTGGCTGTGCTTGAAACAAAAATAAACCCGATACTGAAGTAACCAAGGCAGCATGAGGTGTAACTGTTCTTCAAGATGAAAATATAACTGGAAGCCTGAACAATAAATCTTTTCCATGTATTCAGCTATAGGGTCAAAAAACACATGGTTAGTTTGATGATTCTCAAAACTTTCTATATCTTCAGACAACTGATTCTCAACCACACAAGACCCCTTTGACGTGCTATCCAACTGCCTTTCTGCATGATGCCCACAAACAATGTAATTTTCTTCATTATAAAGATCATTCTTTGATGCAAGCTGCTGCAAGGAATTACAAAAATGAACAACCTTTTCTTCTGCCTGAGGGTTATAAGAAATTTCTTCCAGTATTTCTTCTTGTTGTGTGCAATCAATTTCATACTCATTGTGATCAAAATCTTGGCAAGTTTGCTGCATCTTCTCATTTAAATCAAAGGATGTAACATGGTTTTCATAAGTAAACCCCTGCTGCTCTTCATGCTGCGTTTCATGAGATGTTATACTTTCTTCTTGGTGCTGAAATACATTGTTATGAAGAGCCTCCAAAATTTCTTCATCCATAAATTCATCATCATCATAACAATCCTCCAAGTATTGAATAAGACTTAAAGAATGTCTACAGCAATCTTTGAGCAGCAATAAGGAGGGATGACACTCTTTATACATGTCATAGAACACATCATGGAAATCAGCAAGAGAATATAATGAACCATTTTCCAAACTTTTATACCAAGACCATGCCTTTCCTTCTAAAGTGGTCATAAACATCCTCATGAGACAATCCTCAGGAAAGTGAACCTTAAGACTGCGTACATGCATATGAAACCTAACCAAATGAAGAGCAGCATTGTCTTTCTTTTCATCTTTGAATATCGGAAGATCCTCTAACCAATCAACCTTTGGCATAGGATTTGGAAAACTAGGGATATGAGACCGATTCATAGGAGCATACCTGGCATTCATTCTTGCAGTGGAATTCATCTTGAAACTTCATCAAGCTACTGATCTTCTAGCAGTGGAGTCACCTTCCAATTTCTTATTCGATGTGTGGAGTCGCCAAGGTAGTTTTGCAGCCTCAAAAAGATGTCTGAGCTCCTGCTACCTTCAGAAGTTCAGCCTCTAAATTTCGGGAATGAATAGACTTCAGGCTCCCGGCAGACGCACCAAAATGTTATCTCAAAATCAGGCCCTGGAAGGTTGCAGACCAGGAAGACTTCAAGTAACTATTTCAAACCTACTTTAGGCTGAGGCTTAGCCTCCTCAACCTGAGAGGGCTCTCTCTAGATGGGTTAATGATTTTGATTAAGATAAGATGGCTAACTCTTTGTGAAATAACTATGACAAATATAGTTGCTGGAAAAACATTAAACAAGTTTCCATTGGGCCTATGGAGTCAACAACACCTCAATAAACAAGGATCTTGACTTTACATAGAAGTCAGGGCATTCAACATTTGAATATTCAGAACATAACTCATATGAAACCACAGTTTACAAATGCATACAGGAAATCAGAGCACAATCAGTGAATTCTGAGTGATTATACATTTATACAACTGTAAAAAATTTAGGAAAGGACAAGATCACACATTCTAAACATATAAATCCTTCATGAATCCTGAGAAGTAAAGCCAAATTATATTACTGAAACTCTGTCTTTACATAAGCCAAATACAATGCTCTGTCATAAAGTTTTCCAACCCCCATTACATTGTTGTTTCAGCTATATATAGAGTCCTTATTCTAACTGATCGAGATTCCTCCTCCAGCATGAGGGGAATTCGATAACTACCTCTAATGACACCTATCAACTATTTAACTAACTAATAAATACAATAAAGTGTTGACTGGAGCTTTTTAGAGTTCTAAATTCACTATGACTCTAACTCCATATTACATGCTTGATGGCTTTAATTACAATGAACCTCGTTCTTTGACATCTGCTCCCCTTTAGTTTGGCTGTAATGGATGTTCAAAGCTCCATGTTTGATCTCTAATGACACATCCTTTCCAATACCCTGAAATATATGAAACTGTCCCTGTGTATCGGTCTTTAGTCTGCCTTAATATGTCCGGATCCAATGAAGTATATCCTTTATCTTTTAATTACCCCAAAATGGAGCAAACTGCCACGTCTTTGATGTGCTGTCCACCGTTTGCATACGTGAAAGCCAAAATTTTTGCAACTGTAACTGTCTCACATATCCTGAAGTGTGATAAATATGAAATATGCTTCCTTTATGACAAAAATCCAAAATTGGATTCGAATGCATATTATCTCCACGTGTCTTGACCTGGTTAATTGTTAGACAGCTTCAGATGATGCCTTGTATGCCTTTTTGGATGTTCCCCTTTCAAAATTCCCGCTTATATTCAAAACTGCTTGATTTGCGTTAAAATCATCACCTACAGCAGTTTCGTAGCGCGCTACGAAACTGCTGTGTAATTTCAAACAGCTTGCTTTTTAGTGCTTAGCGGACCAAGTAGTGGTAGCTGTGATATTACTAATGCAACAACTATACGACTATGAACATGAGGCCAAAATGCTGCTACACTCTCACACTCCTAATTATACACATGGATAACCTGATGTCGATACACAAAGTATGTAAATCCAAAAATATGACTATGAAAGGCAGAAGTATTGGTGTGACCGCTGCATACACCAGTCCAAGCAAAAAGTATAGTTGAAGTTGAGGAAGTGCTTCTGGGAAACCGACACTGCCAGGATCCATGGCATTCTCCCTATCCTTCTCAGTCTTCATCAAAAACATGTTCTTCAGATAAAAATGATTAATGGCTTCAATCAGAGAATTTCACCAGCAATGCAAGCCCATCCATCAACCATGATATAAGTGATGAAAAAGGTAGCTTTCATTGGTATTTAAACTCCAATAGTCTTTGGTATCTTGGTAGAAATCCTTGAAGAAATGACTTGATAATTTTCACCTCTATTATTGGTTTCAGGAAGGGAGCAACCTTCTCAATTCCATCAAGGTTGGCCAATGACTTCATTACTGTAGCTACTTGAAGTACATTCTGTGCTAACATTTGTTGGCCTTTCTGGAATAGCATTGCCATGACTGCTGGAACACCTGTTTACAAATTTCACAAGATTCTTCCCACTGCTCGACAGAGATGCAGCCGCACCTGAACAACAACAGGGTTTTTGCCTTGTAGAATGTGTGACATTACTCTCTTCAACATCCATGTCACCTTTATTCGATGTGATTTCTTCAAAATCTTCACTGGCAATAGGATGAGTTTTAAGAAGATGACTAAAAGCCCCACCCAGTCTAGAAAAGTCAATACGATGTGAATTTTCTTTTAGAAATAAGCCTACAGGAAAAGTTTGTTTTCCCCCCCGGTGAAGAAATCCTGCCCCAGTATCTATTTTTTGTCTTGGTCCCTTCATCAATTCACATGTATCATCCATACCAAAACCTTCAGACAAGAAACGCAGTAGTATTGTGTATGCAGAAACAAGAACTGAGTTATTTGAAAGACCAGGTGGAGGCATGTTACGATCTGCTCCTCTGTTCTTCCAAACAAGATTCTGTAAAAATGACGTGAACACTGAACCTGCTGATTGTGATGGGCTGGATGAGGGACTGAAGTTTATCAAAAGCTGACTCCGACGGAGTTCCCATTGCATCTCCTCAACCTTAGGTAAAAGAGAAATTGCAACCCATTACTATCTTCATACCTGCTTAAAATTTGGAGCCAGACCCAAATGATAGAGCGACACCATTGTATCAAATAATTCTTCTTCCCTCAAGGCACCAGATAACACTTGAGTCGACCTTGATCCAGCGTTTTCTGCTGTTGAATTAGTTGATATCTCTGCTCCTTATTCGTGGCTTTGTCTTTAGCAGATACAGTCACAATACCGTTTGCATCAATGTGCTGGTGGAATGCCAACAAGCTCAAACTCGCCAAGCAGCTTATTATCTGAAGCCATTTCCCGCTCACCTTGCAATACTCTCACTCCTACCTGAGTTTGACCATCTGCAGCAGTTGAAAACACCTGACTTTTCTTTATTGGAATTGTGGTGTTTCTGTTGATAAGCCGTGTAAATACACCACCAAGAGTTTCAATTCCCCATGACAGAGGAGTAACATCAAGAAGAAGTAACTCTTTCACATCACCACGAAGTATACCACCCTGAATGGCAGCACCCATGGCAACGGCCTCATCGGGGTTCACACCTTTACCACGACATTTCTCCAACCTCTACCATAAACAAGAATAGCATTCTCCTTGTTATAAGTAGTGAAATCACTTCCTCTTCCAGTTGCTCTGTACTTGGCACCTCCATGGAGAAGAGTCTGGCCAAAATAATGAGTTCTTGTTCCAAGGGAAAACGTAAAAAACACAGAGCATAATTGCAGTTGCATTATCACGAAATTCATAACAGCCTTCAGAAATCCCTGTTCTAAGATGAACCCCATGATCATTGGCACAGCAGTAAATACACCAATTTGGAACAGGAACTGTGTATTGAGAGCTGCCTCCAGAGCTGTGCTATCCAAAGAACGAGCTTTGTCGGTGATTGCAATATCCAAACCAGACAGGGCCATGTATGCTTCAAACAGAGCAATTTGATTAAGTCCCACATCTCGTCCTTTTCCAACCTGAATGTACTCATGGTGAGTGATATTTCCCTTCAGATTCAGAACTGATGACAAGCATACACGTAGGAGCTTGAGAGCATGCCTCCTGTAAAATACATCCACCCCAGAGCTATTTTGCATGACAGTTGCTATGGATTCGAACAAATCCCCAATTTTGTAGCGCAGCCTAAAACATGTTGCGTTGCGAAACTACAAAAAGGCTTTATGCGCTGCGGAAACACTTCAAAATTATTTCATGAGCTACGAAATAACCTAAAGAGCTTTGTGAAACATAGTAACTTTTGAACAAAACTGACACATGGCTATGAGACGGGGATGAATGAGAATGACCGGTGATTAATGAGAATACATAGTTGACTCAAGACTCTAGAAACAAAAATCAAACTTAGACTAGCACCGATTTTTTTTTTTACCATCAAACTAATGTGAGCGGTTTTGAAATTAGAATTCTTAAGTGATAACATAATGGATGAGCAGGAAGCAGAAGTTGGTTGCCATAAGCACCGCTGAGACCAGTTACATATCTATGAGTATGATCTCGTATGAAGTTGCCTAGTTGGGGAAGCTCTTCAGCGAGCTGTTTGAACACATACCACTGTGATTCTCTGTAACAACCAGATGTGGGATTTGATTATTGAGGAATCTCGTATTTGTCAATTGCTCTAGTAGATAGACATCATCTGGGATATGGTAAGTCGATGAGTAAGGAGGCTCCATCGCATTAAGATGATGTACAGGTCGATACACCTTGTCAAAGCCCCAAGGAAATATCTAATCTGTTATTTTCCCAAACGACTTGGAGTCGTCAAGAAATCCTTGTACAAGGGTCCTGCATGTTGCATACATTGAGCTCTGGGAGCTCTGAGGGCTTGCGGTTCTTACTAAAGCAACATACGACCATAGGGTGACTCACCCTCCCCTGGTGGTGCGCACTGGAACAAGATGATTCGCTCTCTTGTGGGACAAGATGATTCACTTTCTTGGGGAATAGGATTAGCTCTCCTGTGTAGCAGGATGATTAATTCTCCTATGAGGCCTGGATTGATGTGTTCTCCATGGCGATTGTAGCAGGATTGATGTGTTCTCCTGTGAGGCCTGGATTGATGTGTTCTCCATGGTGGCCTGGATTGATGTGTTCTCCATGGTGATTATAGCAGGATTGGTGTGTTCTCCTGTGAGGACATGATTGATTAGTTCTCCTGTCAAGGCATCCTATCCATGCAGTCTGGGACTCATGGGAAGTACCTCTCATCTGATCAATGAGCAAGAAAATGAAGTTAGGGACCATAGTAGTACCGATGGATGCATCGTTGTATCTACCGTACTCCCTATGCTAGGATGACCTCCATTGATCTGGGATCAATGATACTAGTCTGGGACTAGTGGTAGGAGTTGTATCATACTATGACACTTACTTCGGGTTAGTTGACACTGGTCTGGGACCAATGGTACATACTCTGAGACTGACTTCATGTCAGTGCAGTACTGCTCTGGGACCAGTGAGAGTGGTACATACTATGACGCTGACTTCCGGTCGGTTGAGACTGGTCTAGGACTAGTGGTACACTCTGTGAGACTGCGATACTAGTCTGGGACCAGTGGTACACTCTGTGAGACTACGATACTGGTCTGGGACCAGTGGTAGGAGTGGTACTTACTATGAATCTGACTTCGGGTCGGTTGAGACTGGTCTGGGACCAGTGGTACGCACTCTGAGATTGACTTTGATTCAGTGGAGGATGATACTGGTCTGGGACCAGTGGAGTTGTACTCACTATGACGCTGAATTCAGGTTGGTTGAGACTGGTCTGCGACCAGTGGTACATACTCTGAGACTGACTTTGAGTTAGTATGATACATCCTCGATCATTTCTTCTTCTTCATAATTCGGACAAAAGCAAAGCAGAATAGAACAAAGTAGAGCAGTGCATAACAGAGCAGAGCCGTACAAATCAGTACAGGGCAGAACAAGACAAAACAGAATAGGAAGAATAGAGCAGAGCAGGGCAAGGGTCAGGCTGTACAGGGCAGTGCATTTGATGGATGAATAGTAACGACCGATAGACAGATTGCAGATGAAGTTCTCCCTAGTTGAGAGGGAGTGTTAAAATTGGCAACTAGGGAAAAACTTCATGTAGGTCGTCTTATTCATGGATGATAATATTTTTATTAGATTCCTCTCATCGAGAGGTGTAGGATTGATATAAATATCATCCGATTCCGATAAGTATTTATGGAGATATGAATTTATTTTGATTATTGAATTATTATCAAGCCGACCTACAACTCATGTAGGCTCAGAAGCCCAACAGTCGCATTTATTCAAACATCATCAGTTGTGTATAAATACAAGAGGAATTTTCCTCATTTTCACTCACTCAACTCATCACATCTCTCTCTCTCTCTACTGCGCAGAAAAGAGTCTCTTCTCTACTGCGCAGAAAAGGGTCTCTCCCTCACACATGTGAAGCTGGAAGCTGCTGAAACTGAAGCTGCAACTGTAGAAGTAAAGTTTGACTTGCGTGGACTAGAAGATCTCCTCATCTGAACTGCGTTGTAGGTTCTTTTCATATAAACCTCCTTTGAAAGCCGCAACTTTTGGTGGTGAAATCAAGTCAATCCGACAGACTGTTTGCAAGATATTGAGTGCCCTAGTTTGAAGGAAGTTGCTGAAACTGAAGCTACAACTACAAAAGCAAAGTTTGACCTGCGTGGACTAGAAGATCTCCTCATCTGAACTACACTATAGGTTCATCTGAACCTCCTCTGAAAGCTGCAACTTTTGGTGGTGGAATCAAGTCAATCCGACGGACGGTTTGCAAGATATCGACTGCCCTAGTTTGAAGGAAGTTGCTGAAACTGAAGCTGCAATTGCAGAAGTGAAGTTTGACTTGCGTGGAGTAGAAGATCTCCTCATCTAAACTGTGCTGTAGGTTCATCTGAACCTCCTCTGGAAGCCGCAACTTTTGGTGGTGGAATCAAGTCGATTCGACAGTCGGTTTGTGAGATATCGTCTGCCCTAGTTTGATGATGAAGCTGCTAATGCTGATGTTGCTGATCTAGGGTTTGCTACGACTGATATAAATCAGATTTATTGTACTATTTCTCTCTGCTGAATTATTGAAGATAAAAGAAGATTTGATCAAAGGGTTTCCCCACACATTGTGGGGTTTGTCCCTGGTTAGTCGCCACATCTTGTGTCTCTTGTCTTGGCTTGTTTTCTGTCGATTGTTTAATATTCTATCTGCACTTTACTTTATGTACATGTGATTGCTAATCTATGGAATATAATAAGGAAAAGAAGTAAACTGTTATAAGGATAGAACATACCATAACTTAACAGGGATCTATGTCCCCTCAAATGTCTTTTTTTTATCTGTAACCCTAGCAAACCCTTGTTTATTCAAGGTCAAAATTTCCTGCATTCTTTGTTTGGTGTGGTTTGTTGGGAATTCTAAGAACAGATGGTCATATTCATGGAATTTTATGCATATAAATGAGATTTGTTCATATTATATTGGTTGTTCCCATATTTCATCTTCATTTCTTAGTTGACCATTGGATGGAAGGGGTTTTGATATGTCCAAGTAGGCATAGAGGTGAGCATAAGAAGTGTGTTGAAGTTGCTTAGGGGTATTCAAGATCATAAAATAATGCCCTATTTTATTACCAATGCTTTTAAGGATATCATGGTCCTAGAACTCTTGAGGGAGTGAATAGAGATAGATCTAAAATGGGGGTTAAGGAGAAATCCTCTTTATTAGGGTGGAATCTTTGGATCCATGACTTCATCAATAAGCCAACTAAGTTCATGAAGTATGGTCCTCCCTGAAATATGCGATCTCTATCCTTTATATTATTGAATATGGTCATGAAAAAATACTTAAATTCAAACTTGAGCTTGACATCCCCTTTCAATACCCCCTCCTATTTAACCTAGTTTGGCTCTCTTTACACTCATTGAAAGAGATTCAAGTGTCCCTAATTATATATAGAGCATCCACTCAAAACGTCAGATGTTTCATACGCATTCCACAAATTTTCCATATGTGACAATATATGATATGAATTCAAAATGTGAAAGCCTACACTCTCAAATATTTTCTTCTTGCAATAGGATCTCCTTCACCCCAACCCCAACCCCCGACCCCGCCTTGAATAATAATAATATTAATTGTATTCATTTATGGTACTTATCAACATTGTTTAGTCTAAACTTAAGTAGCTTTTGATTTGGAATTCTTTCTTGTTTAAGTAGATATAGGGATTACCACACAAAAATAGAGTAGGTTTTTCAAGGTTGAGTGTGTGTATGTTCATTTAGATCTTTGTAGTCTCCTCCTCCTACTCCTTTAGCTCAACTATGGAAAGATAAGACTCTTCAAGGGGCAAGTTTCCCTCTTTCCTTTGGACCGCGGGTTTTCTATTTAGCTTTGAGTGCTTTCTTGAATATGGTAGAATAGGCCACTCTTTGTGTTTTTGACACTAGGTAAACCAATCAACTAATGTGGGATTTCTTCGTACACTCTCTACCAAAATTGCCAATAACATAATCAACTCCACTGGGGAAGATCATTTGATAAGTCCCTAATTGGTTAGGGATCTCTTGTTTGATTTCATGCTCTCTTGTTTTTTGCTAGTGGTCTTTCTCTATATGGGATCATGGCAACCTAATGTTGTGCCCATGCTCCTTGTTTTGCATTTTATCTTCTTGATTTTTCTTAGGTCACATTTCTATTTTTAACTCCTCTAATTAGTGGCACTAGTTTCCCAAGAAACACTATGCAATCAAATAAAAAACTTCTCCAAACCTATGCATGTCCCTTTTTGCTACATGCATGCCCTTTTCCACATTCTACATGTGTGGTTGCACTTTTACTTGTTTGTTTCTAATGTAGTTTTGCTATGGTGGGAATTTGTTCATAGTTTTGCATATTTAGCTTAAAAGTAAAAAATTTCAAATAAATTATGGTTTTTTGGAGTATCATTTTTAGCTTGTTGCATGGGATACTTGGTCTCTTCTTGTTTTTTAGTTTGGTAATAATAAAAAAAGAGAAAAGAGAAGATTTATTATCAATTTTCATTTTTTTTCTTTTTTAGGAGTTTGATTTCAAGCATTTCATTTTTGCAAATACACATATAAAAAGTGCACATTACACACCATGTTAAGCCCCTTTTTATGTTTGACTATCGTCATTTACAAAGGAACTTAAGTTGATATTGGGGCAGTGATTTTAAATTCCACACGGCCTATCAATTAGAAACCTAGAGTTGAATAATTCAGTTAAATCCATAGCCATAACATTTGTGTTTAATTAACAAGATGCCTTCAAGTGACAATCAGAGAGGAAACCATGTGGAATAATAATCACTAGCATGGGCCCCCTGTATTAATACGACGATTCTTAGAAATGCCAAAATCAACACTAATGACTTACCATATGCCCAACTTTATGGGATAATAAATGTCAGTGGCATAGGCTTGGTAACTCTATCACACTTAGCCATACAATATGAATCGATATCATTACTTCCTTTCTTTAGGGTTTCCCTAAGGGAACATTCTTGTGAGCTTGCAAAAAAAGTATCTTTTGGAAATAAGTATTCATACTTGATGACCTCCATAGGATTTTATTACTTTTGATGGCATATTTGTGGTTATTTAAATTACCTTAAACCTTCACTTGTGAACACTCCCTTAAATTTCATCACCTTCAGTGGGAATGAACTTGGAAGGGCCCTTATGATTTGTTTGCTTATGCATTGATAGCGTGTCAAAAGGGTGTGTTGTTTTTCTTTGTTAGATTAAAATTAACATAAATGAGGACCTAAAAACTTTATGTAAAATTGCGATAATATTGCATTGAACAACAACTAAACATTATTTTAAAGCTCTCACTTAAGTTCATCCATTTACTGGGATTATCTTCCCTTCATAGAAAATCAACTAATAGTACCTTAACAATATCTAGCATGGCTAATTTTTATGTTGATCTAGGAGGATCTTCAAATTGACATTTCAAGTTAGTCTCAATTTCTTCCAAAGTTGTTCGTACAATGAAAAGCTTGTAAGAAGCTTTCCAATATAGTTTGAATGAGGTCAAGATGACTTTGCACACAAAAGAGATGTCTCATTAAAGTTTTGAAAAAAGTAGCAAAAAGATAAAATGACATGATTAAATTTTGAAATTAGGTGTCATAACCTAAGAAAAAACATATCATGCTAATGACTTGTCTTGAAATTTTTGGGAAAATGTTGGTCTTGTAAGGTGGTGGATTTTTGGGCATAATAATATCTTTATCAAGACATGAATGAAGTAGGGTGGCCTTCTTTTTTTTCATTAACTAATTATAAGCAATGGTTAGCTTTTCTTCTTGAAGAATTGAGTTTTAGGGTTTTTGGTGAGTTTGGAATTTTCAAGAATTGATTGGAGATTTAGCATAACAAGCATTATTCCATTCTTGGATATCATAGAATTCTTACTAGGAACATAATTCGTTGTACACCATGACACAAATTTAGGAAATTGGTAAGTTTGCGGAACCATAATTTTAGCAAAATCAAATTCCTAAGCATGAAGGTAGTCATGGAGGTATCGATAGTGGCATGAATCTAGTAGCCTTATTTCAAAAAAATAAAATTAGGATATGATAATCAAAGAGTTCATTGTCATAGTCTACTAAGTTTTTATCTTCAACATTGTTAGATTTATATAGTTATGAATGGAAAACATGGTTGATTCTTTAACTGAAAAGTACCTTTCTTTTTATTTTACCACAACTTATGATAACCTTTTTACCTTTTTACGCCTTTAACTTTTTGAATATTATGCTTAGGACATGTGGCATGTTGTCATTGGTTGAAAATATGGTTGCAATGCACTTCTTCAACGAAAATGGGTCATGTAATCATACATCACGCTAACATCACATGCCATGTTATGTGGCACATCAATTTTCCATGGAATTTGCTACATTGACACCTTGTTCCATTGTTTTTTTTGTCACCATACTATGTCTTTGATGATTTTTAGGGGTACCCTAGTGGTTTTAAAAACCATCAAGAGGGGGCCTAGAACCAATATGTTGTTTCCATGTCCTATCTATCAAAACCAATAATATCCATTTTGAAACATCCCCTCCCCCAACCCCCCTTTTGTTAATTACCATGCAAATTGTGGGGGGCAAGATGGATAATGGTTGTAGATCTAGGAAGGCCTACTTCCCATCTGTGCATTTTGACCTGAACACGTTATTCCATACATGTACTATATAGTATGCAAATCCTTTCAAATTTTATTACTTGAAATGACTTTATTCTTAAGGGATATACCTTAGTTGAAAACTTTTTTGTATTTATATAAAACAACATTAAACAAAGTTTCTTGTTAGAAGAAACCTTATGACCATGTACATTTTTATTATGTGATCTTGGGAGCACATGACTTATCAAAGTCAAACATAGGAAAGACTCATTTAGGATGTTTGGAAAAATAATGAAGTTTTCCTTCTATGTTGAGGGAAACTTCGAACGTCCAAGAAGGTACACAAGGACGGTCACCAACTATTTGATGAGTTAGGAGTTGAATTAAAATATCATAACATTTTGTCAGATGTGTACCTTTGCAAGGTAATAATGTCTAGGATATGCTAGAATAAACTCTACTTTGTTGTAAAATAGGTATATCCCACATTCATCATGGAGTAAAATACCCTTGTAATAATATATTATATAAAGAGGTGAAATTAAATTATTCTACATGTATTATTGGGATGCAATTCCTCCACATCTCTTGGTATATAACAAATGTTAGGGAGTCCAATGCGACACACAACACAATTGAATATGATATTTTTATCATTGTAAATAGGTGAAACATTTGTGGTGGTGCTCTATGGAAGATTGGAGATTTCTGAAGATAATAAAGAAGTTATTACCTTCCCATGGATGTTTCTCTCAATCATGATTTTACCACATAAATATGGTGTGTTCTCTCTTTTGTCTCTAGTCTCCTTTATTTTATTGATTAAGTGTTGTTATTATGCATAGGAGGTTAGATTAGTAAAATTTTGTGGTGTTTTATATTGTTATATGTTTATGCATATTTTTATAATTTTGAAATGGTATCAGAGCATGTTACTATTGTCTACCTCCTTTAGCAATTTTTGTTTGCAGGGAAATTCCACCAGGTCTTGCTACAATTTATGTTACTCTAGGGTCAATTTCATATTGTAGAGCACCAATTAGTTACCTACCATCTACCTAGCTCTGATAAAAAGCCACTGCATGCTAGTGCAAGCCATGTAATCAATTATCAAACTGGACCCTAAACCTTAGCATGTAGTTTTGACGACATAACTACAAATCAATCAGAGTTTGATCCCTCATGTTTAACACAACTATGATCGTGGTTGGTGTTTGGCACTGGTGCTATACTATTGGGCCCATGGTGCTTATGTCTGTTGGTCAAGTGATTCCTTGATAGAAGATCATCGCTTTCATCCATGTATGCCTAAGTCAAATGGTATATGGTCCACATTATATGGTAAGTGAGAAAGATGGTTGATATTCTCAAGAGTAAGAACACAAGAAACCTAAAAATGCTAAAGACTTGGATATATGGGAAGAATGATGTAAACATGCAAGAGGTCTCACTGGGAAAACCATCTCAAAAAATCCATGTAGGTTTTAACCCTATACAATTAATTGTTGCAAATAGATTCTTAGTTAAAATAGAAAAGATGCAAAGTAAAATACACACATTAACACATATTTTATCCTATAAACCTAAAAATAGGAAAACCAACAAGATTTTTCAATATATATTATTTTATACATTATTACAATACAATATATATCTGGTGGCATCCATGAATAACCAATCCATTCACCTCGGATTAGAATAAAAATGTAATTCCTTAACTGAAACTACAAAACCATGGGAAAAGCCACCACTTACCACAGAATTGCTTTTAACAAAAATTATGTGTCAAAAACTGCCCAAAAAAATGCAAAAAAATGCCATATTTTTCTTTCGAGAGCGCTACTCCTAAACCCCTCGAATAGGGGGGGGGGATATCACCCCCCTTGTGACACTTTTGCTGCATATCATACATTTTTATAATGTGTGGGGATATTTGTGCAAAGAATATAACACATAACCAACATTCTCCCACTTGTTGTTTTCTTTGCACATAGGGGGTGATAGGGGTACATGATCAACAATCTAGGGCAATAATCCCCATTTTTCATCTACACCAGGAGAACTTCTTAGTGCTCATAGTTTTTTTTAATGAATCTGTAACATTCTTCAAAGTGTTTACTTTTTTTGACAACACCTTTATCTTCAATCATATCTCTGACAAAGTGATATCAAACATCAATATGTTTTTTTTCAAATAATAAGTTGAGTTCTTTTCCAAGAGGATTGCAATCTAACTATCACAATCTACTCTTACAACTTGTTGTACCAACCCAATACCTAAATACAATCTCTATAGCCATATTGCTTCCTTGCTTGCATGAGTGGCTACCATGTTTTCAACTTTTGTAGTTGATAGTGCCATTATAAGTTGCCTTTTGCTCATGCACCTGATTGCTCCTCCAAATTGGTTAAACACATATCCACTTATAAATCTTATTTGATCCATATATCCAACCAAGTTTTCATACACAAATCCATAAATGTCTAACACTATGTACAATCCTGGTCTTCCTTGGTATCACAATCCATAACTAGTAGTGCCACACAAATACTTGAAAACCCTCTTTACTATTGTCCAATGCTCTTTCCCTGGTTTTGACATATACCTGCTCAATACTCCCATTGCATGTTCAATGTCTGGTCTAGTACAAACCATTCTGTACATCAAGCTTCCAACCACACTGGCATACGAAGCATGGGACATGCTCTCTTCCTATTCCTATGTCTTGGGGAATTAACATACATATAACTTTATACCTACAATAATAATGTTGGGTCCTTCATTTTTGGGAACAATTTTGGTGGAATATAACTTCAAGAAATAAGAATCGCAAGCCGAGGAAATCGAATGGTTAATATGGTTGGAAAGTAGCATCGAAAAAGAAAGAAAAGGTAAGAGGAGGATCAAGCAGTTATGTTAGAATTTGTCAAATCCACAAAAGAAGCATCGAGCTGCCAAAGATGAAGGGATCAAGTGAATGTGGAACCAAGTAGGTATAGATCTCATCAAGATGGTTAGAGTTGACTACATCAAGTGAGCGCCGATGAATCTAGACAAGTTCAAAGGGGAAAATACTATATATAGACATGCAGAGTGAGCTGTAAGAGAGGGAGACTAGAGAAGGGTTGTTATGTTGCTGAAGTTAGGATATAGCCCTCCACTACTGTATTTCCTTTGTAATCATGCATAATTGTGAGATTGTAATGAGTTTTGGAATAATATTTGATAGATCTAACCGAATTAATGTAGATATGTAGATGTAATACAATTTTGGCCCAATAATGATAAAAGAGGTGACTATTGCATAGAGCTTGATTGAGTATTTTGATTGAATGAATGTGTCTATGGTTATGTGGCTACTTTGAAAATTTAACTATTGCACAAGGTATATTTACTTTATCTGTGAATGTTGGTGATTATAATGTATATTTTATTTGATGTAAAGGATTCTACCACCATACAAAACCGATATCATCGTATATAAGTATCAAAATGCCTTGGGTGAGACTTTGTTCCCTTGCGGAAGATCGAAAATGCCAATGTTATGGTAGACTACAATGACCCATTTGTTGGCACCCTACGACAAAACCCTGGGTCTCTATAGTCAAATTTTTCTCTAGAATGGTTATGTTGCCTGGACTTGAAAAATAATTTGGGTTCTTAGATAATGGTGACTAGGATCATCAAGAGGAGTGTTTGAGAACATTGGGAAGAAAAACTTGATTCATTTGTTTACCAACAAGCACAGTTATGACAAAAAAACCTAGACTGGGTTCCGGACAAGATTCTCTTTGCAGATCCAACTTGTGATCAATATGAAATCTTTTGGTGCAAATTTCCTAAGGATTTGTATCATTAGCTGAGTAGATTGCAACACACCTTGGGAACTAGAAGTATTGGGCAAATCTTCAGGACTTCGACCATAGATGATATAGCTGCTTTACATCTACTGGATCACGAAATTACAAGGTTTTTTGACTTTTGGGCATAAGCCACATTGGAAGGATATATCAATTAGTTTGTTGCAAAGAATCGTTAGTCATTTTCTAAAATGAAAGAAATGTTCAAGTACAGATTAAGAGGACAACTTCTAAAAGAAATTCCTTTGTGGATTAAAGTTTTCATGGTGGAAGAAAGGCTATTGTTGTTTCAAAAATCCAATATGACAATTTAAAACCATTGTATTGGAGGTAAGGTTCTTAGGGAAGATGTTGACTAATTGCAGAAGTTGAAAGGAAGTTGTGATGGACGAGGAGGAGTTATGGAAGGCATGAGACCTCAAAGCAATTAGGAGGGTGTGTATATCTGATGAATGGAGGGAACACAAGCTATGTGAGATTAGGAGAAGATGAAGGGAGTTGAAGCAAATAGGTGAAGTGTTGAACAATCCAGGGTTGTGGAGAGGAGAGATGAGCAGTCTGAAGTTGTAGAATGAGATAGTAGGAGAAGGATCAAACTCTAGTGTAAGAGGAGGAATTAGAGGAGATGATATAGAAGATTAAATTAGGAATAGTGAGGCCAATTAGGAATCAAAAGGAATCTGAGTGCTATAAACACCATGACCACTGATTGTAATACTCTTGTAGATGAGGAGATGAAATTTGTTATGAGAAGATTGCTTCATCAAGATGATTCCTCCCCCACAAGTAGAAATCCGTAAGGTAGCAGCATGGCTGACTCTCTCCCTGACCTTTCCCTTATACCCTGTCAAGTTAGTCAAGACTCTAGTATTTGATAAAGTTCATTAAAGTGTACGCAGTTGGTAGTTCTGGTAGCAGTGTTCAATCACATCTCACAATCTATTCGCAACCTGGTTTGAGAGGATTTATCTTAATTCCACCTAGTTAGACTTCAATGGATGGGAATGTAACTGGATCATTTACTCAATATCTTGAATTTTCAGTCTAAGGAGATGAGCATGCAGAGCAACATTGTAGGATTCCAAACAAGGAAACTACCCAATTGACCACAAGTTTATAAGTTTTTCAGTGAATATTTAAGCTAGAAATTTTGTCAAACATGTCACATGAAAACAACTATAGGTGTATCTTTTAATTTTGTTTGTTAGACAATGTGTTCTCTACTTCATATGAACCCACAAATTTACCAAAATACATCTATATTTTTTATGACAGCTCAGAAATTTATAAATACTAGTACATTGATTTCATCACAACAAAAATAGCCATAACATTCCCTTTATTTCATTACTGTGCAAATACAATTGGAAAAACAATGGACTAGAGGAACCTGATAATGTAGCTTCAGCAAAGATGCCTCCAACTTATCAGTTCCTTTCAGGGAAAACAACCATACATATCAGCCTTTAATTGGCCATGTCCAACAATGTTATTCACTCTAAAACTCATCCCAATCATATGTATATTGCACCAACAACTTCCACGTTCAATCAACAAGAAAGATGGGCTAATATTAAACTAGATTTGGTCTCTAGTCTTGGTCCATACACATCCTTGCACAAAATGCAGCTAAAAAACTTCTCTCTAAGCCCACGAAACTTCTCCACAGAAATTCTCTCAGTTTCAATGTAATTATGGCAATTGTTTACAGACCTTGCACAAGGGTCTTTGACATCAACAATCCTCTTCAACTATGCCTTGAGATGGTACATAGTCTCCTAAATGAGGTTATAGTAGTGAGGAATAATCCTTTGATTGTCTATATAATGCTTGAGAATTCGTTGCTATGCTCAGAAGGGAGATGCAACCTCTTGAGAAATGATTTGATGCCCCAAACATGTGACACAACCTGCCTGTAGCTTCGTATTACCTCCTACAATGAATACGCTCCCTCCTCTATATAATATGTAGCCCATAATTTAATTGATAGACCTGTTTAAGCTTATAAGTATGCTCCACAACCATTATCCTCAGTTTCACAATCAATATGCAGTCCCAAGCAACCAGGGAACTCGTCCATGCAATAAAATAAGGAATAATTGTGATTGGGTGCTCGAGTTGCCTTTCAGAATATGTGAATTGAGCTACTAATGCCCTTTATTTGCTGCGATTAAATGAACAGCCACTGTAAACAACAAACTCAACCTCTATTTGGTCATGGAATTCGTTTCTCGGGGTTCATCTTTCAGGCATTTCCTCCACTTGCAAAGGGAATATAGAAAATACCAAATAACTTTTAAAATCAACAGAGATAACTTGGATACCTCAATTTTTCTTGCAAATCTCATTCTCCATTGAAGCTCTACGGTGAAATATGAGTGATTTCACTCTCAGAGTAGGGGGTATCGTCACAACATTGAAGTCTGGTAGCTAGGGCTCCAAAGCCCTCATATTCCTCTTCCAACTCTCTCCAAGAGTTCTCTCTTCAAACTCACATAATGTCCCAATGAATTAGAGTCTCCTCAATGCCCTTCTTTAATGAGTTTAGGATTGTCTTTTCATATTCGCCTTCCCTTTTGTCTTTTCATCTTCACCTTCCCTTTTTTTCTTTTTCTTTTTATTAAATTCACTTTTATAAAGTCACTTTATGATACTCCACTTTATAAAGTTAAAGTGACATACAAATTGCCTAGGAAATATTATCCTTTGTCCTTCTTTAATAAAGCCTCGTTAGGAAAATTTAAGTCCCCTTATTAATTATTTCACTGCTTTAGCCTACGGGAACCACTTTAGGCTATCATAATTCGTCATAAGCTTCGTATGTGGATGGGGACATTACAAACATCAATACCTGTGTGAAGATATCTAGAGATCCATATATACTCCAGATGACTCTAAAGTGATTGAATTCTAGACCACATTGAGAAATAGAGCTCTTCAATGGTTCGTTAAATGGTCGCTGACAATTCAAAATATAACCTTAGATAAAATTAGACAATAATTCATTAAGGAGTTCAAATTGCCTCAGTATGAGTAGCAAGGCTTAGTTGAGTTGTGGGACATTAAGCAACGAGAAGGAGAAACTACATGGGAGTGCATGCAACAGTTCAATGATAATGTTGAGAAGTTGATGATGGGCCTCTAAATTAGACATGAATTAAGGCCCATGCCTCTAATTTAAAACATAAATTAAGGCATATGACCATACTTCAGCACATTAAACTTCTCTTTCTGCATTAGATAATTTATTTTTAACTTTAATATATTCATTAGGAAGGTTTATGAATAATTGAATATTTTTTCCTAATATATATATATATATATATATATATATATATATATTTTTATTTTTTTTGTATGGAATATTATGAGAATATTAGGCAGATTATGAAGAGTTGGAGGAGGAGATAATTTAGGGACTTGTTCCCTACTACTGGAGGATCAATAATAAATAATAAGTCAATAAGATATTATGGAATTATGGCACAAATTGTGGAACTCCAATGATTGAGAAAATCTAGGAATGTGTTCCACTAATCAAGGGAGCAGATCCACCAATCAAGGGAGAAGATCCACTAATCAAGGGATTTCGGTGGGGAAAGCTTCCTCCATCCATGAGGAATGATTCTTAATCATTTTTTATAAGTACCAAGTCAAATTTTCCTCTAGGGAATGATTGAGAAAATCTAGGAATGTGTTCTCTTCCATTTAATGCAAATTCCTAGTATTAGGGACTAGATCCACTAATCAAGGGATTTTGGTGGGGAAAGCTTCCTCTATTCATGGGGAATGATTCCTAATAATTTTTTATAAGTACCAAGTCGAGTTTTCCTCTAGGGAGAGATTTTCATTAGTGTTATTGTGGAGAGAGCTTGCATTTTTGTAGCTTCCCTGTATTTTCTTGCAGGGATGTAATTCTATTGATGAAAATAATGAAGATTGGTGTCATGTTCAGCTTCTAAATCTTGTTCTCCCCATAGGTCTCTAATTTTCCTTGGGCTTGGCCATCCTAGGAACCTTGGAGCCCTTTTGTATCATTTTCTTTCCCTCTTTTCTTTGCTTATTCACATGCATCTCTTGTTTTTATTTCTTTCTATTTCCGCATTTAGAGTTAATGATTCCTTGTTGTAGGATTGAGTTAATTGGTTGATGTAAGTTCTTTTGTAGGATCACAAGCATTATTTCATCCTTGGAAAATATTTGGAAGTTCATAGGAATCATTGAGTTGCTTGGATTAGTCTTCTTCTTCCCAAATCTAGCTTGCTAGACCTCCTTTTTAGCAAAGAACAGTAAATTTCTGCTATTTTTTAGAGCATGCTAACAAGCTTCAATCGAATTGATTCCACTTGCATTAGATTAAAAAAACATTCTAGTCATAAAAAAAATCACCCCATTTCATTTGCACTTGATTTGGTTAGGCATTTTTTAGATTTACTAGCTCACTAGTTCTCGAATTTCTAGATTTTCGACTAGTAATGTTTCTTTATTTTTTTTTTTGCATCAGTTAACAGAGGTCTTTTTGAGTGATTCCACTTGGAATAGGGACCTAAGACATCCTAGTTAATAAAAAATTTTGTCCCGTCCAATTTGGATTTGATTTTCTTGGTCATTAAACCCTCACCAATTTCATCATTTCACAAGGAAACTTCTCCAATCTTTTTGAGCAAATCCATCCATCTCCCAACTTTGGTTTTGAGTTCTGAGTGATCCTAGGAATTTTCTCACTCCATTACACCCATCTACCACCTTCCCTAAGAATTCCATCACCTCCAACACCTCACATTTTTCTCTCAGTTGTATCCTGTAGGTTCACTGTAATTCCTACAGGATCATCCTGTAGGTTTTCCTGAAATGGCTTGTTTTGAGGCCGAATTGATGGAAAACCTCTAGGAAGTTACCAAAATCCTCCCAAGGGTCTCCCACAACATCCAACTGTCTCCTAACCCTTCCATCCAACCTCCAACATCCTTAATTCACTTGCCACATCACCAATAGAAATTAGTTTGCATACTTGATTTTGCATGAAAAGACAAAAAGACAAAAAACATATTTATTTCAGTTCCTTTACTTGCACATTAGTGATGTTTGATGCTTCTTACTTCCATGCTTAGATAGTAGCATTTGGTTCATGATAATTTATCATTATTGCAAGCATAGTTTCTTGGCAGTTAATTAGGAAATGGTGTGATTTAGCATTGAATTTCCGTCTCTTTCCTTGTACTTTCTTTCTTGCAATAAGTTAAGGTTCCATTTCGAAAATTTCATTTTCTACAATTAGTTTAGGATTTGACTTCAGTACATGCACTCCATTACATCATGACAGCAAAGGAATGACACATTATATGCCGCACACATAGTGCTGACACCTCTTAAGTTTGTACAAACCCCGAGTTGATAATTAAAGTCGGTAGCCTTGGGAGTTGCAACATTCTTGTTGCAATACCTGTTATAGACATTTTTGTGCCTTACAGCATTGAGCATGAAATTCCCATAATCTAAGGGATCCAAAGTCCCTAAACATGTTGTTCCTACCCCTAGAAGAACAAGGCTAACAAACCACAGCAATTCACAGAAGTTCTCCACCAGAAACTGCTCAAAAACAAGTCAATTCAGGATCAATTCAGTGGCTCCACTAGCTGTCTGCACTGAATGTCAAAGCCAACACTGGCTACCTGCACTGCAACGCAGGTAGAAGCACTACCAGGGTGCGCTGAGTGAGAGTTGACAAATGGCAAGTTCATTCCAAGAGGTGTCAAGACCCAGGAAGCTTCCAGAATCTTCCTCAATGACACTTGCCTCAGTGAATTCGACTGGTGATGAGTAAGAGGTTCCTAATCTCCAAGTGGAAGCAAGAAACTCCAAGTGGAATCAAGAACTGACAGAGGGAGAGGACACTAGTCAGATCTCAAGCTGACTCATCCTCTCTCCAAACATCTATATATGGATCTCTCCTCCATGAGATCTGGGGGCTGGAATTTTTTTATTGCAAAGAATTGCTGTTGGTTTGAGATTGGAATCATTGGGTGCTTAATGCTTTGAAGGGGGTGAAGATAGGAATTCCATTTGCTGGGAAGGAGATGCTGGATTGGAGCCCTCTGGGTTGTATCTCTTCCTGAACCTTGTTATTCATCAATAAAAGCTATCTTGGTTTCTCCTATATACTGATGTATTTTTGATGTATGATTGCATTAGTATGTTTAGTTTATTTCTAATCCTGAACTAGTTATGAATATGAATTCATGTCTTGTGTAGTGTTCTCTTCTTGTGATCTTGCAGAAACCTCTTGAAGCTGGGCGAGCGAGAAAGCAAGTAGCTGGGAACTCTCCAAGAGAAGAGAAACCGGATCGAGGGACAAACGAAAGACACCGGTTATTCCATCCATCTCTCTTCATTCTTAATTCATAAAGGAAGAATACTAGAATAGCTGTCTCTGTTTGTTGCTAAGGCACTGTCACACCTTAGGTGGATAGGATCGTCCTGCATAGGCATTTTTCCCCACAACAATACCGAGGCCCATCAGTTGTTTATCTGATTCATCCACATCACTAACATCACTAAATAGACTGGTTCATCAAAGCACTGGTTCCATTGACCAAAATTCCGTTAATGCTACAAAAAAATGATTATATACATGATGCATTGGAGAAGGCCATGAATATCATGTGAAAATTTCATCTATTACAACAACCGGAAATTATTCTCCTAACTGTAAATTTAATTACGTAATTTATTTGCTACGACAAACAATGAATAAAATCATAACAATATTTTCACCATAAAAATAATGCGGAAAACAAAATACTGGAAACTAAGAAATTCTAGCACACACATAAGAATTTTGACATTGTTATTTTTCGACAATTTTCCCAGGAAAAACCCAACTTGGGAAAATTGGTGTAGCAGATGAGGGTCTTATTATTATTCTTCAGTAGAAAATTTGAGTAAAATAATTTGGATTCCAAAATGGAAATCCAATATGAGAGAATCACTGGCAAAATTATTCTGATGATTTTTCCTCACCCCACAGCTAATTTCAACTCCCGAAACTGGCCCCTCAGCAATTCGTATTTCCTTTTGCGTTAACCTCTGCACAGTTCTTGCACAGGACTTACTATTTTTGCCTCTTAAACTTCTGAAATCTACATCTCTGCTTCTCTCTGGCTTTAGAACTGATTCACTGGTCTACCTAGATAAAATTCTGACCGCCAGCTACTGAATCGACTGCTCCTCCAGCTAGATCGAATTGCTCTGCTGCTGCTGCATGCACAATCCTTGTACAATCCCTCTCAAAAAACTCACACTCCCTCAATATGACTCTTCCAACACTTAGAACCTCCACTGGAATACTGCTTCACTCCTTTTTCCCCCTGTTGGTGAGCCCTGGTATTGCACCAAGAGTGTTGCAACTCATAACAGAACCTCAACTTAAATTATCAACTAGGGGTTTGTAAAACTTAGAGGTGACAGTGTTGTATACACAATAGGTTAGGTTCTACTCATGCCACCCTCAATCGTGACATTAGATCAAGGTGTTCAGAGACTATTCCTCCAACTATAGTGAAAACTCCTGATGAAACTAATTTTAACTATGAAAGTGAAAATGCCATTCATTCAACTTGTAGATGCTAATTAACATTACATGCGAGGGAAAGGGCTAGTCTACTTGCGAAAGTGAAGCTACTATATTTTTCACATTTCATCAAATCAGTGACTTACTTGCAGGTATCATTGATATACTTTACATTTTCTTGAAAATAAGAAATTTGACTTGTAACATGCTTCTGAATAAAAGCATTAATTCTACTTTGTTTTGCAGTGAGGAAAAGAGGAGGTTGGAGTGGTCTAAGAGCTTCTCTCAATCATAAAATCACAAATTAGGGGTCATTATTCATCTTAAGCAATTAACGTAGTAGCGGGGAGCAAAATAGATGGACGACAATGGTAATACAGGTGTTGCTACAGGGGGTCCTGTATTGCTACAAGAAGCCTTGTATTGCTACAAGAGGGGTTCTGAGAGCCTTTTGAGGGTAGAGATGGTGTCTTTAGGGCAGGATAAGATGGATGATTGTATGAGGGAGTGAATGAAGGTTGGGGAATCCTCCTAGCCAAGCCTAGGATTTCTTAGAGGCCTGTCTTGCACCAAGGTGGATGCCCACATTGTCCTTCATTTCCTAAACATAATCACTATGGAACTAAAGTTTGAGAGCAGTGTGAAGGATAAAGGGAGAAGATGGATAAATCCAAGTGGAGATGAAAATATGTGCCTACCCCTGCATATCAACACAACCCTACAACTAGCCAAATGTGTGCATCAAATGATCAATAACACAATGATATAAACTGTCATGGAAAATATGAGTTGAATTTGACTAACATCTATTCTATTTCACAACACTACTATGATCACTAAACTAACTCGCAAGTTGCAAAAAGTAATCATGAAAAAGGATAACTAACATCTATCTATTTCCAAGAAATCATAAACAAATGTTTTTGGATTGAGATTGTAAATCCTTCCAATCACTCTTCCCACAAGAGAGATGATAGGGAAGCCCGCAATCACAAGTTTTTATAGCTTAGCAAATACCACAATAAAAGAAAGACATGAAATGCTTGGAAACAAAAACAAGACAAAAATACAAAATAGGGACTAAAGTCTCTGGGTTGGGCCCAAAATCAAGGGTTTCAGCCCTCTACAACTAGCTTAGATGCAACTCAATAAAAAACTTCTCATTAGTAGAAAATAGTAGTCTCATACATCACATGAAAGTTAACAATAACAAGGTCAAGCCCTGGGCTCCATATCTACTCGTAGCTGAATAAAAAATTCAAATCCTAATGAGCCTTTCAGCTGGTTTATTTTACAAAAAGGTAGATGATGGTAGCTCCCTTGAAAATATAAATGATTCCCTCCAAGATCTCGAAAATTGTGGATTTGGTCCTTCTTGAGCTTCACTTGCACTTGGCGTTACTCGATTGTGAATGAATTCAAGCTTGTGAGTGAGGATTTTGTGATCTCAATCCGAGTTAGAGAGTTAAGGAGGTGGACAAGCCTCCCTAAATTATCTTTTGGTTGTCTCCATCAAGCCCTTGTATATTAAATTCCTAAAAAATGTTTTTTTTTTCCTGCAATTTAATCACATTAGGCCACATACTATGACGAACACCTTTTACTCTTCTTACTAAGCATATTATGACTAAAAATGTGAATTAATGTGAGAAAATGATAATTCTAAGGGCTGGAGGATAGCATAATGAACCTAAAAATATACCTATTAATGGGACCCATCATCACCCCCCTGTTGAAGGTGTTTCTCATCGTCTGAGCAACTTAGTCATCACTATGAAGCTCATTCATGCTTCGATGGCCTATCTAGCAACCCAAGGCACCTCAGATGGTGTGCCCTCTTGTCAATAAAAACTTGCATTTCCCTCTATCTCTAACCATACCTTTTATTCCTCTTCCTAGTTTCTTTATTATTTTAAGCCCAATAGAAAAGGTGGACTAAGTTTGAGTCTTATCCATTTTATCTTCAGTCGTTGCATGATTTTTTTGTACAATGGGATTCTTTCCAAGGAATTCCTTAGCCTTTCAAGAGAGTGACACTCTCTGATTTTCAGACTGTGGGGTAAGGCATGCCACATTCTCTAACAAGCTTGTAGACTCTATGTTCCTAACATTCTAAAAGTGTCCTCAAAATGTAGAATGGATTTCTCTTGGGTTTCTATGTACATAGGTGCTAAATCAGAATCAGAGGAGATGAGGTTGTGATTGTTTATGATGGCTACAGGGCTTACTAATTCTGCTATGATGTATAAGGAATCGTTGTCTTCCTTTTCCATCCCCTTCTTTAGCTCTTCAACCCTTATCTCCTCATGTTTTAACCAAGATTCTAATGCCATGAGTTGCATGTCTCCCAATATTGAATTGGGGCATTGACGATGCTGGACCCGTCCGGCGCCAACATGTCAAGGGGATCTCCCCGGTAATAAGTCCCAATTAGACCTCAAACCGTTTGGTGTAGCAGTCCCAGCAGTGGATCGTAAAGTAATGCCTTGACTGTGATGTCGCATAGAGGCAAGTAAAGTAACTCTGTTAGTATCAAGGGTGTGACTGATGCAGTGACTCAAGGAAGGTGTATGAGAGGTTATAACACTTCGAAGGGGGAAGGAAGTGAAGGTGAGTTCCAGGTTGAAAGGGATCAATCCCAACTCGGCTAGGAAAACAAAACAGAAAAGGACATGCACAGCTTCTGACGGAGCGGTCCACTTAGATGCAGCAGTCACATCATACAAGGTAAGATAACACGTACAACACTCACGGATCAGTCCGAGACAAGTGCGATGGTCGTTACAACAAGGTTCATGTGAAAGGTTTGTCTGATGTCCGACAGATCAGTCGACATGGACGGTGACAACATATACAACATATACAAAAAATTAACAACAAGATTCATATAATTGCATGTGAATCAGTTCATACACAAGTACGTAAGTTAAACAACATATATCAGTAAGGCAACCAGAGCAATCCAACTACAATAGCAACATATGCATGAAAATGTGTTGGCTCTTATTATATAAAGAAGTGTAAGTCTCAATCATACAATACATCTATGTAAACCTATTAGCCCCAATAGTGGAACATTACAACCACATCTACCTGCTCCTCCAAAGAGATGTACTAGCTTCGTGCAATGGAGAAGCCAAGGCACATTACAATACTATCCAAGCCTTCTTCAAGATAGTCTTAGTATAAGATTGGCTGACGAAAAGCCTATACAATGAGTTATGAGGGACTATTTATAGCAAAGGATGGGGTGACCCTTGACATTCCCCTTTGTGACCATTCAACTACCCTCATGACTCTTCACCTACTCTATGAATGTTACATCCACTATTGAGACTCGACTTACACTTGACATGACTCAACATTACAATGCACATGTACCCATGTGAATAATGGCTTGAACAAGCCAAACTAGACATCATTCGAACTTAGACAACCACAGAAGTCCAACTTCTCGACATCCTCATGCTGATCAAGAGTGACAAATTGATGCCAATATTGGTAGTCCTTGATAGTGTCTGTGTGTTCTACTGTGACATCCGTCTAAAACCTGAACCTGGACTCCATAACATCTGGGTACACTGCTCGGGCTCCTCTGTACAACTCGTCTGAGAGCATGTGCATCATTGTCTTCAATGTGTCCGGACCAACAACATACTTGCGCATGATGTCTACATTAATAGGAAAGTCTAGGCTGGTGGCGGTGCACATCAACTCATCGAAGTACGAGTCAAGCTCCTGTTAGACCTGCTTCTTTGTCTTCACCTGGGTGAGATTCCCAAGTAATGGGATCGCGTGGGTGTGCACTATAGCATCCATGCTCTTGAATACTCGTGCATGGGAAGCTTGTATGCTAGTGATGAGTTGCGGTAGGTCTTCATAGTTCCAGATTTGACTCTGGATACGTGCTTGCAGCTCGACCTCATTGGTCCTCATCATCTTTAGCAAGTGAAGTGGGGCTCCCTTGTACTTCATCATCCATGCTTGCATGTTATCAACAACAACATGTATGTTCTTCAAGATGTGTGCTCTTCTCGCACATCGCTGCTGCCACCCGTGGAGATGGACGACTGCTTGGTGCACGGTACCAAACTTGGAGTATAATGCTCGCATAACTATATCAAGGGACAATACTTCATCTAGTGTTGCCTTCTTCATTTCAACTTGAGCAGACATTATCACCAAGTCTCCTCCTTGCTTGGCCACCTGTAGTTCCTTTTTCATTCGCTTATTCTCAACTATGAGGAAAGAACACTTGAGCTAGTGGCTTTGACATAGACTCTAGTTGCATCGGCCAAAGTAGCTAGATGCTTGTGCACATAAGTCATGATCACTTGTTCTTCAACTTGCGCAGGGGATGTTTGGTCCTCCGGAGTCGATACTCTCTGAGACTGCACAACTCTGTGATGAGATTCGTCAAAGGAGATGTTGTGCATCTTCGATTTTGGTTGACCACCAAGGATCTTAGTGCCTCCTTGGTCATTCGAGACTTACTCATCATCACGATGCAATGAAGCGGGTGAGTCGACCTCCTTGTGGTGAGGCATGAGGTCGATGTCCTATTCCAACTCCTTTTGCTCCATGTCTGCATCCAACTATTCAAGCGCATGTTCAATCTCATGAGCAAAGTCTTGCCCCTGCGATGGTTCCCCCTGCTCGCCTGATGCCAGTTGTTCAGATGAATCAAATACTTGTACAAGCACTGCTTCATGTATCTACACGTGATGCATCCCCTACTGTATCTGTTGTTGCTGCATTTATTTGTCATGTTGGCACAACTCTTGTTCTTTTTGGAGTTGCTCCCTCAGCTCATGCAACTCCTTCTTTGCTTCTTCCATTCTCTTCTTATCCCTCTGCCTTCGCGCGATGCACTTGTCGCGTTGTTGTCTCTTTGCCTAGATAGCCATAGCTACTTGTTCTACAAGTGGATCTGCTCGAAACTTGCAGCTTTGCTCCTCCTCCATACGATTGACAATCTTCCTCTTCCCTTTGTCGCGCACAGGTATGCTTGGCTCTGCTACATCTATTGCTACTGCTACTGCTGGTGCTCTCTGTGATGCTGCTTCATGCTTCTTTGCTAACCACTCAACGATGAAGCCAACCTGTTCATTGGGTTTGGAGGAATTGTAGCAGTACCTCCATGAGTCCTCCTCGGCCCAATGACATGCCCTATGGATTCAGTTTAACTGAACTCTCGCGTAGTGATCCTTCACAATGTAATGTGGGTCATATGGTTGAAGCTTTGGAGGTTAAAAGGATACTTCCTCATCTGTTCTGCTTCGACATTTGCTTGCTTGATACTCTGGATCTCATATAACCCAATCCGCAATGGAAGAGGGGGCCAAGGTGCATTCTTCTTCCATTGCAGTCTAACTATCAATCATGTTGAGATGTGGTATGCTACTTCCTGCATGACAAGCACATCTAAGGAAAAATTTGGAAGCACATGCGAAGACTTCTCTGCACTGAACACTCAGATGAATGTGCCACACGGTGAGGCATACCAATCTGCAATGCCTAACAATGCCTTCATCACTTCCTCTAACATGCAGGGTGGATCCTGTTCAAATATCAACCTGTATACTAGGGTGACAAAATGGTCGGACAGTCGTATGATCACTCCTTTGAAGTTGCATTCAGACAACAACTTGAAATACATGTTCACAACAGTCTCCGCCGGTGACCATGCCCACTCCAAGCTTGGGAACTCATGTCGGGCATAGACTGCATCTAGAATGTAAGCGGGCATATAAATCTCTGCATGCATACCCTTGGGTGACTGTCAAGCCTTCGTGACTTGTTCCTTCAGCTAGTGAGCCAGTATGCTGGACCAGTTGCATGGTCTTCCTTCTCTAGCCATTTGGTCCAATGTGATCACCCAACTATGAGGAAAGGTTTTAGTGCTTGCATGGCCACTCAGTCGACATGCGAATATGACTAAGTATTGGTATGCCTCCCTCAATATCTTTGTCTTGTAGATATGGTTGGGTGTCATCGTGAAGCGAGCTGGCTCCTTTACCCAATCCTTCAGAATGTCTCTAGAGTGAGCTTTGTTGTTGGCAAGCTGAATGGGAGGATCATGATGGTCACGGGTTCGGACATCTTATACATCTCATCGTAATATCGTGCCCAGAAGGTTGCAAGCTTCATCCCATTGACAACGCTCAAGGTCATCGTCTTGGGGTCAGTGTGAGAGAAAATCCAGTGAATCATGTTCGCGCATGGTAATGCAGGGTATCTGCATGCAATCTGGTACAAGATGGACTTGTACATGTTCACACACACCTGATGGTCTTTGAGGTCTTTCCCAGCGAATGCTTCATTAACCTCCTGCCACTTCAGTTTGATGTCCTTGTCTAGATATAACTTCTTACCTTCATAGATCGACAGACTAGTGGACCCCTGCTCAACTGCTGCTTCACTTAAAACTCCATCAGTGTCTTGCGATCCTATTCTCTTGGAAGCCATTGTGACAGATGAACCTGAAATATCTGGAAATAAGCAACATGCATGGCAAGAAATATGCCAATGGAAACAAAGCAAATCCAAGGGAGGACACAACTCATACCTGGGAAACTAATGAGCAAGATTGCGCAAATTTTACTGGGAGGCTGGGTGACTAGCTACTAGAACTGTGCAAAAGGTAGTCTGGGCTGTCTGGGAGGTAGGACTGGCTGCTAAATCAACGAAATGTGCAATCCATTCAGGAAGCTGGCTAATGGGATTGCATAATTCACAATTCCAGCTGGGAAGGACTGCTGGCCCAGGGACAAATTTACGCAATTTCTTGGGCCAAGCAACCACTGTCCTCCAGAAATGCGCAAAATAGTCTTGGAGGCTAGTGGTGGGAAATAATGCGCATTTCTGAGGAGGAAGATGAGCCTTCCTTCCCCAGATTGTGCATTTCAAACTTGGTGAAGGTAAAGCCCGGGCTAAGGTTGGCCCGACTCACTAACGCTCAACTAAAAGCAACTAAGACAGTAAATACATGGTGACACTCAGTGATAGTAGAAGTGATTGATAGTGCATGCAAAACATGAATGAAATATTCAGCAAACATATCAACATGCATGTGGGGAGGCAGTTCGTCAGCTGGGTGAACGTCCGTGCAAAACAGTTTCATGCATGCGATAGTAGTGAGATAGCAACGAAAACTGAAACAGAGCTAGGAAGAGCTAAAATAAATGTAAACGACAAGATGCATTCAAATAAATCAAGCAAACAACACACACACAAGCGAATACACAAAAAGCGATAGAAATGTTGAAAAAGACTAGTTGAGGCCACTTACCCGTGAATAACTGAGCTGGATGTGTCGAAGAGTCCTGGATGTGTTGTGGGATGTTAGAGCTCCAAGATTGATGTGAATGAATGAGCTCTGATGCGTCGAATAAATAAGTTTGGTCTCAAGATGCGCATGCCACAAATATACGAAAAAGCGACACTTGGAGGGAAACTTCTAAAACAACTTTGCATGTAACCTCCAGCTACTAAAAATAGCTCCCTGAATCATGGGGTGCCTTTTGCATGTCGTCTCTTGCTATTCTAGGAATATCAAGTCATGCATGCATGCAAGTCAAGTTTCCTCGGTCCCGGTTGGAATTGGTCAACTAGACTGTCCATGCATGCAAGTGCTAAACTACTTGGGAAAAATGTGCATTCTTGGTTGGAAGCTGGGCTAATTGCCCAGGAGGTTTGTGCAATTTCTAGGTAGAGTAGCTGGCTGCTGCCTAGATTTTCACAAATCTTGGGCTGAACAACCTGCTGCTGGGAAAATTTTCCCAAATACGGCTAGGAGGGTTGGCTGGCAGGATTGCGCAACCCTGGAGCCCAATAGGCTGTCAGAGAGGATTGCATAATTCCTGAAGGGAAGTCTAGTTGCCCTCTAGAAATGCACAATTTTCAAGGGGAAGCTACTTAGCCTGCAGCTAGACCAAGTCCGAGTGAGAAACCTGTGAGGGGAATGGATCTACAATGATCGACAGGCTGCCTTTGTGCAAGGAAAACATTGAAGCTTGAGTACTTGGCGAAGCAAGACAAAGTGTTGTGTAAGGTTGGTAGGGAGGTTCCAAAACAGGCTAAGGAAAAATTTTGGAGGGTGGTTGTAGCTGCTACAACACTTGGTGACACATTGGTAGAACTCCAGCTCTCTGCATAGACCTTGTTCGTGAAAAGCAAGTCTAACACCTCTGGAAGTATTGTTTAGTTCTTAGCTCATCTTGGTTTCACACTAACTTGATTGTAGGATGTAGCATCTACCAAGCCCTTGGTTGATTGACACACATTCCTTGCCATGGCAACATAGTTGTTTGGATTGGAGTTGAGGGGTATATAGATGCACAAGCAGTATAGTCGTCAAAGTCTTAGTTTCATGTCAGGTGTTGCTCCACTGCCAGCATGCCTGGACAGTACCCCGGTGGTGTCACATAGGAACACAAGCATTGCTCTGCTGCCAGCGAGCCTGGTCAGTACCCTGACAGAGTTGCTTGCATCACCTCCTTGCGGAGGAAGAATTTCTCTTCTTTCAACTTATTGATTTTTCATTTTGATTTTTTTTTTTGACTTTTCATTTTTCATTTTCATTTTCACTGTGCATAGCACTTATTCATCTAAGAGGCGAAAGAGGGATCCTGACTTATTAAGAGCAGAGGAGGATGTTCCAGCGGAGAAGTATTTTATTGTATCTCTGACATGCCTGTTAAAGTTTTTCCCCCTCACCTTACTCTACTTGACTGAGATGACAAGGGTTAACCCAAAAACAACCAACTATAGAAGGTGGCACTAGTTAGCGTGCAAGCATTGTGTTTTCACCAAGGTTCACTTCAAACAGTACATATTTTCCTTCGAAGTATCATGGAATAAAAGGTAACAAGCTCATCACACAGAGGCAAGATGACAGATAAGCAAGTAGTAACAGTTGTACAAGCCCTCTTATAGTTTACCCAGCTCGTTTCAAGAGTCATACATGGTTTCATGCAAAAATATCCTATGAACAAAACAAGCGAACTGAAAAACATCAAAGCAAAGAAAAAGCAGAAGCGAAAGTGAAAGCAAAGCACGTAAGAAAACAAGCAAACAAAGCAAATAAGCAAATACACTAATGGTGCATGGGCCTGATCATGTGAAATGATACTTCCAATGCAGCCATCGGCGCATTGGTAGATCCATGTTGATGAAGGCCTGGTCCGTGAGAAACCCAGTTATGTGAACCAACAAGCAAGAAAGATATAACAATGAAGATAACCACACTTCATGTTTCAAAGTGCCCACGAGACGTAAGTGAGTGCAAGTGCATGACGGACAATCCGTGGACTTCTCATGGTGCTGTGTGACACTATGTGCAACTTTGAAGCATAAGCATACTCTTGACTGTGACAGGCAAGAAAACAAGAGAAACAAAGATAACTTGCATCATGAATGAGTGCTTGTAATGTAAGACTCCTCCAATGCACGAGCAATGGGATTGTGCAGTTCGAGTGGAGGAAGTGTGATCTGTGTGTGACATGGATCTCCAATGCATACAGATAAGTGATGAGGTGCCTTGGGTGATTGAACAGTTTCATGATCAGAAGTGAGACTAACCCCAAGAGAGCGAGGGCCTGACATAACCATCAGCTCGGGATGAAGTGCCTCGACAGTCTTGGGTGTCTCAACTTCATCATCAGGTAGATCATCATACACTGGTGGCTTTTAAATATCAATTGCGATAGGTTCATGATCGTGAAAAAAAATGGAAACAAATGGATCATGACCACCACGATTAGAAAAATCAATGAATTCCTCGACATCCTCATGATCAAATGAATCAAATAGAGGGGTATATGAAAAGCGAACAAACTCATCCTCTGTGTTTTTGGAAAAACAGATGAAGGATCAAGTGGATTTTCAACGAGTAACTTATCCTCTTTGTTATCGAATGATGGACTAACATCCGATGAGTCCTGCGAGTGATCAACAATGGGTGCATCCATGGATGAAGACACACATGCAAAATCATGGATGGCAGGTTCACCAAAGAGGCTAGGAAAGAATGGAGGGGGCTCAGACAGAAGTGAGTCATCCTTCACCGAGTGTTGATGTTCAAGCTCCCACTCATATTCTTCATAAATGCTAGCGCATATTGGTTTTGAAACACCAACTCCGTCAGTGGGTTGTTCATTGTTCACAATAAGTGAAGAGTCCGGAATGGACAAACATAAGACAACATCATCCAGAGGAACCCCTGAGTGAGAAGACTGAGAGGGAGGCGGACAGTCAGTTGAGACAGTGCCCGCTCCCACATGGAATTGCGTAGTTCCATCCATGAAGAATGTTGAGCGAGGCTTGATCTCAAGCTTCCTCTTGGGGTGGACAGATTTCTTAAGGCAATTCTTGAACTGGTCCCAAAGATAAGAAAATTACATCTGGCTCCCTAGAGCTTGAAACTGTAAGTCACGGAAGCGCTGCCAAAAATCAATAACGGATTCATGCGGAGCCCTCTGTTGCTGTAACAGTTTCCGGTCAAGATGGTCTGGATCAAAATGATAGAACGTGTCTTTAATAAGATCACAGAAGTGCTCAAATGAGTGCACGGTGTCAGTCGGTAGGCTGGGTAACCAACAAAATGGAGATTCGTGAAGTGTGTATGCAAGCAACAAACTTCCTGTTCGTCAGAAAACTCATCTACCTCGTGAATCATGGAAACAAATTTATGTAAGTGCTCAGGCTAGGCCACTTCACCTTCACCATCATAGATGTGAGTGGACAAGAGGTCAAAAATATTCCTCGAGATGGAGACATCTTCACGATTCGAAAAACACCTCAGGGGAATAAGAGTGCAAGACTCCATGAAAGATATGCAAAGGTTCAAAACTGGATGAGAGGACACAACTTGTCATCAAGCCCTCCTTCTAGCGCTAGAAATGTTGATGGTGTTGGACCTGCCAACATGTTAAGGGGATCTCCCCAGTAAAAAGTCCCAATTAGACCTCACATCATTTGTTGTAGGAGTCCCAGCAGTGGGTCATAAGGTAATGCCTTGATCGTGATGTCGCAAAGAGGCAAGTAAGATAACTCTGTCAGTAACAAGGGTGTGACTGATGCAGTGAGTCAAGGAAGGTGTATGAGAGGTTATAACACTTCAAAGGGGGAAGGAAGTGAAGGTGAGTTCCAGGTTGAAAGGGATCAGTCCCAACTCGATTAGGAACACACAACACAAAAGGACATGCATAACTTCTGGCGGAGCAGTCCACTCAAATGCGGTAGTCACATCATACAAGGTAAGATAACATGTACAACACTCACGGATCAGTCCGAGACGAGTGCGACAATTGTTACAACAAGGTTCATGTGAAAGGTCCGTCTGATGTTTGACAGAGCAATCGACACAGACGGTGAAAACATTAACGACATATACAACACATTAACAATAGATTCATATAGTTGCATGTGAATCAGTTCATACACAAGTACGTAAGTTAAACAACATATATCATTAAGGAAACCAGAGTAGTCCAACTACAATAACAACATATGCATGAAAATGTGCTGGCTCTTATTATATAAAGAAGTGTAAGTCTCAATCATACAATACATCCATGTAAACCTGCTAGCCCCAATAGTGGAACATTACAGCCACATCTGCTTGCTCCTCCAAAGAGATGTACTAGCTTCGTGCAGTGGAGAAGCCAAGGCGCGTTACAATATTGTCCAAGCCTTCTTCAAGATAGTCTTAGTAGAAGCTTGGCTGACGAAAAGCCTATACAATGAGTTATGAGGGACTATTTATAGAAAAGGGTGGGGTGACCCTTGACATTCCCCTTTGTGACCATTCAACTACCCTCATGACTCTTCACCTACTCTATGACTGTTACATCCACTATTGAGACTCAACTTACACTTGACATGACTCAACATTACAATGCACATGTACCCATGTGAATAATGGCTTGAACAAGCCAAACTAGACATCGTTTGAACATATACAACCATATAAGTCCAACTGCTCGACATCCTCATGCTGATCAATAGTGACATATTGATGCCAAGATTGGTAGTCCTAGATAGTGTATGTGTGTTCTATTGTGACATCCATACGAAAGATGAACCTGGCCTCCATAGAATCTGGGTACACTGCAAAGGCTCCTCTGTCCAACGTGCCTGAGAGCATGCGCATCATTGTCTTCAATGTGGCCGGACCAGCAACGTACTTGTGCATGATGTTTGCACTGATAGGCAAGTCTGGGCTGGTGGCAGTGCACATCAACTCGTCGAAGTACGAGTCAAGCTCCTGTCGGACCTACTTCTTTGTCTCCGCTTGGGTGAGAGTCCTAAGTGATGGGATTGCATGGGTGTGGACTATAACATACATGCTATTGAATACTCGTGCATGGGAAGCCTGTATGCTAGTGATGAGTTGCGGCAGGTCTTCATAGTTTCGGATCTGACTCTGGATACATTCTTGCAGCTCGACCGCATTGGTCCTCATCATCTTTGGCAATTGAAGTGGGGCTTCCTTGTACTTCATCATCCATGCTTGCATGTTATCAACAACAACATGTATGTTCATCAAGATGCGTTCTCTTCTCGCACATCGCTGCTGCCACCCGTGGAGATGGACGGCTACTTGGTGCACGGTACCAAACTTGGAGTATAATGCTGGCATAAATGTATCAAGGGACAATACTTCATCTAGTATTTCCTTCTTTATTTTAGCTTGAGTGAACATTGTCACCAAGTCTCCTCCTTGCTTGGCCACCTGAAGTTCCTTCACCATTCTCTCATTCTCAGCTGTGAGGAAACGAACACTTGAGCTAGTGGCTTTAGCATAGACTCTAGTTGCATCGGCCAAAGCAGTTGGAAGCTTGTGCACATCAGTCACGATCACTTGTTCTTCAACTTGTGCAAGGGATGTTTGGTTCTTCGATGTCGGTACTCTCTGACACTCCACAACTCTGTGATGAGATTTGTCAAAGGAGATGTTATGTATCTCCACTTACGGTTGACCACCAAGGATCTCAGTGCCTCCTTGGTCAGTCGAGACTTGCTCATCATCAAGATGGAATGAAGAGGGTGATTCGACCTCCTTTTGGAGAGGCATGAGGTCAGTGTCCTATTCGAACTCCTGCTGCTCCATTTATGCATCCAACTGTTCAAGAGCCTATTTAATCTCGTGAGCAAAGTCTCGCCCCTGCAATGGTTCACCTTGCTCGTCTGATGCCTGTTGTTCAAATGAATCAACTACTTTTACGGGTGCTACTCTATTTGTTTGCATGTGATGCACCCCTATTGTATCTACTGTTGCTACGCTTCTTTCTCCTATTGGCACAACTATTATTCTTTCAAGAGTTTCTCCCTCAGCTTATGCAACTCCTTCTCTACTTCTTCCATTCTCATCTTATCCATCTGCCTTCATGCGATGCACTTGTTGCATTGCTGCCTCTTTGCCTGAATAGCCATAACTGCTTGTTCTACAAGTGGATCTGCTCGAAGCTTGCAACTTTTCTCCTCCTCCATGCAGTCGACAATCTTCCTCTTCCCTTTGTCGCGCACATGTATGCTTGGCTTTGCTGCTACTGCTACTGCTAGTGCTCTCCGTGATGTTGCTTCATGCTTCTTTGCTAACCACTCAACGACGAAGCCAACCTGTTCATTGGGTCTGGAGGAATTGTAGCAGTACCTCCATGAGTCCTCCTCGGCCCAATGACATGCCGCATGGATACAGTTGAACTGAACTCTCGCACAGTGATTCTTCACAATGCAATGTGGGTCATATGGTGTAGAAATTCTCACTGTAGATTAACCTGATAATGCAATATACTAAAGCAAAATTCTTAATCTACTTCTACAATCAAACTTGCGGAAGCTTAATCGATTTGAGCAAGATCAAATAGAACACATATAACAGAGAAGAAGAATCAATTCACATGAAACACAAAAGAATACTATGGGGAAAGCCTTAGCTAAAAACCCCGCTATCTGTATTATCATACAAGTGGAAATATCTCAGGATTACACAAAGCTCTCAGTACAATCCCTCACTCTCCTCATAGATAGAATAAACAACTCATATACATTCTCCTCTGCCCTCCAAGCCTCCTGTTTCCTTGCACTGTTTTCCCTAGGTGTTCCAGCTATAACCTTGTGTGACACTGGTCTCACACACTGCTCCAACACACTGTAAAAATGCACAAATATCAAGGAATGAATTCCTTCTGCATGCAAGAGATTTTCTTATAGGAAAATTCTTGCAACTAATAGTACATTGTCCCTGCCTTTAATCTCAATTGGGTCTTTGTCTGAACTGACATGCATGAGTTATTTATGAGAGAATATTCAGTTATCTGGAGTACACTAGTTTCATGCATGCATGCATTAACTGATTGAACTCACAATTAGTTCCTCAAACTATTTGGAAATAATTTAACTGGACTTAACTCAGTTAACTGAGCTAACTAATTACAATTCAAATACAACTCATCCTTATCTCCTTAACTAAGGGATAATTTCCTTAATCAAAGGGAAAACTATTGCATGACTTCACAAAAACTTCTAGCTTTAATTTCTCCAACTAATTAACTCAAGGTGAGTTAATTGATTATTTTTCAAGCAGCTGGTGAGACTAAATTTGAATTTTAATTCAAGGACAAATTAAAATTGGAATATTCTTCTTTCCACATTTCAACACTCCATCTCAACAAGAAAGGGATTATCTGCCACCCCGATCCTGTCTCTATGGAACTCAAATTTACACTTTGACAATGCTTTAGTCAAAATGCCAGCATCTTGCTCCTCGGTCGAAATATACTGCAACAACATGATCCTCCTCACCACACAGTCTCTGAGATGATGATACCGAATGTCGATGTGCTTGGACCTGTCATGAAATACTGGATTCTCAGAGAGTTTAATACAACTTTGATTATCACAATAGATCACAGTTGGATTCATCCTCTGATCAAACAAACCAACTAGAATTTTCCTCATCCAAATGGCCTCACATCCTGCCTGGCTTGCAGCCATGTATTCAGACTCTGCTGAGCTGAGTGCAACTGACCTCTATTTCCTGCTGTACCAAGAAACTGTAGCTGACCCAAGGTTGAAAATTCCTCCTGATGTGCTCTTCCGATCTGATGGACTCCCTACCCAATTTGCATTTGTGAAGCCCTATAGCTTCACTCCCTCTGTCCGTCTATACCATAATCCATACTGAGATGTGCCTCTGAGTTATCTTAAAACATTCTTAGCTGCCTTCCAAAACATCTTGGTAGGCTGAACCCTAGCTTGACTCAGTTGATTCACCGCATAGAACAAATCTGGTTGTGTGTTCACTAAATACATCAGTGAACCCACAAGCTGCCGATACACAGTAGCCTCTACTACTTCTCTTGAAGTAGCATCCTCCTTCCTTCAGTTACCTGCTAGAGGAGTCTGCATGGGCTTGCACTTCTCCATGTGGAATCTCCTGAGTATCTCATTGACATACTTTCCTTGAGACACAAACAACTCCCCATCCTTCTGCCACACTTCCATGCCAAGGAAGTAGTGCATAAGACCCATGTCTTTCATCTCGAGTTCTCTTGCAAGGTCCTCCTTGCAAGACATGATCAACTGATCATCACCTCTGAATATGAGATCATCAACATAAATAACAATGATCAACTGCTTACCTTTTACCATGATGTGGTACAGGTTCGCAACTACTTCACTCTTTGTGAAGCCCAACCCGGTGAAGTAGTTTTCAATCCTGGTGTACCAAGCACAAGGTGCTTGCTTCAGCCCGTACAAATCTCTCTTGCGTCGACACACATGTAACTCATGATCGAAGGTCTCAAAACCTTCCAACTGCTCTATGTACACCTCTTCCTTAATCTTGCCATTGAGGAAAGTAGTCTTCACATCCATCTGATGGATCTTCCAACCCATCTGTGCTGATAGTGCCAACATCGATTTGATAGATGAGTACCTTGCTACAGGAGCAAAAGTCTCATCATAGTCGATCCCCTCGACCTGTGAGAAACCATGGGTAACAAATCTTGCCTTATGTTTCTCCACACTACCATCAGCAGCTTGCTTTACCTTATAAAGCCAACAGGAACTCACAACTGACTTGTTCTCTGGTCTTGGAACCAGATCACAAACACTGTTCCGAACTATGGAGTCATACTCCTCCACCATAGCATCAACCCAAATCGGATGCTGCACTGCTTCCTCAAAGGAAGATGGCTCGGTCTCAACACATTCCCCAACAAGGGCCATGTATCCAGTGTACCTATCAAGTGACCTCCTCTGTCTGCGCTGAGAAGATAGTTCTCCCACATTCTCTCTCACATTCGACAACAATCTGTCAACTTCTCTTGTGCACTTTTGTCCCTCTCTGGAAGACTCTGCTTGAGTGGATGTCTCCACTCCCGGAACCTCTGCATGCAGCTGCTCCGCATTAGTCTGAGGCTCCTCCTCCTTAGGAACCAAAAGTTCCTCCATAGCTTGTAGTTGGAGCTCCCTCTCAAGGGAAACTCGCATGGTCTTCTGCTCATCAAACTTGAGATCTATGTGAACCACTATCCTCCGATTGGTAGGCAATTACACCCGATAGTTGTGAGGTGTATCGGTGTACCCCATAAGTATTCCCAACTCAGCTGTCGGCTCAAGTTTCTTTCGGGCATCCTTGGTCACATGGCAATATATCGATGAGCCAAAGATCCTAAAGTGACCCACATCTGGTCTCTTCCCGGAGATAACTTCCTCTGGTTTGTTCATCCCAAGAATGCGATGACGGCTTCTATTCTAAAATAAACCATTGTGTTGCATGCCTCAGCCCACAAATGAAGTGGTAGGCCTTGGTCATGCAACATCGCCCGAGCTGCCCCCATAATCGTTCTGTTCTTCCTCTCGGCTACCCCATTCTGCTGTGGGTTATGAGTTGCCATCAACTTCCATTTACTTCCTTCCGCTGCACATAAGTCCTTAAACTCTTGAGAGACATACTCTCCACCATTGTCGCTTCTTAAGGCCTTGATCTTCTTCCCTAATTTTTTCTCAACCAAAGCTTGGAAATCACAAAACTTTGAGAAGGTTTGATCCTTCTTTTGCATGAAATAGATCCACCATTTATGAGAAAAATCATCAATGAAAATCACATAATACATTTGTTTCGCGGTGGATGCTGTCGAGAATGGTCCACACATATCAATATGAACTCGCTCCATGATTTCTTTAGCTCGACTGTCTCGATCATGAAAGGAAGACTTGGCATACTTTCCCAAGGTGCAACCTTTGCATGTGTCCATTTGCTCAAGTTTACCTTTAGGAAGTCTGGTAGAGATCTGCTGCATTATCTTCAAGGTCCCATGATGCAAGTGGCCCAACCACCTATGCCATAACTCGCCAATGTCTTGGCTTTGCACTAATTCTACTTTCGAACTCAATGCAACACAGTCATCTACCTCTAGCTTATAAAGATTCTTCACTTGAATCTCAATCCTCTTGGTCTGACTTGTGGCAATGTGTCTCAGGAACGCCTTTCCTTTACTGAAGACAACATCGTAGCTTTTGTCCTCCAACATTGCGACCGATACCAAGTTCTTCTTCAGTCCAGGCACATACTTTACATCAGTCAGGGTGAGAGGAGCTCCATGCTCCCTCTGAAAAGCAGCCGTGCCTTCTCCTGAAACACAGTACTTTCCATCATTGCCCATCTCTATGCACATCTTGAGGTCTTTCTCCTCCAAGGTACTGAATAAACTTTTATCGCCGGTCATGTGGAATGAGGCTCCACTGTCCAGATACCAAACACAACCCACCATCGATGAAACCATGCATGCGATGAGGGTAAAATCCAATTCGAACTGAGAGGCTAGTGCCTCACCTTCTAATCCTTTCGAGGATCCCTTCTTGGATTACTTCAATGGACAATTAGTTGCATAATGACCCACCTCATGACAATTAAAGCATCTCACTTTAGATTTGTCAATCTTCTTCCTTCCATGGGAAGAACTCGATTTGGAATGGGAAGCCTTCCCTTTCCCTTTCATTGCCTTACTTGCTAAGGCTATATTTTCTTCATCATCATGCTTAGGTGAAGAACCATCTCTTATGCTCGTTCTAATCTCCTCTTGCATCAGATCAGACCACAATTGTTCCTAATCCGACAATTTCTCTCTTCCATTCACAGAGTCCTGGTAGCTATGCCAGCTTTTTGGAAGACCGAGGAGAGCAAGGCTCACCATATCATCGTCAGTTGTCATTATTACCACACTACCAAGCTCATATCTGCAGGTGGTGAGCTTGTTTAGATATGTGGAAATAGTGTCGCCCTTCTCACACTTGATTTTCCGAAGCTTATCCTTGAGCGCCAGTTTCCTCTGGTCGCCACTGTTCTGATATAGGTCTATTAGCTTAGTGGGGCCTGACCCAGGTTCGGAAGTGATTTAGCCAAGCAAATCCCAGTACTACTAGCCCTTTCAGCAACAGTCCACGGAGTGTGAACTGAGGTCTCACCCGAAGTAGTATGGGAGGGTGCTAGAACCAAGTTTTTGCACCCTAGGGATGTCTGATATGAGGTGATTGGTACGCTGTCCAACCTCCGCGCTTACTGCGCTACGCGCACCTGCGTGCACCCCGCACCCTGTGATACTGTCTTCGCGTAGTTCTAGCCTCCGGGTGACCTGTGTTATTTACCCAATTCTTCCTTAGTTAGTCTCCTTTAGTTGATTACTTAGATTAATTCACATATAAACATTCGTACGAGTATTCATCAAGTGCGCGTAGTAAATAAATAGAGTAAAAGTAATGTAGAACTTCAAAATAAGGATTCAAGAAAAAATGCACAGAATAAACTTCTCTTTATTAACTTTCAATTCCAAGTACAGACCCGACTCCGCCCTCCGCACTCAGCTGCAGGGGTCCACGCACTCAGCTACAGACTCTACTAGGCCTCTGCACACTCAGCTGCAGAGCCTCTACCTACTACTGTGACCCAGTACACTTCAGATTCCACTCTAACCTCGAACCATGCCTTTGCTATTATATATTTTTCCGATACTAAGCTAAGATGTCTTTACACTTAGAGCCTTGCTCTATTTATACAATCCCATGGTCTGCGGACCATGGGTAGGCCGACACAACTTTACATTAAATTACAATACAATGCTTAGGGTGGGTGAGAAATTGTCTCAACTAAGTGAGTCTAAGATAGACGCACTATCTTAAGATCACTTTCTCATGTATTATTAAATGATTTGAATAAGAGAGAATTACATGAGCATGAGAGACCACATGATGGCTCTCTGTCCTTTCCGCCAGTTTGGTTATGTGTGTTAATTTGCTGTGCATATGGATTTGTGATATGGCTGTGTGGTTTTCCTACATGTGGTATTAGAGCTGAATGATTTTGAGAAATATTGCTCTAATTGTTTCTGCCTACGTTGCTTTTCCTGTCGAGATTCATAAGTAGATAAGATCGACATTGCACCAGAAGGCCAAAGGGAATTGACGTAGTACTATATCGAGTGTGCAACAGACCTGTGCACATTCGTGGAGAAAACTCGTGCATTGGAGAACCACTTGCATGCATATGTAGATTCATTGGAGAACACATTGCTGCCATCAGAGGCGAAAATTTATAAACTATTGAACAGTTCATTTCATGCTCCGCATGCAAGATGAAAAGTACATCAATGGCTCTTGCTAATCGAGGATTGGGTTTATATGATCTGTCACCCAGTGAATCCAACATATATAGGAAATTCTTTGAATAAGAAAGGTTACTAGAAGGTAAGATAGGTGGTCTCCCTGCCATTCTCAAGTATGTAGCCGCTGCTATAGTTCATACCTTTCCCAAGACACATGCAATCTGCTTGTCTCGAATGGACTTTGAATTGTAAAGATCTTGTCCCCTTAATGCTAGATTGGCATCTAGATGAAATGTAGAAAGTGCACTTATTGCACTAACAAGAATACCAATTGGATGAGCATCATGAGGCATTGCTTGTATGATATCCAATACTCCCTCGGGCGCTGCTAAATGTTGGGAAACATTGAATTCCCAATCTGCTAATTGGGACTGAGAAGGAAGATTTCCATGCATTAAGAGGTAAGCCACCTCAAGGTAAGTGCTCTTCTCAGCTAACTCCTCAATTGGACAACCTCTATATCGCAGGATTCCTTCATCTCCATCTATGTAAGATATTAATGAACGGATAAGAGCAGTGTTCAAGTATCCTGGATCATAAAGCTTCAGTCCTTTGTCATCCCCGCCTACTGTTAACTTTTTGAAATTAGTGGCCTGGACTGTTCCTCCCTCACTGACTTCGACCTCAATTTTCTTCCCCGTTCGGTTATCAATAACAGTCAGAGAACCTCTCAGATCCCCCGAGGGCTTTACAGACACTGTAGAAGTCTCAATACCCAAAGAAGAACCCACCGGAGGAACCGATAAATGGCCAGAAAGTACTGCTAATCTGCTGTGGGCCATCGATTTTTCATTAAAACCTTCCATGGGTGCCATTACTGGATCAAACCCAATTACCCAAAACACCTCAAGATTGAAACTTGGCGATACTTAGTAGTACCCAATACACTTCTGAACCGGTCCCAAGCAGAATTGAAAAAAAAATTATTCAGTGGAAATTTGAAAATTGGAATGTTATATCAGAATTGTATATACAATGTATATATAGTGACTTGGGATACACAGTGTGTATTATGATGTGAAAGAACCTTTGGTTTTGGACCAGCTTTGGAAAATGTTTAGTACAACTTACATATCCTTGTTTCCTACATGAATTTTGCAAAGTCAAACGGTTGTGATTTTGGATCCTCCGAAGTTCTTCTTGGCAGACAACAACTCTGGTGGCGTTGTCCTCATCAGCAACATCCAGTCGTGAAACATCCTTGAGGAGAGGTCCCCATGAATGCACATAATCAACAACGTGGATGTTCAGCAAACGACGACACTTGGAGGTAGTGTGAGCCATGGGCAACGTGAACCTTGGAGGTTGCCTTAGCCAGAAGGCAACATTGTGAGAGAAGGCTGCAGTGGACAACAAACATGCAATGAGGGAGGAAGCAAAATATACAGTCAACCAGTTGAAGGAGCCAATTTATTGCAGCATTGCAGAAACATCGTTGAGCCAAGTGTAGCCTACGTGAAACCCAGTTGCCCTCCGCGTGGAATGTGCAAGTGAGATCGTTGAACCTGTATCTTTATAAGTATGGATCTACATTTTATTTTTGATGCATAAAGTTTTAAAATTGAAACTTCCATTCATATTTTTTTTAAAAGTGCGTTCATAAACATTCTTTTAATGGAAGTGACTTTTCAAAAAGTCACGACCACTCACCTTTTAAAGTGACTTGCATAAATTTTATACAAATTGTGAGGGGTGTGGCTTTAGTGGAAACATAATGAAAGTGTCACTTATAATATTGGAGTCATAAGTGAATTTTTTATTTTGGAGAGATAAGGAGTATTTGTAATTCTTTTATGTCATGGAGTCATAAGAGCTTTTGTGGAGTCATAAGGTGCATATTTTGTAATTTTGGAGTGATAAGTGAAGATTTTTAAAAGGGAAGCTCATTGTTGTATTCTGAAGAAAGATTTTTAGCAGAGTATACTTTTATTTTTGAAGACAAGGGGCTGTGTGAGCGTGGCATTCTCATTGTTTGCGAAATTTCATTCATGATGTTGTGAAGGTGAAGGTTGATGTAATTCACTATTTAATAAAGACATATTTTTGTGGTGTTTGTGTCCTAGATCCACCCAAAATTGAATAAGGGGATCTTAGGTACACCGTGTGTGTCACACGGAATAAGTCGATGTTGCGGACAAGATAGACCTTCCTAGAATCTAAAGAAGACCTAATGACAAGCAAACCAACCAGACACTATCTTTATCTAAATATGCTTTTATAAACAATGGCAAACAAGTGTTTTTAGGGCCTACCTTAGGTCCAACGCAAGTTTGTGGATCCCCTCGCTCCTTCGATCCAAATGAGCTCCTTTGTCGCGAATCTGCAAACACAAACAAGGCAAAAAAATTAAATAGCACCTGAAAAGCCAATTGCATAAAACATATTTAACATGAAAGTCAAGGAGTCCATGAAACAAATAACATGAGATACTTGTTGAGAAAAATGAGTTTGATTGTATTAATTCAAAAGAAGAAGAACTTTACAACCTTTGCCTTGACGCTGTACAAGCTCCTCCCAGGGTCCAGCAAGAAGTCTCCTCTACTTTGACAAGTTTCACTTACTCCCCAATGAAGCCAAAAAGGTATGTGATCTCTCCTCTTGAGCTCAACTAGGAAGTCTTGATTTCACCAACATTTACCCTAAAAAATGTTCAGCTTCTAACCTCTTTAGCAACCAACCCAATGCCTGTATTTATAGTGCAATGGAGGGAGGTTACTAGTTCCTCCTTCAAAGGGATAGCTCCTCTCATCAAGGGATTAGCTCCTTCTCTTTTGGGATGCATGAACCACCTCAGAGCGAACAATCCACGTCAAAATTCCTTCTAGAAACCTCTAGAATTAACCTAAAGTGAGTTTTTTAAGATAAAACTTGCGCCTTTTGACTTTCACAGGGGTCCGCACCCACACCGTTAGGGACAGAGCAGGCAGGTCCGCAGCTTTTGTAAACAGAAGGTGCGGGACCGCAGGTGACAGTGAGAGAAAGTGCGGAACCAGAGTTACATTGATTTTTAATGTCTTTCTCCCATTTCTAAAGCTTGAATTGAAGAGCTGAGGTCTGAGAATTGCTTAGGAGGATAGTACAAGTGATGATGGACCCATACTGACTGCAAATAATCATGGTGACGATATTTTTGTGTAACAGATTGCCCCCTAAAGTGCGAAGTCTGTAGTAGATGAGGATTTCATTGATCATTTAGGAAGAGTGAAGTACTTTATCATTTCGAGGATCATCTTGTGGATAGCCCGGTTGGAACCTGTAAAAACATTCAATGCAAGATATATATATGAGATCATATCATCGCTGAGGTAGGCATTCCCATACTCAGATCAAAACTAACTAGAAAAACTAACTACTGGTCTGATATAGGAATGATCTTGTAAAACATCACAAGTATAGACTCAGGTGGACACAGTATGGACGCAGCCATCTATTTATAAATCGTCCATTATATAATGAATACAAAATTCCTCGCAGCCTGGATTGTGGAAACTAGATCCAGGGTCTTCATTTCTACTTCCCGAAATAGTACGATTCTATCCATGCGAATGAATGTGTTGATGTCGAACATGGTAGAAACCACTTGATTACCAGTCAATGATGTAAACTGTTAACAAGTGTGAGAGAAACCACCAGTGATGTCAATGGCTCTCAAAGTACCCAGTACAATCCATGAGATGCGAATAAATGTGTTGATGTCGAACATGTCACGGAATCCTTTGATCGAAAGTCAATGATGTAAACTATCGTCAAAGGCGAGAAACCTGCCATTGAGGCATGCAGATCTCAAGGTACCGACGATTTCTAGATCATCTTTCTAGATAATGAGCTGATGTCGATAGAAAGCGATCTGTCGTAGGCAAGCCCACAACACGAAATCATAGATCAAGTTGAATAAATTTAGTTGCAAGGACTAACTCAGGGATGGTCAAGATGGATGACAGATATTTTGCAGATGAATGGCTTATTGGCAGTGACCTCTTGAACACATAACGACACGACAGATGGTTTGGTGACAATTGACCCCAAGTTAATACCCAGAAACTGGCTGAAGACTTTCAATGTGGTTTGATCAATTGTTAGGCAAAGGATTTCCCAACCTAGGTGAATGAAAGTGTTGTGTTCAAGAGTGGTTACAAAGTATGACAAACAGATTCATTTTTCTCTCTTTTTCCCCACCATTTCTGGCAAGTACCTCTTTATTTTTGACATGCTTGAGGAGGATAACATTTGCTTGATTATAAGCTCATCCTTCCGATGAGTCCAACTTAGTTTAAATTCGAACCCTAAGAAGGAGTGGTTCGTTCCTGTTTGTAATTGAACAGGTCCTTTACTGTGAAATTTTAACGAGTCCAGTATAGGAGAAACTTGGTGTTTTTCAATTTTAGAGAGTCTGAAAGAACTTAAGAAGACTCCAGGGTTGACCTTTTTCATAAATTTGTGTCTCCCAAGCCCGAAAAAGTATAAAATAATACTTGAGAGAACCGCTTGATCTTTTACGACCAAGGAGTACTTTTCGTCATTAGTGCCTTTGACCTGAAAAAGTAAAAAAGCGATCAACGACACGTCGTTTTATAACCAATATCGAATTTGAAACGACAAAAATCCAGCGATCTTTTCATGTTTTTACGGTTGGAAAAGAGTTGTAAGTGGACCGTCTTTTAATTCCGTTTTAACGAGTTTAAAAGAAGAACTCGGCAATCTTTTCATGTTTCAGGAGTCAGAAAAGAGCTTAAAGGTGACTCTAAATGTTTTTCGTCGAAAATGATAGATTTCGCCTGAATAATCTGTTATCCTGCACAAAAACACAAACATTACTCATACCTGTTTGAAATAGATAAAAATGTCGCAAAAATACCTTTTCAAAGTGAAACATAAACAAATTTGCAATTTATTTACTCAAAAAACTTATAAAAAGGGCCTTTGTCAATTCATTTTTACCGTTTGAGTTTGGGTGAGAAAATAGTGCTTTTGCTCAGAAAACTTCCTGTGAAGATTGCGGAAAATCAAACCGTCGGAATCGAACACCGTCTTCTCCAAGTAATCCACATCATCCTACTCTTCATTTTTAACCGTTTCATTTTTTGTTTTAGTCATTTATTTCATTTTTTGGGAGGGTTTTTAGGCATAAAACCTGCGCGCGGGGGCCCGCAGGTTTACCACTGCTGGCCTGCGGACCCCGACTTTTTCTCCATTGGGAAAAAGCTCGGGGTCCGCACCTTCCATGTAGACAAAGTGTGGTCCCACGCACTGTGTCTAACCCGAAGAGTGTGGTCCCCGTCGCAAGGGTTTTTAACCCAAAAATTCTAAAAAATGGACCAATCAAAATAATTTCTAGCACTTTAATTTACCCTTATGCTTGATGCAGAGAGTACATCATGCTAGATTGGCGTGAACGAGAGCATGAGGACGTGGATGCTGCTGCATGGAATCATCAGCCTTCACTTGATGCTTTGAGGGCGTGCGGATTGTACAAATTCTGGGCCATTCCTGGCATGAGGGCTCAGGTGGATTTCTTACAGTGGATGGTTGACAGATGGAGCATACAGGACCAGTGCTTCTTCATTGGTGGCCACCAGCTCGAAATCGAGCTGGCGGACATATATTTCTTGACTGGTTTGCCTAAGAGAGGCAAAGACTTGACTCTGTTTGGGGCTAGGGCAGGTGGCCAGTTTGTCGATAGCCTCAGGCTAGAGTACTGCAACAGCCAGGCTAGAGACAAAGGGATAGACATAAAGACCATATCCCGTCCTGAGCTCATGGTGATTGCGTTCACTGTAACCAGACTTTGCGGGGCTGTCGCATTACATATTGCCACCGGATCCCAGATGCGTATGGCAGTTGATTGCTTCCGAGGCACCATCTTCAACTGGTGCGATGTTGTGTTGGCCAATGTGAAAGGCCAACTGACCAGGGCCAAGAACGAACGACTAAAGACCTTTGGTTATGGGGCCTTGGTTGTGAGTTTTGGCCTGGAGAGGGTTCCTATGCTGATCTCGCAGCACCTTACTGTTGGAGCTGGGCTTCCTCGAGAGCCCAAACTGATGCGATGGGTCGCAGTTATGGCCCGTCATCTGGACGAGAGGACAGAGGTTGCTTGATTCAAAGCTGAGTATTTCCAATGGTTGGAAAACCAGGTCTTTTCTATTCAGGACTTCCCTTATGCTGGGATAGATTTTCGTGGTGACCCAGACATGGTTCTTCCACCAGGAGAGCAGTGGGATGATTTAGGTAAAATCCTTTTCAACATTTTTCCTATTTTAATTTTTTTTGTTGTTTTTCCATCATCTCAAAACTGATAGCAAAAGTTTCAAATGCAGATGTGGGTCCACAGCGACCAGCCGCTCTCCGGCCTTACGAGAGGAAGCAACCAGTTGCACCCGCGCCAGCCCCACAGGACGAATCAACAGAGGTTTTGGCTGAGTTGGAGGGTCATCTCGAGCGCTTGACAGGAGATATTCCGGAGACCACTATAGATGACATTCCTCGTCGACTTCAGCGCTATGTGATTGGGGTCCCGGGACCTTTTAGGAGGTTCCTTTGCAAGGTGGCCCGTGCAGTGGTTTCTTATAGAGATCATCACCAGTGATAGGATGATCGCCTATTGTGGGCACATGTGACATTTTTGTTTTTTGTACTTATCATTTTTGCCGATCATAAGGTGTTTTTCAACCTATGGTCGAGAATGATGTATTTTTTGACACACTCCTATATATATATCACTATTACCGGCTTATTTTGTAAATCATGTTATGGAATGGTTTTAAATTTACATGTATGATTATTGCAAATGTCTGTTTAACATTCGAGAAGCAATTGCATCTGCTAATGTATTTAAAGATCTTGGAATATGCTGATATTCAATATAATCAAATTCACGTTCCAAGAGACGCACTCTCAAAAATAATCTTAATAACACTGGATTTATAATGGCATACACTCTATTAAGTTGTAATACAATGAGTTCAGAATCTAACCTCACTATCAAACTCCGAATCCCAAATGAAATAGATTCAGATAATAACTCAATCACTGCACTATACTCGGCAATGTTGTTCGTTGTTTGACCGAGGCTTACCCCATGCATAGATACTAACTCGTTAGAGGGCGAATAGATAACCCAAGCTGCGGAAGAGATGTTCCATGTATTACGACAAGCACCATCAGCGAAACCAATGTATGTTTGGAGAGGCATCGACATCTGCAATATCAAGAGTAAAACCAAGATAGGTAGGAATAACGACGAAAAAACACTCTCTAAGCTAAGCACACTGTTTAAACTAAAACACACCAGCTAGAAAGGAAAAAACTATCCTAACTAAAAATCTCCATACCCATCGTTTAAGCATAATACCTCTTCAAGTAAAGACCATTTCTGGGTTTACCAAAGAGTCCCCGTCAAAGTCTACCAATTCATAGGCCCCTTTGGCTAGCTTTTTCTTGACAACATAGGGACCATGCCACATAGGAACGAATTTTCCAGCGCCTAATTTATCATTAGCTTGATCATAAACTAAGACTAGATCTCCTTCCAAAAAATTTCGAGGGGTCACATTTCGATCATACTGAGCTTTCATGCGTTTTGCGTGAGTCTCGATCGCCAATGGAGCATCACGTCGATTCTCATCTAATTGAGCCAAGTATAACAAACGCTTTTCCTCTTCGGAAGTGGCTGGAAGTAACTCGATGGCCATTTGCAGTGACGGGATTTCGCATTCAATGGGTAACACGGCTTCCAAACCATAGACTAGTTGGAAAGGAGTGAACCCTGTTGATGTTTTTACTGAAGTTCGGTACGCCCAAAGCGCTGAAAATAGCATGTTGTGCCAATTCGACCGATGAATCCCAATGACAACTAAAACTTTGTTGATGGATTCAACCAGACCATTCGCTTGTGGATAATAAGGGGTTGAACTATCATGACGTAAACCAAGCTGGCCTGTAAGTTCGGTCATCATAACGTTTCGAAAATGGTGCCCATGATCAGTGATTATCGCTTGCGGGACACCAAACCTAGCAATTATATGATTGAATATGAAAATTGCAGCTGTCTTGCCGTCTGCCTCAAATGTAGGCATCGCCTCGACCCACTTAGTAAAATAATCTACCGCACGGATGATATACGCATGCCCCCCGACCGAGTGAGGGTTACATGTAATAAAATCGATACCCCATTTGGCAAAAGGACCAACGGAAATCATATGGTGGAGAGGAGCAGGTGGAGCGCGCATCTTACGATCAAAAATTCGGCAGTTGTGGCATTTTCGGACCGCCGTAATACAATCTTTAAATAAAGACGGCCAGAAGAAGCCAGCGCACAATATCTTTTAGGCTGTGGCATACCCAGACATATGACCGCCACACGCTCCAGAGTGACAGTCATTTAGAACCCTTTCAGCTTCTTCGTGAGTTAAGCAACGTCGAAAAACAGAGTCCGCCCCACGGCGATAAAGAGTATCTCCAATAATCATGAATTGTTGGGACTGGAATCGAATTTTTCGACGTTCCAACCTTGAAATTTCTGGCTGAAAGGATTGGGTCTGGAGATAAACGATGATATCCCCATACCACGGATCTAAAGTGCTGATTAGAAACAAGGATTCGTCCGCAATGGGCTCCTTCGCCACAGTTTCCGTGTCAACACGCGGGAAGTCACACATTAACTCCGCAAAAACTAAAGATTTCTTTGACTTGGATTTCTCAAATTCCAAGTCGAACTCCTGTAGGATAACGATCCATTTAGAGTACTTGCCCCCTAGCAATTTCTTGGTCAAAATGTAGATCATAGGGTTGCAATTTGAAATTACTGTAGTTTTACGTAGTAAAATGTAGTGACGAAAACGTTGCACAGCTTGAACGGCTGCCAATGCCAATTTCTCCACATGTGAGTATTTAGCTCAGTTGGATTTAAAGTTCGACTAAGGTAATATATCACATGTTCAGTTCCGAATTCGTCTTCCTGAACTAAGACCATTCCAATGGTGGAATGAGAGGCAGTGAGATACAAGAAATAATCCTGGCTGTAGTTGGGAGGATGCAACAACGGTGCATGGGTCAACGCGTGTTTAAGTGAATCAAAAGATTTCCGAGCTATCTCATCCCAATAGAATGGAGTATTCTGCTTCAACAACCGGGTAAAACCCTTTGTAACCTCGGCGTAGTTAGGAATGAATCGTTGTAAAAAGTTTGCTTTCCCTTGCAAACTTTGGAGTTGGCGAAGACTCGAAGGAGGAGGCAATTTGATGATAGCTTCGACCTTCGCGAGGGTTCAACGTGAATGCCGGCTTTCGAAACTACAAATCCCAGCAATTGACCCGTTTCTATACAGAAGACACATTTGTGTGGGTTCAACCGAATCCGATAATTGCTACACCTCATAAAGATTGCTCGTAGATGGATGAGGTGATCAGCTCGATGTAATGAATGAGCAGGCAAATCATCGAGATAGGGTTGCATAATGTGCTTGATGTCATGAAACGCATAAGACATCGCCCTTTGAAAAGTTGCTCCGGCATTCTTAAGCCCAAAGGTAACTTGCAATAAGAAAATGTCCCCCATGGACAAATGAAAGCCGTTTTTGGTTGATCGGCAGGTAGAATATTGATTTGATTGTATCCGGAAAAACCGTCCATGAAGGAGAATATTTCGCTGCCGGCACAATCATCAATGATTTGATCGATATAGGGTGTTGGGTAATTGTCTTTTGGACAGGCTCGATTAATGTCCCTATAGTCGATGCATATTCTTATTTTTCCCTGTTTTTTGTTAACTGGAACAATATTTGATACCCAATCCGTTAATGGGATCAGATAAATGAAACCTGCTTTCAATAATTTTTCAACTTCTGCTTTAATTGCAGCAGCTTTTCGTGGGTGAATCTGACACAAACGTTGCCGGACGGGTTTAGCGTCCGGGTAAGTCTTGATCTCATGAACAAAAATCGCGAGATCAATCCCTGGCATTTCCTCATAGGACCAGGCAAACATGTCGCGGAATTCTTGAAATAGGGCCTTATATAGTTGAATTTCGTCATCTGTACATGAGGCACCTATATGAATGTTCTCAACAATTCCGGGCTTAACCGAAATGTCAATAGGAATAGTTCGAGAGATGTTTCCCAAATTTAACTCTGAATCAGGATGTTGCATTGGATTCTGAGGTTCCTTGACATATTCAGTTGTAAAAATTGATGAGAAATCATTTTCAAAACGATCAATCTCGGGTAAAAACGAAGATCTGTGATGGAGATCTTCCCATGGTAAATCATCTACACATAGGATTTCACGAATTTTCCCATCAGAGTGAACAAGTTCAGAAAACGTGATTAAATCCGAGCTTGATGTGAAAAGTGATTCCTCATGGACCACATTCATTAAGTCATTTTCGGTTGAAAATGGGTCGGCAAATTACTGCACGACTTCATAGGCAATTTCATATGGACTCAAAGGCATGGCATTACTAAATGAGTCTATCTCAGATTCAGAAGGAATGATCCAAGGATCATCATAAACAATGGTGTCTGATGTAATCATATGAATGGTTGCAAATGAAGACGATGCGTTGATCGGAGGAAAAGGAAAAGTTCCTAGTAAACCGGCATCTTTAACTAGTCCTACTCCAACATCCTTATATGGGATAGTCATTTTACTGACATGCTGAATACTCTCAGAAGAGGCTGGGTTGGATGAAAATAAGCCAGCTGGTCTATTGCTACGATCTTTCCACTATGTGGAAACTTTATTACTCGAAAGACCGATGAAATGACCGCTGTCATAGCGTAAGACCAACTTCGACCCAAGAGAAGGTTGTAATCTAGAGGGGCATCAACCACCTCCACATCTAGACTAATGGTTTTTCCTTCAACCCCTATAGGCAAATCCTGTAGAATGCCAAAAGGATGAAACCCACGGCCATCAAAGGCCTTTAGAATCGTCGGGGATTGATTTAGCGAAGGAGAACCAAGTGATCTCCAACACTGTATCGACATAATACATGTTGAGGCTCCCTCATCAATTACAGTCCGATGAATAGGCCTGTTTTTTACTATCACTGGAATCTGGAAAGCCATTTGATGAGGCAAACGCGGTGTACTATTTTCTAGATCGAAAATTATTAGGTTCGAGTCCTGAACGTCAACAGCTCCTATAGCCGACAAAAGTAATTTATGTTGTGCTGGACATGATTGCAGCACTTCCAAAGCCGACATTGCTGAGGGTGAAATAGCTAAATCCTCAACAATGTTATAATTCTGAGCCGCTCTCACATGTGGATTGAAAGCGGACTTTCGAAGTATACCCTTGGCGGGTGGTTTTATTACCAAGTCTGGATTAGGTTTCTCGATCTGTAGTGGATTGAAACCGGGAGCTGAGGTTGATGGATTAGATTGAGAAGATTCTGCTTCTTTACCATCAACAGGACTTTTATTACCATAATCTTGCGATCGAGTTGCAATCCTAACATGGGACATCATTAGTATGGGTTCTTCATTGGCACTTGAGGATGAACCTATCATCTTACTGTCTTGAGCCGGAAAAGGGTCCTTCAAAACAGCAGGAGTTTGGGAACCCTTAACAATCTTCGCAACCTCTGCACGATGAGGGCAGTCTCTTGTAAAATGTTCATCGTCAAAAATGAGACAAGGATAACGAGGTTTGCGCTTTTCATCATTGGATTCCGCCTTTTTAGGTTTCTCCTTTGAATTTTTGTCCGTTTTATTCTTCTTCTCTCCTTTCTTCTTTCCACCGGATTTTGATTTGGCTGTAGATGACTCTACAACGTGAATATCGGCGGAAATCTATGCAGAAGAATCTCCTGTGAATCTAGGAGAAGATTTCTTGGAAGATTTCTTCTTACTTTTAGTGTTAACTGCACCAATCATACCATCGGCGGCATGAGATCCCGAAGGAGCTGCAGCGATTTGATTTTGCTTGGGAAGATCTGGGATTTTCTCGTGTAACGTACCTGACTGAGCATAGACCAAGTCAAGGTACTATGCTTGAGCAATCACTTACTCCTCAGTAACAACTTCGGCTTTAGCTACATCTTCAGTGATTTTTGGCAACAAAGATTTTACAAACCACTCGGCCAAAATCTGATCCGGAATAAATACCTTCACTAAATGCCATCGATGTCTCCACTCATGAATATGATCTGAAATATAAGTAGGCGTCGATTTTTTTAACGAAGTTAACAATTCCGTGCCATTGTCATATCGGACTGGCAACTGAAAATGAGTTAAAAATGAGGTAGCTAACTGACTAAAATTATAAAAAGTGCCTCGCGGTAATTCAATGTACCACTTGGCCGCGAGACCAATTAGAGTGCGCTGGAAAAGTCTAAGACGGATTGAATCATCTGAAATGGAGTTAGACGCACACCAGAGGTGGTAAGTCATCACATGGTTCGACGGGTCCTCTCCTGATTTACCTTCGAACTTGGGAATGTCACTGGGCAACTTATTCGGCATTGGTGGCCAAAACGGAAGATAATTAATGGGATCGTTCGTTAGGCGCGACAAGTCAGGTAAGTCCAAAGTTGCGATAAACGGTAACTGCCGATTAGGATCCCTAAAATTCTGGGTCATAAGACCAGCCCCAGGAGGAGGATATCCAGGATAACTATGAATAGGAATTGCGTTTGGGATATTGTATCCTCCTGGAAAACCAGGATTAACCGGACCGTACTGGGGTTGTTGAGGTTGTTGATAAGTATACCCAGGATATGGTTGATACTGATAGACTGGCTGCTGCACAGTAGGACCGAATTGGTACTGTCCCTGGTACGGTTGATAAGTAAATTGTGGTTGACTTGTGACAACCGTACTTAAACCAGGTTGTCCTACAGGCATCTGAATTGAAGTTTGAATCGTAGATCCAGACGGTGGTAAAGATGTCTGAGGAGTAGATACAGGAACAGTAGAAACCGAAGCTGTCGATACTCTAGAAGTAGGTGGGGTAGATTGAACAGATATTGAGGCAGTTGTAGCAGTCGTTTGAGGCGGAGTACGAGGTGTACTAGGCCCAGGTTGAGAAACTACTGAAGGTACAGAAGTTTGAATGTTAGACTGGACTGGTTGCTGGGGTGAACCAGAAACTAAGGGTTGTCCAATTTGAGATGACAACTGTACACTTGGCTGCAACACCTGTTGAGTTTGCGATGGATCCCACACTATATTCATTCCGGGGTACTGACCCATAACAGGTTGAGAATACTGAGGACCATAACCGGGTTGAGGGTAGGATTGATAATTGAAAGGTACATTTCCCGTTCCTTGAACATACGTTTGACCAGAGTGTGGTTGGAAACCTTGATTCGAGTATTGACCTTGGGGTTGATACCCTTGAGGCACGTACTGATACTGGGGTTGACCTTGAGGTATAAATTGATACTGGGTTGACCTTGGGGTACATATTGAGTCTAGGGTTGACCTTGAGGAACGTACTGTCCCGTAGGTATGTACTATCCTTGAGGTTGTCCCCAGAGGCAAATTGCGTACCTTGAGGTTGCCCCCCAGGCGGTAACTGGCCACCTTGAGGTTGAGGATTGGGAATAGAACCTGACATCATAAGAATGTCTTCTACGCTCAATGGCTTAGTACCATTGCTTCCAGTTAATAACCCTTGCTCAATGGGTTGAGGAGATGCTCCCGAAAAAGTACCAGAAAGGGACTGATACTCGGAGGGAACAGAAGGACCGCTGTACAAAAAGGATTTGGGCGATTGAGTAAACATGGATGACTGTCCTGACATATTTACGGGAGTATAAAAACCTCTAGGTGTTGGTGATAAGGAGCACGAGGTGGTGAAAAACTTAACCTTGAGTTTTCTAAGAAATTAGTCAAAGAAAGATACCAAGAACTGCTCCTAGGTGGACTGTAAAAAATTGATTCACGCTCCCTTAACTCAATAACAGGTTGATTTTCAGGGATAGGGATGCCTACTTCTTCTTCCGGAGCAAGTTCTTCAATAGCAATAAGTCCAGAAGGAAGATCTTGGGTGATTACTCTTTCTACCCTAGGTGAACTAGGACCACTAGAAGTTGGAGAAACAAACCCCGATGTCGGAATAGCAGCAAATTCACTTTCAGGCTTGGATATTTCAGGTTCCTCACCTATATCACTAGTATATGAAAAGCTACCAGTAACTTCAGAAATAGACACTGACTGTGGATTATAATCTGCTACTAACGGTTGAAAATCAAGATGTACTATCAAAGAAGATTCTCCTTCTTCAGGTGACCCAACTCTACTGTCTCTAGGAGTTACGAGGACTTTCAAGCCTTCAAGCTAGCTCGGTACTTCCTCAGGAGGTTGGCCCCGAAGTCTACGGGACTTCCTCAGTAACTCAGCCACGTTTACAAACTCAGGAGATTGGCCCCGAAGTCTACGGGACTGCCTTGGTAATTCAGCCACAGTTAAAAAATTTTAACTACTTCACATGCAAACAAAGTAAAATCTCAATGAAAACCACCTAAAGCCTCTAAAGAACCAAACAAATTTGAATCACATGCCTAAAGAATCTAGGAGATCAAACACACACAAACAATAACTTTCCGTACTGAAAACACTAGTTGGTGATGAAATCCAACGTCGCAGAGTTCAATACAGAAATGGCGGTTGGAACAGTTACCCCGGCAACCTGCTTAATGAATAGACTGGCACAAGTTCCTCCACTTAACCGTCTCGAGTGAAGAGAACCCCCACAGAAAATCCAAGTGAGTCTAGCCGACATTTGCTCCAGGTATAGTGGGATGTTCCCACCACTGTCACCTCAGGAAGAGTCCTAAAGAATATGGCCACTAAGGTTACCAACTGAGACAAATACACTTGGGGGAACAGTCTACGATCCGATACGCATGCAACGGCAGAGTAGCAAGCTCAATCCCCTTGAAGGCTCCTTGACATAATCCAAGGTTTACCAACAAGTGACCCCAGGCTCCTCGACAATGGTTAATCCGAGGTTTACCATTTTTAATACGTGAATATCTGGCGTCGTTCCCAATGAGGAAGGATAGATTCCCACACTGGTTTGGACACGATCTCGTGCTTCTCCTTTAAGAGGAGCTTTCCCAGAGCATAAATGCAACAATTGGATTTCTTCCCTACCACAAGATACAACTACTTGTTTGTTTTTACTGTCTTGGAGAGTTAATTACTCTCCTACTCCAAGACACTAGCCTAAGCTAAGTTGGTGTATCAGAGCCCTAGAAATAAAAATGTTACTAGATGAATTTTACTTTAAGCGTTATTTTTTATTGGTTTTTATTTAAGTCCAAAGGTGCGGAGATGAAACTTGTGGTATGAAGACTCGACTCAAAATCACTAAAAATGCACCTAAGATGATTTAAACAATCTTTTTCTCTTCGATGAACTTCTAAACTAAGAAAGAGTTTGAGAATTCAAATACTTTGTAAACACAAATCTTTCCTAATCAAACAAATTAAAAGAAGAGTTTTTGTCCTTTTCCAATGCACTCAAAACGAGACAACTAGTTATTTCACAAAAAATTCTCTTTTTCGTTTCAAAGCACTCAATCACTACAAAACAAACTTTTTCCAAAAGAGAATTTTATATTTTTTATAAAACACTCAAAACTAACGAAAATGACTAACTTTGAGATCTACAAATTATAAAAACCTATTTGAAGTCAAAGCCTACTAAAAGTCTTTTTTAAGGATGTTTTACTTAACTAGATGTAAGCTAAGGACCAATTTATGCAGAATCGCAAATAAGTCAAGAACAACCAATTTTGTTTTCTTTTTGAAAATGAAAATCCAAACTTTAAACACAAGCTTTTCAAAGTTTTGTAAAGAGAAATCTCAAAGAGGATTCCTCAACAAGGGGAGATTTCATAAATGGTCAGAGTCATAAGAAGGCTGGTAGACACTAAGGTGATCTGAAGTCCCTACAGCTTCTAAGCTCAGAGCCACTACACAACCAAAATAAAAAACAAGCCCAACAAGCAAAACTCCTAGGAATTTCACCTAAAACCCGAACACTAACGAAATCAACCTAAGGAAAGCTTCTGACAAGTTATATGCAGGTCTGGGCAGTGGATAACAATTTCTAAACAAAAAACTAAGCTGACTAACAGAGGAAATCTTAGGTTTTTCAAAATTTTGACAGGGTCCGCAGGCCCACAGTTGACACTGGTGCGGTCCCGCTCTGTGCTAAAAGCCAAGCTGCGGGTAGGTACACACTGTGTCAAACGGCTAGGGTGCGGTCTTCTCCCAAAGCTATGAAAAACAAAAAATAACCCTGGATCTACATACTCTACCCAATTTTACACACAACAAGCCAAAAACAGAAACAAAAACATAGTTTCTCAGGTCAAAGTAAAAACAAGGAAAACAATCAAGTCCCCAGTGGAGTCGCCATTTTGTCACACGGAATAAGTCGATCTTGCGGACAAGATAGACCTTCCTAGTATCTAAAGAAGACCTAATGACAAGCAAACCAACCAGACACTATCTTTCTCTAAATATGCTTTTATAAACAATGGCAAACAAGTGTTTTTAGGGCCTACCTTAGGTCCAATGCAAGTTTGTGGATGCCCTCGCTCCTTCGATCCAAATGAGCTCCTTTGTCGCGAATCTACAAACACAAACAAGGCAAACAAATTAAATAGCACCTGAAAAGCCAATTGCATAAAACATATTTAACATGAAAGTCAAGGAGTCCATGAAACAAATAACATGAGATACTTGTTGAGAAAAATGAGTTTGATTGTATTAATTCAAAAGAAGAAGAACTTTACAACCTTTGCCTTGACTCTGTACAAGCTCCTCCCAGGGTCCAGCAAGAAGTCTCCTCTACTTTGACAAGTTTCACTCACTCCCCAATGAAGCCAAAAAGGTATGTGATCTCTCCTCTTAAGCTCAACTAGGAAGTCTTGATTTCACCAACATTTACCCTAAAAAATGTTCAGCTTCTAACCTCTTTAGCAACCAACCCAATGCCTGTATTTATAGTGCAATGGAGGGAGGTTACTAGGTCCTCCTTCAAAGGGATAGCTCCTCTCATCAAGGTATTAGCTCCTTCTCTTTTGGGATGCATGAACCACCTCAGAGCGAACAATCCACGTCAAAATTCCTTCTAGAAACCTCTAGAATTAACCCAAAGTGAGTTTTTTAAGATAAAACTTGCGCCTTTTGACTTTCACAGGGGTCCGCACCCACACTGTTAGGGACAGAGCAGGCAGGTCCGCAGCTTTTGTAAACAGAAGGTGCGGGATCGTAGGTGACAGTGAGAGAAAGTGCGAAACCATAGTTACATTGATTTTTAATGTCTTTCTCCCATTTCCAAAGCTTGAATTGAAGAGCTGAGGTCTGAGACTTGCTTAGGAGGATAGTACAAGTGATGATGGACCCATACTGACTGCAAATAATCATGGTGATGATATTTTTGTGTAACAGTGTGTATGCATGTGCATGACTTGTGTTAAAATTATCTCTTTGTATTATGCTTAAAACAACAACAAGCACATAAGTACACAAGCACAAAGCATCACATCATCAAACTTGATAAGATGATCTTCCAAGAAAGCACATTTCACATTATGTAATCAAAGAAATCAAGTTAAGGACGCTACATAATCAAGCATTTCAAGTCAAGACATTTCTACATCAACATCCAATCAAGCTGTCATCTGCATCAACAATTTTTTGCAGCCATTCAACAACAATTTTTTGAAATTGCACTTGCTCCATTTCTTTAAAAAACTCAATACACAATTGTAACTTGCAAATCATAATTTGTAAGTTGGATTGTAATCAAAGTCAAATTAAGTTGAATTGTACATGTGCATTCTCGGTTGTAACCGACACCCTAATTTGAATTGTTAAGGTGAATACATTAAGTCAAGTAAGTCTTCAACTGAGTCATCAAGATTAAACTTGTCATTTGTATCTTGGGTGCATTTTCGATAGTGTTCGACACCCTTTCCTTTTTTTACAGATCATCACATTCAGTGAGTACATTCAATAAATCACAATTGTCAGTAATCAATCAAGCAAGTTCAAGTGAGCATCAAAGCCAACAAGTGTGAAAGCAAGAAAGTGTGAAAGCAAATGAGTGTGACTTCTAGTCTTCAAGTAAGCATCATGTTAAATTGGCAACTAGGGCCAAACTCCATGTGGGTCAACTTATTTATGGCAGCTGATATTTTTATTGGATCCCTCTCATCGAGAGGTGTAGGATTGATCCAAAGATCATCCGATTCCGATAAGTATTTATGGAGATATGAATTTATTATCTAGCCGACCAGCAACTTATGTAGGCTCAAGAAGCCCAAACATCATATCTATTGAAGAAGATTTGATGTCATTTGCAACACACATCTCTAGTGATCTCTCTCCACTTGTTTGGGTTTTGTGGACAGAGAGATCTAGAGGAGATTACATTGTCCTAGGGGCTGATCTAGCCACAACCTAACTGTAGTCAAAGAAGGTATAGCCGCAGTCTAATTGGAGTCCCAGTACCCTAACCGCAGGTCAATCAGTAGCCCTCATCTACGCAAGTCAAGAAGGCTTCCTGAACTCATCTACAACATAATCTTGTTCACGCAAAGGAGACAGGGAGCCATCCTAACACACATTATGAAACCTGTTACACTCAGTCATGAAGAAGCTCATATACGCTCAAAGATGGAGGCCCAAACGCTGCTGTAATCCTAACACTGTCAAACCCTAGCCGCAGTAAGGAATGGAATTCATAACACAGTCATGAGTCCACAAGCAATGGAGATGATACGTGAAGGGTAGCCGCAGTGGATTCAACACTGTAATGAATTACGCTGGTCAATGAATCCATAGATACGCTGTTCAATTACGTTGGTCAATGAATCTATAAGATACGTTGTTCACTACGCTGTTCATTACGCTGGTTAATGAATCAATCGCTGTTCAATTACGCTGGTCAATGAATCTATAAGATACGTTGTTCAATTATGCTGGTCAATGAATCTATAAGATACGCTGTTCATTACACTGGTTAATGAATTAATCGCTGTTCAATTACGCTAGTTAATGAATCTATAAGATACGCTGTTCATTACGTTGGTCAATGAATCTATAAGATACGTTGTTCATTACGCTGGTTAATGAATCAATTGCTGTTCATTACGCTGGTCAATGGAAACATGTATACGCTTAAAAGAAGAACATAACTCGGGTTTCACCTCTGGAATCCACGTGAATCTTGGGTACAAGTATACGCCATAATGGAAGGACAGAACTCGCATAAAGGGAGGAACTGATCTCATATTTCGTATGAAGATGGGTGCAGGGATCTGCAAGTATAAGAAGCAGATCTGCATTATGTTAGGGCATCACTTTGTCTGTCCTCATTCTCACAGAAAATGCCTGGTCTTGAGTATCAAGGGTTTATGAGGGATAGAAGAGTCCTAAGGTGCAGATGTGGAACCCAACAAGCAAGGCTGTAGAAGACCTTGAAGAGCAATATCATCTTTAGGTTGTCTGAGTAGTCCATTCTAGTAAGCAGATCTCTTTGTCTCAAGACAGCGTTGAGGAGATACCCTAGACAATGTAAGAATTCTAATTGCTGTAGGTGACAGCATGACTAAAGAAGGATTGTGTAGATTCTGGAACTATAGCCTGGCTGCTTTGTTAGGCTGCAAGCCATAGCAAGCAGCTAAGGCTGATATGCATATGGTTGTATAATAAAACAACAAAAGGACTATGTTGCAGCATGACGAAGCAATAGAAGGACAATTGCATGATGGGCACACTAGCAAGAGCAACATGATGATGCATGATGTAGCATGATGGTACCTCACGGTAAGGTGCAACAAATGGACGAGATGAAGCACTATGATAGGTGAAGGAGTCACCTTAGAGAATCAGTTGAAGCAATATGTCTTCAACTGATCTTTGCCGATATCCAAAGTCAAAGTGTTGACTTCTATTGTAAATGTACTCTCTCTCTTTCTCTGCTGAACTTTGAAGAACATAAAAGAAGAATTGATCAAGGGTTTCCCCACACATTGTGGGGTTTGTCCCTGGCTAGCGCCACATCTTGTGTCCTCTTGTCTTGGCTTGTCTTCTGCAATTTATATTTATGTTCTATCTGCAATTTATCTTAATGCTGATGTGATTGCTAACTGTGAAAATTTAAATAAATTACTCTAGCATAGAACATACCAAAAATTAACACATCAAAATAAGCATGTGTCTACAACAAGTGCACTAAGATCAAGTGAGTGTGTCAAGTAACCAAATCAAGTGCGATAGTTCAACGCACAATAAGCGAGCATGTGTAAAGTTCATTACAGTGTTCATAAAGTTCCTTTCAAGCAAAGTGATCATCATCAAGCGAGCCTCAAGCAAGTGTTTAAAGTATCAGCAATCAGCAAACAGTACAAGCGAGCCTGTCATTTCAGTGATCAACTCAAGTGCGCAATTTTCAAGCACGACTTATACACCAAGCGAGCCTAACTTCAAAGTAAGCAAGGCAACATGGTGACACACATTCAGTTGTCCCAAATTATTAACAATTTAATGTTATCATCAACAAAACGACTCTTGCTGACATTCAAGTGCATCTTCAACATGCACATGAAACGATTGAGTTCCTTCAACTAGAATCGCAACTGTAGAGAATTGAGTTGCAAGAGAAGTGTGTTGCTTCCAAGTCTTTTCCAAATACAGCTGATCATTCGACTTCATTCATCCAACCAGCTTCAAGTGTTGAAGTTGTTCCAGTTCAACTTTCTTCCAAACCATCATCAAGCTATGGGAAGAAATTCAAAGTAATCGAAATCGACAAGGATTAGGAGATGACAAAGATGAAAGCAACTTGCATCTCCCCGATTATTCTAGGCCGATCAAGTTCATCAGTGCAGTATTTCTTGATCAAATACAATTGATAAGCCATGAGAAAGTTGAAGAAAAACAACAATACATACAAACTCAAGTTGCAGTCAAAGCGAAATGTTCTCATTATCAAAGAACCGATCATCTGGAAGATCAGTGTTTTGATCTCCATCCTTGTCACCATTGTGGCAAGTCCAATCATACATCAGAGAAATGTTGCAATCAATGACAATCAACCAGATTGAAGATAAATTATTCATGGATTGATCTCTAGGAATGGTCATCCACAACTAGAATATTGTACAAGTTTTACAATCGAATTCACTCACACATAATGCAACCAACAGTCAAAATGAAGATGGTACTTTCGTGCAGTTGAACGGGGGAGTACAATAGCGAAACTCTCCTACACCTGAAGGGGGGGGGGAGTTCAGATGTCAAATGCAGATGATTGTGTCTCCTTTAAACTGACAAAGGGGGGAAAATGTCAATGAAATTGACAAGTGGTTGTCAGACTGAAAGTCTCGACAACATCCGCGAAGCAACCAGTGGGCATTTTTCATCAGTAGTGAGCATTAGCAAGTTCGCCAGTAGGCGATCGACAACAAAAGTAGCAGTGAACAACTTTCATCATAGCAAAAGAAACAATGAGTTGTTTTTTGACATCTTCAAACCAGTGGGTGATCATCATCAGCAAATACGCCAGTGGGCACTCATCAAATTGTGTCAGTGGACACTGAATGCTGTTTTCAAGCAAAGGACAGTTGGATCCTTTTGCAGCTTGGCACATGATGGAGTTGTCAAGTGTCATTTAGAGATGAATAGGTCATGCAGCTGACTCATAGTCTCTTCATATTGGAGTTTCTTCAACATCCAGATTTGGCGGTTTTTTCAGGCAAATGATTTTTGAGGAGCAACTTGACAACTTGGAAGATGGTTCCTTGTTCTTTTTGGATTTATCATTGAGGGGGAGAATGTTAGACTCACTCCCTTAAAAACAATTATAAATCCAAATAAAATAATTAATTAAATTAAATCATGAGAGTTAGTTTCTCAAACTAAGGAGTTTAGTTAGGAGGAGAGATTCACTCCAACTAGCTCTCCTAAATTAATGTGTAAGTTGATAAATTGTTTCAACTAAGTGAGTCTAAGATAGATGCACTATCTTAAGACCACTTGCTCATGTATTTAAATGTATTATTAAATTATTTGAATAAGAGAGAATTACATGAGCATGAGAGACCACAGGCCCCCATGCCCAACAGGCCCCCAACATAATCATTGTGACTCATCTCGAGTCACTCTGATGGTGCGACGATCTTGGCACAAAGCCCGTCCAACTGTGTCTGTGCTGCGCAAAGGTCCGCAATGTACTGTTCTATCATCTACTGGATCTGCTCCATTTCTGCTTCTGAATCATCTGCGTCTGACTCGAGTCTCTTCTTTGGTACCGACTTTTGGTGCTTGTGTTTATAGTCCTGCGCCCTTGTCTGGCTCATCGGGTTGCGAAGACTATGCATGGGTGAATTAGTCAGATAGCCGGCCCACCTATGTAGGGCTTCAGGCGACTGCCATTTACTTTTCTTGGGAACGGTTCTTACAATACAATTGACCAAAACTTGGGCTTTGAGCCCCAAAACCTACTGCAGAGGATCCCATGCCCAACAAGCTCCCAATACAATCAGTGTGACTCGTCCCGAGTCACTCTGCTGGTGTGGCGATCTTAGCACAGAGCCCCTCCAACTATGCCTGTGTTGCGCGAAGGTCCACAACGCACTGTTCTGCCATCTGCTGGATCTGCTTTACTCTTTCTGCTGAATGCTCGCTGTCAGGGGCAGATCCCTGTCTTAAGGCATGCATCACCTTCATTTGTGTGAGCTTTCCTTCGATATCAATAGTGATGCGGAAGGCCTCATAAATCCAAGGCTAGATGCATGCTTTAAGTACTGCCTCTTTCTGTCGCATGACATCCACCTGTTCCTTCAATGCCTTCGCTTGCTATAGCTTTGCTAATCGCTGGGTCAGGACAAATGTTTGTGCCGTTCCATGCACACTGTCATACTGCACTTGAAGCTCCCACGCTTCTGTTTCCAGGCGCTGTATGGTGGGGTCCTCCTGTAAGGAAGTTAGGACCACGAGGGATTCTTCCAACATCATAGTATAGTCCTGCACTGCCTGTCTTATTTCCTCCAGCCCCTTTTGGATAGCTCCAGCGCGTTGTTCTCTTAGTTCGGGGGGCGTGGATGACTACACCTTTAATCATAGTTTAGAAATATAAAGGTTGAGGTCCAGCTGTATCCTCATTGCTTCCTCCTTTTTCTCGTGGAAGCCACTAGCCAATCTGTGAATTCTCTCTTCTATTGGTAGATCCGTTGGGATAGCCAACTCCGGGATAGTTCTATAAGCATCTTCCACCACTTGCACTAGTTCTTGAGTCTGCGCAATGAGTTCATCACGCTGCCGGCTGAGATGTTCCATATTGATCTTTTTCTTGCTCATTACCTGTAGTGCACGACCTTCTCTGGCGTGGAGCTCGGCTATGACCCCATCCTGTAACTGGTACAGGGTTTCTCGTGGAAGGGTAGCCAAGTTTACGCTCAACCCCTTAATCCTGCCCACCACAGCTTGGTCAACTTCGTTTGCTGCCGCTAATGTGCCCTCGGGGAACATGAAAGTGTTGGTCACGCGAGCATGCAACATCTGTTCTGTTGCTGATGTACCTGCTGTGACATATGGGGCCATCGTTCCTGTTTGCGGGGGCTGCACCTGTAGTCCCTGTAACTACGTTTGTAGCGCCCCCAACACAGTGTTTTGCTCCATCCTCACTTCTTGGAGTGCATCCTTAGTGACACTGCGAACCGTCTCGCCAATGTCAAACAGATCACCTTTTGTAAGTGTGATTGGGTCAATGGACGTCTTAGATGCCTTCATATTCTTTCCGGGGACTGGTTTATTAGGGAGGCGTGACCATTTCAATTGTAACTTAGAAATTGAAGAACCCACAGTAAAAACCATTTTTTCGTCAACGTTTCAAATCCCAACAGGGATCCATCATTAGTTCTATTTTGAATGTTGATAGTAGAAGAGCTCAATTGCGAGATTTAAATAGTTATGAGGTGAGCTTGATTTGTTTTAAGGAAAAAATGAGGGTCGACTCCTTAATAATTAATTTTATCCAAATATTTAGGTTTTTATCATTTTTTTCTTTCTTGGGTAAATTAATATTAATAATAAATAGTAAAGGTGAAATTTTATTTATAATAATTAATAATTTTATAAAATAAATAATTTAAATAATTTATAATCAAAGTAATTAATAATTTTATAAAATAAATAATTTAAATAATTTATAATCAAAGTAATTAATAATTTTCAATTGTTGCGAGGTAGTTCCTGGACCTGCGCGCTCTCCGTCCAGGTCAATGTCCCCAGCCTCCTGCCCTGTGGACATTTCCTGGCCCCCCTTTGCCTCTTCTATTGGCGCTGTTGTGGTTTCTGCCATCTACGCCGCTGTTGCTACATCGACCATCTTCTACTGTGCGACTGCTTCTTGTTCCTAGTGCCTCTTGTCGGCCAGCTACGCGATGCACAACTTGGCGTCCTTCTTCCTTTGCTAGGCTGCAACCTTTTATATTCCTGCCAAGTCTGGGGCACGCCACTCCGGAGGCCATGTTTCCAATGATGTAAAGATGGCGTCATCCGTAGCAATAAATGGAAACTTTGTCCATCCCTTCACTGGATCCTTCTGCACCCGGACATGAATGTTGTGCATGTCCACTTTAAACTTTGCAAAGCTCCACAGAGTGGCGTACATTGTGGGAGACAATTGTGGCCTTCTATTTATCCATATCCGGATGCTCGCCTCCATCAGCACCCAAAACACATTGACCGTGTGAATCCTCTTTGCGTACTTCGTGGCCCAGAGTGAAGCATACTTCGTGGTCTCAAGAAGGTCCTGGTCGATAGGTGGGAACTAGCTTTTTGCCGGTAGTTCACTTGCTACCAGTACAATGGATAAGAGTAACCACGCGGAGTGGAATGTCTTACCCTACTCTTGGGCCTCCTTACAGTTTAACAAAAATTCCTCACCGAGGAACTCAACCTAGTTGAACTGGACCCCCTCCGCGCACTGCTCGGCTAGCGCAACCACAGGCGCTGGTACTTCATCGGCATGACACTTCTGCATTAATTTTTCAACCAAGAGCTGGTGGCTACGCGCACACCTTTGTCCTTGATAGTCGCAATTGCATAGCCACGCTTCTTGTTCTCCAGCTTGTACTTGGTTTTCATTGCTTCCGTGAGAGCCAAATCACTGCTTCTACCAGCTTTTTCTGCGGGGTCCCTTCCCTTACAGGGAAGCTGAGAAATTCTATGAATCAGTTCCACCGTGATGGGAATCGACTCCTCCAGCCATAGATACCCATCATGCACCAGGCACAACAGCTGCCTGATGATGAAAATGGTGATGGGCATGCGGTGAAAGTGGGGTATCCAGCATAGATGGAGTAACTTGGCCTTCTCCACAGAGCGCAGCCATTTTCATGGTTCCAACATGATCACTGGCCCTTCCAACTTCTATGTCATCAAGCTTTCCATCGTCAGGTGCAGGAACTTCTCGCGGTCTGCGAGGTCCCAATATTTGAACTTCAGGGTAGGCACCCAGCCGAGGGGCAGACCTTCAAAATTAATTCCGTCAGGGAGGAGTGGGGTCTGGGGCGCACTCTTTGTGGCCTCTAGGTATTTGGCCACCTTAACTTTCCCTTTCCACGGAGGGACGTACGTGGGTAACTTTGTTGCGAAAGGCATTGGTGGGACATCCTCCTCCACATCGTCTTGCGCCTCTATTTGATCAATTAGAGCCTGTAAGTCTTCCTCCTCTACATCTGATTCAACGGTGATGGCTTTGCCTTTCTCTTCCATTGAAAATTTGCTGAACCATGGGTTTCTTGGGGATACGCGGACTGGTCCCATAGTCTTCTTATCTTTCCTCGGACGCGGAATCCGTGGAGATTTTGGAACGTCTGGCGCAACCACTGTATCTCCGAGCTCCTCATGGGCCATATGGGGCTCCGCAGCCTCACCAACAGTATCTTCAGCGAATCACACTCCTGGTTTGGTAGTAGCCATCGTGTTTTCAAGGGATCTGTTCGGTCACGTACTCAAAGGTGGTAAGAGTGCTCGGCGCTCAATGCTCTGTAACTGCTCAAATCTTAAACAACCAAGTGTTGTCTCATGGCTAGCCCCTGGGGTTTTAAAACATCTTTTGAATTTGAATTTGACCATTCCCCCCACTTCTGAGTCATTAATGCCTTCTTGGCGGCAGATTGTCCCAAATCTAACTCTTAATTTGTGTCTTAATTGCCTGCCGCCCGCTCCTCTTTGCCTTAAATTAGATATCTTGTCATGAACAGTGACACCAATGGTCACTTTCCAACCTATTCGCGTGGCAATGTAGCCCCCTTTGCGCAGGTGCGACCATTGTGACATGTCGATCTTGTGCGCAACCTCCTTATCACGCAGCTCCCTCACAGAGTCTTTTAGAGTCCCGCGCTCTCTTTCAACTGCTTGGAGAGCTGAGACTGTTCTCCCTATGGATAGTCAGGTGGTCACACCACCTGTGAGAGGCTTCAATTCACCTTCCAGCCTAGTTCACGGGCACTCCTCAATTACCCTCGCAACAGTCAGCGCTGCGGGTTCTTCCTTATGTAGTGCGCTCCCCTGGTTAATTTGTCTGGTAATGTGTGGTCGTCGCCATGGTAGCAGAGTCACAAATGCTCAGCGACAATCTTCTAATGCAGTGGTATGGCTACCCATATCTTGTCCTATCATTCTTAGTTTATCGATGTGACATGATTACACGATTTTGTTTTCTAGTTTTTTTATCTCTGCATCCATTAACATGCTTTTCATCCTTAGTCGTACCCAATCTTCTTCGAGTTCACGAAGTTTAAGGTTCCCTCGCCGAACGGCTTCCTGAATCTACATATGTTCATCCTCGCGTAGCTACATAATTCCTTCATCGTGGTCCTCGTGTATTGACCCAACTGTAGGAGCTATTGCGTGAGGATTCCTTTCCTCCAAAACTATGGTCTTACCTCTGCTCCTCAACTTCGGAATCATCTTCGCTCTCAGGTTTTTACACATGGCCCTATAGGCCCATCGAATCGCTGGCACGCACAGGTCCCAATCCTTTTGTCTCGCCAGGTGAACCTTGTTCAAGACTTCGCATTCCTTATTGAATTTTTCCACATGGAACGTTTATGGTGCACATCGCCTTTCCTGCTGCTGCGTCCTGTTCCAATTTTTAATCCTGAGTTTGGGGTGTGCTTGAGTGGGCTGCATAGCACACGTCTCTACCCATTGACACAGGTGGGCGCACAAGTTGCTCTGTCCTTGCTGACCAATCCTTGTTCGAAGTTGGGGGCTTCCAAACTATAGGTGCATCATCCTTCTACATCCGTGCCAGTCCTAAAAATTTCCTTGATGTGTACGCCACCATCGTGCGGGTGTTGCGCGTAGTGCCCATTTCAGCGCATCAAACTGCTGCTGTTTCGGTACTACACTTTCAAATTTGCTCAGGAATTCATCCATCACCGTTAATCCATCATATGTCAGCAACTCTCTTGCCTATGTTGTCACACAACGCAGTGATCTAACCATCATGTTGCAATTCAGTGTTGTCACTTCGTGCAACCAATTCTGCCATCGCTCTACTTCTTCGTCTGAATCTGAAGTGCAGGAGCTTTCGCACTCCCACGAGATCCTCCCATCTGCAATTGAATTCAACCAATCCTGGTCTCGCGCAGTTATCTTGTAAATACAATCAAGATCATCGTCGCTATCATCGTCACACATTGGTTCAGTGTAGCGCACTCCTTCACTGGGTCCAGTGGGACTACTAAGCGGAGTGACTTTTTCTCAAAGATCATTTTGCGCTTCTTTAGGTTGATGACTCCGTTCATATTGGTGGCCCAGTCTATCCCTAATAGCGTGGGGTAGGGATTGATTTCATCGACAATCTCTATTACTTCAAAATCTGCCTGCGTGCTCCTGCCTTCAATATCAATTATTACACCTTACAATCTCCCCATGGGAAAAATCTTCTGTTGGTTCACCATTCGTAATTGAATAGGGGACCATTGTAGCATAGGCCTGCCCATGCGTTCCCATGTTTGCTTCAGTAATACATTCGCGTCTGAACCCAGATCGTGGATTACTTGATCCATTTCATACTCACCAATCTGTGCAGTCAACCTCATTTCCCTTCCAGTATGCAATGCATTCTTTCCCAATTTCCTAACTATGTGCGGTTCTCCTGACCCCGCACACCTGGTTATCAACTCCTGTAGTCCTTTAACTGCCTTGCTGTCGTGCAATAGTTTCATGCAGGTCTCCAGAAAGGTAGTGAGCATGGAAGGATCCATCCCTGGCTCTGGTTGATCCTTACTACCTGAAGTGGAGGCCTCCGCGAAGCTCTTCTTAGCTTCCATGAATGTCTCCTTTGCGCGTTCGAAGTCAAACTCGGGTTCCTTTGCAGGAGCCTTGCGAACCCATGTACTTTCCTCTGGCTGCTTCCCTGTATCCTTTCCCGTGGCCATACTGCTTATGAGCATCATGTTTACATTCAGGTCCTCTTCACGCGGCTCAGACCTCGTCATTTGTATATTCAGAGTTGGGGGAGGCTGGAATACCCCTTTTTCGCGCATCTTTGTGATCAACGTAGGATAGTCTATTGATTCATGATCAAACTGAGCACAATACGAACAAGATATCCTCGTCGGGTTGTTACAATCACAGGCATAATGCCCTGGTCCTCCGCAATTGTAGCAAATTAATTGCTTGCGGCCCCTTCCTGGTCCCATTCCACCTCGCCCCTAAAATCCAGTGCGCACCATCCCCGCATCTAGGTCAAGGGCTCACGTTTCGGTCTGCATCCTATAGGCTGGGGTCCGATCCATCATTAGCTTGTAACTGCGGCAAGTGCGCTCATCGTGGCCTACTGACATGTAGAAATTACAAAACAATTGCTGGGGTGTCTGTGTATATTTCTGCAGCAAATGACAATTGTCTGTCATGTTTGTCCCTCCTATCTGACAGATCGCGCACCATAAAGCAGTTGTCGCACTCGGCCTTGCCTGCACCTTCGATCTCAACGACATTGGCGCTCCTCCTGCTAAGTAGTTCACGAATAATGGACAATGATCCTTGTCATGGCCCTGGCCTTTGCATTTTATGCACCATACTTCCTCATGCGCCTCTGGCTGCGGTGCCCTATCCTGCTTCAAGCTTTGCATTTCCAAACACAGATTTTGTAGTTGCACGTGGATTTGTTGAACTCCCAACCCAGGGTCTTGTATCGAGGTCTCATGTAATCTCATCGCCATTTCCAATGCTTCGGCCTGAGTGGAAAGTTTCTATTGTGACAGCGCCGTCCTCAAGTGCGGTGCCAGAGATGCTACAAACCATGCGCGATGTTGTCCATCTATCAATGTCATATTGGCTTCGCGGATCGTACTCTTCAGCCGTTGATCCAGATCCCAGGGAGTCTCGCCCGGGAGCATCGCGATCTCTTTAAACCCGATGATTGATTGTGTTTCTGACTTTGGTCTACTAAATTCCCTGTTCAACGCATTTTGGATCTCTACTATCCCTGCATTTGGGTGGTTGTTAGAATGCTTGATATACCATGTTAATGCGCGATCCTGTAGTGAACTCACCAATGTAGCCTTCTTAATATTGTCATCTGTGACACCTTGTGCTTCCCAAACTGCTCTTACCACGAACCAGAATTGGTCTGGATCCTCATTCCCTACTCCTATGAATAGTAGTAGTTGATCGTGCTTGCTTGCCATACTGAACTGTGGAGGCAGTGGAGGTGGAGTAGGTGGAGATGGAGGTGAGGGAGGTGAAGCGGGTGGCGGTGTGGGTGGAGGTGGTAACTGCAACATCTGCTGCCTTATCTAACTGACCGCACTTCTCGGAGAAACCTTTGTGAGCTCGTCCTCGCTCTCCCATGAGGGTGAAATTAAGGGATTGTTTTCTACTTCTTCACTACTTCTGCTTCTAGAGATCTTTCCGCTCCGCATAGTCCCAAACATTAATTTATTCACATAACCTACTTTTCACATAACACCATCTTAATCTAGGTGTTCAAATCTTTAATATACTTACCTCGCGGTCCCTTAAGAAAACGTCACTCTGCCTTGCTGTAACTGACGGTCATGTCCACCGCAAACTTAATGATAAATCCTCCTATTATTCGGTCGAGCAAGTGGTCCACAAATCGTGCTAACTTATCCTCTGAGGCTTCTAGTTCGCGCACTAGTTATGGAGTCCACACTATTGGTTTGTCAAACCTACACCTTCCTTGGATGTCTGCTAGCTTCGCGATCCACTCATACATCTCTGACAGAAAAGATGCAAAGAAAATATCATGGATTTCAGTGTACAAGTAGTGATCCAACCACTATTCCTTAGATACTCGTGAATTTCTGGTTTCCTGCGCTGCGAACTCGTGAACCTTTTTGTCTAGCCACTCTTCAATTTCTTTCTTTGTAGGGTTCTAGTGGCATGACATTAGACATCCCTTATGCAGATCTCGGTCTCGGAAATGGAACCATTTGTTGGCTTAGTGGGGCTTGACCCAGGTTCAGAAGTGATTTAGCCAAGCAAATCCCGGTACTACTGGCCCTTTCGGCAACAGTCCACGGAGCGTGGACTGAGGTCTCACCCAAAGTAGTATGGGAAGGTGCTAGAACCAAGTTTCTGCACCCTGGGGATGTCTGATATGAGGTGAATGGTACGCTGTCCAACCTCTGCACTTACTGCGCTACGCGCACCTACGGGCACCCCGCGCCCTGTGATACTATCTTCACGTAGTTCTAGCCTCCGTGCGACCTGTGTTATTTACCCAAGTCTTCCTTAGTTAATCTGCGTTAACTGATTACTTAGATTAAATTCACATATAAGCATTCATACGAGTATTCATCAAGTGTGCGTAGTAAATGAATAGAGTAAAAGTAATGTATAACATCAAAATAAGGATTCACGAACAGATGCACAGAATAAACTTCTCTTTATTAACTTTTAATTCCAAGTACAGACCCGACTCAACCCTACGCACTCAGCTGCGGACTCTACTAGGCCTCTGCGCACTCAGCTGCAGAGCCTCTACCTACTACTATGACCCAGTACACTTCAGATTCCACTCTAACCTCGAACCATGCCTTCAATATTCTATATCTATCCTATACTAAGCTAAGCTGTCTTTACACTTAGAGCCTCGCTCTATTTATACAATCCCATGGTCTGCGGACCATGGTTAGACTGACACAACTTTAATTAAATTACAATACAATGCTTAGGGTGGACAACCCTATGACTCGATTATACACTTCGCGCTCTGCGCTTTCACTTCGTAGAGTTCTACACCATCTTTGACCAAGACTTGGGATTTGAGCCCCAAAAATTTCTGCGGGGGATCCCATGCCCAAGAAGGTCCTTCAATGTCTTCCACATTGAAAACAGAGTCTCCTTCCCATGGAGACTCGAGATAATATGGTCTCGAACTCCCTCTATAAGAATCCTTCTCGCCTTCGCCACACACTTCTTCCATTCAGTCAATTCTTATGCATTAGCTATGGTTGGCTTGGGGATTTATTGATCAATGAAATCCTTCAAACCATTGTCTTCTAATACCGCTTCCATGAGATCCTTCCATTCTATTTAATTCGAGCTGTCATCCAGTGCATACTCGAGTCTCAAGCCATTGAACGCCATTGGTGAACTTTGAGGTGTGATAAGAATTCAATTTTGTAACTGGAATCAAGAACTTCAAACTTCAAATTTCCCTTCTCAGTATACTGTTCAGAGCTTTGATCAACTTTGCTCCGATACCATGCATAATTTCTCACTGTAGATTAACATGATAATGCAATATACTAAAGCAAAATAGTTAATTTACTTCTACAATCAAACTTGCGGAAGCTTAATCAATTTGGGCAAGATCAAACAAAACACATATAACAGAGAAAAAGAATCAATACAAATGAAACATAGAAGAATACTCTGGGGAAAGCCTCAGCTAAAAACCCTGCTATCTGTATTATCATACAAGTGGAAATATCTCAGGATTACACAAAGCTTTAGCTCTCACAGCTATCCAGCTTTTAGTACAATCCCTCACTCTGCTCATAGACAGAATAAACAATTCATATACCTTCTCCTCTACCCTCCAAGCCTCCTATTTCCTTGCGCTGTTTTCCCTGGGTGTTCTAGCTGTAACCTTGTGTGACACTGATCTTACACATTGCTCCAACACACTGTAAAACTACGCAAATCTCAAGGAATGAATTCCTTCTGCATGCAAGAGATTTTCTTATAGGAAAATTCTTGCAACTGATAGTACATTGTCCCTGCCTTTAATCTCAACTGGGTCTTTGTCTGAATTGACATGCATGAGTTATTTATGAGAGAATATTCAGTTATCTGGAGTACACTAGTTTCATGCATGCATGCATTAACTGACTGAACTCACAATTAGTTCCTCAAACTGTTTGGAACTAATTTAACTGGACTTAACTCAGTTAACTGAGCTAACTAATTACAACTCAAATACAACTCATCCTTATCTCCTTAACTAAGGGATAATTTCCTTAATCAAAGGGATAACTGTTGCATGACTTCACAAAAACTTCTAGCTTGAATTTCTCCAACTAATTAACTCAAGATGAATTAATTAATTATTTTTCAAGCAGCTGGTGAGACTAAATTCGAATTTTAATTCTCAATTTTAATTCAAGGACAAATTAAAATTGGAATATTCTTGTTGCCACATTTCAACATACGGGTTGAAGCTTCTGAGGTCGAAAGGATACTTCCTCATCTGTTCTGCTTCGACATCCGCTTGCTTGATACTCCAGATCTCATATAACCTAATCCGTAATGGAAGAGTGGGCCAAGGTTCCTTCTTATTCCGCTGCAGTCTAGCTGTCAATCCTGCGGAGATGTGGTACGCTACTTTCTGCATGACAAGCATGTCCAAGGCGAACTTTGGCAGCACATGCGGATACTTCTCCGCACTGAACACTCGGATGAACGTGCTGGATGGTGAGGCATACCAATCTGTAATGCCTAACAATGCCTTCAACACTTCCTCTGACATGCAGGGTGGATCCTGTTCGAATATCAACCTATATACTAGGGTGACAAAATGGTCAGACATCCGTATGATCACTCCTCTGAAGCTGCATTCAGACAACAACTTGAAATACGTGTTCACAATAGCCTTCGCCGATGACCATACCCACTCCAAGCCTGGGAACTCATGTCGGGAACAAACTACATCTAGTATATAAGAAAACATATAAATCTCTGCATGCATACCCTCGGGTGATTGTTGAGCCTTTGTTACTTGTTCCTTTAGCTAGTGAGCCAGTATGCCGGACTAGTTGCATGGTCTTCCTTCTCTAGCTAGTTGGTCCAATGTGATCGCCCAACTCTGAGGAAAAGTTTCAGTGCTTGCTTGGCCAGCCAGTCGACATGCGAATATGACCAAGTATTGGTACGCCTTCCTCAATATCTTTGTCTTGTAGATATGGTTGGGTGTCATCCTGAAGCGAGCTGGATCCTTTACCCAATCCTTCAGAATGTATCTGGAGTGAGCTCTGCTCTTGGGAAAGATGAATGGAGTGGTCATGACAGTCACAGGTTCAGACATCTAATACATCTCATCTTAATCTCATGCCCAAAAGGTTTCAAGCTTCGTCCCACTGACACTGCTCAAGGTCATTGTCTTGGGGTCAGTGTGAGAGACGATCTAGTGAATCATGTCTGCGCATGGGAACGTGAGGTATTTGGATGCAATCGAGTACAAGAAAGACTTTTGAATGTTCACGTACACCTGATGGTCTTCGAGGTCTTCCCTAAAAGTGCCAACGAATGCTTCATTAACCTCTTGCCACTTAAGTTTGATGTTCTTGTCTAGATACAACTTTGTATCTTCATAGATCGACAGACTAGAGGACACCTTCTCAACTGCTACTCCAGCTACAACTCCATCAGTTTCCCACGATCCTGTTCTCTTGGAAGCCATTGGGACAGATGAACCTTAAATATTTGGAAACAAGAAGCATGCATGGCAAGAAATATGTCAGTGGAAACAAAGCAAATCTAGGGGAGGACACATCACATACTTGGGAAACTGATGAGCAAGATTGCGAAATTTTACTAGGAGGCTGGGTGACTAGCTGCCAGAACTGCGCAAAAGGTAGTTTGGGCTTTCTGGGAGGCAGGATTGGATGCTGGATCAGAAAAATGCGCAATCCAGTCAGGCAGCTGGCTGCTGGGATTGCGCAATGCACAATTCCAGTTGGGAAGGACTGCTGGCCCAGGGACAAATTTGCGCAATTTCTTGGGCCAAGAAGCCACTGTCCTCTAGAAACGCGTAAAACAGTCATAGAGGCCATTGCTAGGAAAGAATGCACACTTCTGGGGAGGAAGGTGACCCTTCCTTCCCCAGATTGCGTAATGCAGCCTTGGTGAAGGCAGAGCTCGGGCCAAGGTTGGCCCGACTTGCCAACGGGCAACTGAAGGCAACTAAGATAGTAAATGCATGGTGACACTCAGTGATAGTAGAAGTGATTGACAGTGCATGAAAAACATGAATGAAAGATTCAACAAATAGATCGACATGCATGTGGATGAGGCAGTTCGCCGGTTGGACGAATGTCCGTGCAAAATAGTTTCATGCATGTGACAACAGTGAGATAGCAAAGAAAATTGAAACAGAGCTAGTACAAGCTAAAATACATGTAAATGAAAACAAACTTTCAAAGAAATCAAGAAAACATCACACACACAAGCGAATACACAAAAGCAATAGAAATGCTGAAAAAGACTAGTTGAGGCCACTTACCCGTGAATAGCTGAGCTAGATGTGTCAAATAGTCCCGGATGTGCTGTTTGATGTTAAAGCTACAAGATTGATGTGAATGAATGAGCTCTGATGCATCGAATAAATAAGTTTGGTCTCAAGATGCGCATGCCACAAATCTAGGAAAAAGTGACACTTGGAGGGAAACTTCTAAAACAACTTTGCATATAACCTCCGGCTACTAAAAGTAGATCCATTAATCATGGGGTGCCTTTTGCATGTTGTCTCTTGTTATTCTGGGAAGATGAAGTCATGCATGCATGCAATTTAAGTTTCCTCGGTCTGGGGTGGAACTAGTCAACCAAACTGTCCATGCATGCAAGTGCTCAACTACTTGGGAAAAATGCGCATTCTTGGCTAGGAGTTGGGCTGACTGCCCAAGAGGTTTGCACAATTTTTGGGCAGAGCAGCTGACTGCTACCCATATTTGCACAAATCCTGGGTTGAATAGCCCTCTGTTAGGAAAATTTGCACAAATCCTGCTGGGAGGGTTCGCTGGCGGGATTGCACAATCCTAGAGCCCAACAGGATGTTAGAGAGGATTGTGCAATTCCTAGAGGGAAGGCTGGTTTCAATCTAGAAATGTGCAATTTTCAAGGGGAAGCTGCTCAGCCTGTAGCTGGACCAAGTCCAGGTGAGCAGACTACGAGGGGAATGGATCAATTGTGATTGATAGGCTGCCTTTATGCGAGGAAAACACTGAAGCTTGAGTACTTAACGAAGCAAGACAAAGTGTTGTGTAAGGTTGGTAGGGAGGCTCCAAAATGGGCTAATGCAAAATTTTGGAGGGTGGTTGTAGCTGCTACAACACTTGGCGACACACTGGTAGAACTCCAGCTCTCTACGTAGACCTTGTTCGTGAAAAGAAAGTCTAACACCTCTGGAAGTATTGTTTAGTTCTTAGCTCATATTGGTTTCACACTAACTTGATTGTAAGATGTAGCATCTGCCAAGCCCTTGGTCAATTGACACACATTCCAAGCCAAGGCAACACAGTTATTTCAATTGGGGTTGAGGGGTATATAGGTGCTCAAGCAGTATAGTCGTCAGAGTCTTAGTTTCATCTCTGGTGTTGCTCCACTGCCAACAGGCCTAGACAGTACCTCGGTGGAGTCACATAGGAACACAAGCATGGATCTGCTACTAGCGAACCTGGTTAGTACCCCGGTGGAGTTTCTTGCATCACCTCCCTGCACAGGAAGCCTTTCTCTTCTTTCGCCTTATTCATTTTTCATTTTGATTTTCTTTTTTGACTTTTCATTTTCATTTTCATTGTTCATAACACTTATTCATTTCAGAGGCAGAAGAGGGATCTTGACTTATTGAGAGCAGAGGAGGTTGTTCCAGCAGAGAAGTAGTTTATTGTATCTCTGACGTGCTTGTTAAATCCCCCCCCCCCTCACCTTACTCTACTTGACTAGGCTGCCAAGGGTTAACCCAAAAACAATCGAGTAGAGAAGGTGACATTAGTTAGGGCGCAAGCATTATGTTTTCACCAAGGTTCACTTCGAAGATTACGTATTTTCCTTCAACATATCATGACTAAAAGGTAACAAGCTCATCACACAGAGGCAAGATGACAGATAACCAAGTAGTAACAATTGTACAAGCCCTCTTGTACTTTACCAGCTTGTTTCAAGAGTCATACATGGTTTCATGCAAAACTATCCTACGAATGAAACAAGTGAACTTAAAAACATCAAAGCAAAGCAAAAGCAGAAGCGAAAGTGAAAGCAAAGCATGTAAGCAAACAAGCAAGCAAACAAGCAAGCAAACAAACAAGCAAACAAATCATATAATCAAACAAGCATGCAAGAAAACAAATGAAAGCAAACACTACTCCTACTCTTACAATAACTGTGCATGGGCATGATCACGTGAAGTGATACTTCCAATGCAACCATCGACGCATTAGTAGACCCATGTTGATGAAGGCCTGGTCCGCGAGCAACCCAATTGTGTGAACTAGCAAGAAAGAAAGATATAACAATGAATACAACCACACTTCGTGTTTCAAAGTGCCCACATGACATAAGTGAGTGCAAGTGCATGACAGACAGTCTATGGACTTCTCATGGTGCTTTGTGACACTACGTGCAAATTTGAAGTGTAAGGACACTCTTGACTGTGACAGGCAAGCAAATGAGAGAAACAAAGATAACTTGTGTAGTGAACAAGTGCTTGCAATGTAAGACTCCTCCAATGCATGAGCAATGGGATCGTGCAGTTCGAGTGGAGGAAGTGTGATCTGTGTGTGAGATGGATCTTCAATGCATACATATAAGTGATGAGGAGCCTTGGGTGATTGAACAATTTCATGATCGGAAGTGAGACTAACCCCAAGAGAGTGAGGGCCTAACATAACCATCAGCTCGAGCTGAAGTGCCTCGACAGTCTTGGGTGTCTCAACTTCATCATCAGGTAGATCATCATACATTGGTGGCTTCGTAATATCAACTATGATAGGTTGATGATCGTGATAAAAAATGGAAGAAAATGGATCACGATCGCCACGATCAGAAAAATCAATGAATTCCTCGGCATCCTCATGATCAGATGAATCAAACAGAGGGGTAGATGAAAAGTGAAAAAACTCATCCTCTTTATTTCCGGAAAAGACAGATGAAGGATCAAGTGGATTTTCAACAAGTAACTTATCCTCTCCATTATTGAATGATGGATTAACATCTGGTGAGTCCTGTGAGTGATCAAAAATGGGTGCACCCTGTTAGCGCTTGAAATTTCACCTCAGGCTGAGAAAGGTAAACCTCAAGGCAACATCAAACCATTTAGCCTCGTAGCTAGCCCTACGGGGCAGGAGAAGGCTCTCTCCGGTCTATCTCGTAAAATCTTCAATAGATGAGATGAAAAATAGGGTAACACTGATTTTAGGCTAGTAAACTGATCAAAAAGGTTGATTTGGGGTTTTTAGGGCTTTTGGTGGCAAATTGAGGAGAGGGAAATTTTGGGTGCGGGGATTGGACACAGTTTCTGCAGGGGGTTCCTTGGGGCGAGGTAGGAGACAATGTTGATGCCTTTGATTGAGGTGGATGGTCAGGAATGAAAGGTGAAGAGCTAAAGAGAGCAAACAATAACTTTGAATTCTCTTTAGACAGTAGAAAACATTGAAATTAAACAAACTTAAAAGCAGAGCATGGCAAGCATGAATTCTTACTTTAACACTTCATTTGTTTAATGTGCAGAAGTAAAAGAAAGGAAATGAGTCACATAACAAGCTTACAAGTACATTGAGAAACACACCATCAACACATGAGTCCACAAGAATCCCAAAGAGGACTGCAAAACCCTGGTCTTCCTTAGCCAAAAATTGCAGAGATATAGTGAATAATACAATGATAGCTTCTCCCTCAAGAGTCCAACCTTCCAACCCCTGAAAATGACTAAGAAAATACATAATATAGGCAATCTAACACCTTTCCTTGCCTCTAGGGGTCGAGCTCATCCTTCTAGGAGCTGTTTCAACCAATTCTAAACTGAGCACTAAAATCTAGGCAGTCAAAACAACTTGCCTCTATAAGCTAGGAAACCAATTCATTCATTTAATTTTCACCTATTTCATGAATGAATATTCTAGAAGAGGTACATAAGTGTAAAAGTGTCAATAAATTACATTAATTACATCAAATAGGATAATAATCCACCCCAAAAAGTCAAACAGGGTCAAACTGCGTTTTTCTGAGCTGTACAGTGAAATTTGGAGAAGTTTGCCTGACGGGTCGCGCGCCTTTGGGACCACATTTGGGGCACTTCCCGGTGTCCAAATTGAGCAAGAGTAGGCTTGTTGTAAAGGTCTGTGAGTCTACTTTCTAACCCAACTAGAATTTCTGAATTTGGTGGTCATTTGCCCCTCCAAAATTGCAATCTCCCAAGACTGCTTTCTGCAACTCAAAAATGTGGCAAAAAGTCAAATTTTGCTTGTTTTTTACTTTCTGGAGGCCCAAAACTTCATAAAATCTCAAGTCCATTGATGAGAATATGTAACTTCTCATGAAAAGTCTGGAAATGCTGAGTTTTTGCAAAATGGAGTTGCCATGATGTAGGGTTGCGTGGGGGGTGAGACCCGTTAATGAGCAAAAACCTGTAAATTGCCTGAAAAATCAAAATTGACCCAAAATTTTCAAAATTTCTTGGGTTTTGTGCTGTGGCTGGGCTATTTAGTGCCTTGTTCCTTCAGTGAGGCCTCAGCCAAGATATGGAGGGGATCGGGCCTTTTTCTCCGTTTTTGTGCTTTGACCAACCGCCTTGGATCTGGCGATTGCAATTTTGACATTTCTCTAAAACCATGACACCTCTGCAAAAGGTGAAGGAGATTTTTCTTCTTTGGCATGTTATGGACAAAAAACTCTTTCAGTTTTCCAAAATTCATCTTTTATTGCTCTGGAACATCATTTGAGTGCGACTTGTCCCGATGTGTGAAACAAGGAATTTTGTCGAAATGGAGCGAAATGAAGGGGATAGGGGGCTTCTAAATTCTTGGGGAAATTTTTGGGAGTGGGGAGGGATGTTAGGAAGCAGGAGAAAGTGGAATCTCAGAGATTGAGCGAGGGGAAGGGGTCCAAAAGGGCAAAACACAGGCCAAACCTAGAAAATTGCCAGGTTGTAGCTAGAAACTAGGGTTTGTGCAAAAATGAGGAATTTGGGGGATCTAAGGGATGGGAAGCATTTGATAGGGTATTTTAAGCATAGGGGAAGGTGTATGAACATCTGGATACAAGTTTTGCCGATGACTTGACCGTCCAAGAGAAATTGGCTTTCAAAACCCTAGGAGAGGGAAATGACCTTGCCAAGGCACAACTGAAGCATGAACAAGGTGTACAATGACTCATTAGACACTGAGATGATAATGAAAACCCTATGAATGATGATAGAATCAGCTGAATAATGACATGGACCGACATTTGGACAACTTTAGAAGGAGTGAAAGCAAACCCTAGACCTAATGCTTAGTGACCAAATTTTGCTTGAAAACTCTTTGAAATGACAAAATTTGACTTTGACACTCTAAAATCACTTTGTAAGAGCATATTTGATCACTGGAGGAAGGCTGGAAAGACTGACACTAACATTGGCTCCAATGGGGATGGTAGCTCCTTGGAGGTGCCAAGAACCTTAGACCTCTGGGAGAGCAGACCAGTGCCTTTCAATCATTGGGCAATGGAGTCATTATTTGACAAACAATACAAGACTTTGACTCATTTATTGACTAAAACCTGACTCAAGCCGACACAATTATGAAACCTACATGACTGAAAACTGACTCACAAATGACTCATGACTGACTTAACTAAAACAAGAACTTACAAAGCTTATTGAAGGGCAGCAGTCCATCAAGATTTGAAATCATGATGACAACCACCTTTGTTTCTTACAAGACAATATACATCAAACTATATCAAAATGCCAATGCAACCAATCAAGCAGATGCCCTCTTGACTGATTCTCCCAATCAGATCTCATGATCAACAATAGATACTGGTAACTGGGCATCCAAAAACATAGATGACCATGATCTCCTTCATCACTGAACACAACAATAATCACTTTCACTGCTGACTGTAACAAATCTGCCATTGGATCCTGGAAAACATGAAGACTTGACATTGCCACCTCCTGCTGAAAGAACAAGATATCCTTTGTTTCAAATTCTGATCTGCCTTCATCATGTGCTTCGGTAAAAGTATGCTCATGGGCTTCAAAAAACTCTGAACAAATGGATGGGCAGATCTCTTCTTGGAAAGGCATTTCAGCACATGAAACATATGAAGAATCTGAAAGGTAATCCTGTATGCTATGATCTTCGGTAGTCTGACAATATGGTAGGTCATCCTCATAGGATATGACAGCCAGATTCTCATTACATTCATCAATCATGAGAAAAGAATTTTAAGATGTTTCGTAAAACCCAACACTAACATTTCTATCAGCTACCATAGATTCATCCAGAGAAACCTTTTCACTTACTTGAACGAAGATCTTGTCTTGTTTTTCACAGAGGCAATGAACTACCTTCTCATGAAGATCTAGTGCTGGTGAGATGAGAGCATTTAGGTCTGCTACTCCATTTTCTTCATTTGAGGCAGCCGCGACAATACAACTTTCTTTTATGAGATCCGGAACAACATGTTTTGCCTCATCACAATTTATCTCCCGATCTGATTTATCATCATCACTTTCTGAGATTGGAACATTACTTTCCTGCGTTACCTGCATGCTGTCTTCTTCTATGGATAGATATGAAACAACATTTGCTCTTTCCTCGTTTTCAACCATATGGAAATCTTCAGCCTGCTGATCTTGATTCTGCTGCAAAATTTCCTGATCATCTTGATGGGTATCCTCTGAGTTTTCTGTGTGTTGCTAAAATGGATTCTCATACAGAGCCTCCATGATCTCAACATCCATAAAATTATCATCTTCATAATATTTCTCAAGGCTTTCAATAAAACTATAAGCATGCTTGCAACAGTAATGAACCAAATTTAATGATGGATAAGAGTCCTTATATCGTTCAATGAACAAGGCATGAAAATCCTTTAAACAGTAAATACAAGCAGGTGGCAAACTTTCATACCATGATTGGGCTTTACCTTCCAGAGTGGCCAAGAATATCTTCATCAAGCAATCTTCAGGAAAATCCACCTTCAACTTGCGAATATGCATATGAAATCTAACTAGATGTAAAGCAGCATCCTTCTTACCATCATCATTAAATATAGGCAAATTCCTTGACCAATCTACCTTTGGAATTTTATTTGGAAAACCGGGGATGTGATCTCGGCTCAAGGGAGCATATCTTCTTGTGATTCGGTCCATCTCACAGCTACTGATCTCTCTGCAGTGAAGTCACCATGAAGCACTGATCGCTGGATTCTTCAGTGAAAGGAGTCGCCAAGTGAATGATTTCAGCCTTGTCAGTGTCTGATCGTTGTTCACCATCAACAATCAGATCTGAACTTGATACATGTACTGGGGTAAAATGTAAATGAAGTTCTTGTATTCACAAGCTCACGGAGATGGACTGAAGCAGCGTTTATCTACTTCCGCTAATGCAAAGCAAAAGCGTTTCGAAGGCTACCTGGCATAACTTCAGGCTCCGTCGAAGACTTATGAAACAAACACATCAATCCAAAAACAAGTTTGTTCTCCCCAGTATGGTCGCCAGTATGTTAGCGCTTGAAATTTCACCTCAGGCTGAGAAAGGTAAACCTCAAGGAAACATCAAACCATTTAGCCTCGTAGCTAGCCCTACGGGGCAGGAGAAGGCTCTCTCAGGTCTATCTCGTAAAATCTTCAATAGATGAGATGACCAATAGGGTAACACTTATTTTAGGCTAGTAAACTGATAAAAAAGGTTGATTTGGGGTTTTTAGGGCTTTTGGTGGCAAATTGAGGAGAGGGAAATTTTGGGTGCGGGGATTGGACACAGTTTCTGCAGGGGGTTCCTTGGGGCGAGGTAGGAGACAGCGTTGATGCCTTTGATTGAGGTGGATGGTCAGGAATGAAAGGTGAAGAGCTAAATAGAGCAAACAATAACTTTGAATTCTCTTTAGACAGTAGAAAACATTGAAATTAAACAAACTTAAAAGTAGAGCATGGCAAGCATGAATTCTTACTTTAACACTTCATTTGTTTAATGTGCAGAAGTAAAAGAAAGGAAATGAGTCACATAAAAATCTTACAAGTACATTGAGAAACACACCATCAACACATGAGTCCACAAGAATCCCAAAGAGGACTGCAAAACCCTGGTCTTCCTTAGCCAAAAATTGCAGAGATACAGTGAATAATACAATGATAGCTTCTCCCTCAAGAGTCCAACCTTCCAACCCCTGAAAATGACTAAGAAAATACATAATATAGGCAAGCTAACACCTTTCCTTGCCTCTAGGGGTCGAGCTCATCCTTCTAGGAGCTGTTTCAACCAATTCTAAACTGAGCACTAAAATCTAGGCAGTCAAAACAACTTGCCTCTATAAGCTAGGAAACCAATTCATTCATTTAATTTTCACCTATTTCATGAATGAATCTTCTAGAAGAGGTACATAAGTGTAAAAGTGTCAATAAAGTATATTAATTACATCAAATAGGATAATAATCCACCCCAAAAAGTCAAACAGGGTCAAACTGCGTTTTTCTGAGCTGTACAGTGAAATTTGGAGAAGTTTGCCTGACGGGTCGCGCGCCTCTGCCTGACGGGTCGCGCGCCTTTGGGACCACATTTGGGGCACTTACCGGTGTCCAACTTGAGCAAGAGTAGGCTTGTTGGAAAGGTCTGTGAGTCTAATTTCCAACCCAACTGGAATTTCTGAATGTGGTGGTCATTTGCTCCTCCAAAATTGCAATCTCCCAAGACTTCTTTCTGCAACTCAAAAATGTGGCAGAAAGTCAAATTTTGCTTGTTTTTTGACTTTCTGGAGGCCCAAAACTTCATAAAATCTCAAGTCCATTGATGAGCATATGTAACTTCTCATGAAAAGTCTGGAAATGCTGAGTTTTTGCAAAATGGAGTTGCCATGATGTAGGGTCGCGCGGGGGGTGAGACCCGTTAATGAGCAAAAACCTGTAAATTGCCTGAAAAATCAAAATTGACCCAAAATTTTCAAAATTTCTTGGGATTTGTGCTGTGGCTGGGCTATTTAGTGCCTTGGTCCTTCAGTGAGGCCTCAGCCAAGATATGGAGGGGATCGGGCCTTTTTCTCCGTTTTTGTGCTTTGACCAACCGCCTTGGATCTGGCGATTGCAATTTTGACATTTCTCTAAAACCATGACACCTGTGCAAAAAGTGAAGGAGGTTTTTCTTCTTTGGCATGTTATGGACAAAAACCTCTCTCAGTTTTCCAAAATTCATCTTTTATTGCTCTAGAACATCATTTGAGTGCGACTTGTCCCGATGTGTGAAACAAGGAATTTTGTCGAAATGGAGCGAAATGAAGGGGATAGGGGGCTTCTAAATTCTTGGGGAAATTTTTGGGAGTGGGGAGGGATGTTAGGAAGCAGGAGAAAGTGGAATCTCAGAGATTGAGCGAGGGGAAGGGGTCCAAAAGGGCAAAACACAGGCCAAACCTAGAAAATTGCCAGGTTGTAGCTAGAAACTAGGGTTTGTGCAAAAATGAGGAATTTGGGGGATCTAAGGGATGGGAAGCATTTGATAGGGTATTTTAAGGATAGGGGAAGGAGTATGAACATCTGGATACAAGTTTTGCCGATGACTTGACCGTCCAAGAGAAATTGGCTTTCAAAACCCTAGGAGAGGGAAATGACCTTGCCAAGGCACAACTGAAGCATGAACAAGGTGTACAATGACTCATTAGACACTGAGATGATAATGAAAACCCTATGAATGATGATAGACTCAGCTGAATAATGACATGGACTGACATTTGGACAACTTTAGAAGGAGTGAAAGCAAACCCTAGACCTAATGCTTAGTGACCAAATTTTGCTTGAAAACTCTTTGAAATGACAAAATTTGACTTTGACACTCTAAAATCACTTTGTAAGAGCATATTTGATCACTGGAGGAAGGCTGGAAAGACTGACACTAACACACCCATGGATGAAGACACACATGAAAAATCATGGATGGCAGGATCACCAAAGAGGTTAGGAAAGATCGGAGGGGGCTCAGATAGAAGGGAGTCATCCTTCACCGAGTGTTGATGTTCAAGCTCCCACTCATACTCTTCATAAATTCCAGTGCATGTTGGTTGTGCAACACCAACTCTATCAGTGGGTTGTTCCTCGTTCACAACAAGTGAAGAGTTCGGAATGGACAAACACAAGACAACATCATCCAGAGGAACACCTGAGTGCGAAGACGAGGTCGAAGAAAATAATGCATATGAGAACTTGAAGGACTCACAACCAAATTTGCACGAAAATTGAGTGGAGTGATGTTGGGAGAGTGTGAAGGATGAATAGGTGTGTGAGCATGATCCTCAACATCACTGGGCAATGGTGGAGCTATTGAATGAGAGGGAGGCAGACAGTCAATTGAGACAGTGCTCGCTCCCACATGAGATTGCGTAGTTCCATCATTAAAGAATGTTGAGCGAGGCTTGATCTCAAGTTTCCTCTTGGGACAAGCAAATTTCTTAAGGCGATACTCAAATCGGTCCCAAAGATAAGAAAATTACATCTGGCTCCCCAGAGCTTGAAACTGCAAGTCACAGAAGCGCTGCCAAAAATCAATAACAAATTCATGTGGAACCCTCCATTACTGTAACAATTTCCGGTCAAGATGGTATAGATCAAAATGATAGAACGTGTCCTCAATAAGATCACGGAAGTGCTCAAATGAGTGCACGGTGTCAACCGATAGGCTGAGCACCCAACGAAATGGAGATTTGCGAAGCGTGTATGGAAGAAACAAACTGGCTTGTTCATGAGACAACTCATCTTCCTCATGAATCATGGAAAGAAAGTTATATAAGTGCTCAGGCTAGGCCACTTCGCCTTCACCATCATACGTGTGAGTGCACAAGATATCGAAAAGCTTCCCCGAGATGGAGACATCTTCACGATTCAAGAAACACCTATGGGGAAGAAGAGTGCAAGGTTCCATGAAAGATATGCAAAGGTTCAAAATAGGATGAGAGGACACAACTTGTCATCAGGCCCTCCATCTAGCTCTAGAAATGTTGACGGTGCTGGACCCACTAACATGTCATGGGGATCTCCCCGGTAAGAAGTCCCAATTAGACATTTGACTGTTTGGTGTAGGAGTCCCTGCAGTGGGTTGTAAGGTAATGCCTTGACTGCAATGTCGCACAGAGGCAAGTAAAATAACTCTGTCAGTAGCAAGGGTGTCACTGATGCAGTGAGTCAAGGAAGGTGTATGAGAGGTTCTAACACTTCGAAGGGGGAAGGAAGTGAAGGTGAGTTCCAGGTTGAAAGGGATCAGTCCCAACTCGCCTAGGAACACACAACACAAAAGTACATGCACATCTTCTGGTGGAGCAGTCCACTCAGATGCGATAGCCACATCATACAAGGTAAGATAACACGTAAAACACTCACGAATCAGTCCGAGACGAGTGCAACGGTTGTTATAGAAAGGTTCATGTGAAAGGTCTATCTGATGTCTGACAGAGAAGTCGACATGGACGGTGACAACATTAACAACATATACAACACATTAACAACAAGATTCATATAATTGCATGTGAATCAGTTCATACACAAGTACGTAAGTTAAACAACATATATCATTAAGGCACCACAACAGTCCAACTAAAATAGCAACATATGCATGAAAATGTGCTAGCTCTTATTATGTAAAGAAGTGTAAGTCTCAATCATACAATACATCCATGTAAATGTACTAGCCCCAACAGTGGAATGTTATAGCCACATCCGCCTGCTCCTCCAAAGAGATGTACTATCTCCGTGTAGTGGAGAAGCCAATGTTACAATACTTTCCAAGCCTTCTTCAAGATAGTCATAGTAGAAGCTTGGTTGAACAAAAGCCTATATAATGAGTTATGAGGGACTATTTATAGCAAACGGTGGGGTGACCCTTGACATTCCCCTTTGTGACCATTAAACTACCCTCATGAATCTTCACCTACTCTATGATTGTTACATCCACTATTGAGACTCGACTTACACTTGACATGACTCATCATTACAATGCACATGTACCCATGTGAACAATGGCTTGAACAAGCCAAACTAGACATCATTCGGACTTAGACAGCCATAGAAGTCCAATTGCTTGACATCCTCATGCTGATCAACAGTGACATATTGATGCCAAGATTGGTAATCCTTGATAGTGTCATTGTGTTCTGCTATGACATCTGTCTGAAACCTGAACTTGGCCTCCATAGCATCTAGGTACACTGCTCGGGCTCTTCTGTCCAAATCGTTTGAGAGCATGCACATCATTGTCTTCAATGTGGCTGGACCAGCAACGTACTTGCACATGATGTCTACACTGATAGGCAAGTTTGGGCTAGTGGCGATGCACATCAACTCGTCGAAGTATGAGTCAAGCTCCTGTTTGACCTACTTCTTTTTCTTCACCTGGGTGAGAGTCCCAAGTGATGGGATTGCGTGGTTGTGCACTATAACATCCATGCTCTTGAATACTCATGCATGGGAAGCCTGTATGCTAGTGATAAGTTGCGGTAGGTTTTCATAGTTCTAGAACTGACTCCGGATACGTGCTTGCAGGTCGACCTTATTGGTCCTCATCATCTTTGGCAAGTGAAGCGGGGCTCCCTTGTACTTCATCATCCAGGCTTGCATGTTATCAACAACAACATGTATGTTCTTCAAGATGTGTGCTCTTCTCGCACATCGTTGCTGCCACCCATGGAGATGGACGACTTCTTGGTGCATGGTACCAAACTTGGAGTATAATGCTCACATAACTATATCAAGGGACAATACTTCATCTAGTATTGCCTTCTTCAGTTCAGCTCGAGCGGACATTGTCACCAAGTCTCCTCCTTGCTTGGCCACCTGTAATTCCTTCACCATTCGCTCATTCTTAGCTATAAGGAAATGAACACTTGAGCTAGTGGATTCGGCATAGACTCTAGTTGCATCGGCCAAAGTAGCTGGATGCTTGTGCACATTAGTCATAATCATTTGTTCTTCAACTTGCACAAGGGATGTTTGGTCCTCCGGAGTCGGTACTCTCTGAGATTGCATAACTCTGTGATGAAATTCATCAAAGGAGATGTTGTGCATCTCCGCTTCTGAATGACCACCAAGGATCTCAGTGCCTCCTTGGTCATTCGAGACTTGCTCATCATCGGGATGCAATGAAGCAGGTGAGTCGACCTCCTTGTGGTGAGGCATGAGGTCGGTGTCCTATTCCAACTCCTGTTGCTCCATGTCTGCATCCAATTGTTCAAGCTCCTGCTCAATCTCATGAGCAAAGTCTTAACCCTGTGATGGTTCACCCTAATCACCTGATGCCGGTTGTTCAGATGAATCAACTACTTGTATAGGTGCTCCTTCGTCTGTCTGCATGTGATGCGCCCCTTGTTGTATCTGTTGTTGCTGCGCTTCTTTCTCCTATTGGCACAACTCTTGTTCTTTCTGGAGTTTCTCCCTCAGCTCATGCAACTCCTTCTCTGCTTCTTCCATTCTCTTCTTATCCCTCTGCCTTCGCGTGATGTGCTTGTTAGGTTGCTGCCTCTTTCCCTGAATAGCTGTAACTGCTTGTTCTACAAGTGGATCTGCTCGAAACTTGTAGCTTTGCTCCTCCTCCATGCAGTTGAAAATCTTCCTCTTCCCTTTGTTGTGCACAGGTATGCTTGGCTCCTCTTCCTCCTGCAATGTGCAATTCCAGCTGGGAAGGACTATCGGCCCAGGGATGGGTTTGCGCAATTTCTTGGGCCAAGTAGCCACTGTCCTCCAAAAATGCGCAAAACAGTCCTGGAGGCCACTGCGGGCAAGAATGCACATTTCTGGGGAGGAAAGTGAGCCTTCCTTCCCCAAATTGTGCAATGCAATGTTGGTGAAGGAAGAGCCTGGGCCAAGGTTGGCCCAACTCGCCGATGGGAAACTGAAAGCAACTACGATAGTAAATGCATGGCGACACTTAGTGGTAGCAGAAGTGATTGACAGTGCATGCAAAACATGAATGAAAGATTCAGAAAACAGATCAACATGCATGTGGGTGAGGCAGTTCGCTGGTTGGGCGAACGTCCATGCAAAACAGTTTCATGCATGTGATAGAAACGAAAACTAAAATAGATCTAGGACAATCTAAAATACATGTGAATGACAACAGGTGTTCAAAGAAATCAAGCAAACAACACACACACAAGAGAATACACAAAAAGCGATAGAAATGCTGAAAAATACTAGTTGAGGCCACTTACCCGTCAATAGTAAAGCTGGATGTGTCGAAGAGTCCTGGATGTGCTGTGGGATGTTAGAGCTCCAAGATCGATGTGAATGAATGAGCTTTGATATGTCGAATAAATAAGTTTGGTCTCAAGATGTGCATGCCATAAAACAACTTTACATGTAACCTCTGGCTGCTAAAAATAGCTCCCTGAATCATGGGGTGCCTTTTGCATGTTATCTCTTGCTATTCCGGGAAAATCAAGTCATGCATGGAAGATCAAGTCATGCATGCATGCAAGTTATGTTTCCTCGGTCCCGGGTGGAACTGGTCAACCGGACTGTCCATGCATGCAAGTGCTCAACTGTTTGGGAAAAATGCACATTCCTGGCTGGGAGTTGGGCTGACTACTCAGGAGGTTTGCGCAATTTCTGGGCAAAGCAGGTGACTGCTTCCCATATTTGTACAAATCCTGGGCTGAACAACCTGTTGTTGGGAAAATTTGCGCCAATCCTACTGGGAGGGTTGGCTGGCAGGATTGCGCAATCCTGGAGCCCAGCAGGCTATCAAAGAGGATTGCAAAATTCCTAGAGGGAAGGCTGGTTGCCCTCTAGAAATGCGCAATTTTCAAGGGGAAGCTGCTCAGCCTATAGCTGGACCAAGTCTAATTGAGTAGCCTGTGAGGGCAATGGATCAACTATGATCGACAGGCTGCCTTTGTGCGAGGAAAACACTGATGCTTGAGTACTTGACGAAGCAAGACAAAGTGTTGTGTAAGGTTGGTAGGGAGGCTCCAAAACAGGCTAAGGTAAAATTTTGGAGGGTGGTTGTAGCCGTTACAACACTTGGCGACACACTGGTAGAACTCCAGCGTTCTGCATAGACCTTGTTCATGAAAAGAAAGTCTAACACCTCCGGAAGTATTGCTCATTTCTTAGCTCATCTTGGTTTCACACTAACTTGACTGTAAGATGTAGCATTTGCCAAGCCCTTGGTTGATTGGCACACATTCCAAGCCAAGGAAACATAGTTGTTTTGATTGGGGTTGAGGGGTATATAGGTGCACAAGCAGTATAGTCGTAAGAGTCTTAGTTTCATCTCTGGTGTTGCTCCACTGCCAGCAAGCCTGGACAATACCTAGTGGAGTCACATAGGAACACAAGCATGGCTCCACTACCAGCGAGCCTAGTCAGTACCCCGACGAAGTTGCTTTGTAATGTTCCTAAACAAGAATTTAAGTGATAAACCAATTAAACAAATAGTGCAACAATGGAAAATTAAAAACTTTTAGCAAACACCCACGAAACACTAGAACTGTTGAGCCATATATTATGAAATATGAGAGCATGAGTACAATATATAAATGGAGTAGTGAACCTAGGTTTGTCTCAAGGAAAAGTTGGACCAAACCGAGGTGGTAGAATAGTTGGAAATATGGTTGTTCAGCTACTGCTCTACTATGCTCTGGCTGTCCTAGTAAACTACTGATCTGCTGACTTCGGCCTGGTGGAAAGTGCCAAAAAACTGGCTAGAAAATTTTGCCCTTTTAGCCTTAGACTCCTTGGACAAAACCCATAAAAACCCAAGAAAACCCAGAAGGAAATTTCTCTGATTTTGATTTTGGATTTTCTGCCTCTAGGGAGCTGCTCTCCGGCTACATCTACTAACTTTCTCTTGCTGGAAAGCACCCAAAAAGTGCCCAGAAAATTCGGCTCTTTTAGTCTTAGACTCCTTGGACAAAACCCAGAAAAAACCAGAAGGGAATTTCTTTGATTTTGACTTTGGATTTTCGGCATTTTGGGAGCTGCTCTCCAGCTACATATTCTGACTTTCGTCTTGCTGGAAAGTGCCCAAAGACTGCCCATAAAATTCTTCCCTTTTCGCCTCAGAATCCTTGGATAAAACCCAGAAAAACCCAGATAGAATTTCTCTGATTTTGACTTTGGATTTTCGGTTTTTTGGGCGCTGCTCTCCAACTACATTTGCTGACTTTCTGCCTGTTGGAAAGTGTGCAAAAAATTCCCATAAAATTATTCCCTTTCATCCTTAGACTCCTTGGACAAAACCTAGAAAAACTCAAAAGGGAATTTCTCTGATTTTGACTTTGGATTTTCGGCCTCTTGTGTGGCTAAATCAAGCTCTGCGTATTTCTGGCTGCCGAGAAAACACGCAGTCCCTTCCTCTGCGTGGCTGGCTGAGCTATGAATCACTGCTGGAAACTCCTACAATCTTTATGGAATAGCCTCCCTAGGGCAGGCATGGATGTTCCCCCGAAGTAGAGGTTGAATCTTCCTTGTGGAAGACTCGTGGCTAAACAACCGGTAGACTCGCTAAGCAACAAAGCGTACAAGAGTGAGTTTGTTTGTCAAATATTCAGAATGAATACAAAATGAGAGCTAATCTCTCTTTATAACTCCTTGGGCCCCCTTAGCCTCATGTGGGCCCCTCCATCCACACATTCAATTTTCCCTCCAAGCATATCGAATGGCTAATTCAAACTCCTATGTGGGTGGCCCCCACATTCCACTAGCAGCTAAATAAAGTCGATTTGGCCCCTAAGTCCCTAAGTCAAAAGTGTGGGTCCTCTTCCTAAGTCAAAAATGTGAAAAATTGTGTAGCAGCACCCTGTTACTAATGTGTTTGAGAAGGGACATGAAAGTCCTGCCCTCCCAAATGTTGCGTGCCCTCAAGCAACCTCAAAGTTGGGTGCTCCAAAATATGCTCACCCTCCCAGGTGGCATCCTCATCTGGCAAGTTCTTCCAATGCACCAAACATCGAAGAAATGCCTGAAAAAACACGCTCTCTGACTATGGACCCCTACTATCACTACTGTTATAGACATTTTTGTGCCTTGCATCACTGAGCATGAAATGTCAATAATCAAGGGATCCAAAGTCCCTAAACATGTTGTTCCTACCCCTAGAGGAACAAGGCCAAGTAACCACAACAATTCACAAAAGTTCTCCACCTGAAAACACTAAAAAACAAGGCAATTCTGGATCATGTCAACTGCTCCACTGAGCATCTGCGCTGAATGTCAACTGCTCCACTGTCTACCTGCGTTGAATGTCAACTGCAAAGAAGGCTACCTGCGCTGAGTGAGTTTGGACAAGTGGCAGAGTCATTCCTCAAGGTGTCAATGCCCAGGAAGCTTCCAAAATGACACTTGGATCAATGAATTCGACTGGTGATGAGTAAGAGGTTCCAAATCTCCAAGTGGAAGCAAGAACCTCCAAGTGGACTCAAGAACTGAAGTGGGAGAGGACACTAGTCAGTCTCAGACCAGTCTCAAGCTGACTCATCCTCTCTCCATTATCCCTACATATAGATCTCTCTCCATGAGGTCAGGGGAGGCTGGAATTTGGTATTTGCAAAGAATTGCTGTTGGTTTGTGGCTAGAAACATTGGGTGTGTTATGCTTTGAAAGGAGCTGAAGAAGGAATTCCATTCTGCTGGGAAGGAGATGCTGGGTTGGAGCCCTATGGGTTGTATCTCTTCCTGAATCCTGTTACTTTCAATAAAGCTATCTTGATTCTTTCCTATATGCTGGTGTATTTTGTATGATTGCATTAGTATATTTGATTTACTTCTAATCCTGAATCATTTATGAATATGTATATTTGCCTTTGTATTGTGTTCTTCTCTTGTTGCAAGTAGCTGTTTTCTTGTCACAGGTAGCTGTTCTCTTGTGATCTCGTGGGATTCAAGTAGCTGTTCTCTTGATCAAGCGAGGAGGCAAGTAGCTGTGGACACACAAGGAGAAGAGGATCTAGATCGAGGGACAACCGGAAGACAATGGTAAGTCTGCCAATCTCCCCTCTCTCACATTTCATAAAGGAAGGAATCATAATAGCTGTATTCGTTTGTTGCTAAGGCGCTGTCACACCTTAGGTGGATAGGATCGTCCTAAATAGGCATTTTTCCCCAGCGGAGTCGTCGGATAAGGTTTGAAGAACGTAGGGGCGACATTTCAGAGGGCAATGAATTATGCCTTCCATGACATCAAGAACATCGTTCAACCTTATCTCGACGACCTTCCGGCTCATTCGCGAAAGCGGACTGATCACCCGCAGCATTTAAGAGCGATATTTCTACGTTGCCGACACTACAAGATAAGACTCAATCCACACAAATGTGTGTTTTGCGTCGGTTCTGGTCGTTTACTTGGCTTTGTAGTCTCTAAGGATGGGATTCGTCTCGACCCCTGCAAGGTTCAGGCAATCATTAATTTGCCTCCACCTTCAAATTTGCTTCAGATTCAGAAACTCCAAGGGAAAGCAAAATTTCTGAGGAGGTTCATTCCAAATTACGCAGAACTTGCTAAAGGTTATACTCGTCTTTTGAAAAAGGATGTACCTTTCGTCTGGGACCAGGTGGCGCAAGCTTCCTTTGATGCTCTGAAGGATTGTCTAGTAAAAGCATCATTAATGTACGCCCCAGACTATCAAAAAGATTTTAACCTGTATCTGGCTGCAGCAGATACGACCATTGCGATGGTTTTAGTTCAAGAAGTCGATGGAATTGAACATCCTATCTATTATTTAAGTAAAAACTTAAATGATACAGAAAGTAAATATTCTTATGTTGAAAAACTAGCGCTTGCAGCTGTTCAATCGATTCAAAGGTTTCGACATTATGTCCTCTTTCGGAAAACTACCATTTTGTCAGATTGCAACCCCATGACTTATATACTGTCGCGACAGTTGCTGGGGGGCAAATATTCAAAATGGATAGCGATCCTTCAAGAGTTTGATCTGGAATTTGTAAAATCCAAATCAAAGAAAGCTCTAGTTTTCACAGAATTATTGTGCGATCTCCCATCGTCGTCCAATGATGAAACATCAGAAGAGTCAATCGTGGACGAAAGTTTGTTTCTGATATCTACAAGCGATGATTGGTATGGAGATATCATAGTTTATCTCCAAACCCAAAAATTCAGGCCAAACACCTCTCACTCTGAACAAAAACGTATACGATACCAAGCAAAAGACTACATGATCGTCGGTGATACACTTTACCGTCGTGGTATCGATACAGTTCTGAGGAGGTGCCTTACCCATGAGGAGGCCGAAAAAGCCCTGAATGAGTGTCATTCAGGCGCGTGTGGAGGGCATCAATCTGGATATGCAACAGCACAAAAAATCTTACGAGCAGGATACTTCTGGCCAAGCATGTTCAAAGATTGCATAATCGCAGTCAGAAGTTGCCACGCTTGTCAAATTTTTGATAGCAAAACCAGAAGACCACCCGCACCTTTACAGCCAATAGTTGCTGTTGGGACTTTCGCCAAATGGGGCATCGATTTCATGCAATGTAACCCCACCTCGACCGGGGGGCATGGGTATATTATAGTCGCTGTTGACTATTTTACCAAATGGGCCGAGGCGATGCCTACATTGGATAACACTGGTGAAACAGCTGCCCTTTTCTTTTTCAATCATGTAGTCGCCAGGTTCGGCGTACCACAAGCTATAGTTACAGATCATGGATCGCATTTTCGCAATCACATGATGGTCGAATTAGTTGCCAAGCTAGGGCTATCTCACGACAGCTCTACCCCGTATTATCCGCAAGCCAACGGACAAGTTGAAGCAATCAACAAGGTCATGAAGCGTATGTTGCAAAGGATGATCGGGTTTCATAAAAGAAGGTGGCACCTAATCCTGTACTCAGCCTGGTGGGCTTACCGAACGTCGGTAAAGAACGCGATCGGGTTCACACCTTTCCAACTGGTGTACGGCCTGGAAGCAGTCTTGCCAATCCAGTGCGAAATTTCGTCGCTTAAACTCGCAATTGATCTCCTCCCCAGAACTTCAGAAGAAGAGGCTCGTTTCTTGGAATTAATCCAGTTGGATGAAACCCGTCGTGACGCCGCTTTGGCTAACAAAGCCCATAAGAAATGAGTCAAGGCGCAGTTCGACAAAAATGTCAAACCCCGTGTCTTCTCAGAATGTGATTTGGTCTTGCTTTATGACCAAGAATCCGATAAATTGGGAGCAGGTAAATTTAATTCCTTATGGATGGGTCCCTATATTGTTAAAAGGGTGTTAGCAAAAGGAGCCTACGAGTTAACGGATTATGACGGAATTCCACTGGCGCAGCCCCGCAACGGGTTGTACCTCAAGCGTTACTATGCTTAAATAGTAACCTGCATGCTTTTGTTGTATTTTGTTTTCGCTAAAGTATTTGTTCTAGTCGAGTGATCCACCTTTTTCATTTGTTGCAGATGTCAAACCTTCTGGAGACATGTGTTGGATATGCCGACGGAGCGAGTCGTAGTTCGCGGAACCTATCCTCCGCGGCCTGGGCCATTTTTGATCCAAGCGGCGAGTTAGTAAGTTTCAGAGGTGTGTGTATTGGGCAATCAACGAATAACATCGCTGAGTATAGCGCGTTGATAGAACTACCCTCTGATGCCATCACCCGTGGCATACGCCGACTAATTGTCAGGCTAGACTCACAACTCGTAATACTACAACTCAATGGTATATATTCCGTTCGCAATCTAGCTATTTATCGCCTGTTCCTAAGTGTTAAGATTTTGGAAAGACAGTTTGATTCAATTCAATACCAGCATATTTCCAGAAACTTAAACACATTAACCGACTCATTAGCAAATTATGTGTTAGGTAGACATTTGCAACATTTATAAAAGAGACACATCATCAGTGATTGTACATATGGATCATATAACTCAACCAGAATAAAACTCGAAAATCAAAATATATATATAAGCTGTTCATAGTTCATACATAATGTTCTGTAACCAAGACAAAATCGGTCATATGACCCAAAAACTCAAAATGCTAGGGGGCACCCTAGTCTAGTGATGCTCATGATAGCACGTCACGGCCTGTGCAATCATGCGCAAGAGACGAGTCCATCGTCTAGGCACATCAGTAGTATGTCGCTGCAACTGTAAAGGTAACTCGTCAATCCTCACATCGGGAATGCCGAGTGTAAGGCTCTCAACCTGCTCCTGCACAGCTGTAAGAGTCTCTGCCACATCAAGGTCACGGAGAATAACCCTCCCAGCAGTCTCCCCTGCTGGAGCAGCAACTGGCGCTTTCGGGCGAGCTGCTGGACGAACAGGACCAACATCTGCATGCACACATGAGTTTGATTAAAGTCTTGATAGAATAAAGCACAAGGACATTATAAGTAAGGACAGTAAACAGTGATATGGTCAAAAGTTTTACCGATAGCACCCCACTGTTCGCCATCCGGTAGCACCAAATCCGGATCACCTCGGAAATCCATGCCAACATATGGGTACTTAGAATAGACCATCTCCTGGCGCTCGAACCACCTGAAAAAGATATCAGTGAAAGTAACTTGAGATTGACCGGCATGCCTAGACATGTGGTCAACCCATCTCTGCATGCGTGGCTCGGTAGGAGAAGGCAAGTCGAGTGTGATATACTGAGGCTGCATCAGTGGTATTTTCTCCAAGGCAAAGGCAGTCAGAATAGAACCATACCCAAAGTTCTTCAGCTTCCCGTCCTTTACCTTGGTCAATTGACTTTTCATCTGAGCAAGTACTGCATCACACCAGTTGAATACTTTCGGTTGGAGACACTCCAAGGTGTGCTGCACATAAGATCTGTTGGCAACATGTAGAGATGCGCTACCGGCCATCCTACCAATGGTATATAGAATGGACCTGAGAGACCTGTCAGTGATCTCACGGATAACAACCTTGCCGTCTCTGCTCGGCTGGGAACCTTCCCTGCAATACTGGCGGACATAATCTCTCACGGAGTCACTCCCCCGGGCCGAACCTGACAAAGAAATGGGGGCACCCCGCCTTGACAATCCAGTCAAGAAGTAAATGTCCTCTATGGTCAAGGGGATGGATTTTCCCCTAATCTGGAATACTTGGTTAATGGGATCCCAAGCATCAAGCATATACTGCAGTAGAGAGATCTGTGCTCTCATGCTAGAGATACGGAAAAACTTCAGCAGGCCACAGTTCCGCAGCGCGTTCACCGTGACAAGGTCATGGAGGGCAATCATGTCCTCCTCTTCATGTTCTCGTTCTCGCCATGTAAGGGACATTTTGCTCAAAAATCCCTGCAAAGCAAACAAGAGAAGGAGTAAGTTCCTGAGTTTGATGAGAAACTGGCAAAATTTCATCAAAAAATGTGCATAGAGCTGTTTTTCTGAGGTCAGCACAGTTGGCAAGTGTCCTACCTGCGTTGAAGGTCAAACTGCCTTAAGGCAGCTTGACATTCAGCGCAGGTTTCGAATGGACTGCTTGCGTTGATGCCAGAGCGCCCTAATGAAACCCCAGGGGCTCATGGGGGCAGGAAAACAGGCACAAAATGGGAAAAAGAAACCATGAAAAGAAAGAGCTAGAGTTTAGCTCCTACCTGGTCCAGACGGCGCTGAAAATTGTCCGCAGAATCTCCCGGAATCAGCTGGTGAAAATCAAGGGGGAAGAGGCACCTCCAGAGCTCCAACAAACCAAATTCAAATGAAATGGTAAAATGAGAGGTAAAAACACCTTTTAATGGCTTTTTACGTAGTTCAAAGCGAAATATTAGGGTTATGATCTCATTTTCATGCAAATATTATTCATTTCTAACAAATTTTGTTGCAGCAATTATGAATGTAGTACTATCCTTGAAAAGAGAAAAGCTATGTATGGTAAAAATCAAAATTTTGACTATATGATCGAGCAGTTTTAGCATAAAGTTCATGCTCGTTAAAAAATAAACGCAAGATCCGAGCAGTTTTAACGCGGTCTTCATGCTCGTTAAAAAATAAATATAAGCAGTGAGCAATGTTTCCTCCAGAGTTTAAGCTCATTTTAAATAAAAAATGAACCTATCCCGGTAAATAACCACTGTGATCGTAAATTTATCAGCCATAAAAACCTTGGTCGTGTTTGCACCTGCCACCTCCATCTTTCATTTGGACGATCGTTCACCCCCATATGATTGTTTACCCATTTTGAGGAACAGCTGTGAAGAGTGATTTCACCTAGCCTTCCTTGTGACACCACCGTGATTGGAAAATTCCAACCTGTACCTGGAATCAGTTGCTATCCCTGTTTATCACTCGTTCCTCAAAAGACGAGTCTTCTTTAAGCTCTTTTCAACTGACTCGTAAAATATGAAAAGATTGCCAAGTTTTGGCCTTCCAGCTCATTAAAAGGACAGGAAGAGCTATCCCTCCTCTAGATTTTAATCTTTTTGGACCTGAGGGATTATTGCACAAAAAGGTCGAGCGCTTGTTTTATTCGGCTCGTTAAAGTTATCGAAAACTCATCCCTTCTGTATTGTTTTATACTTTTTCGGACTTAAGGGATTAGATGACGAAAAAGGAATTTTGGAGTTAACTTTATGTACCTTTTCAGACTCTCTAAAAATGAAAAGGACCGAGTTATCCTTGTCGTTAGACTCGTTAAAATTATTAAATAGCGACAAACTTGTCTTTAGACGAGAACGAGTTTCACTATCGCTAGGCTCGTTAAAACATAGCGATGGGCTTGCTCGAAGGGCAGGTTATAGAACAAGCATATGTTATCCTCCTCAAGCTTGACAAAAATAAAGAGGTACTGGTCAGCAATGACTGGGGAAAAATTGGGAAAAATCAAGAAAACTTTGATGGTAGCAGGTTGCTCTTGAACATGACACTTTTCCTCCGTATCACATTCGGGTTGGGTTGTTTCATTCACCGGTCACATCACCATGGTCTTGCCATACCATCCATATTTGGGGTAATGCTACCAATCCATCGCATCAGTGTCACCATATGTTCAAGAGAAGTCGTTCAGAAAGAGTCAACCGGGTCCCATCCACTGCCATACATTATCCTTCATCCATTCATGACCGCCACCCTGAATCATATGTCACAGATTGTTTTCACCTCCATTAAAATCATTAGCTCCGTTCCGTGTCACTGATGTGGGATTCATTAAGGCCCTCCTTTGACGGATCGCTCCTTGTCGACATCAGCTCATTATCCAAGGAGTCGATCTAGGAACAACCCCTTCAGTACTTTGAAGCTTGCATGCCTCAATGGCAAGTTTCTCACTTCCGGCGACAGGTATACATCAATGACCTTCGACCAGAAGATTTTGCGTGGTGTTCGACGCCAAGTCCTTTATTCACACCACGTGAATTGTACTGCAGTACCTTGAGGGTCATTATCATTATCGGTGATTCCTCTCGCGCTTGTTAACGGTTTACATTATTGACCGGTAATCAAGCGATGTCTTTCCATGTTCGACTTCAGCGCAATTCTCACATGGATCGACTTGTACTTAGAGTGAAGATCGAACGAGTTTGAAGACCCCGGATCTAGTTTCATCCATCCGGGCTGCGATATATATTCAGGAAAAATAAAGACATTTGACATGTACATCATTGCAGCAGATGATCATCCTACTCAAAGGATGATAATTTCACTAAAATTATCAGTCTACCATCAGACGATCGTCTGTTCTATGTACAAAAATGAATTTATAAAGCTGAGCATGGGAATGCCCGCCTCAGCTAGATCATGAAAGCAGTATGAATCATAATGTATTGTATTGTATTTTATTACAGGTCTCCTCCCAGTAGATGGATGAACTTCGGACCCTCCTGGATAAAGCATTTCACCCGATAAACGGCCTCATACTTTAGGGGGCAACTGTTATAGACATTTTTGTGCCTTGCATCACTGAGCATGAAATGTCAATAATCAAGGGATCCAAAGTCCCTAAACATGTTGTTCCTACCCCTAGAGGAATAAGGCCAAGTAACCACAACAATTCACAAAAATTCTCCACCTGAAAACACTCAAAAACAAGGCAATTCTGGATCATGTCAACTGCTCCACTGAGCATCTGCGCTGAATGTCAACTGCTCCACTGTCTACCTGCATTGAATGTCAACTACAAAGAAAGCTACCTGCGCTGAGCGAGTTTGGACAAGTGGCAGAGTCATTCCTCAAGGTGTCAATGCCCAGGAAGCTTCCAAAATGACACTTGGATCAGTGAATTCGACTGGTGATGAGTAAGAGGTTCCAAATCTCCAAGTGGAAGCAAGAACCTCCAAGTGGACTCAAGAACTGAAGTGGGAGAGGACACTAGTCAGTCTTAGACCAGTCTCAAGCTGACTCATCCTCTATCCATTATCCCTACATATAGATCTCTCTCCATGAGGTTAGGGGAGGCTGGAATTTGGTATTTGCAAAGAATTGCTGTTGGTTTGTGGCTAGAAACATTGGGTGTATTATGCTTTGAAAGGAGCTGAAGAAGGAATTCCATTCTGCTGGGAAGGAGATGCTGGGTTGGAGCCCTATGGGTTGTATCTCTTCCTGAATCCTGTTACTTTCAATAAAGCTATCTTGATTCTTTCCTATATGCTGGTGTATTTTGTATGATTGCATTAGTATATTTGATTTACTTCTAATCCTGAATCATTTATGAATATGTATATTTGCCTTTGTATTGTGTTCTTCTCTTGTTGCAAGTAGCTGTTCTCTTGTCACAGGTAGCTGTTCTCTTGTGATCTCGTGGGATTCAAGTAGCTGTTCTCTTGATCAAGTGAGGAGGCAAGTAGCTGTGGACACACAAGGAGAAGAGGATCTATATCGAGGGACAACCGGAAGACAACGGTAAGTCTGCCAATCTCCCCTCTCTCACATTTCATAAAGGAAGGAATCATAATAGCTGTATTCGTTTGTTGATAAGGTGCTGTCACACCTTAGGTGGATAGGATCGTCCTAAATAGGCATTTTTCCCCACAACAACTACAACTTCACTAGGGTCCCAAATGTGCCATTGGATCTGTTAACACCCAGGTTGTTCCCTTTGACTCCCAAGGGAATACGACCGGGGTAACCACTAACCAAGCTTTGGATTACAGATCCTAGCCAAACTGTAATCAGAGAGGGCTCTCTCTTTAAGATTTATCTCTGTTTTGTGAGGATTTTAGGCTAGTTATGAGTTCGGTTTTTGTTTGAGGTTTTGGTTGTGAACTGTTGATTGAGAAGGGCATGAAATGTTTGAGGGATTTCTAGTCCATTGGGCATATGGGGTCAGAAATTGGGTAGGTCCTGATGTTTGTGATGGAGAAGGATTTACTGTAGAGCTAGACAGCTATTCATGATACAAATTTTGGTTTATAAATGAAACAGAGTGAAATGGAAACTTATATATAGTGTGACTGTAAGTTGAGAAAGGGAAGAATCTGTTCAGTAGCATCTAAGAATTACTGCACAGAAACTGTCAAAGATTTATAGTAATTTGGAGCATTTAAGAATTCCAATTTAACAGATAAACCTGAAGAAAACATTTATAACAATGAAAGATTGAATTCAGGGTGTCTCCATGGACAAATCCTGAGTTATTCTTCTTCTTTCTTGTTGAGATTAGACCACATATGTGAGAAATGAAATACACAAAAATACAACACAGACAGAGATAGAGAAACTTATTGTATCAAGCTATAGCACTAGAATTCTGCAGCATTCAATGGTTCCAACACAGCATACATCAGAAAGACAATCTCTGAACTCTTGAAACTTCTTTGTATTATCTCTCCAAAAATACAGCCGAGTTCTCTTTTTTGAACAAGTAACAACAACCCTTGCAAGCTTATGCGAGGGGGAATATATACAATCGGTTCTACAAATATCTGAACCGCTGAGTCATTTTGATAATTAAATACGCTCACCAACTTTACAAAATAGCAGATAAAGAAGTTATTACTGCTCTTAAATACAAAATGAATGCTCTTTAATTCTGTCAGAAGTCCTTTTTGACCTTTGGAGGCCACTGAGTCGGTTGAGCGTTCTGCATAAATGCTGAATGATGTGTCTTTATGGCTTTGTCATGCTGTAGCTTTCTCGGCCCTGTCATCTGTAACTGTCAGTGCTGCTTTAGTGGCCGAATCTTTCTGCTGAGTTGGCTCAGTCCATCTTTCTTCAGTCATACTGAATGCATCAAATTTTCCTGTACATGATGACTTATGTTTTTTGATGAAAAAATTTGATGAAAGGCTTTTGATTACAGTATCAACTGTATCATTTTGGTCCACCATTCTTGTGTGGGCAATTGATGTCTCAAAATTGCATCCAAGGTCTCATCTGCCTCTGTATATTTGTAGAAGTTTGGAGGCACTTCAAACAAATGCTTGATCTCATTCATAATAAAAAATAAATTCTCTACTCTATCATAGAGATTTTGCCCAGATGCTGGCCCTGTTTCTTCTGAAGTACTTGGTCTTACAGTGATCTGATTTGTAGCAAATGTGTTGACCCTCTTTGCATAGTTCTAATGTGAAAGTAGCCTACCAGCACTGTTCAGTAAGCCAGGAAGACCTCTGCCTTGTAGTGCTGCAAACTTGTCCATGAACCTGTTTACTTCTGTCTTCATGTCCTGGCTTCTTCTTTCCAGTGTTTGTACCAGGCTTCTTAATGTAAGGACCCTCTTTATCAGCAAAATGGTTTCAGTTCTGTTGGGAATTCCCATTGCTGCCAGCTGAGGACCTGTACGGTTATTGAGCACATTAATCATTCTATTGGCTACCTCAGGCATGTTGCCTAGAGATGCCCTTGCTCTCTGGACTTCTCTGTGTGCTTTTCCTATGAGCTCCATTTGCTCATGAATAGTCTCAATGTACTGCCACTGATCTGTGATTGATTGGCCAATGTTGGCCCATAAAACTGTCTTAAGCTCAGCCACCACTTTGTCAAGGGTGAGCTCCTTCTCCAGCTCCTTTATCTTCTCCTTAAGGGCCTTTATTTCCCTCCCTTTTTCTGCCACATTTTGCTTTGACTTGTCATATTTTTCATTGAGCTTAGCCAAATTCTCCCTGGCTTCATTTAACTCTGCCATTTGGGCTTCTAGGGCCTGAATTTCATTCTTCAGCTTCTGCATATCAAGGCTTGGAGCCTGCTCTGTTGTTGGTGCTGGTGCTGATGTAGATGGTGCTGCCTGAGCTGTCTGTTCTGTAGGAGGAGCACTAGTTTGAGGGGGTTCCTCAAGGTTGATTATTTGTGGAGGGGGCTGTGATGTTTGGCCTACTTCCCTCTGTTGTAGGGCTGCCTGCAGTGCTGCCTCTGATTCTCCCAATTTCTCCTGTGTCTGGATCAGCTGTTTGTATAACGATACCAGCATAGCTGCTGCATCTTGGTCATGTCTCAGCTGAGCAACCTCTTCCGTTTGTGGGTGAATAGTTGCTGGGATCTTAACCATTTTTCTTAGTGCTGCCATATCTGCATCTCTTAGCTTCAGCAGCGCTTGTACAGCCTTGATGTCCTTGGGATCATGCCCAAGTTCTATGATTATATCCTCTAAAGCTTTGATTCGGTTGTCCTTTGCTTGAGAGGATGCTTTCTCCAACTCAAGTTGGGTAGCTGTATTGTTTAGGCTATTTTCCAGCCTAAGATTTACCAATGTTTTGTCTGCAAGAGTGGCATACACCATCTCACCCGTTTGCTTATGCAATTCAATCTGATCCATAGGGTGGATGTCTTTTGCAAGGACCTCAAGGTTGGTCCTTATGTAGTTTGCAGCTGACTGTGGCTGCAGCATGGTTGGCATGAAATGACTCATTACCATTTTGCCCTCATGTACATCATATGCAGACATCAACCTCTGTTGGTTTGTAGGGGCCATTTTCAACAAGTGATTATAAAGCTGTATCTTGAGTGGCTCATTCCTCTTTTTGATATCAATAAATTGTTGTTTGATGCCTGCTTCAGCTCCCCTTTGGTGGCTTGAGGAGCTGACTTCTCCTCCAACTGTCCTTTCATGTTCCTGCTGAAAGGAACTTGCAGATGCTTCCATGCTTGGTGGGCCCATGCCCAAAGATTGCCCAATAGGCATTTCTTCCTCAGAGAGGGGATTCATTCTGTGCCTTTTCTCCCCTTGACTTATAGATGTGGTGAGGGGAGTCTCCTGCTCTCTATCCCTCTTCTTTCCCTTTTCTTCTTTTTGTGGAGTCTGTAGTACTGAGGCCTCCACTGTCTTTTCTTGCCTAGGGGGCACATTCTCTTGAGCCTGTTGCTCAGTGGATATTGGGGCTTCAGGTGTTTGTTCTTGCTGCTGTACTTGCTGCCCCTCTTTTCGCCCTCCCTCTTGCTGTTCTACCTATTTTTCTGCTTGCTTTTCTGCCATAGGAGGTGGCTGTTCTTGCTGATGTGCTGTTGAAGATGATGCAGCTGCTCCAAGCTGCCTTTGGTATGAAGAGGAAACCTGCCCACAAGTTTCCAAGTCAGCCTCTTTTTCAATATTTTTTGCTTCTCTTTGTAGTATTTGCTCTCTAGTCATTGGCTCTTCTAGGGTGCCCTCTTCCCAACTTAGTAGATTGGCATATTTCTCAATATGAGGCAATTTAATGTGAGCATAGCCACCCAATTTATGTTTTATCCTCCTGAGAGAAATGAAATGATTAGGGTCATAAGGTACCCATTTGAAACTAGTTTCTAATTGGAGGCCCTCTAGGATCATATCTGCTTCCTTCCATCCCTCCTCCCTTATGTTGTAAAGGAAAGGGCCTAGCTGGTTCCTGACTTTTAGCTGCACTTTCTTGTTTTTACTATGGAAATGGATTTGGTCTGCATTTCCAAACTGTCTGAAATATTCCAAGGCAAATAGTCTCATAGGGACATATCTTGGCAGCCTATAAGGGTTCAGCTCACAGCCATATACTCTGATCACTGTATGGTGTTGGTAAAAATACCAATCACCAATGCTGTAGGACTTAGAGAGATGGAGAATTCTTTGCATTTCCTCGGTTAATCTCGGAGTTGGAACACCATATAACAAAGTCATTGCTGGATGAATGAAAAGGTCTATGAATTCACAGTATGTGTATGGTGAACGGGAGGTGCAATGAAAAACTGAGGTCCAAAATACTACAGACCTTGGATTCCCCTGGGCATCAAGTTTCTTGAGGGGAATGGGGAAACTGTCTGGTTGATAAAATAGGAACATATGATAGATGTATGAGGTGTATCTGAACACCTTTTCCCTTTCTAGATTCATCAGTTGCTCATGAATCTTGTTTGCAATATATTCAGCATAGTCATAGTGCACAGCAGGAGGCTTCCCAGGAGAAAATATGGACAGCATGGCCATTATGGTATCATCAACATCTTCAACTCCCTTGTAGCCCAGGACATAGCTAATCAAATCCAGCAGCATCCTCCCCAAGTCATTGAGATATGGATGTCCAATAGGAGGTGTTCTCAGAGCTTCAGAGCTTGGCTGAATAAATAACTGATTAATTTTGATGATTTGGGCACTGGACAGGTTTCCCCCCTTCTTTAGTAAATCTAACATGGAGAGAGGAGTCAATGGTCTTGCAGAATGAAAGTTGAGCATTTGATTTATGGCCTCAGGGGTGATATGGAACAAGACTGCACCTGAGGGGTTGAGAACAGCTCTCTGACATGGATCATAGCATTCATAGCATCTATGGATCAAGTCTGGAAGGGCATTGACTTGAGGGAGGTTGTAAATGGGCAAGTTGGAGTCCCAAATCCCTAAAATATCAGCTCCACTGAGGTGTTGAGCTTTCAATTCATTTAGCATATGAATATTATACTTAGAATTTATTGGGAACCAGTCTAACATCTGATAATCAATATCTCCTAGGGCCTTCCATTCTAACTCTCTTTGTGGGGCATTCAGAGGTTGAATATTCAGGGCTACTGGTGTTTCCATGGTTAAGTAGTGCTATGACTTGTATTAGAACTGGTGTTACTAAACAAAGCAACACAGAGGAGTATTTCTGGAACAGAGAGGTGAATTGCAAAGGAACAGAGGGAAAATGGCAGTGACAGTAATTGAAATACTGCACAGAGGACTGATAGAGCAAATGGCAGGCCTGAAAAAACTCTCTTCACGGTGAATTAGAGCAGCTCGGGTCTTTAGTTCACGAATGCGCGAACCAGCTGTAAATTAAGGTAAATTTCGCTAAATGCAGGTTCTGCAACGGAATTGTGACCCAACAGTTGAAAATAGGTACTGGTTGCTGGAGTTTGCTGGTAGGTACAGTGTTCTTCACTCGTTTTAAGCTATATTTGGAGAATTATGGACAAAACCAGGCTCAGAGGGAATGATTTGGATAAATACCTTGCGTTTTGCCGGCAATGGTTACAAATGCAGGTGTAATGGACGCGCCCACGGTCTCTGTAGCGATTTCTGTAGGTTGGCGCTTGTTTGGTCATAAAATGCATGCAGGGGAGCAATAGTTGTTTTTGCAAAAAGTGAGAAAAACACGGTTTTTTGGAGAAAATATGGATTTTTGGAACATTGGCGCTTTTTTTGGATGACGTCAGCATGACATCATCAGGTGGGGTCAGGGTCGGGTGACGTCAGTATGACGTCATCGGGTGAGGTGGCAAGCTGTGAGTGATCCACGAGGATGCGTAGCTGGCGGACATGTCGGAGTGCTGGCGGGCGGGGGCGCTGATGCGGCGGTGAGGTGGCCTGACATGGTCATGACGTAGCAATGGCGTAGGCGTGGCGGGACCAGCGGTAAACCAGAAATGGTAAATGGTATTTCTCAGACCGCTATTGATACGGTCGTGGATTTGTCAGAGGGCGACCCGAGAGAATTTGGGGGTGACGCGTGGCGGAGGCCTGACGTCACCCTCTGACAGTTTCTCGGGCGATAAAGGCAGTACATCGGGACCGACCCGATATGGATAAGGGCCGTCGGATGAAGATTCCCGGATCTGACGGTTGACGGGTCATCAATTTGTCAAGGCGATACGGCAGCGGGCGGGAGAATAAAATAATATTTTTTGTGAAATGCGCGCCCGGCGGAAACTTTAGAAAAGTGGGTTTTCAAACTGTGTTACGGGCAAAATGATTTATGCGCAGATTTATTAACAAAGCCAGATTAAGGTTATTAATCCAAGCTGATCTTGGATTAATCCCTGGATTAATTTTTGGCGCTCTTTGGGTCGTGTTCTAATGTTTTAACGCTTAAACCCTTTAAAACCAAACTTAGAGCTATAATGCTTGGGGAAGGGGATACATAGGTATTTTTGGGGTTTTTTGCATAATTCACATAGGAATAAGGGGAATAGGGGGTATAGGGAGTTACATAGTAAAAAGTTAGGGGTTAATATGAGTGGAAGAGGTGGATTGAGAAGTGGAAACTCTAAGTTTTATATGGAATCAACTTAATTTAGGAAGTAGATCAAAATGAAAAGAATTTTAGACAAGAAATGTGGCTCTTAAAGAAACAAAAACCAACACAAGACCTTGGTTACTTTCATGAACATGGCTGGCAATGGGATGTTAGCAATGAATGTGAGGGGGGAGATTAGGAAGTTAGACATGCTCCGTTGTGTTGCTGCAAATGATAGGGAAGAGGAGCTTCTCTTATCCATTGATGCTTCCTTTATGTTAGACTAGCAAAATTCAGTTGAAAGGAATGACGTTTCTGCAACCCCATCTACCTACCCATCTACTTGCCTAGAATTTTTTGTTTCTTCATGGAGGGTGCACTTAGACTTGCAGACCCTCATGTGCCTTTTCTTTTCCTTTGGCTTTTTCTTTTGATTTTCTATCTAGAACTACCCTTATTGCTTCCAAGGCCCCGGATTAAGCAGTTGGGAACCTTAATTCTCTACCTAACTAGTGGTCTGCCAAGATTAGACAGTTTGGACAGACTTCTTTCTCTATTATATAACATAAAATTGAAGCATGGCGTGATCCAGATTAGGTTGTTGGACCATCCATCAAAATTGAGTCAACATCAAGCTTATGTACACACATTGTCTTCTCTTGGAAATATGGGATCTTTGCATCACCAAAGCAGAGCATATTTGGAACTTTTATTTGCCCATCATGAAATATGAAACCTATTGGTATAGGTATCTAATAGTGGCTCCACATGGGGATGGTTTTTATTCTTGAAAGACCAAGAACAGCAGGTCAGAATGCCTTGGCCCTTTGACTTCTCTTTACCAAAACTTGGAGTTTTTCTTCCTTGAAATCTCAAAATTGGAATCTATCATACTTGTGGACCTTGCTGAACTAAAGCCTTTTCCTGATTCTGCAAGACCTTTCAAACTGAGCTATTCACATGCTGAAAGAAAACATTATATACAACAAATTATGTACAGGGCAACAACCATGCTATATACATGGAGAGTAGTCAAAATAGTGCTTCAACATCCTGCCATTCACAGGACCTTCATCCAAATCAGTTTCATCAAGACTTTTAAGAAAGTAAGTATTGTTTCCTTGCACTGCTTGGATAACAAATGGTCCTCTCCAAAGGGAATCAAACTTTCCATGTTTTCCTTTATCTTCCCTTCTTGAATCCCACTTGAGGACTTTGTCCCCAATGTTAAAGTCTTCAGCCTTAGTCCTTCTGTCAAAATCTTTCTTTAACTTTTCTTGTAAAACTTGAACTCTGTTATAGACTTGGTCTCTAGTTTGCTGCAAGCATACCATTTGATTGATCCTTCTTTGTATGTCATTGGGCTCAGCTTGACTTTCTTGAAGTAGTTTCATAACAGGGACCCCTAGTGATGAAGGAAATTTGGCTTCTAATCCATAGACTAACTCATATGGGCTGACCCCAATAGATCTCTTGGTTGTTAGTCTGTTTGCCCATAAGGCATTGACAAGCTTCATATGCCAGTTCTTCTTATTTTCTTCCAACATCTTCTTTATGATGTTTATAAGGCTTTTATTTGATGATTCAGCTAGGCCATTTCCTTGAGGGTAGTATGCAGTAGAATGGCCCAAAGTAATGTGGAATTTGTGACAAAAATTGACCATCTTCTTGGACCTAAAGGCAGCAGCATTGTCTGTTATGATCTTATCAGGACAACCAAATCTAGACAATATGTTATTCTCCAAAAACTGAATGATTGTTGAATCATTTGCCTGTCTACATGGGATGGCCTCAATCCATTTGGTGAAGTAGTCTGTGGCTGTGAGGATCCATCTATGTTGGCTTGAGGATGAGGGATGAATTTCCCCAATGAAATCCAAGCCCCATTGTTGAAAAGGTCTTTCTGTTGCAATAGACCTCAAAGGAAGTGGCAGTAACTTTCTCTTTCCCTCAAACACTTGGAATTTATGACATGAAGTGGTAAATTTTTTGACATCAGAGAAAACAGTGGGCCAATAATAACCTGCCCTCAATATCTTATCCACAGTGGACTTCCAGTACAAATGTCCACCACAATCACCTGCATGAAATTCTTTCATGACATTGTTAGTCTCGTTCTCAATTAAGCAGTTTAACAATATACCCTCATGGTTTTTCCAAAGCAAATTACCATCCATGACACAAAATCTTGAAGCTTTCATTTTTAAGAACCTACATTTAGTTCTGGACAATCTTGGGGGAGCACACAGGTTTTGTAACGCATAACATATATCAGAATACCATGAGGATTGTTCAAAGGCTGCATTGATCTTTGGAGTCGCCAACTCCGGTTCATTGTCCAGTTGGTTAATGTCTAAGGCTTGAAAGTTTTCTTCTGTCATTAGTTTGGCCAAACCTTGCCCTTTTATCAGTTTTGTAGGTTTTATTTCAATATCAAATTCCAAGATGTTGGCAATCCATTTGCCTCTTCTGCCCTCTAGGTTTTCTTGGGTGAGTATGTCTTTCACAATGGGACTTGGCACATAAGCTATAACATGGGAGTATAGGATATAAATCCTAAAGTCTTTAATGGCCTTGACCAAAGCATAAGCTTGCTTCTCAATGATCTGATATTTCAGGGGTGCATCTCTAAGTGCTCTACTAAAGAAAGCAATGGGTTTTTCATTTCCTTGGTCATCTTTCTGTAATAAGACAACAACAATGGTATGCTGGGAGGCAAAGGAGAAAATGATAAATTCTCTGTCAAATTGAGGATTTGTTAAGACTGGTGTTTGGGTAAGGGCCAACTTTATGCCTTCAAAATCTTGATTTGCTTCTACTGTCCATTTCACTTTTGAATCCTTCTTAAGCATGTTATTTAGTAATCTGATCAATTCTGCTAGGTTTGGGATAAACCTCCTTAAGAAGTTAATTTTTCCCAAGAAAGCTTGTAATTCTTTGATGTTTCTTGGGTGGGGCATTTGTAAGATAGCTTGTATCCTGTCTGGGTCAATTCTAATGCCATCCTTTGAAATGATGTGACCTAACAACTTACCTTCTTCTAAACTAAACAGATATTTCTTAGGATTTAAGGAAATTCCGTATTTCCTACATGTTAAGAATATCTGTCTCAAATGCTTCAAGTGTTCTTGGTCAGATTTTGAGAAAGGTGTGAGGTCATCTAAATAAATAACAAGGAAGTCATGAATCTCTTTGGCAAAAGCAATATCCATTGCTCTTTGAAATGTAGCCCCTGCATTCTTCAATCCAAAAGGCATTTTTACATATTTGAAGGTTCCCCATGGGGTTGTGAATGCGGTTTTGTCTTGATCATCAGGGTGTACTAGGATCTGATTAAAACCTGAGAATCCATCAAGTAGTGAAATCCTTGAAGCCCCTACCACTCTTTGGAGAATGTGATCCATCTTGGGTAAGGGATAATTGTCCTTGAGGGATACTTGGTTTAAGTTCCTTAGATCAACACAAAGTCTTATCTCACCAGTTTTCTTTCTTGTGGGCACCAAATTTGAAATCCAGTCTGAAAACCTGATAGGTGATATGATACCCGCTTTAAACATTTTTTGTACCTCTTTCTCAATTGAAGGGAGAAGCATAGGATTTATCCTTCTCAATTTTTGCTTGAATGGCTTTTGATTAGGCTTGAGAGGGATGGTGTGTTGGATAACAGAGGTGTCATAGGATTTTAAATCCTCATAACTTCATGCAAAGACATCTTGAAACTCTTTGAAGAGGTCAATGTATTTAGGATTCTGATCAGGAGGTAAGGATGCAGACAATTTTATTATCTTGGGCTTTTCAACAGTTCCAATGTTGCATTCTTCAATGGCAGCATTAAGGGGCTGCATTTTTGGTTTTCTAGGGACATCATTTGAGTCAAAAATATCCTCCAATGGAGTTAGGCCTGTTGGAAGAAAATTGTCTTTCAATTGTATCACTTCAGCTTCAACATCAACCACTTCTTCACAACTGATTTGTTGAATTTCTTGTATGTTGTCTTTGTTAAAAATGGTTGGATGTAGCATTTGGTTAGCTGTTTTGGGTGATACCGCTATTTGGTCTTGTTCACATATAGTTTGTGACTCACTTACAGCCTCTGCATCAATGTTTAGTCCTGAAAATTCTTGCTGTAAAGTCAAGAAATTGTTTATTTGTGTGTCATCCTCAAATACTTTCCAATCCTTGATATTGTTTGGGACAGAGGGTCTGTGTTTAATCTCAGCTGTAAAGTAGTGCTTGGGTTCAAAAGGTAGTTTGCATGTGCTTGCAAATGTGGCCAAACTGTGAGCATGGAGATTATGGGTTCTAGAAATTTTGGTAATTTGATATTCAGTGAAGGAACTTAGTAATTCAACAGCAGCAGACCTATAAGATCTCAGTCTTTTGTCATTAGTAACAAAATTTTCCTTCACTTGTTGGATAATTAGGTCTGAATCCCCCATGACTGAAAGTTTTGTGGCTTGTAAGGATTTTACTAGTTTGAGGCCTAGCAAAAGAGCTTCATATTCTGCCATATTGTTGGTGCATCTGAAATTTAGTCTATAGGCTCGACCTTCTGCATGATTGTTTTGTTTGTTATGTATCCAAACTCCTACTCCTGCCCCTAATTTGTTGACTGACCCATCAAATTCAATGAACCATAGGATTTCTTGGTCAAGGGAGGAATTGTCAACCACCATGGGGCTAGGCATCAACAACTTGAGATCTTGGCTTACACTTGGTTTTTCTTCTTGAACACTTTCATTTGTTGACCTTTCAACCATTATTTCCTGAGTAGCAGCTTGTTCATTTATATCCTAATCTTGTTTGAATGTCTTAGTTTCATCATCATTTGTAGAACCTGTATTGTCATTGAAGAGAATATAGGAGTCAATGTCAGAATGGACAGCATATATGGGGAAGTTTTGAGGTTTTTCTTCACTGCTTACCATGTATTTCATCAGTGTTTCTCTGTATAGTCTTTTTGGTTGCCCAAAGACAGATATGGTGGCATAGGACATGTCTAATTGAAGAGAACCTTGAAGTTTAGCCCCCCATGATCTTGATAACAACATTCCATATTTAGGTGGAATATCAGCAACTACAACATCCATCAAGATTGTCTTATTGGGGTATTGAACAAGTGAGACACAAAGATCCTTTATCAGGCCTAAACACTTGACTTGGCTTGAGTCAAATGAAAATAGGTCCTTATATGGTCTTGTAATATCTAGATTTAATCTTTCCATGACTGATTTGGGCATCAGGTTGTGGGAAGCACCTGAGTCAAACATTGCATTGTGTAATATCTTATCATGAACATGCAGGCTGACATAAAAAGGTAAGATTCCTGTAACTGCTGTCTTTCCATCAACCTCTGGGCCGAAAAGTAGTTCTGGAGTGTCATCCAACACATTAACATCATCTTTGTTATGAGTAAGCTGAAGGGATCTCTTAATTTGTTGTTTATAGATGTCATGTTTGGCCAACTCTGAGAGAGGAATGGCTATTTTCAGTTTTCCAATTTCAGCTTCCAAGTCAAAAGGTTTTTCAGATTGGGTTTTGGTGTTCTAGTTGACAACCTTTTCCCTTTCTATGGATTCCTTAGAGCTTTCTCCTTGATTCTCATTTTGATCTTGGGGTTTGTCCTTTTTACTCATCTTTTGAGAAATATTGTTGGGTTTATGCTGCAAGGATGATGTCACCACTGGCTGTTGATTTGAGGGAGATGCTTCAGTTATTTCTTCCACTGTTACTTCTTTTGTGATTGGATCAGTTTTATCAATTGGCTGTGTGACAATAGCCTTTTCAGGTTGTGGGGTTGCCTTTGTTTTGTCAGGCTGTGTCACATTTATTGTTCTACTTCTCAATTTATATTGCTTATGAACCTCATAGACAGCTGTATCATAGCCTTGTTTGAAATCAAATGACTCACCTGATTTGGTTTGGAACTGCTTGATATCATCATCCTTATGATCTTCTTGTGTTAAAAAGACTTGATTTCCACTGTCCAATCCCATTAGGTTGATGTGAGGGTCCTCATTAGGCTCACTAGATGTGGAAGCCTCAGCATAATTCTCTTGAAAAGGGGGTCTGACATGTTGGTCAGGATCAGTTCTTCCCACATTGGGATTTTGATTCTTTCTAAAGTTTTGGTTTCTTACGTTGCTTGTTTGCCCTTCCCATGATGCCTTTCTTTCTATGGTTTCCACTCTGTCCCCAAGTCTATCCATACCTTTGATGATTGCATCTAACTTCTGCTCAAATGCTGAAGGTTCTTCCTTAAAGGTAGTTCTTCTTTCAGTTCTGGCTCTATTTCTCTTGGCAATCAGATTTGCCTCTACACTTACTGCTATGTCTTGCATGTCTGCCAAAGTTGCAGGGGCTCTTTCTCTCAATTGATATGCCATATCAGCATCAAACCCATCAGGGAACTTTATTAATGCTAAATCAGGTGGAGGTATAAGGTTTTGAGGAATAGCACTATAGATAGAATTGAATCTAGTGCAATAGTCCGAGACAGTTTCTTGTGGACCTCTCTTTATGGTGTCATATTCAGATAAAATATGTAGAGGTTCTTTTTTCTTTTCCCATCTGTTTAGAAAGGACTGGTAAAGGGCAGCCGAATTAGTTATAGAGTTTGCAGCCAGTGCCCTGAACCAAGTTCTTACTTCACCTGTCAGACTTTGTACAAAGATTTTCATTCTCACATCATCATCATCTATCTCATAGTTTTCGAAGTAATCTTGCATTTTCTTGGTATGTTGTAAGGCAGTGTATGTGCTGGTTCCATCAAAATAAGTGATTTTGCCTTGGTAATCCTGAGGCATAGCCCCAGGATTGTTTGGCAGCTGGAGGGGTGCATAACGATTAGCCATATTTGGTGGGGTAAGTGGGACAGCTGGAACAACAGGAACAACAATAGCAATTTGTGTGTTAGGTGTTGACAATATGTTTTGTGAAGTGGATGATGAAGAGGGGGAGGAATGAGTTGTATGGAGGTGAAAGGTTGGCTTAGAAGGGGTGGGAATAAAGGTATGCTGAACTGCCTCAGGGCTAGATTCAGGAGATTGCTCTGGTTCCTTTTGGCTCTTATGAGTTTTATGGATCAAATTGGGGTTTTCGAAAACATGAGGAGGATTTGGGTCAGGATTTGACCTGGTGTGCCTAGTTTTCCTTTTAGGAGCCAGCTTCTGAACTTCTTTTTGGTATTTTAGGATATTTTTAGAACTATTTCAAGGGACTGCTCAAGCTGTTTCTAGAACCACTGTCTAAAGACAGACAACAGTTTGAAAAAATATGCTCAGTCCCCAGTGGAGTCGCCAATTATGTTAACACCCAGGTTGTTCCCTTTGACTCCCAAGGGAATACGGCCGGGGTAACCACTAACCAAGCTTTGGATTACAGATCCTAGCCAAACTGTAATCAGAGAGGGCTCTCTCTTTAAGATTTATCTCTGTTTTGTGAGGATTTTAGGCTAGTTATGAGTTCGGTTTTTGTTTGAGGTTTTGGTTGTGAACTGTTGATTGAGAAGGGCATGAAATGTTTGAGGGATTTCTAGTCCATTGGGCATATGGGGTCAGAAATTGGGTAGGTCCTGATGTCTGTGATGGAGAAGGATTTACTGTAGAGCTAGACAGCTATTCATGATACAAATTTTGGTTTATAAATGAAACAGAGTGAAATGGAAACTTATATATAGTGTGACTGTAAGTTGAGAAAGGGCAGAATCTGTTCAGTAGCATCTAAGAATTACTGCACAGAAACTGTCAAAGATTTATAGTAATTTGGAGCATTTAAGAATTCCAATTTAACAGATAAACTTGAAGAAAACATTTATAACAATGAAAGATTGAATTCAGGGTGTCTCCATGGACAAATCCTGAGTTATTCTTCTTCTTTCTTGTTGAGATTAGACCACATATGTGAGAAATGAAATACACAAAAATACAACACAGACAGAGATAGAGAAACTTATTGTATCAAGCTATAGCACTAGAATTCTGCAGCATTCAATGGTTCCAACACAGCATACATCAGAAAGACAATCTCTGAACTCTTGAAACTTCTTTGTATTATCTCTCCAAAAATACAGCCGAGTTCTCTTTTTTGAACAAGTAACAACAACCCTTGCAAGCTTATGCGAGGGGGAATATATACAATCGGTTCTACAAATATCTGAACCGCTGAGTTATTTTGATAATTAAATACGCTCACCAACTTTACAAAATAACAGATAAAGAAGTTATTACTGCTCTTAAATACAAAATGAATGCTCTTTAATTCTGTCAGAAGTCCTTTTTGACCTTTGGAGGCCACTGAGTCGGTTGAGCGTTCTGCATAAATGCTGAATGATGTGTCTTTATGGCTTTGTCATGCTGTAGCTTTCTCGACCCTGTCATCTATAACTGTCAGTGCTACTTTAGTGGCCGAATCTTTCTGCTGAGTTGGCTTAGTCCATCTTTCTTCAGTCATACTGAATGCATCAAATTTTCCTGTACATGATGACTTATGTTTTTTGATGAAAAAAATTGATGAAAGGCTTTTGATTACAATATCAACTGTATCATTTTGGTCCACCATTCTTGTGTGGGCAATTGATGTCTCAAAATTGCATCCAAGGTCTCATCTGCCTCTGTATATTTGTAGAAGTTTGGAGGCACTTCAAACAAATGCTTAATGTCATTCATAATAAAAAATAAATTCTCTACTCTATCATAGAGATTTTGCCCAGATGCTGGCCCTGTTTCTTCTGAAGTACTTGGTCTTACAGTGATCTGATTTGTAGCAAATGTGTTGACCCTCTTTGCATAGTTCTCATGTGAAAGTAGCCTACCTGCGCTGTTCAGTAAGCCAGGAAGACCTCTGCCTTGTAGTGCTGCAAACTTGTCCATGAACCTGTTTACTTCTGTCTGCATGTCCTGGCTTCTTCTTTCCAGTGTTTGTACCAGGCTTCTTAATGTAAGGACCCTCTTTATCAGCAAAATGGTTTCAGTTCTGTTGGGAATTCCCATTGCTGCCAGCTGAGGACCTGTACGGTTATTGAGCACATTAATCATTCTATTGGCTACCTCAGGCATGTTGCCTAGAGATGCCCTTGCTCTCTGGACTTCTCTGTGTGCTTTTCCTATGAGCTCCATTTGCTCATGAATAGTCTCAATGTACTGCCACTGATCTGTGATTGATTGGCCAATGTTGGCCCATAAAACTGTCTTAAGCTCAGCCACCACTTTTTCAAGGGTGAGCTCCTTCTCCAGCTCCTTTATCTTCTCCTTAAGGGCCTTTATTTCCCTCCCTTTTTCTGCCACATTTTGCTTTGACTTGTCATATTTTTCATTGAGCTTAGCCAAATTCTCCCTGGCTTCATTTAACTCTGCCATTTGGGCTTCTAGGGCCTGAATTTCATTCTTCAGCTTCTGCATATCCAAGCTTGGAGCCTGCTCTGTTGTTGGTGCTGGTGCTGATGTAGATGGTGCTGCCTGAGCTGTCTGTTCTGTAGGAGGAGCACTAGTTTGAGGGGGTTCCTCAAGGTTGATTATTTGTGGAGGGGGCTGTGATGTTTGGCCTACTTCCCTCTGTTGTAGGGCTGCCTGCAGTGCTGCCTCTGATTCTCCCAATTTCTCCTGTGTCTGGATCAGCTGTTTGTATAACGATACTAGCATAGCTGCTGCATCTTGGTCATGTCTCAGCTGAGCAACCTCTTCCGTTTGTGGGTGAATAGTTGTTGGGATCTTAACCATTTTTCTTAGTGCTGCCATATCTGCATCTCTTACCTTCAGCAGCACTTGTACAGCCTTGATGTCCTTGGGATCATGCCCAAGTTCTATGATTATATCCTCTAAAGCTTTGATTCGGTTGTCCTTTGCTTGAGAGGATGCTTTCTCCAACTCAAGTTGGGCAGCTGTATTGTTTAGGCTATTTTCCAGCCTAAGATTTACCAATGTTTTGTCTGCAAGAGTGGCATACACCATCTCACCCGTTTGCTTATGCAATTCAATCTGATCCATAGGGTGGATGTCTTTTGCAAGGACCTCAAGGTTGGTCCTTATGTAGTCTGCAGCTGACTGTGGCTGCAGCATGGTTGGCATGAAATGACTCATTACCATTTTGCCCTCATGTACATTGTATGCAGACATCAACCTCTGTTGGTTTGTAGGGGCCATTTTCAACAAGTGATTATAGAGCTGTATCTTGAGTGGCTCATTCCTCTTTTTGATATCAATAAATTGTTGTTTGATGCTTGCTTCAGCTCCCCTTTGGTGGCTTAAGGAGCTGACTTCTCCTCCAACTGTCCTTTCATGTTCCTGCTAAAAGGAACTTGCAGATGCTTCCATGCTTGGTGGGCCCATGCCCAAAGATTGCCCAATAGGCATTTCTTCCTCAGAGAGGGGTTTCATTCTGTGCCTTTTCTCCCCTTGACTTATAGATGTGGTGAGGGGAGTCTCCTGCTCTCTATCCCTCTTCTTTCCCTTTTCTTCTTTTTGTGGAGTCTGTAGTACTGAGACCTCCACTGTCTTTTCTTGCCTAGGGGGCAGATTCTCTTGAGCCTGTTGCTCAGTGGATATTGGGGCTTCAGGTGTTTGTTCTTGCTGCTGTACTTGCTGCCCCTCTTTTCGCCCTCCCTCTTGCTGTTCTACTTGTTTTTCTGCTTGCTTTTCTGCCATAGGAGGTGGCTGTTCTTGCTGATGTGCTGTTGAAGATGATGCAGCTGCTCCAAGCTACCTTTGGTATGAAGAGGAAACCTGCCCACAAGTTTCCAAGTCAGCCTCTTTCTCAATATTTTTTGCTTCTCTTTGTAGTATTTGCTCTCTAGTCATTGGCTCTTCTAGGGTGCCCTCTTCCCAACTTAGTAGATTGGCATATTTCTCAATATGAGGCAATTTAATGTGAGCATAGCCACCCAATTTATGTTTTATCCTCCTGAGAGAAATGAAATGATTAGGGTCATAAGGTACCCATTTGAAACTAGTTTCTAATCGGAGGCCCTCTAGGATCATATCTGTTTCCTTCCATCCCTCCTCCCTTATGTTGTAAAGGAAAGGGCCTAGCTGGTTCCTGACTTTTAGCTGAACTTTCTTGTTTTTACTATGGAAATGGATTTGGTCTGCATTTCCAAAATGTCTGAAATATTCCAAGGCAAATAGTCTCATAGGGACATATCTTGGCAGCCTATAAGGGTTCAGCTCACAGCCATATACTCTGATCACTGTATGGTGTTGGTAAAAATACCAATCACCAATGCTGTAGGACTTAGAGAGATGGAGAATTCTTTGCATTTCCTCGGTTAATCTCGGAGGAGGAACACCATATAACAAAGTCATTGCTGGATGAATGAAAAGGTCTATGAATTCACAGTATGTGTATGGTGAACGGGAGGTGCAATGAAAAACTGAGGTCCAAAATACTACAGACCTTGGATTCCCCTAGGCATCAAGTTTCTTGAGGGGAATGGGGAAACTGTCTGGTTGATAAAATAGGAACAGATGACAGATGTATGAGGTGTATCTGAACACCTTTTCCCTTTCTAGATTCATCAGTTACTCATGAATCTTGTTTGCAATATATTCAGCATAGTCATAGTGCACAGCAGGAGGCTTCCCAGGAGAAAATATGGACAGCATGGCCATTATGGTATCATCAACATCTTCAACTCCCTTGTAGCCCAGGACATAGCTAATCAAATCCACCAGCATCCTCCCCAAGTCATTGAGATATGGATGTCCAATAGGAGGTGTTCTCAGAGCTTCAGAGCTTGGCTGAATAAATAACTGATTAATTTTGATGATTTGGGCACTGGACAGGTTTCCCCCCTTCTTTAGTAAATCTAACATGGAGAGAGGAGTCAATGGTCTTGCAGAATGAAAGTTGAGCATTTGATTTATGGCCTCAGGGGTGATATGGAACAAGACTGCACCTGAGGGGTTGAGAACAGCTCTCTGACATGGATCATAGCATTCACAACATCTATGGATCAAGTCTGGAAGGGCATTGACTTGAGGGAGGTTGTAAATGGGCAAGTTGGAGTCCCAAATCCCTAAAATATCAGCTCCACTGAGGTGTTGAGCTTTCAATTCATTTAGCATATGAATATTATACTTAGAATTTATTGGGAACCAGTCTAACATCTGATAATCAATATCTCCTAGGGCCTTCCATTCTAACTCTCTTTGTGGGGCATTCAGAGGTTGAATATTCAGGGCTACTGGTGTTTCCATGGTTAAGTAGTGCTATGACTTGTATTAGAACTGGTGTTACTAAACAGAGCAACACAGAGGAGTATTTCTGGAACAGAGAGGTGAATTGCAAAGGAACAGAGGGAAAATGGCAGTGACAGTAATTGAAATACTGCACAGAGGACTGATAGAGCAAATGGCAGGCCTGAAAAAACTCTCTTCACGGTGAATTAGAGCAGCTAGGGTCTTTAGTTCACGAATGCACGAACCAGCTGTAAATTAAGGTAAATTTCGCTAAATGCAGGTTCTCCAACGGAATTGTGACCCAACAGTTGAAAATAGGTACTGGTTGCTGGAGTTTGCTGGTAGGTACAGTGTTCTTCACTCGTTTTAAGCTATATTTGGAGAATTATGGACAAAACCAGGCTCAGAGGGAATGATTTGGATAAATACCTTGCGTTTTGCCGGCAATGGTTACAAATGCAGGTGTAATGGACGCGCCCACGGTCTCTGTAGCGATTTCTGCAGGTTGGCGCTTGTTTGGTCGTAAAATGCATGCAGGGGAGCAATAGTTGTTTTTGCAAAAAGTGAGAAAAACACGGTTTTTTGGCGAAAATATGGATTTTTGGAACATTGGCGCTTTTTTTGGATGACATCAGCATGACGTCATCAGGTGGGGTCAGGGTCAGGTGACGTCATCGGGTGAGGTGGCAAGTTGTGAGTGGTCCACGAGGATGCGTAGCTGGTGGACATGTCGGAGTGCTGGCGGCGGGGGCGCTGATGCGGCGGTGAGGTGGCCTGACGTGGTCATGACGTAGCAATGGCGTAGGCGCGGCGGGACCAGCGGTAAACCAGAAATGGTAAATGGTATTTCTCGGACGGCTATTGATACGGTCGTGGATTTGTCAGAGGGCGACCCGAGAGAATTTGGGGGTGACGCGTGGCGGAGGCCTGATGTCACCCTCTAACAGTTTCTCGGGCGATAAAGGCAGTACATCGGGACCGACCCGATATGGATAAGGGCCGTCGGATGAAGATTCCCGAATCTGACGGTTGACGGGTCATCAATTTGTCAGGACGATACGGCAGCGGGCTGGAGAATAAAATAATATTTTTTGTGAAATGCGTGCCCGACGGAAACTTTAGAAAAGTGGGTTTTCAAACTGTGTTACGGGCAAAATGATTTATGCGCGGATTTATTAACAAAGCCGGATTAAGGTTATTAATCCAAGCTGATCTTGGATTAATCCCTGGATTAATTTTTGGCGCTCTTTGGGTCGCGTTCTAATGTTTTAACGCTTAAACCCTTTAAAACCAAACTTAGAGCTATAATGCTCGGGGAAGGGGATACATAGGTATTTTTGGGGTTTTTTGCATAATTCACATAGTAATAAGGGGAATAGGGGGTATAGGGAGTTACATAGTAAAAAGTTAGGGGTTAATATGAGTGGAAGAGGTGGATTGAGAAGTGGAAACTCTAAGTTTTATATGGAATCAACTTAATTTAGGAAGTAGATCAAAATGAAAAGAATTTTAGACAAGAAATGTGGCTCTTAAAGAAACAAAAACCAACACAAGACCTTGGTTACTTTCATGAACATGGTTGGCAATGGGATGTTAGCAATGAATGTGAGGGGGGAGATTAGGAAGTTAGACATGCTCCATTGTGTTGCTGCAAATGATAGGGAAGATGAGCTTCTCTTATCCATTGATGCTTCCTTTATGTTAGACCAGCAAAATTCAGTTGAAAGGAAGGACATTTCTGCAACCCCATCTACCTACCCATCTACTTGCCTAGCATTTTTTGTTTCTTCATGGAGGGTGCACTTAGACTTGCAGACCCTCATGTGCCTTTTCTTTTCCTTTGGCTTTTTCTTTTGATTTTCTATCTAGAACTACCCTTATTGCTTCAAAGGCCCCAGATTAAGCAGTTGGGAACCTTAATTCTCTACCTAACTAGTGGTCTGCCAAGATTAGACAGTTTGGACAGATTTCTTTCTCTATTCTGTAACAGAAAATTGAAGCATGGCATGATCCAGATTAGGCTGTTGGACCATCCATCAAAATTGAGTCAACATCAAGCTTATGTACACACATTGTCTTCTCTTGGAAATATGGGATCTTTGCATCACCAAAGCAGAGCATATTTGGAACTTTTATTTGCCCATCATGAAATATGAAACCTATTGGTATAGGTATCTAACAGGATCATCCCTGATCGTTGTACTATCCTATAGTGAAGGAACCCTCGATACCAGGATCCCAAGCCAACTTGATCAACATGAAGCCTCCTTTCTCCATTTACTATCCTACCAGATATGGGCATTAGAACCCCTGTGTCTATCACCAATAAGTAGAGCATCATGACTATGTAAAACTTTGGCCAAATCCTCATGAAGCTGCTCTACCGAAGAGTCCATCTCATGCACTACAAGAGTAAAATCCTGAAGATGCAATCCAATCCTGGTGAAATTGAGCCCTCATCTACCTGAGCCTCCCCTGATCTTCCCATGTCGATCACCCTACCACACCGGTGAAGTTCTCCACACCATTAATGAATCACTAAAACCAAATGAAAGATTTGCATGACCCTCCCCCGTAGAAACCAACTCACCTCTATGGGTAGTTGAACTGCTTAGCCCTGCTATGCCACAATCCCCTGCCCATCATAGAAGGAACCTATCCTTATCACATCATGACACTCTGGTCATGAATGACTGCCTAGCATGCTCGTACCAGAACCTCCTCTCCCATAAATCTCAGCCATAATCTATGCGATGATCGAGGCTAGGCCAATCTTGCCAAAGTGACTCAACACTGCGAGCGCCTATCACTCCATGGCTAGCCCAAATCCTGAGCAACAATTTGCCTGGTCCTATAGTGAGGACTTCGATGATTGCCCATGTGTCTGCCTGTGAATGAATCAATCTGCTTGTTATCCCGACCATGCTCACTAAGGAGTGGCATCCCACCAATCCATTGGATCCCTGGATCCCATAACCATACTAGAGGTCCAAAAACTCCAATCCTCTCTGTCTGTCGCTATGACATGCTACTGGTTAATGGGACCCCTTTGTGCCCCATCTCTGCCTCTTGTAGGTATCCAATAGGTAGGCATTGAGTGTCAAGAACCTGTGCTGCGATATCCAACTCTTGATGATGTGCTCGGGCACTGCCAGAAGCCTAGGCATCATTCTGCCAACAAGGACTACTTTCCTCCACACCTCATGCTCCCCTAATGCTTCAAGATGTCCAACTAAAAAAGCACTATGTAACTCCCTCTCGGTCACCTCCCCAAGTGTGAACCTAGGGGTGGAACATATGCTACCTCGACAATCAACCATGCCATCCCTAAGTCTGTAACCATCAACTCGTGCACCTACCAAGTGTCTCAACTGGAGAGTCTCCTCTCGGCCCATGACACGTGGTGTCTCATCCAAGTGCCTAGGGTGAGTCCCCCATGCTCTGCTGCTTGAATGGAGAGTGTCAAAGTGAAACAACCAAACTCTCTGCAATTGTAAGAAACACTAGAGGATGATGGGTGGGTATGTCCCAAAGAGTATGATCAAGAGTCTGTCGGGATGCTCAAGAGTAATCCTACGGATGACCCTCTCTCCTTCTTGGAACTGCTGATAACTCCCTTGAGGCCCTACCTCCACTAAACATGGTGTCCCCAAATTCTCGACAATGTCCTCATCGATCTTAGGTGAGTTGCGTCCAATGGTACACCTACTGTCCCTGTCCATAAGTCTCCCTGGAGGCAAAGCTCCAAGAGCCCGTTGCACCGCATCGTGTGCCACTACATACCACCAAGTACCACCACACACCATGAAATGCAACTGTATGCTGCAACCTATCCATGTACGCCATTGGATACCCCCGACTATGGCTATACCATCCTGTACCCTCCTATGTCCTAGTTGTGTCACTGCACCTATCACTCCCTGCATGCCCTCAATGCGATGCAAGTCACTCCTCCTACTCCACAGTGTAAACCGACATGCTATGGTATACCACCATGTATCTCCATGCTCCTCTGCAGACCACTGCTCCTTGTTGCATAGCCCTGCACACCACTTGGTGCTATGGCCTAGAATTGGGTTTGTATGCATCAGGCAACATCCCTCTATATAACACTGAACACTACGAACTGACTCTGTGTAGTCTTATGTACCACTTCCTACTATCATACCACCCTATAACATATGGTATCCTGCATGTGCCAAAGTGTCCGCCACTCTAATAGTGACCCCACCATGACACACGTCATGTCCCCTCATCCATCTTGGTATACTTGAGCACCCTAACTCCACTCCTACTAGGGGGGGTATCTCTGTTGTGCCAATCATCTATGACCCCTGAGTCCTAAACCTCAATGGGAGAGCATTATCTCCATACAATATTCGATCTCATGGCCTACCCATGCCACCTCCTTGAACCAGCTCCTGCCAAAGAATGCTAACCATCCTGCGCCCCCATGCGCAACCAACATGCCAAAACAACCAATGTATTATGCTCATAGACCACCTTGGCACTAGTGTCAACTGCAGCTCCCCTAAGGAATGCATGCACTTAGGCATGGGGTTGACTACCTCATAAATGCCATAGCCATCTTGCATGTCTGATATCGGATAGGAAGCCCCGCCTGAATCCCAATGCCAACCTAGGCCTACAACACCCTTAATGTCTGAAAGCTCCCACTGAGCTTTACTCCGATCTACGACCATCTCCATGAGTCTAACCCAATCCACCGTGTACCAACTCAGAACCTCTCACCATCCAACCCTAAGAGAGGGATCGAATGCACAAACTCTAGCACATAGAAGCCCGACATGCGGATGTTGCATATTGTGCACTCTAACTGTCTCATCCCACTACCCAGGTCAACACATGAGATCTGACTAGGTAGATCTGTCTCTCTCTCTCAAATGGGAAAAGGTGACCCAACAGTGCCGCTAACTTGGTCATCCCCTTTGGTATGTCTAGACAACTCCACCTCTCTCAGTCTAATGTGTAAGGATGGTCTAATAGCACTTTAGATCCTATCACTATGCCTCTGAAGCGAATTGTGCTGAAATCCCAACGTGTGGTCTCAATGATGGCCCTCATCAATGGCTAGCCCAAGGGATGGTTGCACATCCTCCTCCATAATGGGCTCAACATGAGCCTTTGACTGCTCCTCCATAGACAACCCAATATGCACGATATGCTCACTAGTAAGCTGTAGGCGACTATTGTCTCGCAACTCCATCATAGATCTGGAGGCCTCTGTACCTATCAGCTCCTCAACAATAGTGGAGCTGTCTTCTAGCACCTCATTGACGTGTGGTGCATTGTTATCACCTGAGAACTCGGTCACAACCCTGAATAGCTCATAAATGGATGAAGCCTCATCAATGGGTGTATGTTCAACTATCTCTTTGCCAACCATGGCCCCTTCAACTACTCTTTCATCTTTTTTCTTAATACTTCTCATCATCTCTGCAAAATCCCACTGCATCTCCATTGGTTTGTGCATACCCCTTAGTTCACATAATTCAGAGAAAGAGAGGGACGTTTGAATGCCATGACCCAATGATTGATATGCCCTCTAGTTTCCCCCCAATAGCTTCAAATCAGTTGCAATCATGTTCGGATTCCCAACTAAAGAATGAATCAACTTCTTCCCCACATCAATCATCATTTGTTGTATCCTCACCGCATCATTCCAAGTGACCACCATGTTGTTTGATTCTAATATTTCCTACAGGATGAGCCAAGATTATGGCTCTAATACCACTATAATGTGCCTAAACAGGAATTTAAGTGATAAACCAATTAAACAAACAGTGCAACAATGGAAAATTAAAAACATTTAGCAAACACCCATGAAACACTGTAATACTAGAACTGTTGAGCCATATATTATGAAATATGAGAGCATGAGTACACTATATAAATGGAGTAGTGCACTTGGGCTTGTCTCAAGGACAAGTTGGACCAAACCCAAGTGATAGAACAACTGGAAAGATGGTTGTTCAGTTGTTGCTCTACTATGCTCTGCGCTATCTTAGTAAACTACTGATATGCTGACTTTGGCTTGGTGGAAAGTGCCCAAAAATTGCCTAGAAAATTCTTCCCTTTTATCCTTAGACTCCTTGGACAAAACCCAAAAAAACCCAGAAGGGAATTTCTCTGATTTTGACTTTGGATTTTCGGCCTCTCGGGAGCTGGTCTCCAACTACATCTACTATCGTTCCCCTACTGGAAAGTGCCCAAAAACTGCCTAGAAAATTATACCCTTTTGGCCTTAGACTCCTTGGAAAAAACCCAGAAAAACCTAGAAGGAAATTTCTCTGATTTTGACTTTGGATTTTCGGCGTTTTGGGAGCAGCTCTCCAACTACATCTATTGAATGTCAGCCTATTGGAAAGTGCCCAAACACTGCCCAGAAATTTTTGCCTTTTTAGTCTCAGACTTGGACAAAAACCAGAAAAACCCAGAAGGGAATTTCTTTGATTTTGACTTCGGATTTTCAAACTTTTGAAAGTTGCTCTTCGACTACATCTACTAACTTTCGACCTATTGGAAAGTGCACAAAAACTGCCCAAAAAATTCTTCCCTTTTAGCCTTAGAATCCTTGGACAAAACCCAGAAAAACCCAAAAGGGAATTTCTCTGACTTTGACTTTGGATTTTTGGCCTCTTGGGTGGCTAAATCAACCTCTGTGTATTTCTAGCTACTTAGAAAACACGGAGTCCCTTCCTCTGCGTGGATGGCTAAGCTATGAATCGCTGCTGGAAACTCCTACAATCTCTGTGGAACAACCTCCCTAGGGCGGGCACGGATGGTGCACCTAAGTAGAGGTTGAATCTTCCATGTGGAAGACTCGTGGCTAAACAACTGGTAGACTCACTAAGCAGCAAAGCGTACAAGAGTGAGTTTGTTTGTCAAATGTTCAGAATGAATACATAATGAGAGCTGATCTCTCTTTATAACTCCTTGGCCCCCCTTAGCCTCATGTGGGCCCCTCCATCCACCCATTCTATTTTCCCTCCAAGCATATCGAATGGCTAATTCGAACTCCTATTTAGGTGGCCCCCATATTCCACTAGCAGCTAATAAGTGAGTGCAAGTGCATGATGGATAGTCTGTGGACTTGAATCTCATGGTGCCATGTAACACTACGTGCAACTTTGAAGCACAAGCACACTCTTGACTGTGACAAGCAAGTAAACGAGAGAAATAAAGATAACTTGCGTCATGAATGAGTGCTTCCATGTAAGACTCCTCTAATGCATGAGCAATGGGATCATGCAGTTCGAGTGGAGGAAGTGTGATCTGTGTGTGAGATGGATCTTTAATGAACATAGATGAGTGATGAGGAGCCCTGGGTGATTGAACAGTTTCATGATTAGAAGTGAGACTAACCCCAAGAGAGCGAGGGCCTAACATAACCATCAGCTCAGGCTGAAGTGCCTCAACAGTCTTGGGTGTCTCAACTTCGTCATCAGGTAGATCATCATACACTGATGGCTTCAAAAGATCAACTGCGATAGGTTCATGATCGTGATAAAAAATGGAAGAAAATGGATCACGACTGCCACGATTATAAAAATTAATGAATTCCTCGGCATCCTCATGATCAAATGAATCAAACAGAGGGGTAGATGAAAAGCAAACAAACTCATCCTCCATGTTTCCGGAAAAGGCAGATGAAGGATCAAGTGGATTTTCAACGAGTAGCTTATCCTCTCCGTTGTCAAATGATGGACTAACATCTGGTGAGTCTTGCGAGTGATCAACAACGGGTGCATCCGTGGATGAAGACACACATGCAAAATCATGGATAGCAGGTTCACCAAATAGGTTAGGAAAGAACGGAGGGGGCTCAGATAGAAGGGAGTCATCTTTCGCCGAGTGTTGATGTTCAAGCTCCCACTCATACTCTTCATAAATGCCAATGCATGTTGGTTGTGCAATACCAACTCCGTTAATGGGTTGTTCCTCGTTCACAACAAGTGAAGAGTCCGAAATGGATGAACACAAGACATCATCATCTGGAGGAACACCTGAGTGTGAAGACAAACGTTGAAGAAAAGAATGCATATGAGAACTTGAAGGACTCACAACCAAATCTGCGTGAAAATTTAGTGGAGTGATGTTGGGAGAGTGTGAAGGATGAATAGGTGTGTGAGCATGATCCTCAACATCATTGTGCAGTGGTGGAGTTGTTGAATGAGAGGGAGGCAGACAGTTAGTTGAGAAAGTGCCCGCTCCCACATGAGATTGCGCAGTTCCATCAATGAAGAATTTTGAGCGAGGATTGATCTCAAGATTCCTCTTGGGACGAGAAGATTTCTTAAGGCAATACTCAAACCGGTCCCAAAGATAAACAAATTTCATCTGGATCCTCGAAGCTTGAAACTGCAAGTAGGCTGAGCACCCAATGAAATGGAGGATCACGAAGTGTGTATGAAAGCAACAAACTGGCCTGTTCATCAGAAAAATCATCTTCCTCATGAATCATGGAAATAAAGTTATGTAAGTGCTCAGGCCAGGCCACTTCACCTTCACCATCATATGTGTGCGTCGACAAGAGATTGAAAAGCTTCCTTGAGATGGAGACATCTTCACGATTTGGAAAACACCTCGAGGGAAGAAGACTGCAAGACTCCATGAAATATATGCAAAGGTTCAAAACTGGATGAGAGGACACAGCTTGTCATCAGGCCCTCCTTCTAGCGCTGGAAATGTTGACAGTGCTGGACATGCCAACATGTCAAGGGGATCTCCCCGGTAAGAATTCCCAATTAGACCTAAGACCATTTGGTGTAAGAGTCCCAATAGTGGATTGTAAGGTAATGCCTTAACTGCGATGTCACACAGAAGCAAGTAAGATAACTCTGTCAGTAGCAAGGGTGTGACTGATGCAGTGAGTCAAGGAAGGTGTATGAGAGGTTCTAACACTTTGAAGGGGGAAGAAAGTGAAGGTGAGTTCCAGGTTGAAAGGGATCAGTCCCAACTCGGCTAGGAACACACAACACAAAAGGACATGCACAGCTTCCGGCGGAGCAGTCCACTCGAATGCAACAGTCACATCATACAAGGTAAGATAACACGTACAACACTCACGGATCAGTTCGAGATGAGTGCGACGATTGTTACAACAAGGTTCATGTGTAGAATTTTCTCTATAGATCAGCTACCTCTGATACCATGTAGAATTTCCTTCAAATTCTCTACAAATCTACCACTGAGATCTATGTAGAAAATCTGACTGTAGATTAACTCGATAATGCAATATACCAAAGCAAAATACTATAATCTACTTCAACTATCAAATTTGCAGAAGCTTAAAGATCGAGTTGAATTAGCGCTAAACACATATAACTAGAAGAAGAAGAATCAATGCACATGAAACACATAAAATACTTTGGGGAAAGCCTCAGCGGAAAACCCCACTATCTATATTATCATACAAGGTGGAAATACATCAAAATTATACAACTAGCCAGCTCTCACAACTAGCCAGCTCTCAGTACAATCCTCCTGGATGCTCACAGGGAATCAAAGCTTCTCACAAGCCTTCTCCTCTGCCCTCCAAGATCCTATTTCCTTGCGCAGTTACCTCTGGGATGATCTCCTTCACTTAGTGTAACGCTGCTCTCACACACTTCTCTAGCACACTGTCAGAACTGCGCAATCTTCAAGGAACCTTGCCTTGACTGAATGCATTGGTTTCCTTTATAGGAAAACACATGCAACTGATAGTACACTGTACTTGTCTTTAATCTCAACTGGGTCTTTATCTGAATAGACATGCATGATTTTTTGATGTAGGAATCTTCAGTTATCTGGAGTACACTGGTTGAGTGCATGCATGCATCAACTAACTGATAACTCACAATTAGTTCCGCAAACAGTTTGGAACTTATTTAACTGGACTTAACTCAGTAAACTGAGCTAACTAATTACAACTCAAATATAACTTAATCTCATCTCCTTAATTAAGGGATAATCTCCTTAATTTAAGGGATAACTATTGCATGACTTCAGAAAGACTTCTAACTTGAATTTCTCCAACTAATTAATCCATAATGGATTAATTAATTAATTCCAAGCAGTTGGTGAGACTAAATTCGAATTTAATTCACAATTTTAATTCAAGGACAAATTAAAATTGGAATATTTTGGATTCTATTTTTATCATTTCTTGTTGCTATTTTCAACACTCCCTCTCAAAAGAAAGGAATTCAACTCGATCCCGATCCTGAACCTTTGGAATGTTCTACATGCAACACTTCTCTCTAGTGTTGTTGCTCCAACAATCTCCAGAAACAAAAAAAAATCCGACCTAAATCAGAATGATTCCTCTGTCATCAAAGTCTCTGACTACTATTGCCTCTGTCAACTGAAAACTCTGCACTTCTGCTGACTCAGCCTTTCTACACTATTGTCAATCCTTCTCTACACTCTTCAGTATCTCACTGCTCTAGCCTCTGTCACTTTGATCTCTGACTACATCAATCCCACTGATTCCTCCCACTACTATGTACTTTGGACTCCCGTAGCAAGGTACGATCCATGAGATAAAAACTCTCAATGGACCCTGCCCAATTTCAGCCTTCTTGGGACTATCACTTCACATCGCCCCACCTCACACTTGGAGGTACAGTTGCATGTGATCCCTCTACTGACTCTAATTGTGGCTCCTCCACAAGTGTCTGAGACTTCTTCTACAACTGCATGTTGAGAGGTAATGTACTTTCCCTCTCAACCACCAAGTCTCTAACATTTGCCTTGCTCCTCAAGGCTTTGCATGCATCTTGAACCTCAAGAGCATACAGGTTCTTGACTCGTGAACCGATCTGTTTCACCTATCTTGTGGTGATGTGTCTAAGGAAAACCTTTCCCTTACTAAAGACAACATCGTAGCCTTTGTCCTCCAACATCGTGACTGATACCAAGTTATTCTTAAGTCCAGGCACATACTTCACATCAGTCAAGGTGATAGAAGCTCCATGCTCCCTCTGAAAAGCAACCATGCCCACTCCTAAAACACTAAAATTTTCATCGTCACCCATCTCTATGCAAATCTTGAGGTCTTTCTCCTCCAAGGCACTGAATAAAATTTTATCGCCGGTCATGTGGAATGAGGCTCCACTGTCAAGATACCAATCACAACCCATCATTGATGACACCATGCATGCGATGAGGGTGAATTCCATTTCAAATTGAGAGGCTAATGCCTCACCTTTCGATCCTTTCAAGGATCCCTCGCCACACACTTATTCCACTAAGCCAACTCTTGTGCATTAGTTGAACCTGGCTTTGGGATTTCTTGATCAATGAAATCCTTCAAGTCGTTGTCTTCTAATACAGCCTCCATGTGATCTTTCCAGGCTATGTAATTCGAGCTGCCTTCCAAGGCATACTCGAGTCTCAAGCCATAGAACGCCATTGGCCAACCTTGAAGTATGATATGAATTCGATTTTCACCTGCAACCTCGAAATTCAAAGTTTGAATTCTCTTCTCTGTATACTATTCACAGCTCTGATAAACTCAGCTCCGATACCATGTAGAATTTTCTCTATAGATCAGCTACCTCTGATACCATGTAGAATTTCCTGCAAATTCTTTCAAATCTACCTCTAAGATCTATGTAGATAATTTGACTGTAGATTAACTCGATAATGCAATAGACCAAAGCAAAATACTATAATCTACTTCTACTATCAAACTTACGGAAGCTTAAATATCGAGCTGAATCAGAGTTGAACACATATAACTAGAAGAAGAAGAATCACTGCACATGAAACACAAAAAATACTTAGGGGAAAGCCTCAGCTAAAAACCCCACTATTTGTATTATCATACAAGGTGGAAATACATCAGAATTATACAAAGCCTTAACTCTCACAACTAGCCAGCTCTCAATGCAATCCTCTTGGATGATCATAGGCAATCAAAGCTTCTCACAAGCCTTCTCCTCTGCCCTCCAAGCTCCTATTTCCTTGCGCAGTTACCTCTGGGATGATCTCCTTCACCCAGTGTAACACTTCTCTCACACATTGCTCTAACACACTGCCAGAACTACGCAATCCTCAAGGAACCTTGCCTTGACTGCAAGCATTGGTTTCCTTTATAGGAAAACAAATGCAACTGATAGTACACTGTCCTTATCTTTAATCTCAACTGGGTCTTTCTCTGAATATACATGCATGAGTTTCTGATGAGGGAATCTTAAGTTATCTGGAGTACGCTGGTTGAGTGCATGCATGCATGAACTAACTGATAACTCACAATTAGTTCCTCAAACAGTTTGGAACTAATTTAACTGGACTTAAGTTAGTAAACTGAGCTAACTAATTACAACTCAAATATAACTCAATCTTATCTCCTTAATTAAGGTATAATCTCCTTAATTTAAGGGATAACTGTTGCATGACTTCAGAAAGACTTCTAACTTGAATTTCTCCAACTAATTAATCCATAATGAATGAATTAATTAATTCCAAGCAGCCGGTGAGACTAAATTCAAATTTAATTCACAATTTTAATTCAAGGACAAATTAAAATTGGAATATTCTAGATTCTATTTTTATCATTTCTCGTTACTATTTTCAACATCATGTGAAAGGTCTGTCTGATGTCCAACAGAGCCATCGACACGGAAGGTGACAACATTAACAACATATACAACACATTAACAAAAATATTCATATAGTTGCATGTGAATCAGTTCATACACAAGTACGTAAGTTAAACAACATATATCATTAAGGAAACCGGAGCAGTCACAACATAAGCATGAAAATGTGCTGGCTCTTATTATATAAAGAAGTGTAAGTCTCAATCATACAATACATCCATGTAAACCTGCTAGCCCCAACTGTGGAACGTTACAGCCACATCCGCATGCTCCTCCAAAGAGATGTACTAGCTCCGTGCAGTGGAGAAGCTAAGGCGCATTATAATACTGTTAAAGCCTTCTTCAAGATAGTCTTAGTAGAAGCTTGGCTAAACAAAAACCTATACAATGAGTTATGATGGAATATTTATAGCAAAGGGTGGGGTGACCCTTGACATTTCCCTTTGTGGCCATTCAACTACCCTCATGACTCTTCACCTACTCTATGACTATTACATCAACTATTGAGACTTGACTTACACTTGACATGACTCAACATTACAATGCAGACGTACCCATGTGAAAAATGGCTTGAACAAGCCAAACTAGACATCATTTGGACTTAGACAACCATAGAAGTCCAACCGCTCAAAATCCTCATGCTGATCAACAGTGACATATTGATGCCAAGATTAGTAGTCCTAGATAGTGTCCGTGTATTCTGTTGTGACATCCGTCTGAAACCTGATCCTGGCCTCCATTACATCTGGGTACATTGCTCGGGCTTCTCTGTCCAACTCGTCTTAGAGCATGTGCATCATTGTCTTCAATGTGGTCAGACCAACAACGTACTTGCACATGATGTCTACACTGATAGGCACGTCTGCGCTGGTGGCAGTGCGCATCAACTCGTCGAAGTATGAGTCAAGCTCCTGTCAGACTTGCTTCTTTTTCTTCACCTGGGTGAGAGTCCCAAGTGATGGGATCATGTGGGTGTGCAATATAACATCCATGCTCTTGAATACTCATGCATGGGAAGCCTATATGCTAGTGATGAGTTGCGGTAGGTCTTCTTAGTTCCGAAACTGACTCCGGATACATGATTGCAGCTCGACCTCATTGGTGCTCATCACCTTTGGCAAGTGAAGTGAGGCTCCCTTGTACTTCATCATCCGTTCTTGCATGTTATCAACAACAACATGTATGTTCTTCAAGATGCGTGCTATTCTGGCACATCGCTACTGCCACCCGTGGAGATGGACGACTGCTTGGTGCATGGTACCAAACTTGGAGTATAATGCTCACATAAATGTATCGAGGGACAATACTTCATCTAGTATTGCCTTCTTCAGTTCAGCTCGAGCGGACATTGTCACCAAGTCTCGTCCTTGTTGTGCCACCTGTAGTTCCTTCGCCATTCGCTCATCCTCAGCTATGAGGAAACTAACACTTGAGCTAGTGGCTTTGACATAGACTCTGGCTCCATCGACCAAAGTAGCTGGATGCTTGTGCACATCAGTCACGATCACTTGTTATTAAACTTGCGCAGGGGATGTTTGGTCCTCCAGAGTCGCTACTCTCTGAGACTACACAACTTTGTGATGAGATTCGTTAAAGGAGATGTTGTGCATCTCTGCTTCTAGTTGACCACCAAGGATCTCAGTGTCTCCTTGATCATTCGAGACTTGCTCATCATCAGGATGCAATGAAGTGGGTGAGTCGACCTCCTTGTGGTGAGGCATGAGGTCAGTGTCCTGTTCCAACTCCTGTTGCTCCATGTCTGCATCCAACTATTCAAGCACCTATTCAATCTCATGAGAAAAGTCTTGCCCCTGCGATGGTTCACCCTGCTCGCCTGATGCCAGTTGCTCATATGAATCAACTACTTGTATGGGTGCTACTTCGTCTATATATACATGATGCACCCCTTGTTGTCTTTGTTGCTGTTATGCTTCTTTCTCCTATTGGCACAAATCTTTTTATTTTCGGAGTTGCTCCCTCAGCTCATGCAACTCCTTCTCTACTTCTTCCATTCTCTTTTTATCCCTTTGCCTTCGCGTGATGCGCTTGTCACGTTGCTGCCTCTTTGGTTGAATGGCCATAGATGCTTGTTCTATAAGTGGATCTGCTCAAAACTCGTAGCTTTTCTCTTCCTCCATGCGGTCAACAATATTCCTCTTCCCTTTGTCATGCACAAGTATGCTTGGCTCTGTTGCTGTAGCTACTGCTGCTACTGCTGGTGCTCTCCGTGATGCTGCTTCATGCTGCTTTGCTAACCACTCAATGACAAAGCCGACCTGTTCATTAGGTCTGGATGAATTGTAGCAGTACCTCCATGAGTCCTCCTCCACCCAATGACATGCCCCATGGATCCAGTTGAACTGAACTCTCACACAATGATCCTTCACAATGCAATGTGGGTCATAAGGGTTGAAGATTCAAAGGTCGAAAGGATACTTCCCCATCTGTTCTAATTTGACATCCACTTTCTTGACACTCCGGATCTCATATAACCCAATCCACAATGGAAGAGTGGGCCAAGGTGCCTTCTTCTTCCGCTGTAGTCTAACTGTCAATCCTGCTGAGATGTGGTACGCTACTTCCTTTATGACAAGCATGTCCAAGCACTACAACAAAACCAGCGATTAGCGTCCCTTTTTACTTCTTTTTTTGCATCTAGAGCCCATTTTTGGTGCTATTTGCATCCATTTATCAAATATGGTGCAAAACTTGACACAAAATTTGCATCAAGTTTTGCACCAAATCTTACACCAAGTTTAGCACCAGGTATTGTAATAGGTTTTGCACCACGTTTTGCACCAAATTTTATGCCAAGTTTTGTGTCATCCTTTGCACCAGGTTTTGTTCCAGGTTTTGCATCAATTTTGGCATCTATTTTTGTTTGACATACTTTTGCATCCTCATTTGCATCCACTTTTTGCACCTACACTTGCATCAACTTTTGCATCGACTTTTGCATCCTTTTTTAAATCATTTTTTGCATCCATTTTTTCATCCATTTGTGCATCACTTTTGCGCCACGTTTTACATCGAGTTTTGTGTCTAGTTTTGCATATAATTTTGCATCTACTTTTGTTGCATCCACTTTTCCATCTTGTTTGGCATCCATATTTACATCCTCTTTTGCATCTATTATTGTGCCCACTATTGCATCTAATATTTTTGTGCCACAATTGGCACCTAGTTTGGCACCTCCTTTTGCACCCACTTTTGATTATAATTTTGCATCCACGTTTGCATCCTCATTTGCATCTAGGTTTTCATCAACTACTACATCTATTTTTGCATCCCTTTTTGTATCCAATTTTGGACCAGGATTTGCATCGGGTTTTGTGTCTCGTTTTGCATCTACTTTTGCATCGACTTCTATTGCATCCACTTTTGCATACAATTTTGCATCCACTGTTACACCCATTTTAAATTTCACTTTTTGCATCCCTTTTTACATCTTCATTTGCATCATACTTTGATTCTTTTTTTTTATCTATCATTACATCCACTTTTGTTATGCCATAATTTGCACCATGTTTTGCACTCACTATTGTATCCACGTTTGCTTCCAATTTTGCATCCATGTTCACATCCTCTTTTGCATCAAATATTGCATCTATTTTTGCATCCACTTTTGTGTCAGGTTTATGCATTGGGTTTTGCATCTCGTTTTGTATCTACTTTTGCATCTACTTCCATTGTATCCATTTTTTTCATCCAATTTTGTTTTGCCTGTTGCATCAATGTTTGCTTCCACTTTTACATCCATTTTTGCATCTTATTTTGCATATTTTTTGTCTATTGTTACATCCACTTTTGTTGCACCATATCTTGCGCCTACCATTGCAACCACATTTGCTTCCACGTTTGCATCCACATTTGCATCCTCTTTTGTGTTCAAGTTTGCATAAGATATTGTGTATGTTTTTGCATCCCCTATTGTATCCACTTTTGTTTCATCCATTTTTGCATCTACTTTTGTGTCCGTTGTTGCATCCACATTTGTTTCACCACAGTTTGTGCCAAGTTTTACACCTACCATTGGACCCATGTTTGCTTCCACTTTTGCCTTCATGTTTGCATCCAAGTTTGCATTGACAACTGCATATACTTTTGCATCCACTTTTGTGTTAGATTTTTCATGTTGTTGTGCATCTACTTATGTTGTATCCACTTTTCATCCAATTTTACTTCTATTGTTGCCCCCATTTCTATGTTCGCTTTTGCATCCCTTTTCCAACACTCATCATATTTGTTGCATTGATGATATTCCTTATGGCATTGAAAATTATGAACAATTGATGACAATGTCAATAATATTGACAATGATGAAAATGAAGATGATGGCGATGACATGAATTATGATTATGATGATAAAGACGATAGTGGTTACAATGACATTAATGATGATGATGGCAATGATTATGATGATGACGATGCTAATGACCTTGGCGAATCTTCCCAATTTTAGATGTTGTCATTGTCATAATCATAAGCATTATCTTTGGTGTCATCATCATCATTTTCATCTAGGTCATCATCAAAAACAATAATGGCATGAATGATGATGATGATTACAACAATGTTGATAGAAATTACATTAATGATGATGATGGGGATGATAAAAATGACAATGACGATGATAATGGTGGTGATGATGATGATCATCGATCATCTCTCAAAAATAGAGTTGTTATTTCTCTTACGTATATCAATGTGTCCTAAACAACCCTTTTCTAGCACTGATCACATTTTTTGGGTTGATGATATTTCTTACAACGTCTATAATTATAAACAATTGCAAACAATGTCCATAATGATGATGATGATGGAGCTGATGATGATGGCATGAATGGTGATTATGATGATAATGTAATGATGGCAATAACGATGACAAGGATGATGGTGATGATGATGACAATGATTATGATAATGAGAATGAACAATTACTAGTTTCACTACCATCTTCTGGATACATATTACTATCATACTTTTTAAATTTTCTGTCTCTCTTGAGGTATCTTACTATAATGGTGTTGTCAACAGTAGAAAGATATCTTGTTGTAATGGTGGTTCTAATGTTAGCACTAGCAAAGTTTTTGTTAAATTTTGGTTAAAAAAAATTGATTTATGCAATTATTTTGACAATCTATGTAAAAAAGTAAATAACATCCAATTATTTTGACTGTAGTCCCATTGATTATCATGAATTCACCAGTCTGAAGACCATCTTCTACATACATATTATTATTAAACTTTTTGCATTATATCCCTCTTATATCTTGTTGTAATGGCAGTATTAGCACTAAAAAAATATCTTGTTGTAATGGTGATGTTAGTATTAGCACTAAAAAAATCACTAAATTTTGGTAAAAAAAAGTTTATCATTTATTTATTTTTAATTTGGGAAATTTTTGTTTTTAATTCTTTTTTTATGCAGTAATATTTTTTTTGGTTGAATTTTGGTAGTAACTAGTTTTTGGTCGAATCATATGTATTAACCATGTTCTTTATGCTACAAGTCTAATTGTTGGGACAAAATTGCTCTTTCAAATAAGTTGCAAAAGCTATTTTACATCCCTTGTTGCACCCATGTTTACACCCACTTTTACATCCCTTTTTGCATCCTATTTTTCATCTTCATTTGCTTCTTTTTTTGCATCTATCATTACATCTACTTTTGTTGTGACAAAATTTGTTCCATGTTTTGCACATACTGTTGTACCCACGTTTGCTTCCAATTTTGCATCCATCTTCACATCCTCTTTTGCATAAAATATTTCATCTATTTTTGCATCCACTTTTGTGTTGGGTTTTGCATCTCATTTTGTATCTTCTTTTGCATGTACTTCCATTTTATCCATATTTTGCATCCAATTTTGTTTCTCATGTTGCACCCATGTTTGCATCCACTTTTACATCCCTTATAGCATCTTGTCTTGCATCTAATTTTGCATATTTTTTTGTGTCTATTATTACATCCACCTTTTTTGTGCTATTATTTGTGCCATATCTTATGCCTATCATTGCAACCCACATTTTCTTCCACTATTGCATCCATATTTGCATCCTCTTTTGTGTCCAAGTTTGCATCAAATATTGTTTATGTTTTTTGCATCCCATTTCGAATTTACTTTTACATCCACTTTTGATTTGTCTAGTTTTGCAACTAATTTTATGTTCACTATTGCACCCATGTTTGGCCCATGTTTACATCCCTTTTTTCATCCAAGTTTTCCTCCTTTTTGCATTCAAGTTTGTGTCCCTTTTTTTTTACATTCATTGGAGTATCCACATTTGTTTCACCACAATTCATGCTAAGTTTTATGCCTACTATTGTGCCCATGTTTTCTTCCACTTTTTCATCCATGTTTGAGTCCTATTTTGTGTTCAAGTTTGTATGAACTATTGCATCTACTTTTTCATCCACTTTTGTTCAATTTTTCTGTCTTGTTCTGCATCTACTTATGTTGTGTCTACTCTTCATCCAAATTTACGTCTATTTTTACCCCCATTTTTTTGTTTACTTTTGCATCCATTTTCCAACACACATCATATCTTTTGCATTGATTATATTTCTTATGACATTGAAAATTATGAACAACTGATGACAATGTCAATAATTATAACGATGATGATAATGAAGATGATGACGATGACATGAATTGCGATTGTTATGATAATGACAATGATGATAAAGACGATGGGAGTTACAATGACAATGATGATGATGCTAATGACCTTGGCCATTCCTCCCAATTTTTAAATGTTATCATGGTAAAAATCATAATAATTATCTTTGGCGTCATCTTCCAAGTCATCATCATCTGATCATCATTATCATTATTTTCATCTTGGTCATAATCAAGAACAATAATGGCATGAATGATGATTATGATGTTCATGATGAAGATGACAAAAATTATGATAAAACTTATATTAGTTATGATGATGGGGATGATGACAATTATAATGACGATGATAATGGTAGTGATGTTGATGATCATCAATCATTTCTAAAAAATAAAGTGGTTATTTTTCTTTCATATATCATGTGTCCTAAGGTTGGTGATATTTCTTATGATACCTATAATTATGAACAATTGACAACAATATACAAAATCATGATGATGATGATGATCATGAAGAAGACATGAATGGTGATTATGATGATAATGAAATGATGACAATAATGATCACATTGATGGTGGTGATGATGACAATAATGAAGATGATGACCCTCCCTCTAAACTAGCGAGGTACTCATAATGAGACAAAAAAGTACTCTCAAGTTGAAATATTCATATAAGAAGGGATCTAGATTGATAAGCATCAATGATGATTTACATCATCATAGCCAAAATTTTCAAAATAGTAAGGCCTTGACTAACAAGTTTATCTCTCCATTATATCAGAGCATAATGTTGGGAGGCATAAATTTGGACACCACTGCCTTTCAAGGCACTTACCCCACCAAGATGTTTACCAGGTATGTCCTCACATGATCATTTCCTAATCCACTATCATAATATTTGACACCAGAAAATGTCAATCCTCATGACTATTCTTATCTTGGATTAATGTACTTGAATTATGGCGATTAGTCCTAGTCAATGTCCAAATTCTCAAAGAATATTGGTCCCAGATGTTTATCCAATCCACCATTATCCCTACTAGTTCCTTTACTAGGCTTACGATTGTTAATCCTAGCCATAGTACATGACACATGGATAACATGGTGTCTACCCTCACTCCCTCTCAACCAGGGAGGAAACATCCACAAGCATAAGATTTTCTCAAGAATACCCATCATTTTCGTAGAGAATAACATCATTAATTTGTTTTCATCACATGACGACTTTATGATTAAGCATTCATAGATTTGTGGCAAAATATTTCCCCTTTTGTATTTGTGATGAAATACAATAAAAAAGTGAAAGCCAAAATCATTAAACATACACTATATTGATTTATCTAAGTCTAAACTCTAAGGTTGAAGTGAAAATTCATGTAAATCTTATATCTATGAGTTGTGCCAAACTTATGAAAACCTTATTCCCTAAGTCCTATATATAAGAAAATGAAAAAGAAAGAAAAATAAGGGCCAATAAATGGTAACTCATGTATTCGCTCCCTCTTTGGAAAATATATGAATATATACACTCCTAGTCACACTTGATCACATGTATTTGATGGTTAAATCATGAATTCTTCTTTTCTCCTTGCATTTTCACTTCATCATTTAAGCACCTAATTGAGGATCTAAGGAATGTTTGTTTCCTAAGGCTTTCATGTCTACTCTTGGTTTACTTATGTCACACTACTGTCAATTTATGTGACAGAGTGAAATACATAAGTTTGTGGAGTTATTATAGAGGTGTATTGAGTTCGTAACCACACACACATGTATTACATCTCATTGATCCACATGTGTGGGTTGGAGACTCATTTCTTGACAACTTTAATGGAGACTACTTTGTGGCTTTAATGGTATAGCTTACAAAATATCTTGCTAAACATTTCGATTCATTCTTTCTTTTCCTCGAGACACTTATAATATTGAAGTCACTCCCAACAATCCATGGAGATGGGGAGTATAAATTACTTGTGCTAGAAATAGAATTAAGAAATAGAGGTTTTCCATTTGCGATATTGGAGTCATAGACATTGGATACATGGTAGTAGTCCTCATTGTCAATTAACTAAAATTGTATTGTCATAATGCGAAAAGAGGTAAACATATTGGTAACCTTGATGTCTTAATCATTTCAAATAATAACCATTCCACCCAAGTATCTCTAAGCATCAATCACTACTACTTGGAAATTCCTCCCCCATTTTCTAATTATATGAGGTTGAACCTCACTTAATATTTTTGCTTCTTATATCAACATTATTTATGGGTGCTTTGCATACCATTTTTCTTTTAGGAGTTTGTTTTCGCTTACTATTGACGCCCCTCATGTTCCAAGACTATTTTCATCAAAAATTTACATAGAAAGAAAGTATAAAGTGACTAAAAAGAAACATGTCTCAAGATTTAAGTGCTTGGACAATTCCACTTCATGACTCCTATATTTCCTTAACCTGGGACCAAATGGTGAACTTGATGGCCTTAAAGGAAATTGATCAATGAAAATCTAAAAAAGAGGTGATTTTTGACTTTATCACATACAATTTAATATACAAAAAAAAATATCCATAACAATTTCATCAATCAATGAATCATTAAAAAAAATATCCAAAACAATTTCATCAAGCAAAGAATCATTGCATTATAAAATACAATCTATAAACATTTTGGGAAAGTTTTGCTAAAACATGCTTAAAAATCAGCATATTTAATATTAATATTTAACAATAATATGGACAATAACACATTTTAATAAATTAAATAACATATTATCAAGCCTAAAAAATGTCACTAACTGAAAACTACAAAGCATGCAACTAATGGAAGTGACCACTCAAGGCCACCACAAGACAATTAATCTATTAAGACCAAGATTAATGGGGACAAAGATCTATAAAGGACAAAGGAAAACCTATTTTAACTTTATTGTTTTATTAGCCTGGTTCAAGATGAACATTTCAAGATATCATGAAGAACATAATTAGTTTTATTGCATTAAGAAAACCCAAACACATTCTATAACTTAGCAAGAAAGAGATGTATAACACCCATCTCAGCAACACGACACATGACATTAAGTTACTTTACTATATATAATTTAAACTCCTATCATAAAATCACAAATTTAGCATGAATGGAATGTTTAAAATCCATTTTTATAAAAACAAAATATAATTTTTCTTATAGAAAAATATACCAAAAACTAAATATATTTTTCTAGAAAAAAAAAATACTAAAACTAAATATATATTTAAAAAAAAACTAAAACATAAGCAAACTAGAATTTGAATTTGACATTCTTGGTCACTTTCGGAAACATATGGTGGAATGTAATCTCTTTATCCTCATCTTTAGCTTTTTCCTAAAAAATAAAAGCATACAAAAGTGGGAAAGAGCCTTAAAGCATGGGGAAGCTTTTTCCTAAGCACAAAAGCATCTAAAAAGTGGAAAATTCCTTTTTATATGAGGAAACATTATTCACCCAAAAGATTTTTCCCAAATTGAACTAATGAGGAATTTTGGAAATCTTCATAGCCTCCACTTTCCTATATATTAGAGGCTTGGCCATTGAAAAAATGATGGGAATTTTGTATTGTCACGCTCTTGAGATCTGTCTTGAGAGGGAGAGTTTTGGAGCTATGAGTTGGGGGAGGTGATGTTGCAACTATATCTGATTGTTGTAACTTTCCTCCAACTCCTTTATTCATATATATCAGTTGTTCTTCCTTCCATATGTTTCTATTCATTCTTTACTTCTTCTATTTAACTAATGTATGCATGGGTTTTTGGTTTATATTTATTTATTCAATAATATTTATATGTTTTTTATAGTTTTGATTATTAAGATATTATGTTGTGAAGGTTGATTTATTCGCTCTCTTATGTGTAGGACCAAGCTTTGGAGCTAGCTAGGAGCGCTTCTTGGCTATACGAAAAACTCCAAGAAGACCTGCATGCGAGGACTCACAAGAATTCATTCTCTTTTTCTTAATCTATACTCTACATCTTGATCTACTAAGAATCCTAAGCCTTAGAACAACCTTTCTCTTAATTGGTTTGTCCTAGGTTTCTGAGATAAACTGAGAGGGTTTTGTTTTCATCTAACCATGCATTAAATCCTACAGCAAAATGATATTTAGAAAATTTAATATATTTCACTATGTAAATGAACTTAGTAAAATGAACCCATAGAGGTGGTCATAAATGGAAATAAAAGTAAAACTCTAAACAAGAAGCCAAAAGTGGATTTAACCATGGATGAAAAATTGGGAGTAGAATTGGATGTTAAACTAGCCATCAAAACAATATGCAAACAATGACACAAAAAGGTTTTTAAAGTAAAATTAAAAAAGGGTGCAACACTAGACACAAAGAAGGGAACAAAATAGGGCATATGAAAGGATACCGAATTGGGTGCAAACAAGGATGCAAAAATGGACACCAAAATGAGGATGCAAAGAATGGTGTAAAATTAGGATGCAAAAAGGATGTAAGAAAAGACACAAAACAAGATGCAAAATGGGACTAAAAAATGGTGAAACCAAGGATGTCAAAGATGATGCATAACTAGATGAAAATTCCAACTAAATCTAGGTGCAAAATGAGATGCAAATGTGGACACAAAATGTGGCAGAAAAAAGGATGCAAATTTGGAAGCCAAAAAGGATGAAAAACTAGATACCAAAAAGGATGCAAATTTGGACATAAAAAATGGTGCAAAATTGGACACTAAAGAAGAAAAAATGGTGCAAAAATGGGCATAAAAATGGCTCAATTTTGGATGAAAATTGAGATGCAACATTGGATGTAAAATGATGCAACAAATCATTCAAAACTTGGTGCAAAAACAAATGCAAAAGTAGACGAAAAAATGGCTCAAAAGTGAACGTAACAATAGACACAAAATGGGATGCAAAGGTGGATGCAATATATGGTTCAACATAGGATGCAAATTTAGATGCTCAAAAGGATGAAAAATTGGATGCAAGAAATGGTGTTAAAAATGATGCTAAATTGGATGCAACAAATGATGCAAAATTAAATGCAAAATATGGTGCAAAATATGACGCAAAAAAGGGAGATAAATAAAATGCAAAAGTGGATGCAAAAAATGGTGCAAAAATGCATGCAAAATTTGGCACTAAATCAGATTCAACATATGGTGCAAAATTGGATGGAAAAGATGGTGTAAAAAAAGGCAGAAAAATTGGCACAAAAATAGATGTAAAAATAAGTACAAAATTAGAAGCAAAAGATGGCATAAGACCAGATGCAAAAATTGGCACAAATTGGATGTAAAAAAATGCGCTAAATAAGATGTCAAAGATGGTGTAAAAATCGATGCAAATTATGACACAAAAATAGAAGCAAAGAATTCCACAAAAGAGGAAGCAAAAAATGATGCAAAAATAGATGCAAAAAAAGGCACAAAACTAGAAGCAAAACCTGTTGTAAAACCAAATGAAAATCTTGGTGCAAAATATGATGCAGAAAATGATGGAAAATTTGGCATAAAAAAGATGCAAAATTTGGTGCAAAAAAGGACGCTTTAAAAATTGTACAATAGAGCCAGATTTAGCGCCAGGTTGCTCATCCCAATTGAGAAAAAAATGCACTAGAATCTGGTGCTAAATCTGGCGCAAATTGCCTGTTTTGTTGTAGTGAAGGTGAACTTTGGCAGCACATGCGGAGACTTCTCCACATTGAACACTCGAATGAACATTCCAGACGGTGAGGCATACCAATCTGCAATGCCTAGCAATGCCTTCATCGCTTCCTTTGACATGCAGGGTGGATCCTGTTTGAATATCAATCTGTATACTAGGGTGACAAAATGGTTGGACAACCATATGATCACTCCTTTGAAGCTGCATTCAGACAACAGCTTGAAATACGTGTTCACAACAGTCTCCGCCAGTGACCATGCCCACTCTAAGCCCGGGAACTCATGTCGGGCACATACTGCATCTAGAATGTAAGCAGACATATAAATTTCTACATGCATACCCTCGGGTGACTGTTGAGCCTTCATGAATTGTTCCTTCAGCTGGTGAGCCAGTATGACGGACCAGTTGCATGGTCTTCCTTTTCTAGCCAGTTGGTCCAATGCGATCACCAACTCTGAGGAAAGGTTTCAGTGCTTGCTTGGCCACTCAATCGTCATGCGAATATGACCAAGTATTGGTATGCCTTCCTCAATATATTTGCCTTGTAGATCTGGTTAGGTGTCATCCTGAAGCAAGATGGCTCCTTTACCCAATCCTTCATAATGTCTCTGGAGTGAGCTCTGCTATTGGGCAAGCTAAATGGAGGGGTCATGATAGTCATGGGTTCGGACATCTGATACATCTCATCGTAATCTCGTGCCCACAAGGTTGCAAGCTTCATCCCACCGACACTGCTCAAGGTCATCATCTCGGGGTCAGTGTGAGAGACAATCTAGTGAATCATGTCCGTGCATGGGAACATGGGGTATCTACTTGCAATCCGGTACAAGTCAGACTTGTGAATGTTCATGTACACCTGACGGTCTTTGAGGTCTTCCCAAAAAGTGCCTACGTATGCTTCATTAAACTCTTGCCACTTCAGTTTGATGTCCTTGTCTAGATACAACTTCGTATCTTCATAGATCAACAGACTAGAGGACACCTGCTCAACTGCTGCTCCAGCTACAACTCCATTAGTGTCTTGTGATCCTGTTCTCTTGGAAGCCATTAGGACAAATGAACTTGAAAGATATGGAAACAAGAAACATGCATGGCAAGAAATATGTCAGTGGAAACAAAGCAAATTTGGGGGAGGACACAACACATATCTGGGAAACTGATGAGCAATATTGCGCAAATTTTACTGGGAGGCTGGGTGATTGGCTGCCAGAACTGTGCAAAAGGCAGTCTGGGCTGTCTGGGAGGCAGGACTAGCTACTAGATCAACGAAATGCACAATCCATTTAGGCAGTTGGCTTCTGGGATTGCGCAATGCGCAATTCCAGCTGGGAAGGACTGCTGGCCCAGGGACATATTTGCGCAATTTCTTGGGCCAAGCAGCCATTGTCCTTCAGAAATTTGCAAAATAGTCCTGGAGGCCAGTGTTAGGAAAGAATGCGCATTTCTGGGTAGGAAGGTGAGCCTTCCTTCCCCAGATTGTGCAATGCAACCTTGGTGAAGGCAGAGCCTAGGCAAAGGTTGGCCCGACTCACCGACGGGCTACTAAAAGAAACTAAGACAATAAATTCATGACGACACTCAGTGATAGCAGAAGTGATTGACAGTGCATGCAAAACATGAATGAAAGATTCAACAAACATATCAACATGCATGTGGGTGAGGCAGTTCACCGGTTGGGCGAATGTCCGTGCAAAACAGTTTCATGCATGCAACAATAGTGAGATAGCAACGAAAACTGAAACAGAGCTAGGACAAGTTAAAATACATGTAAACGACAACATGCAATTAAATAAATCAAGCAAACAACACACACAAGCGAATACACAAAAAATAATAGAAATGCTTAAAAAGACTAGTTGAGGCCACTTACCCGTGAATAGTTGAGCCGGATGTGTCAAAGAGTCTTGGATGTGCTGTGGGATGTCAGAGATCCAAGATCGATGTGAACGAATGAGCTCAGATGCGTCGAATAAAAATTTTGGTCTCAAGACGTGCATGCCACAAATCTAGGAAAAAGTGACACTTGGAGGGAAACTTCTAAAACAACTTGCATGTAACCTCTGGTTGCTAAAAATAGCTCCCTAAATCATGGGGTGCATTTTGCATGTTGTCTCTTGCTATTTCAGGAAGATCAAGTCATGCATGCATGCAACTCAAGTTTCCTCAGTCCCGGGTGGAGCTGGTCAACTGGACTATCCATGCATGCAAGTGCTCAACTGCTTGGGAAAAGTGTGCATTCCTGGCTGGAAGCTGGGATAACTTCCTAGGAGGTTTGCGCAATTTCTGGGTAGAGCAGCTAACTACTACCCAGATTTGCGAAGATCCTGGGCTGAACAACCTGATGCAGGGAAAATTTGCACAAATGCTGTTGGGAGGGTTGGCTGGCAGGATTGTGCAATCCTGGAGTCCAACAGGATGTTAGAGAGGATTGCACAATTCCTGGAGGGAAGGCTGGTTGCCTCCAGAAATGTGCAATTTTCAAGGGGAAGTTGCTCAGCCTGTAGCTGGACCAAGTCTGGGTGAGTAGCCTATGAGGGGAATGGATCAACTGTGATCGACAGGCTGGCTTTGTGCGAGGAAAACATTGAAGCTTGAGTACTTGACGAAGTAAGACAAAGTGTTGTGTAAGGTTGGTAGGGAGGCACCAAAACAGGCTAATGAAAAATTTTGGAGGGTGGTTGTAGCCGCTACAACATGGGGTTAGGATCACATTATGCATATAAAACTCAACTAGTTTTTCCCTCTCCTCCATACTTACTTTTTTGAAAAACTCAATAAATTGCATGTAGTCTTGAAAGGAAAAGACCCATACTGTGTCAGTGTCTTAATTTGAAATTGCAGCCACTACTCCTTAAGGAAACAAGCAACATATTTGGATGGATACTTGCATTGTATGGCTTCCAGAGAGAGACTTTCCATAGTGGCAAGTTGTGTTTCCTTCTCTTGCAACTGTTCTTTTAGTCTTGTATTTTATGCCTATAACTTCTCCCTCATGGTTGACTCCCTTAGTTTTAGGTCACTTAATTCCTTGCCCATTTCGTTGATATTTTCCTCCATTAGGCCCACATATTCTACATTCTTGGATTTGGCAATCTGCATCCATCTATGTGTCCTTACTCTTTCCTTTTCTAATTCAAAGAAGAGTGGATGGAGAAATTCTGGGGTATAATACTACCTCCCTCAACAAACTTGTAGCAGGATTATAGAATGGGTTGTGGATCAGGCTCTTGAAGTCCTTGGAGGCATTTTTCATCTTCTTTTGAGGTGGTTGTTCCTTCCTGTAGCTCTTCTTTTTATAATTGCTCAAGGGTAGTTTGTGTCTTGGGTTTCTTGAAGGTCACTTCTCTGGAGGTGGGTGTTGGAGAGGTAAATCCCCTCTACGGATAGAGGCGATCCCTACTAGCCCAGAATGGGTCTAGCAACAATCAGTCAATGCTACTATGCAAGTTCCTAATTGCAAATAAAAGGTAGGCAATGAACACCTACTTGGATTCCAACGCTATTGTTTGATGAAGAGATGCCGCTCTCGCTCCTTTGCTTTGGCCGGTCACAATCCTCCACAATCCTCGTGGATAGACACCTGCACACACAAAGAGAAACACAAACACAAGCGTGAAATCTAATAAATGCAATTATACATCAGTCAGAAATGACATAACTCACATTAACCATTACAAAGACAAATGAGAGTGGAACCATAATAGTAGTCATCTATTAATAATCAATAACAGAGAAGAGTACAACCGAAGTTCTGACGTTGAATCCTTCCCAAGAGGGTCCAGCCAGCAAGTCTCTTAAGCATTCACCCTTGGAGGTAGATCTCCCAAGACAAAAAACTCTCTCTCACTCAAGTTCACACAAGAAAGCAACACTTCACAACCTTCCTTAAGCTCTTCTAGCAATCCCACACTTGTCACACCAACTACCTACTAGCAGCAGCACTCTAAGCACTATCAATTCCACACTGTCAAAAACTAGCTGCTCATGGCAATGGTAGAGGCTTAAATAGGAGAAGGAGTCTCCATGAATGGTGGGAGGATGAGCTTATCTTCAAGGAAGGTGGCTCAAATGACGAAACAAACATGCCAGAGAAGGGAGGGCGACATTTGCAAGGCCAACAACCAGGTCTGGAGTCATCTGGAAGGCTGGCTGTTAGAACAAACTCGCCCAAACTGGATCAGCGCGGGTGTATAACTGCACTGGAGCGCTGACATCGCATTTGAATAACAGGGAAGGTTATGTCAGCGCGACCTATTATGAACAGAAGATGCGCTGGTTCATGAAATTCGACCAGCGCGGAAAACACGTGTGCTTCCGCGCTGGCAGCGCATTCTTTGTATTATGAGGCGCCAGTCAGCGCGGTTATTTTAATAACAGTCGCGATGATGGAAAAAACTTTGGAAAAGTGGGTCATTTGGCAGCATTAGAGAGCATGAGCATGTTTGATTTGAACTCATGACACAGTAGGGAGATTGGCAGGGAGACAGTGACAAATTACTGTGTAACAGATGCCCCCTAAAGCACGAATCCCGAGAGAGTGGGAGGGGTGAAATGATTTACAAAACTCGCTGAACTGGAACACCACCAGGAAGAACATGCACGTATGTACAACTGATATCTCTATTACATATAGTCTAGGCATGGGCGCAGCCATCCAAAAGACATACGAAGAAGGTCTGTGGTATGGACGCAGCCACCCAACTGAAGAGACCATGATGATAATAAGGTATGGTTGCAGCCATCCCAAAAGACTCAGGTATGGGCGCAGCCATCCATCAATGAGTCATGTAATAATAATCCACAAAATCGCAACCTGGTTTGCAACAGACAAAAACCAGGGTCTTGCGCTCCAACTCGACCCGAACAAAGTACAAGTCCAAGCATGTGAATACATGAGCTGAAGTTGAACATGCATGAACATCGTCTGATTACCAGCCAATAATGAAAACTGTTAACAGACGCGAGAGGTACCACCAATAATGACAATGGTCCTCAAGGTACTTATAGGTACAATCCGTGGCATGTGAATCAATGAGCTGGTGTCGAACAGCCGCAAAATCATTCGATCAGAGGCCAATGATGAAAGCCTCATGTCGAACATGAAGAACCTGCCATTGAGGCATGCAGGCTCTAAGGCACCTGAAGGGAGTCTCTAAGTCATCTTCCTGGATAATGAGCTGAAGTTGACAGGAAGTAACCTTGATCGAAGGTGGGCCATAATTTTTCCCACATCATCGACACGAGACAGAGAAGGATATGATATTTTGTGTGAGATATCAGAGGGAGGTTGTAAGTTTGCAGAGGTCAACTTCTCTTGAACATATCGGCGGCACGACAGTGGATTTGGCAGTATCTGACGTCAAATGAGCAGAGGTCATGGTGACAAGGCAATGAGCAGATGAGAGATCAAATAGGATAACCCAAACCCAAGGAGGCTAGTGTAAAACAAGATGAGAAATCCCCACCCAGACACGAATGCAAACTAGTGCCATGTTCAAGAGCGACATACTGCCGACACGACGATTATTACAGTTCCATTTTCCCCACCATTTCTGGCAGGTACCCCGATTATTTTTGGATGACAAGCTTGACGGGGATAGCATATGCTTGGAAAGCGTCATTTCGACGGTGTCCGATGTCATTAAGTTTTAACGAGTCTGACAAAGGAAGAACTCAGTGTCTTTTCCTGTTTAGAGAGTCTGAAAAGACAGCGAAAAAGAAAACTCCAGGGGGGTCCTTTTTCGTAAAGTTGTGTCTCTTGGGCCCAAAAAAGTATAAAACAATGCTCGAAAGAACCGCTCAACCAGTATGATCGAGGAGTACTTTTCGTAAGTAGTGACTTTGACCTGAAAAAGTAGAAAAGTGGTCAGAAGTACGTCGTTTTGGAGCCAATAACGAGTTCGAAACGACAAACACCCGACAATCTTTTTAGTTTAAACGGTCGAAAAAAGAGCTTTAAAGACGACCGCCTCTCGTTCCTTTTAACGAGCTGAGAGGGAGCTCGGCCATCTTTTCTTGCTTTACGTCGAAAAAGAGCTTAAAGACGACGTTTTGGGACCAAGTGTGTATAAGACCGTCATGACCCCACTGGTATGAGAATCTGCACAAGAAACACCGTACGCGTAAACCTGTTCGAGATAATATGTACCTCATGCATAAAAACATAGTAAAACGACATTGGCACTAAGCACATGGTAAAAAACATGACAAAAACCCACATTTATGAAAAATGATAGTTAATTATAAAATTTTACCATAAATAGGGGGGTAAAAGGAGGTTTTACCATTGTTACCATTTCGAGCCGTGGAGCTGCAAGGTTGACGGAGCAAATTCCATCCCGTGCGGACATCAACCATCCTGCAATCTGTTCCAGGTAGGTTCTCCTTCCCCTGCGCTTCATTTTGAGTCATTTTAGCCGCATTTCCATGGTGGGAAGTGGTAGTTTAGGCGAATTTTGTGAACTTCAATTCGCTCTAGGTCAGCGCGGATTTCCTCATCGGGTCTGGCTGATTGAATAATTTTTACACATACCACCCCCGGATCAGCGCGGAAAACACGTGTGCTTTCGCGCTGACCCAAGGAAAAAAACAAAGGGCGCCATTATCAGCGCGACTGTTTTAAAAATAGTCGCGCTGACGCCGCGAAACTAAATTTTTAACAATTTGAACGTATAAATTTCAACGGTCAGGGCTCTAATGATTTTTTGTGGCCATGTAGGACAAAATGGCATTTGTTTGGCAAGAGAGAGCTCACGATAATGAGGATATAGCGACATTCGCCGATGATGGGTGCCGTAATGCAATGCGGGCATGCGGGTTACTCAAATTCTTCCTCACTCCACGCCTGCGAGCACAGCCCGATCTCCTCGAGTTCCTAATCAGAGCCTGGAATCCTGTTGATGGAAAGTTTACGATTCGAGGCCGTGATATCGAGTTCGATTACACGAATATCTATTTTTTGACCGGGTTATCACGTCGAGGTGAGATGCCCATTCTAGAGGGGCAGCGACCCAGTGGTGAAACCCTAGATACGCTGATGGCTCGGGTGTGCCCACGGGCACGCAAAACGCGGAGTGGGAAGGTAGCTATTCCGACGGTGGAGGACATCGTCCTTCGAACCATACTCTTCATGGTGACCCGGGCAGCGGGCTGCTTGGCCAATCACGAGGCTTCGAAGACCCATCTTCTATTAGCTCTCGAGTGTTTACATCCCACCATATTCAACTGGGCAGCAGCAGTAACAACCAGTATGAAGAGACAACTGAGCAACTGCCGACGTGGTGAGTCGAAGCAGTTTGGCTATGGGTCGATTTTACTCCTGCTCATGCTGGAGCGGGTACCGGCATTACAGCTACAGGACATGGTCGTGGATCCACCCAGAGGCCCCTGAGAGACGAGGGCTAGTCAATGGGGCCATGTCATGCCGCGAGGAGGTGGCGGCCGCCCAGTGGCTTGGGGAGTATATTTCCGAGAGTGGCTGGATCGGCAGGTTATTTTTGTGGAGGACTGGCCATATGTTGGCATGGACTTCCGCGGAGATCCAGACATGCCACTGCTTGCGGGAGAGCATTGGGACGATGGTGGTAAGCCACTTGATCTCTTTTTAATTTTTAATTTTTGTAATGTTTTTAAATTTTTCATGTACATGTCTTTACGATGAATGCTATTGTATGCAGATGTGGGACCCACGAGACCCCTTGGTCTAGTCCCAGAGGCGCGGAGAGAGGCACAAGGCGCTGGAGCCCTGGCCCTGGCTCCTCCACGAGTCAATACGACGGAGACTGTAATACAAAACCTTGAGGGCTTACTGGTGGGGGTTCCAGATTACCAGGGGATAGAGGAGGTCCCCATAGCATTTCAGATCCACACAGTGGGGGTAGAGCCCAGGATGCACCGCCTTTTGAGGCGGGTGGCACGGGCAGTTGTATGCTACAGAGAGCATAACCCACCACAGTAGACATCTAGGTCTTATTTCCCACTGATGTTTTTTGAGAGACATGCGTCACAGATGTACTGAGAACACAGGCCTTATCTAGACATATACACTTATTTTTGAGCGCCTTGGTGCGCCACATGATATATATATATATACCGATTTTGGATGGATCTTTTACATATGATGATGTTTTTATATGCTATGCAAATTTCTAACACAAATGTAATCTAATGTATTAGTTGCATAACATACGACCCACATATTTTAATTTTTTATGCAAGCTTAAAAGCACACATGACAACACACATGCAAACTATGCTTGGAAAATGATTTTATATATACACATGCTTATCCTATGGTCTTATTATGTTTTCTATGTCTTCTTGTATAATGTTTATCTGTTATGCAAATGTCTATCTAATACATGGTTTGCCAATGCATCAGTTAATGTGTTTAATCGTCTCGGAATATGTTGATATGTGATGTAATCAAAATTCCTTTCTAACAATCTTACACGTAAATACAACCTTAGAATGCATTGATCTCTGACGGAATATCGCCCGTTGAGTTGATGGACGACAAGTTGGGAGTCCAGGTTCACCACCAATGCATGAATGTCGAGATCAACTGCTTCGGCTAATAACTCAATTACAGCACTGTATTCGGCAACATTGTTAGTGGTACGACCCAAGCACACACCTTGAAGATCTAGCAACTCTTCGTGAGGATCATAGATCGCCCACGCCGCAGAAGACAAATTGCAAGTGCTACGACAGGCACCATCAGCGAAACCAACATAAGGTGCACTAGACATCTGCACAAGAAGCAGAAAACACAATAAGAGGCAAACACGCCTTCACACCAAAGCAAAACATGAAATCATACACACATAGCACACTTGCTAAAAACACACGTATGTACAAGCTAGGTGCACGAAATCATGCATAGTATTTTTTCAAATAAAGCCCGTTACGGGGTTTATCGAGAGGATTTCCTTCGTAGTCAATCAGCTCATATGCCCCCTTTTGCAAAATTCTCTTCACAATATAGGGGCCTAGCCACATGGATTCGAGTTTGCCTGCCCCTAGCTTATCCTTAGCTTGATCATAGAGCAGTACTAGATCTCCCTCAACAAAGGAACGAGGTTGGATGGTATTGTCGAAGTGAGCCTTAATTCTCTTCTTCTGTGCTTCAATAGCTAGAGAAGCTAAGCGACGGGTCTCGTCTAGCCGTTCTAAATAAAGAAGCCGTTCCTCCACCAGAGTGGTGTTGGGAAGCAACTCGACAGCTAACTTTAACGAAGGAATCTCACATTCAACAGGAAGGGTGGCCTCCAGTCCATAAACTAGCTGAAAAGGGGTGAAACCGGTGGCGTCCTTCACAGAGGTCCGGTAGGCCCACAAGGCAGGGAACAACATCAGATGCCAATTAGACTTGTGTGTACCAACGGTACGTTGGAGCATTGTGATCAAAACTTTGTTCACAGCTTCAACTTGGCCATTGGATTGAGGGTAGTACGACGTCGAACTATCTTGACGCAAGCCTAGTTGGGTCGTTAGTTCCGTCATCATGTGATTACGGAAATGCTTTCCGTGATCCGCGACGATAGCTTGAGGGACCCCAAACCAAGTAATGACATGATTAAACAAAAACTGCGCCGCTGTGTGACCGTCTTCATTCAATGTAGGCATCGCTTCGGCCCATTTGGTGAAATAATCCACGGCAACGATGATATACCCATGCCCCCCGGCCGAACGAGGGTTACAGGATGTATAATCGATGCCCCATTTGGCAAAAGGACCTACGGTAACAACAGGGTGCAGTGGTGCAGGAGGTGCACGCATTTTCCGGTGGTAGATCTGGCATTCATGGCATGAACGGACGACAAGGATGCAATCCTTGAAGATAGAAGGCCAGAAATAACCGGCACGGAGGATTTTCTGGGCGGTGGCATATCCGGACATGTGGCCGCCACAAGCACCGGAGTGACAGTCATTCAACACCCGCTCAGCCTCCTCGAGAGTCAAACATCGGCGGAGAACAGAATCAGCGCCAAGGCGGTACAAGGTATCGCCAATAATGCGATAGGGTTGAGATTGATGACGAATCCTCCGTCGAGCGTCTTTCAATACATTGGGACGGAAGGAAGACGTCTGCAAATATACTATGATGTCCCCATACCAAGGGTTGAGGGTGCTGATTAGAAACAACGTTTCGTCCGGGATATGCTCTTCCGAAAGAGAGGGTGTAGAAGGAGATGGCAAAGAACAGAGCAATTCAGCAAAGACCAGAGACTTCTTAGACTTGGCAGCAGTAAAGTCCAAGTCAAACTCTTGGAGGGTTACGATCCATTTCAAGTATTTGCCCCCCAGCAACTGACGCGACAAAATGTATGTCATGGGGTTGCAGTCAGAAATCACGGTCGTGGCGCGCAACAGGATATAATGCCGGAAACGTTAGACGACGCAGACAGCAGCCAATGCCAACTTCTCGACGTAAGCGTAGCGAGTTTCCGTATCCAAAAGGTTGCGGCTAAGGTAATAGATAACGTGATCATTGCCGTCATCGTCATCCTGCACTAGAACCATGCCGATAGTGGTATCGGCGGTGGCCAGATAGAGAGTATAATCACGGTGGTAGTTCGGAGGCCTTAATAATGGAGCAGAGACAAGGAGGCCCTTGAGTCGCTCGAAAGACTCCTGAGCGATAGCATCCCAATGGAAGGGTGTGTCTCGCTTCAATAACCGTGTGAAACCCTTAGCCACCTCGGCATAATTCGGAATGAATCGTCTAAGGAAATTCGCTTTGCCCTGCAAGCTCTGCAACTGCTGCAAAGAAGCAGGGGGAGGAAGATTCAGGATGGCCTTGACTTTGAGGGGATCCAGACGGATGCCTTCTCGGGAGACGATAAACCCGAGTAGTCGGCCTGATTCCACACAGAAGACACACTTATGAGGATTAAGCCTAATACGGTAGTGTCGACAGCGGAGAAAAATTTCGCGAAGATGAGAGGGATGGTCCTGACACCTGACTGAATGAGCTGGGAGGTCATCCAGGTATGGTTGTACAATGTGACGAATATCATGAAAGGCATAGGACATTGCACGTTGAAACGTAGCGCCGACATTCTTTAGACCGAAAGGGAGCTTCTTATAGGCAAAAGTGCCCCAAGGACAGATAAAAGCCGTCTTATGTTGATCAGCGGGTGCAATGTTGATCTGGTTATATCCAGAGAAGCCGTCCATAAACGAGTAAATTTCGCTTCCTGCACACTCATCGATAAGCTGATCGATGAAGGGTGTAGGGAAGTTATCCTTAGGACAGGCACGATTGATATCGCGGTAATCAACACAGACGCGGATAGTGCCCTGCTTTTTGTTCACAGGGACTATATTAGAAACCAAATCCGTCAGTGGAATGGGGTAAATGAAACTAGCTTTGAGAAGCTTTTCGACTTCTGCTTTGATAGCTGCGGCCTTTCGGGGGTGCACAGGGCGTAAGCGCTAACGAACAGGCTTAGCACCTGGATACGTAGGTATTTCGTGCACCACAATACTGGGGTCGATGCCGGGCATTTCTTCATAGGACCACGCAAAGGCATCACGAAATTCGCGAAATAGAGCGGTGTAGAGTTGAACCTCCTCTGGAGTACAAGTGACTCCTATGTAAATGTACTCAACAATCCCTGGTTTCACAGAGATGTCGATGGGTTGGGTTTGCGTGATGTTTCCCATATTGCCCTCAGAAGACACTTGATAAAGCTGAATAGGTGTTTGAAGGGGCGGGGATGGGACGCACGAAGCAAACCGCTCGAGACATGCGATCATTTCCGGATGGGGAGGGAGAAACGAAGAGCGGTGGTGATGATCTGACCAAGGGAGCTCTTCGAGAGACATGGTCTCTATGATGGCTTCATCGGAAGGAAACATTTCCTTTAATGGATCCGAAGTAGCATCATCTCCTAGCCAAGGGAAATGAACATATGAATCGGGAACACTACCCGGAAGAGCAGGTTCAGCAGGGGGAGCCGATGCAACGACGATTTCGACGTAGTTGAGCTCGGCAGGACTCAACGACATCATATCACCCCAAGAATCTATCTGATTAGCGGGAGGAAGGACCCACGGATCAAAACATACAGAGATCATGTTAATAGGGGTGAGATTCGGAGGTGGGAGGGCAAAGACTCCCATTAAAGCGGGATCTTTGAAAAGTCCAGCACCCACGCTCTCGAATGACTTAGAGGTATGCTCCACAAATGGCACATTCCCTTCAGAAGAAGAGGCGAAGAAGGAGAGCTGGTCCACCGTGACAATCTTCCCTTGGTGAGGGAAACGAATGACACGGAAAAGGGAGGAGGCCACGGCTTGCATGGCATATGTCCAGCTACGTCCGAGGAGGAGGTTGTAGGTAAGATTGGCGTCGACAACTTTGACCTCTACTTCCACCGTATTCCCTTCCAAAGAGATGGGCAAGCGTTGGAGGATACCGTAAGGACGAGACTCTCTTCCATCGAAGGCTTCTAACGTCGTAGGAGACTGACTCAACGTAGGATAACCAATAGCCTTCCACCAAGCAACATACATGATGCAAGTTGAGGCACCTTCATTAATGACTGTATGATGAATCGTTTTGCCATTGATGATGACCTGTATAAGGAAAGCGACTTGGTGCGGCAGTCTCGGCGTAAAACCCTCGAGATCAAAAGAAATCAAACTTGAATCCGCCGGGTCTATGCCACTGATAGCCGATAGCAAGGACTTCCTCTGGGAGGGGTAGCTCTGGAGGACTTCTAGAGCGGACATAGCAGAGGGAGCCTGAGCTAAGTCCTCAACAATGCTATAATGCTGGGCAGCACGAGCATTAGGGTTGTAAGACGACTTCCGGAGTACACCTTTCGGAGGGTGTCCGGGGATCATCTTAGTGCTGGGCCTTTCGATGTGGAGAGGACCAGAACTGGACGGAGGAGCGCTGGAGGGGATCTCCAGCTCTTTCCCGGCAGGAGAAGGATATTCTTTTGCTCGAGTAGAAACATGGATGGGAATCGTTCCAGCCATGAACACTTGAGAGCCAAACGAGGAAGAGGGTTGAGATGGGTCTGCCACCATTTGAGTTTGCTGGGAAGGGAAAGGTTCTTTAAGCATGGCAGGAGTCCCGGGAGCACCTTTCAATAATCGACTAACTTCGGACCGCCTTGGGCAGTCCTTAGTATAGTGATCTTCATCACAGATAAGACAAGGATACTTAGGTTTTCGTTTGGCTCCTTCCTCGGGTGGAGGCTTAGGGGAATCCTGCTTGGGCTGTCCGGATTTATCCTTAGCTTTCCCTTTATTTTTCCCTTTTGAGGATTTATCCACCGCGGTGGGCTGAACGGCGTTTACCTCGGAGGTACTTCCAGAATTAGATTGGCCCTGAGAAGCATTTCCATTAGAAGCGTTCTGTTTTTGCTTCCCAGGGTTCGCGGCCGATTTCTTTGATGACGAGTTTATAGAGCCAATGACTCTGTCAACCGATGGTTTTGGTGGAGCCTTGGACTGTCCAGGCCTCGGGGCGTCTGGCAAATAATCATATAAAGTACCCGACTGAGAGTATACTAAGTTAAGGTACTGAGCACGCGCGATAGCTTGCTCTTCAGTTACACAAGCTCCCATGGCGATGTCTTGCGCGATCGCAGGGACAAAGGAAGTCGTGAACCAATCGGTCAGGAGTTGATCAGGAATCCAAAATTTGATCAAGAGACGACGCCTTCTCCATTCATGTATATGATCAGATATATGCGTAGCCGTGTCCTGTTTGAGAGACGTAAGGAGATGTGTCCCTGTCTCGTACCGAATGGGTAACTGAAAATGAGTTAAGAATGCCATAGCCAGCGAGTTGAAATCTTGAAATGTGCCGCGATTCAGCTCAATATACCACTTAGCGGCTGAGCCGGTGAGAGTTCTTTGAAAGAGGCAGAGCTGGATAGAGTCATCAAGCCATGAGCTCGATGAACACCAAAGGTGATAGGTCATGACATGGGCTTGAGGGTCTTCACCAGCTTTGCCATCAAATTTTGGGCAATCACCGGGTATTTTAGTCGGAACTGGTGGCCAATACGGATTATGAAGAATGGGATCATTCGTTAACTTGGACACATCCGGAAGTTCCAACGTCGCTAAGAAGGGCAACTGAGGGTTAAAGGACATTTGTGGCTGTGGAAGAGAGGCAGTACCAGGGTTCCAACCAGGTGGTGGTTGCCCCCATGGACTTTGTCCGGATGGGCCCGGCCCGAAGGGGCCTTGCCCATAGGGACTTTGCCCGTAGGGGTTCTGTCCATATGTATTCTGTCCATATGCAGACAGTTGACCCTGGGTCTGCCCCCCAGCACCCCATGGATTAGCAACTTGACCTGCAGGTGCAGCGTACTGATAATTCTGGTAAGGAGTGACCTGCATCTGTTGATAATTTTGATAAGGGGTAAACTGAGTTTGCCCCTGGGGTTGCTGGTAGCCATACATTTGCTGAGCTCCATACTGAGCCTGATAAGAAGGCTGCGTTTGGTAAGAAGGTTGGGGTCGCGGCCCACCTTGCATTTGATAACCCATTTGAGTTTGGGGCCCAGAAAGATGTCCTTGAACAGGTTGGGCTTGGACCATCTGACTGGAAGGTTGGCCTGGTTGGGTTTGGGATGGACCTGTTTGCCCAGAAGGATGTGCTTGCTGGGTGCCAGGTTGTCATTGAGCAACCAAGGGTTGTCCTTACGGAACAGATGGTCGAACGGGCTGGACGGCCGGTTGACCTTGAGGTTGGCCAGCCTGCCCAGAAGGATGACTAAACCGGGCAGTGGGTTGGCCTTGCTGCGTAGAAAGCTGGCCCATTTGCCCGGAAGGATGCATAGACTGAGCAGTGGGTTGGCCCTGCTGTACGTAGGGTTGCCCCCCTTGCCCAGAAGGATGACTAGACTGAGCAATGGGTTGGCCCTGCTGTACGTAAGGCTGCCCCCCTTGCCCAGAAGGATACCCCTGTTGGACTGCCGGTTGACCTTGTGGAATATAAGTTTGTCCAGCTTGTCCAGAGGGATAACCCTGCTGGAGACCAGGTTGGCCTTGTTGGATGTAAGGCTGTCCTGGTTGTCCAGACGGGTAACCTTGCTGGGTACCAGGTTGCCCCGGATAACCAGAAGGTTGATTCTGATAGGTAAACGATGGACCACCAGCGGCCGAAGGTTGTCCCTGATAGGGTTGTCCTTGTGGGCCCCAAGGTTGTCCTGGATAAGACTGGCCATAAAGTGGCTGCCCTTGGGGGGCTTGCACATAAGGTGGCTGGCCTTGATTAGGCGGTCCTTGAAGCTGTGCAGGGATTGCTTGGCCCCCATGAAAAGAGTGAGTACTAGAGTCCCAAGCAATGGATAACGGTACCGAAACCTCAACGAAAGGTTGAAGAGGCAAGGTTTGAGAGAATTGGAGGTATTGACCAGTAGAATCGTAATAAAAGAGTGGACCTTGCGCGTTCGGATCCTGAACAGCTTGCCCATAGGCATCATATGGCCCCCCTCCTGGAACAAGACCAGAAGAGGGTGGAACACTTTGTGCAGGGTGGACGACTCTAGGCGAGAGTTCTGGCTGGCCACTGCTCACTTGACCGTGAGGGGAACCAGCACCAGTGTTCAAAGATGAAGACGCTGTCACGGCACTAACGACCGGAGTCGAGTGTGCTACACAAACAGTCGGATTTGTGGGAACTGAGGTAACAGGTGTAGTATGGGGTTGTGAAACAAAAGGTCCCGTGGTGGGAGTGACATGAGGATCCCACATAGTCGTAGCAGGAGTCCTGGCAGCTACTCTATCCCTCAACGATTAATAACGCGGGGGGAGTGGAGAAGTAGCTGGGATGGGAGTGTCAACATTTGACACCACAGGTGTCTCACCTGTGCTAGGAGATGTCTCATCCATGTGGGAGGTAGACATTGGAGACGAAACACCAGGGGGGGTAACAGGAATATCGTCCTCGTCAGGCTCCCAGATAGGGTTCCAATCATCTTCGTAATCTTCGTCGCCCGAGGCACGAGAGTTGATAGGTTGGATACTCGAGATAACAGGAAGAGTATCACTTACAACTAGTACCTCAGGAGCAGCGGAAGATGGAGAGCCTTGATCACTTGGAACGGGAGTTGACGGGTCAGCCAGGATGACAAACCCCAAACAAAACCTAAAGGAATCTAACGATAAAAGACCCTACTCAAACTAACGCACACAAGATCTAACTAGGTGATGTTAACGTGGCCAAATAAATTTTTAAGACACATGAACTAAACTTGACCTTTTCATGTTTCAAGAGTCGAGAAAAGGACGAAAGATGACTCTAGTCTCCTTCGAATGTTTAATGAGCACGAAGTGACAAGACGCTCACTGGCACCTTTTCTTTTAAGGAGTCCGAAAAGGATCAAAAGTGACTACTCTGGAGACTCTAGGCAAAGGGTTTACCAAGCAATCTGTAAAACTGCTTATACACCTTGGCAATCGTATGAGAACCAAGGACTTTCCGTACTGCAGTCAATCTTCCCGAATGTTGTGTTCGGTGCGTTACGGTTCGCAAGGCGGCAGACTCGGCTTCCTATGGATCAAGGATAAAAGCCTAGTGGGGTCTCCCTATATACGTGATGGTACGTGGGAGCACAATCCGTGTTAGACCACTATCGAGTCACAGAAGGAGGAATCACCCAACCATAATGTGAAACAATAGTGACTATGTTTAAAGACGCCGGAACACGTCTCTAGCCTAGACCTCTAAATGTTTGCGTTAAGTTCCAATGCGTTTTTAGGTTTATTCGGTTTATTTTATGGTTGATCTTGAATTGAGTTTCGGTTTCAGGTCCTACCATGTGATCTCTCACAATTGCCTAGATGCAAACTACATGCCAAAGAATACCATTTCGTTCGATGAATTCTAACTACGAGAGGGTTAAGAATTTTTCGATCAAACAAAATGAACACAATCAATCAAACCATCTAATGCAGCTAATGGCAAGGAAAAGAAACTTTTTCTTTTGAGAACACAAATCAATGAAATGCTCTTTTTCCCATTAACTATTGAATGCAAAAGATATTAGTTTGATTTCTTTTCCAATGGCACAATGCACTTAAAATGAATTTTGAGAGACAACAACACCGAGTAAAGAGAAATAAAATCACTCAATGAAAAACACAACAAATGTGAAAAGAACCGGTTGAGCCCAAACAACTGTAATCCGTGTCTGGGTAGTGAGAAGTAATCGAAACAATACGAAGACTGGTTCAATAACGATCACCCAAACAACCAAGCAAAGAAAGCAAAGAGGAAGGTTTTCGCAAAAGCAAAAGCAAGTAGTAACGAATCTTTGTGAACGAGTAACGAAACAAAGCCAATCCAACGAAATCGGGATGATAACACCAGGTCACAAGACACAAAACAAGATCCGCCCAACAAGACTTCGCAAGCAAGTGCTTCAATGTTCAGACAATAGAAATCAAGTCATAAACCAGGTGGAAAGAGCAGGGGATAGTCAAACCAACAGGCTCAGGAGGCAAAATTGAAAAAAATTCAATTCTACAGGATCAGCGCGGGTGATACACAGCAACAAAGCGCTGACCAGAAACCACGCGTAGCAACAAAGCGCTGTCAGCACGGAAGTACACGGCTTAAGCGCGCTGGTTCGATTTCAGAACCGTCGCGACTGTTAAACGTACAAGCGCGATGACCACGAAGTCAAAGAAACAGCTATGCGATGTCAGCGCGACTGTTTTGTTATAAACCGCGCTGAGGCTAAAAAACAGGCAGAATCAAGCCAAAAGCTCCCAAACCAAGGCAATAACTCTTTAAACAATTAAGGCACCTCCCAGACTGAACCAGGAAATCTAAAAGCAGAGAACTAATCCCCAATCTTTGAAAAGAGAGTAACAATCAAACTCAAAGCAAGAATGAACAAAAAGGGCAAAGGCCAGCTCCCCAGCGGAGTCGCCAAATTGTTGGAGAGGTAAATCCCCTCTACGGATAGAGGCGATCCCTACTAGCCCAGAATGGGTCTAGCAACAATCAGTCAATGCTACTATGCAAGTTCCTAATTGCAAATAAAAGGTAGGCAATGAACACCTACTTGGATTCCAACGCTATTGTTTGATGAAGAGATGCCGCTCTCGCTCCTTTGCTTTGGCCGGTCACAATCCTCCATAATCCTCGTGGATAGACACCTGCACACACAAAGAGAAACACAAACACAAGCGTGAAATCTAATAAATGCAATTATACATCAGTCAGAAAGGACATAACTCACATTAACCATTACAAAGACAAATGAGAGTGGAACCATAATAGTAGTCATCTATTAATAATCAATAACAGAGAAGAGTACAACCGAAGTTCTGACGTTGAATCCTTCCCAAGAGGGTCCATCCAGCAAGTCTCTTAAGCATTCACCCTTGGAGGTAGATCTCCCAAGACAAAAAACTCTCTCTCACTCAAGTTCACACAAGAAAGCAACACTTCACAACCTTCCTTAAGCTCTTCTAGCAATCCCACACTTGTCACACCAACTACCTACTAGCAACAACACTCTAAGCACTATCAATTCCACACTGTCAAAAACTAGCTGCTCATGGCAATGGTAGAGGCTTAAATAGGAGAAGGAGTCTCCATGAATGGTGGGAGGATGAGCTTATCTCCAAGGAAGGTGGCTCAAATGACAAAACAAACATGCCAGAGAAGGGAGGGCGACATTTGCAAGGCCAACAACCATGTCTGGAGTCATCTGGAAGGCCGGCTGTTAGAACAAACTCGCCCAAACTGGATCAACGCGGGTGTATAACTGCACTGGAGCGCTGACATCGCATCTGAATAACAGGGAAGGTTATGTCAACGCGACCTATTATGAACAGAAGATGCGCTGGTTCATGAAATTCGACCAGTGTGGAAAACACGTGTGCTTCCGCGCTGGCAACGCATTCTTTGTATTATGAGGCGCCAGTCAGCGCGGTTATTTTAATAACAGTCGCGATGATGGAAAAAACTTTGGCAAAGTGGGTCATTTGGCAGCATTAGAGAGCATGAGCATGTTTGATTTGAACTCATGACACAGTAGGGAGACTGGCAGGGAGACAGTGACAAATTACTGTGTAACAGTGGGCCTTCCCACAAATGTCACAGGTGGTTTGTTTTTTCCCTTAGGAGAGGTAATATCCTCAATTTTTCCTTCACTAGGCCCCACTTCTTCCTTTTTATTGGGTGACTCCTCAATAGTGATAGGGGCCTCCAAAGGAGGCTATGGTTTCCTTTGCTTGATCCTAGTGCTCTTCCTTGTTTTTAAATATAGGGGACCTTTCCTTGGTTGCCTCCTTTTGGGCCTGATAGGTGTGCTCAATGTAGCCAATGTTGTAGCCACTTCTTGCTTAGTATTCCCTGGAGAGAGACTTGTTTGATGTCCTTGTTTCTCTGTTTCTTGGGGCTCAGAAGTCTCCTTAGGGCTTGTTTTTTCTGCTACTTGTTTCTCTCCTTGTTCTTCCTTAGCCTCCGCTTCTTCTCCCTCTGTTTCTTCTACCTCTTCTTCCTCTAATTTTCCTCCCCTACCTCCAGTGCTAGAGGCTAGTGTTTCTCGAGGTGTGATGGCTTAGGTTTCAATGAAGACCTCCTTTTCTATGTCCACAAAATCAGTTCATAGGATAGGGTTCCTTAAGTGGCTCAAAGCATCCATCAAAATTAACTTGATGAGGCCATGGTGGGATATGTGTTGATGCTTTCCTTCCCTCACGTTTTGGCTCATTTCAATGATTGATTACAGGAGGAAATGGGGAACACTATCTTTGAGGAAGAGGCAATTCTACCTTGAATCTTAACTCATGTAGCAACTTGAAATGATAGGCATATACCACACTCAATATACCTTAACAAGATATATATTTGAGGATGTGATAATCCACCTCATCCCAGGGGTAAGGTAGGTTATTTGCTTGATTACTTGAGTTTTGTGCAAGTAGGGTTTATATGGTTGCAATTTTGTGAAGCTTTTTGATGCATTACAAATGTGATGGCATCTTCAACAAGTGATGTTTCTAATCAATCTTCCTTAGCAAGATTATTTGATGAAGATATGTTTCAAGAGATTACCATCATGAGAGATATGGTGCAAGAGCTGTATGAAGATAGGAAGGAGAACACTATACTTCAAGAGTAGTTGATGACCATGAAGGACGAGAAGCAAGAGCTTCTTGAAAAGATGCATGAGATGGAGAAGCAACTCCATGATGCTAAGGAAACCCTATTCAAGTATTTTCATGAAAATGAGGTATGCAATTCAATTTTATCTTCAATTTCCTCTCAAAATGAAAGTTTTGGTGCTTTTGAAAGACACACTAGAGGAATAGGGTCCAAATTATTGATGAATACGGGCTATGAAGGTCAAGGTTTAAGCAAACATGCACAAGGCATATTTGAGCCAATTGTTGTTGAGGAAAGGCCTAGGTATTTGGGTCTTGGTTATGGAAAAAATGATGGAGAATGCTCCAAAGACAAGGAGGCACATGAAGGTGTTTCAAGAAGGACTTTCATTGCATGTTCATTACCTCAAGATTGTAAAGTTTGTGTTCATGAGGAATGCAAAAATTTTATACCCACTTTGCAAGAAGATGCTCATAGGCATGCAACTAGTGGAAATGGAAAACAAGAGGATGTTGAAAGCTCTAAGGTCATTGAAACCATTTTTGGTGTTCCAAAGAGTGCCACTACCTCATCAAATTCACCTCCTCATGAGGGAAACAAAGGTGAATGTGCAAGGTATAAATCTGCCTTTAATCAAGTTTCTTTTGATTATGATAAACATGGTAAATATTCACATAAGATTTGGAGAGATTTTACATGTTCTTTTTGTAGTTTGAATAACCATACTGTTTCGAGGTGTTGGAAGAGGATAGAAATACATAGGAAATTTTCAAAACAAAAGAGACAGAAAGCCAAATGTTGATTGGATAATGGAGGTTATGTTGAAAAGAAGATGCAATTATTTTGTACTCATTGCCACAAGCAAGGTCATCTTGTAGACAAGTGTTGGACTTTGCATTCAACAAGTCATCCACGACAGTTGAAGAAGGTGGAGAGAGATTTTGAAAAATATGGAAGAGAGGATTCCATAATTTCTGTGGGTCAGGATGATACACACGATGAAGTACGATTTAAATGGTTTGGAAAAAGACAGATTTCTTAACCAAATAAGGCCTTTCATTTCTTTTGATAATTGATGCAAATCTTGCCTTAGGGATGCATTTTCTAAGATTTTCATTTCCTTATTGATGCATTTCCTGGTTATTTGGAAGCATTTATTTTCTCCTGAAAGTATGCTGCATATTGGATGAAGACATATGTTGGAAAAGTGGAGTATGTTGACTCACTTTTTTGCAGCTCATTTCAGCTCTTTAAGTACTCGTACATACCAATGGAATTCTTACTGGTGATTGTACTTGTGAGAGAAATTTGAGAATTGTTATACATACATGAGAGTTTGTGTGTGTGAACAGTGGAATTTTGGAAAGTTTCATTGTGCTTGAACATGCATGAGTGATTGACTTGTGTTGGTTGATTACTTATTTAACATGTATATTGTCAACTTGAGAATGTTGATCATTTGCACATGCACGAGTGTCAACTTGTGTGGTCAATTGATTGTTACATGTATGTTATATCGACTTGGAAGAGTTGATTTTGTCTCCAAAGATGAAAGGGAGATGTGACGAATGATCTCATGAGAATATGGAATTCTTGTTGTAAATTATCAAGTTGTTGTACATGATTTTGCTTGACTTGAAAGTCAGTTGTTTGAAGAAGCATGTTTTTTCGATTAGTGTTTAGTTGATATTTTATACACCATGATGTAAGAATACATGGCGATGTTCACATGATGTGCATTTGTTTCTTTGAAGAAGTAAAAAGAAGAGGTTGTCAAGTTATGTTCTTGCATGAGTGTTTTTAAACCACAATTAACCTTGAAAGATGTTTCTTGTGACAAGATGTCGCAAGATTTTGGAAGGTCCATGCTTGAGCAAGAGGCTCATGATTAGCCTTCATTCTCAAATCATGACATGAGCAACATGTTAATACTGGAGGATGATGGATTCAAGAAGCGAAAGTGGATAAAAATGCCATTTGATGTGTTGATGCTAAGAAGTAAAAGAGATGGTGAATCCATTCTTCCAAATGTGGAATTTGGAACCATGGAGGTAGAAGAATGGTCATTTCTTTTCTTATTATTACTGATATTGGAACTCTTTGCTGTAGTTAACTCAGATGCGCTTAACATGGAAAAGTGGTTTCTAAGGAGAAGCTTGCATCGAATTCATGTGTTGCAAAGGAAGAATATGATTCTCAGTGGGAAGGCCATCAGTTAGTTTTCTAAGCACCGAGGGATCGCTTTGGTACAACATGGTGTTTAATCAGCAAGCAACCAACAAGTGTTGGATTGGGTCAGCAACAAAAGGAGAACATTGGTTGAAATGCCAAGCCATTGGCAAGGCAAGGCATGTCAATGAACCCAAGTGGTTTTCATGGAGATTTTTCCAAGTAGAATTGATTGATAGAACTTGGAAAGGAGAAGAGTGTTCAACTCTCATTAGATAGCCAACTTTTGTGGGTCCAAAATCCTGTTAGTGGGAAGGAGTGATCGGAATCTAGATTAGGGGCAAAAATTAGCTCAAAAATCAAAGTGCTCGGAATCGTTTGAAAACTAAATGACCGCGTTTGTCTCGGAAAAACAATTCCAATGCAACTCGTTTCATTCAACACGAAGTTCGTATGAGGAAGATAGAACCCATTGACCACTTTGCCAAAGAGAAGAAATTAAAAAAAAATGTAAAGTCACTGCGCAGTCAGCAGTACAGACTATTGACGTGGAAGGTGACTGTACAAAGTCAATGCTGGTTAATGGCCTATCCGGATTCACCAAGTGGCATGATTTATTAGTTTACGGGTGCGATGATGTGGTAAGTTTTCATTGGTTGAAAGCGGACCAATGAGGAGGGGACAAGTGGCAAGCCCAAAGGTTGCCACGTGTACCTCCCCAAAGGTCGGGTTATGGCACAGTGTAAATTTTTTTATGGAGGCTCCTGGGTTCAAACCCGCGACCTCCTTTTCATAGTAAAAACAACATATTGTTGCATCCGCACCATAAGTCTTAACATTCTATGAACCCCGCATGTATTTGTTGTTTAACGATTTTGTGTTGGGGGTTAGGGTCAGGGCCTAGCCCTGGTCACCACCTAACGACAGAATCATGGGTCGAGCCTAAACCCCAACCCCCTCCTGTTCAACACCTAACGGCAGAATCGTGGGCCAGGCCTAGACCCCAACCCCCTCCTGGTCACCACCTAACGACGGAACCGTGGGCCGGGCCTAGACCCCAACCCCCTCCTGGTCACCACCTAACAGTGGAACCATGGGTCGGGCTTAGACCCCAACCCCCTCCACACTACCAGCCAACCTAACTACTGCATAATGAACTTCAACCCCATGACGCATGTGAACACACCGCAACGACTACAATAAACGACTTTCCACAACCGCCAGCGTAAACCGTGGGTTGCGCTAACCGTCACATGTGTCCACCGTCTTGGAGACCACCCGGGTTAAGACTAACGGTTTCGAAAATTACACAGATAATACGAATAACCACCAGTTAAACCACCAACAAACCATTACATGTGATTCCTCCCCATAAACCTCCAGGTCAACGATTATGAAAACCACGCGGTAATTTCGTTAAGCATGATTAGTGCTTTAATTAAACATGTTTAATATTTAATTAAACACAGAGTTAAGCAGAGTTTAATTCGGCAGAAAATATGGTGGACCTGCCTAATTTGGCAGTAACTCCAAAATTAGTGGGACTAGCTGGAGTTCCTCCAATTTTAGTGGAGGTTTACTAGGAGAAACTGTTTTGACCATAACTTGGGCAAAATTCCACCAAATGGGGATCAGAAAAAATGGTGTTCCTAGATGATTTGGATGATTTGAACACAATGGAACAGGTTGCAAAGGTAGAGAGGCACTTCTGTACGTGATTTTTCCACGTTGTTGTCACACGGAATAAGTCGATCTTGCAGACAAGATAGACATTCCTAGAATCTAAAGAAGACCTAATGACAAGCAAACCAACCAGACACTATCTTTCTCTAAATATGCTTTAATAAACAATGGAAAACAAGTGTTTTTAGGGCCTACCTTAGGTCCAACACAAGTTTGTGGATGCCCTCGCTCCTTCGATCCAAATGAGCTCCTTTGTCGCGAATCTGCAAACACAAACAAGGAAAACAAATTAAATAGCACCTGAAAAGCCAATATCATAAAACATATTTAACATGAAAGTCAAGGAGTCCATGAAACAAATAACATGAGATACTTGTTGAGAAAAATGAGTTTGATTGTATTAATTCAAAAGAAGAAGAACTTTACAACCTTTGCCTTGACGCTGTACAAGCTCCTCCCAGGGTCCAGCAAGAAGTCTCCTCTACTTTGACAAGTTTCACTCACTCCCCAATGAAGCCAAAAAGGTATGTGATCTCTCCCCTTAAGCTCAACTAGGAAGTCTTGATTTCACCAACATTTACCCTCAAAAATGTTCAGCTTCTAACCTCTCCAGCAACCAGCCCAATGCTTGTATTTATAGTGCAATGGAGGGAGGTTACTAGGTCCTCCTTCAAAGGGATAAAGCCCTCCTTCAAAGGGATAGCTCCTCTCATCAAGGGATTAGCTCCTTCTCTTTTGGGATGCATGAACCACCTCAGAGCGAACAATCCACGTCAAAATTCCTTCTAGAATCCTCTAGAATTAACCCAAAGTGAGTTTTTTAAGATAAAACTTGCGCCTTTTGACTTTCACAGGGGCCCGCACCCACACCATTAGGGACAGAGCGGGCAGGTCCGCAGTTTTTGTAAACAGAAGGTGCGGGACTGCAGGTGACAGTGAGAGAAAGTGCGGAGCGAGAGTTACATTTATTTTTAATGTCTTTCTCTCATTTCCAAAGCTTGACATGAAGAGCTGAGGTCTGAGACTTTCTTAGGAGGACATTACATGTGATGATAGACCCATACTGACTGCAAATAATCATGGTGACGATATTTTTGTGTAACAGATTGCCCCCTAAAGTGCGAAGTCTGTAGTAGATGAGGATTTCATTTATCATTTAGGAAGAGTGAAGTACTTTATCATTTCATGGATCATCTTGTGGAGAGCCCGGTTGGAACTTGTAAAAACATTCAATGCAAGATATATATATATATATATATATATATATATGAGATCATATCATCGCTGAGGTAGGCATTCCCATACTCAGATCAAAACTGACTAGAAAACTAACTAATGCTCTGATACAGGAATGATCTTGTAAAACATCACAAGTATAGACTCATGTGGACACAGTATGGACGCAGCCATCTGTTTATGAATAGTCCATTATATAATGAATACAAAATTCCTTGCAGCCTGGATTGTGGAAACTAGATCCAGGGTCTTCATTTCTACTTCCCGAAACAGTACGATTCTATCCATGCGAATGAATGTGTTGATGTCGAACATGGTAGAAACCACTTGATTACTAGTCAATGATGTAAACTATTAACAAGTGTGAGAGAAACCACTAGTGATGTCAATGGCTCTCAAAGTACCCAGTACAATCCATGAGATGTGAATAAATGTGTTGATGTCGAACATGTCATGAAATCCTTTGATCGAAGGTCAATGATGCAACCTGTCGTCAAAGGCGAGAAACCTGCCATTGAGGCATGCAGATCTCAAGGTACTGACGATTTCTAGATCACCTTTCTAGATAATGAGCTGAAGTCAATAGAAAGTGATCCATCGTAGGGCAAGCCCACAACACGAAATCATAGATCAAGTCGAAGAAATTTAGTTGCAAGGACTGACTCAGGGATGGTCAAGATGGATGACAGATATTTTGCAGATGAATGGCTTATTGGCAGTGACCTCTTGAACACATAACGACACGACAGATGGTTTGGTGACAATTGACCCAAAGTTAATACCCAGAAACCGGCTGAAGATTTTCAATGTGGTTTGATCAACTGTTAAGCAAAGGATTTCCCAACCCAGGTGAATGAAAGTTTCGTGTTCAAGAGTGGTTATAAAGTATGACAAACAGGCTCATTTTTCTCTCTTTTCCCGCACCATTTCTGGCAAGTACCTCTTTATTTTTGACAAGCTTGAGGAGGATAACATTTGCTTGATTATAAGCTCATCCTTCAGATGAGTCCAACTTAGTTTAAATTCGAACCCTAAGAAGGAGTGGTTCGTTCCTGTTTGTAATTGAATAGGTCCTTTACTGTGAGATTTTAACGAGTCCAGTATAGGAGAAACTCGGCGTTTTTCAATTTTAGAGAGTCTGAAAAAACTTAAGAACACTCCAAGGTTGACCTTTTTCATAAATTTGTGTCTCCCAAGCCCGAAAAAGTATAAAATAATACTTGAGAGAACCGCTTGATCTTTTACGACCAAGGAGTACTTTTCGTCATTAGTGCCCTTGATCCGAAAAAGTAAAAAAGCAATCGACACGTCGTTTTATAACCAATATCGAATTTGAAACGACAAAAATCCGGTAATCTTTTCGTGTTTTTACGGTCGGAAAAGAGTTGAAAGTGGACTGTCTTTTAATTCCATTTTAACGAGTTTAAAAGAAAAACTCGGCGATCTTTTCATGTTTTAGGAGTCAAAAAAGAGCTTAAAGGTGACTCTAAATGTTTTTCGTCGAAAATGATAGATTTTGCCTGAATAATCCGTTATTCTGCACAAAAACACAAACATTACTCATACCTGTTTGAAATGGATAAAAATGTCGCAAAAATACCTTTCCAAAGTGAAACATAAACAAATTTGCAATTTATTTACTCAAAAAACTTATAAAAAGGGCCTTCGTCAATTCATTTTTACCGTTTGAGTTTTGGGTGAGAAAATAGTGCTTTTGCTCAGAACACTTCTCGTGAAGATTGCGGAAAATCCAACAGTTGGAATCGAACGCCGTCTTCTCCAGGTAATCCACATCATCATACTCTTCATTTTTAACCGTTTCAATTTTTGTTTTAGTCATTTATTTCATTTTTGGGAGGGTTTTTAGGCACAAAACCCGTGCGCGGGGGCCCGCAGGTTTACCACTGCTGGCCTGCAGACCCCGACTTTTTCTCCATTGGGAAAAAGCTCGGGGTCCGCACCTTCCATGTAGACAAGGTGCGGTCCCACACACTGTGTCTAACCCGGAGGGTGCTGTCCCCGTCGCAAGGGTTTTTAACCCAAAAAATCTCAAAAATGGACCAATCAAAATAATTTCTAGCAATTTAATTTATTCTTATGCTTGATGCAGAGAGTACATCATGCTAGATTGGCATGAATGAGAGAATGAGGATGTGGATGCTGCCGCATGGAATCATCAGCCTTCACTTGATGCTTTGAGGGCGTGCGGCTTGTACAAATTCTGGGCCATTCCTGGCATGAGGGCTCAGGTGGATTTCTTACAGTGGTTGGTTGACAGATGGAGCATACAGGACCAGCGCTTCTTCATTGGTGGCCACCAGCTCGAAATCGAGCTGGCGGACATATATTTCTTGACTGGTTTGTCTAAGAGAGGCGAAGACTTGACTCTGTTTGGGGCTAGGCCAGGTGGCTAGTCTGTCGATAGCCTCAGGCTAGAGTACTGCAACAGCCAGGCTAGAGACAAAGGGATAGACATAAAGACCATATCCCGTCCTGAACTCATGGTGATTGCGTTTACTGTCACCAGAATTTGCGGGGCTGCCGCATTACATATTGCCACTGGATCCCAGATGCGTATGGCAGTTGATTGCTTCCGAGGCACCATCTTCAACTGGTGCGATGCCGTGTTGGCCAATGTGAAAGGCCAACTGACCAGGGCCAAAAATGGACAACGAAAGACCTTTGGTTATGGGGCTTTGGTTGTGAGTTTTGGCCTGGAGAGGGTTCCTATGCTGATCCCGCAACACCTTACTGTTGGAGCTGGGCTTCCTCGAGAGCCCAAACTGATGTGATGGGTTGCAGTTATGGCCCGTCACCCGGACGAGAGGACAGAGGTTGCTCGATTCAAACCTGAGTATTTCCAATGGCTGGAAAACTAGGTCTTTTCTATTCAGGACTTCCCTTACGCTGGGATAGATTTTCGTGGTGACCCATACATGGTTCTTCCACCAGGAGAGCAGTGGGATGATTCAGGTAAAATCATTTTCAACATTTTTCCTATTTTAATGTTTTTTATTATTTTTCCAACGTCTCAAAACTGATAGTAAAAGTTTGAAATGCAGATGTGGGTCCACAGCGACCAGCCGCTCTTCGGCCTTACGAGAGGAAACAACCAGTTGCACCCGCGCTAGCCCCACAGGACGAATCAGCAGAGGTTTTGGCTGAGTTGGAGGGTCATCTCGAGCGCTTGACAGGAGATATTCTAGAGACCACTATAGATGACATTCCTCGTCGACTTTAGCGCTATGTGATTGGGGTCCCGGGACCTTTTAGGAGGTTCCTTTGCAAGGTGGCCCGTGCAGTGGTTTCTTATAGAGATCATCACCAGTGATAGGATGATCGCCTATTGTGGGCACATATGACATTTTTGTTTTTTGTACTTATCATTTTTGCCGATCATAAGGTGTTTTTCAACCTATGATCAAAGACGATGTATTTTTTGACACACTCCTATATATATATCACTATTACCGGCTTGTCTTGTAAATCATGTTATGGAATGGTTTTAAATTTACATGTATGATTATTGCAAATGTCTATTTAACATTCGAGAAGCAATTGCATCTACTAATGTATTTAAAGATCTTGGAATATGCTGATATTCAATATAATCAAATTCACGTTCCAAGAGACGCACTCTCAAAAAAAATCTTAATAACACTGGATTTCTAATGGCATACACTCTATTAAGCTGTAATACAACGAGTTCAAAATCTAACATCACTATCAAACTTCGAATCCAAAATGAAATAGATTCAGATAATAACTCAATCACTGCACTATACTCGGCAATGTTGTTCGTTGTTTGACAGAGGCTTACCCCATGCATAGATACTAACTCGTCAGAGGGCGAATAGATAACCCAAGCTGTGGAAGAAATGTTTCGTGTATCACGACAAGCACCATCAATGAAACCAATGTATGTTTGGAGAGGCATCGACATCTGCAATATCAAGAGTAAAACCAAGATAAGCAGGAATAATGACGAAAAAACACTCTCTAAGCTAAGCACACTGTTTAAACTAAAACACACCAGCTAGAAAGAAAAACTATCCTAACTAAAAGTCTCCATACCCATTCTTTAAGCATAATACCTCTTCAAGTAAAGACCATTTCTGGGTTTACCCAAAGAGTCCCCGTCAAAGTCTACCAATTCATAGGCCCCTTTTGCTAGCTTTCGCTTGACAACATAGGGACCATGCCACATAGGAACGAATTTTCCAGCGCCTAATTTATCATTAGCTTGATCGTAAACTAAGACTAGATCTCCTTCCAAAAAATTTCGAGGGGTCACATTTCGATCATACTGAGATTTCATGCGTTTTGCGTGAGTCTCGATCGCCAATGCAGCATCACGTCGATTCTCATCTAATTGAGCCAAGTATAACAAACTCTTTTCCTCTTCGGAAGTGGCTGGAAGTAACTCGATGGCCATTTGCAGTGATGGGATTTCGCATTCAATGGGTAACACAGCTTCCAAACCATAGACTAGTTGGAAAGGAGTGAACCCTGTTGATGTTTTTACTGAAGTTCGGTATGCCCAAAGCACTGAAAATAGCATGTTATGCCAATTCGACCGATGAATCCCAATGATTCATCGGATCATGATAACTAGAACTTTGTTGATGGATTCAACCAGACCATTAGCTTGTGGATAATAAGGGGTTGAACTATCGTGACGTAAACCAAGCTGGCCTGTAAGTTTGATCATCATAATGTTTCGAAAATGACGCCCATGATCAATGATTATCGCTTGCGGGACACCAAACCTAGCAATTATATGATTGAACACGAAAATTGCAGCTGTTTTGCCGTCTGCCTCAAATGTAGGCATCGCCTCGGCCCACTTGGTAAAATAATCTACCGCAAGGATGATATACGCATGCCCCCCGGTCGAGTGAGGGTTACATGTAATAAAATCGATACCCCATTTGGCAAAAGGACCAACAGCAATTATAGGGTGGAGAGGAGCAGGTGGAGCGCGCATCTTTCGATCAAAAATTTGGCAGTTGTAGCATTTTCGGACCGCCGTAATACAATCTTTAAATAAATACGGCCAGAAGTAGCCAGCACGCAATATCTTTTTGGCTGTGGCATACCCAGACATATGACCACCACATGCTCCAGAGTGACAATCATTTAAAACCCTTTCAGCTTCCTCGTGAGTTAAGCAACGTCAAAACACAGAGTCCGCCCCACGGCGATAAAGAGTATCTCCAATAATCCTGAATTGTTGGGACTGGAATCGAATATTTCGACATTCTGACCTTGAAATTTCTGGCCGAAAGGATTGGGTCTGGAGATAAACGATGATATCTCCATACCACAGATCTAAAGTGCTGATTAGAAACAAGGATTCGTCCGCAATGGGCTCCTCCGCCACAGTTTCTGTGTCAGCACGCGGGAAGTCACACATTAACTCCGCAAAAACTAAAGATTTCTTAGACTTGGATTTTTCGAATTCCAAGTCGAACTCCTGCAGGATAACGATCCATTTAGAGTACTTGCCCCCTAGCAATTGCTTGGTCAAAATGTAGATCATAGGGTTGCAATCCGAAATTACTGTAGTTTTACGTAGTAAAATGTAGTGACGAAAACGTTGGACAACTTAAACAGCTGCCAATGCCAATTTCTCCACATGTGAGTATTTTAGCTCAGTTGGATTTAAAGTTAGACTAAGGTAATATATCACATGTTCAGCTCCGAATTCATCTTCCTGAACTAAGACCATTCCAATGGTGGAATGAGAGGCGGCGAGATACAAGAAGTAATCCTGGTTGTAGTTGGGAGGATGCAACAACGGTGCATGGGTCAACGCATGTTTGAGTGCATCAAAAGATTTCTGAGCTATCTCATACCAATAGAATGGAGTATTCTGTTTCAACAACCGGGTAAAACCCTTTGTAACTTCGGCGTAGTTAGGAATGAATTGTCGTAAAAAGTTTGCTTTCCCCTGCAAACTTTGGAGTTGGCAAAGACTCGAAGGAGGAGGCAATTTGATGATAGCTTCGACCTTCAAGGGATTAACATGAATGCGGACTTTCAAAACTACAAACCCCAGCAATCGACCCGTTTCTATACAGAAGACACATTTGTGTGGGTTCAATCGAATCCGATAATGCCTACACCTCATAAAGATTGCTCGTAAATGGACGAGGTGATCAACTCGATGTAATGAATGAGCAGGCAAGTCACCGAGATACGGTTGCACAATGTGCTTGATGTCATGAAACGCATAAGACATTGCCCTTTGAAAAGTTGCTTCGGCATTCTTGAGCCCAAAAGGTAATTTGCAATAAGAAAATTTCCCCCATGGACAAATGAAAGCCTTTTTTGGTTGATCGGCAGGTAGAATATTGATTTGATTGTATCCGGAAAAACCGTCCATAAAGGAGAATATTTCGCTGCCGGCACAATCATCAATAATTTGATCAATATAGGGAGTTGGGTAATTGTCCTTTGGACAGGCTCGATCAATGTCCCTATAATCGATGCATATTCTTATTGTTCCCTGCTTTTTGTTAACCGGAACAATATTCGATACCCAATTCGTTAACGAGATCGGATAAATGAAACCTGATTTCAATAATTTTTCAACTTCTGCTTTAATTGCAGCAGCTTTTCGTTGGTGAATCTGACGCAAACGTTGCCGGATGGGTTTAGCGTCCAGGTAAGTCTTGATCTCATGAACAACAATTGCGGGATCAATTCCTGGCATTTCCTCATAGGACCAGGCAAACACGTCACGAAATTCTTGAAATAGGGCCTTATATAGCTGAATTTTGTCATATGTACACGAGGCACCTATATGAATGTTCTCAACATTTCCGGGCTTAACCGAAATGTCAATAGGAATAGTTCGAGAGATGTTTCCCAAATTTAACTCTGAATCGGGATGTTTCATTGGATTCTGAGGTTCCTTGACATATTCAGTTGTAAAAATTGATGAGAAATCATTTTCGAAACGATCATTCTCGGGTAAAAACGAAGATCTGTGATGTAGATCTTCCCATGGTAAATCATCTACACATAGGATTTCATGAATTTTCTCATCAGAGTGAACAAGTTCAGAAAACGTGATTAAATCTGAGCTTGATGTGAAAAGTGATTCCTCACGGACCACATTCATGAAGTCATTTTCGGTTGAAGATGGGTCGGCAAAAGACTGCACGATTTCATAGGCAATTTCATATGGGCTCAAAGGCATGGCATTACCAAATGAGTCTATCTCAGATTCAAAAGGAACGATCCAAGGATCATCATAAACAATGGTGTCTGATGTGATCATATGAATGGTTGCAAATGAAGACGATGCATTTATCGGAGGAAAAGGAAAAGTTCCCAGTAAACCAACATCTTTAACTAGTCCTACTCCAACATCCTTATATGGGATAGTCGTTTTACCGACATGCTGAATACTCTCAGAAGAGGTTGGGTCGGATGAAAAGTAAGCCAGCTGGTCTATGGTTACGATCTTTCCATTATGTGGAAATTTTATTACTCGAAAGACCGATGAAACGACCGCTGTCATAGCGTAAGACCAACTTCGACCCAAGAGAAGGTTGTAATCTAGAGGGGCATCAACCACCTCCACATCTAGACTAACGGTTTTTCCTTCAACCCCTATAGGCAAATCCTGTAGAATGCCAAAAGGATGGAACCCACGGCCATCAAAGGCCTTTAGAATCGTCGGGGATTGATTTAGCGAAGGAGAACCAAGCGATCTCCAACACTGTATCGACATAATACATGTTGAGGCTCCCTCATCAATTACAGTCCGATGAATAGGTCTGTTTTTGACTATCACTGGGATCTGGAAATCCATTTGATGAGGCAAACGTGGTGTACTATTTTCTAGATCGAAAATCATTAGGTTCGAGTCCTGAACGTCAACAGCTCCTATAGCTGACAAAAGTAATTTACGTTGTGCTGGACATGATTGCATCACTTCCAAAGCCGACATTGCTGAGGGTGAAACGGCTAAATCCTCAACAATGTTATAATTCTGAGCCGCTCTCGCATGTGGATTGAAAGCTGACTTTCAAAGTATACCCTTGGCGGGTGGTTTGATTACGTCTGGATTAGGTTTCTCGATCTGTAGTGGATTGGAACCGGGAGCTGAGGTTGATGGATTAGAATGAGAAGATTCTACTTCTTTACCATCAGCAGGACTTTTACTACCATAATCTTGCGATCGAGTCACAATCCTAACATGGGACATCATCAGTATGGGTTCTTCATTGGCACTTGAGGATGAACCTATCATCTTACTGTCTTGAGCTAGAAAAGGATCCTTCAAAACAACAAGAGTTTGGGTGATTACAATAGCAATAGCAATAAGTCCAGAAGGAAGATCTTGGGTGATTACTCTTTCTACCCTAGGTGAACCAGGACCACTAGAAGCTGGAGAAACAAACCCCGATGTCGGAGTAGCAGCAAATTCACTTTTAGGCTCGGATATTTCAGGTTCCTCACCTATATCTCTAGTAGATGAAAAGATACCAGTAACTTCGGAAACAGATACTGGCTATGGATTATAATCTGCCACTAACGGTTGAAAATCAGGATGTACTATCAAAGAAGATTCTCCTTCTTCAGGTGACCCAACTCTACTGTCTCTAGGAGTTACGAGGACTTTCAAGCCTTCAAGCTGGCTCGGTACTTCCTCAGGAGGTTGGCCCTGAAGTCTACGGGACTTCCTCAGTAACTCAGCCATGTTTACAAACTCAGGAGGTTGGCCCCGAAGTCTACGGGACTGCCTTGGTAATTCAGCCACAGTTAAAAACTTTTAACTACTTCACACGCAAACAAAGTAAAATCTCAATGAAAAGCACCTAAAGTCTCTAAAGAACCAAACAAATTTGAATCACACGCCTAAAGAATCTAAGAGATCAAACACACACAAACAATAACTTTCCGTACTGAAAACACTAGTTGGTGATGAAATCCAACGTCGCAGAGTTCGATACAGAAGTGGCGGTTGGAACAGTTACCCCGGCAACCTGCTTAATGAATAGACTGGCACAAGTTCCTCCACTTAACCATCTCGAGTGAAGAGAACCCCCCAGAAAATCCAAGTGAGTCTAGCCGACGTCTGCTCCAGGTACAGTGGGATCTTCCCACCACTGTCACCTTAGGAAGAGTCCTAAAGAATATGGCCACTAAGGTTACCAACTGAGACAAATATACCTGGGGGAACAGTCTACGATCCGATACGCACGCAAGGGCAGAGTAGCAAGCTCAATCCCCTTGAAGGCTCCTTGACATAATCCAAGGTTTACCAACAAGTGACCCCAGGCTCCTCGACAATGGTTAATCTGAGGTTTACCGTTTTTAATACGTGAATATCTGGCGTCGTTCCCAATGAGGAAGGATTGATTCCCACACTAGTTCAGACACGATCTTGTACTTCTCCTTTAAGAGGAGCTTTCCCAGAGCATAAATGCAACAATTGGATTTCTTCCCTACCACAAGATACATCTACTTGTTTGTTTTTACTGTCTTGGAGAGTTAATTACTCTCCTACTCCAAGACACTAGCCTAAGCTAAGTTGGTTTATCAAAGCCCTAGAAATAAAAAATGTTACTAGATGAATTTTACTTTAAGCGTTATTTTTTATTGGTTTTTGTTTAAGTCAAAAAGTGCGGAGATGAAACTCGTGGTATGAAGACTCGACTCAAAATCACTAAAAATGCACCTAAGATGATTTAAACAATCTTTTTTCTCTTCGATGAACTTCTAGACTAAGAAAGAGTTTGAGAATGTAAATACTTTTGTAAACACAAATCCTTCTTAAGACACAAATTAAAAGAGGAGCTTTTGTTCTTTCTAATGCACTCAAAACGAGACAACTAGTTATTTCACAAAAATTTCCCTTTTTCGTTTCAAAGCACTCAACCACTACAAAACAAACTTTTTTCAAAAGAGATTTTTTATATTTTCTTATAAAACACTCAAAACTAATGAAAATGACTAACTTTGAGATCTATAAACTATAAAAATCTATTTGAAGTCAAAGCCTACTAGATGTCTTTTTTAAGGATGTTTTACTTAGCTAGATGTAAGCTAAGGACCAATTTATGCAGAATCACAAATCAGTCAAGAACAACCAATTTTGTTTTCTTTTTGAAAATGAAAATCCCAACTTTTAAACACAAGCTTTTCGAAGTTTTGTAAAGAGAAAACTCAAAGCGGATTCCTCAACAAGGATAATTTTAGGGGCGAATGTTCGCCCTTTGGCGAAATTAAGGGGTTTTAAATTTTTAGTGGGCGAATATTTTGTATCATAGTACATTTTTACAAATCACCTCAAATAGCCCACCTTATTTTAAGGGAGAGGGTAAAAAAGGTAAATTTAGCCCTTGAAATTAGGACTTACAACCTTCCATTCGCCCATTTTCAAGAATAGGTTTTATTTAAGTGAATCCATTCGCCCATTTTCAAGGATAGGTTTTATTTAAGTGAATCCTATGGGCCAAATACCATATTTATAAAAAAGGTATGGTAGATTAATAAAAATATAAATAAATGAGAGGTAAGGTAAATAAATAAAACATTTTTTATATTTACTCCATAAGTCACCTTATATACATGTAAGGGTGTAAACAAATAAAAATATAAGTAAAGTGGAGGTATGGTAAATAAATAAAACATATTTTTATACTTACTCAAAAGGCATGGTAAATAAATAAAAATATAAATAAACTAGATGTATCGTAAATAAATAAAACCTCTTTTTATATTTAGTCCATAACCCTCGTTCTATTTATGAAGGCTCAAGAAAGAGGTTTTATTTAAGTGAATCCTATGGGCCAAATACCATATTTGTAAAAGAGGTATGGTAAATTAATAAAAATATAAATAAACGAGAGGTATGGTAAACAAATAAAACATTTTTTTATATTTACTCCATAAGTCACCTTATATTTACGAACACTAAAAAAATGGGTTATATTTAGGTGAAACCTATGGCCAAAATACTATGGGACAAATACCATGGACTAGATTGCTATTAATACCATGCAAAAAACCATTATTAACCCTAATATTATAATTAATAAAAATAAAAATGGCACATGGTATTGACCCATGGTATTCACCAAAATGGCACATGGTATTGACCCATGGTATTCACCTGGAATGTAGCCTATTTAAATGGGGGAATTAAACCAACATGTAGCCTATGCTAAGATTCACTAGGATTTTATAAAGTTTTATTATTTAGTGAAAGACTCGCCAAGATCTTACAAGATTTTATAATTGAGTAAAATATTTGCCATGCCTGGTGAGAGATTTGCCAAAAAATTATATATACATATTATATTATTGATAAAATCGCCTTCCATTTTTCCTATATACCATGGAGATTCGCCCATTTATTATATTTATAAATTTAGGGGGAGTTCTTAAAATTTTCCCTGTTCCTCAACAAGGGGAGATTTCATAAATGGTCAGACTCATAAGAAGGCTGGTAGAAACTAAGGTGATCTGAAGTCCCTACAGCTTCTAAGCTCAGAGCCACTACACAACCAAAATGAAAAACAAACCCAACAAGCAAAACTCCTAGGAATTTCACCTAAAACCCTAACACTAATGGAATCAACCTAAGGAAAGCTTCTGAGAAGTTATATGCAGGTCTGGGCAGTGGATAACAATTTCTAAACAAAAACTAAGCTGACTAATAGAGGAAATCTTAGGTTTTTCAAAATTTTGACAGGGTTCGCAGGCCCACAGTTGACACAGGTGCGGTCCCGCTCTGTGATAAAAGCAAAGGTGCGGATAGGTACGCACTGTGTCAAATGGCTAGGGTGCGGTCCTCTCCCAAAGCTATGAAAAACAAAAAATAACCCTGGATTTACAAACTCTACACAATTTTACACACAACAAGCCAAAAACAGAAACAAAAACACAATTTCTCAGGTCAAAGTAAAAACAAGGAAAACAATCAAGTCCCCAGTGGAGTCGCCATTTTGTCACACGGAATAAGTTGATCTTGCGGACAAGATAGACCTTCCTAGAATCTAAAGAAGACCTAATGACAAGCAAACCAACCAGACACTATCTTTCTCTAAATATGCTTTAGTAAACAATGGCAAACAAGTGTTTTTAGGGCCTACCTTAGGTCCAACGCAAGTTTGTGGATGCCCTCACTCCTTCGATCCAAATGAGCTCCTTTGTCGCGAATATGCAAACACAAATAAGGCAAACAAATTAAATAGCATCTGAAAAGCCAATATCATAAAACATATTTAACATGAACGTTAAGGAGTCCATGAAACAAATAACATGAGATACTTGTTGAGAAAAATGAGTTTGATTGTATTAATTCAAAATTAGAAGAACTTTACAACCTTTTCCTTGACGCTGTACAAGCTCCTCCCAGGGTCCAACAAGAAGTCTCCTCTACTTTGACAAGTTTCACTCACTCCCCAATGAAGCCAAAAAGGTATGTGATCTCTCCCCTTAAGCTCAACTAGGAAGTCTTAATTTCACCAGCATTTACCTAAAAAATGTTCAGCTTCTAACCTCTCCAGCAACCAGCCCAATGCTTGTATTTATAGTGCAATGGAGGGAGGTTACTAGGTCCTCCTTCAAAGGGATAAAGCCCTCCTTCAAAGGGATAGCTCCTCTCATCAAGGGATTAGCTCCTTCTCTTTTGGGATGCATGAACCACCTCAGAGCAAACAATCCACGTCAAAATTCCTTCTAGAATCCTCTAGAATTAACCCAAAGTGAGTTTTTTAAGATAAAACTTGTGCCTTTTGACTTTCACAGCGGTCTGCACCCACACCGTTAGGGACAGAGCGGGCAGGTCCGCAGTTTTTGTAAATAGAAAGTGCGGGACCGCAGGTGACAGTGAGAGAAAGTGCGGAACCAGAGTTACATTGATTTTTATTGTCTTTCTCTCATTTCCAAAGCTTGACTTGAAGAGCCGAGGTTTGAGACTTGCTTAGGAGGATAGTACAAGTGATGATAGACCTATACTGACTGCAAATAATCATGGTGACGATATTTTTGTGTAACTGTTGTAGTTTAAGGAAGCCTAGGGCCATCAGGAGAGGAGGTCAAGCCTAGATCAGCTGTAGCCCAATTACAGAGCTTGGAAGTCATATTTGGGGTTTTTTGATGCTCTAAGTCCATTGAAGTAGGTTTTAGGAGCTGTAGAGCATTATAAAATGTAGTTTTTCCATTTTTAGCAAATACAGAGGCCCAAGCCATAGAAGCTGGACCAAGTAGATGTAGCCCAGGAGGGGTGAACTCCTTCATCAAAACACTGTGTTAAGTGTTATTCTTGATAGTTTGCTGTACATTTACTTGCTGCTATTCAACACTTGTTTTTCAAGCTATTTTTCTCATGTATTTCACATAAAACTTGATAAAATTTACCTGTTTCCAATCACAAACACCATAAGAGAACCATGCACATGAAGCAATTGACAAGCATTTGTTTATAAATCTGAAGTTGAAATTAGCACAAAAAAAATAGCATTCAATACCAGGTTAGGTAGGCTCTCCCTTCTCACTCCATTGTTATCTTCAACAAGCTTTTATTTCAGAATGAAGAAGTTTTTCCTAATTGTGACACTAACTGCTTTGTCCTCTTTGCTCCATCAAGTTCCCAAGGGTAAGGTGGTCACTCTGCTTATAGTTTCAGGGCTTAAAGAGATGGCCAATCCTATGACAATAGTGGTGGCACTATATTATCCTTGAGAATGAAATGCCATGGAAAATTAATGAGTGATATCATCATCATACCCTTTTAACCGTTCAAAGAAACCCAACGATTAATGCCTTCTAAAAATGTTCACTACAAGAGGGTGTTGGTGAATTCTCTTGGTGTCTGTGGGTTCTCTTATATTAAATCCTCCCCACATTCCTTCTACTACCCCTTCTTAGTTTTACTTAGGTGTGAAATTATGCTTTCTTCAGAGCAATCTCAGTGGTAGAAACAATGTTAAACCTCTTTTTTATCAGTGAGGGAGAAGGATGCTAGAATTTATAACAAAACAAATTGTTTTCTTTGCCCCTATCTTGCCTTTACACATAATAATTTCCAAAATACCTACTGCTCAATTGTCTATTACAGGTTACCAACTTCAGGCTTAATTTATCATGTAATTGTATGGAAATCAAGGAGGGAGGAAGCCACTTACTCCTTTTCAAAATAGCTATGTATGTGCATGAGGGTTGTAGACAATTTCGGGTCACTATGGATCTCTTTCACAATTCAATTCCCTCATGTAGCTCCTTATTGGCCCTCCTGTAGCAGTTTAGACCCTCTTGTAACACCTGCAAAAAAGTTCAAAACAACTTGGTGGCACCCTAGGCAGTCTGATAGAAATAGCTTGACCTTCCTCTAACTGCTTTTTTAAAAATGAGAAATGGTGCAAATGGAGTCAAGGCCTGTACATAATATTCCCTTTTTGGTAAAGGCTCAGAGTGCTTTGGTGACATGGCACATACACGAGTTTCCTTTTTTTGAACCATTGTCCCCACTCCTTGCAATAATTACCCTTCTCCTCATGATTATCACCTCACCCCTAGTAAGCACCACCCCATTTGATATGACATCTCCACGTTGCATGGGTGACTGAATATGATATTTAGTTAACTACTCGAGGGTGGCCAAGTTCACTGGCAACCTCCAGCCTATTAAAACTCCTTTCTCGACCATTAACACTTTTTAACATTTTATGCATAGGAAGAGGTGAGGGTTGTCATACCCGTGGATCGAATTGATGGAGATGGTTGCATGTTGGAGTTGGGCCTCATAACATCATGATCTTGAGGGAGTTGATTTCCTTGGCTTGTTTCTATTTAGGTCTTCATAACTTGATGATATTCTAATTGATAACCTTGCTGTGTGTGCAAGTGCCTTCCCAGTGTCCAAGCTACTGCTGGTGATTAGATGACCTACTTCCTAAGGATGATGTGCCTCCTTTATCGTACAGAAATGGTTCCATGATTATCTCTATCGCTGGAAAAAAATTACTGCAGGGAGTTTTGTTGTGACCGTACATGCTGCTACAGGAGGAGTCTCCTTCATGTAGCAGTCATTTAATACTCCCTTCACGTATTCATTTTGCATGCCAGATTGAGGGAAAGTGATGAAAGGAATGAGGACAAGATTAGGATCATGAGGAAGTGGTGTAGGTGATAGAAGAATAGAAAATAAGGATTTTTTGTGTTTTTTAGATGCATGAAAGAGTGGAATTTTTGAGCAAATTTTGTCTAGATGGAGTGGATGGGTGATGTGGTTGAAATTGGATGACCCCTCTTAGAATTTCCTAGAGACATCATGGCCTTCTGGTCTATTTTTCCCATTGGATGCTCCTCCTGTAGCCTTACAAGCTCCTCTTGTAGCATTACAGGATCTCCTGTGGCATTACAGGTTCCACCTATAGCATCATAGCGAGGACGCAAAATTGAAGTCTTTTGTTGATTAGATGATGTAGAGAGGTGGATATGTGAGTGAAGAGTGGAAATGAAACATATAGGTGGAAAAATGGAGGAATACACTTGTATATTATACTTTGTAACCATGATTTTGTCACTATTTGGAGTCCCACAAAAAGAAAATGTTAGCAGAAGTGGTGTAAGAACTCCTTCCCTATATTTATTTTTTTATCTTATGTTTTTTTATTCTTTTTTTGAGACAAGCAGGTTGCCTCTATAGAAGTTTTCAACCTACATGTCTGCCCTAGGCTCCTCAGAGGAGGTTTTCACTTGGGGATCTTTTATTTTTATTTTTTTCTCCTTTTTTTGCTCCTGGGATGCCTCAAACAGTTTTCAACTCAGGAGTTAGCCTCAGATGCCTCGTGGAGGTTTTCATCTAGGCCCTCATTTTTATTTTTTATAAATTTGGTGGACTGAGGGCTACGAGTCTCCCAATCACATTTAACTCTTTGTTGAATGAACTGGAAAATTCCTCCTTGGATAAAGGTTTCTTGTACAACTTAAAATTATGACCATTGACAAGTAAGGGAACCCCTTCTTCATCAATTGTTCTGATTTGGACATACCCATTCTCATGACACTTCTCTACTAGATAGGGACCCAACCATATTTTCATTAACTTCCCCTTTGAAATCCTTGAAGCTAGAATCATACATCAGGGCCCGATCTCCTTCTTGAAAATTCCTTTCCCTGATGTGCTTATCATGTCAAATCTTCCTTTGTAGCTAGATTACCTTAGTGTGTTGGATAGCTTGCATTCTATATTCATATAAACCATTGAGTTGGAGAAACCTTTGTTTTTGTGTTGTAGTGAGATCCAATTCTAACTGAGTTGCCATCCTCAAGGTGTTGTACTCAAATTCAATATACAATAGGGCCTTCTTCCCATATACCAACTCAAATGGAGTGAATCTAGTGGTGGTCTTCCAAGTGATGTTGTAGGCCCAAGTGGCTTCCACAAGTATGTATGCCTAATATTTTCTGCTGTTGCTAACAACCTTGGTAAGAATGTTCTCCAATGTTCTATTTGTGATTTCCACCTACCCATTTTCTTTAGGGTGATATGCAGTAGATGTCATGTGCTTGATGTGGTGTTGTTTCATAAGATATTCAATAAAACTTAATGTAAATTGTGCTACTTGATTAGTGACTATTTCCCTTGGAAAACCAAATTTGTAGAAGATGTTTTCCCTCATAAATTCAGCCACCTTCTACTCATTTGTTGTCTTTACTACTTTTGCTTCAGCCCATTTGCATAAAATGATATACCTTTTTTGTCTTGATGGGGGATTAATAGGTCCAATGAAATCCATGCCCCACTTTTCAAATGGCTCTAGAGTCACTTGAGGTTGTAAGCATCCTTGGGTGTTGGCTTACCCATTCTTTGACACTAATCACACCTGGTGGTGTACCTCTTTGCATCTTGATGTAAAGTGGGCAAATAATAACCTGATTGTAAAACTATGAAGGTTGCCCTCTTAGCAAAAAAGTGGCTTCCACAGGGTCCTTCATGGCATGTTGAGAGGATTTCAAAGACCTCTTATTCCCTCACACGTATCCTTAGGATCCGATCTGGCCCCAATCTAAAAAGGTTTCCCCCAATCCAAGCGAATGTGACACTCTTCCTAACAATCTTTCTTTTCTAACTGGAGGATAGGTTAGGAGGGAACCTCCCAACAACAAAATAGTTGTCTATATCATAAAACCAAGGTTAAGCACCAGGATGGAAAAGAGATGTTCATCTAGAAGTTGATCATCTATCATTTCTTCCTTTCCTGTAGGCAGGGTTAGTATTGACAAGAAATATGCAATCACATTATCTTTCCCTGGTTTATCAATAATAGACAAATCAAATTGCTGCAACAATAAAAACCATCTAATTATCCTAGCATTGACATTAGAATTATTAATTAAATACTTAATGGCTATGTGATTAGTGTGAACCAAAGTTTGATAACCAGTGATATAATGCCTAAACTTGTTCAAAGAATGCACCACAACCAAGAGTTCCTTTTCAGTGACAATATAATTTAACTCAACTTTAGAAAGGTTCTTACCGATGAAATAGATCACATAAGGAAATTTGTCTTCTACTTGTCCTAAGGTAGCCCCTACAACTTTATCTGAGGCATCCGTGTGTATATGGAAAGGTAATGCCTAGTCGGGACCCCTAAGGATGGGTGAAATGGTCAACTTTTCTTTTAGTATTTAAAAGGCTTCTTGATAGTTGTTTGTCCAACAAAAATATGAATATTTAGCCAATAGTCCAAACAAGGGTGAAGCCAGTTTTCTAAAATCTTTAATGAACCTTCTATAATACCCAGCTAATCCAAGGAAACTCCTGACATATGTTTTCTTTTGAGGGATAGGGACCCTTTTGATGATGGAAATCTTGTTTGGGTCAACCTGTATTCATTCCTTGGATATGGAATGGCCAAGGATAGTCCCTGCATTCATCAACAACTCACATTTCTCAGGGATCAATGAGATATTCATTTCAAGACATTTCTTCAAGACTTTGAATAGATTAGAAAGAGCTTCCTAGAAGTCACATCCATAAGGAGTGAAATCATCCATGTATATCTCAACAGAGTCATGAATAAGTTCAACAAAAATACTCAGAACTATCGTCTGAAAAGTAGTAGGGCATTGCACAGATCGAATGGAATAAATCTATAGGAAAAGGTACCCAAGGACACGTAAATGTGGTATTCTCTTTATCTTTAGGGCTGATCTAGATTTGGTTGTATCCACTGTATCCATCCAGGAAGGAGAAGAATTTATTTCCTACAAGTCCACATAAGACTTGGTTAATGAAGGGAAAAGAAAAATGGTCCTGATTTGTAGCCTTGTTAAGTTCTAGGTAATCAACACAGATTCTCCACTTTCCATTATTATTGGGAACTAAAACAATGGGTGACACCCACTCACTATCTGAAATGGGGTATATTAACCCTGCCTCCAATAGCTTTTGTAATTCTTCTTTCACAATGTCCTCAAGAGCTGGGTTCATCCTTCTTTGGGGTTGGCGCATAAGCTTGCATCCCTCTTTGATGTAAATATGATGAGTACAAACTAAGGGATGTGTACCTTTCATTTCCTTATAATCCAAAGAAAAAGCATCTAGGTGTTTCCTGAGTACATTGCACAATTATTCTTCCTGTTTGGCCTAGAGAGAGGGGTTGATATTTAGAGTCCCGGATGGGCCAAACTCTACAATCTAACATGTTCTAGGCTAGCGTCAATAAAGCACAAGTAAGTCTAGGGAATACTCTCAGATTCTTTCAACAATTCATCAACTGGTATGGCAGTGGGAGGCTGGTTCTGTAAGATATGGTCAATAAGGTCATCTTCACCAAGTTGTCACCCTCCTATAATAGTATCTAGAGTGTAGAATAGGTAGGGAGTTGTGTGATATAATTCATCCTCTAACAATATGGGTAAATCATGTTCAACATAAGGTTAAGAAGGAGGATACACCACAAGTTGTTTTGATAAATGTACATTCTTGGTAGTCATGTTCCCAACCCTACAACTAATGTAGGCATCAACAGTGGCCAACGAAGGTCTTCCTAAAATGAGAGGATAACCATTAAACTTGGTTTTGGGATGGAGGACCAAAAAATCAGTAGGGCACTCCTAGGAGTTAATGGATATAATAATCCCTCGGGAGCTACTGTGGATCTGTCTGCAAGCTGCAACACGATGGTGGTCTTTCTCAAATCCCCTTGGAGATTGAGCTTCAACATGGTTTCCTTAGTCATCACATTGATTTCATCCCCACGATCAATCAGGGTATTAGGGACCATAATGCCATCAATGTGCAAATCCACTACTGGGCTACCAGGGTCTAGGTATTTTGGGGAGATCACCCTCCCAAGCATTAGATCAGATAGTTGTCCAACAACATTGATGGTGGGGGTATCTCTTCTTCTTCTCCTACGACTTTTGAAACATTTTTCCTTAATAAGAATGTTGTAGATGGGAACATCTTTAATGGCCTAGAGAAGGGGTATCTTGACACACAAATTCTTCAATTCTCCCAGAAGTTCAAACTATTATGGGGTGTGTTGGTTAGGGTAGACCAACCTTTCAAGATAGCAGGGTGTATTAACTCGAGGGGCACCCTCTTCCTTCCCTTCTTCAAACTCTTTAGGTGGAGAAGGTGGGTGATCATCTGGGAGCACCCTCCCAGACCAAAGGTTGATCTCTTGGATTTCCACAGCATAAGCATGATAGGATGTCTCTCCATTGTATACCTGTTGCAGTTGCTTATTATTCAGGTTAAGATTGGGTTGAGCAGGCATTTTAGGTTGCTTAGGTGGGGTATGATGAGTTAGTTGTGGTTGAGGTTGGGGTTCAGGGAGTAAAGAAGGAGGATAATTTGTTTTTTGAGGCCTCCACCCTTGTGAGGGGTTGCCCCATTAGGAAGATGGGGTGGATATGGATGAAAAGGATGAGGATGATATGGGGGAGCATAAGGCCAAGGAGGAGGCGTGGACCATTATGGATGAGTGGAAGGGTACCAAGGCTGGAAAGGTGCCTTCTGATTTGGATTGTAGTGAGGATAATGTGCACCTTGCATGCCTTGTTTATATAGCTAAGGTCATGGAGATCTCCTTTGGTTAATGAAGCATAACTGTTTTGACCCACTCTCTACTCCTTCCTATATACAACCTTTAGGCCTAGTAGAGAGGGAAATTTTTATGTTGCGTGATTCTCTTCACATACTAGGAAGACTTCTATGACATTCAATGGGCCTTCATTACTAGGATGTCTTTTAGTACATCTAGGGAAAAAAATAGCTAGTGCTCTTCTGCTTCCTCTTGTTTTATTTTGATTTGCATAGTATCAATTTGTAGGGAAAAATTATGGAACATTTAACTCTTGAAATCCTCCAACATATTCCCTATCTCATACTTGATGGATGCTGTGGAGGGAGAGGAACTGAGTAAGCTTTGGTTAAAGCTACCCTTCTTCCTAACAACCCTAGAGTAATTCTTGAATACAATTTTGATGTCATCATAAGGAAATTGGTATATATCTCCTCTAGATAGCATGTTGAGGGTTTCCATTACATCTTCCTTGATCCCTCAGAGAAGAACTAGCTTGAGTGACTCAGTATCAAGGGTATAGTTGGCCCTCCTATAATTGAGTTGAAACCTCTCCTCATAGTCCTCCAAAGATTCATCAGGTCCAAGGGCTATCTTAAAGAATTCCTCTGTTTCTTTGGACCTGCAATAATTCTAGTATTTATCATTGAAGGTTTGTTTTATTTGGGCCCAGGTAGTGATGCTTCCTCTAGGTAGAATCATAAACCAGCACTAGGTTGCATCTTTGAGGGTAGAAGGAAACAACTTCAACTTCTACTCATCAAAGTTATAGTCATAGTTACTACAAACAACAACAAACTCAAACATGAATGTGTTAGGATCTTTAGAGGTTAGGCCATGGAAATGTGGAAGGGTAGCAGGTCTTATATTTTTCAATATAGCCTCTCCATTGGTTTCTCTGATGGGGAAATCTCATTGTTCCTGTTTTCAGCCATGGTTTAGGTAGGTGAGGTGGGTTCTTCTTCTTCCCCAATAGGTTCTTAATGAATTTTAGGTTTCTCACCTAGAGGGTCTTCTAACTCCCCTGTAGTCAGAGAGGGAAGTTCACAACCACCGGAGAAGGATGAAGGCTGACTGCTTGAGGGGGTGGGGGGCTTTGGTAAGAATTTTCCTTGGTTATCCATACTACTACGAGGAATGAAAGAACAATATATATATATAAATATATATATATTTCAAGCAATAGGACTGATTCAAAATATAAAACAAACAATGCTTAAGGAGAAACAACACCTACTTAGACACCTCCCCGACAACGATGCCAAAAAGTGGTGAGCCTTGGTATTGCACCAAGAGTGTTGCAACTCCCAAGGGCTCCTAAACTTAAATTATCAACCCAGGGTTCATACAAACTTGGAGGTGACAATGTTGTATGCATAGTAGGTTAGGTTCTACTCATGCCACCCTCAGTCATGACATCATATCAAGGTGTTAAAGGACCATTGCTCCAACTTAACTATATCGAAAACTCGCGATGAAACTGATTTTAACTATGAAAGTGAAAATGCCATTAATTCAACTTGTAGATGTTAATTAACATTACATGATATGGAAAGGGCTAGTCTACTTGTAAAAGTGAAGCTACTCTATTTTGTACATTTCATCATATTAGTAACTTACTTTCATGTATCATTGAAGTACTTTACTTTTTCTTGAAAATCATAAATATATCTTGTAACATTCTTGTGATTAAAAACACTAATTCTAATATGTTTTGCAGTGAGGAAAAGAGAAGGTTGGAGTGGTCTAAGAGCTCTCTTAATCATCAAATCACAAGCTGGGGGTCATTATTAATCTTAACCAAGCTAAGGTTGAAGTGGGGAGAAAAATAGGTGGAGGAAAATGGTGCTATAGGTGTTGCTACAGGAGGTCCTGTATTGCTACAAGAGGCCCTATATTGCTATAGCAGGGCTTCTAAGAGCCTTTTGAGGGTGGAGATTGTGTCTCGAGGGCAAGAGAAGATGGCTGAAGGTAGGAGGGAGTGAATGAAGGTTTGGGAAGCATCCTAGCCAAGTCTAGGACCTCTCAGAGTTATGTCTTGCACCAAGGTGGATGTGCATAGTGTCCTTAATTGCCTAAATATAATGACTGTGGAAACATAGTTTGAGAGCAATGTGAAGGGTAAAGGGAGAAAATGGAGAAGTCTAAGTGGAGATGAAAATAGGTGCCCACCACTGCAGATCCTAACAACCATACAGATGGCCAAATGCATGCATCAAATGATCAATAACACAACGATATAAACTGTCATGGAAAAGATGAATTGAATATGACTAACATCTATTCTATTTCGCAACACTACTCTAATCACTAAACTAACTCCTAAGTTGCAAAAAGTAATCATGCAAAAGGATAAATAACATATATCTATTTCCAAGAAATAATAAACAAATGTTTTTGTATTGAGATTGTAAATCCTTCCAATCACTCTTCCCATAAGAGAGGTGATAGGGAAGCTTGCAATCACAAGTTTTTATAGCTTAACATCTATTGCAACAAAATAAATGCATGAAATGCTTGGAAAAAATAACAAGACAAAAATACAGAAGAGGGACTAAAACCTCTGGGTTGGGCCCAAACCCAAGGGTTCCAGCCCTCTAGAACTAGCTCAGATGTAACTCAATAACAAACTTCTCATTAGCAGAAAATAGTAGTCTCATACATCACATGAAAGTTAACAACAATAAGGTCAAGTCCTGGGCTCAACAACTACTCTTAGTTGAATAAAAAATTTGAATCCTAATGAGCCTTTCAACTGGTTTATTTATACAAAAAGGTATATGATGGCATCTCCCTTGAAAATAGGAACGATTCCCTCCAAGATCTTGAAAATTGTGGATCTTTTCCTTCTTGATCTTCACTTGCACTTGGAGTTACTCTACTGTCAGTAAATTCTAGCTTGTGAGTGAGGATTTGCTGATATTAAGCCAAGTTATAGAGTTAAGGAGGTGGACAAGCCTCCCTAGATTCTCTCCTCAATTTCACCATCAAGCCCTTGCATAGAAAATGCCTAAAAAATGCTTTTTCTTGCAATTTAATCACATTAAGCCACATACTATGAAAAACACCTTTTACTCTTCTTATTAAGCATATTATGGCTAAAAATAAGAATTAATGTGGAAAAATGACATTGGAAGGGCTGGAGGATAGCACAATGAACCTCAAAATATACTTATTAATGGGACTCATCACCTACTACTTGATATCTAGCTTGAATCCTCTTGTTGAATTACTTTGCTACTAGAAAATTGATCTACCTAGATCACTGAGTGTCTGCACTGGTACCGCTTCTCTATCATCACATTGACCCCTTCTTATATCATCCTGTTGGGACTCCAAAGACCAAGATTAAATCTTAATCGATGGCTCAAATCATTTCTGGATTGATCCATGTGAGGTTTTAGAGAATTCTCACCTTAACTTAATTAAGTCAGATTAATTAACTAGTTTTCCCAAGTTTAGACTTAGGAAACATTAAAAAAATTGGTTAATAATCTAATTAAGTCATCTGTAGGTGGAATTTCAAGATACTATTTCTGGTTTTTGGATATCTCATGTATTCTAGCCTCTCCACCAAATTTCGTGGCTAGAACATATACGATGCTACAAAAACTAACACTCCCTATTAGTGAGGATTGTGCTATCTCCAGTGCTACACATCCTATCACAACACCATGTCTCTGCGTCACTTGCTGTCACACTGTTGATTTTTGGCCATACTTCCCACCAACCACTGCGCAACTTTGATGCTGCATCTGTGCTGCTGCTAACACTTCCACACTTTTTCCAACTCTACATCTGCACTACAAATCCCTCTCATCTGTTGTTGCTTCAACTACAACTACTGCAACTGAGAAGCATCCAAAATAATCAGTCCCTGCTACTAAAATGGGTTCTCCATCATACCCATTTATTCTCTCAAATAGATGAACTTATCTCTCCTTAGATATTTTGTAAGTATATTTGCAACCCACTCTTCGTGGGATTATACTGTAGGTGGACCGCTCCATGATGTACAAAATCTATGATGAAATGACATCTAATAGCTATGTGTTTTGACTTTTCATGAAACACTGGATTCTCATAGATCTTAATGTAACTATGATAATACAATAGACACTGGTCGCTTCCATCCCATGTCTGAATAGGCTTACTAACAACTTCAGAATCCATATAGCTACGCACATAGTTGTGCTTGTTGCCATATATTATGCTTCTGTAGAGCTCAGTTTTATTGACTTCTACTTTTTGCTACACCAAGAAACCATCCTTGATCCAACGTTGAATCGGCACCCAGAGGTACTTTTCCTATCCACTGAACTACTTATCCAGTTGGGAATCCCGATTGCCGTTTGAACAAAACCCGTAGGTGATAGTCAACCATCGCATCACCAGAGATAAGGATCCATGAGAGGTGTTTAGTCCATGTCACAAAACACACGAGGAGAGTTGGTTTATCAAATGTCCAATAATCTCCACCCCAACGCGAGTTGAGTGTGTATTGAACTTGTAACCTACACTTTGATACCACTTGGATGGAATCATGATTGTTGTTAGACCAAAACCTATAGGTGTTAGTCAACAATCGCTTCGCCAGAGATAAGGATCCATGAGAGGCAGTTAGTCCATGTCACGAAACACACGGGGAGCATTGGTTTATCCAATGTACAACATGCCCAATTTGCATCTATGAACCCACATAGTTTAACATCATCCCCTCATATATCTCAAACCGTACTTGACTGTGCCACGCACATACCTCAAAATATGCCTTGCTGCTGCCCAATGTACCCTCTTTGGTTCTACCATAAACTGACTGAGGGTATTAACTGCAAAGCAAATATTTGGCCCAACATTGGCCAAATACATGAGAGACTCAATGAGATGTCTATACAAGGTGGGGTCGACATCCTTGTCATCTAATGCATATATCTTCTTCCAGTTGGTGATCATGGGAATAGACATGGGTCTATAATCTTACATTCTGAACCTCTTAAAAATATCTATAATGTATCTTCCCTTCCCAAGGAAGATCTCCCCATCCTTCTACCACACTTTTGATCCTGGGAATAGTGCATCAACCCCAAATCCTTCATATCAAACATTTCTTCTAGGTTCCTCTTGTATTCCTCTATGAGATTTGATGATCCTATCAAGAAGACATTATCCACATATAATACTAGGATGAGTGGCTCACCACCTACCATCAAATAGTAAAGGTTGGGATCTGTGTCACTCTTGACAAATCCCATCTGCTGCAAGTAGTTGTCAATCCGACCATACCATGCCTTGTAAGTCTACTTGAGTCTGTATAGAGATTTCTTCATTCTACACACATAGTGCACCTCTCAAGAGTCTTGAAGCCGCCTCTGGCTATTCTATGTACTCCTCTTCTTTTATCACCTTGCCCAAAAATGTTGTCTTGATGTCCATCTTGTGAATTTGCCACCCCATATGAGCTGCTAGGGATATAACTAACTTGATAGAAGTGTATCTGGAACCTAGGGCAAAGGTCTCCTCAGAATCTATTCCTTATTTCTATGCATACCCATTTTTCCACGAACCTATCCTCGTACTTTTCCACACTACCATCTGCAACATATTTGATCTTGTAGATCCATCTAGAACCCACAATTGATTTGTCTTCAGGCCTTGGAACCACCTCCAAAAATTCATTCATCATGATAGAGCTATACTCTTCTACCATGGCATCTACCCACACCTGATGTTGTGTGACCTCTTGAAAGCTAGAGGGTTCTACAACCTAAGCCACCAATGCTTAGTATATGTTAGGTTATCTGCGATGTCTCTTGCTCGTCCTAGGAGTTCTAATAAACTCCTTTGCATCTCTCAATATATGATGAACCTCTCTGCTGGATTGACCACTAGTGGTGGGAGGTTCAACCAGCTCCTCCTCATCCTACCTTTACTGCTCTGTCCGTTGTAAATTCCCCGGATCTCTTGCATTTGAGTAAATACTGGTACTAGTCAGTGAACTCGATCCCTATGAGTATCCTACTGCCAGTCCCACTAGTTTTTGCTGTGGTTGTACCAAAGGAGCTTATGCTTGGTGATTCTAATCACTTGCATACATCTCTCGAGATCTCCTGAAAGCGCATTCCTCCATGAAATTCATATTTCGTCTCACCACAATCTTCCTATTACAAGGAATGTAGATCATGTATGCCTATGAGGTTTCACTATAGACAATGAAAAAAATTTCTTTGCAGTCTGATCCAAATTGGTGCGCTTTTCATTTGGCACATGGAAATAAGCAACACTGCCAATGATCCTGAAGTGACTAACTTCTTGCTTCTTTCCTGTGAATACCCCTTCTGGAATTTTCTTCCCCAGTGCTCTATGAGGAGTTCTGTTTTGAATATGAATTGTCGTGTTACATGCCTCTACCCATAAAAACCTGGGAAAATCCTGGTCATATAACATAGCTTTTGCAACCCCAATTATGTAACTTTTTTTCTACAATGCTACCCCATTCTCTTGTGGATTATATGGAATTTTTGATATTCTTCTGATGCCTTCCTTCGTGCAAAAATATGTGAAGTATTTATCAATATATTCACCACCATTATCTGAGTGAAGCACCTTGATATTCTTCTTTGTCTCATTCTCTACGAGAGCCTTAAACTCTCTGAAACAATTGAAGACCTCATGTTTGGCCTTCAAGAAGTAGATCTAGGTTTTCCTGGAATGGTCATCAATAAAGGTGAGGAAGTATTCGACACCACTGAGAGTTCTAGTGGACATCAGGCCACAAATATATGAATATATAAGTCCTTACACGTCATTTGCTTTATTTTCACTTCTTGGGAATGATGCCTTAACATACTTCCCAAGTATGCATCCTCTACACACATCATCGTTTTTTGTGTCAAGTTATGGAACCCATATTACAATTTCCCTGAGCATCTTGAGTGATCCATGGTGTAGATTTTCCATTCTTCTATGCCATAACTCATTCATTTTCTTCCCATTGCTACTGCCACTTCCTATTAGTTCCATTATTGAGTCGAGCTGCAACCTGTACAATCTGTCACTTCGAACTCCAATTTGTCTTACCTTCTTCTAGCTTGAGTGTTTAACAAACACTTTCTTCCCTACAAAGTGGATATCATATCCCTTATCTTGTAACTAGGATACTGAAATCAAGTTCATACCTAATCCTGGCACATGTAATAGATATGTAGCGCTGGTGTTTTCTCCTGACTCCCTCTGAAAATCAATGGTAGCTCTCCCTACTGGAGTACACTTTTTTTTTTCGTTTCCCATCGTAATCTAGAAGTTCATCTGCTCCTCCTTGTAGCTAGAGAAATATTCTCTAACCCCTGTCATATGATTTGGTGCTCCACTGTTTATATACCAAACACCCTGTGAAGCTGATCTTGTCAAGCAAGCAAATTCATCCTCCAACCTGGAAGACAAATTTGAAGCCTCCTGAATGTCAATTTTGTCGATGGTCATAGTAAATAATTTACAATGTCTTATTCGTTTTTCTACTCGACATTGATTTTGCAACTACTAACTAGTGCAAAACCCTTTGTGTGCAAGCAAGGAATCTGCTCAGCGAAAGTCTAAGCTGATGTTGCTCCCTCTGACTGCTAGAATCATTAACCTAGGCAAATCAATTTTTTCTACCAATCCTGCAACTGAAAAAAAATCGAATTTCTGCCCCCACAACTTGGCGTGCCTCTCAAGGAATTGCGTTGCCTCAAGAATTTCACCCTGATGCTCCCTCTAAGCAATGAAATTATTTCCTTCGCTTCTGAGCTTCCAGGCTAATCACTCATGCTCTGATAACATGTGAAAATTTCATTATTACAGAAGATGGAAATTATTCTCCTAACTGTAAATTTAATTACACAGTTTATTTGCTACGGCAAACAATGAATAAAATCACAACTGTAATTTTCACCATAAAAATACTGCGGAAAAAAAAATACTGGAAACCTAGAAATTCTAGCACATGCGCAAGAATTTTGACACTATTATTTTTGGACAATTGTCCCTAGAAAAACCTAACTGGGGAAAACCGGTGTAGCAGATGAGGGTTTTATTATTATTCTTCAACAACAAATCCGAGTACAATAATTTATATGCCAAACTAACAATCCAATCTAAGAGAATCATTGGAAAAATTATTTTGAGGATTTTGCCTCACCCCACAACCTATTTAAGCTTGCAAAACTAGCCCCTCAGCAATTTGTACTGCCTTTTGCATTAACCTATGCGCAGTGCTTCCACAAGCCTTGCTGCTGCTGCCTCCGGAAACTTCTGAAATCTACAACTCTTCTTCTCTCTGGCTTTGGAACTGATTCACCGGTCTTCCTGATTAAAATTCCAGCCACTAGCTACTGAATCGACTGCTTCTCCAACTATATCGAATTGCTCTACTACTGCTGCCTAAGCAGTCCTTGCATAATCCCTCTGGGAAAACTCACAGTCCCTCAATTTGACTCTTACAACACTGAGAACTTCCATCAGAATACCACTTCACTCTTCCACCTACTTGATCTCTAGCTCGAATCCTCTTGTTGAATTACACTGCTACTGGAAAATTGATCTGCCTAGATCACTGAGTGCTTGCACTGGTGCATTCTCCATCACCATGTCGATCCCTTCCTATATCTTCCCGTTGGGACTCCAATGACCAAGAGTAAATCTTAATCAGTGGATGACACCATTTCTGGATTGATCCGTGTGAGTTTCTAGAGAATTCTCACCTTGACTTAATTAATTACGATTAATTAACCAGTTTTCCTAATTTTAGACTTAGGAAACATTAAAAAAATGATTAATAATCTAATTACATCATTTGTAGGTGGAATTTCTAGAAACGATATCTCGGTTTTCGAGATATCATGCATTATAGCCTCTCCACAAAATTTCGTGGCTGGAACACATCTGATGCTACAAAAACTAACAGATCAAAGCATCAAATTGCTGATTTAATTGAAAGGTTGAAGGATATAAATGCTACCAAACCTAGCCATTCACAAGTTTGGTGTACAATATGTCATACTGAGGGGCATCATGCTACAGAGTGCCCTAGGTCACGAAATGCAAGACCTTCTACTGTACCTCTAGGACTGCCTCTGCCACATGTAGGACCTTCTAGAGGAGTTGCATAAGTCTCAACAAGTGTTCCTTTTCAAGGACATACCTAGTACCATGCATTTTCGAATCAACAAGGTATGCTAATGAATATTATGAAATAGATCATACTTATGGCCACTCTCCTTGACTTTTTCCTATGTTACAAAAATATTCAAATGTCCCTAATAATATGTTTACTGATTTTTGTGGGTCTCCCACTCATCATACAAACTAGTGTAGATCCTTGGATACTCTGGTTGATCGACTAGATCATACTGCATTTCAGGGAAATGAGCCCCCTCGGGGAAGAGGAGGTGGAGGATATAGAGGAAGAGGTCTAGTTCGATGTTATCACTGTGACCAAGAAGGCGATGTTGCTATACAATGTCCATTGCTAAGGAGGCCTTGGTGTTCACATTTCCAAGTGAATGCTCATGTAACTAAAGATTGTTCAGATTTGATTAATCATTGGGAAGAGCACAACAGGAAAAGAGGAGCTAACTTGATCAATGCAGAACCAAGAGGGCTAGAATCAATTTCACAACCTAATATTAATATCATTACCATATTAGGTAAGTGGACAAGAATTGATAAAGATATGCCTGAACAACCTGCTATAACAGAAGCTGCATCCCCTAAAAAACCGTATGATCTGCACCAATAGAAGAAATATTATAAGGATGCTGCTGAAATATCTAAACAATTAATTTCTTCTTATAGCCTTAAAGCCATAGAGCATGAGAAAATATGAAAAAATGGTTCTTATTTCTTTTAAGGAACATCATATCATGTTATGGAATGGTTCAAACTATTCTTGCATACTATGAGTGATGAGAAATTGTCAAGTCAGTTGCGGAAGAAGTGTTGTAAAAGATGAGAAGGTTTTAGAGTGTCCCATTTTCAAAAACTTACCAGAATGAAATAATAGACAAGTACAATGAAATAAGCACAAAACTAGAAGGGAATTTCGCATCAATGCTCAGATAATAGGATACCAAATTAAAGATAATATGTTGGATTTAGGTTTCGATGTGAATATTTTTCTGCGGAAGACTTGGGAAGTGTTGGGAAGACCCAAGTTGGTATTCTCTCCTATCTAATTGCGTATGGCCAACCAATATTTGATTCTCCCTATTGGTTTTCTAGAGGATGTAGAAGTAGCGTCAATGGAGAAAATACTTATGTTGACTTTGAAGTCCTCAATATTATTGGGGACAAGGATCCTTATCTAACTTTGTTGGGAGTCAAATAGGCATTTAAAAAATATGCTATCATTGATCTCAAATGGGAAACCATGACTTTTAAGGTCTTTTGAGTTTGGGTTATTCAAGCTTTGGATCCTTACTAGGGTCCTAGGTTGGCGGAGCCTGTTGATGATACCAAAGAAACTAATGTTCTAGATCAATTCTACCAGCTAACTGCTAGGAAGAGGGAGGACTACATTAATCCTATAGTAGATGGTTCTCTCAGTTGGAGGAGTGTTCAACATACTGAAGTTGGTTCATAGGTTGCATTGGAAGAGAGGTAGTAGGGAGACCATGAGTTATACTCTAGGATATGTACCACTATTCATTGTACTAGATGGATCAGTACCAACATAAAGTATTATCCTACTTTTAATGGTATTAGCCCTGTAGATGATTTTATTAAAGAAGTTGAATTGAACATTTAATAAAGTTAGAGGCTTTCTTTAATGGATGTTTCCTTACAAGCTACTCCTACCCAATGGTGGGGAGCTCACCACAACTAATTCCAAACTTGGGACTTAGTCAAAACTTGCATGTTATGTTGATTCACTTTACTTGAGAAGGGCATGAATGAAATTCCTATTTATGAAGGTCGTACTAGTCCATAAAAGCATGTTCAAATTTGTACTGCTATTTGGAAGGAGGTAGGATTTCCTTCTGAGTTGTGGGTACTTCAATTTATCCATACTTTGGGAACACTTCCTTAGGCTTGGTTCTTGAAGGAAGAAATGAAGAGGAAGACAATAGACTAGGATGTATTGGTGTCTAAATTCTACAAAGATTTTAACTTTTTGGACAAGGATGATCAAATTGTTGAAGCTCTAAAAGAAATCAAGAGGGTATTTTTCCCTAATGGGAAATTGATTGCTGAGTCTGTTAGTAATATCAATTGCGGTATTCTACCTAAGTTTGAATTTCAAGAAGCAATTTCTTATGGTAAAATAAATAGGGAACCCGAGGATGATGACTTAGAAGATGTTATCACTCAAAATATATTTCTTGGTTGTGAAAGAAAAACTCCTAAGGTAACCCTTTCAAACCAACCTTATAGATTGGAGGCTAGCCCCTCCAATCTAGAGAGGACTCTCTCTGACAACTTAATCACTAAATTCTTAGCAATTAACTGTGTCTTTAAAATAATGACTATATCTTCAGTTAAGTGGTATCGAAGTAGGGTTTGGTTGAGTATGAGTGTTACATAGTATTTTGTCATGTCTCCTTTTCACTTCATGTGCCATATCCTAGAGTGCCAAAACACGGAATAGTGTGCAGAATATCCATCATGATATACATACCAAAACCTCCCTGAATAATCGAAGGCAAGCTGCCCTGAAATCATTTTCGAGAAAATTGCCTTAAAACCTAATTTCTGGCATCAACGCGTTTTTCTCCACTACTTGCCTGTGCTTATGGTAGGTTTCCCAGTTATACACTCACACTGCTAGCGTGACTTTTCATAAGAAAACTCACTCTAGCTTCCTTCTGGCAGGTTTTCCCAAACTGGAGGAGAAGCTTCATGCTCTAGAGGCTTCCAGAATGACGAGCTGGATGTTTTTTGTTGTGGACGTAGTCGAATTCTCCTAATATTACCCTTTGATCTTATCCCTATGAGCTTCCTCCTTGAGATGTGGACCTTCCTCTATCTTTGGTGAGGTCCTAACTCTCTCTGCCTTCCTATAAATTCACCTCCTTCCATTCCCAAATGGTTTTTCATTGATTGTTGCATCCCTATGCTGAGATTGTGCTTACATGCTTCCCATTTCTATCTTGGAGAAGGAGTGATTGAAGAGTCTTTGTTTGGACTTGGACATACACTCAAAGGAAGGCCTCGACATCAAGGCATAGGTTGTATGCTTCCCTTTTCAGATTCTTAATATATACAGCTGTTGGTTGACTTTCCATAAATTTTTGTGTTGATGCTTCATTTATCTTAATGCTCCTTGATATGTTAAATAGATTACATTTGAATTATGTTGGTTGCACTTTTATGCTTTGTTGTGTTCCTGGTATCTTATGCAGGTATTCAAACCCCATAAGCAACAAGGATTGAGCCTCAAAAGATTAAGATCTTCAACGAAGGAATACATCATAGCATCAGAATGAGGTAGGTCTCCTTCCTCTTCTTTAATTTCGATTGTAGTCTAGGAAAGTGTCTTGTAGATTGTCTCGTTTGTTGCTAGACCCACTCATTGGGCTAGAGGGATTGTCTCTGTCCATAGAGAGGATTTTCCTTCACAACAAAATGGTGACTCCACTGGGGAAGCTATAGCTTATTCATCCTCCTTTCTCAACTGATCTCTTGATCAGTTTGACTGACCATCATGCTCTTAGTTAGTTTGAGTTGATTTAGGTTTGCAAAATCATTGGTCTCTATCTTGGAGTGCTCACTATGGCCAAGTTTGTGAAATTCTTTTTATTTTTTGCTTGTTTCCTCGACCAACGTGTTTTTTGATTTGACAATCATGTTATTAGTGCATTTTTTCTTAAAACAATCACGCTTATCCTATGTTCAACACCTGTTTGGCCTTGACAGTCACACTGATCCCTGATATTGGCAAAAATTAGGGTTTCTCTATCAAACCCCAGTGTATCTGAGCCCATGAGATCTTGTTTTGTCCTGTATGACTGCTTTTAGTTGATGTTTTGGTTGATTACCGTATTTTCTTAGTGAATCTTTGCTTCTTTGAACTTTCAAGTATATGAGTGCAAGTTGTTTGATTTTAGGGTTTGTAGGTCGGTTGGTTTCTCTTGTCGCTTGTAAGTATCTTTGAGTCTTTGGTTTGCTGGTGATTGGGTCTGTTCATTTGGTAAAACCACTTAGAACATTGACTTGCATTGATTTCGGTTTTTCTTGTGCAAAGTGGTTTTTCATGTGTATTAGGTCATCTAGCATTCCAAATCCATATTTGTTGCTTATCAAGCATAGATTACATTGTTTAGTTTGCAAACTAGAATGAAAATTTTTGATTCTTTATTTTGAAAGAGAAAGTGCAAGACATTTCGTTGAAGTTCTTTGATTTGGTGTTATTTTGATTAGTGTCTTGTTACACTTAGGAGCATTTTGGAACAAAATATTCATTTTTGCTTTAAGTTGAAGCTTAGTTTCATATAGACATCTCAAAATCAAAGAGCATCATATAAGTAAAAGTGCATTTTAGTGAAATGAATATCATTTTTTGCTTTCGATAGATTGCATATTCATTAGTGAAAGTGAAGTTTAGTTTTTCTCTTACATTTTTGCATTTGGGAAAGTCAGGGGAGGCATATTGGTTGATGCATTCTTTTGTTTGATGCATTTATTGTTTGTACTTTCTTTCCTCATTAGTATAGGATTCATTGAAAGGTAAGGTTTCCTTTTTCTCTTATAGTTGCTTTCTAGGATTCAAGTGACATCGTTTAAGCCCGAAATTGAAACCTAATTCAAGAAAAACTTTAAAATTTGTTGAATTAACCTAAGGAGTATTTGGAACTTAGCACAAAAAATTAGAGGTCTAGGCTAGAGACGTTTTCCGGCGCTTATAAACCTAGGAGCTATCGTTAATTGCCTGTATTGTATCCCGGGGGAGAAATCTCCTTCCTATACGGAAGTATATCGAAGGTTCTTGAGTACTTTCGGGTATATTAGAGGCACTTTAATATGGAAAGTATATGGGAATTCTCTCATCGAACGTTATGCATTAGACAACACTAACACAAACTTGTGCTCCCTGTATCGTTGAGTATATATTGGGATAACCCACTAGGTTGTTATCTTTTAGCCATAGGTAACCGAGTCAGCCGCCTTGTAAACATGATACATCGAACACAACATTCGGGGAGATCGGTCGTCATACGTTAAGTCCTTGGTTTCAGCTAAGGTATATATAACGGTTCACAGATACTTGCTAAACCCTCTTGCCTAGTACACCCTTTTTGATTTATTTCTTGTTCTAAGTTCTAAAATTTAACTACCCATGATAACATGTCAAACCCATGCAGTTACTTCTTGACCTCATATTGAGTAATTCCTTGCAAATCTTAAATTTAAAACCCTCAACAAAATCATCTCTTCTCCTATTGTTTTGAGAAAAAGTCACTGTGGCTGAACCACCGTGTTCACCTTACATTTCCCCTTCATCATTTAATATTGAAGGGTCATCACAAGGAGTTCATCCAGAGTTCTCAAAGTCACTTGAAGCCCAAGATCTTGAACTTGTAATTATCCCAAGAATTCAACCCCTTGCTTCTCGTCCTCCACCTCAAGACTCATCATCATCTCAGGAATCTGATCCAAAAACTCCTGAGAGTCCACAGAGTTTGTTTTATTCCCTTCGAATCCGCTTTTTGATCCGTTGGTGATATCTCCTCAATAACCTTATAGTCCATACAACCAACCTGGTGTTCCTTTGGAGTTATCTCCACGACCATCTCAGATTCCTCCTTACCAATTGTTTCCACCTATGGCTTGAGAAGGTGAGTTTCTAGCTTCTTCTCAAGGTCCTCCATAAGTCTCAGCTACTCATACTCTTGATGTTGATAATGATTTTGAATATGACTTTCCACCCAAAGGTTATCCATTTGTGGGAAGTGTTGCACCTCCACCACCCCCTGAAAGCAGCGGGCCTATTTTTCCACCTGGTTATACGATATTGGCTCAGTTGGTTTTAGGTACTCCAAGTGCGTATTCACTATATCACAATCCCATTTGGCCATCAGGAACCATGCCTACTTTAGGTCCATTTGCTTCAAATGTGGCCTCCCAAATCCCTGCACCAACTGTAGTTTCGTCAGTTCTAGTACAACCTACAGTCACGGTTGGGGAAATAAATGTCCCTATAAGTTCCCAAGGTCCTTCGTTAAGTGGAAAATACACGCCACCACCTATTCCATTGCCTGGGGAGAAACAACCACCTACACCTTATGTACCTCCTATTTCAGGTGGACCTTATGTGAGTGCACCCCAAACTCACGCTACTAGAGTTAGTCAGAATGTTGGTAGTGTACCTAATCCTAGTGGATCATCAATTCCATCTGGACCTAGATAGTTATCATATCTACATCCCTTTTTGGCTCAGATACCCTACCTACAACCGTATCCTCCGTATGGTTCTTAGCAGCCTCAGAATCCACCCTTTACTAAACAGGCAGACCCCGAGATGCAACCTGGTTCAAATCCCTCATTTGGGCAGCTAGTCAAGTTGGAACTTATCAGTACCAAAACATAAATCAGAGAATTCTGCAAGGAACTTACCAACATCAACCTTATGTAAAACAACAACCTTTCGTTCAACAATGACCTTATGTACAAAAAGGGCCTTACCAACAACCATTGTACCAATAAGGTCAACCCTTGCAGTAGCAAAACCAACCTTTATGTCAATAAGGTCAACCCTTGCAACCACAAGGCCAACCCCTGCAGTAGTAGGGCCAATAGTTTTATCACCAGGGCCAATAGTTGCAACTACAACCTTATAATCCATATGCTGTGCAAATTGTTTATCCACCTTATGGTTCTCAATGGCCTATGGAAGGTCAATATCAACCTTACCCTGGTCAAAATCCACCTTTGTGGTGGAAGAACCCACCTAATGGTCATGGTACCCCTTAATGGGGGCAATATAGAGCTTATTATGGTCAAAATCCACCACTTTGGGGGAAAAACCCATACCAGCAAGGATGGAAACCACAAACTAAACCTTATCAAAGGCCTTCCATGCCTTTCAACTCGTAATTTCCATTTCTAGCCACGTTGGAAATTCTAGATGTGTCAAGGCTCACTAATGATCCAATACTTCATTCACCTTATTGGCCTCTGGTTCCCACTAAGATTCCTGGCGATTGCCCAGAATTTGAAGGAAAAGCTAACGAAGACCCCCAGGCCCATGTTATGAATTACCACTTATGGTGTTCATCCAATTCATGGGTTGAGGGAGAAATAGGGGTCTTTTGTAAATTTGAAAATCAAATTTTCCTTAGCTATTCAGTTGAGCCAATATTGTGTTGTTTAGCACAAGAGCTTCCCAAGGAGGGAAGCTCAAACTTTCTTTGGTGGACTTCGAGTGCCACCCGAGGAAGGTTTTCCTTCATCACTAAGATTGGTTGAAGAATTGGCAACACGTTCCACACATTTTTGGGGGGAGAGCATGCAGTATGGGAACCACCATTTGCACATAGGTAGAAGTCACTTGTTTTTTGTGGAGCAGTGTTGTCGGGGAATTGATCGAAGAAGCTACAAGAGCGTTCTTTCATCATTTTTAGGAGTGTGGAGGGTAGCTATAGCTAAGAGGACCAACCTACATGTAATTCTCACTTCCTCATATATAGGATTGTGTCATCTCCTCCATGACTAAACAGTCACTGGGGTGAGACTCTTTTGGGGCAGTATCATTTAGGGGAGTTTGGAGCTGGGGTGATGGGAAATCATTTGGAGGACCATTTGAGAAGGATTGTTAGAGTTGGGGGAGCAGAGATTGACATGATCAGTAATAGTATAAAAATTCAAAATTGGAGGAGGGCCAAGTTGTGAAGGGTAAAATTTTGAAGGTTGGAACCAAGGGAAACCCTTTCTGGGATTTGGGCAAGGATCACACTCATAATTTTATAGAATTTTCTGGTCACTCTAGAATGGGCAAAGTCAGGCAGCATTGTAGTTTGCACCAGCGACATAGTTTTTTGGAGGAGCTTGCTATTGTAGCTATTGGGATCTCTTGTATTCATCACCTGGTGCTTGTAGCTCACCTTATGCAAGCCTAGGTGCATTTTATCCAACTAATTTGTACCACAACAACTATTATTAATAAAATCTTGTCCAGATCGTGGACTTGGAGAAATTCCTAGTTTATGTGTATGCATTTCTAAAAATTTATGTGTTGTTATCTTTGCGTGTCTTTGTTATCATTGTAGAATTTCAATTAGGAATATTATAAGGGTATCAAAGCATGTTCTTGGCCAAGGTGGGGAACAAGAGAAAGTGATGCCACCGAGATACCAAGGACTAGTTTTCCATAGAGGTTGTGGTAGAGGGCCCAGACCCATTCTCAAACACTGAAGTGGAGAATATTAGAGGTAGGATGAAAAACCAAAAAGAGAATGAGAAACACAGGTAGAGGAACACAAACGGGGTCTTAGAAGAGCTACTAAGGATAGACCAACAGATGATGCGGCAAGGGCAGCTGGTGATGGACATGATGCAGTAGGTGATGGGCCTGCAAATGGGTGGAAAGCTGGAGGGAGAACCTCTAGGTGATGGGGGTTCCATAGCTGGAGGAGGTATTCATACCTATCAACTTTGACACACCCCACAATGTCAGAAAGCTAGCCGTCCCACTATGCCTCATTTGGTGGAGGAGGCCGAGCCAGAGAGAGAGCTGAACCCGGTTGCGGACTTGGTACATTCTGTTGCCTCAGGAATTGATATGTATGAGGGGTTGGATGGCCGGATCAAGTAGGTGATGTATTTTGGAGAGTATATTCACCTCAAGGAGAGGCACAGTATTGGGGCTGGAGGCCACTATAGGGGAGGAGCATCCAACCAGGATGTGTAGAAGATAGCGGGGAAGGTCACACTTCCAAACTTCTATGGGTTAGTGAACAGCTCAGCTAGGGCATGGATCCAAAATATTGATACATATTTACACTTGAATCCCATGATGGAAGCTCATGCCATACATTTCACCACCTTTCACTTGGAAGGGGATGCACAAGAGTGGTGGTATCATAGAATGATCATGTTGGGGCACATTCACATCACCACTTACACGGAGTTCATTTGGATGTTATTGGAGAGATTTGAGATGAAGGATCCGGAGCTGCATTTCAGAGAGTTGGCCCACTTGAGACAAACTGATAGCACAAAGCTCTACAATATGGAGTTCCAGAGATTGGGAGTGATAGTGACTGATATTTCAGAGGCATGACTGATCATGCTATTTGTTGAGGGGATTTATGAGCCTTTGCGTGGATGGGTGAGGGCTTACAAGCCCACATCACTTCAGCATGCCATTTCCAGGACTCGGGACATGATTGATGCAGTGCCCAAGAACCGGGTCTTTGTTCCCACGAGACCCACATCCCCACAGGGGAACAAAGATGCGAGGCCACCACAGAGAGATGGAGGACATGGCTAGTTAGATGATGACACATTGCGGTGAAGTAAAATTATAAGTGCGGACATGAATGAATTCCTCTAGCCCGATAATGGGTCTAGCCACAACAGATACATTCTATGGAAGATTTTCTTAGGTTAGAATCAATATAGAGGGCCTACCTCTTGGTCGCTTATCCTACTTGATGATTTCCTCGCTTGCTTGCTCCAGCAATTACTCGCTTCCTTCTTCAAGCTCCCGAAACAAGTAAACAACAACAACACACAAACATAATAATAGACAAATTTCAATTCAACCTACTTAATGAGTTAAGAAGAATCAAGACACGAATATGTAATATTACAAAACATGTAGGAAATCAATCAATAGTTGCATATATTAATATCAAAGAGAGATTACAACCATTCGTCTTGACGTCGCAGTCTTCCTCTGACAAGACCAGGTTCGCACACACTTCTACTAGCATTCCATGATGGTTTCAAACAACAATAGTTTAAAGTATCTTCCCTTTAGACTTCACTCCAAACCAAACACACTTCTCCCTCACACAACTAGATGGCTACAACTAGCAATAGCTTGCTTGTCAAGTGAAAATAGTATACTCACACTCAACCAACACTCTAACTAGCTTGTGCTTGGGAAGAAGGGAGGTTTATATAGGAAATATGGATGGGATATGCATCCTATTCTCATGGGAGAAGGACTTATCCCTTGAGGTAGTTCCATCATTATAGAGGAAAGGAGCCCAAACTATCATCCTTGACCCCATCCGACCAAACCATTTACTAGACTTCTGTTACGAAGCTTCTAGAGCTGGAAGCTTCGGCTCTAATTTAAAAAACTTTCCATAACAAGACCGACATGACTAGAACATAGCTCAGTCACCCCGATCGATGCAGGGAATAATGCTAATCTCTGCACATCGGCATGGGGGAGACAAAGGTCATTAGTGCCAGCCTTGTAAACTGGGCAAAACAGAAGTTTCAGGGGAAATGGTGCAAAAGGGAAATGATCTGCTCATGAAGAGGGACATAATGGGAGTTTCTTCATGAAGGCAAAGCATGCATGGTTCACTGTAGAGGTCCTCCAGGATCAAGGAATGGGGAGTACATTGACAGTGAAAAAATGCTATGTAACAGATGCCCCCTAAAGCATGAAGGCCGAGCCAGAGTGAGGGATGAAATGCTTTATAAATCAGTGCGGGGAACCGGTCTGCCGTCGAAAACGTGCAAGCAAGTATAGATACATATACATAAACCGAGATCTCTATCAAATGATACATGAATCGTGGCATGGATGTATCCATCTAGAGAATGATCACATAAATGGATCTAGGTATGGGCGTAGCCATCCGTCAAAGAGGATCATAATGAAACCAAGGTATGGTCGCAACCATCCAATAATGAGAAGGATCACATATGATAACTCATGGTCTAGTTGTAGCCAGCCATTTGAAAGAGACATACATATCATCATAACCATGTCACATCACTTTGTGACCTGGACTCTTTGTGATTTGAGTCCAGGGTCTTGCGCTCCAACATGAACCGATCAAAGTACAGATCCTAGCATGCGAATAAATGTTTTGACGTCGAACATGCTAGAAAGTGGCTTGATTACCAGTCAATGATGTAAACTGTTAACAAGCGTGAGAGAAACCACCAATAATAACAATGGCCCTCAAGGTAATATCAGCACAATCCATAGAATGTGAATACAGGAACTGAAGTCAAACACCCATGAAATTACTCGATCGAAAGCTGATGATGTGAACTTGTCATCGAGTGTGAAGAACTTGCCATTGAGGCATGCAAGCTCCAAGGTACTGGAAGGGAGTCTCTCGGTCAACTTCCCAGATAATGAATTGAAGTCGATATAAAGCGACTATGTCGAAGGAGGGCCATAATGAATCCCACATCATAGATGCGAGACGAGAGGATGCAAAATGATTTTTTGATGATACAGAGAAACAAAGGTATGTGTAACTACAGAAGGGAAACTTTTGAACATATCGGCGACACAACTGGAAGTTTGGAAAATTTTAGATCCATAGGATCGGTGGTCATGATGATGTGGCAGAGATAAAATGGAAGGCAAAAATGAATGGCCCAAACCTAGGAAGGTCAATGATACTAAGGAGGATGTCCCAACCTGACACGAAGAAAAGAGTGTCATGTTCAAGGATAAGCTGCTGACACGACTCGATATATTTCCAAATTCCCCCCCACCATTTCTGGCAAGTACCGAAATTATTTTTTAATCACAAGCTTGAAGGGGATAGCATATGCTTGTACTGTAAGTTCATCCTTCGGACGAATCTAACCTAGTAAGTTTAACAAGCCCTAGGAAGGAGAAGCTCATGTTTGTCATGGTGATGAATCTGATGTCATTTAATAGTTTAACGAGTTCGACAAAGGTGTAACTCGGTATCTTTTTCATGTTTAGAGAGTTTGATAAAGACACCTAAAAGAAAACTCCACATGGTCCCTTTTCGTATATTTCTGTCTCTTGAGCCCGAAAAGGTAGAAAATAATACTTGAGAGAATCGCTTGACCATTTCAATCAAGGAGTACCTTTTTTGTAAATAGTGCCTCCCAACCGGAAAAAGGGGTAAACTTATACTGGATGCACAACGTTTCACATCCATTAATGAGTTTGAAATGACAAGGGCTAGGCCATATTTTCGCTTTTAAAGGGTCGGAAAAGAGTTGAAAGTAGACCCCCCATTTTTATTCTCTTTAATGAGTCAAAAAGGGAAAAATACTCTGTAATATTTTCATATGAGTTTAACGAGTCGAGAAAAGAGCTTAAATGTGACTCATCGCCATCGTCAAACATCCATCACCAGTGGTTGCACAAGTAAGGCAAAGTGTATTATTGAGTCCTAGAGGTAAAATAGGTCAAAATATTTACAAAACCTGATATTCTCATGAAAAAAATGAATAAAAAGGGGAAAAGTAAATATATTTTCACCATTTACCATTTTATCTTTGAGGTGAAGACTTTTTACCCACTTTTGCCCTAGTTTTTCCGAAGTAGATTACGGGAGATCCAGGAGGTCAATCAATGAGCCATCAGTTCCAGGTAACAGCCAAAGTCCTGAGCTCCATTTTCATGCTATTAATTTCTATTTTTAGCCATTTTTAAAGGATTTTTAGGGAGGTTTTTTGAGAAATTTTTTCTCCCTTGGTTGGTGTGATTTCTGGGCACGAGATCACACCGGCCAAGGGTTATTTGCATAACCATCCACATTGATCAGTGTGACTGTTTCTAAAATAGGCATCTCAACATCGTGGATAGGGAAAATTTTTCTTTTCTCAAAAACTGACTGTTAAAACTTGAATTTTATGTGCCAAAATTGATGATTGACTCAAATAAATGGCTTTTGCAGGAGAGAAATTGCCGAAAATGGTGGATTGGAAGGAAAGAGAACACGAAGATGTTAACACCCAGGCATTGAACGATCCAAATTTCCTGGAGGCTTTGAGGGCTTGCAGGCTCCTCAAATTTTTACTTACACTAGGGATGCGGGCCCAGCCTGAACTGCTTCGATACTTGATAAGCCTTTGGGTCATCAATCGTAAGATTTTTGTCATTTGGGACCAGGATCTGGAGTTGAAAACTTCATATATCTACTTCATCATTGGACTGTCTCGCAGAGGTGAGCCAGTGAACTTTTATGGGTCACATCCGATTGGGGCAAGCATATCTTCCCTGCTTGCTAAACATTGTCCTAAGGCCCTGAAATCCAAGAGTGAGAAGATAGAGATTTCCAGTGTGCGGGATTTGACATTGAGGGTGCTTTTGTTTACTATCAACAGAGTGGAGGGGTCCCAGGCGAAACATGAGACTAACAAGTCAAAGTTCCTTTATGCTATTGACTGCACATCTCCTACGATATTCAACTGGGCATAGGCCATGAAGATGAACATCAAGCGCTAGTTGTCTAAGGCCAAGGCAGGGAATCTGAAGCAATTTGGCTTCAAATCAGTACTTGTGACCTTCTTGCTAGAATGAGTGCCACTGTTCCAGTATCATTTGACTAAGGTTGATCCTCCTACACCACGCAATCTATGGATGGAACTCTGGAGTTATTTGATGCCCAGGATCACTGGGGGTCAGCATATGTCATACCGACCGACATTCTTCTCATGGCTACGACGACAGAAGATCATCATGGAGGAGTGGCCGTATAACGACACTGATTTCCATGGAGACCCAGATATACCCTTAACAAATGGAGAGGACTTCGATGACGAAGGTACAAATCAAATTTTTTTATTTTGATGTTTTTTGATTGTTTTGATATATGCATGCTTATAACATTTCTTTTGTCTATGCAGATGTTGGACCAGAGAGGCCAGCCGTGATGTCCCCGATAGCTAAGCACGTCCCATGTCCTATTGATGCTGTCGCCCCTTATCAGGAAGGGAGCGATAACGAGGAGGAGATCACGAGGAACCTCGAGGGGTTGACTCATGGTATCCTGAAGTATGCTTGGAGAGGAGACATGCCTCGGCGGTACCAGAGGCACATAGTGGGAGTCTCAGATCAGATCTGCCAACTATCGAGTCATGTCGCATGAGCTATCTCGTGTTATCACGACCACCATGTTGAGTGGTTCCTAGGTCTTAGTACTTACATATTTTTTGAGGCCTGCGTGCCACAGATGTACGAGGCTTGCGAGCCGCCGATGTTATTATAGATACACATATTATTTTTTGGGTTTTGATGTATCAAACATTCTCACACATGTATATATGTTTGTATTTTCCTGTCTATTATGGTAAAAATGGTTTGTCTTATCTTTTACATCTTTCTTAAATTTCTATCCAACACGTAATTAGCTAATGCATCTGTTAATGTATTCATGTGTCTAGGAATATGATGATATGTAATATAATCAAAATGTATTTCTAATAGATGGATATGGAGATACATTCGTAATATTCGAGGGTTCCTGATGGAATATTGCTTGTTGAGTTAAAGGATGACAAGTTATGAATCTAGGTTGACAACCAATTCCCTGATGCCCAGGGTGATGGCTTCTGATAATAGTTAGATGACTGCACTGTATTCAACAATTTTGTTGGTTGTACGACCTAGGTAGATACCTTGAAGGTCAATCAACTCATTGTTATGGTTGTAGATAGCCCATGCCATAGATGATAGGTTCCGGGCACTTCGGCAAGCACCATCGGCAAAACCAACGTGAGTAGCTGCAGAAATTTGCAAAGTAGGAAAGCATAGTAAACAGGAAAGTTGTTTGAAAACTATCACACAAAACCATGCTGTACAAAAATGAATCACACACTAATGTACATAAGTAACCATGCAAGATAACCTAAGCATAGTACTTTTTGAGGTAAAGCCCATTTTGGGGCTTATCGAGAGGATTTCCTTTATAATCAATAAGCTCATAGGTGCCTTTATGCAAAACGCGTTTTACAATATAGGGCCCATGCCACATAGGTTTAAACTTGCCTACCCCCAGCTTATCGTTAGCTTGGTCATATAGCAGGACCAAATCACCCTCAAAGAAAGTACGAGGGGAGGCCGACTGATCGAAATGGGATTTGATCTGTTTCTTTTGTGTTTTGATGACCAAGGCAGCGAGAGGACGAGTCTCGTCCAGTAGCTCTAAATATAAGAGGCGTTCCTCTTGAGGTGACGTTTTGGGGAGGAGTTCAACAACTAACTTGAGTGAAGGAATCTCACATTCGATTGGAATTGTTGCTTCTAGACCATAGACCAGATGGAATGGTGTGAAACCAATTGCGTCTTTGGTTGAAGTTCGGTAGGCCCACAGAGCTGAAAAAAGCATGAGATTCCAATTTGACTTGCGCATCCCAATAGTATGCTGAAGCATGGTGACCAAAACCTTTTTCATGGCTTCAACTTAGCCGTTGGCCTGAGGGTAATATGGTGTCAAGCCATTTGGTGCAACCCCAATGCATATGTCAGTTTTGCCATCATGTAATCTCTGAAATGGGAGCCATGGTTTGTGATAATGGCTTGGGGTACGCCGAACTTGGAAATAACATGGTTAAAAAGGAATTGAGCTATCGTCTTACCATCTTCCAAATATGTAGGCATTGCTTCGGCCAATTTGGTGAATAATCCACAACGATGATAATATAACCATGCCCCACAGCCGAACGAGGGTTACATGTCATATAATCAATGCCCCATTTGGCAAAGGGACCAACGATAATGACCGGGTGTAGGTGAGCAGGTGGGGCGTGCATCTTGCGTTGGTAAATTTGGTATTCGTGACACTTGTGAACAATAAGAATGCAGTCTTTGAAGATAGACGACAAAAAATAACCAGTGCGAAGGATTTTTTGAGCTGTAGCGTAACCAAACATATGACCACCATATGCCCTGGAGTGGCAATCATTGAGAGCTCTTTCAACTTCCTTGATCATGAGGCATCAGTGAGGAACGGAATCAATGCTGACATGGTGTAAAGTATTTCCATTAATACGGTATGGTTGGGAATGATGCCAATTCCACGATCATCATTGGTCAACGTGGACTGGAACGTGGAGGTTTGAAGATACACGATGATATCACTGTACCATGGATCAAGGGTGCTAATCAGGAAAAGGGTCTCATCTAGAAGTTGTTCATCTGCACCAGTAGGGAGAGCTTTGGAGGGAAGGGAATAAATCAATTCAGCAAAAACAAGTGACTTCTTAGATTTGGTCTTAGTGAAGACCTAGTTGAATTCTTGCAGGATAATGATCCATTTAGAATACTTTCCCCTAGCAATTGACGAGTCAGGATATAGGTCATAGGGTAGCATTTAGAAATCACTATAGTCGTACGTAAAAGAATATAGTGCCAAAAATGTTGAACAACCTGAATGACAGCCAAAGCCAACTTATCGACATGTGCATAATGCATTTCAGTGTCGAGGAAATTCTGAATAAGGTAGTAGATCACATGTTCGCTGCCTTCGTTGTTGTCTTGAACCAACACCATAGCAGTGGTGCTAGGGGCTGTGGCTAGGTAAAGGAAGTAATCTCGATAATAGTCCGGTGGATGCAATAGAGGAGCATTTATGAGGACAGCCTTAAGATCATCAAAAAAATTTTGGGCCACCTCGTCCCATGCAAAGGGTGTTCCTTGTTTGAGCAATAGGGTAAATCCTGTAGCTAGTCTGACATAGTTGGGTATAAAACAACGGAGAAAATTGGCCTTTCCTTGTAGGCTCTAGAGTTGGTGCAGTGAAGATGAGGGGGTAAATTTACAATGGCCTTGACTTTTAGCAGATCCAGATGAATTCCATCCTTGGAAATGATGAAGCTGAGGAGTCGTCCTGATTCCACGTAGAAAACACATTTGTGAGGATTTAAAAGATTGTTATAGTGTCTGCAGTGTAGAAAAATTTGCCAAAGATGGTTTGGGTGATCTTGGTGCTTACGAGAATGGGTAGGAAGGTCATCCAAGTAAGGATGGACAATGTTGCAAATATCATGAAACGCATAGGACATTTCCCATTGAAATGTGGCTCCAGAATTTTTGAGGCCGAAAGGGAGCTTCTTGTACACGAACGTACCCCATGGGCAGATAAAGGCTGTCTTCTCTTGGTCCACTGATGCAATATTGATCTGGTTATAACCAGAAAAACCATCCATAAAGGAAAAGAACTCGCTCCCGACACATTTGTCAATGATTTGATCAATGAAGGGAGTAGGATAGTTATCTTTAGGACATGCACGAATAAGGTCTTGATAATCTACACAAATGCAGATCATGCCTTGTTTTTAGTCACTGGGACAATATTGGACACCAAGTCTATGAGGGGGATGGGGTAAATGAACCCAGCTTTGAGAAGCTTTTTGACTTCACCCTTAATAGCAACGACCTTCCTAGGGTGCACCGGGCGAAGCAGTTGGTGAACGGACTTCACGTGCGGATACGTTGGTATTTCATGCACTACGATGCTAGGATCGATGCCAAGCATTTCTTCATAAGACCATGCAAACACATCATGAAATTCTTGAAATAGATGAGTATATGTCTTGATCTCATCCAGAGAACAAGATACCCCAATATGAATGTGTTAAATGACACCGGGTTTGATAGAAATGTCAATCGGCATCGTTTGGGTAATATTAACCAAATTTCCTTCTGACCATACTTCATGAGTAACAGTCATTAGTGAAAATGGAGAAGAGGACTCTTCGAAAGAGGTAGACATGACCGCCAGGCGAGGCAGGAATGAGGAGCGATGATGGGTATTGATCCATCGCAGCTCCTCGAGAGACATGACTTCCATGATACCTTCATCGGCGAGGAAGGTCTCGACTAAGGGATCAGATGATTCCAAAGTGCCAAGCTAGGGGGATTGAGAATACATCTTGGGAGAGGTCTTCGATATATGGGAATAAGAGGATGCAGAGTTCGAAGCTGAAACAATTTCCACGTAATTGACTTCAGCGAGACTAAGCGGCATGAACTCGCCCCAAGCATCAACAAGATCTATTACAGGTATGACCCAGGGATTAGATTTGACTGAGACCATGTTGACAAAGGAAACATGAGGAGGTGGGAGTGGAAAAATTCCCATTAAGGCAAAATCTTTGAAGAGACCTGCCCCCACACTCTCATAGGGAGCACTAGAGCGCTTGACGTATGGAACGTTGCCATCCGAGGAGGAAGAAGCAAAGAAAGACAGCTGATTGACGGTGACAATATTCCCTTGATGGGAAAAACAGATCACGTGAAATAAAGAGGAGGCCATGACATGCATGGCATGAGTCCAACTTCGGTTGAGTAGAAGATTATAATTGAGATTGTTGTCAACAATCTCTACTTCGACTTGCACTATCTTGCCTTCCAGGGTGATGTCAAGGTTGGGTAAGACACCGAAGGGTCACGAATCACGCCCATCGAAAGCTTACAAAAGTGTTCGGAGACTGGTTCAGTGCAGGGGAACCAATAGCCTTCCAACATGTAGTTGACATGATGTAGGTAGAAGCACCTTCATCAATGACAGTGCGGTGGATGGTCTTCTCGTTAATGATTACCTAAATAAGAAAGGAAATATGATGAGGGAGCCATGGAACATGGTTCTCTAGATTGAAACATATCAAATTAGAATAGGTGGGATCGATGCCCCCAATAACTGTCAACAAAGATTTCCACTATGATGGGAAGCTTTGGAGTACCTCGAGAGCTGACATGGCTGACGACTCCTGGGCCAAATCCTCAACAATATTATAGTGCTGAGTGGCTCGAGCGTTGGGATTATGCGAGGATTTCCGCAGCACACCTCAAGAGGGTGGCCGCATAGCGAAATCAGGGATAGGGCACTCGATTTGCAGAGGGACAGAACTCGGGGTGGAAGAAGAAGGAGCAACTTCTTTTCTTTCCCAGCTGCTGGAACTGGAGTTTGATAATATTTTGATCGGGTAGCCACATTAATGGGTGTACTCATCATGAAAACTTGAGATCCAGAGGAAGTAGATTGGGATTGGTCTACCATCTGAGTCTGTTGAGACAAAAATGGCTCTTTAAGGACAACAGGGGTCCCTTTGAGCAGGTGACTAACTTCGGATCATCGTGGACAATCCTTAGTATAATGATCCCCACAAATGAGACAGGGATTCTTAGGTTTCCATTGCGAAAATTCACCAGCAAACAATTTGGGAGGACCCTGTTTCAGGCATTGGCTTAAGCTTTGCCTTTGCCTTTCTTTTTGCCTTTCAAGGATTTGTCTACTGCAGTACACTGAACAGCATGGACCTTTGAGGTTCTACCAGGGTTGGGTAGATTTTGGGATGAACTATTAGGAGCAGCATTTGAGACCGACTTCTGTTTGGAAGAATTTTTAGTAGGGGTTTGGGATACTGAACCGATAGCTCCATCAACGAGAGGAACAATTGGTGACTTTGATGCTGCGGGATTAGATGATGGCTGCGAAGCATTCGGTAACAACTCATATAAGGTGCCAGAATGAGAGTAAACTAGATCCAAGTACTGGGCACGAGCAATGGCTTGCTCTTTAGTGACGCATCCACCCATAGCTATATCGCAAGCAATTGGGGCTACGAATGATTTGTAAACCATTCACTGAGCAAACGATCAACTATCACAAACTGGATCAGGTGATGTCTACATCTCCATTCATGGATATGATTAGAGATGTGTGTCATAGTGTCTTTCTTAAGCGATGTGAGCAAATAGGTGCCAGTTTCATAATGAACCAACAGATGAAAATGTGTGAGGAAAGCCATGGCTAACGAATTGAAGTCATGGAAAGTACTTCAAGGTAGCTCGATGTACCATATCATTGCTACACCTGTGAGGGTTCGTTGGAAAAGATGAAGACAAATGGAATCATCCACATATGAGTTCAATGAGCACCAGAGGTGATATTTCATCACATGGGCTTGAGGATCTTCTTTGGCTTTTCCATCGAAATTTGGGCAATCACTTGGTATCTTGGACGACACCAGTGGATAGTATGGAGAATGAAGAATCAGATCATTTGTAAGACGCGATACATTCTTCAACTTGAGTGTAGCCAAGAAAGGTAATTGAGTGTTAAAAGGCATGGGAGGTCGAAAGGCGGGCCCATAAGGAGGAGCCCATCCCTGCTGGTAAGGATTTTGACCCCATAGTGGGGGATTTTGGCCATATGGCATCTGAGGCTTCTCCCATTGCGGATTACCTTGACCATAGAGAGGATTCAAACCTTGAATACCTTGAAACTGTCCATGCACAGGTTGCTAACAGGCAACATATGGGTTAAAAGGTTGCTGAGCCTGTTGACCTTGGACATATGGGTATGGGACTTGTTGTCCTGGAACATAGGGCTGTTGGGCCTATTTTCCCTGAACAAGAGGGTTTTTGACCTGCAGTCCTTGGGCATAAGGTTGATACACTTGTTGTGCTTGGATGTAGGGGTTTTGTACCTGGTGCCCTTGGCCGATAGGATTCTGAACCTATTGACCCTAGATAAGAGGATTTTGCACTTGCTGTTGTAGGTTTTGACCTTGACCCTATCCCTGCAAGGGTTGACCTTGTTGATATGTATACAAGGGTTTCTGCTACCCGAGTTGTTTTGGCTATTGCAGGGATTGACCTTGCGATTGCAAAATTTGTCCCTGGGGCTACAGAGGTTGGCCCTGCGAGGGTATGAGTTGAGAGGTATGCAAAGCATATTGCATCTGCTGCTACGTGGCCTACTGCAACTGTTAAAAGGACTGACCTTGTGGTTGTTGCAGGTGACCTTGCTATTGCACGAAAAACCCTTGCCGCAACAAAGGTTGCCCTTGCAGTAACAAAGGCTGCCCTGGTTGGTGCAAAAGTTGTCCTTGCTATTGCAAGTGTACTTGAACAGTTCTCGGGAAATTTCCGAACTTAATCTGGCCATAGCCAGGCTGGATGTACTGCCAAGATTTGAGGGTGTAAGGTTGATTAACCAGTCCTTGAGAACCATATGGAACATAAGGATTTTGGTATTGGACTTGAGCCCCATAGGGCTGCTAATACTGAACATTGCTCAATCCATATGGACCACCAGGATTCTAAACCTGTTGGTACTGGACATTGCTTGATCTAGTAGGGCCAGCAGGGTTGTAAATAATACCATAAGAGGGCTGGTTTATACCAAGCATGTGAGCTTGTGAGCTGCTCACATTCGTGTCACCTGACACCATAGAGACTGTTAGGGCCTAAATCTACCTCAGGCTAAGAAAGGCAGGATCTAGGGTAACATCAAACCACGCTTAACTTAGTAGCTAACCCTACCAGGTTAGGAGAGGGCTCTCTCCTTGTAAATATTAGGAAATGATGGCCAATCAAGCTTGAGATGGCTGATATAAAGACTAATTTTAGGCTAGGTATGTGCACAGAGGATTTTGATTGAGTTTAATGTTGGTTTGCTGGCTCAAATGTGAAAGGAAGTTTTGGGTCCAGGGAATGAACACAGTCTTGCAAAGATCTCTATGGGGAAAGGTAGGCAAATGGTTTAGCACTTCAAATTGAGTGATATGGAGAGCTTTTAGACTGGTGAGGAGTTGGAGAAGGCATGAAAGTCTCAGGGATCCTCTTCAAACAACTGAAAACATAAATAACTAAACAAACCCTAGGTAGAGCACTGCAATTTCAATGAATTCCACCTTTATCCTTGTTTCATTTAGTTAAGATGAACAGAGAGAGATGATGGCATACATATGTTATCGGGAAATATAGTGTCCACTCGAAGCTGCTAGTCCCACTAAGACTGGTAGCTATTTTAGAAACAAACAAACTAAAACTACTTTCGCTTTCCTTTATGAGAAGTAGATAAGAGGGGAACAAAGGACACCAGCCTCAGTCTTGCGCTTGGTTCCTCTCCCTTTTGACAGATCCTTGCCAATTTTCTTTCATCTACACATCTTTAAAGAGCACTTGTGGAATCAAAGCAGCATAATACTATCGAAGAACCGAGATCTACAATCATAAACAATATAGGACCAGATATATATTGACCACACAAATGCATATATCATCAAACATACAAGAATGTGGAGGAAAAATTGAATAGCTTTATTAATATCAAGAATAGCAAAGAGGATTACAACCAATTGTTCTAACCCAGCATCATCCTCCCATCATGAAAGCCCTTCTTCACCTCATGAAAAGCTTAGATCACCCAACACTATGATGTTCCACCAAGAAACCAATAACACTTCCTTACAAGATACAAAATTCCAGCCTCTGGATCTCTGGGATGAGGGATCCTTATATAGATGCTTGCAGGGTGGTGAGTCAGCTTTTGGGATTTTGATTAGTGTTCTCTCTCTGATAGTTCTTGATTCCACTTGGAGATTGATGATCTCTTACTCATCCCTGGGTGAATTCAGAGAGACAAGTGTCTTGGGGAAGTTTCTGGAAGATTCCAAGATCATCCACTTAGCAAACTGCTTTCGCCATTTGTCTACTCTCATCCATCGCACCATATAGAAGGAATGTTTAGTATGAATCGCACCCCCCGTGTGTAATAGGTGCGATGCATCTCACCCTCAGCACTGAGCAATCAATATGGTCCATTTTTGACCATTTCTGAGTAGTTTTCTGTGGAGAACTTTTGGGAGATGATGTAATTAGCTAACCTTGTTCCTTTAGGGTGTGAAGCAACACTTTAGGGACTTAGGAGCCCTTGGTTTATGGACATGTATGATTGGGGTTGTAGTGCCCAAAAATGTCTATAACAATTGCCCCCTAAAGCATTAGGTCGTTAATATTTTGATGTCGGGTGAAATGCTTTATCATGAGGATCCAAAGTTTTTTCGAGCTGGAAGGCGACCTGTAATAAGATACAATACAATAAATTATCTTCATAATATTTTTCATGATCTAGTTGAGGCAGGCATTCCCATGCTCAGCTTTATAAATTCATTTTCATGTACTTAAGATAGACAACCGTCTGTGTGGCAGACTGATGATTCTGATAGAGTCATCATCCTTTGATTTAGATGATCATCTGTGCAGCAATGATGTACATTTGATGTCTTTATTTTCCTGAATATATCGCAACCCAGATGGATGAAACTAGATCCGGGGTCTTCAAACTCGTCCAATCTTCACTCAGAGTACAATTCGATCCATGTGAAAGATGTTCTGGAGTCGAACATGGAAAGACATTGCCTGATTACCAGCCAATGATGTAAGTTGTTAACAAGTGTGAGAGGAATCACTGATAATGATGATGACCCTCAAGGTACTACAGTGCAATTCACGTGGTGTGAAAAGGGATGTGGCGTTGAACACCACGAAAAATCTTTCGGTCGAAGGCCATTGATGTAAACCTGTCACCGAAAGTGAGAAACTTGCCATTGAGGCATGCAAGCTTCAAAGTATTGAAAGGGTTGTTCCTAAGTCGACTTCTTGGATAATGAGCTGATGTCGACAAGAAGCAACCCACCGTAGGAGGGCCTTAATGAATCCCACATCTACGATACGGAATGGAGTAAATGATTTTGGTGAAAACGATCTGATGATACAGGGTTCAGGGTGGCGGTCATGAAAGAATGGAGCGTGAATGTATTGCAGTGGATGAGACACAGGTGAATTCTCTGAGCGACTTCACTTGAACATACCGGTGACACTGACATGGATTGGTAGCGTTAACCCCAAATATGGATGGTGTGATGGACCAATGGTGATATGACTAGTGAACGGAATAACCCAACCCGACTCAGATGTGGAGTGAAAGTGTCATGTTCAAGAGCGACTTGCTACCAATAAAGTTTCTTCAAGTTTTCTTCCTAATTTTTCCCCAGTCATTGCTGACCAGTACCTCTTTATTTTTGTCAAGCTTGAGGAGGATAACATATGCTTGTTCTATAATTTTCCCTTCGGGCAAACCCGTCGCTATGTTTTAACGAGCCTAGCGACAGTGAAACTTGTTCTTGTCTATATGGACAAGTTTGCCGCTATTCGGTTTTAACAAGTTTAACGACAAAGATAACTCGGTCCTTTTCAATTTTAGAGAGTCTGAAAGGGACGTAAAGGAAACTCTAATAATCCTTTTTCGTCATATAATCCATTAAGTCTGAAAAAGTATAAAATAATACGAAAGGGATGAATTCTCGGTAATTTTAACGAGCCAAACAAAACAAGCGCTTGATCTTTTTGTGTAATAATCCCTCAGGTCCAAAAAGATTAAAATCTAGAGGAGGGATAGCACTTCCGATAGCTTTAATGAGCTGGAGAGGCCAATTGCTTGGAAATCTTTTCATATTTTACGAGTTAGATGAAAAGAGCTTAAATGAGACTCGTCTTTTGAGGAACGAGTGATAATTTTAGGTAGCAGCTGATTCCAGGTAAGGTTTGGAATTTTCCAATCATGGTAGTGTCACAAGGATGGCTAACAGGATCACTCTTTAGAGCTATTCCTCAAAAGGGGTAAACAATCAAATGGAGGTGAATGATCAGCTAAAACAGAGTGGAGGTGATGATGAGAACACGACTAGGGCTCAAAAGCTGATGATAATGCATTCACAATGGTTATTTACCAGAATTGGTTCATTTTTTAATGAGCTTAAACTCTGGGGGAAACATTTGCTCATTGCTTAGGTTTAATTTTTAATGAGCTTGAACTTTGCGTAAAACTGCTCGTGGCGGGTTTATTTTTTAACGAGCTTCAACCCTGTGATAACACTGCTCGTGGCGGGTTTATTTTTTAACGAGCTTCAACCCTGTGATAACACTGCTCGTGGCGGGTTTATTTTTAACGAGCTTGAACCCTGCAGTAACACTGCTCATGGTCGGTTTATTTTTTAATGAGCTTGAAACCTGCGTAACACTGCTTGTGATAATTTTGCATGCCCCCAGCATAATAACACAAATCGAGGTTCATGTCCCCAAGCTTCATTGCATTCAACTCGGTGGTTGGAATGAAGGTTTACCTCCGATATCTTTGAAAGACTCGACTTGGAAAGGGAGTTGTTTCATTTTTTAATGAGGTTGACACAGTAAAAGAACTATCCTCATAATCCACTGTATTTATAGTATTTGATAGAAAATAAAAAACTGAAGGATTATTAAGGTTGCTGGAATAATCTTCATGGTAATCTGGAAGATGGGAACGATGGTGGTAATGTTCCCATGGTGCCTCTCCTATCATCATTGATTGAATGATTCCTTCATCTGTAGAGTGTACATGCGACCAAGGATCTGAAGAGGTGCCATATTCCATAGACCTATTTATCCAAACACTCGATGAGTGTTGACTTGAGTTTGCCCCCCAGGCCAAGAAATTTGATTGCTACAATATTTCTATTAGGGCGATGATCCATGCTGACAAAATGTTCAAGAATCTTCTGAATCTAGAAGATATCATATTGCAGGTTCCCACCATGGCCACTTCTGCCAGATTGTTTGGAGGCGGTAGGGAAAAAGTACCCATCAATGTAGGGTCTTTTAGTAGGCCTACTCCGATATTTTGAAGCGACTGAGAGCTTCGGTGGATCATCGGAATGCTTCCCGTAACTTGTGAACTGTTGGGGAGAAAGGTTTGTTGGTCGACGATTGTAATCCTTCCTTGAAAAGGAATTGCAATCTTTCTGAAGTATGTCGACACAACAGCAGCCATAGCATATATCCAGGGCCTTCCCAGTAGGATGTTGTAATCGAGGTTTCCGTCGATTACTTCAACATCTATTTCTACTGTTTTGCTCCCCAGTTCGACTTGCATGTTACTTAAAATCCCGTATGGGGTGTATGTTCGTCCATCAAATGCTTTTAATGTCATCGAAGATCATGACAAGGGTGGAGATCCTAAAGTTTTCCAACAACTCATCGACATAATACATGTAGATTCTCCCTCATCAATAATTTTTTCGATGAACAGTTTTGTTGAGGGATTTCACTGGAATAAGGAAAGCTAGTTGAGCTGGTAACTGAGGGTCATATCCTTTGTGATTAAAGGACACAAGATTGGAATCCGTTGGGTCAATCCCACCTATCGCTGATAATAAAGCCTGCTTTTGAGAGGGTCAATTTTGTAGTATCTCAAGTGTCGACATAGCGGATGGTGATTGGGCTAGATCCTACACTATATTATAATGTTGTGCTGCTCTCGCATGAGGATTAAATGTTGATTTGTGTACTACTCCCTTTGGCAGCTTTATCGTTAGTTCAGGAATGATGGGTGGCACAACTTTGATCGAAGTTGTTGTCGAACTACTCTATTGATCATTAGCCTTGTTGTCCGACAGCTGTGGATTCCCGTAATATTTATTCCTTGTCGATATCAAAGCATCATTTTGCTGCTTCGAAACCGACAACATTAGCACTTGGGATGGGGAAGCATTGTCACTAGCAACCAGATTTGTTCCTGGATTTGGAAACAGATCAGTCAATACCGCCGAGGTTTTTGAATTCTTGAAGAATTTTCTAAGCTCAGCTTGATATGGACACTCTCTTGTCCAATGATCCTCATCACATATAAGGCATGGACGATTTTGTTTCCTATCTCTAGAAGGGTTTGCAGAAGATTTTTTAGGGGATGAATCCTCTTGTTTCTTCTTCTTCCCTTTCTTTTTCTTTTTGCCTCTTGGTTGCTTGGTTTATTTGCCTTTGTTAGTCGATACGGCATTTACTTCCGAGGCGAGAAGTTCTTCATTTGAATTTTGACTTGAAACCGTACGGGCCTTCTTCGACTTAGCCTTTACGGTTTTCGTGCTGGTCGTTCCTATCACGCCGTCCCCAGCATGAGAGTCTTTGTTTGATTTAGGAGAGGGAGGAACGAAAAATTCCGATCTAGGAGCATCAAGGATTTTATCATAGAGTGTGCCAGACTGAGTATAGATCAAGTCTAGATATCGCACACAAGCAATTACTTACTCTTCAGTGACGACTCCTCCGTTTGCCACATCTTCCGTAATAGAAGGTAACAATGAATTAATAAACCATTCAGCTCACAGCTAATCTGGAACATGTGTTTTTACCATTCTATGATGATGTCGCCACCCATGAATATGATCGGATACATGAGTGGCCATCGTTTGCTTGAAATTGGTAAGAAGCTCTGTTCCCGTTTCGTACCTTATGGGTAACTGAAAATGGGTTAAAAAGGTTGTGGCTAGGGTACTAAAGTTATCAATTGAAGCTCTTGGGAATATATACCATTTTGCTGCCGGACCAGTTAACGTTCGCTGAAAAAGGTGAAGCCTGATTGAATCATCGTTTAGAGTGTTAGATGAACACCACATATGAAAGGTCATCACATGATTCGACAGATCTTCATCCAGATTTCCATTAAATTTAGGAATATCTGACGGAAGTTTATGAGGAATTGTTGGCCACCAAGGGGCATAAGCGATTGGATCGTTTGTTAGCTGATTTAGATCTGGTAACTCTAAAGTTTCCATGAAGGGAAACTGTTGATTTAGGTTCGGTGAATCATACCCAGGATAAGATGGGATTGCCTGAGCAGTGGGTCTTTGCATACCAGCATAGTGCATTTGATGCTGATAAATTTGGTAAGGTTGATGGGCATAACCATTATGAAATGGTTGATGTTGACCGTTTTGAATATACGACTTCCCATTACTTGCAAAGACTTGGTGCTCAGATCCTTGGTAAACTTGTTGGAATTGTGGTTGTTGATATTGCACCAGCCATGGTTGTGAGACCATGTGCTGTTGTCCAATACTGGCTATTTGACCAAGATGAGGGGTAATGGTACCCATTTGAACCTGTGTCACTCCAGTTAAGGAGCCACTAATCGACGATTGTGGTGGCGTCACAGGGAAAAGGGGCTGTTGGATTGTGACCTGAGAGACTTGAGGTTGGAATACAACAGGTAACGCTTGTACTTGTGACACCGTCACAATAGCCGGTGTAGTGGGGATATTTGACATAGGCAGACTTTGTTGCATTGAGTATAAAACTCTTGGTTGTTGAGGCAGTATTGGCATCCAACCATGGGATGTAATTCCTGAATTCTGTTGCGAACTCTCGTATGTTTGACCTCCCGGAGGAGACAATGAAAGGGCATATTGCCCCCCATACGGTAGTAATCTGGTGCTTAAGGGAATTATTTGCCTTTGAGGACCGGACTGCCCAAATTGACATTGCGAAGGATCAATTTGTTGAGACTCAACATAAGAGATTCCAGATATTATTATGGACGAACAAACGGGAACAGAACATACTGTTGAAACAGCCCCTGGATGGATTCCATCCAGTGATTGAGAGCTAGTTGTGATAGATGGTACACCGACGAACATTGTTGGAGTGGCAGCAGGAAGTTCTGCCACTGCTGTGTTAGATGACACAGTCCTAGATGTCGACGATTGTTGAGACATATCTAGTTTATCCAAAAGGTTTCCTAGCGATTCTACAGGAGCTTCCGATAACGGTAGACTAATTTCTGATGAAGAAGGATATAGAGTTATCCCAACTCCAAAATGCGATGGAGTACTAGATGGTGGATCCTCCACAATCTCTTCTATAGCAATCAAACCAGGTGGAAGAGGTAGACCGTCAGGTCTGTAAAATATTTCTGGTGCCGAAGAAGGTATAGATTCTGCAGTGGCAGATGTTTGGGGAATAACACCTTCTGAATCAACTGTAGATGGAGCCGGTTCAGGTATACTAGGATCAGTTCTACTATCCTCTAGTGGCTGCAGAACTTCTTCTGTAAAGGCGGGGGTACCAGAAATGTTTGGAGTAGCTAGAGCCTCCGAGGTTATCAGAACACTTGTTCCAACCAGACTAGGGGACTTTGAACCGGTTAAACGAGTTTGCTTTGTCCGAAATAGTTTTGATTCTGGAGACAAAGACGGTTGACTCGTAAGTCTCCGCAAACGACGGGGTTTCAAATGACTTTCTTCCACGATTGCGGATTACTCGATCAACTAAAAATAAAAGGGGAAAATGTTTCTGAATTAAATGAATTTTAGATGCTTTGAAACAAATTGTTTTTTCAATTTTTAAGAGTCGAGAAAAAACAAAAGATGACTCTAGTCGCCTTCGATTTTTAATGAGCCTGAAGTGACAAGTGCTCAGATGGACCTTTTCCTTTAAGAAGTCTGAAAAGGAACGAAAGAGACTACTCTGGAAATCTAGACAGAGGGATTACTAAACCAATCGCAAAACTGCAGAATACTTTTTATGGTGTAGCAGTCAATCTTCTCGAATGCTGTGTTCAGTGCATTGCAATCGATAGGGCGGCAGACACGGCTTCCTATGGATAAAGGATATAGCCTATTGTGGTCTCCCAATATATACTCGACGGTACATGGGAGCACAAGTCCGTACTGACGCTTGTCATCTCAAAGAGGAGGAATCACCAACCAACAATGAAAGCGACAGTTACCAGGCTTTACGACGCCAGAATATGTCTCTAACCTAGACTTCTAGATGTTGTGCGTTAGGTTCCAAAGCGTTTTTATGTTCATTGAAGTTATTTTACAGTTGATATTTCTTAAGAAATTTTCCTTTCAGGTTCACTGCGTGATGTAGATATACAATTCCTAAAATGCAATCTAAGATGATAAACAATCGTTTAATCTTCTTTTTGCAATGAAAATCCTAGCTACTAAAGAAAGAGAGATGACATTCTTTCAACATAGAGCAAAGAGCACACACTAGATGCACTGTCCTAAATCAAACCAACAAGCAGTCTAAATGCAAATGCACATGCATGTATTTGTTTTCAGCTTTCTTAATGTGTGAATGACAAGAAGAATGCTAACTACAAATCTGAATTATGTTTTCAAAGCGACAGTACTAACAAATTTCTCTTTAAAAACGAAAGGAAGATAATGACGACACTTTGCTATTTTGAATTGAAAACTGCTTTTGACACTTGAAGAGCTACTAATTCAAATCAAATACAAGAGTAACTGTATAATTGACCATCAAGAACAATATAATTCTTTTCTTTGACTGAAAATGACACTTGCGACACTTTCAAATCAAAAAACGACAATTTGATTATGCTACTTTTTTGTAAAAGAGAACTGAAAATGGCACAAAATACATAAAAACATTCACAGTTCTTTTCACAATGGAGGCGGATTGATGGAAAGGAAGACGGTTTCCACAGTGGTATACTGATCACAGATAGCAAAACTCCTGAATAAAGCTGAAGAGAGTGAACATAGAAACCAAAATCTGAGAGCAGAAGAGGTTTTGTCTGATCAGCGCACCTGCAACACAGAGAAAGTGCGATGCAGCGCACCTACTGCACACGGGAGGTGCGATGCATCCAGATTCCCAAGAGGAGAAGGTGCGATGGTCCAGGGACGAGACTTCAACTAGGTTCCGGGTCACAGTTTGCAGCTTAGTTTAGGGATTTAGGCCGAGAAACTGATGTTCAGTAAATATAAATCACAGGGGTTGATCTAATGAGGTTACTAGAGCCACCACTAGGGAAATTAGAAGGTTTTCAAATCGATTGTTTAGTTTATAAACAAAACCCAGAGATAGATTGAAGCAACATTGATCTACTTTGCACTTGCATAGAAAATGCAGTTCGAAGGCTAGCTGGCTTAACTTTAGGCTTCGTCTGTAAGCTTATAAAACAAACAAATATAGACAAGCAAACAATCTATTCAATCCCCAGCGGAGTCGCCATTTTTTTTATCGGGAAATCTAGTGTCCACTCGGAGCTGCTAGTCCCACTAAGACTGGTAGCTATCTTAGAAACAAACAAACTAAAACTACTTTCACTTTCCTTTATGAGAAGTAGATAAGAGGGGAACAAAGGACACCAACCTCAGTCTTGCGCTTGGTTCCTCGCTTGGTTCCTCTCCCTTCTGACAGATCCTTACCACTTTTCTTTCATCTACACAGCTTCAAAGAGCACATGTGGAATCAAAGCAACATAATACTATCAAAGAACCGAGATCTACAATCATAAACAATATAGGACCAGATATATATTGACCACACAAATGCATATATCATCAAACATACAAGAATGTGGAGGAAAACTTGAATAACTTTATTAATATCAAGAAGAGCAAAGAGGATTACAACCAATTGTTCTGACCCAGCGTCATCCTCCCAGCATGAAAGCCCTTCTTCACCTCATGAAAAGCTTAGATCACCCAACGCTATGATGTTCCACCAAGAAACCAATAACACTTCCTTACAAGATACAAAATTCCAGCCTTTGGATCTCTGGGATGAGGGATCCATATATAGATGATTGCAGGGGGGTGAGTTAGCTTTTGGGATTTTGATTAGTGTCCTCTCTCTGATAGTTCTTGATTCCACTTGGAGATTGATGATCTCTTACTCATCCCTGGGTGAATTCAGAGAGACAAGTGTCCTGGGGAAGTTTCTGGAAGATTCCAAGATCATCCACTTAGCAAACTGCTTCCACCATTTGTCTACTCTCGTCCATCGCACCCTATAGAAGGACTTTTCAGTATGCATCACACCCCCGTGTGTAATATGTGTGATGCATCTCACCCTCAGCACTGAGCAATCAGTATGGTCCAGTTTTGACCATTTCTGAGTAGTTTTCTATGGAGAAATTCTGGGAGATGATGTAATCAACTGACCTTGTTCCTTTAGGGTGTGAAGCAACACTTTTAGGGACTTAGGAGCCCTTGGTTTATGGACATGTATGATTGGGGTTGCAATGCCCAAAAATGTCTATAACAATGTAAGATACATGTAAACTTGCAATTACAGAAGAAACACAATAACAAGTCAAGTTGCCACAAGAATCCCATAAAGCGCTGCAAACCCTGGTCTATTTCTTTGCCAAACTGTTGAATGAGTGTACAATAATGCTCAAAGCATTCACAAGAGTCCAACCTTTACTAATGACTGAAAAAATACTAGATATAGGCAATAAAAAAATCATGCTAGGCTTTAGGGGTTGAATTCATGAGTTTAGGGGCTATTTCAACAAGATCTAAACTAAGAACTGAAAAGTAGGCAGTGGAACAACTTGCCTCTAAAACCTAGGACACTGATTCATCCAGTTGCAAACAACCTTTTCATGATGAATCTACCTACATGAGTGAAAATTTAGCATATTTACATCAAAATCCATCAATTCACATTAAATTACATCATGATTTTGACTTTTAGAAAGATAAAAGTCAAACTGAGAAGAAACTAGGCGAAAAATAGAGTTTTTGGGCCAAAATGATAAAATTTCATCCTGTGCACCGCACTCCTTGTTACACAGTAATTTGTCACCATCCCTGTTACTCCTCTTGTCATACGTTGGAGGACTCATCCCGGGAGTTATAAGAAGTGACAAAGTCTAAAAACACTTGCATTATGTTCCCCTGAGTATGTACTTCATGTTCCCTGAAGACACCTTCTACAGATTACACCAGAAAAATGCTCTTTTTCCATTGGCGCAGGTCTACAGTATCTTACCCGCGCCAATCATGGAGATCCTCAAAAGAGGGCGCGACCATTGGCGCTCTGTCTTAGAGCAACAGTCGCGCCAACCAAGTTTGGTCATGCTTTTTGCCTTAACGCACGCCCGACTGTTGTTTCCTTCATTACATGGAGCTTTTTGAGGATAAAAAATCAGTCTTTTGTCGAGTTCTATCCTATCTCCATCTTTAATGGATTTTGGGGATAATGTTAATCCACAATAGGTGTCCCGGTTCATCGTATCCTCCTCCCTTCTTCATCTATATAAGCTTGTCCTTATGCATTTGACAAGCTAGTGATAGCTGTTAGTCATGGAGTGTTATATGTTGAGTTCTTGAGTTCTTGGAGGAATGCTAGTGAATGCTAGAGAGGTTATGCTGCCGGAGAGGAGATGCATTGCAAGACACATATAGTTACTCACCCAGCCAGGAGAGGTTCAACGTCAGAACCATGGTTGTAACTTTTCCTGTTTATTATTAATTAATGAGCGACTGCTATTATAGTTCCAATCTCATTGTCTATTATGGTGATGTGTTGATTTATTTCCTTTCTGACTGAAATATAGTTGTGCCTTGGTAGATTTTATGTTGGTATCTGTCTCTTCCTTTGCATGTGCAGGTGTTCGTTTATGATCTGCTGGAGCAAGGGAGTGGGAATATCAACTCTGCTTCAATCATAGTGTTGGACTCCAGGTTGGTCTTCTTAATTCACCTTTGATGCATAACTAGGAACTTGCGTAGCAGCGTGGTTTGATTGTGGCTAGTTCTGTTTCAGGCTAGTGGGATCGCCTCTGTCCGCAGAGGGGATTTACCTAACCAACAATTTGGCGACTCCGCTGGGGAGAAGCTATTTGGAATTTGTCTTGCATGTTAATTTTCTTCTGCTTGCTTGAGTGAATGAGCTTCCTGAGTCAGTTTTGAGTTTATTCTTTACTGTTTGACCCATCTGAGCACTGTCAACCCGACCTGAGGTCGTATCATTTATTTTTCTAGCCGGCAAGCTTAATTGGCGCGGTTATTACTCTGACAGTCGCGCCAGTTGGCGCATGTTGCTCAAAAGCAACTCGCGCCAATCCTGTGGTAGCGCAAGTTGCAGGCTGACAGTCGCGCCAACCCTGAAAATTTTGCCTGTGTGTGGGTAGAAAGCTCTTTCAGTCTCCTTTTATATCTCTTACAGCCTCTGGAAGTGTGTTGAACCTCTGCTTGACTAGTCTTAGCCTTTATCCTTCAGCTGTTTGCTTATTTCTATTGATTTTCGTCTCAGCCCTAGAACATCTAGTGACTTTGCATGTCTAGCCTTCTGTGGGAAGTTTTGATCTCTTGATTATCCAGTCAGCTTGTTGGTTGTGTTCTGCACCTATCCAGTGATTTGTTAAAGCTTGATCTCCTATACTCTGAGTGCTTCACTTCTAGCCTCTGTGGATTTCACTTGACTTCATTCGAACTTAGATTACATGGTTCAGTGAAAGTCTTTGTGTTTTTCCTTGCTTGCATGGTTCATTTTGGTGTTTCAGAATTGGTTCTATTTCATTGAGTGAACTTGGATTGTGCATATCTCTTAAAATTTGTTTAAATGCATCATGCCATCTTAAAGGAAAGAAAAACAAAAAAATATTTTGCATCATATTAGTTAGCATTTGTTGTTATTTGTTGCTATTAAAAAGAAAAAGAAAAATTTCATTTCTTGTTATTAGCTGCATTAGGATCTTTGTTGTTGGTTGAGTGATCATTTCGTTTGTAAAAATCTCAACCCTCCTGTAGATAGAATTCATCGAATCAAATGATATAATTTTGGCATATAGTTTGCATTTAAGAAGTTTTTGAGATATCACATACGGTAGGACCAAAAACTGAAACATAATCGAAGATAAACTTTAAAATAAACTCAATGAACATAACAACGCATTGGAACATAACGCAAATACTCTAGAGGTCTAGGTTAGAGACGTGTTCCGGCGTCTTTAAACCTGGTAGTTTATCGTCGAGTGGTTGGGTGATTCCTCCACGGTGAAACGATAGGTGCCAATACGGACTGTGCTCCCACGTACCCTCGCGTATATATTGGGAGACCCCTATAGGAATAAAGCCTTTATCCATAGGAAGCCGTGTCAGCCGCCCTACGATTCGCAATGCAGTGAACACAGCATTCACGAAGATCGACCACCCGTACCCTAAAAAGTATTCTGTGGTTTTGCGAAAAGTTTGGCACACCCTCTACCTAGAATTTTAGAGCAGTCACTTTTGATCCTTTTCGGACTCCTTAAACGAAAAGGTGCCTGTGAGCGTCTTGTCACTTCGTGCTCATTAAATATTCGAAGGAGACTAGAGTCATCTTTTATCCTTTTCTCGACTCTTAAAAAATGAAAAGGTTAAGTTCAGTGTCTTAAAATTTATTGGCCACGATAACATCTACCCAATTAGATTTCGGTTGCGTTAGCTTGAGTAGGATTATTTCTCGTTCAATGGCAGCCTTCCCGGTGCCCACCAGCCAAGGTGTTCCTTCTGATGGGAACCCTTGTCCATTTCCTTCTGTTGGAAATGTCGGTGTTCAGTATATCGCAACATTGTCTTTGCCTGGGTTAACCATTGGTTTACCCGTATGGTTGTTTTCAAACTCGGTGGTCTCAAGTGTGATGACTCCTGTTCCGCCACCACCTCCTCCACCCGAACAACACCATGTTGATTCTAAGGTGGACCCCTTCCCTTCTTCGCCCATTGCTGCGTCCTCATCTTCTACTTCGCCTGGTGAAACCTTGGATTTCAGTAACCAGGTGCCTAAGAAGAAGAAGAAGAAGACCAAAAAGAAGAAGTCTCCTAAGGGAAAGGTCGCATCTACCACAAAAATATCTGAAGTGGAACCACCTTCTGCTCCTCCGCGGAAGGCTAAGTATCCTTGTCGATTATGCAAGGAGGACCATTTTCTTTCCGATTGTCCTGGTATTCCCAGGATCCTAGATATATGGTCCCGTGACCCGACTCACCCCTTGTCGTCGCAAATCGACGATACCTTGTCAGTTGGTAAGAGAAAAGGGAAGGTTCGTTTCCCTTGTCGACTTTGTGAAGGTAATCATCTCCTTCGCCTTTGTCCACTTATGAATGAAGCCTCCCGTCTTTTGGCAAGTCTGTCGGCTCCCTTACCCCAACTACCCGCTGGATATCAGCGTCTTTTTGCAACTGCAGATCATCTCTCCACTAACCAAGTGATCAAACATGATTCCTCTTTGGTCTAGACCTCTCTTCCTGAACCTACCTGTGCTCCACTTGCTCCAGACCAGTCCCTGGTCGAAACAAGTTTTGATTTACATTCATCATCTACGCACCACTCTATCATCGAAGATGAACCACCTGAGTCCAAACCAAAAGAAAGTCCACAGTTCCAGATTACAAGTGACCCGGTCTTTCAAAAGGTCCATATTACAAGTGACCCGGTTTTGCCTACAGGAGTTCCATCCTTAGATGATCTTACACCTGAATCTAAACCAGACAAAAGTCAAAAGGTCCAGCTTACAAGTGACCCGGTTTTGCTTTCATAAGTTCCAGCCTTAGATGATCTTACATCTGAATCCAAACCAGACAACAGTCAAAAGGTCCAGATTACAAGTGACTCGGTTTTGCCTTCAGAAGTTACCTCCTCAAATGATGTTATCACTGCAAAGAATGAAGATCCCACCGTCCAAATTCTATTCATCAACATAGACTCTAATGATCAAGTGAGCATCCCTCTCATTCCTTCGCACCAGGAAGAAATTCCATCAGAATCATATCCGGCTGTCTATCCAGTCCCACCTCCCAGCAACCTAGTTGTTTCCTTCAATTGGGATCAACTAGTCAATCCTCGGTTACCAGCCTCCATACCATTTCGAATTATAGTCCAAGTCTACCGCATGGTTATGGTCGGTACAATTATTGATGAGGGATCTCCTGTGAGTATCCTTTCTTCAACAGCTTGGGAAGCACTTGGTTCCCCACTGCTTCTGCCTGAGATGAGAAACCTTACAGGTTTCCATCGAGAAATCACTCGACCTTTAGGAATTCTTCCCAATGTACCTATCACGTTAGAAGGGAAGACTATTCAAATGGGTGTCATGGTAGTCCAAGGTCCATTAGATTACAATTTACTCCTTGGATGAGACTATATTTATCGCATACGTGCTATTGTGTCCTCACTCTTCAGAGTGATGTGTTTTCCGCATGAAGGAAGGATGATCAAGGTCGTAGACCAACTTTCATTCCCGGGTTCACACTTCACATATAGTCATCTACCATTCCTAAATGGTCTTATTTCCACAGGAAATGCCCCAGCATCCACTCTGTCATTCTGATGACGGCAGCTGGCCCGGGGGGGCATGCATCCTCCTTCAAAATCGAGTCTTTCCAAGTAAACCTTCATTCCATCCACTCCGTGAATGCCATGAAGCTTGGGGGGCATGTACCTCGATTTTGCATTATCATGCTGGGGGCATGCAACAAAAAAATTTAACAAGCAAAGTTCTCCATGGTTCAAGCTTGTGTAAAAATGAACCCATACCTGATTTACATCCCGTGATTGCCTTTTATCTGCTAAATTCTGCTAGATGAGCCTTGGTTGTTTCATTCCATCGCCACCATCTCTTTGGCTGATCATATGCTTTCACTTGGTTGTTTCTCCTTTCCTGAAGAACCGCAGCGATGAGTGGTTTTATTAGCCAGCCTCTTAACCTTTACATGTTTCGAGCAAGTTCCACCATTACCGGAACCAGTTGCTATCCTTTATACCACTCGTTCCTTCAGGACGAGTCGCCTTTACGCTCTTTTCTGACTCGTAAAATATGAAAAGATTGCCGAGTATTTTTCCTTTTTGACTCGTTAAAGAAAATAAAAATGGAGGTCCGCTTTCAGCTCTTTTTTGACCATTTAAAGAGGAAAATATTGCCGAGTCGCTCCTCTTGACTCGTTAAATGGTAATAAGGGGCGGTCGTTTTAAGTTCTTTTTGTCGACCGTTAAAACATAAAAAGATTACCGGGTTTTTGTCGTTTCAAACTCGTTAATGGTTACGAAACGACGTGGTTTTTACCACTTTTTTACTTTTTTCAGGTCGAAATCACTAATTATGAAAAGTACTCCTCGATCGTAATGATCAGGCGGTTCTTTCGGGTATTATTTTATACTTTTTCGGGCCCGAGAGACACAACTTTACGAAAAAGGACATCCCTGGAGTTTCCTTTTCTGCTGTCTTTTCAAACTCTCTAAACATGAAAAGACGCCGAGTTCTTCCTTTGTCAGACTCGTTAAAACTTAATGACATCGGATTTTGTCACAACACAAGCATATGCTATCCCCATCAAGCTTGTTAAAAATAACTGGGGTACTCGCCAGAAATGGCGGGGGGAAAAGAAAATTTTTGAACCATAATTATTACCGTAACGTCAGTATGTCGCTCTTGAACATGGCACTTTTCCGCTTTCGTGTCCGGGGTGGGGATATCTCATCTCATATCTTTCACTTGCTTCCATGGACTTGGGTACCTTATTTTGACCTCTCATCCACTCATTGCCCCGTCATTATGACCTTTGATACATTGATGTCAAATACTGCCGATTCCATTAATGTGCCGCCGATATGTTCAAGAGAAGTTGACCTCTGCAAAGAAACAACCTCCCTCTGATAGTTCGCACAATCTTGATTCACAACATTATCTCTCTGTCTTGTGTCGATGATGTGGGAAACATTATGGCCCACCTTCGATCAAGGTCACTTCCTGTTGACTTCAACTCATTATCCAGGAAGTTGATCTAGAGACTCCTTTCCGGTTCCTTGGAGCCTGCATGCCTCAATGGCAGGTTCTTCGTGTTCGACATGAGGTTTTCATCATTGGCCTCCGATCGAATGATTCTACGGGCGTTCGACTTCAGATCATTAATTCACGCGCCGTAGATTGTAGTTATAGTACCTTGAGGACCATTGTCATTATTGGTGGTACCTCTCGCGTCTGTTAACAGTTTCCACTATTGACTGGTAATCAGACGATGTTCATGCATGTTCGACTTCAGCTCATATATTCACATGCTTGAACTTGTACTCTTGTTCGGGTCGAGATGGAGCGCAAGACCCTGGATTGTGTCTGTTGTAATCCAGGCGTGATTCTTGATACTTGACTCATTCACTGGATGGCTGCGACCATACCTGAGTCAATTCATTGATCCTAACCAGATGGCTGCGTCCATACTATGGATCTAGATTATTTATGTACTCTCTTATGGATGGCTGCGACCATACCAAGTACATTATGTAATTGAACTATCAGTCATGTCTCTTAACACAGAATCCTTGGCGGCAGTAACTATATGTGTTCTTATGTGTTCTTGTGTGTTCTTGTAAAGAATTTCACCCCTCTCCACCTCTCGGACCTCATGCTTTAGGGGGCATCTATTACACAGTAATTTGTCACCATCCCTGTTACTCCTCTTGTCGTACGTTGGAGGACTCATCCCGGGAGTTATAAGAAGTGACAAAGTCTAAAAACACTTGCATTATGTTCCCCTGAGTATGTACTTCATGTTCCCTGAAGACACCTTCTACAGATTACACCAAAAAAATGCTCTTTTTCCATTGGCGCAAGTCTACAGTATCTTACCCGTGCCAATCATGGAGATCCTCAAAAGAGGGCGCGACCATTGGCGCTCTGTCTTAGAGCAACAGTCGCGCCAACCAAGTTTGGTCATGCTTTTTGCCTTAACGCACGCCCGACTGTTGTTTCCTTCATTACATGGAGCTTTTTGAGGATAAAAAATTAGTCTTTTGTCGAGTTCTATCCTATCTCCATCTTTAATGGCTTTTGGGGATAATGTTAATCCACAATAGGTGTCCCGGTTCATTGTATCCTCCTCCCTTCTTCATCTATATAAGCTTGCCCTTATGCATTTGACAAGCTAGTGATAGCTGTTAGTCATGGAGTGTTAGATGTTGAGTTCTTGAGTTCTTGGAGGAATGCTAGTGAATGCTAGAGAGGTTATGCTGCCGGAGAGGAGATGCATTGCAAGACACATATAGTTACTCACCCAGCCAGGAGAGGTTCAACGTCAGAACCATGGTTGTAACTTTTCCTGTTTATTATTAATTAATGAGCGACTGCTATTATAGTTCCAATCTCATTGTCTATTATGGTGATGTGTTGATTTATTTCCTTTCTGACTGAAATATAGTTGTGCCTTGGTAGATTTTATGTTGGTATCTGTCTCTTCCTTTGCATGTGCAGGTGTTCGTTTATGATCTGCTGGAGCAAGGGAGTGGGAATATCAACTCTGCTTCAATCATAGCGTTGGACTCCAGGTTGGTCTTCTTAATTCACCTTTGATGCATAACTAGGAACTTGCGTAGTAGCGTGGTTTGATTGTGGCTAGTTCTGTTTCAGGCTAGTGGGATCGCCTCTGTCCGCAGAGGGGATTTACCTAACCAACACTCCTATCCCTGTGAGCCGTGCTACTTTGGAGCTACTTTTTGAGGTCTTCCCATGCACTAAATTTTCTCCAAGTGGGCTTGTTGGAAAGGTCTACTTGTTTACTTTCCAGAACAATTGGAATTTCTGAATTTGGTGTCCATTTTCCCCTACAAAAATGAGTTCTCCAAACACTGCTTCCTGTGTGGCCAAAAAGGGGCAGAAAGGTCATTTTGAGGTGTTTTTGACCTTTTTGGAAGCTCAAAACTCGTCAAAATTTCTTGGCCATGTGAGTACATTCATATTTTTCCATGAGGAATCCAAAAATGCTAAGTTTTCCTCAAAAGGAGGTCCCTAGAAAAAGCGCGCGCCAGGTGGTGTGGGGCACCAGGTAGAAAAACTTGTTTTTTAGGCCAAAAATTCAAAATTTGCAAAAAATTTCCCTTCAATTTTTTGAAATTTGGGCTGAGTGTTCTTCATTAAGTGCTGTGTTGGGATAAGGAAGCCTCAGCCAAGATTTTGAGTTTGTCTTGCTCTATTCTCTTCCTCAACGCTTTCCTCAACTTGGCCTTTAAAGTCTTGATTCTTGCTTTGCAACTTTTGTTTCTCAGCAAGTAGTGGTAAGCCATGTGCCTCAACATCTTCTTCTCTCTATTAGCCTTCTCCAGCATCTTTTCCAAGTGTATGTTTGTCCTCTCAAGCCAAGATTCACGATCAGTTTGAATTTCTTGTTCAAGTGATGACAACTTGACTTTCTTCCTCTTGGCAGTTTGCTGGTTTTCCCTTATGTTTTGGAGCTCCATAATGGTTTGCTGATCCTCTAATTGTTTGTTTCTCTACTCCAAACAGTTGATTATCCACTTGGATCTTTCCAGGTTGAGAGACAAATGATGAATGTCATCTTGCTGCTCCCAGATGATCTATTTGAGCTTTGAGCTCAAATCAGTGTCATCATCTTGAATAAGAATGAAATCTACCTCTTGACCTCCTGAAGACCCCTCATCATGTAATGGATACTTACCCTTGTCCTGTACCTGCTTTGCCGATGGAGGAAACGAGACCCCTTCCACCCCGGGTGGAGATAGTACTTGTTTTGAGGCTGCAAACAATCTCCTAGTTCCATTTTGGTAAGTGACAAACACTGGCACACTGGTGGTTTGTGTCTCATGCACCTCTTGCTGATGTGAAGGCTCTCCTGCCTCATGAAAAATTGATGGGGGCACTTGAGGACCTGTGAAGACCTCATGTGAGATGAAATCCTCCCATGAAACATTCAGTAGACTAAGCTGATGCAAAACCACAATTTTGATTAGTGCAAAGTGATAGATGCTGTTATACTACTGATGAGGAGGCTTCCTTTGCACTAGTGTGGTCATCTTCTCAATATTCCGACAAATGAAATAGGGGAGGTTCATCATCCTCACCCTAGTAAAGTGCATCAACAATCTGATATGATAGGTGTATAGATGAGAAAATCTGCCCTCACAGCTGAAATATTTAATTATGAGTTTCATCAAGGGAGCATATGTGTCCTGTAGGTACTTGAAGGGGAAAACCCTACTGACATGTCTTTGAAAACTAGCCTTGATATAAGGCTCATAATGATCTCTATCTACCAGCTATCCCTTATTCCACTACTCACCTACATTTGGAATACTGGTTGCTTGAGCTATAGTCTCAGGTGTCAAGGTGAATGTCACACCTGCCAAATTGACTTGGCCATTGTGAAGATGGAGCATAAACAGTCTAGCAAGATGATGGTGGTATTTGACTCTTTCCACCATCTCACAAAATTGATAACAAGATTGATGTTGGAAGAATGTGACAGCAAGAGGACAAGCCAATAGCTCAGCGAGTGAAGTAGGCTCCTCTCGGTTATGTTTTCCACTCTTACGAGGTCTCCTTGGTGCATGAATTTCTCTGGAAGAGTCACTGACTGTTTCCTCTTTTTTGTCATAAGAAGAATTTGAATCCATGTTTGCCAATGCTTGAGTTTCTTAGATGAGTATGAAGAGATTTTATAGTGTCAATAGGTTTTTACTGCTAAAAGATAGGGTTTGATGATAAGGATTGTGGAGGGAATGTGTATGAGGGGTTGAGGATGCTGCTGGTAGGGTTTTTGGGGAATAAAAGGGTTTAGGGAAAAATATCTAGGGTTTAGGATTGTTGATTAGGGTTTGGGATAAGTGAAGGTAGGGATTAGGGTTAGTAGTTTTAGGGATACGGGGAATAGGGAATAGGTAAGTATGAATGAAAAGGGAGGGAGATAATGAAGTGAGGGAGTGATAGGGGTGGGATTTAGCAGCAAAAACAACAATTTCTAAACCCTAGGTAGTGTTTTTTTTTCAACAAACTGTGCAAGTAACTAGGGTTTCAATATTTCCCTATTGAATCACCAAGGAGATTGAAGCAAACTCATGCATTAGGCATATTGGAGTGTCAACTTACTTGTGCCATGAGGAATTTTGTAATTTGAGAGCCTTTGGAGGAAGATGTGAATGATTTCGGGCCTTGTAGACTGGTGCGCTGCACTGGCTCGGTGCGTCGTGCTAATACAAAATTATAACGTGGAGTGGGATCTGTGTGCGCCGCGCGGGCCAGGTGCAGCGTGCCAGCAATTTCTCACCCTTTGACACCAAAATCGCTCCCTTGGTTTTGAAGATGCAAATGCACTTGCTCTCCTTGCATTGCAAATAAACCTATTTGACATGAATACATACCCATTCTTTTAATTTTTGACTCAAGAAAACCCGCTTTCCTAATGTTTGATTTTAACTTGTTTTTTAAAACCCTGTTCTGGGCAGTTTGCTTTACTTTTTGCCTTTGATGGACTAAATGCTTTGAAATTTTGTTTCTTTTGCAGGAACTGGAGTAGCAGAGGCTTGGCAAGGTGACCAGCGCTGCCTCTTGAAATTATTACATATAGAAAAATGAAATTACATAAGATTTTGTACATGAAACATAAAAAATTCTGTTTTAAAATCAATCATTGAGCATGTGATTATTGAAATTATTGTTGCTGAGACTTTATTTGACCTCCTCATGCACTTGCTGACCATTATTGAGCATTGACAAGACCTTATTGACGAAACCCTAGACCTAATGAGACCTAAAACCCTAAAAATGACTTTTGCAGATTTAAAGACAAAAAATGACTGCAGATGATCTAGATGTATGAAAATGGGCCAGCAGGTAAAGAACATGAGGGAAAATGTATAATATGCCACTACCATCAGATGATCCATGACCCTAATGGAATGCAGCTGATCGGATGAGACACCTAACATGCAATGCAACAAGAGAATTTGATCACTGATGGAGGGATGAAGATACCGACACTAACAGAGACATTCGGGTTCTGCCCCCCAGGCGGTGGAACTATCTGGCCACTAACTAATGGGACATAATAATTGATGGAAAATATCTTTGAAACCGTCGGTTATGACTGATGTGTAACTTGGATCAATGATACAAGAGTGTTTGGGATGGTGGGTTGAATCGGGACTGAAGTAACAGTTGGTTGGGAAGTCGTGTTCGTGATGAACGGACCTAATGTAGGCCTAACACTTGACACCCAAATAGAATTATGGTAGAGTGATAAGGCATTAGGTGTGCCTGAAACCAAGTGTCTCAAAGACACATAGTCAGGTGGTAAATTGGCGAGAATACCTTTTGAATAAGGGAATCCCTCGGGAGGAAACTACAGTTGCAATTCTTCTCCCTCAATAGTGTGTGTTGTAGAAACTTTGGACTCATCCGGAGAAGTGACTGGAGCATCGCCTTCGGGTTCCATGTCTGAAAACAAATGATGATGAATGATTGAACGTGTACTGGGGGATAGTTCCAAAGGAACACCCGGTTGGTCGTATAGATTGTAAGGACGTTGTGGTGATATCTCAACAATGTCAAACAGAAGGTTCAGAGGATAGATAATCGGTCCAAGCTGACCGTTAGTGGTCGGCGATTTCTCTGGAGTTCGAACGGAATTATCCAGAGATTCCGGGCCAAGATCAGCAGATGACCCTGAATTGAAAGTAGGTGGAGGACGAGATGACAATGGTTGAACACTCAAAACAATTTTGAGTTCAACATTTTGGTCCTTAAGTGACTCTGATAACTCAGGAAACAACTCCTCAGACAATCTTTCAGATGGAGGAGAGGAAGAGGAATTGGGTGAACCAGATGGTTTAGCCACGATGACCTTGTCTTAGTTGACAGAACAAGTAACTTCAAGGATTTAAAATGTCCTTTTAAGGGAACTCACGATTTGGTAAAAAAGACTAACAAGATGTTTTGGATCATGGGCAATCAATTATTAAGATGCACAAAAGACTAATGTTCTTTCATTTTTAAAGAGTCGAGAAAGAAACAAAGATGACTCTATCATTTTCATTGGAAACGAGCTCGAAAAGACAAGTGCTCGAATGATCTTTTAAGTTTAATGAGTCAAAAATATCAAATGACTACTCTGGTTGATCTAGGTAAACATGATTACCAAGAAACCATGAATTACAGAATACCTCCTGGCAAACCAAGAAGTACGAGTAGGCAATCTCCCCAAATACTGTGTTCGGTGTATCATGCTCGCAAGGCGGCCGACTCGGCTTCCTAAGGATAAAAGGGTTGTAGCCTAGTGGGGTCTCCCATTATATACTCAATGGTACAGGGAGCACGAATCCATTCTAGCGCTATCTAATGTCGAAGCTAACGACATTTGCTAGGGTTACAGATGCTGGAACATGTCTCTAGCCTAAATCTTCTAGATATGATCGTTAATGTCAAATGCGCCTTAGGTTAATTGAATTTATTTTAGAGTTGATCTTGAGTTAAGTTTCAATTTTTAGGTCTTAGCGATGCTACTCGAAAAACCTAAAATGAAACTAAATGGGACAAGACCCTTTCAATTCGATGAAATTCCTACACTAGAGAGGGTAGAAACTACTCAATCAAATGCAAACAATCAAGCAAATGAAAATAGAATGATCTTTCACTACTTCACTTTTTCAAAAAATAAACTAATGAAAAATGCATTCCAATTCCTAAGTTCCTGACAAGCACTTATCTATCAGTCCTTTCGAAATGAAAAAAATTTCTCTTCCTTTTTCAAATGCTGATGCAATTCTAGTTTTTAAGATATGCAAATCATAATGATGCAACAAGCTAGAATTTCATATTTTCTCATGAAACAACGAAACAAACTTTTCGCATACAATATTCCAATGATTTTTTTTCAAGACTATAATCTCTTCAAGCAGATGCAAATATGAAAAGAGAAGTTCATTCAGATCGATGAAACATCGAATTTACCAAACACAAGACCGACAATGTAATCTATGCCAGAAAAAGACGTTCAAACTAGTAAACAAAACTTTTTCAAACTTGTGCAAAAAGAGGTCAAATTCGTAAGAGGGACCAAAAGCAAATGAAAGGAGAAAACAAACCCACAATCGAACTTGATGAGTCCACAAGCTGTTGAATGGGCAACTAGCTAGATACCCTAGTGTCGCTATCCATTCAATGACTCGATCAATCAAACAACAAGATGACAAGCCAACAAGCAAGCAAAACCAAATGAAAAGTAGCTTCCTAATCAGGGAGAAAACAGTCAAAAGGGCTCACGAGGTCAAAAACATAAGAGCAGAACACACTGGCCAAGATTGGGGTATAGCCATAATCTTCACTTACAGGGATTGGTATGACTGCCTAACTGGAAACAAGCACCAGAGGTTGGTTGGCAAAACTATTCCTTCGCAATTCGCGCTGGTCGGCATGACTGTTAGTTAATTAAATGCGTTGTCCAAGGGAACTAAGGAAAAATAAAAAAAAATTTCGAAACAAGGACCAGATCTGCTACTATGAATCTTAGACTTAGGCCAATGAGCAGGAGAAAAGAAATAAAACCAAAGGGAAAATGTGAAACTAGAAAAGTTCTCATGAAATCATGAAATCCAAAACAAACAAAAGATGGGATATCCCTAGTGAAGTCGCCAATTTGCGGTGAAGTAAAATTATAAGTGCACACACGAAAGAATTCCTCTAGCCCGATAATGGGTCTAGCCACAATAGATACATTCTATGGAAGATTTCATTAGGTTAGAATCAATCAAGAGGGCCTACATCTTGGTTGCTTATCCTGCTTGATGACGTCCTCGCTTTCTTGCTCCAACAATCTCTTGCTTCCTTCTTCAAGATCCTGAAACAAGTAAACAACAACAACACACAAACATAATAATAGAAAAATTTCAATTCAACCTACTTAATAAGTCAAGAAGCATCAAGACACGAATATGTAATATTACAAAACATGTAGGAAATCAATCGATAGTTGCATATATTAATATCAAAGAGAGATTACAACCATTCATCTTGATGTTGTAGTCTTCCTCTAACAAGACCAGGTTCCCACACACTTCTGCTAGCATTCGATGATGGCTTCAAACAACAATAGTTTAAAGGCTCTTCCCTTTAGAATTCACTCCAAACCAAACACACTTCTCCCTGACACAACTAGATGGCTACAACTAGTAATAGCTTTCTTGTCAAATCAAAATAGTATACTCACACTCAGCCAACACTCTAACTAGCTTGTGCTTGGGAAGAAGGGAGGTTTGTATCAGAAATATGGATGGGAGATGGATCTTGTTTTTATGGGAGAAGGACTTATCCCTTGAGGTAGTTCCATTATTATAGTGGAAAGGAGCCCAAACTGTCATCCTCGACCCCATCCGAACAAACCATTTACCAGAATTCCGTTACGAAGCTTCTAGAGCTGGAATCTTTGGCTCTAATTTAAAAAACTTTCCATAACAGGACCGACGCGACTGGAAGACAACTTAGTCGCACCGATTGGCGTGGGGAATAGTGCCAATATCTACACATTGGCGCAGGGGAGACAAAGGTCATTAGCACCAACCTTGTAAACTGGGCAAAATAGAAGTTTTAGGGGAAATGGTGTAAAAGGGAAATGATCTGCTCATGAAGAGGGACATAATGGGAGTTTCTTCATGAAGGAAAAGCATGCAGGGTTCAGTGTAGAGGTCCTCCAGGATCAGGGAACGGGGAGTATAGGGACAGTGACAAAATGCTGTGTAACACACATGGAGGGACCTCAGGAGGAGGAGGTTGTGTTTCACATGCTAGGAGCCTTGGGCACCAGGGCATAATTGCGCTAGGGCATGAACCATTTCATTGAGGTGTTCTTAGATAGTGAGCCCGAGGAGGAGGAGGCCGAGACAATAGAGGAGTCAAAAGATGAGGGAGGACCATCATAAAGAGGGCCACCACCACCACTTAGAGGAGGACCGTTTGCCATAATTGGGGGAGTCCTTGCTTCACTTCGGGGTGTGCCAAATTATTTGACACTCAGCATCAGGGGGACCATACAGGGCCAACATGTGTCAGTCCTAGTTCATAGTGGGGTCACCTAAAATTTCATTGATCCTCAGATGGTGGAGCGTAGGGGCATCCAGATAGCTACATTTGAGGGTTTCTCAGTTTTGGTACCCAGAGACCGGACCATCCAATGTACTAAGTATGTCCCCAAGTTGACCTTGAAGATGGGAAACTACTCACTCACTAATCATTTCTTTGTGGTTGATGCCCTAGACACCAATTTGGTGTTAGGTGTCCAATGGTTGTACGCATTAGGTAAGGTCACTACTGATTAGTAGAAGCTAGAGATGGAGTTCAAGAGTGTTACAGGGAAAAGTATCTATTTAGAACTGCTCTATCCCACTAAGGTGTGACAGTTGCCTTATAAACAAACAGAGAAAAGCTACTTTTGTTTTTCCTTTATGAATTATAGATAGAGAGGAATAGAAAGACCAACCTCTATCTTGCGCCAATCTCCTGATTTGATCCCTCTCTTCTTTGATAGTCCTCAGCTACCTGCTCCCTTGCACGTCCAACTTCACAAAGTACCTGTAAGATCACAGAAGCATAGCACTATACAAAGACATGGATCTATAATTATAAACAATCTAGGGTCAGATGTAAATTGACCATACAAATGTAACAAGCATCAATGACACAAAAGCATGGAGGAAAACTCAAATAGCTTTTATTGATAAACAAGAAAAGAGCCAAGAGGAGTTACAACCGGTTGTTCTAACCCAGCATCAACCTCCCAGCAAAGAAGCCCCTCTTCACCTCAAACAAAGCTTAGATCACCCAACAATCTGATGTTTGTCTCAGGAAACCAACAGCAATTCCTTACAATATGCAAAATTCCAACCTCTGGATCTCTAGGATGAGGGATCCATATATAGATATCTGTAAGGGGGATGAGTCAACTTGTGATTTGATTAGTGTCTTCTCTCTGATAGTTCTTGCTTCCACTTGGAGACTGAGGGCCTCTTACTCATCCTTGGTCGAATTCAATGAGGCAAGTGTCACAGGAGAAGATTCTGGAAGCTTCCATTGCCTCTCCACCTCGCGGAATGACACTGCCATTTGTCATTTCTCGCCCATCGCACCCCACAGAAGCTACTTTTGAAATGCAACGCACCCTCACAGTGTATTTGGGTGAGATGCAATGCACTTAGCCAGTGGAGTAGCTGCAATGATCCTGTTTTGACCAATTCTGAGCAGTTTCTCATGGAGAACTTCTGGGAGAAGCTGTAATCTGTTGACCTTGTTCCTTTAGGGGTTAGAACAACACTTTTAGGGACTTAGGAGCCCTTGGTTTATGGACATTTCATGCTTGGGGTTGTAGGGCCCAAAAATGTCTATAACAGCTGCCCCCTAAAGTATGAGGCCATTAATTTTTTAGTGTCGAGTGAAATGCTTTATTATGAGGATCCGAAGTTCTTTCAATGCTGGGAGGAGACCTGTAATAAGATACAATACAATACATTATCTTCACACTATTTTCATGATCTAGCTGAGGCGGGCATTCCCATGCTCAGCTTTATAAATTCATTTTTATGTACATAGGACAGACAATCGTCTGAGTGTAGACTGATGATTCTGATAGAGCCATCATCCTTTTGAGTGGATGATTATCTGTGCAGCAATGATTCACATTTAATGTCTTTATTTCCCTGAATATATATCGCAGCCCGGATGGATGAAACTAGATCCGGGGTCTTCAATCTCGTCCGATCTTCACTCAAAGTACAAGTCGATCCATGTGAGAAATGTTCTGAAGTCGAACATGGAAAGACATCGCTTGATTACCAGTCAATGATGTAAACTGTTAACAAGCGCGAGAGGAATCATCGATAATGATAATGACCCTCAAGGTACTGCAGTACAATTCATGTGGTGTGAATAAAGGACTTGGCATCGAACACCATGCAAAATCTTTCGGTTGAAGGCCATTGATGTAAACCTGTCGCCGGAAGTGAGAAACTTGCCATTGAGGCATGCAAGCTTCAAAGTACTGAATGGGGTGTTCCTAGATCAACTTCTCGGATAATGAGCTGATGTCGACAAGAAGTGATCTGTCACAGGAGGGCCTTAATGAATCCCACATCAATGAAATGGAATGGAGCAAATGATTTTAATGGAGGTGAAAACGATCTGGTGATATAAGGTTCAGGGTGGCGGTCATGAAAGAATGGAGTATAATGTATGGTAGTGGGTGAGACACAGGTGGACTCTCTAAATGACTTCTCTTGAACATATCGGCGACACTGATGTGATGGATTGGTAGCATTAACCCCAAATGTGGATGGTATGGCGTGACCATGGTGATGTGACCGGTGAATGAAACAACCCAACCTGACTCGGACACGAAGTGGAAGTGTCATGTTCAAGAGCGACTTGCTACCAACAAAGTTTCTTTGAGTTTTCTTCCCAATTTTCCCCAGTCATTACTGACCAGTACCTCTTTATTTTTTTCAAGCTTGAGGAGGATAACATATGCTTGTTCTATAATTTGCCCTTCGGGCAAACCCATCGCTATGTTTTAACGAGCCTAGCGACAGTGAAACTCGTTCTCGTCTATAGACAAGTTTGTCGCTATTAATCTTTTTAACGAGTTTAACGACAAAGATAACTCGGTCCTTTTCAATTTTAGAGAGTTTAAAAAGGGACGTAAAGGTAACTCCAAAATTCCTTTTTCGTCATCTAATCCCTTAAGTCTGAAAAAGTATAAAACAATACAGAAGAGATGAATTTTCGATACTTTTAACGAGCCGAACAAAACAAGCGCTCGATCTTTTTGTGTAATAATCCCTCAGGTCCAAAAAGATTAAAATCTAGAGGAGGGATAGCACTTCCTGTCCCTTTAACAAGCTGGAGAGGCCAATGACTCGACAATCTTTTCATATTTTACGAGTTAGTTGAAAAGAGCTTAAAGGAGACTCGTCTTTTGAGGAACGAGTGATAAAACGGGTAGCAGCTGATTCCAGGTAAGGTTTGGAATTTTCCAATCACGGCAGTGTCACAAGGATGGCTAGTGAAATCACTCTTCGCAGCTGTTCCTCAAAATGGGTAAACAATCAAATGGAGGTGAATGATCGGCCAATGAAAAAGTGGAGGTGACGGTGCAAACACGACTAAGGCTTTAACGGCTGAAGTACTACATTCACAATGATGATTTACTGGGAAATAGTTCATTTTTTTAATGAGCTTAAACGCGGGGGAAACATTTTCTCATGGCTTATGTTTATTTATTTTTTTAACGAGCTTGAACTATGCGCTAAAACTGCTCGAGGCAGGTTTATTTTTTAACGAGCTTGAATCCTGTGGTAACATTGCTAGTGGTGGGTTTATTTTTTAATGAGCTTGAACCCTGCGGTAACACCGCTCATGATAAGTTTGCATGCCCCCAGCATAATAATGCAAATTGAGGTGCATGCCCCCCAAGCTTCATTGCATTCAACTAGGTGGTTGGAATGAAGGTTTACCTTCGAGATCTTCGAAAGACTCGACTTTGATTTTATGAGGTCGTAATCAAAGACTTGATTTGGAAAGGGAGTCGTTTCATTTTTTAATGAGGTTGACACCAAAAGAACTATCCTCATGACTCCTTTTTTCATTTTTTAACGAGGTCGACACGAGTATGAACCATCCTCAGAATCCACTGTATTTACAGTATTTGATAGAGAATCAAAAACTGAAGGATGATTAAGGTCATTGGAATAATCTTCGTTGTAATCCGGGAGATGGGAACGATGATGGTAATCTTCCCATGGTGCCTCCCCTAACATCATTGACTGAATGATTCCTTTGTCTGTAGAATGTACATGTGACCAAGGATCTGAAGAGGTGCTATATTCCTTAGACCTATCTATCCAAACAATCGATGAGCGTTGATTTGGGTTTGCCTCCTAGGCCAAGAAAATTGATTGCTACAATATTTCTAAAATGGCGATGATCCATGCTGACAAAATGTTTAGGAATCTTCCGAATCCATTAGATATAGAAGATTTCATATTGCAGGTTTCCATTGTGGCCGCTTCCGCCAGATTACTCGAAGGTGGTAGGGCAAAAGTACCCATTTAAGGCAGGGTCTTTTAGGAGGCCTACTCCAATATTTTGAAGTGAATTATTGCTTCCATGGATCATCGGAATGCTTCCCGTAACTTGTGAACTGTTGGGGAGAAATGTTTGTTGGTCGACGATTGTAATTCCTCCTTGGAAGGGAAATGCAATCTTTCTGAAGTAGGTCGACACAACTGCGGCCATGGCATATATCCAGGGTCTTCCCAGTAGGATGTTGTAATCGAGGTTTCCGTCGATTACTTCAACATCAATTTCTACTGTTTTGCCCCTAGTTCAACTTGCAAGTTACTTAAAATCCCGTATGGAGTGTATGATCGTCCATCAAATGCTTTTAACATTGTTGATGATCGCGACAAGGGTGGTGAGCCTAAATTTTTCCAGCAACTCATCGACATAATACATGTAGATGCCCCCTCATCAATAATTGTTCGATGAACAGTTTTGTTGAGGGATTTCACTTGAATAAGGAAAGCTAGTTGAGCTGGTAACTGAGGGTCATATCCTTTATGATCAAAGGCCACAAGATTGGAATCCATTGGGCCAATCCCACCTATTGCTGATAATAAAGCTTGCTTTTGGGAGGGGCAATTTTGCGGTACCTCAAGTGTCGACATAGCGGACGGCGATTGGGCCAGGTCCTCTATTATATTATAATTCTGTGCTACTTTTGCACGAGGATTAAATGTCGATTTGTGTACTACTCCCTTTGGCGACTTTATCATTGGTTCAGGAATGATGGGTGGCACAACTTCAGTCGAAGTTGTTGTCAAACTACTAGGTTGATCTTTATCCTTGTTATTCGACAGTTGTGGATTCCCGTAATCTTTATTCCTTGTCAAAGCATCATTTTTCTGCTTTGAGATAGACAACATAAGCACTTTGGATCGGGAAGCATTTTGATTAGCAACCAGTTTGGTTCCCGGGTTTGGAAACGGATCAGTCAATACTGCTGAGGTTTTTGAACTCTTAAAGAGTTTCTTAACTTCAGCTTTATGTGGACAATCTCTCGTCCGATGATCCTCATCGCATATATGACACCTCGCAGGGGGTTTCCTTTGCCCTGAAGGGTTTGCAGAAGGTTTTCCAGGAGATGACTCATCCAGCTTCTTTTTTCTCCCTTTCTTTTTCTTCTTGCCCCCTGATTGCTTCAGTTGTTTGCCCTTGTCAGTCGACACGGCATTTACCTCCGAGGCAAGAAGTTCCTCATTTTCATTTTGACTAGAAATCTTACGGGCCTTTTTAGATGTAGCCTTTGTCGATCTCTTGTCTGTTGCGCCAATCACACCATCGCTGGCATGAGAGTCATTGTTTGATTTAGGAGGAGGAGGGACTGAGAATTCCGATCTAGAAGCGTCAGGTATTTTATCGTAGAGCGTGCCAGACTGAGTGTAAATCAAGTCCAAATATTGCGCAGGAGCGATGACTTGCTCTTCGGTGACGACTCCCCCTTTTGCCACATCTTCTGTAATAGAAGGTAATAATGACTTAATAAACCATTCAGCTAAAAGCTGATCAGGAAAATACGTTTTTACCATTCTACGACGACGTCGCCACTCATGTATATGATCAGATATGTGAGTGGCCGTTGTTTGTTTGAAATTGGTAAGAAGTTCTGTTCTCGTTTCGTACCTTATCGGTAACTGAAAATGGGTTAAAAAGGTTGTGGCTAGGGTACTGAAGTTGTCAAACGAAGCTCTGGGAAATTCGATATATCATTTTGCTGCTGGACCAATTAACGTCCTCTAAAAAAGGCGAAGCCTAATCGAATCATCGTTTAGGGTGTTTGATGAACACCACAGATGAAATGTCATCACATGATTCGACAGGTCTTCACTCAGATTTCTATTAAATTTAGGAATATCTGAAGGAAGTTTATGCGGAATCGCTGGCCACTAAGGGGCATAAGCAATTGGATCATTCGTCAGCCGGTTTAGATTTGGTAATTCTAGAGTTGCTACAAAGGGCAACTGTTGATTCAGGTTAGGTGAAGCATACCCAGGATAAGATGGAACCGCCTGAGCAGTGGGTCTTTGCATACCAGCATAATGTATTTGATGCTGGAAACTTTGACAAGGTTGATGGGCATAACCATTATAATATGGTTGTTGATAACTGCTTTGGAAATGCAGTTGCCCATTACTTACAAAGACTTGTTGCTCAGGTCCTTGATATGATTGCTGGAATGGCGGTTGTTGAGATTGAATCAGCCATGGTTGTTGGGCCATTTTCTGTTGCCCAATACTGGATGATTGACCAAGATGAGAAGTCATAGTACTTGTTTGAGCCTGAGTCGCTCCAGATAAGGAGGCACTAACCTGAGGTTGTGATTGAGTTGTTGAGACAAGAGGCTGTTGTATTGCAACCTGAGAAGCTTGGGGTTGACATACAACAGGTAGCGCTTGTACTTGCGACGCAGTCACCATAGCAGGTATAGTGGGAATATTCGACACAGGGTGGACTGGTTGCATTGAATATACAACCCTTGGTTGCTGAGGCAGTATTGGTACCCAACTGTTGGATGTAATTCCAGTTTGACCTGAACTTTGTTGTAAACTCCCATATGGTTGTTCTCCGGGAGGGAACAATGAAAAGGCATACTATCCTCCAGATGGTGGTAATCCAGTACTTAAAGGGTAGATTGGCCTTTGAAGACACACTGGATCAATTTTTTGAGTTTCAACATAAGAAATACCAGATGATAATCCAGATGAAGAAATAGGAACTGACCATATCGTCGAAACAGTCCCTGATTGGACTCCGGCTTGTTGTTGATAACTTGCCGGGACAGATGGTATACCATCGAACATCGTTGGAGTAGCAGCAGGAGGCTCTGCCATTGCTACGTCGGATGACACAGTCCTGGATGTCGACGGTTGTTCAGACATATCTAGTCTATCCAAAAGATTTTCTAGCGATTATACAAGAACTTGCGATGAAGGGAGACTAACTTCTAAGACCAACGAGGGAACAGTGACGTTATTCCAATTAAAATAAATTTTAGACGCTTTGACACAACTTGTTTTTTCAATTTTTAAGAGTCAAGAAAAAACAAAAGATGACTCTAGTCGCCTTCGATTTTTAATGAGCCTGAAGCAACAAGTGCTCAGATGGACCTTTTTTGTTAAGGAATCTGAAAAGGAACGAAAGGGACTGCTCTGGAAATCTAGGTAGAGGGATTACCAAACCAATCGCAAAACTGCAGAATACTTTTTACGGTACGGCAGTCAATCTTCCCGAATGTTGTGTTCAGTGCATTGTGATCGATAGGGCGGCATACACGGCTTCCTATGGATAAAGGATTAAGCCTATTGGGGTCTCCCAAAATATACTCGATGGTGCATGGGAGCACAAGTCCGTACTGGCACTTATCATCTCAAAGTGGAGGAATCACCCAACCATCAATGAGAACAACAGTTACTAGGCTTTACGACGCCGGAATACGTCTCTAGCCTAGACTTCTAAATGTTGTGCGTTAAGTTCCAAAGCGTTGTTAGATTCATTGAATTTATTTTAAGTTGATCTTGTTTATGAAGTTTGCCTTTCAGGTTCACCGCGAGATGTAGATGTAATTCCTAAAATGCAATCTAAGATGATAAACAAACTTGTTATCTTCTTTGTGCAATGAAAATCCTAGCTACTAAAGAAAAGAAAGACAAAATCTTTTCACAAAGAGCAAAGAGCACACTCTAAATGCACTTTCCTAAATCAAGCCAATCAAACTGTCTATATGCAAATGCACATGCATGTATTTGTTTTCGACTTTCTTAGTATATGAATGCTAAAAAGAAAGTTGATGCACAAATCTGAATTTCTTTTCAAGTGACAAATATCAACAAGTTTCTTTTCGAAATCAAAAATGGAGACGAACACAACACCTTACGATTTTGAAATGAATACTTGTTCTTGACACTAGAAAATTACAAATTCAGACCAAAAGCAATAGTAACAGGATAATCGACCATCAATAGCAATCAAACTCTTTCCTACGATTGAAATCAACACTTGCGACAATTTCAAATCAAAGGACGACAGTATGATTATGCTACTTTTGCAAAGGAGAACTGTAAATGACTCAACAAACACAAAAAAACATCTACAGTTCTTTTGTACAAAGGAGGCGGAATAACAACAAAGAAAAGGGGTTTCAAACAGACATATACTGATCACAGGCTGCAAAATTCAGGAATAGAACTGGAAAGAATGAATCACAGAAGCCAAAACTGCACAGAGCCAGTCTGATCAGCGCACCTGTAACACAGAGAATTTGAAATGCAGCGCAGCTTGTCCACTCGGGAAGTGCGCTGAAGTTCAGATTCTCTGAATAGTACCTGCGCTGGGCCAGAAACGAGACTCTGTTTGGGTTCTGGGTCACAGTTTGCAGTTCAGTTCTTGGGTTTTGGCTGAGCAAAAAGCAATCAGTAATGCAACAATCATGGGTAGATCTAAGGAGGATCTAAGAGCTATCACAAGGGCAATCAGATAGTTTGTGAATTAGTTGTTTAAATCATAAACAGATCTAGTAGATGGATTGAAGTAGCACTTATCTACTTTGCATTTGCTATGGCAAGTGCAGTTCGAATGCTACCTGTAAGTTTATGAAATAGACAACAAAGAATGATAAACAAACAAACTAATTATCTCCCCAGTGGAGTCGCCATTTTGTTACAGGGAAAAGTGTCTATTTAGAACTGCTATATCCCACTAAGGTGTGACAGCTTCCTTAGAAACAAACAGAGAAAAGCTACTTTTGTTTTTCCTTTATGAATTATAGATAGAGAGGAATAGAAAGACCAACCTTTGTCTTGCGCCAATCTCCTGATTTGATCCCTCTCTTCTTTGATAGTCCTCAGCTACCTGCTCCCTTGCACGTCTGGCTTCACAAAGTACCCGTAAGATCACAGAAGCATAGCACTATACAAAGACATGGATCTATAATTATAAACAATCTAGGGTCAGATGTAAATTGACCATACAAATGTAACAAGCATCAATGACACAAAAGCATGGAGGAAAACTCAAATAGCTTTTATTGATAAACAAGAAAAGAGCCAAGAGGAGTTACAACCGGTTGTTCTGACCCAGCATCAACCTCCCAGCAAAGAAGCCCCTCTTCACCTCAAACAAAGCTTAGATCACCCAACAATCTGATGTTTGTCTCAGGAAACCAACAACAATTCCTTACAATATGCAAAATTCCATCCTCTGGATCTCTGGGATGAGGGATCCATATATAGATATCTGTAAGGGGGATGAGTCAGCTTGTGATTTGATTAGTGTCTTCTCTCTGATAGTTCTTGCTTCCACTTGGAGACTGAGGGCCTCTTACTCATCCTTGGTCGAATTCAGTGAGGCAAGTGTCACAGGAGAAGATTCTGGAAGCTTCCATTGCCTCTCCACCTCGCGGAATGACACTGCCATTTGTCATTTCTCGCCCATCGCACCCCACAGAAGGGACTTTTTAAATGCAATGCACCCTCACAGTGTATTTGGGTGAGATGCAATGCACTTAGCCAGTGGAGCAGCTGCAATGATCTTGTTTTGACCAATTCTGAGCAGTTTCTCATGGAGAACTTCTGGGAGAAGCTGTAATCTGTTGACCTTGTTCCTTTAGGGGTTAGAACAACACTTTTAGGGACTTAGGAGCCCTTGGTTAATAGAAATTTCATGCTTGGGGTTGTAGGGCCCAAAAATGTCTATAACAAAGAGGCCAGATGGGAAGCTTGTATTTCTAAGGGGAATGCACTCTTATCACTCTTAGATAGTTTCAGCCAACTGAATGGAAGCAAATTTATGACATGGAGATGTGGAGTAGGTAGTTGAGTTATGGATTTCTGAGTTAGGGACATGGGTGCAGTCTACACACCCAGATATACTAGCCTTATTAGAGAGGCACTAGGGGGTTTCTAGGTATGTTCCACTAGGTCAGCCGCTAGACTGTAGATTTGAGCACACCATTGAGCTGGAGGAGGGGGTGAACGCAACCATCACCACCCCTTATAGGCACCCAAAGGTGTATAAGGATGAGATGGAGTGGGAGATTCAAGAGTTGTTGGGATCAGGACACATCAGGCCTAGCTCGAGCCCATTTTCTTCTTTTGTGGTGCTGGTGAAGAAGAAAGATGCAATGTTGTGCATGTGTATTGACTATCAGGCTCTCAATAAGAATACCTTAAAGAATAGATACCCCATTCCACGTAAGAATAGATGAGTTGATGGATGAGCTTAGAGAAGCTAAATACTTCTCTAAGATATATCTATGTTCAGGGTATCACCAGATCTGCATGAGGGAGTTGAATATCCCGAAGATTGCTTTTCACTGGCTTTATGGACATTTAAAGTTCTTGGTGATGCTCTTTGGGCTAACCAACGCTCCAGCTACATTCCATTCTTGTATGAGCTAGGTGTTCCATGGTCAACTAAGACGCTTTGTCCTAGTTTTCCTTGATGACATACCCATTTACAGCAGGACATGGGAGGAGCACCTTCAACATCTGGAGGAAGTGCTTCACATACTTGAGGAGCAACAACTGTATATGAAGATGTCAAAATGGGAGCTTGGATTAAAGAAGATGTTGTACCTGGGGCATGTGATTGGGGAATATGGAGTGAAGGTGCATTAGGAGAAGATTCAGGCTATACTAGATTAGCCCACAGCCAGGAACGTGACAAAGTTGAGGGGGTTCCTGAAAATTTGTACATATTACACGAGATTTGTGAGAGGGTTCTCACAACTTGCAACACCTCTTACGGATTTGATGAAGAGGGTAGATTTTGACTGGACATAGGTGACAGAGGAGGCTTTTGAGTGCCTAAAGAGGGTCATGAGCAGCTGCCCAGTCTTAGCCTTGTCAAATTTCACATGACCCTTTTTGCTGGAGTGTGATGCCTCCGGTGAAGGGGTTGGGGCCATTTTGACATAGGGGGGCCATCCTATTGCATTTGAGAGCAGGAAACTACTGCCTCATGATCAGTTGTACTCGGTGCATGACAAGGAGATGTTAGCAGTGATGCATGCACTAGAAAAATTCAGACATTATCTAGTGGGCAGTCGGTTCAAAGTGAATACCGATCACAACTATCTTCGATTCCTCCTTGAGTAGCAGTCATTAGAGGAGAGGCAGCAAAAATTGGTGATTAAGCTCCAAGCTCATAATTTTGAGATTGAGTATGTGAAGGGAAAACACAATATGGTAGTAGATGCCCTCTTTAGGAGACCAACATCGTTGTCTTTGATGGATGTCACACAGGATTGGAAGGCTCAAATATTGGTCGAGTACTCCAAGGATAACCAAGCTTGTAATATTTTGGATGCCACACACCGGGATGACTAATTCTAGCTGATGGATGATATGATTTACTACAAGGACCGGATCTATCTGGTGCCAAGATCTTAGCTGAATGAGAGGATCATGCAAGAAACCCATGATTCTCCACTAGAAAGGCACCCAGGCTTCCTCAAGACATACCGCGTTGTCAGGGAGGGATTCTCTTGGCGGGGGCTCAAGGGAGATGTTTTGAATCATGTGAGGGAGTGCATGGATTTCTAGAGAAATAAGGTGGAGCTGACCCACCTGGACAGTTTGCTACAACTGCTTCCCATTCTAGAGAGGAAGTGGGGGAGCTTATCCATGGACTTCATCATCGGGCTTCCAACTGCATAGGGGTGGGACTGCATCTATGTGTTGGTCGACAAATTGACCAAGTTTTCCCACTTCTTTGCTATTTCATCAAGATCTCCATCCTCTTAGGTGATTGAGTTTTTCTTTCAGGAGGTTTTCCAGTTACATGGTCTTCCCAAGATCATTGTGAGTGACAGTGACAATAGATTTATGGGGGGGTTTTTGGCAAGAGTTGTACCAGCTAGTGGGGACAAAGCTTACACCTAGCACTAGCTATCACCCCCCAAATGATGGGCAGATAGAGATTGTGAACAAATGGTTGGAAGGGTACCTACGCAACTACGTGACTGGGAAATAGAGAGCATGGGTCAAGTAGCTACATCTTAGGGAGTTTTGCTACAACACAACTTATCATATGTCCATTGGTATGTCCCCTTTTCAAGCTCTTTATTGGTACACTGATCTTACTTTTTATGACATGGGGTTTGGAGATAGCAGGGCCCCAAGGGCCAAGGATTGGGCTCAAGAGAGCCAGGAGATTCTCTAGTCTCTCAAGAACAATTTCCACGTGACCCAAAATCAACAAAAGGTATATGGCATAGGGTGGAGAGACAGTTCAAAGTAGGGGACATTGTCTACCTACGCTTGCATATGTAAAAACAATCTTCACTCAAGCAAAAGGGTGAAAAAAAATATGTCCACGCTTCTATGGGCCTTACCAAGTGGTCAGGAGGGTAGGTGAGGTGGCATATGAGTTGGATCTTCCTTCAGAGAGCGAGATTCACAACATGTTCCATATATCATGCCTGCGAAAGGCATTGGGACAACATGTCATAGCAACAACTGAGTTACCTCTATTGGATGATGAGGGGCATTTTATTTTGACACTAGATATCATACTAGAGACCAGGGAGAGGAAGTTGAGAAATAGGGTGGTCAGGGAGCTTTTGGTAAAGTGGAAAGATTTACCAGAGGAGGACGCTACATTGGAGAATGAGTAGAATTTATAGCCTCCAGTTTTACAGTTGCTTGGGGTCAAGCAACATTTGGGAGGGGAGGAATGTAATGTTCCTTCCAAAATTTTCCTAATGTTTGGAAGATAATTTTTTGACAATTTTGATTTAATACTAGCTCAAGGAAAATTTTGGTGGAAAACATAGGAGAAATACTTTATTTGTATGCTAGTGGAATATGGGGCCCACATGAAGTATGCACTTGGGGAAGAAGGAATTTGAATTCCTTGAGGCAAATCAAATGGTGGGGTGACCCACAAGAAAGTCATGGCCATTAATTATAAAAGGCAGGAATGAGTGAGAAATAGGAGTCTTTTATCTATTTGAAAATCGAATTTGCCTTAGCTGTTTAGTTGAGCCAATATTGTGTTGTTTAGTACAAGAGCTTCCCAAGGAGAGAAGATCAGCCTTTCTTTAGTGGACTTTCAGTGCCACCCAAGGAAGGCTTTCCTTCATCATCGAGAATGGAAGAAGCATTGGTTACAAATCCCACGCATTTCTGGGGTGGAGCATGCAGTCTAGGAGCCACCACTGCGTAGAGGGAGAAATCACTTGTTTTTTATGGAGCAGTGCTATCGGGTAATTGACTGAAGAAACTACTTGCATTTTCTTTCATCATTTTCAAGAGTTTGGAGGGTAGCTACAACTAAGAGGACCAACCTACACGTAGTTCTCACTTCCTCATACATAGGACTGCATCATCTCCTCCATGACTGCACAATCATTAGGGTGATACTCTTTTGGGGCAGCGTCATACAGGGGAGTTTGGAGCTGGGGTGATGGGAAATAATTTGGAGGCACATTTGAGGAGGATTATTGGAGTTGGGAGAGTTGAGATTGACAGGATCAATCACAGTAACATAATTCGAAATTGGAGGAGGGCCAAGCTGTGAAGGGTCAAATTTTGAAGGTTGGAACCAAGGGAAACTCTTTATGGTTTTTGATGGGTTTTGGGCAAGGAGAACATTCCTAATGTTATAAAATTTTTTGGGCACTTTAGAGTGGTAAAATCAGGGGGCAAAATCAGGAATCACTGTAGTTTTGGAGCAACAACGCAGTTTTCTAGAGGAGCTTGCTATTGTAGCTGTTTGGCTCTCTTGTATTCCTCACTTGATACTTGTAGTTTGCCTTGTACAATCCCAGGTGCATTTTCTCAAACTCATTTATACCACAACAACTATTATTAATAAAATATTGGCCAGTTCGTGGACTTAGAGAAATTTCTGTTTTATGTGTATGCATTTCTAAAAATTTCTGTGTTGCTATCTTTGCATGTCTTTGTTGTCATTGTAAAATTTCCATTAGGAATATTACAATTTCAAGCTACTACACGGGTCTACCATTATGAAGTTGCGAGATTTTCCAGTGGTCCCACGAGATGCACTAAGTTCCTCATTAGCAGAATCCATGATGGTTCTCTATGTTTGGAAAAAGAGTACCCAATACATGTGCATGAAATTAATCATCTCACTGGTCTATAGGTGGATAGGGAAGACGTGCCAATGACCTCCCAAGGAAATTTTAAGTGCGGTAAGAAGACAAGGACTGCAAATCTATATGAGAAGTATGGTACCCAACGTTAGGGTCGTGGAGTTGTCATCGCGATTATCAACAATAATAGATAAAATTTGCTTCCTGCCTTAACTTAGAAAAAGCAACCTAGAACTACACTAAGGGTGAATGCACCATTGACGCCATCTTTCTAGCTAAATTTTTTGCATAGGGTGAATTCTTAAATTGGTGCAATTTTTTACTCGATGATCTCTTCTTTTTATGCAAAGGTTTATAAGCATGAGGGATAGTTCATTTATGGTTATTTGGTTGTATCTATCACAATGATGAAATGAAACACCTCTGATGGTTGCGTTTTGGCTGAAATACTAGATGGGTAGGCTGTAGCTCTTTCCTTTGATCCTAAGAAAGCTCGCTCTGACACTGCAAATGTTTCCTCCAACGAGACAACTTTTGGAGCCTAGTGTTGTAGCAATTTCTTGTTATAGTCAAATTTCAAAAGTTTTGATTTTAAATAATGAAAAAATATTTTAATTCATGCACTTTGTCATAAAAATTAGTAACTCTATTTATGCACTTTTTTATTTTTATTTTATTTGTGTAAAAAAATTGTACTACTGCATCACAATATCATTCGTGCACTTTTCAACGGTCATGATCGTGTCCTCCCCAATCAACAGGAAATATGCAATTGCGAGACCCCCTCACACTCCCAACATTTAATGAAGAGGGGGGGGGGGGGGTGTTACGTAATACATGGTTTTGTAAAATCATTGAATGTGATGTGGTGCACGCTCATCAATTGCACACCCCATTGCTTGAAAACACTTACCACCCCACCCTGGAAACCACCTTTCTGACATATCCATTGTTCTGTGAAAATAACCCACCACTATTCCAACGTTATTTCTCTGCCAACTTATCCACAACTATCCCATTCACCAATTGTCAATTATTAAACCACCAAATATTTGTACATAATTTCCACCAACATTCAAATACCCATTTGATACACAATCATTTAAACTGCCAAAAAATAGTGAATACTCTCCTAAAAATAAATTTATCTCTTAATTGTGCAACCGAACATTCTCAGAGTTTGCAAGATTGTTAGAAAACCAACCGATCAAGGAATTTCATAGTTCAAAAGTGGTCCACTCAACATCTTCAACTTTCTCTTGTATTCCAATTTCCTTCACTATTTGTTAAATTTTCAAAATGAGAAATGAGAAAGGGAAGGGAAAACTGCATACTAAAAACCCTATGGCTCCTGTGATCCCAAATGTAGATGAATTACCATTATTAGAATTATATTTTAAAACTGTAGAAACTAAATGTGAGTTCGACCTCTATGAGCTACATAATTGGGCTTTCCAAAAATTTGAAGACGCTATTGATGAATTTAATTTTTGGGAATCCATGCTACCACAGTTTATCTTTCCCCAAACTCACCATTTTCCTGAGTTTATCACTTCGTGTGAAAGTCGTTACTTACCTAGTCAAAGAACAATTGTAGCCCAGAATGGTGAACCCCTTTTTTACATTACCCTAGAGTCTATCCTTCAATCTCTATAGATAAGTGTTCCCAATTCCATTCATGTATTCTCAACTGAGCCTTTAATGGAGATTTACCAAAAATGTACTTTCCAACAGAGAACTTTTATTTTTGAATCCTTCTTACTAGAAGGGTTCGAATTTCCTCATCAAAATCCACCTCACCCCTTAGCCTTCTTCCCAAAAATATCCAGACAAATTATTTCAATGCTTTGCTATTTTTTAGGTTATCAAAGTGATGAATGGGTTGATGAGGTTATTTTAGGGTTCTTGTCAGTTTTTGGATTTGGAAAGAAACCCTTTATTTTATTTAATTTCAGCTAGTTTATTTATGATAATATCCATGAGTAGGTTTTGAAGTTCAATGTTGAAAGTGTTAGCGCTCAAATCTGCCTCAGGCTGAAGAAGGCAAGGTTCAAGGCAACATCAAACCAAGCTCAGCCTCGTAGCTAGCCCTACGAGGACAGGAGAGGGCTCTCTCCGGGTCTATCTCGGCAAAAGGTTTTCAAAGGGGCTGAGATGACCTATAGTGAATGCTGATCTTAGGCTAGTAAAGAGATATGAAATGAGGTTTTAAATAAATGTTTGGGTTTTCTGGGCTGCATGGAGCAAAGAACAGCTTGAACAGAGAAATATAATAAAAAACATAGATTATCTCTTGAGGCAAGATAGGCAAGAAATTAAACATCAAGTTTGAAATAATGTGGAGTGGGTGAATTGTTTGAGAGGTTGACAAGGGCATAGAAGATGAATCCTTGTCAAACAGAAGAAAACATTTAATATGAACACTTCCTCAAGACAGAGCAAATAATTTGAATTCTGCCTTTCTCACTTAACAATATTCATTTAGAAACGATTATGAAATGAAATGAAGACACAACAGGCTACATATGAAACAAAGGATGAGACAAATGTTAAATTTCATACCGCAAGAATCTCAGGGGTCAGAGCTACATTTTTTATTAAAATCCCTGTCAAAACTGTGCAATGAAACTCTGTCTTTTTCCTCCACCAGCTCTCAAGAAAATAATTATTGGTTTCTTCTTCTCCACATTAGGATCATTCGAACCTCGACAAATTACCTCCTCTGCCATTGTCAAACCAGAAGAATAACTAGTTAACCCCCGTGCATCATATTGAAGAAGACAATCCACTATATCTTCTTTCATTTCTTGCCTTTCTAGAGCAAGAGTTGCTGTATCATCAAATAGAACCACAGATACAGAATCATCGCAAGAGGTTCTAAGCCGAGTCTTAATGAATCTATCAATAGACTCATACACACAGCCAATCGACAATTGTGAAGAGGAATGCATTTTCTTGATATCAGAAATTGAATCTTTAATCAGGTTCAGCTGCTCTGAAATAAAATCCTCCACTACCAATAAAAACTGATCCTCAAACACTTGGAGACAAATAAACTGAATCGAATTGAGTTTTGATGGAGCGAAGATGAATTTTTGGCTCTGTCGCTATATGGGTAGCGCGCACCATACGCGTAGCGCCCTTGTCATTTTATACTGGCTGGGGAGATCATGTGCGTAGCGCACCCTATATGGGTAGCGCGCCCCTTACACCTCCAGTCTTTCAATTTTGAAAACGAGCTTTCGCCCTTCTAACCTGCGATTCGACCAACACATTCAATATCACAATCAATCATAAAACGAAGGCAAACAGAACATCGCTTTCATAGGTAGTGAAGCACTTTGCGCCCAATCCATCCATTGTGATGCCCCTTTAACAAGGTAAGTTCTGCCACCTACATCCATCAATACTGAAATACTGCTACATGCCATCGAAATGCTGGATTTTATCCTTTGAATACTAAATTAACATGGCTGATGTGATCACGAGGGTGAATTCAAAACACATAACCTGACTTTATAATTCTGGCAGAAAATTTGTGTTGTTCATTTTGCAAATTTTTTTGCATTATTCTTGAGCCCATCTATCAAAACACCTAACTATGTTGCCTGATCTTTCCTTGTCTTTGTAAGCTCTCAAGTTTATGCAAATTAGGTAGTTTTCCCCACATACCATTACTCGAACAATATGAGAAAGTTCATATTTTGAAACTTAGCAAAAGTTCTTGCTGCAGGTGCTAATAAACTTGATTTATCCAAATCAGGGAATTTCAAAACAAGTCTTTAACTTTGGCATCTCAATCACGATACATGGTAAACCTTTCAATCTCTGAGAAGTACACTGGTAGCATGGCAGAGTATTTATAGAAAACAAATTTGAAAATTTCTTCTTCAAAACCGAGTTTTGAAGAAGAAATACCTTTGAGCACTTTGACGATCACAATCCTGAAATGAAAACTTATCGAAGCTCCCTTCTGGCCTGCAAGTGTTATTGAAACTTTGAAAACCACATGTCTGAATTGGACTCTGATAGAGGACTTGAGAAGACAGAGTCTAACATTGGCTCCAATGGGGATGGCAGCTGCCACTTCTTGGAGGTGCCAAGAACCGCAGAGCTTTGGGAGAGAAGACAGTGCCTCCATCCATTGGGCAATGGAGTCATTATTTCAACAGAAAACATGAGACTTTCGATTCATTTATGGACTGAAACTTGACTGAAATGCTTTAAAAAAAACTGACTCGACAAACTTCAAACTAAAACTGTAATGAAACTCAGAACGAAATGCTGCCTTTTGGCTGCTTATTTATTTACAAAATCTACCCTACTCTGCTATACAAACAATAGATCAGGTAATACTGAAATGCCAGATCAACCATTCAAGTAAACCTGAGAATGATGCTGCTTGAGAATGCTTCCACCAGGACACAGATGTAATTGCTGGCATCCCTTCATGCACGTAATGAGCCTGATCATGTAAAAGACAGTTTGATTTGTCAGTCAAACTGAAAAACATTGTCATGTACATCGCAATAGGATCGCGAAAGCCAGACTCCGTTTGATGCCCCAATTCTGCAATACATATCTCTAGCTGCGCACTGTCAATGCAAACATCTGTAGGCAACTCTATTATTTCTTGTTTCGAAGGAGGAAAAGTTTCCATGAACTTTTTAGGGTCTCAGAAATCATATGACTGGATCTGCTCATTCAAATACTGAATCTCCGTCTCAAGTTTTTCAACAACTAACTCGTAGAAACCAGTTTTAGCTTCAAGAAGAAACTTCGGAGATTTCAAACATTGAAGCAAGGCAACGAAAAAATATTCATTAATTTCAAAATCTGCTAACTGATTTCTTACTTCTTCTACAACTTCACACAGTGTAGGGTTTGCCACATACCCTACCATTGCATGAGTGGATCAGCGAGCACTGGAATGTTTGGATCGAGTTGGGGTTGCCAGGTGAAAGTTTCAGCCTTCATATGTGTCTAATTGCTGTCCACCATCAACATCAGATCTGCAACTTGATTTCATGTACTGGGGCAAGACAATCTTCAAGTCGAATGTCCCATAAACAACAAACCATCTTCCCCAGTATGGTCGCCACTATGTTAGCGCTCGAATCTGCCTTAGGCTGAAGAAGGCGAGGTTCAAGGCAACATCAAACCAAGCTCAGCCTCGTAGCTAGCCCTACGAGGATAGGAGAGGGCTCTCTCCAGGTCTATCTCGGCAAAAGGTTTTCAAAGGGGCTGAGATGACTTATAGTGAATGCTGATCTTAGGCTAGTAAAGAGATATGAAATGAGGTTTTAAATAAATGTTTGGGTTTTCTGGGCTGCATGGAGCAAAGAACAGCTTGAACAGAGAAATATAATAAAAAACACAGATTATATCTTGAGGCAAGATAGGCAAGAAATTAGACATCAAGTTTGAAATAATGTGGAGTGGGTGAACTATTTGAGAGGTTGACAAGGGCATAGAAGATGAATCCTTGTCAAACAGAAGAAAACATTTAATATGAACACTTCCTCAAGACAGAGCAAATAATTTGAATTCTGCCTTTCTCACTTAACAGTATTCATTTAGAAACGATTATGAAATGAAATGAAGACACAACAGGCTACATATGAAACAAAGGATGAGACAAATGTTAAATTTCATATCGCAAGAATCTCAGGGGTCAGAGCTGCATTTTTTATTAAAATCCCTGTCAAAACTGTGCAATGAAACTCTGTCTTTTTCCTCCACCAGCTCTCAAGAAAATAATTATTATTTCTTCTTCGATCATTCGAACCCGGACAAATTACCTCCTTTGCCATTGTCAAATCAGAAGAATAACTAGTTAACCCCCGTGCATCATATTGAAGAAGACAATCCACTATATCTTCTTTCATTTCTTGCCTTTCTAGAGTAAGAGTTGCTGTATCATCACATAGAACCACAGATACAGAATCATCGCAAGAGGTTCTAAGCCAAGTCTTAATGAATCTATCAATAGACTCATACACACAGCCAATCGACAATTGTGAAGAGGAATGCATTTTCTTGATATCAGAAATTGAATCTTTAATCAGGTTCAGCTGCTCTAAAATAAAATCCTCCACTACCAATAAAAACTGATCCTCAAACACTTGGAGACAAATAAACTGAATCGAATTGAGTTTTGATGGAGCGAAGATGAATTTTTGGCTCGGTCGCTATATGGGTAGCACGCACCATACGCGTAGTGCCCTTGTCATTTTATACTGGCTGGGGAGATCATGTGCGTAGCGCGCCCTATATGGGTAGCACACCCCTTACACCTCCAGTCTTTCAATTTTGAAAACGAGCTTTCGCCCTTCTAACCTGCAATTCGACCAGCACATTCAATATCACAATCAATCATAAAACGAAGGCAAACAGAACATCGCTTTCATAGGTAGTGAAGCACTTTGCGCCCAATCCATCCATTGTGATGCCCCTTTAACAAGGTAAGTTCTGCCACCTACATCCATCAATACTGAAATACTACTACATGCCATCGAAATGCTGGATTTTATCCTTTGAATACTAAATTAACATGGCTGATGTGATCACGAGGGTGAATTCAAAACACATAACCCGACTTTATAATTCTGCCAGAAAATTTGTGCTGTTCATTTTGCAAATTTGTTTGCATTATTCTTGAGCCCATCTATCAAAACACCTAATTATGTTGCCTGATCTTTCCTTGTCTTTGTAAACTCTCAAGTTTATGCAAATCAGGTAGTTTGCCCCACATACCATTACTCGAACAATATGAGAAAGTTCATATTTTGAAACTTAGCAAAAGTTCTTGCTGCAGGTGCTAATAAACTTGATTTATCCAAATCAGGGCATTTCAAAACAAGTCTTTAACTTTGGCATCTCAATCACGATACATGGTAAACCTTTCGATCTCTGAGAAGTACACTGGTAGCATGGCAGCGTATTTACAGAAAACAAATTTGAAAATTTCTTCTTCAAAACCGAGTTTTGAAGAAGAAATACCTTTGAGCACTTTGACGATGACAATCCTGAAATGAAAACTTATCGAAGCTCCCTTCTGGCCTGCAAGTGTTATTGAAACTTTGACAGCCACCTGTCTGAATTGGACTCTGACAGAGGACTTGAGAAGACAGAGTCTAACAGAAAGATCCTTTAAACATGAGTCTATGTTTGTCTACTTGTTCCTATACCATCAACATGAAAGATCAAGATTCCACTACAAAAGCAGGATTCAAAAGGCAAACCAAAGTCTATTATCCATTGGACTTCATTAGTAAGGAAAAGATCAGAAGAATTTTTCTTCAGTGATTTTGTAGATCAATTTTTGTATATATGACTTTGTCTTTTAGTAGTGATGCAACACAAAGGATTTCAACTAAAATCAAAAGGATTTTAGAGTTAAGTGAGAAAACAAAAGTTGGTGATTGGTATTTATATCACTTTTACAGAAATTAGAATTTATGGTTGTGAGTTTCCACCATACAAGCCACCAATGTTTCTGCCTTTGTGAAAATTTTCCATAGAATTTATAAGGCAAAGTTTAAATGTAGATGAAGTAATTTTGTGTCAAGGAAACAAAAGGTTCAATTTAAATTAAAGGCTTAATTTTGTTCTTTTATCGTTAATACCAAGGTTGTTGATAAAGTAGATAGTTTACTAGCCGAATTGATGTATAAATTGAGTTTCAATTGGCAATAGATCCTATTGGAAAAATATCAAGCATCAGTATTGAACAAAAGTCTACTCCTTATATTCATACTACAAACTAGATATTGAGCAGTTTTCCAATAGAGAAATTTAGGAAGAGAACAATTTGCAAGAGATTTTAGAAGAATAGGCACCAACTCAGACAATTGAAACACCTCACCTAAAGGAAAAAGAACTCAAAAGAACAATTGGAAGCATTTATCCTACTACTTCATGATAAAAATCAACAAAATTTAGAGTGTTAAAGGGAAGGAAAACTAGGAAATAGAGGAATAATCATCTAAGGCCATAACTATAAAAGTGTCAACAAAAGTAGTGTTACTGTCAAGAGATCCTGTATTTTCCTTGAGACAAATGGAATCAACAATATCTAACCCATTGGTTTCTCCTTCTAACAGTCAGAATATATTTACTAGATTCATGAAGATTAAGAAGAATGACGAGTCTCTGAAATCTGCTACTTATACACAATTTTGGAATAAACCTTCATCTACTCAAAACAAATTATTGTCTGCATTGAATCCCGACAATAAGAAGAATAATGAGTCTCTGAAATCTGCTACTTATACACAATTTTGGAAGAAGACCTCATCTACTCAAAACAAATTATTGTTTGCATTGAATCCCAACGACAAGCAATTTTAGTGGGCTTTCTTAGAGCCAAAAGTTCCGACCCCAAAGACTGCTGATGATTATAAAACTTCTCTTTTTACTTTTGATACAAAACAAATTCACCCTATAAACCAGATAGGTGGGTGAATTAATTTATTCTTCCTTAACAAATTCTACCATTACCGTTTCAAAATTGCAGAGTTCTTTTAACAATATGCATATTCAACTAAAGAAGGAAAGGATGTCCTCTCTCGCCAAAGACACAAGGGTTAAATATTTAGAGGATATCATCATTAAGTTAGGATTGGATCCTAATGATGTTGATGCCACACATGAAATTATCAAAAGTAGAAATGTTGACATTCAAGCTTTGTGCAGGAGACTTAAGTTACCCACAATAGAGCATCATCAAGCTCAAGAGGTGGGAGAGCTTGTGAAAGAAAAAGAAACCATGTTGTGCATGATTGTTGAACATAATCTATAGATACAAAATATGGAGGTAGAAATGGAGAAATTAGTCAAAGAGAAAGAGCAGACCTTTGCTCTATAACTCATATAGGAGAGGCAGAGTCAGTGGGAAATGATTCAATAGAGAAAATAACAAAGGCAATGTCTAAGTTGTCTTTGAAGAATGATGAAATAGATAAGCTTAAGAGATCCAACAGAAGAAAACAAGATTAAAGCATATAATGTATACATCTCAGAGCTACAAAAGAATTTCAAACTTATAAAGCAATTGGATAAATACCCAGATGAATCTATTAATGCACAATGTTTAGTAGAAGCAAAGCAAAAAATATGGATAGATATGAATTCTGCAATTTCTGATTTGTGGCCATCAATAGAAGTCATATTTGAGCAGGAGAATTTACTAAATAAGTCTAAACAAGCTATTGAAGACATTAAAGAAGAGTTAGACAATAAACCTGGAGAAGCTAGCAGAATTATTAAGCCTTGAATTAAAAAACAATAGAGGAATTGGAGGAAATGGGCATTGAGGACAGGAAAAATGTAGCTATTCAAGTAAGAAAGGTATTGACCAAGAAAAATGTAATGTTGTAGTTAGAAACCAAATGTGAAAATCTTGAGATACAAATAAGAAAATTTCATAACAAGTTTTATGTTCTTGAACAAAAAGGAATGCCTTCTTTGAAATATTCTCAGGGTGTATTAATTTAGGATGAAGATTATAAGATATTATTACATGATATATCAATATAAAAATCCAAGTTTCCGAAGGTGAAAGGAACTATCACTGGTCAAATTTTTCTTCAAGGTATAGCTACTGACTTGTTTATTTATCATGAAGTTCACCACTTTTTCATTAGTAAACCAATATTCGAAAAATATACTAAAGTTGATGAGGCCTATAGAAGAGTAATCAAGTTTTCATGTCCAGATGAAGAGAAATGGGATAAGTTTGTTGAACTTATTAGTTGAAACAGGTTTTTTAGGTAACATTTCAGCAAAAGACAGAGATTTTAGGAGAAAAATTAGAAGGATGTTAATTCTGAGCAAGAAGTTGGAAATTAAGGCCTCAAATAGTGTGCAAAGTCACTAAATAAATTCGAGGATCTCTATTTTTGAGCCATTTGATTAGGATTATCCAAATTATCTTGGACAAAGACTTATATTTTATTGTAAACTTTGTAATAGATTAGATATTTTGTTAAGAAATATATATATATACTTGATAATTTGAAGTAATAAGGGTTTATACTTGGAGAATATTTTTGGGTGATGCTATTGTAAAACTTTCTTCTTCAAGATAATCAAAGGATTCTATTTTCCATTTATGCATCATTTGTGTACTTGTGAGTGTTTCATAGTGATTTTAATAATATATTTCAACATATTTTTGAAATAGTGTAGGACATTCAGAAGGGTAGGGTTGAATATCAGTCTCCTCAAAATCCCTATCAAGGTTATTTTTCTATATTTTGTAATATTTAAACAATATGTTTAATTGGATACTCAGAAATTAATATTATTGCTTCTATGCTATAATTAAACATATTTTGTTCACTATAGAGATACATCTATATGTTTCTTCTCAGCTTAGATGATTAGATATCCAGGAAGGATATTTAGTCTTATAATTTCTTTTGCATTCTTCCTTCAAGGAACTTATAAAGATTGTATGTTGTCATAATGGAACACTGACACTTTGATTTATCTAAAGGAATAATAATTATAGGGATATACAAGTATTTTCATCTTGGGTCATCGATTTCATAAAAATCCCTTACAATTGATGCTTTGGCACAATTATTTGGTCGAGGACTGTCTACAAAGATATAACATCAGATAGGCGTTGTTGTCAGGGAATGAATTTTGAAGTAATTTTTCCTTGGGATAATGACTCAACTTTCCTCTTAATGGTGAATAAGAAGCTAGTAGGCTGAAAATTTTCACTTGGCGAATTAATAGTTTTAAAATCCGGCTTCAAGCAAGCATACTAAATCTCATTCTAATCCTAAACTACTTGCATCATTATCAGATCCATGGACACTTGTACGGATTGCTTCCCTCAGACGTAGACTTGAAGCTTCTTCTTCTTCTTCTTCTATTTTACCAGAAATAGTTTTACAACCTGAATAATCAAAATATATCCCAATACCTTTTGATTTATCTAATCTACCTCCTAAAGTATTGGAACTTCTTTCTAAAGGAATATATCTACAAACTTCTCTATTGGTTCATCAACTTGACTCTTTTGAACTTCCTATGTATCTTTCAGAATCTTATGATATAGAAGTAGAACTTGAATTAAAATTACTTGGACTCAAACTGAGAGATTTTATATCCTTTGTTATTCATACCTATCCTTCTACTTCTAATAAACCTGAAGAGGAATTCAAAGTTTATACAAATCCCCTAGCATATAAAGATCAAGAGATAGTTGTTCCTAAAGTCAAAAAGTTAATCATTCATCCTCAATTTCCAAAAAATCCTATAATCTCAAAACAACCATCCCCTAAGAAACATTCATCTCATAAGAAACCAAGTTCACAACCAATTATGGCCGGTGTGGGAAAGATTGTGGCTTCTAGATATGCAACATTAATATTGCCACCAACATATCAACTTCATGATTTTCCTGATGGATATATAAAGCACTTACCTAGATATAATGGGGAAACAAGGTTAAATGCAAAAGATCATTTATCTACATTTTTAGATTTTGTAGATAATATAAATATAGAACATGAAGATGTATACATGAGGTTGTTTGTGCAATCATTGGAAGGAAATTCCAGAGTTTGATTTAGATAGTTGTAGGAAAATTCTATTCATTCATGGACAGAGTTAACCAATATTTTCATAAATCAGTGGGGAATCAAGAAGGATCTTGTTTATTATTTAACTGAGTTTGATGATCTAAAAATAAATCCTAATGAATCTATATCAGATTTCATCAAAAGGTTTAATAAAATTTATAACAAGATGCCTACAGATTGTAAACCCCCAGCTACTGCAACAAAAGTTAGATTTTCTAAGGCTTTTGATGATGATTTTGCATTAATGTTGAGAGAAAGGAAATCTAGAACTTTGACAGATACAAAAACTAATGAAATAGAAGTTGAGACTAACAGAGAAGCATAAGGGAAATTGAGAGCCAAAGCAGAGAAAGTAGAGAGAAATTTAAAAGCAAAAAAAAGCTAGTTCATCATCAAAAATTAAGGAAGAAGATCATAAACTAGATGAAATTAATTTAATGTTAAGAAAATTGTTTAACAAGATCTCAAGAATGAAAACTTAGCCTAGACAAGTACAACAAAATGTTAATAGACCTTTGGGACCCTACAAAAGGCCTTTCCAACCACATATTCTACAGAGAGAAAGACAAAATAATGACCAATATATTAAGCCTCCATTAATGATTGATGATCAAGATATTGAGGAAATAACATCAGTTGTAGATGATATGATAATTTTTTCGCTCAGCTACTTGAAGGTGCTATTGTTCCTTGTTGTATTGGCTACAACCACCCTAATTTTTTTTGCCTATGGTTTGATTTTGGAGCCTTCCTTCTAAACCACTACACCTCATCTCACACCGATCCAGGTATCTATGCTTCGAATGAGACTTATACTTTGAATTTGGCTTGTGTTTACTTGCTTAGTTGATTTTCTAACCCACAAGCTGATCTCCTTACAAGGTCCCACAATAGCTCTGGGCTTGCCTCAGAAAACTATGCAAATCTTGAGGGCAACTAGTCTTACTATTTGGAATTAAGAAATCCCTACTTCCAGTGATCCTTGAGCTCAGGAAATGCACAGTCTTGAGGGGGAAACCTAACATTGAGCCTAAAATTTATGCAACCCTCACTGAGCTTAGAAATTGTGCAGTGCACTGAGCTAGAAAGTTTCCTAGTTCCTGGAACTAAGTTGTCTTTCCCAGCAGCGTGCATGGCAAATTTCCTGGAAAAAAGCAAAAAAGAAAAAAGAAAAAAGAATCCCTGAAAAATAGGATCCATTTTTAGTATCCAGAAGGAGGCACTTGGGTTATTTTTAGAAACTTCCACCAAGTGTCATAAACCCTAATTTGTCCAAGTCTATTTAATCAATGCTTCTAGAACTCATTTGCACACTCGATCTTCGAGATTTAGCATTCCCGAGGAGATCAAGGAACCTTCAATGCTGTCATTGTCGCTTTTCCAGGTGAGTTTTGCTTTTGTCATATTTTGACACTTTTTCTGTCGCTTTTTGTTGTTTGGATTGTGTGAGTGATGTTTCACTTGTTTCTCTGCATGATTTCCAACGTTTTAACTTTTTTTAACTTGTAGAAGTCTTTTTTAAATTTATATATTTCCTTTCCCAAGTGTCGCATGAGTTTTCTTGTTTTGGAACCAACGGTCGTCGTTGCAGCGACTCTCCTCACATGATTCGTTTTCCTTCAGTTTAATCATATTACTGCACTTGATTCACATGCATGAATCTTCACTTAGTCAGATTTGCACTCAACTTCACACCATCTTTAAGATTTTCTTATTTTTCACATTCCCCTTGGGGCAGATCTGGGTTCCCTTGCCTAGATCTCACTTTCCACATCTTTCTCTACACAATCTGGAGACTCAAGCCTCTCGCTTGGCTTCTGGAATTGCATAAAGCATAGCCTAGGTTGGCTCCAACTGCAAACTATGTAGTTCTAAGAGCGAGTCTCCCAGCTTGGCCACTGAGACTGCACAATGCGCAGTCTCTCCCAGACCTTGGCACAGACTAAACGCACATTGCACAGTTATAGTCATCAAGCTTCCACACCGACTGTTGGGATTGAACAATGCATAGTTTCGATAGCCATTCAGTCACCCATGTCAATAAAAACTACACAATCCCTCACATCAAGTGCCTGACTTGCTGCTTGAAATAGCCTTAAAGTTGTTTTGGTTTTAAATTTACTTTTGCTTTCCATGAGTTTCCTCTCTATCCCACAAGTACATCAGTTGTTGAGAATCTCTCCAACAGTCACAGTTAACATGGCATCCAAGAGAGCTGCTTCAAAGGAAACCATTGAGAGTGATACTGGGGAAGCAGTTGAGAAGATATCAGTTGATTTACCAATGTATGCAGATACTCAGTTGTTTATTGAGAAGGGAACAACACTGACATAACAATAGATCAAAGACACTTTTGCAAAGGACTTTAAGGCATACTTAGAGGACTGACAGGTTTTTATTAGCATCCAATGATTAGGGTTATACAAGGTTGCATGTAGGTATCCCGCCTTCCCATGTGTGAACATCATCAACTAGATTGTCTCACATACGAATGAACATACTATGACATTGAGCAGCTAACAGGAGGAAGCTTACCACCTTCAGGGTAGAATAATTTTAGCAGATGTATCATTTTCTCGAGCCAGTGTAGTGCATGGAATCCACCTTCAATGCCACCCATAACTATGTGAATACAAGAGAAATTGTCAAGTGTTGGGTGAAAGAGTCATTGAATTTTAGACAGACACCCACCCATGTTTACAAGACAAAGTCCCTCAGGAAGGCTTTTCAGTTCTTGATGATATTTTCCTATAGAATATATGGTCAAGAGAGCATAAAGACCTTCCATGAAGGGTGGGAAATATTACTGGACTAGTTCTTAAGTGATGGGAGGCCATTCAATTGGTCAGATCTATTGGCTCAATAATTGAAGTCCCATGTAGCTCAGGCTCGAAATCCAACCAAGGATGAGCGAGCAATATTCTATATGTCCGAATACTTACTGGATGCAATCTATGCACAACAATAGTTCCCTAGCATGAACTATACATGGACACCATGAGAGACTATCGTAAACATCTATTGCAAGTTGCTTTCTGACTGCAAGCTATCATCATGTTATACAGGATTATATTTGAGCAAGATCCACCTTGCATGTCCTGAGAAGCAATGGAGGTGATAGTAAACATTGTAGATTAGTATGCCTCACCATGTGGCACATTCATCAGAGTGTTTTGTGGAGAGAAGCCTCCACATGTCCTACCAAAGTATGCCACTGACAAACTGATCATGCATGAAGTTTCATACCACCTCGCTATAGGGTTGTCAGCAGGGCTACATAGGACGAAGAAAGTGCCATGGCCCACTCTTCCTTTGTGGATCAAATTGTACGAGATTAAGAGCTTGAAAGATGTAGATGCCAAAGCTAAGGACATAGTGAAATTCGAGTTCGGCGCAAAGGACTTTAATCCATATGATCCCCACGGTATTTGCAAAGACCATTGTACGCGACTTTTCTTTTCGTGGATCCATGTGACATTTTATTTGCCAGAGGAGGATCCTTGGAGGTACTACTACAATGCCTCCATACTCAATGAGATGGTCAGTATATCAAGAGCTTGGAAGGATGCTCTTAAGACAACAACAACTCCAGAAGCAACAAAACCAGCAGTAGAAGGCAACAATCTAGTGCAAGGCAAGGGAAAATGGAAGACTGTTAATGATCCCAAGGGAGAGAAAAGATGAAAAATGATGGCATATCCTATTATAGCAAAGGAAAATTTGGAAACAGAAGCAATGAGGGAGAAACGAATGAAGAGAGGAGAGCAGAGGAAGAGAGAAAAGCAGAGGTTACAGGAAGCATAACTGAAGCTGTAGGAGATGGAGAAGAAGTTGAAGGAAGAACATGAGTTGAGAAGAAGAGAATGAGAAGAGAAGAAGAAGTATTAAGAAGAATAAATGACAGCAAAGATGACAGAGGAAACAATGGCAATACATGTTGATGAGCTGGAACAACCAACAATTGAGGAGGAAGGTGAATAGATGCAAGATTAGGAGCTTGCTCAGCAGATTGAGAAATTGATTGAAGTGAAAAACATGGAGTTGGAACAAGAGTCATAGCGTGAAGACACATAATTGATTCCAAAAACACCATAAGCCATTCCTTAGTCTCCGTCACATCTAGTATCAAAACCAACACCGAGCAAGCAAGGATATGTTTTTTCCATAGTTACCAAATTCGAATTCGTATTCGAATTCGAATTCGATTCGATATGGAAAAAATTCGACACTATAAAATTCAATACGGAAAAAATTCGACATTATACGTCTTACAAATACTTAATATTCTTTTTTTTAATATTGGATTTATCTTTTTTTTTTTCTATTTTTTTATAAGTCTTATCCATTGTAAATTGACTTTTGCTATTTTATAATTTTTTATAATATAGAAGTTACTGTTTTTCTATTTTTTTTTATATAAAAGTTGTCATAATATAGAAGTTACTGTTTTTCTATTTTTTTTTTTATAAAAGTTGTCAATTTGGAAGCTTACCATTTTATATCTTTTATAGTAATGAATTTTTCCATTTTATAATTTTTTGTAATATAGAAGTTACTGTTTTTCTATTTTTTTTATGGATCCGGATATCATGATAGCTAAGCAATATTTTATATCCCCAAGCGAGGAGAAAGTCAAGGTGGTCGGACTTGATCTATCAATTCGAGAGGCCTCTGATGTCATGGTTGGTGTAGGAATTGATCTGTGAGTACAAGTCGGTTCCCTCATTTCTAAGTCGTCCATTTTACGAAGTTGAGTAGATAACAAGGCATTTCCTGCACATGTGATTCCTAGGGCTTGTGGAGTTTACAGAAATAGTAAATGGGCAATCCTGCATTTAAATACTCCGAGGAGAGGAAGAGCCCTAATTCTCTTCTTTCTTCTCCTGTTTTTTTTTAACTATTAGGAAATGACGAGTGGGGACTTTGGTTATTATATTTGTTGTAAGGTACCTTTGACCAGAGGGTACCTGCAATCGATTTATGGAATCCAAGGGGGGTAAGGTTTGAAGAAACTGAAGCCCAAAAAGTGCTCATTCCAAGCAGATCCTGTAGAGGAGAAGAGCCCCGCAGGTAGCGACGATAATTTCTTTTATTAAATGGTGGGAGAATCGCGAATCATAATACTCCATACGCTCTCAGCCCACTGCGAAAATGCCAACGTTAATTGTGAACCTAATATCTAATACACCGTACCGAACTCGAATTGACGTATTAATTCGCAAATCGAATCGAACCGGCGAATTTTCGAATTTTTTTCTGCAGTACGGCCGAACTTGGTAACTATGGTTTTTTCTCCTTGATGATGATCTGGTCATGGATGTGAACAATATATAATTTGATGAGTTCCACAACAGGATTGTACAGGTGCGAAGGAAGCACTTTCCGGATGATCATGCATCACCTACATTCATCAAGGAAATGGTGATAGTATCAGACACCAGGAAGCATCCAACTGCCATTGCCGAAGCCAGCGTGTCATATGCAAGAGAAACAAGCTCAAATGTTCAGTATCTGAAAACCGAGAATGAACAAATGGCAAAGAACTTGCAGCCTTCTAGGTAAGAGGAAGAACAAATCTGAGCATCAACGAATAATGAATTTTCCGCATTGGGGGAGATGAGGAAAACAATAATTGCTGAAGTATCAACACTTGGTAAAACCATGTGAAATCTGTATGACGGATTTGTCATTGTGCATAAAGCAGTTGTCCGTTTTCCTTACAATAGTGGAGAAAAGATTTTGTTCAAACTCTGAAGAACATACATGCTGACGTAACCCATGTACAAGAGTGGTATATGTGGTACAAGGGGGCCTCGCTTGACTTAGTGAAGAAGATGATTCCATAGGAAAAGCTAGAGAAAGTGAAGGTCTGAATGTTGATTCAGAACAATGAGTAGATTGTCTCGTTCATTGGCAGCACACATGCCTCATATGTGCGGTTGTATAGTAGCTTGGATTTCCTGGTGAGAAAACACCACATCCCATCAATTAGTTCTCTCACTGATGCTAAACCCAAGGACCAAGTCCGACTGTAGATCAATGAGTACTTGGAGCAGCTAAGATGAGAAGCCACCGGGGAAGACTTGGAGCTGAATGCACATAACATGCAGAAGTACATTAGTGGTCCTGTCAAGATCAAGAAAATGTCGCTCATGCTTCAGAACGAGTTGGGCACAGGTTCCAAGACAATATACCTGGATGCCATGGAGGCTAGAGTCCACTTCCAGAAAGACATCGTTAAGTAGTTTGGGGACACCATCACACAGTACCAAGCTTGGCACCAATATGTGACCAAGAAGCAGTAAGTGGAGGTTACTGAGCTAAACTTCCCCCAAACTCTAGAATCATAGTGTTGTGTCTTGTTAGGTTGTCTCTACCCTATTTTTTCTTATATGGGTACATGTGGAAAATGTGATATTATTTGTAATTATGTTGTAAATGAAATTCCAAGTGGAAATATTGGAATATTAAAATTCATCATGTAATGTAATGTGTTATTGAGTGAAGAAGTTGTAGAGTCATGAGGGTAGTCCAAAGGTCACAAAGGGGAGCTTAAGAGTCACCCCCTCTTGTTACAAATATAGCCTCATAACTCATGTAACAGGCTTTTGGGAGCCAAGATTTTGGCTAGGCTTAGGCTTAAAGAAGGCTTAGGATTATTGTGAAGAGCCTTAGCTTGTCCATAGCATATAATGAGTATACTTATTTGGAGGAGCAGGTGTTCTTGACTGTAATGTTCCACTATTGGGGCTAGTGGTCGTCAATGGTGTATGTATGGATGGAACTCTCACTTATAATGACAAAATTAGAGCCAACATGCTTTCATGCATATGTTGTTAATATAGTATGAATATTCTTGTTGTATTGGCAATGTATGTTAATTAACTCACGCATATGCTTATGAATTACTTTGTATGCATTTGTACAAATCTTGTTGAATGTGTGTTGTTGGATTAACTCATCACTCTAACTTGTGGACTATTCTACATTTTAGCTTGTGATGTCATTTGACTCGTGTATTCCTTTCAAGTTGCATACTATTACAGGCTTCTAAGGGGCACACTTCCTTTTCCCCTCTGTGTGTTAGAACCTTCATGCATCACACTCGACTCTCCACAGGGTCACACACTTACTTTCACCCAAAGTCATCATACTTTCCTCTACGCATTTCCGCAGTCAAGGCATTACAATACCACCCACCGCTGGGAGTCCTACTCCACATAGTGTGAGGTCTAGTTGGGACTTCATATCGGGGAGATCCCCTAAATGTTGGCGGTTCTAGCACTGCCAACATTTTTGGTGCTAGAAGGAGGTCTAGATGACAAAATGAACCCTTTAAGTTTGCTTTTCTAACTTTGCAAATTTTGAAGTGTCGGCAAGCATTTTAAATGACTTGTCGAGAATTAAGTTCAATGGAGAGGGTGGAATAATCTTGCTCAAGAATGCAGTTGATTTTCTTGGTTTCTACGATAGGGATGACATCCCATCTGAGAATGTTTCCTGTGGGTTGTTCTCTCTTATGTTCAAAGGGCACACAAAGAAATGGTGTCACACATTTCCCACAACCTCTATACACTCTTTTAATCAATTTTCTGGTGAATCATTGCGTGCTTTCATTATTTATGATTGTAAAACCCTTAATAACAAAATTTTAAAATTCTGAAAATCACCTTATGAATCTCTTTGGAACCCGTCCTCCCACATCTACCCAAGCAACCGGCTAGTCAGGGTAAACATGCGATGAGAGGCCACTATGATAAGATTCGACCTCCTAAGTCACCTTAAGGAAGTGGAACCAACAAAAACACACCATACAGACATCAAACATCATCAACATAACTCTCAGAGGACAAGTCAACCACTTCAACAACCCGTTCCTAGGTTCCACTGTTGTTTTCGGTCTCTTGGGCCATACTCGCTGTCATGCTACGGGCAAGGGAGAAACCATCAACCTAAATTCCCTCTCATAGGACTACCTTCCAGTGACTGTGGACCAAAATTGTCAATGTTGTGCTAGCGACCCCAGGATTTAAGCCACCTTTTCAGGCTTAGAGCCCAGGACACTGTCCAAAACTGATCCATCTCTTCAAATCAGTAAAGTAACATGGAATGGAAAGTACTAAATAAAATACTTGTTCAAGACCTTGACTAGATCCCTACTAGCCATGACATGCATTTCGTCAAACAGATCATCGAGATGTAACCTACAGGTGTAAACAACAAAATTAAGTGTAGGGATCTCATACTTATCTGAGAATCGCTATGAACCATTGTTCCCTCATCCCATTTTCTACATTATCATCTATTAGGTCATAGACACATCATCCGTTCACATACAAGTAAAAACATGCTGAAATCCATACATAACTTCTGTCATAAAATGTGCATATAACCAACATAGTAGGAACATAGATACAATAAACATGACAACCATCAAATCCATAAATACATCAGTATCTTTACACATGGAAATCAAGGGAATGGATTTCTCATTAATGAATGCAATGTTCCAATCATAGATGGGACTACCACGTTCCACCCAACCATAGAATGGCTGAGCCAAATCTCTCTTCAGCCATTCACCCCATGCCATATTCCAAGCATGAATGTGGGATCTCATAAAACACATCAATCAAAACTCATCCAAGGCTTCCAGAGGCCATCCAACACAACCCATCAAATAATGATTCCACCTCACGGCCGGACATCATAAAACTATCATTAGATCGGTCTCTATCCAAGCCTTCCAGGGCTCCAAAGCATTTGTTCAACTAAGGTTCTAGGACTAGTAACTCAACCCATAACTTTTACCGGGCTCCAAAATATTTGTCCAACAAAGGCTCCAGGAATATTAGCTCAACCCAACAAGGACTCCAGAGCATTTGTCCAACCAAGGATCTAGGACTAGTAACTCAACCCAAGTTGGTACAGGGCTCCAGAGCATTTGTTCAACCAGGGATTCCAGGACTAATAACTCAACCCAAGCTGAGGAAACATGAGAACCAACTAAAACAAAACAATGAAAGTAAACCCACAATTACCATGGCTATCCAGGAAATGGAAAGGCTAGGAAATCGACTGTCGATCTAGGACATCCTCCATGCCAATGAAAAATCACAACTGAGAATCTCCATCTATCCATCTGTCTGTAGGTGATAAGATGTGTTGAAGGCCAACTCTGTGCCCAAACCTGCAAATAACTCCTTCCAAAACTTGGAAGTGAACTTCGCATCCCTATCTGACAAAATCTTCTTCGGGACACCATTTAGTCTAACCACATATCTGATGAATACTCATGCCACATCACTAGCTGAGAATGTAGACTTCACGGGAATGAAGTATGAAACCTTTGTTAACTTGTCCATAATGACCATGATGGAATCATGTTGATTCATTATCTTCAACAACCCTATGATGAAGTCCATGGAAATGACCTCCCATTTACACTCTGGAAACGCGATCGGATGTAGCAATCCACCTGGATGTTTGCACTCTACCTTCACTCATTGACAATCAAAACATCTAGCCACAAAATATGCTACATCCATATTCACGTTTGGACAATAGTAAGATCTCTTCACTACGGACAATGTCTTCTGGTAACTTGGGTGACCTGAATATGGTTTGCATGAAACTCCCTTAAGATCACCTTCTTGAGATCACTGTCATCCAACACATATATCCTATCTTGAAACCTGACCAATCCATCTGCTGTAAGACAATAGTCCAAGTCTTGTGCACTTGCACCTGTACCTGTACCACTACATATACCTATACCTATACCACTACCTGTACCTGTACCTGTACCACTACTTGTACTCTACTGCAACCTGTGCACAATCTCCATATATATGACATCCTGTTGTCTTTCCTGCAAGATCCTGTCCTGTAAATTTGTCCCACAAGAGCTCATAGCTGCTAAATGATTCACCTATACTGATCCAGGTGGATATTGGTGGCCACCTGCCAAGTCCACCTGGACCCCCACCATTGTCTTTCTCAGCATTTTCAGTTTTCTTAATTGTAGCACCACTTACTATTTTTAGCAGTTTTTTCGGGTCCTGAACTTCCGGAGCCATTTTGAGGCCCTAAACAACGTTTTTTGGGGAATCCAAAAATGATAGTGCTCGGACCAATGTTGCCCGTTCCAACAATGATAGTGCTCGGATAGATCTTTCTAATGAGCTATTGTACGCGTCAAACGAAGATCATGTGCCAAAGTTACGACCCCGGGAAGTTGATGTACCAACTTACCCCCAAACGGGGCCCATAGTTTGGCGTTTCATCTCCTAGGGTTAGGTTTTGGAATGTTAAGGGTTTTCCATTGTTTCTCAACAATAAATAGGCCTTCGAGCCTCATTGTAACACAGTTCAGAGGCATGTAGCCATCACATCTCTTCTCAGAGATAAGCTACCATCGCCCTAGCTGGTTTATTTCCATTTCTGATTGTAAGCATATTTCAGTATTTTCCATTAATGAAATGAAGTATTATTTCCGCTGCATCTTTGTGTATATGGTTATCTCTGTAATTTGTTGCGTTCCTATTTAAATCCGGATCAGTGGTATCAGAGCGGTCTGCTTTTTCTCTGTTTTTCTTTGCATGTCCCCAACAAGGTCGGGATATAAGGAGTTAGGGCTTGAACTGGTTGAACCTTTGCAAGACCAGCCTTGCAAATCCCGACGGCCTCCCATGGCGAACGAGAAGAAAGACGAGGGGGTAGGAGATCCCATCAAAATCTTGCTCGAAGAAGCCCTCGAGCGACAACGGAACGCGATGATGGACAGCTTTGCTCAGATCCTTCAGCGGCTACCCAGAAGCAACGCATCGGCTTCCAGCAGCTACTCTGGAAACGCCACACCCTTTAAGGTACAAGTTAATTTTGAAATCCCCATATTCGAGGGTCAGATAGATGCGGATGCCGTAGATAAATGGTTAAATCTGCTAGAGGGTTATTTTTCTGTTCATGAATTTTCGAGTCGGGAAAAGATTGTTTTTGCTCTCCTCAAAGCAGCCCCCCACGTAAAGGACTGGTGGGAAACCTACTGCGAGCAGAAGGATGAAAGTACTGGCTCACTATTTTCAGCTGCACCCACCTGGGATTCGTTCCGGGATGCCATCAAGGAGCACTACTACCCTGTCGGGAGCTATGAGGATGAATACATAAAGTGGACCACGCTGCGGCAGGGAAGGGACCAAGACGTGCCAGAGTTCACCAATCTTTTCCATACCCTTCGCACAAAGTTGGGTATCAAGGATTCGGAGCAACATTTGATACTCAAATACCGTGGCTGCCTGCACAAGTACATCCAGGAAGAAATACAATTCCTAAACATCCCCTTGCTCGGCGCAGCATACCGGTATGCCGTCAAGGTCGAGCAGAAGTTTAAACAAAAGAAGCGAGACTTTGGATCTGCGAATCCAAAGCAGGGGAAAGGTGCCCCTAAACCACAGAACAAAGGACAAAGCCAAGGTGGGACAGCCCAAGACAACCAGCCGAAGCTACAAGAAAAGAACAGCGCCGCAAAGCCAAGAAAGGACACTGGAAAATGGTGCGAGTTCCATAAGAGCTCCACTCACAACACAAGTGAGTGTCGGGCCAAGCAGTCACTGGTGGCTGAGCTAAAGGTTTCAGAATCAGATGCATGTTCCGACTCTGAGTTAGAACCTGATAAGGGGTATGAAAAAGGGAAGCAGATCATTGATGCGGACCCCAGCGCCACTGTTGCTACCGCAAAGAACCAGAAAAATGAACCCGAATATCCAGAGGAGGAGGAGCGTCTCTTCCACTCCCAGATGTGGGTAAAGGGCTCCCCGATACAGTTCATTATTGATAGTGGCAGTCAGAAGAACCTCATTTCGGCAGAGGTCGTGAAGCGGTTGGGCTTACCGACCATAGCACATCCACAACCATACACCATTTCGTGGCTTCACCAAGGACGAGATCTTCGCGTGAGCCAGCAGTGTCGCCTTCCATACAACATCAAGCCCTTCACGAATGAGGTATTGTGTGACATTTCTCCCCTTGAAGTTTGTGATGTATTACTAGGACAACCATACTTGTGGAAGCGACATGCTGTGTATGAATCAAGGCCCCGTGCTGTTATTATTACATTGGGGAATAAGTTGTTCAGGATACCAGAGGTAGCACCACCTGCCGCCCTCTCTTTGATTACTGCAAAACAATGCAGTAAGATCATTTCCAAAACCAGGAAATTTGTTTTCCTAATGATACGCCCTCAAGGAAAGAAGAAGACAGTGGCCGCGGCCTCCAAACGGGACCCCTTTGCACGACAACTACAGATGGACAAGATTGTGGAGGAGTACGAGGACATCTTCACCTCCCCGGTAGGGCTTCCTCTACACTGTCAAGTCAAGCACTCCATCGATCTGACCCCAGGTGCGCCGCTACCCAATGGACCAATTTATCGGCGCTCCGTTCTGGAGAACGATGAAATCAAGAGGCAGATTCAGGAGCTCCTGCAGAAAGGTCACATCCGTCCGAGTTCATCACCCTGTGGGAGCCCGATCGTGTTGGTACAGAAGAAGGATGGGACGTGGAGACTCTGTATTGACTATCGGGCGCTGAACAAGATCACTGTCCGTAATAGGTACCCGATCCCGCGGATTGATGACCTCCTAGACCAACTAAAGGGGGTGAAATATTTCAGCAAGATCGACCTGAAGTCGGGATATCACCAGGTACCAATCGAACCCTCCGATGTGTGGAAGACTGCCTTCAAATCCAAGGACGACCTCTTCGAATGGTTGGTCATGCCTTTCGGATTGACGAATGCTCCTGCAACCTTTATGAGGCTAATGGATGACATCTTGCGGCCATTCACCAACTCCTTTGTAGTAGTATACTTGGATGACATTCTGATCTTCAGCCAGAGTTGGGAAGAGCACCTCCACCACATCCGACAGGTTCTCCAAACACTGCAGCAACACAAGCTATGTGCCAATTTGGAGAAATGCACTTTTGGCATGACCCAGGTTCAGTATCTGGGATACATCATTGATGAACAGGGGGTGCATGTCGATCCAGCCAAGATCCAAGTCATTCGGGATTGGCCCTCTCCAACCACTCTAACAGAGCTCCGCAGCTTTCTAGGTCTTGCCAACTTCTACCGCAGGTTTGTGTTGGGGTTTTCTCATATTTCTTGGCCCTTGAGTCAAGTCACCAAGGGCGGGGCGAAAGCAAAATTCTTTTGGTCTGAATCTCAACAGAAGGCATTCAGGGAGTTGAAGGATCGCCTCTGCACGACACCAGTGCTCGCGTTACCAGATTTACAACAACCATTTGAGGTCGAGACAGATGCCTCTGACTATGCTATTGGGGCAGTCCTTACTCAACATGGACATCCAGTGGCATATCACAGTGAAACACTTTCAGACACAGTCCGGAAGTACCCCACTTATGATAAAGAGATGTATTCCATTGTACAGGCCTGCCGACAATGGAAGCATTACATATTGGGGAAGGAAACGGTCATCCACACAGACCACCGACCTCTGCAGTTCATACCGACCTAAGGGAAATTGCAGAATGATCGCCATCAGAAGTGGTCTACATACCTGCAACAGTTTCACTTGAATATCAAGTATAAAAAGGGCAGCACCAATAATGTTGCAGATTGCCTTAGTCGACCACCAATCATGGCACTGACCACCGTGCTCAACTCTTGTGGGCACGAGACTTCTGATTGGCCACTTCTCTACAAAAGCGACCCAGAGTTCGGCCACACATACCAGACACTCTTGGAGGGTTGGCGGGTTGCAGATTTTCACCTCCAGGATGCCCTATTATGCCACCTCGGTCACCTTTGTGTTCCTTCAAGCGAGCGTGCCAAGATGATTTGGGAAGCACACTACAGTCGGGCTGCTGGGCATTTCGGGGTCGAGAAAACAGTGGCAGTACTGCAAAATTATTTCTATTGGCCGAATCTTCGACAGGATGTTGGGAAGTACATCTGATCATGTACTGCCTGTGCCATTGCCAAATCGGCCATTAAGAAGCATGGCCTCTATACCCCGTTGCCTACCCCTAGTCGACCTTGGGAATCCATCTCCATGGATTACATGTCAGGCCTTCCTTCCACTAAGCATGGAAATGACTGTGTTTTTGTGGTTGTCGACAGGTTCTCGAAGATGGCCATTATGGTGGCCTGCAAGAAGAATATCACAGCAGAAGCCACTGCTAAACTCTTCTTTGAATGAGTGTGGGTGCACTTTGGGATCCCACAGTCTATCATCTCAGATTGGGACAGTCGGTTTCTCAGCACATTTTGGTCCAGTCTCTGGTCAATGCTGGACACCAAACTCACGAAGTCCACAGCCTTCCATCCTCAAACTGATGGCCAGACAGAGGTTGTCAATAGGATGATTGTGCACATTCTGTGCATGTATAACTCAAAGCATCCACACACATGGGACAAGAGCCTCCCCTATGTTCATCACAGCTACAACCGAGCTCTTCACAGCTCCACTGGCCATAGCCCTTTTCAGGTGGGTTTGGGATTCCAGCCACTATGCCCCATTGATGTGGCCATGCCACTTGCAGCTACTCACATGAATTCAGCTCATGTCCAGTCCGAAACAGATAAGGCCACCAGCTTCATTGAGCGCATCCAACATATTCGCCAGCAGGTCCATGACATTCTTGAGAAATCAAATTCCAAGTACAAGCAGCGACATGATCAACATCGGGTGCCACACAAGTTTCAGGTGGGCGACAAAGTCTGGTTGCATTTGCAAAAGGAACGCCTTACTGGAGCCTATCGGAAATTGAGACCACTCTGATATGGTCCTTACACCATTACTAAGGCTATGGGAGACAATGCATTTGAGCTCAGCATTCCCCCATTCCTTGGCCTACACCCAGTGTTCAATGTGGACCGCCTTCGGCCATACTTTCTACCATTGCTAGACACATCCGACATTGCAGAACAACTCAAACCCACAGAATTAAATCCAGATTGCATGGAACAAGCTGCAACTGATCGGATCATGGACACACAGATCAAGAACACTCGCCAACAGAATATCCAACTGTATTGAGTTGTCAAAGCAGGCCAACTCCTTCAGCAGGGCAAGTGGCTCACCAGGGAACAAGTTCAGCAGAAGTTTCCTCATCTCATGGAGGAAATCAACGCAATGGGGACCATTGCTTCCTAAGGGGGGAGGAATGATCCAGGTGGATATTGGTGGCCACCTGCCAAGTCCACCTGGACCCCCACCATTGTCTTTCTCAGCATTTTCAGTTTTCTTAATTGTAGCACCACTTACTATTTTTAGCAGTTTTTCGGGTCCTGAACTTCCGGAGCCATTTTGAGGCCCTAAACGACGTTTTTTGGGGAATCCGGGGGCAACATGGGTCCATGGAATAGACTGATGTTGCCCGTTCCAACAATGATAGTGCTCGGATAGATCTTTCTAATGAGCTATTGTACGCGTCAAACGGAGATCATGTGCCAAAGTTACGACCCCGGGAAGTTGATGTACCAACTTACCCCCAAACGGGGCCCATAGTTTGGCGTTTCATCTCCTAGGGTTAGGTTTTGGAATGTTAAGGGTTTTCCATTGTTTCTCAACAATAAATAGGCCTTCGAGCCTCATTGTAACACAGTTCAGAGGCATGTAGCCATCACATCTCTTCTCAGAGATAAGCTACCATCGCCCTAGCTGGTTTATTTCCATTTCTGATTGTAAGCATATTTCAGTATTTTCCATTAATGAAATGAAGTATTATTTCCGCTGCATCTTTGTGTATATGGTTATCTCTGTAATTTGTTGCGTTCCTGTTTAAATCCGGATCATATACCTACGTGCTAAGAGCATCTGCCACTATGTTCTCCTTGCCTTTGATGTACTTGATCTCGAAATCAAACTCGATGATCGTGGCCAACCATCTAGCCTGCTTGGCTTTCAGATTTGGCTGGTCAAACAAATACCTCAACCCAATGTGATCACTCATAAGCACAAACCACCTGCCAAGAAGATAGTGCTTCCACATCTTCAGTGCATGTATAATCACTGCCAACTCAAGATCACACGTCGGGTAGTTCTGCTCATGTTCGTTTAGTTTCCGGGACTCATAACATACCACCTGCCCATCCTGCATAAGGACTTCACCAAGTCCTCTCTTGCAAGCATATGTACATACTACGAATTATTTGTTTGGATCTGCAATCTATAGCACTGGTGCATGTGTCAGTAACTAATTGAGTTGCTCAAAGCTAGCCTCACACTCTTTGATCCATTCGAACTTCTTACCTTTCCTCTACAAGGATGTAATGGGATAAGAAATTTGCATGAAGTTGTTGTTGAACCTCCTGTAATAGCCTGCCAAACCCATGAAATATCCCACTTCATCCACAGTCTTAGGAGCTACCCACTCCATGATGGCCCTTATCTTCTCTGGATCTACAACAATGCCCTCCTTGGAGACAACATGTCCCAAGCAATGTACCTCGGTCTAAAAGAAACTACACTTGCTGATCTTAGCATACAACTGATGCTCTCTCAATAACTTCAACACTACTGCTAAGTGCTCAGCATGCTCTTCCTCATTTTTAGATTATACCAGTTTATCATCAATGAACACAATAACAAACTTATCCAAATATGGACGCGACACACTATTCATCAAACACATGAATGTAGCTGGAGCATTCATTAAGCCAAATGGAACAACAAAAAACTCATAATTCCCATACCTGGTCCTAAATGTAGTGTTGTATATATATCCTCCTCTTTGATGTGTACTTGATGGTATCTGGATCTCAAGTCAATCTTCAAGAATACTGCTGCTCCCTACAACTGATCAAACAATTCATCAATCCTCAGTAAAGGGTACCTATTCTTGATAGTCACTTTGTTAAACTGTCTGTAATCAATGCATAATATGAGGGTACCATATTTCTTCCTCACAAACAAGACAATGTGCCCCAAGGTGATACACTTGGCTTAATGTATCCCTTGTCCAACATTTCCTTCATATACAATTTCAACTCAACCAACTCAGGTGTGCTCATCCTGTAAGGTGATTTCGATGCTAGAGATGCCCCTCGCACTAGCTCAATAGAAAAATCTACCTCTCTATGTGGTGGAAACTCTGTGATGTCCTCAAGAAATACATCCCTGAACTACTGTAAAACTAGGTATTTTTTCAACACATCTGCATCCTCAACCTCCTTACCCTTATCACTAGAAATATGTACTACAAATAGCTTGCACCCTTTCTTGCGGCTACACTTTGCTTGCATAACTGTCACCATCATAACTAATGTGGCTTTCTTCTTACCCTACAAGACTCTTTGTTCTGCATTTTCATCAACACATTCAATGGCCTTGTCATAAAAATCAACCTTGGTTCTATGTAGATACAACCAATCCATTCCCAATAACATACTGTATGAACCCAACAGTAAACATTCAAATGAGGTGCGGTAGGCATACCATTTAAGTCAAATGCGCAAGCTCTTACCCAATGATGAACTCACTTCTTCATACCTGTAACCAACTGAACTAACCAAGACTCTACACGCAACTCCTTATTCAACCCACACTTATCCACCAAGTTAGGACTAACATAGCTATAATTAGATCCAGGGTCAATCAAAATAGAAATAACTTGATCACAAATCTTTATGTCCATCTCAATGGTAGATGCTTGATGTTGTGCCTGCCTGTTGTCCACGACTGCATAGATACAATGAATACTTTGGCCAACATCTGCAATAGTCTACACCTCCTGTGCACTATATATCTGGGGTATACCACCCTAATTCTGCAAACAATCTCTCCTGCGATGATCTTTGCCACAAGTCCAACACTCTATGGGCTTCCAGCCTCCATCCTTGTTATTCTCTTTAGCTCAATGTCTCTGTCCTCTGTTTGATGCATTGAACCTCTTAGGTGGTGTAATATTCTCCTTGTTATCTATACCTTATGGCCTTACTCGCTTTTATCCCATTTTCCTTTGTTCTTTACATTACCTCTCTAGTCTGGCTTAGTCTCAGTTTCGCGCTTAGAATGTTCATAGCAATGCTTTAGCTTTCGAATGGACTCCTTAGATGATCTAGGCTCATCGAATTCAATCATGTCTTTGAACGCAACTGGTAGTCTACTAATGAATCTCTGAATCTTAACCTTCTCCTCCTTGAGGTAAGGCACATACCTCAACAGTTCCAAGAACTTACTGGTGTGCTCATCATCTGTCATGGATCCCATTTTTAGTTCATAGAATTATTTTTTCGTGTCATCGAAGTATCTCTTTGACACATACTTATTCCTGAATATCTGCTCAAATTCACTCCAAGTCAGATCTTCCTCATTTATGTCCCTAACATTCTTCACGTCTTCCCACCAGATGTCAACTTTACCTTTAAGATTGAAAGTAGCCACTCTAGCTTTCATGTTCTCTGAGCAGTTATGCAACCTGAAAAACTTCTTCATACCAAGCAACCATGCATCTGCATCTTGTGATCTCTTTATCTCTCCATCAAAAGTAGGTGGCTTTGCCTTCTTAAATTCATACAACAAATACCCCCTATCATTCCTCTTGTAAGGATGATACTGATGACAATCATAGTGCTTATATGAATCAGAACTAGAATCATACCTCTGTCTATCCCTTCTCCTCTCCGGAGTGTCAAACAATCTTCCATCTCTAACTATATCATCTCTATCTTATCGACGACCACCATGCGATATACTAACATATGTCCCATTATTTTTATCTTCCTGCTCATGATTTATCCGTAGTGGTCCTTGTCAGTGTAAATCCGAAAATATCTGAAGTATTATTGCATTCACCTCTGCTAACTTTTCTTGTGACCATATGATTATGTCATTATCTTCCTTACAACTCCTTATATCCTCCTTTAAACTTCTCAATGTAACTTCCAAGTCAGAGGGGTTCCCAACACCATACTGCTCTTCAGATTCATAGGGAGAGTCTCTATAGTCAACCATCTTGCTATCCATTTGATATTTCTTCCTGTAAGGTGTAATATATCAGATAAACCAAATCATTATAAAAAAATGTACCTTAGTATAGCTCGGGGAGGATACTTGTCTGCAAGATTACCAAATCAGCGTGATACATATATAACATAATCATAACAACATATAGACATACGTGAGTAAATGTATCAACTCATAAGCATTACTCTAACTAGGATCCAGTCATCAATGCAAGGCCATATCAACAATGCATGCTATGACCTCATGCACGACAACAATCATTACTCTATGATAACCATACTACAACCATAATCCAACATCAAGCAATTACAATAAGTATATAAGTGTAAGAGACACACATGCAATTAACATGCATGCATGACCAACACATAGCCCATCCACTTTGAGGGTGAACCATGCTCTAATAACACTCTATAACACTCTCCTCCGACATCTACCCAAGTAATTGACCGGCCTGGGTAAACATGCGACGAGAGGCCACTATGATATGATTCAACCTCCTAAGTCACCTTAAGGAAGTGGAACCGACAGAAACACACCATACAAACATCTAACATCACCAACAGAACCCTCAAAGGACAAGTCAACCACTCAAACAACATGTCCCTGGGTCCCAATACTATTTTAGGTCTCTTGGGCCATACTCACTCTCATTCTATGGGCAAGGGAGCAACAGACAACCTAAAGTCACTCTCACAAGCTTGCCTGCCAGTGACTGTGGACCAAAATTGTCAGTGCTATGCCAACGACCTTGAGATTTAAGCCACTTTTTTAGGATCAAAGCCTAGGGCACTACCCAGAATTGATCCATCTCTTCAAATCAGTAAAGTAACGGGGAATTTAAAGTACTAAAGAAAATACTTGTTCAATACCTTGATTGGATCCCTACTGGCCATGATAGGCATTTCGTCAAACATATCATTGACATGTAACCTACATGTGTAAACAACATAATTAAGTGTAGGGATCTCATACTTATTTGAGAATCACTATGACCCATTGTTCCCTCATGCCATTTGTTGCATTATCATCTATTAGGTCATAAACACATTATCCATTCACATACAAGTAAAAACATGTTGAAAGCCATACATAAATTTTGTCATAAAATGTGCATATAACCAAGATAATAGGAACATAAATACCATAAACATGACAACCATCAAATCCATAAATACATCAGTACCTTTACACATGGAAATCAAGGGAATGAATTTTTGATTAATGAATGCAATGAACCAACCAGAGATGTGACTACCATGTTCCACCCGACTGTAGAATGGTTGAGCCAAATCTCTCTTCAGCATTTCAGCCTCGTGCCAAATTCCAAGCATGAATGTGGTATCTCATAAAACACATCAATCAAAACTCATCTAGGGCTTCCAAAGGCCATCCACCTCAACCCATCAAAATGATTCCACCTCACATCGAACATCATAAAACCATCATTAGATCGGTCTCTATCCAAGCGTTCCAGGGCTCCGGAGCATTTGTCCAACCAAGGCTCCAAGACTAGTAACTCAACCCACCAAGCGCTCCAGAGAATTTTTCCAACCAAGACTCCAAGACTAGTAACTCAACCCAAGCTAGTATATGGCTCCAGAGCATTTGTTCAACCAGGGCTTCTAGGACTAATAACTCAATCCAAGCTAAGGAAACATGAGAAGTAACCAAAACAAAATAATGAAAGTAAACCCACAATCACCATGGCTATCTAGGAAATGGCAAGGCTAGGCAATCCACTATCGATCCATACCATCCTCCATGCCAATGACAAATCACAACCAAGAATCCACATGCATATTCCATGCATGCCAAAACTAGTGAAGAAATCATACATGCAACTCGGTACCTGAAATAAAATTTGATGTAGCTGCCGATGCCGCTGCCTTTTTGCACTTTCCTACTCTTCTCTTGCTTTCTTGCTCCAAGAATCCAAGTATACCACACCCTCCAAGAAAACTCTAAGTATCCAAGAGTATGAGAGAGAGAGAGAGAATAATGAGAGAGTTCCAACACTGAACTGACAAAAGGTTCCCAACTGATCCTCATAAGCCCTTTTATGAATGAGGCCTCTATTTTCTTCATTTTCCATTATTTTCCTTCATTTTCCTCACATGAAACCTGTGACCTTTCACCTCATTTTTCTCCTAATTTCCATTATTTTCATAAATAAATGTGCCAAAATACCTTTTAATGCCTTAGCCATTACCTTTGCCAATTTCCTTAGCTATAAACAACCAAATGAACGCCCCCTAGGATGTCTTTCCCAAAATTTAGCTTGGAATAAGTGTCCCAATCATCTGTGGTTATTGTTTTTAACATTTATTACATGGAATTTCCACCAGGGCTGTTACACTCTTCAAGATTTTCATGATCGTTTTGTTCATTACCCTTTTGAATTTCCCGAAGATGAAGTTGACGGGGAATTCTTGGATGAAATATTTCAATATTGTATTCACATTGATGAAAATACACATTAGTTAGAATCTTTCGAACCCCTCCCAACATACCTTGGTGTTAGAGCTTCTAAATCTAAGATGGATAAGGTTCCTGTCCCAAGTTAACCTCCATCCCCTTCTCATCAAACAACTCTAGCTCTGCAGGTTGAGATGGGAGAAGTTGAGAATCCACCTGTTGATTTATCACCATCTCTTCCTACCCCACCTGCTATTGGCTTGAGGGTGCTTGGACCCAGGTTCAGAGTTAGCTGCACTAACCAACACAACCCTAAACTACCAGCCCTTTCGGAAACAACCCACGTAGCGTAGGCTGCAGTGTCACCCAAGGCAGTATTGGGGGATGCTTGAACCAGGCTTCTACATCCGAAGGACTATGTGGTGTGTTTTTGTTAGATTTAGGGCTTTATTACGACCTTTGCGAACCCTAAACCTTAAAACCTGAAACTTACAGTAAATAATAGTTAATAAATTCAAACCCTACGCCAATTGAGCTAAACATTGATAACATCATGTAAAATAACGGATCTACCTCTTTCGCGCATCTATTAAGTACTTTTCATGATAAATTGCAGTAAAAAGAGTGAACATAAAGTGATTTCGGAAGTAAACAATAACACACACATACACAAATAATGCTCCAACACATCATTTATTATGCTTAGATATTCAATTACAGACTCTTCCAACCTTGTGCACACAGCTGCAAGGGCCCATACACTCAGCTGCAGACTTACCAAGGTCTCTGTGCACACAGCTATAAGAGCCTTCCCCTTTGCCTAAGTACAAAAAAGACAAATCAGACCCAAAAATTTTCTATCTATGCTCTTCACTATCTCCTTATGACTCTTCTATGACTCTTTTTTATATGATATTTCATTACAATTCCATGGTCTGCGAACCATGAGCGGGTCACAAAAAACTTAACTCTTAACAAACTAAGGGGCTTTGACCTTCCTAAAGCCCCTTTGACTTCTATTGATCTATGCACTCCGCTCCTCAAAATGCGGAGACTTTATAATATTACAAAATTTTTACAAAATTTAATCCCAGGGGACCCTATCCCAATAGGCCCCCAACACAAAGTCGTGACTCGTCCAGAATCACTCTATTGGTGATTCCTTGATCTTCGCCTGCAGAACGATGAATTCCATATTCAATGCTTGAAGATTTCCTGCTCCCTACGTAGCAGCATGATGAACCTCCTCAACCAGTTTATTTGTACTTGGACCTTTGATTGCAAGGCCCATGGTTCTCTGTGTCTATTGCATAGCCTTCAACTTGCTCTGCACTGTCTGTGTCAACTAGATTTCCTCATCAGCCCAGGACTGCATCCTTGAGGATATGATGGATGACTTCCAATGCCACTCATCAATTTGGGTCTGGATGAACTTTCCCTCCTATAATCTGGTGAACCTTTGCACTGGTTCTAGGGTCTGTGCTATAGCTCTGATCTCTTCGAACTGCACATGTTTTTCTCAGATATCTGCTTTGATTTTCTACAAGTGTGGATCCTCCTACAACGAGGTACACATATCCATGGTTTTTACAAATAACTGGATGCAATCCTTGATTGCAGTTTCCAAAGTAGTAATGTCTTCTTTAATGGTAGCCTCGCACAACTCTTTGACTTCTGAAGGAGTGGTTGGCTACAACTTAAGTTGAAGCTCACATATCTATAGATGTAGCTCAAAATAGACCTTACCAATTTCCTCCTTTGACTCCTTCACCATGAAAACTAGCTTCTAGATCTTCATTGTGGAGGCCGCTTCTGCTAGAATCTGTAGCTCGAGAAACTCACTGTTGGCCTGCACTATTGCTGCTTCCAACTGCTGACTATGCACAATGACTTCTTCCTATTATTCGAGTGCCTACACCTTTTCCTTGAACATTTGATGGTTGTTGGTTTTGACTTCGCTAATAACCAACAATGGCCATTGTTCCCAGACTTTGAGCTCATCTAAGATGTCTTGATGCAACTCATGCAATGTCTGAATAAGGAGCGTTTCGAGGTTAAGGATCAAATTCTTCAGATGCAATACGCACACCCTTTCCTCTGCAGTCTCAATGTGCAAAGATCCCTCTGGTAACTGTACTACATAGAGGTCTGTGGTGATCTTTGTTGTCATGCTCGCTTGCTTCAGGCTCGCTTGTCCTACGCTCGCTTGAATAACCCCTGTTTGGACCTGCAATTCCCTCAAACCCTGTTGCACCTTGTCTAGTGTCTGATGGTACTGGTCCTCAATGTAGTTCCAAATAGTCTTCGTTGCATTTTACACCACATCATCGATCTCATCCAGGTCCCCCTCCATGAGGACCAATGGTGTCGTGTTCGTAGACTTGTCAAACTTCTGCTTCTTGTGCGGTCCCATGGGACTCTGCTTCTGCCACTTTCTGAAAATGAATGGGGACTCTAAGTTTGTGCCCCCTTTCTCTTCACCCTCTATATCTACCTCTATATTGGTGCGCTCCATTTTAGATTCACCGAGGTCAATAGTGTCTTGCAATGTGGTGGAAACTTTCTCCTTTAGCACTTTGGTCTCTTTGGTAGAGACCTTTTCTTTTGATGCTTCTCTCTCCTTTGTAGAAGCCTCTTTCTATTGCGCAGCCTTTTCTTTTACCACGACCTTCTCTTTCACAGAAGCCTTTTGTGCTTCTTTCTTCTTATCGTTCTCTACGACTGTCGTAGCTGCGCCTTCGGAAACCTTACTAGTTCCCGCGCCTGTGTTAGTTGGGGTGAGCCAGTTGCTCGACCATTTGCTGATGTCCCCCATAATGTCATCTTCGGTGACCAAGTATGGCAACATATGCCATGTTCCCTTGGCATTTTTTTGCGCAAATAGACAAATGATGGAAATCTACCTTGAAATTAGCAATGTTAGCATACTGTGCATGCAAGCTTGGTGATAACCATGGCCATTAGTTAATTGCCATCCTCAATTCAGATTCAAACAAGACCCATAATATATTTGTCTCCATGATGTGCTCAAGGTCCTTCATTCCCCACAATGAAGAGAATTTTGCAGCCTCACATAAGTCTAGATCATGCTGCGGGAACTAGCTTTCCTCCGATGTCCTCCATGCCACTAGTGTAATCAATAGAAGTAGCCACACATAGTGGAACACCTTTCCGTCATCCTAGGCTTCGCGATAATCTTCCAAAAATTCATGACATAGATACTTAGCCCAATTATATTGGACTCCTTTAGCACACTGGGCAACCAGATATATTACGGGCTCTAACACTTCATCAGCACAACACTTCCTCATGATCTTCCCCACCAATATTTGTGCAATAAACTGCATAACACCATCGGATATTGAGCTAATCGCATAGCCACGTGAATTATTCACCAACCTAAAGCCGTTCTTCATTTGGTCTGCCAACTTCTTCTCTTGTAATTTCCCCACGAAATAATCTGCAGAGTCTACTCTTTGATACATCAACAATGTTATTCGGTGAACCAGCATATCAGTAATTGGAATGGGCCCTCCCAACCAAAGGCACCGATCATGAACTAGCGTCAATAATGTACACACACAAATAATGTTAATGGTGTTGAAGCTAAAATGTGGCACCCATAACATGTTGAGTAGCCCTGCGCGCTCAACTCCGTCCGCCCACTTCATTGGATCGAGCTGTGTAACATCTAACTCCTCATAGTATACTTTCTTTAGGTATTATCTTGGTTCCAACTACGAGAACTTTGCATGATCACCCATGTCCTAGTCCTCCATTTTCAAAAATGGTATTCAGGCCAATAGATTGCCCTCAAAAGGTATGTTATCTGAAAAAAATGGTGTGGAGACCTGTAACTTTGCTGAATCTAGGTATTTAGTTACTTTGGCTGTAGATTTCCTAGTGGGTACATAAGGTGGTAATCGGGTAATCGACATAGCTTCATCTGCATCAATCTCTTTGATCCCCATAGTTAATTCCTCATCTAAGTCCAAGGGTTTCATCAGTTGTTTGGTCTTATCCATCTTACCCTTTTGTCTTATCTTTTTGGGATTCTTGCATGGCGATTGCCACACCGGTGCTTGCTGGGGCTTCTTTTGCTTCTTTTCTCTGCTGTGGAGGCAGTGGGTTTAGGCCTCAGAGACCTAGGCACTGTGGTAGGTGTGGGTTGGGTCAGGTCAGGTCAGGTTGTACTAATTCTCTCCCATAATATTTTGCACTGCCACTTAGGTAAAGTTGCCTCCCACCCAAATCCTTGCTGTGAAAACTTCTCTCGAATTTCTTTCCAATCCCCTCTAGACATGCAACAATTATCTTGGTGCAAACTAAAGCACAAAAGCTCAAGGAAATTTCTCAGGAAGAAAAGTGCTCAAATGTGGAGTGAGATTCTATATTTATAACTCATTTTGAATTCAAATCCATCCATTCCCTCTAGATCTCTGTCATTAATGCACTTTTGGTGGCAAATTGCCAAAGATATGTGCCTTAAATGCTTCCCCCCTGCTCCCTTTAACGGAAAAATCGCCATCTAATCATCTACATTGCTTCCAACGATCACTTTTTGACCAGGCTACATGGGACCCACCATGTTAGTGTAGCTCCTTCACTGCATCTCTCCTCTATGCCTTTATTCCAGTCGTCACACAACCCCTTTTCTTTGCCAAGTTGTCATTTGGGCATCATAGTTTATAGTCCTGTACTTCCTTGCAACTGCCTGGAGTACTAAGATTGTCCTGCATTCATATATTCATTTCCAAGGGTTAGGATCACCCTTGTACAACTTCAACCAACTCCCATTGATTTTCCCTTGAAATAGCTCACTGTTCATCTTCGCGAGCTGAACTACGCCTCCATCGGTAATTTCCTTGATGATATATGGCCCGAGATAATGCATCTGAAATTTTCTGGGAAACTTCATAAACCTACTATTATACAACAATACTAAATCTCCACTTTTAAAGGTGCACTTCTTAATGGGGCGATCATTCCACGCCTTTTTGTAATCCTTTTGCACCTGCTGATGAAAACCTACTAGTAAGCGATATTCTTCGAACTCAACTATCTACGTGAGGAGTTCTTCCATAGTATCTCGATCTGCCATTTCTGTGACTGAAGCAATTCGAAAACTGGGCACAATATACTCCATCGACATTACTGTCTCTTTTCCATAAACCAACCTAAACAGTGTCTGTCCCATCAACTTCCTACAGGTAGTTCTACATTCCTAAAGGACAACTCATATGCGCACATCCAAATCATTCCTATTTTCATTGCAAATATTCGTAAAAGAACATTTTGGGATTTTATTAAAAGATTCTACTATACCATTCGATTGAGGATGATACACCGTACTTTTTTTATGATACGTTTGGAATTATTTAAGTAGATCAACAATTGTTTCATTCAGGAAGTGTGAACCCCTGTCGCTCATCAAAATCTTAGGGTAGCCAAACCGAGACAAAATATATTCAAATATGACTTCGCAGCTGTAGCCATGATGGAATCCTTCATGGGCTGTGCCTCAATCCATATGGTCAAGTATTTGGTTGCTGTTATGATGTATCACGCCCCTGTCTTTTTTCCTGGTGGGTGAATCGGTCCCACGAAGTTTATTTCCAACTTGTCAAAATTCCTGTAATGATACTTGTGGGTTAAGAGGAAACTCATCCCTTCGCGACAACGTCCCTATCCTCTGACAGAAATCACATGCCCTACAATATTCTTTGGAATCCTTGTGCACATTTTGCCACCATAGCCCTGCTCGTAGGCTTTTCTGAGTAGTTTCTCTCCCAGCATAATGCTCTCCAACAAGTCCTCCATGTGCTCCAGCGAGGATACTTTGTCTTTCATAATCTGGTATATATCTGCGCAGAACTTCATCTGACCCCATTTTATAAAACTGCCCTGCAATAATGGAAAAATATGTAGCCCTGGCCACCAACTCTTTCTTTTGCTGCATTGTATACCCTTCAGGAGTTGTACCCTTAGACAAAAATTGGATGATATATGCGAAGTGTTCATTAGCGACGCGCACAACAAAGATCTGTGCATCAGACAATCATTCATCAATACTTGTAGGTTCTTCGCCATTCTCAATTCAAGAAAGGTCATATGGTCCAACATTTAATCTCCTTGCCTTCACAACTACTTCAAAATCGTACTCCTGAAACAACAGTAACCACCCACATATTCGCCCCCACCCCAACACAGACTTGTTGACTAGGTACTTCAAAGCAGAGTGATCTTTGTACATTTTGTAGTGCACACCCAACAAATAATGCCTAAACTTCTGGAGTGCATATACCATCACCAATCCTTCGTGCTCTGTGGTCGAATAATTCTTCTCTGCCTTAGACAACTTCCTACTCGCGAATGCAATTGGATGGTCAATATCACCTATTCCTAGTTGGTTTAACATTGCTCCTAATGCTATGCATGACACATCTACATGTACATGGAACTCTTTTTTCCAATCGAGGAACACTAGAATAGGTTTTGTGACCATATTTTCCTTCAATACATCCAAGATTTCTGGAAATCATCATCCCAACAAAATGTCGCATCCTTCTTCAATAGTTTTTCCATGGGCGCAGTGATCTGCACATATTCCTTGATGAATTTCCTATAGTATCCTGTGTGGCCTAATGTCACGTGCAACTGTTTTACATTCCTTAGAGGCTCCAAATTGATAATCACTAAAATTTTGGTAGGGTCCACCATCAACCTCTGCTTGTAAACTACTTGGCCTAAGAGTATCCCATAAGGTACGTAGAAAATGCATTTCTTCAGATTAAGGGATATTTGATACTTCCGACAAGTATCCAACATTAGGAGAAGACTTGCAACGTGCTTTTTCACTAAGGAAAACACTGTCCAATCATCAAAGTACACCTCTAGAAACTTATGAATAAATTCTTTAAAACTTTTGACTACCACTCGAGAAAAGGTCACAAGGGAATTCTTAATTCCAAAGGGCATAACTATATACTGAAAACAACCCCATTCTGTGGTGAAGGTAGTCTTACTTTGATCTTCTGGAGCGATCTTGATCTGGTGATACCCTGAGGATCCATCTGTAAATGAGTAGGCTTATTTCCCACCAACGTTCTCCAGTACTTCATATATGAACGACGTAGGGAATGGATCATGTACACAAGCATGATTCAATTTCCTTAGATCTACGTAGATCCGTATTTCGCCTTTCATCTTCTTCTCTTGAACCACCATATGACTAACCTAGTCTTATTCTTCTACAGTCTCAATAATCCCTGCTATAAGCATCTTATCCACTTCTTCACGCACTTTTTCCTTGTACTTAGGATTCAACTGATATGGGTGCTACTTTACCGTCTTGGCATCTGACTTCAGGTTGATCTTCATAACACCAAAATCACCTACTATTCCCTTCAGATAAGAAAAATTCATTGGAAACAAGTCATGATGTTCCTGTAATAACTATGTGACCTTGTCAACTATGTCCTTGTCCCAATAGTCACCTATATTTGCGAACTTCGGCTGCGCATCCGAAGATGTCAGGAACTTTTTCCTTAGGCCCCGTGACTTTACGTTGTCCCTCTAATTCAGGGATACTGATATTTCTCGGATCATCCTTGCCTACTTTAGTAGTCACATTATATCATTCCAGAGCATAGGGCAAATGCATACTCCAGTCTGGTTGTACCCATGTGACAGGTTCTTCTGGCATCCAAAATATTGCAGCCTTAATTTCATGTAATGTTTCGTCAATACATTCAAACCCATCCTTAAAACTGAAAGTCAATATAAAACTTTCCTTCAAAATATCCCACTCGTGGTTCCATATCGCAATTCTATTTCTAGATACCAGTTCATTGGAATAGTATCCAAAGTGTGGTAGAATATGTGAACCCATTCAGGCTATGGTTCCTCTCCCCATGCTTTCATCCATCGAGCTAGATGCTCACATAGATAATCCTTTCTTGTATATTTCTCCACAATGTGGGTATTGGCATACCCAAACCACAACTTCATCATCCTACGACATTCCTTCTAGTCTGGAATGTTGTTCTTGTGTGTACCCCACCATCTAGTATGCGTAGCTCTGAGCATGATGTCAAATTCCTGGAACCAATGTTCCTCCGGTACATCCCTTTCAAATTTATCCAAAAATACATTTACATCTTCTAAGCCATCATAATATGGTAAGTTGTGTACCTCAGTGGATATACATCAGAGTGACTTAGTAAGCATGTTGCATTGCAACATCGATACCTCATGCAATCTATTCTTCCAGTGCTCAAGCTCCTCACCTAAATCCGAATTGTAGGAGCTATCCTTCTCCCAAGTAATTCGCCCATTCGCCATAGGGTTGATCCAGTCCTCATCCCGTGTAGTAAGCTTATATAATTTCTCAATATCGTCCTCCTCATAGTAATCTCATACTAGTTCAGTATACTGCACACCCTCAGCTGGATCCAATGGGACAATCACTCTCAGTTCCTTCTTCTCAAATTTCATGTTATGCTTCTTCAAGTTGATGACTCCATTCATATCAAAATCCCAATCAATTCCAAGCAACGCCAGGTAGGGATTACTATCATCCACTATATCGATCACTTCAAAATCAGTTATAGTACGTGTTCCTTCAATATCCACAATCACTCCATGTAAGCACCCCATCAGAATTATCTTTTGCTGGTTCGCCATTCGTAGCTGAATTAGGGACCACTGTAGCACTGTATTTCCATTTCTTTCCCATGTCTTCTTAGGTAGTACATACGCATCAGATCCAAAATATAGGATCAATTGGTCCATTTCAAATTCTCTGATCTATGCAGTCAATCTCATCTCTTGACCAATTATTTTCTTACCCTTATCCACTTTGTGCACTGTGCACTGCTAAGGAAGTGGCTTACCCTTGCTAGTGCAATTGTCTATCAACTATTGCAGTCCCTCTACTACTTTTTGGTCCCTTAAGAGCATCATGTAGGTTTGTAAGAAAGATGTTAACAATGAAGGATCTATTTCCTGTGCAACACTGACTTCTTTAGGCTTCTTTGTGCATGTTCTCTGAGCTTTAGATGTAGAAGATCCAACGTCTGCAAAGCTCCTCTTTGCCTCCATAAAAGTTTCCTTTGCATTATTCAAATTGAATCCAAAATCTTTGTCAACAACCTTATGTACCCACACATTTTCCTCTGGTTGTTTCCCTTTATCCTCCCGGTAGCTATACTGCTCCTTGTAACGATACTAACACTAGGCCCATCTTCGTGTGGTTTTGATTTCATCATCTGGATTTTTTGATTAGGTTGTTGGGTTTGGGTCTTCTTTTGTTGCATTTTTTCAATGAGCACAGGACAATCTTCTATGACATGATCAAACTGTCGACAATATAATAATATTGACAAGAGGGGTGCATTGGATTCTGACATTCTAGCACAAAGTGATCTGGTTCTCCACAATTGTAACTAATGATTTGGCCACGATCTCTTCTAGCCCCTCCCGCTCATCCTCTTCCTCATCCCTGGAATCCTCCACGTGCTGTAGTTGCACCTTGATCTTGTTGAGAATGTGCCTCCATCTGCACTCTATATGTTGGGGTTATGTCCATCATTAATTCATAGCTCTGACAATTGCGCTCATCATGACCTACAAAATTACAAAAGTTGCAAAACAATTGCTGGGGAGTCTACACAAACTTTTGTAACAAATGGCAATTGTCCATCGTATGTTTTCCTGTGATCTAGCAGATAGTGCACCATGGTACTACACCAGTACTCGTCCCATCGGTATTTTATGTCTTCAGGGTGACAGGACCTCCCCCAACTAGATAATTCTGATACACCAGGAAATGATTCTCGTCGTGACCATGTCCTTTGCATTTTAAATACCATACTTCCACACGGGTCTCATTCTAGACTTATTTTCGCTTTCTAAGACTTTGCAACTCCATATGCAGGCTAGCCAATTGTGACCGAATCTGTTGCACTCCCAAATTCATATCCTGGATGGGCGAGGCCTCCAACTTCGTAGCAATCTCTAGTACCTCAACTTGCACTCCAATCTTTTGCTGTGACAAGGGAAATCTCAAATGAGGTAACAATGAGGCAATATACCAATCCTTGTGTTGTTCATCTGTGATCTACATATTATCCTATTGTAGCAAACATTTCAATCTTTGATCAAAATCTCATGCAGATTCATTTACCCTCTGCTTGATTTCTTTGACCTTTGTTACAAACTGAGCTTGTGACTTAGGATTCTTGAATTCATATTCGTGCATATTTAGTATCTTTTAGCATCGCAGCTGGATTATCCATACTATACTTAATATACCAACTCAACGCCCTATCTTGTAATGTTGTGACCAACTATGCTTTCTTCAGATCATCATCCGTTATCTGCTGTGACTTCCACACAACATCTGCTACAAAACAGAATTGTTTAGGTTCTTCTATCCCCAGACCCTTGAATATAAGCATCTTCATAGCATTTTCCATACTGAATAATGGAGGTGGTGGTGGAGGTAGAGGTGTAGGTGTAGGTGTGTGAGGTGGGGGTGATGGTGGAGGTGGAGTGGATGGATGTGGTATTCTCGCAATACCTTGATTTACTGTCTACGACGCACCTTGAGGCATCTTCAAACTAGTACTTTATTTGTTGCTATCATATGCTCCCAATAAAGGATTGTACTCAGCACTTGAATCTAAATCTTTTCTGAATGGTTTCCCACTTCGCGTAGCTCTCACCAAGTCTCATCTAAACATCAATTCAATGGCATAACCTATTTCTCACACAATATCAATTTAATCCAAGTTTCCAGGGACTTCAAATACTTACCACTTGGTCCTTTGAAAAACTAGCATTTAGCTTCGCTATAACTGACAGACGTGTCAATCGCAAAATCAATAATGAATCCACCCAAAATACTATCGATCCAATAATCGACAAGCCTCCCGATCTTGTTTTCTAAACCTTCTAGGCACGTTACTAACTATGGAGTCAACATGATAGGGTTATCCAACTTCCAAGTACCTTGAACATCTGCCAATTTAGATAACCATTCGTACAATTCATGCAGAAAAGAGAAGAAGAAAATTTTGTATTCTTCTGTATACAGGTATTTATTCAACCACTCTTCTTTCAACAGGCGTGGATTCCTGTTTTCCTGGGCTACAAACTCGTGAAACTTTTGATCTATCCACTTTTCAATCTCCTTCTTAGTTGGTATCCACTTATGCCAAATCATACATTCCTCAGATAGATCTCGGTCCTGACAACGAAACCATTTGTTGGCTTAAGGGGGCTTGGACCCAAGTTCAGAGTTAGCTATGCTAACTAACAAAACCCTACACTACCGACCCTTTCAGCAACAACCTGCGTAGCGCAGGTTGCAGTCTCACCCGAGGTAGTATTGGGGGATGCTAGAACCGGTATTATGCATCTAAAGGACTATGTGATGTGTTTCTGTTAGATTTAGGGCTTTATTCTGACCTTCACAAACCCTAACCCTTAAAACCCCGAAATTACAGTAAATAATAGTTAACAGATTCAAATCTTGTGCCGATTGAGCTAAACATCCACAACATCATGTAAAATAATAGATCTATCTCTTTTGCACATCTATTAAATACTTTTCATGATAAATTGTAGTAAACAGAGCGAACATACAGTAATTTCGAAAGTAAACAATAACACACAAATACACAGATAATGCTCCAAAATAACCTTTATTATGTTTAGATCTTCAATTACAGACTCTTCCAACCCTGCGCACACAGCTACAAGGGCCCGCGCACTCAACTGTGGACTTACCAAGGTCTCTGCGCACACAACTACATGAGCCTTTCCCTTCACCTAAGTACAAAATAGACAAAAAAAACTCGAAACTTTCCTATCTATGCTCTTCACTATCTCCTTATGACTCTTCTGACACTTTTTTATATGATATTACATTACAATACCATGGTCCGCGAACCATGTGTAGGTCACAAAAGGCTTAACTCTTAACAAACTAAGGGGCTTTGACCTTCCTAAAGCCCCTTTGACTTCTATCAATCTGCGAGCTCCTCTCCTCAAAATGCGAAGACTTTACAATTACAAAACTTTTACAAAATTTAACCCCAGGGGCCCTATCCCAATGCCTGCTCAAAATTTCTGCGCAGATTTGGACTGTAACTCCGATGCTTGTCATAAAATGATATCTCCTCATGCTCCATCCTTCGGTCCCTTTGATCATCCAGATTTTGGTTTATTGTGTTCATTTGTCTCAGATCATTCTTGTGATGTTCACGAGGATCAAGTATGGATGGAGTTGGTGTTAAACAACCAACATGTGATATCATTTTTTATGTGTGGGAATCTGAACAAGAATCTATGGTGAAGGATAAACACCTTTTGTCCGCACCTCGTCCGCTTTATCCTGACATCTTCCACGATGATGTTATTTCTATTTAATCTTCTAAAAATTCATTTATGGATGTTTCTAATTTTGATCATTCAAAAAATACGTGGAATGCCAGTTTTTCATTTGAATGTGGAGAGGACAAAACTATCTTCCTTAATCCTCCCAATCTCTCATCTTATATTTCCAGAAACATAGAGGGTGATATTTCCCATTTTTCATCATTTCCTTTGTATGATTCGTCAGACCATGAGGATGCCTCTATTCATCATCTTGAAATTTCTGATCGTGGCTATTGTGATATTTTCATTCATTCATTCGATCACGATTCTAATTCTCCCACTATTGGTCTTTCTAAGCCATCAGTCTTTGATGATCCATCCTCTAATGAATTGGAACTCCCCAAGCTGTCGAGGCACTTCACCTCGAGTTAATGGTTATGTCATGTTCTCGTAGACTTGAGGTCAGTTCCACTTCTGATCATAAATCTGTTGAATATCTCCAGGCTCCTCATCACTCTCTTGTTCACATTGAAAATCAATCTATTATACCATTTTCGCATCCTCCACCGGAATTACTCGATCCTATTGCTCAAGCATTGAAGGAGTCCTACATAGCAAGCAATGTTGAAAAACATATTTTTTCTTCTTTTTTCGTGTTTGCTTGTTTTTCATGTTCAAAAGTGTGTACATGCTTATCTTCCACTCACAATGTGTTAGGACACCATGGTACATCCGCATAATGCCTTTCATGCACTTTTTGTTTTTAATTTTATGCAGATGCATTCAAGCTTTGAATTTTTTGGTTTTCATTGTTTTATCTTTCTTGTTTGCTAGTTTGCTTGCATATCTTTCTTGTCAATCATGCTCTCGCCTCCATGGGCCGACCAATGCACCGACGGCTACGTTGGAAGTATCACTTTACATGAGTTGGCCTATGTTCTACTTAGGTTAGGAGTACGAGTATATTTTATTTTCTTGTTCATTTTTTGATTTTCTTATTTTTTCTTGCTTTATCCTGTTTCTTTCCTTTGTTTGTTTGCTTTTGCACTTGTAGGTTAGTTCTCACATGAAGTCGTGTTTGACTTCTTAGACAAGTAGGGTGAAGTCCACGAGGAACTTGTACTGCTATCAACACTTGGTTATTTGTCTATTCCCTCTCTTTATGTGAATCTTGCATTTCTTATAGTCAAATATACCCTGATGGAAAATATGTTCCTTTCAGAGAGAGTCATGGAAAAATCATGATGCTTGCACTCTTAACTAGTATCACCTACTCTAATCAGTTTTCTTTTTTGGTTAACCCTTGTCAACTTAGTCACATAGAGTAAGGAGAGGGGGAAAACCTTAAAAAGTATGCCAGAGGTATATATAAATATCCTTCTCTGAAGGGACAACCTCTTTTTCTCTCAACAAGTCGGGATCCCTCTTTCGCCTCGTGAAATAAATAAGTTCATATGCACAGCTATTTGAAAAATGAAAAAGATAAAAAAAATACATGGCAAAAGAAGAGAAAGGATTCCTGCGCTGAGGTGAAGCAAGTAACTCCACCGGGCTAATGTCCAGGCTCGTTGGCAACAGAGCAATGCTTGTGTTCCTGAAGTGACTCCATCGGGGTACTATCCAAACCTGCTAGCAGCAGAGCAACACTAGAGATGAAACTAAAACTTTGACAATCTATTTTACTTGTGAAACTATATACCCCTCATCCCCAATAAAAACAACTTAGTTTGACTTGGCTTGGTATGTGTGCTGTCGATGAAGGGAATGTTAGGGACTACATATTTAACTGAAGCTAAGTGAAGAAGCTATGATAATCAAATAACTAAACAATACTTCTAGAAGAGTTAGACTCACTTTGTAAGAGACAAGGTCCATACAGAGAGCTAGATTTCTACCAGTGTGTCACCAATGTTGTAGCGGCTACAAACACTCTCCAAATTTTTTCCTATGATTTGATTTTAGAGCCTTCCTTCTAAACCACAATAGCTCATCTTGCACTGATCCATGTATCTATGCTTCGAATGAGACTTATATTTTCAGTTTGGCCTGTGTTTGATTACTTAGTTGATTTTCTAACCCACAGTCCAATCTCCTTACTTGGTCCCACAACAGTTCTGGGTTGCCCCAGAAAACTGTGCAATTCTTGAGGGAATATAGCCTTGCTGTTGGGAATTGTGCAGTCCTGGCTGCTAGTGAGCCTTGAACTCAGTTAATGCAAAGTCATGAGGGGGTAGTTGAGCATTTAGCCCATAAATTGTGCAACCCTCACTGAGCTCAGAAACTAAGTAGCGCTTTGACTCCACTGAGCTAGAAAGTTTCCCAGTTCCCACAACTGCGTTATCTTTCCCGGCAGTGTGCATGGAAAGTTTCCCCGCCAAAAAAGTAAAAAAGTAAAAAGGAAAAAAATCCCTAAAAAATAGGGATCCATTTTTAGTATCCCGAAGGATGCACTTGCGTTATTTTTAGAAACTTCTGCCAAGTGTCATTTTTTCCTTAATTTTAGGCATGTGCATCATAAACCCTAATTTGTTCAAACATATTTAATCGATGCTTCTAGAGATCATTTTCACACTCAATCTTGGAGCTCTAGCATTCCTGAGGAGATCAAGGAACCTTCGGTGTGATCGTCATCGCTTTTTTAGGTGAGTTTTGCTTTTGTCGTCTTTTGCTGCTTTTTTGTCATTTTTTATTGTTTGGATTGTCTGAGTGTTGTTTCACTTGTTTCTATGCATGATTGCTGGAATTTTAACTTGTAGAAGTGTTTTTTAAAGTTATAGATCGCCTTTCCCAAGTGTTAAATGAGTTTTCTTATTTTGGCACCAACGGTCGCTGTCGCAGAAACTCTCCTCACATGCTTCATTTTACTTTGGTTTAATCAAATTACTACACTTGATTCACATGCATGCATCTTCACTTAGTTAGATTTGCACTCAACATCACACCATATTTCATATCTGCTTGTTTTTCACACTCCCCGTGGGTAGATCTGGGTTCGCTTGCCCGGATCTCACTTTGCACAGCTTGCTTTGTGTAATCTGGAGACTCAAGCCTTTGGATTGGCTTCTAGAATTGTGCATAGCATACCTTGGGCTAGCTCCAACTGTGCACTACGCAGTTCCAAGAGTGAGTCTCCCATCTTGGCCATTGAGACTACACAATGTGAAGTCTCTCCTAGGCCTTGGTCCAGAATGAACTGTGGATTGCACGGTTCCAATCATCAAGCTTCTACAGTGACTGCTGGAATTGCATAGTGCACAGTTCCCATAGTCAGTTAGTCGCCCCTCTCAAGAGAAATCTACACAATCCCTCACATCAAGTACCCAACTTACAGGTTGAACTAGCCTTGAAGTTATTTTGGTTTTAAACTGACATTTTCTTGCCATGAGTGTACTCTCTGTCCCACAAGTACAACAATTGTTGAACATATCTCCAACAGTCACAGTTAACATGGCATCCAAGAGAGCCGCATCAAAGGAAACTACTGAGGGAAGTACTGGGGAAGAAATTGAGTAGATATTAGTTGATTTACCAATGTATGAAAATACTCAGCTATTTATGGAGAAGGGAACAACACTGACATGGAAACAGATCAAAGACACTTTTGCAAAGGAATTTTTTAAGGCAAACTTAGAGGACCAACAGGTTTATCTTAGCATCTAGCAGTCAATGTTATACAAGGTTTCATGCAGGTATCTCGCCTTCCCATGTGTAGACATCATCAGCTAGATTGTCTCACATATTGGTGAGAAAACAATGAAATTGAGTAGTGTCGGCAGGAGGAAGCTTTCCAGCTTCAGGGTAGAATACTTTTAGCAGATATATTACTTTCCCAAGATGGTGAAGCACATTGACAGACACTTCTATGCCACCCATAGCTATGTGAATACAAGAGACATTGCCAATTGCTGGGTGAAAGAGCCATCAAATTTTAGACAAACACCCACCCATGTTTACAAGAAAAAGTCCCTCAGGAAGGATTATCCGTTCTTGATCATATTCTCCTGCAGAATATATGGCCAAGAGAGCACAAAGACCTTCCACTAAGAGCGGGCAGTCTTACTGGACCAGTTGGTAAGTGATGGGAGGCCATTCAACTAGTCAGATCTAATAGCTCAACAAGTGAAGTCCCATGTAACTCAATCTCAGAATTCGCCCAAGGATGAGCGAGCAAGATTCTATATGTCCGCATACTTACTGGATGCAATATTTGCACAACACCAGTTCCATGGCATGAAATGGACATGGACACCATGAGAGATTGTCGTGAACATCTATTACAAGTTGTTTTCTGACTGCAGCTATCGAGGAATGATAACAAGGGTAACTAACCACTTTATCATCCCATTATACAAGTTTATATTTGAGCAAGATCGACCTTGCATGTCTCGAGAAGTAATGGAAGTGATAGTAAACATTGCAAATTGGTATGCCTCACTAGGTGGCACCTTCATTAGAGTTTTTGGCAGAGAGAAGCCTCCGCATGTCTCACCAAGGTATGCCACTAACAAACTAATCATGAAAGAAGTTTCATACCACCTCGCTATAGGGTTGTCAATAAGACTACATAGGAAGAATAAAGCACCATGGTCTGCTCTTCCTTTGAGGATCAAATTATATGAGATTAAGAGCTAGAAAGATGTAGATGCAGAAGCTGAGGACATAGTGAAATTTGAGTTCACCACCAAGGACTTTAATCAGTATGATCCCCATGGTATTTGCAAAGACCATTGTATGAGAGTTTACTTTCCATGGATCCATGGGACATCTAATTGGAAAGAGGAGGATCCTTGGAGGTTTTGCTACAATGCCTCCAGACTCAATGATTTGGTTAGTATAGAAAGATATTGGAAGGCTGCTCTGCAGATAGCAACAGCTCCAGAAGCAACAACAAGAGTAGCAGAAGGCAACAATCCAGTGCAGGACAAGGGAAAGAGGAAGATTGCTAATGATCCAAAGGGAGAGAAAAGCTGCAAAATGATGGAAGATCCTATTATAGCAAAGGAAACTTTGGCGACAAAATCAAAGAGGAAGCAATGAATGAAGAGAAGAGAGCGGAGGAAGAGAGAAAAGAAGAGGTTGCAGGAAGCATAACTGAAGCTATAGGAGATGGAGAAGAAGATGAAGGAAGAACAAGAGTTGAGGAGAAGAGAATGAGAAGAGAAGTAGAAGCATGAATATGAACAAATGAAAGGCAAGATGATAGAGGAAACAATTCCAATACAAGTTGATGAGCAGGAACAACCAACAACTGAGGAGGAAGGTGAAAAAATTCAATATCGGGAGCTTTCTCGATAGATTGAGCAATTGATTGAAGTGGTAGACATGGAGTTGGAACAAGAGTTGCAACATGAAGACACATACCTAATTCCAAAAGCACCACAGGCCATCCCTCATTCTCCACCACCTCCAGTATCAGAATCAACCTCGAGCGAGCAAGGAGATGATGTTCTCCTTGATGATGATCCAGTCATGGAGGTGTACAATCCATCATTTCATGAGTTCTGGGGGAGGATTGTACATGCATGAAGGAAGTACTTTTCGGATGATCATGCATCACCTGCATTCATCAAGGAAAGGGTGATAGTATCAGACACTAGGAAGCATCCAACTGCCATTGCCAAAGCCATCTTGGCCTATGCAGGAGAAACAAGCTCAAATGTTCAGTATTTGACGGTTGATAATGAAAACCGGTAAATAACTCGCAGACTGCCAAGCAAGAGGAAAAACAACTTTGAACATCGGTGCAAAATGCAGTTTCTGCATTAGGGGATGTGAGGACAATGATACTTGCTGAAGTATCAATGCTTGGTGATACCATGAAGAAGATTTATGACGGATTTCTCACCATGCATAAAGAAGTTGTTCGTTTTCATGGCCTACAACAATGGAGCAAAAAGTTTGTTCAAACTCTCAAGAACATAAATGTTGTCATCACCCATGTACAAGAGCAGACAATGTGGTACAAGGGGGTCCCACTTGACTTAGTGAAGAAGATGAAGCCACAGGCAAAGCTGAAGAAAGAAAAGGTCCAACTGTTGATTCAGAACAACAAGAAGATAGACTCATTCATCGGCAACACACATGTCTCATATGTGTGGTTGTACAATATCTTGGATTTCCTGGTGAGAAAAAACCAGATCCCATCAATCAGTTACCTCACTGATGCTAAACCCAAGAACCAAGTCCATACGAAGATCGATGAGTACTTGGAGAAACAAAGACGAGAAGCCACCAGGGAAGACTTGGAGCTGAATGCACATAACATGGAGAAGTGCATCGGTGGTCCTGTCAAGATCAAGACAATGCTTCTCATGATTCAGAATGATTTGGACACAGGCTCCAAGACAATATACCCAGAAGCCATGGAGGCTAGAGTCCACTTCCAGAAAGGCATTGTTAAGAAGTTTGGGGATACCATCACACACTACTAAATTTGGCACTAATATGTGACCGAGAAGCAGCAAGTGGAGGTTGATGAGCAGAACTTCCCCAAACTCTAGAATCATAGTGTTGTGTCTTGTTAGGTTGTCTCTACAATATTTTGTCTTATATGGGCACATGTGGAAAATGTAATATTATTTATAATTATGTTGTAAGTAAAATTCCAAGGGTCAATATTGGAATATGAAAAGTCATCATGTAATGTAATGTGTTATTGAGTAAAGAAGTTGAAGAGTCGTGAGGGTAGTCCAAAGGTCATGTTGATGGTGCTTGAGCTACCAAGATGTCAGGGGATCTCCCCGGTAAGAAGTCCCAACTAGACCTCAGACCGTTTGGAGCAGGAGTACCAACAATGGGTAGGAAAGCTATGTCTTGACTGCGATAGCATGTAGAGGTAACCAAGATATCTTTGTTGGAAGAAAGTGTGTGACCTTGCAGTGAGACAAGTGAGATGCATGGGGGTTATAACACACGAAGGGGGAAAATAAGTGTATCCCTTAGAAGCCTGTAATAGTATGCAACCTGAAAGGAACACATGAGCTGAATGACATCACAAGCTAGAAACTGGAATAGTTGACAATCCAAAGTGACATGTTAAACCAACAACACAACTTCAACAAGATTCATACAATCATATACAAAATAGTTCATACACAAATGCATAAGTTAAACAACATACATTTCTAAAGTAACCAGAATAGTTGAACTACAATAACAACATATGCATGAAGACATGATGGCTCTGTTATATATTATGTAAAGTGAAAGTTCCATCCATACATACACCATTGACAACCACTAGCCCCAATAGTGGAACATTACAGTCAACATCGCCTGCTCCTCCAAAGCGATGTACTCGCTCTGCACTGTGGAGAAGCTAAGGCTCGTCACAATACTCTCCAAGACTTCTCTAAGTAATGCCTAGTCAAAAGCTTGGCTCGCAAAAGTCCGTTCTAAGTATGAGGTTCTATTTATAACAAAGGGTTGGGTGACCCTTGATATTCCCCTTTGTGACTCTTGGACTACACTCATGACTCTTCAACTTCATTAAATATAACTCTTTACATTACATATCACTACTTTCATTCCACTAATGACACATGGAGTTTCACTTTACACCATATTTAAGATAACAATACATTTTCCACATATACCCATGTGGGACAAAATAGGCTTGAGTCAGCCAGACAATACAACACTAAGACTCAGACGACTGTGGGAAGACCAACTCGGAAAAATCCTCTTGGTGATCTTTAGTGACGAACTGATGCCAAGCTTGGTAGCACACAATGGTGTCTTCATACTGTTTGATGATGTCTTTTTGGAAACGAACTCTTGCCTCCATCACTTCTAGGTATAATGATTTGGAACCTCTGTCCAACTCATCCTATAACATGCACAACTTAGTAATGAGAACGAACAGACTGACGACATATCTCTTCATGTTCTCTGCATTGATCTATAAATCTGCATTGTTGGCCATGTGCATTAACTGATCAAAGTGCGTGTTGAGCTCCAGTTGGACTTGGTTCTTCTCTTTGGCTTCGATGAGCATTCCAATTAACGGGGTGCCATACTTTCTCAACACGACATCCAAACAACTGAACAACTGTGCGTACGGAGCCTCAACATTGGTGATGAGTAGTGGGAGTTCTTCATAGTTCCAGATCAAACTCTAGATGTGTTCTTTGTCCAACTCTACCCGCGGCTTCATCATATTGTGCAAGTGAAGCTGGGATCCCTTGTACCTCATTGTCCATGTATGTACATGATCAACAATGGCATGTATGTCTGTGAGTGTGAGCGCTATCTTGATGCAGCGTTGCTGATGACCATGTAGATGGACAACTGCCTTGTGCACGATGAAGAACCTATCATACAATCTCCACATGACTATCTCAAGAGTTGACAATTCAACAAATATTGCTTTCTTCATCTCTGCTCTGGTAAATATTGTTGATTGTTCCTCTCTTTGCCTGGTGGCTTGCAAGTCCTTAGCCATGCACTCATTTTTTGCTATCAAGAACTTCACATTTCAGCTCATGGCTTCAACATAAGGCTTCGTAGCATCAACCAAGGAAGCTGGATGTCCTCACACATCTAACACAATCACTCGTTCTTCAAAGTGTGCAGGTGATGCATGCTCATCTAGGATGTGTGCTTTGCATGCTTGTACAACTCTGCGTTGTGACTCATCAAAGGCTATGTTGTACACATTTGTTCTCAGATCATCCTCAAGTAGAACAATATCCCCTTGTTCACTTGGGACTTGCTCTGCTGCTAGAACTGGTGAAGCATGTGGGGTGACCTCGATTGCTTTTCGCATGAGGTCAGTGTCCTAATCTTGTTTCGGTTGTTCCATCTCTGTGTCCATCTATTCGTCCATCAGTTCATCATGCTGAGAAAATTCTTATTCATGTGGTTTCTCACCCTATTCATCATCTACTACTAGTGGAACTGAGTCTTCAACCTGTATTGGCACAATTTTCTATGTTTTTGCACCTTGCACTTCCTCCTGTTCCCATTCATGTTCCTACTACGCTTCCTTCTCTCTTTTGTGCAACTCCTATTCTTCTTTGAGTCTCTACTTTGCCTCCTAGAACTTTCTCTCTGCTTCTTCCAGTATTTTCTTATCTCTCCTTTTCTGTACTCCTTTCCTCTCACACTATTGCTTCTTTGCCTTAATCTCTAAAGTTACTTTCTCAACAAGTAGATCTTCCTTAAATTTGTTTTCTTGCTTTGTCTTTACAAGCGCGGTTATGTCAAAGTCTTCAATCAATGGCCCTTGAACCTCGCGGTAGCCTTTAGTTTCTAGAATTTTAACTTTTTGTGGATCCTCGTCGTCTTATTCAATATTCATATTGTAACACTCCAGTGCACAGCTCAGCTAGGTCACGCATTCAGGCTGAAGCACTTCCATTGGCTCCTGGGGTATTTTAAAGATAGCTGATTTTACTGCTTGTAGCACATGATCAACAGTATCCCACCAACGATCCTCAAACGTGAAGGTTAAAAAAAATCCTTCTTGCAAGATATCCCATTTGTTCATTCCATGGTGGAGCTCTGTCTCTATATACCAGTTCATGGGTATAATATCCAAGGTATGGCAGAACAGGTGCACCCACTAAGGTTGTGGCTCTTCTCCATAGACCTTTGTCCATTTTGCGAGGTGTGCATGCAAATCATCCCATCTGTCATACTTGTCTTTTAACCGCATCTGAGGCTTCCCAAACTGCATGCACATCATCCTTCTGCATTCATTCCAGTCCTCAAAAATTCTTTGGTGCGTACCCCACCACCTTGCGAGTGTAGCGCATAGCACCCATTTCAAAGCTTCGAAATGTTGTTGCTCCGACACTTCTCTTTCAAATTGGCTCAGGAATCATCTACCTCACTTAACCCATCATACATAGGTAGCTCCCTTACCTCCATTGATACGTAGCGCAGTGATCTCGTCATCATGTTACAATTTAGTGTGGTTACCTCGTGTAACTGGTTCAACCATCGTTCTTTTTCCTCGTCCGAATTTGATGTGTAAGAGCTTTCACTCTCCCATGAGATTCATCCATCTGCAGGTGGATTCACCCAGTCTTGCTCTCACACGGTTATCTTGTAGATGCAGTCCAAGTCATTGTTGCTGTCGTAGTCATGCAACGGCTCCATGTAGCGCGATCCTTCTGTAGGGTCTAAAGATACAACCACACGTAGAGAATTTTTCTCAAAAATCATCTTGCACTTCTTCAGATTTATCACCCCATTCATGTCAGTGGCCCAATATATTCCTAATAGCGTGGGGTAGGGATTTCTATCATCAAAAATCTCTATCACTTTAAAATCTACTAGCGCGCCCACTCCTTCGATATCCAGTGTGATTCCCTGCAATCTCCCCATAGGTAGGATCTTTTGTTGGTTCACTATTCTCACTTAGATAGGAGAACATTACAGTGTAGGCCTTCCCATGCACTCCCATGTCTAGTTCGGAAGGAAATTCGTGTCCGATCCTAGATCCAGAATCACTTGGTCCATCTCATATTCTCCAATCTATGTAGTCAATCTCATTTCCCTTCCCATTCATGTTGTGTGCTTTCTGAGCTTCTGGACTACGTGTAGTTCTCCTTGCACGGTCTCAGCACATCTATTTATGAATTCCTATAGCCCCGTTATAGCCTTGTTGTCATGCAACAACTTCATGCATGTTTCTAGGAGCGTGGTGAGCATCAATGGGTCCATTTCCGTCTCCAGTCTATCTTTACTTCCTGAAGTGGACGCATAAGCAAAGCTCTTCTTGGATTCCATGAATGTCTCCTTAGCGTGCTCCAAATCAAACTCTGGTTCCTTCGTTAGAGCCTTGCGAACCCAAGTACTTTCTTCAGGCTGCTTGCCTTTGTCACCCCCTGTTGTAATTCCACTTCAGAGCATAATATTCACACTAGGGTCTTCCTCGCGTGGCTCATGTTAGTGCCTAGATTTACCTCAGGCTGAAAAGGTAGGATCTAGGGCCTACATCAAACCACGCTCAGCATGGTAGCTAGCCCTACCAGGTCAGGAGAGGGGTCTCTCCAGGTCAATCTTAGCAAATAATGATTGATGGGGGCTTGAGATGATTGAAATATCTTCTGATATTAGGCTAGGTATATGTGCAAGAGAGTTTGATTTGATAAAATGATGATTTATTGGCTTAGAGGGAAAGGCAAATTTTGGGGTGCGGGGATTGAGGCTCAGTTCTGCAGAGATCTCAATGGAGCAAGGTAGGCAATCGTTTTGGCACTTAAATTTGAGTGAGATGGAAGGAATAGATAGGTGAGATGTTGAAGAGATCCTCCCCAAACAGTTGAAAACATCAAATAACTAAAGCAAACTTCAAGTAGAGCACTGCAATTTCAATGGATTCTACTTACACTCTTGTTTGTTTAGTTCAGAAGAAACAAGATAGGTAATGGCATACAATCACATAAACAAATTCACAATTACAAAGAAAAGCATTGTACCAAGACAAATTTCCACATGAATCCCAAAGAGTGTTGTAAATCCTGGTCTCAATTCCTTAGCCAAAATGAAAATATGAGTGTACAATGAAGCTCAATGCTTTCTCAAAAGTCCAACCATGCTAATGACTGAAAAACAACATAATATAGACAAACATAGCTCATCCTTACCTCTAGGGGTCGAGCTCACATGTTTAAGAGCTGATCTAATTGATTCTAAACTGAGAACTAGAAAATGGGCAACATAACAACATGCCTCTAGAAACAAGAGAACTGATTCATTCAGTTTCAAACAACTTTTAAACTGATGAATCTACCTATACAAGTGAAAATTTAACATATTTACATCATAATCCATCAATGTTAATCAAATTACATCATAAATTTTCCATTAGGAAGGTGTAGGCAAAACTGGGTGAAAACCAGAGCAAAACTTGGTCAAACTGACAATTTTTCCCCTATGCGCCGCGCCTGATTCTCTATGCATCGCGTCTATTTGGACCCACTTGTTGAGGCCTTCCCAGTATCCAAATGCGCTATAGGTGTGCTTCCTAGAAAGGTATACCTGTCTACTTTCTAACCCAAGTGGAATTTTTCAATTTTTCCTCCATTTTCCCCTCCAAAAGTCTATTCTCCCAACACTGCTTCCTGTGTGTCAAAATAGGGGCATTGAGGTCATGCTTTGAATTTTTTTAACCTTTTTGAGGGCTCAAAACCTGCCCAAATTTCTTTGCCATAGGTAGGAAAGTGTAATTTTACATGAAAAATCCAAAAATTCTTAGTTTTTGTGATTTTTAGGCCCCTAGCAAAAGCGAGCGCCACATGGCGCGACGCATAGAGCAGAAAACCCTATGTTAAAAATTTTTGTGCGTAGCGCATTTTTGCAGACCAGTTTTGTTAAAATTGGCAACCAGGGAAAAAATTCATGTGGGTCATCTTATTCATGGCTAATAATATTTTTATTAGATTCCTCTCGTCGAGAAGTGTAGGATTGATATAAATATCATCCAATTCCGATAAGTATTCATGGAGATATGAATTTATTTTGATTATGGAATTATTATCAAGCCGACCTACAACTCATGTAGGCTCAGAAGCCCAACAGTCGCATCTATTCACCCACCAACGTTGTGTATAAATATAAGAGGAATTTTCCTCATTTGGACTCACTCATCTCATCACATCTCTCTCTCTCTCTACTGCGCAGATATGAGTCTCTTCTCTACTGTGCTGAAATGGGTCTCTCTCTCTCACACATGTGAAGCCGGAAGCTGCTGAAACTGAAGCTGCAACTGCAGAATTAAAGATTGACTTGCGTGGCCTAGAAGATCTCCTCTTTGGAACTGTGCTGTAGGTTCATCTGAACCTCCTTTTAAAGCCGCAACTTTTGGTGGTGGAATGAAGTCAATCCGACGAACGGTTTGCAAGATATCGACTACCCTAGTTTGAAGCCGGAAACTGCTGAAACTGAAGCTGCAACTGCAGAAGTAAAGATTGACTTGCGTGGCCTAGAATATCTCCTCATATAAACTACGATGTAGGTTCATCTGAACCTCCTTTGAAAGCCGCAACTTTTGGTGGTGGAATGAAGTCAATCCGACGAACGGTTTGCAAGATATCGACTGCCCTAGTTTGAAGCCGGAAACTGCTGAAACTGAAGCTGCAACTGCAGAAGTAAAGATTGACTTGCGTGGCCTAGAATATCTCCTCATCTGAACTATGTTGTAGGTTCATCTGAACCTCCTCTGGAAGCCGAAACTTTTGGTGGTGGAATGAAGTCAATCCGACTGTCGGTTTGTGAGATATGGTCTGCCCTAGTTTGATAATGAAGCCGCTAATGCTGATGCTGCTGATCTAGGGTTTGCTACTGCTGATATGAATCAGATTTATTGTACTATTTCTCTCTGCTGAATTATTGAAGATAAAATAAGATTTGATCAAAGGGTTTCCCCACACATTGTGGGGTTTGTCCTTGGCTAGTCGCCACATCTTGTGTCTCTTGTCTTGGCTTGTTTTCTGTCGATCGTTTAATGTTCTATCTGCACTTTACTTTATGTACATGTGATTGCTAATCAGTGGAATATAATAAGAAAAAGAAGTAAACTATTATAATCATAGAAAATACCATAACTTAACATGGTATCAGAGCTGAGGTGAAGACAAAGCCCGAGCAAGAGCAAGAGCAATCATCGAAGAGAATATTGGAACTATGGGGTCCTCAACACTCTTTCCTGCTGAAGACAAGCTCCGTGAGAAAGCTGACTATCACAGATGAAAGATGTCTATCGATCTAACCCTTGAAGATCAAGGAGTGCTAGACCATGTAAGAGGCAATATTGTTGAGCCTTCATCAAATGCATTTGCTGCTACCTGGAACAAATGGAAAAATGGAGAAGTCAAAACAAAGAAGATCATCCGGGACTCTATCAACAAGCGCTTGGTGGCCTACATCTCTGATCTAGACACCTCCAAGGAAATCTACGAAAGACTGGTGAGTTTATTTAAAGTTAATGATGCAAATCAAGTTTTATTTTTTAGAAATAAGCTGAGGGAAATCAAGAAGGGTAAAGATGAAAGTATGCAAGCATACTTCTTAAGAATCACTGAGATCAAGAACGATCTCCTATCTATTGGGGAAACTATTACTGACAGAGAAATGGCACTCACAACTCTTGAAGGATTACCATCTGAATGGTATGTGTTCAGGACTACTCTTCTGAACTATAATGTAATTCCTGGTTTCGAGGAATTAATGGCTAGATGAATTCAAGAAAAAACAAGGGTAGAAGAGCAGGAAATCCCCATGCCTAAAGGTCCTCCTGCTACCTTTTCTTCTCATGCAAAGAAAAGAAATAATTCCGAGACTAAATCAAAAGGAAAGGTTGGACCTAAGGCTAGAAGAAAATGACGATGTTACATTTGCGATAAAGCAAGTCACTATGTATGAGATCATGAGCATCATGATGAATGAGATCATGGACATAAAGGGAAACATGAGATCATGTATAGGATAGCATGATGATGATGCACACTAGTTTGAGCAGCATTATGATGGATAAAATCATGGACATGGGCAGTATGATGATAATCATGATTAGAGAAGCATGGTACAGTATGCAGTGGTGCAACTCGAAATCCCTCTAATGGCAATCAAAGGAATGACAAATTCAACAGCAAAGGTAAGAGGAGAGCTGGGAATCAAGGAAGAGGACAAGCATTCAAGAAGGCTAGAAATTCTAGGATGTATTAAACGCACCTGACCTCAAAAGGAACCTGGTGTCCATCTTAGCAATGGAAGACAGAGGCTTCAAGGTAACCTTTAGCAATGGCAAGGTATGTATATGGAAAAATAACGTTAAAGATGCCTTTACTCTTGGGTTTAGTGTTGATTCATTATATCAGGTCGATGGAAGTCCACTAGGTGTCATGTCTTATGACACATCTCTTCAGTTCGAACTTTGGCATCGGAGGTGTTGTGGGGAAAAATGCCTATTTAGGACGATCCTATCCACCTAAGGTGTGACAGCGCCTTAGCAACAAACGAATACAGCTATTATGATTCCTTCCTTTATGAAATGTGAGAGAGGGGAGATTGGCAGACTTACCGTTGTCTTCCGGTTGTCCCTCGATCTAGATCCTCTTCTCTTTGTGTGTCCACAGCTACTTGCCTCCTTGCTTGATCAAGAGAACAGCTACTTGAATCCCACGAGATCACAAGAGAACAACTACCTGTGACAAGAGAACAACTACTTGCAACAAGAGAAGAACACAATACAAAGGCAAATATACATATTCATAAATGATTCAGGATTAGAAGTAAATCAAATATACTAATGAAATCATACAAAATACACCAGCATATAGGAAAGAATCAAGATAGCTTTATTGAAAGTAACAGGATTCAGGAAGAGATACAACCCATAGGGCTCCAACCCAGCATCTCCTTCCCAGCAGAATGGAATTCCTTCTTCAGCTCCTTTCAAAGCATAACACATCCAATGTTTCTAGCCACAAACCAACAACAATTCTTTGCAAATACCAAATTCCAGCCTCCCCTGACCTCATGGAGAGAGATCTATATGTAGGGATAATGGAGAGAGGATGAGTCAGCTTGAGACTGGTCTGAGACTGACTAGTGTCCTCTCCCACTTCAGTTCTTGAGTCCACTTGGAGGTTCTTGCTTCCACTTGGAGATTTTGGAACCTCTTACTCATCACTAGTCGAATTCACTGATCCAAGTGTCATTTTGGAAGCTTCCTGGGCATTGACACCTTGAGGAATGACTCTGCCACTTGTCCAAACTCGCTCAGCGCAGGTAGCCTTGTTTGCAGTTGACATTCAACGCAGGTAGACAGTGGAGCAGTTGACATTCAGCGCAGATGCTCAGTGGAGCAGTTGACATGATCCAGAATTGCCTTGTTTTTGAGTGTTTTCAGGTGGAGAACTTTTGTGAATTGCTGTGGTTACTTGGCCTTGTTCCTCTAGGGGTAGGAACAACATGTTTAGGGACTTTGTATCCCTTGATTATTGACATTTCATGCTCAGTGATGCAAGGCACAAAAATGTCTATAACAGTTGCCCCCTAAAGTATGAGGCCGTTTATCGGGTGAAATGCTTTATCCAGGAGGGTCCGAAGTTCATCCATCTGCTGGGAGGAGACCTGTAATAAAATAAAATACAATACAATATGATTCATACTGCTTTCATGATCTAGCTGAGGCGGGCATTCCCATGCTCAGCTTTATAAATTCATTTTTGTACATAGAACAGACGATCTTCTGATGGTAGACTGATAATTTTAGTGAAATTATCATCCTTTGAGTAGGATGATCATCTGTTGCAATGATGTACATGTCAATTGTCTTTATTTTTCCTGAATATATATATCGCAGCCCGGATGGATGAAACTAGATCCGGGGTCTTCAAACTCGTTCGATCTTCACTCTAAGTACAAGTCGATCCATGTGAGAATTGCGCTGAAGTCGAACATGGAAAGACATCGCTTGATTACCGGTCAATGATGTAAACCGTTAACAAACGCGAGAGGAATCACTGATAATGATAATGACCCTCAAGGTACTGCAGTACAATTCACGTGGTGTGAATAAAGGACTTGGCGTCGAACACCAAGCAAAATCTTCTGGTCGAAGGTCATTGATGTATACCTGTCGCCGGAAGTGAGAAACTTGCCATTGAGGCATGCAAGCTTCAAAGTACTGAAGGGGTTGTTCCTAGATCGAATCCTTGGATAATGAGCTGATGTCGACAAGGAGCGATCCGTCAAAGGAGGGCCTTAATGAATCCCACATCAGTGACACGGAACGGAGCTAATGATTTTAATGGAGGTGAAAACAATCTGTGACATATGATTCAGGGTGACGGTCATGAATGGATGAAGGATAATGTATGGCAGTGGATGGGACCCGGTTGACTCTTTCTGAACGACTTCTCTTGAACATATGGCGACACTGATGCGATGGATCGGTAGCATTACCCCAAATATGGATGGTATGGCAAGACCATGGTGATGTGACCGGTGAATGAACAACCCAACCCGAATGTGATACGGAGGAAAAGTGTCATGTTCAAGAGCGAGCTGCTACCATCAAAGTTTTCTTGATTTTTCCCAATTTTTCCCCAGTCATTGCTGACCAGTACCTCTTTATTTTTGTCAAGCTTGAGGAGGATAACATATGCTTGTTATATAACCTACCCTTCGGGCAAGCCCATCGCTATGTTTTAACGAGCCTAGCGATAGTGAAACTCGTTCTCGTCTAAAGACAAGTTTGTCGCTATTTAATAATTTTAACGAGTTTAACGACAAGGATAACTCGGTCCTTTTCATTTTTAGAGAGTCTGAAAAGGTACATAAAGTTAACTCCAAAATTCCTTTTTCGTCATCTAATCCCTTAAGTCCGAAAAAGTATAAAACAATACAGAAGGGATGAGTTTTCGATAACTTTAACAAGCCGAATAAAACAAGCGCTCGACCTTTTTGTGCAATAATCCCTCAGGTCCAAAAAGATTAAAATCTAGAGGAGGGATAGCTCTTCCTGTCCTTTTAACGAGCTGGAAGGCCAAAACTCGGCAATCTTTTCATATTTTACGAGTCAGTTGAAAAGAGCTTAAAGAAGACTCGTCTTTTGAGGAACGAGTGATAAACAGGGATAGCAACTGATTCCAGGTACAGGTTGGAATTTTCCAATCACGGCAGTGTCACAAGGAAGGCTAGGTGAAATCACTCTTCGCAGCTGTTCCTCAAAATGGGTAAACAATCATATGGGGGTGAACGATCGGCCAAATGAAAGATGGAGGTGGCAGGTGCAAACACGACCAAGGTTTTTATGGCTGATAAATTTACGATCACAGTGGTTATTTACCGGGATAGGTTCATTTTTTATTTAAAAATGAGCTTAAACTCTGGAGGAAACATTGCTCACTGCTTATATTTATTTTTTAACGAGCATGAAGATCGCGTTAAAACTTCTCGGATCTTGCGTTTATTTTTTTAACGAGCATGAACTTTATGCTAAAACTGCTCGATCATATAGTCAAAATTTTGATTTTTACCATACATAGCTTTTCTCTTTTCAAGGATAGTACTACATTCATAATTGCTGCAACAAACTTTGTTAGAAATGAATAATATTTGCATGAAAATGAGATCATAACCCTAATATTTCGCTTTGAACTACATAAAAAGCCATTAAAAGGTGTTTTTACCTCTCATTTTACCATTTCATTTGAATTTGGTTTGTTGGAGCTCTGGAGGTGCCTCTTCCCCCTTGATTTTCACCAGCTGATTCCGGGAGATTCTGCGGACGATTTTCAGCGCCGTCTGGACCAGGTAGGAGCTAAACTCTAGCTCTTTCTTTTCATGGTTTCTTTTTCCCATTTTGTGCCTGTTTTCCTGCCCCCATGAGCCCCTGGGGTTTCATTAGGGCGCTCTGGCATCAGCGCAGGCAGTCCATTCGAAACTTGCGCTGAATGTCAAGTTGCCTTAAGGAAGTTTGACCTTCAACGCAGGTAGGACACTTGCCAACTGTGCTGACCTCAGAAAAACAGCTCTATGCACATTTTTTGATGAAATTTTTCCAGTTTCTCATCAAACTCAGGAACTTACTCCTTCTCTTGTTTGCTTTGCAGGGATCTTTGAGAAAAATGTCCCTTACATGGCGAGAACGAGAACATGAAGAGGAGGACATGATTGCCCTCCATGACCTTGTCACGGTGAACGCGCTGTGGAACTGTGGCCTGCTGAAGTTTTTCCGTATCTCTAGCATGAGAGCACAGATCTCTCTACTGTAGTATATGGTTGATGCTTGGGATCCCATTAACCAAGTATTCCAGATTAGGGGAAAATCCATCCCCTTGACCATAGAGGACATTTACTTCTTGACTGGATTGTCAAGGCGGGGTGCCCCCATTTCTTTGTCAGGTTCGGCTCGGGGGAGTGACTCCGTGAGAGATTATGTCCGCCAGTATTGCAGGGAAGGTTCCCAGCCGAGCAGAGACGGCAAGGTTGTTATCCGTGAGATCACTGACAGGTCTCTTAGGTCCATTCTGTATACCATTGGTAGGATGGCCGGTAGCGAATCTCTACATGTTGCCAACAGATCTTATGTGCAACACGCCTTGGAGTGTCTCCAACCGAAAGTATTCAACTGGTGTGATGCAGTACTTGCTCAGATGAAAAGTCAATTGACCAAGGTAAAGGACGGGAAGCTGAAGAACTTTGGGTATGGTTCTATTCTGACTGCCTTTGCCTTGGAGAAAATACCACTGATGCAGCCTCAGTATATCGCACTCGACTTGCCTTCTCCTACCGAGCCACGCATGCAGAGATGGGTTGACCACATGTCTAGGCATGCCGGTCAATCTCAGGTTACTTTCACTGATATCTTTTTCAGGTGGTTCGAGCGCCAGGAGATGGTCTATTCTGAGTACCCATATGTTGGCATGGATTTCCGAGGTGATCCGGATTTGGTGCTACCGGATGGCAAACAGTGGGGTGCTATTGGTAAAAATTTTGACCATATCACTGTTTACTGTCCTTACTTATAATGTCCTTGTGCTTTATTCTATCAAGACTTTAATCAAACTCATGTGTGCGTGCAGATGTTGGTCCTGTTCGTCCAGCAGCTCGCCTGAAAGCGCCAGTTGCTGCTCCAGCAGGGGAGACTGCTGGGAGGGTTATTCTCCGCGACCTTGATGTGGCAGAGACTCTTATAGCTGTGTAGGAGCAGGTTGAGAGCCTTACACTCGGCATTCCCGATGTGAGGATTGACAAGTTACCTTTACAGTTGCAGCGACATACTACTGGTGTGCCTAGACGATGGACTCGTCTCTTGCGCATGATTGCACAGGCCGTGACGTGCTATCATGAGCATCACTAGACTAGGGTGCCCCCTAGCATTTTGAGTTTTTGGGTCATATGACCGATTTTGTCTTGGTTACAGAACATTATGTATGAACTATGAACAACTTATATATATATTTTGATTTTCGAGTTTTATTCTGGTTGAGTTATATGATCCATATGTACAATCACTGATGATGTGTCTCTTTTATAAATGTTGCAAATGTCTATCTAACACATAATTTGCTAATGAGTCGGTTAATGTGTTTAAGTTTATGGAAATATGCTGGTATTGAATTGAATCAAACTGTCTTTCCAAAATCTTAACCCTTAGGAACATGCGATAAATAGCTGGATTGCAAACGAAATATATACCATTGAGTTGTAGTATTACGAGCTGTGAGTCTAGCCTGACAATTAGTCGGCGTATGCCACGGGTGATGGCATCAGAGAGTAGTTCTATCAATGCGCTATACTCAGCGATGTTATTCGTTGATTGCGCAATACACACACCTCTGAAACTTACTAACTCGCCGCTTGGATCAAAAATGGCCCAGGCCGCGGAGGATAGGTTCCGCGAACTACGACTCGCTCCGTCGGCATATCCAACACATGTCTCCAGAAGGTTTGACATCTGCAACAAATGAAAAAGGTGGATCACTCGACTAGAACAAATACTTTAGCGAAAACAAAATACAACAAAAGCATGCAGGTTACTATTTAAGCATAGTAACGCTTGAGGTACAACCCGTTGCGGGGCTGCGCCAGTGGAATTCCGTCATAATCCGTTAACTCGTAGGCTCCTTTTGCTAACACCCTTTTAACAATATAGGGACCCATCCATAAGGAATTAAATTTACCTGCTCCCAATTTATCAGATTCTTGGTCATAAAGCAAGACCAAATCACATTCTGAGAAGACACGGGGTTTGACATTTTTGTCGAACTGCGCCTTGACTCGTTTCTTATGGGCTTCGTTAGCCAAAGCGGCGTCACGACGGGTTTCATCCAACTGGATTAATTCCAAGAAACGAGCCTCTTCTTCTGAAGTTCCGGGGAGGAAATCAATTGCGAGTTTAAGCGACGAAATTTCACACTGGATTGGCAAGACTGCTTCCAGGCCGTACACCAGTTGGAAAGGTGTGAACCCGGTCGCGTTCTTTACCGACGTTCGGTAAGCCCACCAGGCTGAGTACAGGATTAGGTGCCACCTTCTTTTATGAACCCCGATCATCCTTTGCAACATACGCTTCAGGACCTTGTTGATTGCTTCAACTTGTCCGTTGGCTTGCGGATAATACGGGGTAGAGCTGTCGTGAGATAGCCCTAGCTTGGCAGCTAATTCGACCATCATGTGATTGCGAAAATGCGATCCATGATCTGTAACTATAGCTTGTGGTACGCCGAACCTGGCTACTACATGATTGAAAAAGAAAAGGGCAGCTGTTTCACCAGTGTTATCCAATGTAGGCATCGCCTCGGCCCATTTGGTAAAATAGTCAACAACGACTATAATATACCCATGCCCCCCAGTCGAGGTGGGGTTACATTGCATGAAATCGATGCCCCATTTGGCGAAAGGTCCAACAACAACTATTGGCTGTAAAGGTGCGGGTGGTCTTCTGGTTTTGCTATCAAAAATTTGACAAGCGTGGCAACTTCTGACTGCGATTATGCAATCTTTGAACATGCTTGGCCAGAAGTATCCTGCTCGTAAGATTTTTTGTGCTGTTGCATATCCAGATTGATGCCCTCCACACGCGCCTGAATGACACTCATTCAGGGCTTTTTCGGCCTCCTCATGGGTAAGGCACCTCCTCAGAACTGTATCGATACCACGACGGTAAAGTGTATCACCGACGATCATGTAGTCTTTTGCTTGGTATCGTATACGTTTCTGTTCAGAGTGAGAGGTGTTTGGCTTGAATTTTTGGGTTTGGAGATAAACTATGATATCTCCATACCAATCATCGCTTGTAGATATCAGAAACAAACTTTCGTCCACGATTGACTCTTCTGATGTTTCATCGTTGGACGACGATGGGAGATCGCAAAATAATTCTGCGAAAACTAGAGCTTTCTTTGATTTGGATTTTACAAATTCCAGATCAAACTCTTGAAGGATCGCTATCCATTTTGAATATTTTCCCCCCAGCAACTGTCGCGACAGTATATAAGTCATGGGGTTGCAATCTGACAAAATGGTAGTTTTCCGAAAGAGGACATAATGTCGAAACCTTTGAATCGCTTGAACAGCTGCAAGCGCTAGTTTTTCAACATAAGAATATTTACTTTCTGTATCATTTAAGTTTTTACTTAAATAATAGATAGGATGTTCAATTCCATCGACTTCTTGAACTAAAACCATCGCAATGGTCGTATCTGCTGCAGCCAGATACAGGTTAAAATCTTTTTGATAGTCTGGGGCGTACATTAATGATGCTTTTACTAGACAATCCTTCAGAGCATCAAAGGAAGCTTGCGCCACCTGGTCCCAGATGAAAGGTACATCCTTTTTCAAAAGACGAGTATAACCTTTAGCAAGTTCTGCGTAATTTGGAATGAACCTCCTCAGAAAGTTTGCTTTCCCTTGGAGTTTCTGAATCTGAAGAAAATTTGAAGGTGGAGGCAAATTAATGATTGCCTGAACCTTGCAGGGGTCGAGACCAATCCCATCCTTAGAGACTACAAAGCCAAGTAAACGACCAGAACCGACGCAAAACACACATTTGTGTGGATTGAGTCTTATCTTGTAGTGTCGGCAACGTAGAAATATCGCTCTTAAATGCTGCGGGTGATCAGTCCGCTTTCGCGAAAGAGCCGGAAGGTCGTCGAGATAAGGTTGAACGATGTTCTTGATGTCATGGAAGGCATAATTCATTTCCCTCTGAAATGTCGCCCCTGCGTTCTTCAAACCAAAGGGTAATTTTCGATAAGCGAATGTGCCCCACGGACAAATAAATGCAGTCTTTGACTGGTCCTGTAGGCGGATATTTATTTGATTATACCCGGAAAATCCATCCATAAATGAAAAGATTTCACATTCGGCGCATTCATCAATTATCTGGTCGATGAAGGGTGTAGGGTAGTTGTCCTTTGGACAAGCTTGGTTTACATCCCTATAATCGACACACACTCTAATCGTCCCTTGTTTTTTCATAACAGGGACAATATTCGATACCCAATCGGTTAGAGGAACCGAGTAGATGAATCCAGCATGGAGAAGTTTTTCAACTTTTGCCTTAATGGCAGCGGCTTTCTTGGGGTGCACCTGCCGAAGCCGTTGTCTTACTGGTTTGACATCAGGATACATTTTAATTTCATGTTCAACGATACTCGAGTCTATGCCTGGCATTTCATCATATGACCAAGCAAAGACATCTCTGAATTCGCGAAAAAGAGCGTTATATATTTCCAGTTCTGAAGGGGAACAACCTTTGCCGACATAAATATTCTCTACAACATTCGCTTTAGTCGAGATATTTATGGCTATAGTCTCTTCAATATTGGATAAGTTTCGCTCGGAATCCACCGTATTTACAGTATTTGTTAGGAATTCAAAAACTGAAGGGTGATAAAGGTCACGTTGAGTATCTTCTTCATATTTCGGAAGAAGGGAACGATGGTGGTGATCATTCCATGGTGCCCCCTCAATTAACATTGATTGTAAGATTCCTTCGTCAGTCCCATGTACTTTCGACCAAGGATCTAATGAGGTACCATATTATCTAGACCTATCTACCCAAACGCTTGATGAGCGTTGATTTGGGTTCGCCTCCCATGCTTGAAACATTGATTGCTACAATATTTCTAAAGGGCTTGGGGGAAAAACAATTGCATGATCCATGTCGACATTGTTTTTTGCGACCTTCGTGGAAGATATCATGTTGCAGGTTGCTACAAACGGTATATTTCCTATGTAAATAGGAGGTGGTAGCGCGAAAGTTCCCATCATTGTGGGGTCTTTCAATAGTCCTACTCCGATATCTTGAAGCGAATGGTTGCTCTCATGGATCATGGGAATGCTTCCTGTAACTTGTGAACTATTAGGGAGGAAGTTCTGTTGGTCGACGACCGTAATCCCTCCTTCAAACGGGAATGCGATCTTCCTGAAATAAGTCGACACCACAGCTGCCATGGCATAAATCCATGGTCTACCCAGTAGGATGTTGTAGTCAATATTTCCATCGATGACCTCAACATCAATTTCTACTGTTTTTCCTCCCAGCTAAACCTTCAAGTTGTTAAGGATACCGTACGGGGTATAAGTCCTTCCGTCGAAAGCTTTTAATGTCGTCGAAGATCGCGACAAGGTTGGAGATCCTAAAGTTTTCCAGCAACTCATCGACATAATGCATGTAGATGCTCCCTCATCAATAATTGTTCTGTGAACAGTTTTGTTGAGGAATTTCACTTGAACAAGGAAAGCTAGTTGAGCTGGTAACTGAGGATCGTATCCTTTGTGATCAAAGGATACAAGATTGGAATCCTTAGGATCAACCCCACCAATAGCCGATAACAAAGCCTGCCTTTGGGATGGGCAATTCTGTAACACTTCAAGAGTCGACATAGCGGATGGCGATTGGGCCAAATCTTCCACTATGTTATAATGCTGCGCCGCCTTGGCGCGAGGATTAAATGTCGACTTGTGTACTACTCCCTTTGGTGGTTTTATCGTTAATTCAGGAATGATGGGTGGTACAACCTCTGTCAAAGTTGTTGTCGAACTACTTGGTTGATCTTTACCTTTGTCGTTCGACAGCTGAGGATTCCCGTAATCTTTGTTCCTTGTCGAAATCAAAGCATCATTCTGCTGTTTTGAAACCGACAACATAAGTACTTGTGACGGGGAAGCATTTCCACTATCAACCATATTTTGACCTGGGTTGGGAAATGGATCAGTTAACACAGCTGAGGTTTGGGAACTTTTAAAGAACCTCTTTAACTCAGCTTTGAATGGACAATTCTTTGTGTAATGATCCTCTTCATCACATATTTGACATGGATAATTTGGTTTCCCTTTCCCAGGAGGGTTTGAAGAATTTTTTCCAGGAGATGATTCACCCTGTTTCTTCTTCTTCCCTTTGTTTTGCTTCTTCTTGCTTCCTGGTTGATTAGTTTCTTTGCCTTTATCTGCTAATACGGCATTTACTTCCGAAGCAAGAATTTCTTCTTTCGCATTTTGATCCGAATTCTTACGGGCTTTCTTAGACGAAGCCTTTATCGATTTCGCGTTTGCCGTGCCAATCACGCCATCACCGACATGAGAGTCACTATTGGATTTTGGAGGAGGAGGAATTGAAAATTCCGGTCTAGGGGCGTCAGGTATTTTGTCGTAGAGCGTGCCCGACTGAGTATAAACTAAGTCTAGATATTGTGCACGAGCGATAACTTGCTCCTCTGTTACGACTCCTCCCTTTGCCACATCTTCCGTTATAGCAGGAAGTAACGACTTTATAAACCATTCAGCTAACAGCTGATCGGGAACGTATGTTTTAACCATTCTACGACGACGACGCCATTCATGTATATGATCAGATATATGAGTGGCAGTTGTCTGCTTGAAGTTGGTTAATATTTCTATCCCCGTTTCATACCTTATCGGTAATTGAAAATGGGTTAAGAAAGTCGTGGCTAGGGAGCTAAAATTGTCGAAAGAGGCTCTAGGTAATTCAATATACCATTTATCCGCTGGACCTGTCAATGTCCTCTGAAAAAGGCGAAGCCTTATCGAATCATCGTTCAGGGTGTTTGACGAGCACCACAGATGAAAAGTCATCACATGATTCGATGGGTCTTCACCTGGATTTCCATTGAATTTAGGAATGTCAGATGGAAGTTTGTGAGGAATCGCTGGCCACCAAGGGGCATAAGCAATCGGATCGTTGGTTAACCGGTGTAAATCGGGTAACTCTAAAGTTGCCACGAATGGTAACTGTTGATTCAGGTTAGGTGAAGCATAACCAGGGTACGATGGAATCGCTTGAGCAGTGGGCCTTTGCATACCAGCATAATGTAATTGGTGTTGGTATGACTGATACGGTTGGTGTACTTGACCACTGTATAGTGGTTGGTTTTGACCGTTTTGGATATACGGTTGTCCACTGTTCGCAAAGATCTGCTGCTCGGAACCTTGGTACACTTGCTGGAATTGTGGTTGTTGGTATTGCACTAGCCATGGTTGTGAAGCCATGTTCTGTTGTGCTATGCTAACCATTGGACCAAGGTGTGGGGTAATTGTACCCGTTTGGACCTGTGTCGCCCCACCAGTTGGCGATTGTGGTTGTGACCCATGGTCAAGAGGCTGTTGCATTACAACCTTAGAAATCTGAGGTTGACATGCAACAGGCATCGCTTGAACTTGTGACACTGTTACAATCGCCGGTGTGGTCGGGATGTTCGTCATAGGTACACACTATTGCATAGAATATACAACCCTTGGTTGTTGAGGTAGCATCGGTACCCAACTACCTGATGTAATTCCAGTATAACTTGAATACTGTTGTGAACTCCCGTATGGGTACCCTCCCGGAGGGGGTAATGAAAGGGCATACTGCCCCCCATACGGTAGCAATCCGGAACTCAAGGGGATTGATTGTCTTTGGGGACTGGATTGCCCAAATTGACCTCCAAATGGATCAATTTGGCGAGTCTCAACATAAGAGTTGCCGGATATTACTCCGGATGAACAAACTGGAACGGACCACACTGTCGAAACAGTCCCTTGGTGGACTCCTTCTAGCGGTAGTGAGCTAGTTGGGACAGATGGTATGCCGGCAAACATTGTTGGAGTGACGGCAGGGGCTTTTGCTATCGCTGTGTCGTTTGACACAGTCCTAGATGTTGACGGTTGTTCAGACATTTTAAGTCTATCCAATAGATTGCCTAGCGATTTTACAGGAACTTCCACTTGTGGTGGATTAACTTTTGATGAAGGAAATAGAGTGACCTCGACTCCAAAATGGGTTGGAGTACTTGCTTGCAGATCTTCTGCAATTTCCTCTATCGCAATCAAACCAGGTGGAAGAGGAAGACCGTCAGGTCCGTAAAATATTTCTGGTGCCGAAGAAGGGGTTATTTCGTCAGCGACAGTTGTTTGAGGAACAAAACTCTCTGGACCAGTTATAGATGGAACTGGTTCAGTTACACAAGTATTTGCCCCCAGACTAGGATCAATATTACTGTTCCTCTGTGGCTGTTGAACTTCTTCTATAGAGGCAGGGTTTCCAGAAATGTTTGGAGTAACCGGAATCTCAGATGTAGTTGGAACACTTGTTCTAACTTTGATAGGAGATTTTGAACCGGTTATACGAGTTCGCTTTGTCCGTACTGTTTTCGATTCCGGAGACAAAGACGGTTGACTCGTAAGCCTCCGCGAACGACGGGGTTTCAATTGACTTTCTTCCACGATTGCGGATTACTCGATCAACCAAAATATTAAAAGGGGAAATTTGTGTTTCCGAACTGAATGAATTTTATTAGACGCTTTTAGACACAACTTGCTTTTTCAGTTTTAAAGAGTCGAGAAAAAGCTAAAGATGACTCTAGTCTCCTTCGATGTTTTAACGAGCCCGAAGTGACAAATGCTCGGATGGACTTTTTCTGTTATAGAGTCTGAAAAAGGCCAAAAGAAACTGCTCTGGAGATCTAGGCAGAGGGTGTGCCAAACTTTTCGCAAAACCACATAATACGTTTTACGGTACAGGTGGTCGATCTTCGTGAATGCTGTGTTCACTGCATTGCGATCAGTAGGGCGGCCGACACGGCTTCCTAAGGATAAAAGATATATGCCTATAGGGGTCTCCCAATATATACGCGACGATACGTGGGACTACAATCCGTATTAGCGCCACCGACTCTCAGGAGGAATCACCCACCTTCTTCGAGATCGACAGTCACTATGTTTAACGACGCCGGAACACGTCTCTAGCCTAGACCTTTATGTTGTGCGTTATGTTACAAAGCGTTGTTAGGTTCATTCAGTTTATTTTAGGTTGATCTTTTTAAAGTTTGCCTTTCAAGGTTCACCACGAGATATATGATACAACTTCCTAAATGCAGTCTAAGATGATAAGCAAGCTTTACAATCTTTCAACTTTGAAAATCCTAGCTACTAAGGGAAAAGAGAGCGACTATCTTTTCTCAAAGAGCAATCAACACACTCTAATGCACTTTCCCTAAATCCAACATGCAAACTTATCAAATGCAAAATGCACAATGCAGGTGTTTGTTTTCACTCTCTTAGTATAGATGCCTACAAAGAAAGTTTTTTGCACAACTTTAAATTTGCTTTTACAATGATCAAAATAAACAAGTTCACTTTCTTTGAAATCAACAAGGGTAGAAGAGATTACAATCACTTTGCGATTTTCGAAATAAGGACTTGTTTTGATACTTTGAAAGAGACAAATTCAAACCAATAAGCAAAAGTAAAACTATAATCAATCTGAACAAACAGCCAATGAACTCTCTTCTAAGATCACTCTCAATCAGATCTGAATCAAAGGCTACAGAAAGACTACTTTACTCATGCAAAGGAAGACTGTAAATGACGTCACAAACACATAAAAACATTCACAATCTTTTTGTACAAAAATGGGGCGGAATTCAGGCAAAGAAAAGGGTTATCAGGCTAGTACCTATGCTGGTTAAAGGCTGCAAAAACAGAGATCAAAACAGGGCAACAAAGGACAAAGAACCCCAGCTGCACAAGGCCACACTGGTTCAGCGCAGGTCCAACACTGTCAGTTTGACATTCAGCGCAGGTAGCCCCTTAGGGACCTGCGTTGAAATGCAGACTACCTTCACAGTGCCTGCGCTGAAGAGAGAAACTCTCGTTTCCCTTGGTTTCTGGGTCACAAAATGCTCAAAAATCAACTGTTTCAGGCCAAATCAGAAACACAAGCAGGGTATAAACAGAGGGATGCTTTGATAGGGTACTAAAGACTATCACAAGGATCAATCAAATCATTTGTGGATCTAGTTTAGATCATAGACAAGTCCAACATACTGGATCAAAGCAGTAACTTTTACTTTGCATCCGGGAAAGATGCAGTTCAAGAATTGCTGTCAAGTCTATGAAGTAAACAAATGACGGAAACACAAATGAAATGAATAAACAAGTTCTTCCCCAGCGGAGTCGCCAATTTGTTGTGGGGAAAAATGCCTATTTAGGACGATCCTATCCACCTAAGGTGTGACAGCGCCTTAGCAACAAACGAATACAGCTATTATGATTCCTTCCTTTATGAAATGTGAAAGAGGGGAGATTGGCAGACTTACCGTTGTCTTCCGGTTGTCCCTCGATCTAGATCCTCTTCTCTTTGTGTGTCCACAGCTACTTGCCTCCTCGCTTGATCAAGAGAACAGCTACTTGAATCCCACGAGATCACAAGAGAACAGCTACCTGTGACAAGAGAACAACTACTTGCAACAAGAGAAGAACACAATACAAAGGCAAATATACATATTCATAAATGATTCAGGATTAGAAGTAAATCAAATATACTAATGCAATCATACAAAATACACCAGCATATAGGAAAGAATCAAGATAGCTTTATTGAAAGTAACAGGATTCAGGAAGAGATACAACCCATAGGGCTCCAACCCAGCATCTCCTTCCCAGCAGAATGGAATTCCTTCTTCAGCTCCTTTCAAAGCATAACACACCCAATGTTTCTAGCCACAAACCAACAACAATTCTTTGCAAATACCAAATTCCAGCCTCCCCTGACCTCATGGAGAGAGATCTATATGTAGGGATAATGGAGAGAGGATGAGTCAGCTTGAGACTGGTCTGAGACTGACTAGTGTCCTCTCCCACTTCAGTTCTTGAGTCCACTTGGAGGTTCTTGCTTCCACTTGGAGATTTTGGAACCTCTTACTCATCACTAGTCGAATTCACTGATCCAAGTGTCATTTTGGAAGCTTCCTGGGCATTGACACCTTGAGGAATGACTCTGCCACTTGTCCAAACTCACTCAGTGCAGGTAGCCTTATTTGTAGTTGACATTCAACGCAGGTAGACAGTGGAGCAGTTGACATTCAGCGCAGATGCTCAGTGGAGCAGTTGACATGATCCAGAATTGCCTTGTTTTTGAGTGTTTTCAGGTGGAGAACTTTTGTGAATTGCTGTGGTTACTTGGCCTTGTTCCTCTAGGGGTAGGAACAACATGTTTAGGGACTTTGGATCCCTTGATTATTGACATTTCATGCTCAGTGATGCAAGGCACAAAAATTTCTATAACAGGAGGTTTTCCCACCTTCATTATAAAGCTATACTCGGTGTAAGACAAATGGTGATAGGGATGCCCGAATTCTGAATAGAGAATGAAGGTGTATGTCCAGGATGTGCTGAAGGAAAGCTCAAAAGGGGACCATTCCCCTCAAGCCAAAGCAAGACCTCCGATATATTACAATTGGTTTACTCAGGCACACCTGAGGTTAGCATTAAGAGGGAGACTACTACACCACATACTCCTGAGCAGAATGGTGTGGTGGGAAGGAAGAACCACACGATGATGGAAGCTGTCCGGGCCATGCTACATGATCAAAGACTTCCAAAGTTTCTATGGGTTGAAACTGCAAACACTACAGTATATGTACAAAATCGATGCCCTCATCAAGCATTGGGTTCCAAGACTCCTGAAGAAAAATTCACTGGTAAGAAACCTGATGTTTCTCATTTTAAAATTTTTGGAAGCCCTGTATACTTTCATGTGCCGAAAGAGAAAAGAAATAAATTGGGAGCATCTGGAAAGAAGGGAATTTTCGTGGGCTATGGTGAAAATACTAAAGGCTATAGAATCTATGTAGCCGGTCAAAGGGAAGTCATAATTAGTCATGATGTCACCTTTGACGAAGATATGGCTCTCAGCAAGGTGATCAATCTTCCGACTTTGAGGAGCTCTCAAGAAGCCGACACCAGGGAACCGAAAGAAAAGGATGATGAATCAATGCCTGATGTAGAAGAACCCATGGATCCGATTGATCCTCCTCCATATGAGCCTTCCTCTTCTAGGAAGAGGCCTTCATGGCTTAAGGGGTTACTTGATGATGCTGAAGGACATGCTGCACCCTGAGGAACCTTCCGTCAAAGTAAGAAACTTAATAGGTATCAAGGATACCTGACCATCATGAGCACGATCATACAAAATGAGCCTTCGTCATTCTCAGATGCCGTCAAGCATCAAGTATGGAAGGATGCTATGACCGAAGAATATGAGTCTATCATAAAGAATGATGTTTGAGAAGTAGTTCCCAGACCCCAGGACAAGACTGTTGTTACTTCCAAATGGCTTTACAAGATAAAGCATGCAGCAGATGGAAGCACGGAAAAGTATAAGGCTCATTTTGTTGCTCGAGGTTTCTCCCAAAAGGAAGGTATAGACTATGATGAGATATTTGCACCTGTTTCCAGATATACGACCATCCGCTTGATCATAGCCCTTCCCGCTTCACAAGGATGGAACCTACATCAGATGGATGTCAAGACTGCGTTCTTGCATGGCTCGATCAAAGAAGAGGTCTAAGTGGAGCAACCCGAAGGATTTGAGATTTATGATCGAAAATCTCATGTATGCAGGTTGAAGAAAGCTCTCTATGGGCTGAGCAAGCACCTCGAGCATGGTATGAGAGGATCGATAGCTACTTGATGAAGCTGGGATTCACTAGGAGTGAAGCCGATCCTAACCTTTACTTTAAGGTTGAAGATGACAAGCCTCTCATACTGGTGTTGTATGTGGATGACCTCTTTCTAACAGGTGCAGACCCTCTCATTCACAAATGTAAGAGGGAGCTAGCTTCTGAATTTGAAATGAAAGACCTAGGACTGATGCACTACTTCCTAGGACTTGAAGTATGGTAGAAGCCAAGGGAAATTTTCCTATCTCAAGGGAAATATGTGGTAAAGATATTGGAAAGATTTGGTATGATGGACTGCAAGCCTGTGACTACCTCAAGGATCTTAACTTTTAGAAGTTATATGGTAGTGATGTCGGACCAGATTTGGGAAATGCCTCTGAGTTTCATAAACTCATTCGCATTGATGTTCTTGGTGAACCTCCGTCCGAACATATTTTTTGCAGTTAGCATTGTGAGCTCATATTTGGTTGAGCCTCACTGGATTGATGCCAGGAATCTTTTGAGATGTCTTCAGGACACAATCTCTCATGGATTAAGATACACTGCCGGAGATGTGAGACTACTTGGATATACTGATGTTGATTGGGCAGGCAGTGTGGTGGACCGTAAGAGCACTTCCGGGTGCTGTTTCACCTTGGGATCTGCTTCGATATCCTGGATGAGCAGGAAGCAGAAGTTGGTGGCTTTGAGCACCGCCGAAGCAGGATATATTGTTGCTAGCATAACCTCGTGTGAGGTAGTATGGTTGCGAAAGCTCTTCAGAGAGCTGTTTGGATTTACATTGGATACCACTGTGATTCTCTATAACAACCAGAGGTGGGATTCGATTATTGAGGAATCCCGTATTCGTCGATTGCTCCAACAGATAGACATCATCTTGGATATGGTAAGTTGATGAGCAAGGAGGCTCCATCGCATTAATATGATGTACAGGTTGATACACCTTGTCAAAGCCCCAAGGAAAGATCTAATCTGTGATTTTCCCAAACGACTTGGAGTCGGTAAGAAACCCTTGTACAAGGGTCCTGCATGTTGCATACATTGAGCTCTGGGAGCTCTGAGGGCTTGCGGTTATTACTGGAGCAACATACGACCACAGGGTGACTCACCCTCCCCTGGTGGTGCACACTGGAACAAGATGATTCACTCTCTTGTGGGACAAGATGATTCGCTCTCTTGTGGAACAGGATGATTCGCTCTCCTGTGTAGCAGGATGATTAGTTCTCCTGTGAGGCATGGATTGATGTGTTCTCCATGGCGATTGTAGCAGGATTGATGTGTTCTCCTGTGGGGCCTAGATTGATGTGTTCTCCATGGTGGCCTGGATTGATGTGTTCTCCATGGCAATTGTAGCAGGATTGATGTGTTCTCCTGTGAGGCCTGGATTGATGTGTTCTCCATGGAAATTGTAGCAGGATTGATGTGTTCTCCTGTGAGGACAGGATTGATTAGTTCTCCTATCGAGGCATCCTACCCATGCAGTCTGGGACTCATGGGAAATACCTCTCATCTGATCAATGAGCAGGGAAATGAAGTTAGGGACCATAGTAGTACCGATGGACGCATCGTTGTAACTACCATACTCCCTACGCTAGGATGACCTCCATTGATATGGGATCAATGATACTGGTCTGGGACCAGTGGTAGGAGTTGTACCATACTATGATGCTGACTTCGGGTCAATTGAGACTGGTTTGGGATCAGTGGTACATACTCTGAGACTGACTTTGAGTCAGTGGAGGATGATATTGGTCTAGGACCATTGGAGTTGTACTCACTATGACGCTGACTTTGGGTTGGTTGAGACTGGTCTGGGACTAGTGGTACATACTCTGAGACTGACTTTGAGTCAGTATGATACATCCTCGATCATTTCTTCTTCTTCATAATTCAGACAAAAGCAGAGTAGAACAGAACAATGCAAGAGCAGAGCAGAACAGAACAAAACAGTACAGGCAAAATAGAGCAGAGCAGGGCAAGGGTCAGGCTGTACAAGGCAGTGCATTTGATGGATGAATAGTAACGACCGATAGAAAGATTGCAGGTGAAGTTCTCCATGGTTGAGAGGGACTGTTAAAATTGGAAACCAGGGAAAAACTTCATGTGGGTCATCTTATTCATGGCTAATAATATTTTTATTAGATTCCTCTCGTCGAGAGGTGTAGGATTGATATAAAGATCATCCAATTCCGATAAGTATTCATGGAGATATGAATTTATTTTGATTATGGAATTATTATCAAGCCGACCTACAACTCATGTAGGCACAGAAGCCCAACAGTCGCATCTATTCACCCACCAACGTTGTGTATAAATATAAGAGGAATTTTCCTCATTTGGACTCACTCATCTCATCACATCTCTCTCTCTCTACTACGCAGATATGAGTCTCTTCTCTACTGCACTGAAATGGGTCTCTCTCTCTCACACATGTGAAGCCAGAAGCTGCTGAAACTGAAGCTGCAACTGCAGAAGTAAAGATTGACTTGCATGGGCTAGAAGATCTCCTCTTTGGAACTGCGCTGTAGGTTCATCTGAACCTCCTTTGAAAGCCACAACTTTTGGTGGTGGAATGAAGTCAATCCGACGAACGGTTTGCAAGATATCGACTGCCCTAGTTTGAAGCTGGAAACTGCTAAAACTGAAGCTGCAACTGCAGAAGTAAAGATTGACTTGCGTGGCCTAGAAGATATCCTGATCTGAACTGTGATGTAGGTTCATCTGAACCTCCTTTGAAAGCCGCAACTTTTGGTGGTGGAATGAAGTCAATCCAACGAACGGTTTGCAAGATATCGACTGCCCTAGTTTGAAGCCGGAAACTGCTGAAACTGAAGCTGCAACTGCAGAAGTAAAGATTGACTTGCGTGGCCTAGAAGATCTCCTCATCTGAACTGCACTGTAGGTTCATCTGAACCTCCTCTAGAAGCCGAAACTTTTGGTGGTGGAATGAAGTCAATCCGACTGTCGGTTTGTGAGATATGGTCTGCCCTAGTTTGATAATGAAGCCGCTAATGCTGATGCTGCTGATCTAGGGTTTGCTACCGCTGATATGAATCAGATTTTTGTACTATTTCTCTCTGTTGAATTATTGAAGATAAAAGAAGATTTGATCAAAGGGTTTCCCCACACATTGTGGGGTTTGTCCCTGGCTAGCCGCCACATCTTGTGTCTCTTGTCTTGGCTTGTTTTCTGTCGATCGTTTAATGTTCTATCTGCACTTTACTTTATGTACATGTGATTGCTAATCGGTGGAATATAATAAGAAAAAGAAGTAAACTGTTATAAGCATAGAACATACGATAACTTAACAAGTTTTGAGGGTCTTCCTGGTGTCCAAATTGGGTGAAAAATAGCTCGTTGGAAATATTATTGAGTCTACTTTCCAACCTAACTTCAATTTTTCAATTTGGAGTTCATTTTCCCTGTAAAAAAGCAAATCTCCCAAGACTGGTTAAAATGTGAAAAATGAGGCTGCCTAAAGGTAGAGTGCTGTTGCAGTCAACTTTTGAAGGTATTTCTCAACTCAAAATTGAGCTTATGATAGCTCATTGGAAAGATATTTGTGTATAGTTATCATTTGACTCATCAAGAAAGTCATTAGCCCAACAAAGCTAGCATAAATCTCGATTTTCCCAAGGTCACTTCATAGGTGCATCAATTCTCCAGAGGTAACTGTATTTTTGACATCTCTATAAAACCATGAGACCTGTGTAAAAAGTGAAGGAGGTTTTTATTCCTTGGCCTATTATGGACAAAAACCTCTCTCAGTGTTTCCAAATTCATATTTATTTTCTCAAAAACATCATTTGAGTAAAACCTACCCCGTTGTGTGGAATAGGGGATTTGTTGAAATGAGGGGAAATGAAGGAGATAAGGGGCTTCTAAATTCTTGAGGAAATTTTGGGAAGTAGGGAGGGATGTTAGGAAGTAGGAGAAAGTGGAATTTCAAATATTGAGTAAGGGAAAGAGGACCAAAAGGGCACAACGCAGGTCTAGCCTAGAAAATTGTCAAGTTGTAGCAAGAAACTAGGGTTTGTGTGAAAATGAGGAATTTGAGGGATATTAGTGATGGGAAGTGTTTAATAAGGTACATTAAGGATAGGGGAAGGTGTATGAACATGGAAAATAAATGGAGGAGTCGAAAAGTGAGGGAGTGGTGGAGTGGACTTGGCAGCAAAATCTCAAATGCAAACCCTAGGCAATGAATGGCAAGAAAGTAGGGTTTAAGTTTTTTCACACAACCACCATAAATTTTTTAAGAAAAACTCTTTCACTAGCAAGGAAAAGGGCTTGGATTACTTGCACACTAGAAGGTTTGAGCAATTTTTTCAATTTGAGGTAGTTTTTGATGAAATAGGACTTGGCAGCTCCATGCGCTGTGCCTCAAACCCAATGCGCTGCGCCTCCTGTGTGCGCCACGCCTCTTGTATGCGCCGCGCCTCCAAATTTGCATAGTTTTTCTCCAAACTTGCTTCCTTTGCTCAAAAAGGCCTTCAATTTGCTCAATCTTTGTTCTTTGAATGAAAATGAGCTTTTTGAATCATGAAAAGTGATTTATATACAAGAGCTTTTAATTTTTGAGTCATGAAATCCACTTTTATAATGTTTGCATTGTAGCTTTACTTGTTCAACTCTGTTTTTTGGGCAGTTTATTTTCTTTGTACCTTTGATGAAATGAATTCTTTGATTTTTTGTTTGCCTTGTAGGGGATGGAGCAGCTGAAGCTTGGCAAGGTGACCAGGGTTGCCACTAAAGTGATTTACATACAAGAGAACTGAAATTACATGAATTTATACAATAAAAACCTAGAATACTCTGTTTTTCCTCAAAACAGAGTTTTGAGGAAAAATACATTGCTGAGCAATTTATTATGAACTTTATTTGTACTAGAACCTCCTCATGTGCCTGCTGACTATTATTGGACATTTTGGCGACCTTTTCGATGAAACCCTAGACCTAATGCAATTGAAACCCTAAAAAAGGGCTTTTGCAAATTCGAAGACAAAAAGTGACTGCATATGATTTTGATGAAAGAAAATAGGCCAGCAGGTAAAAGACACGAGGGACAATGTACAACAAGCCACTACCGTCAGTTGATCCATGCTCCTAATGGAATGCAACTGATTGAGTGAGACACCTAATATGCAATGCAACAAGAGAATTTGATCTCTGACAGAGGGATGAAGATACCGACACTAACATCTCAGACCTCATCATTTGTAGTTTCTGAGTTGGGGGAGGTTGGAGTGCTCCTTTATCACGCAACCTTGCTACCAGCATGGGACAATCCTCTATCTCGTGATCAAATAATGTATAATACAAACATGATGGCCAGGTTGGATTTGTACAATCACGGGCATAATGGCTTGGCCCTTTGCAATTGTAGCATATTAGTTGTCCATGACCTCTTCCCGGTCCTCCTCCACCTCGGCCTCGTCCGCACCCCTGAAATCCAGTTCGCACCATCCCTGCATTCTGGTCAAGGGACTGTGTTTCAGCCTGAACTCTGTAGGTAGGATTCCAATCGATCATGAGCTCATAAATTCTACATATGCGCTCATTATGTTCCATTGATCTATAGAAATTACAGAACAACTACTCTGAATTCTGCATGTACTTCTGTAATAAATGGCAGTTATCTGTAGCATGCTTTCCTCCTATCTGACAAATTGCACACCATAATGTAGGCATCGTGCTTGGTCCTGATTGTGCCTCTGGTCTCAATGGCATTAGTCCTCATCCTGCGAGGTAATTCGTGAACACCGGGCAGTGGTCCTTGTCGTGCCCCTGGCCCTTGCACTTTACGCACCATACCTCATCACGCACTTCTGGGAAAGCTGTGTTGTCCTATTTCAAATTCTGCATCTCAAGGCACAAGTTTTTCAACTGCACGTGGATCTACTGAACTCCCAAGATGGGGTCTTGTATCGGAGTCTCGTGCAATCTCATCATGACCTCCAAGGCCTTGGCCTAAGTTGTTAGCCTCTGTTGTGACAACACATTCCTTAGATGTGGTGTTAACAATGCTACAAACCATTCGCGATGTTGTCCATCTGTCAACATCATGTTAGCTTCATGAATTATGCACTTCAGTCTCTGATCCAGCTCCCAAGGGGTCTCGCCTTGCAGCATTGTGATTTCCTTAAACCTAATGATCGACTGTGCCTCTAACTTTGGATTGCTAAATTCTTTGTTTAGCGCAGCTTGGATATCTACGATCCCCGCATTCGGATTGTCATTGGAATGCTTAATTTACCAGGTCAGCACGCGATCCTACAGAGCACTGACCAACATTTCCTTCTTTATATTGTCATCCATGACTCCCTGTGCTTCCCATACATCTTTTATCATGAACCAAAATTGGTTCGGATCTTCATTCCCTACTCCCTTGAACACTGGCAACTTTATCACGCTCGCCATAATGCTTCGTGGTGGTGGCGAAGGTGGTATGGGTGAAGAAGGGGGTGAGGACGGTGAAACTGGTGATGGTGTGGGTGGTAGTGGTATGCACAAAATTCTCTACCTTATCAAATTGATCGCACTTCTTGGTGAGACCTTCGTAAGCTCTTCTTCTCCCCCTCGTGGAGGTGAAATCAAGGGGCTAGTTTCTAATTCTGTACTACCTTTGTTTCTGTAGATTCTCCCACTTCGTGTAGCCCCAAACATCAATTTATTCACATAACCCTTTTTTCACACAATAGCATTTTAATCCAAGTGTTTAAAGATTTAACGTACTTACCTCGCGGCCCTTTGAGGAAGCGTCATTCTTCCTTGCTATATTGATTGAAGTATCTATCGTGAACTCAATGATGAATTCTCCTATGATTTGATTGAGCCAGTGATCAACATCACGTGCGATCTTGTCCTCCGATGCTTCCAATCTGTGCACCAATTCTAGAGTCTACACAATAGGTCTGTCAAGCTTACACCTTCCTTGGCTGTCTGCTAACTTTGCGATCCACTTGTGTAGCTCAGTAGGGAAAGACAAAAAGAAAATTTTGTGGATCTCTGTATATAAGTAGCAATCTAACCACTCTTCCTTTGATAGTTGCAGATTCCTATTTTCGTGCACCATGAACTTGTGAATCTTTCTGTCCAACCAATATTTAATTCCTTTCTTTGTCGGATTTTAGTGATACAACATTAGAAATCTCTATGCAGATCTTGGTCCCAGAAATGGAATCATTTGTTGGCTTGTTGGGGCCTTACCCAGGTTCATATTTAATTAGCCAAACAAATCTCAGTACTATTGGCCCTTTCGGCAACAGTCCGCAAAGTGCGGACAGAGGTCTCACCCGTAGTAGTATGGGGGGGTACTGGAACCAGGTTTTCTCACCCTTGAGATGTCGGAGAGGTCGAACTGGTCAAACTGTTAGTCCCTTCACATAGGCTACTTCGCGCACTTCCCAGGCCTTCGTGCCCTGATATACTTGCCTTTGCACAGCCCGAACCAGGGGCTGTGGAGCTTCCACGCTGTAGGAGTAGCGCTCTGCGCTATTCCCCTAAGTCACACCTGCGATCTTACTTATCGTCCTATGCCTAGTCAATTATCTTCATGCAACTGGATGTCTTACATTATATTTATTTACACAACACATTCATAAGAGTTCGCGCAGCAAATAAACAATACACTTGCAATTTAAACCCAATCATACGTTAAAATAGGAAAAGATACACAGTAATATGGTAAACTTCTCTTTCTTAATTCTTCTAATGATTACAAAGTCGACCTGTCCTATGCACTCAGCTGCAGGGGTCCATGCACTCAGCTACAGACTACTAGGCCTCTGTGCACTCAGCTACAGAGCCTTCTCCTACTCTACGTCTTAAAGACACACTTTACAATTCGACGCAATCACTTAGACTTTTCATGCTCCCATTGTTATTCGCTATCTTATACACTTAGAGCCTTGCTTTATTTATACAATCCCATGGTCTGCAGACCATGGGTAGGTCTATCAAGCTGACATTACATTACAAAACCAAGGGCGGACAACCCTGTGACTTTATTATAACTTCATGCTCTGCACCCATTATTCGTGGAGCTTAACAAAAGACTTGGTCAAAACTTGGGATTTAAGCCCCAAAACCTACCTTGGGGGGATTCCATGCCCAACGAAGATACACCAGTCTATGTGATTAGTGCCAGGGGATGGGGAAGCCTATGCCCATGGATGAAATGCCCTTGCAACCTCAAGTGGATTTAGAACCATTTGAAAAGTGGGGAATGGATTTCATTGGGTCAATTGATCCCCCATCAATGCAGAAAATGTACAACACTGTATGCATTGATTATTTGATAAAGTGGGATGAGACAAAGACTGTCAAGGTAGCAATAGAGGAGAAAATGGCTGAGTTCTTAAGGGAGAATGTGTTCTACAAATTTGGTTACTCGAGAGAGCTAGTCACTGATTAGGGAGCTCAATTCACATCACATCTAATTGAGAATTTGTTAAGGCAACATCATATCAAGCACATAAAATATACTTCCTATCATCCTCAGGCCATTGGACAAGTAGAGGTCACCAATAAGGCATTATAATGCATCCTCACCAAGGTTGTGAGAAACAACATAGAGGATTGGGCAGACATATTAGTGGAGGCCACTTGGGCCTCTAATAAAACTTGGAATACAACTACTAGTTTTACCCCTTATGACTTGGTGTATGGAAATAAGGCTATACTCTCCATTGAGTTTGAGTGCAATACTTTTAGAATGGAAGCACAATTGGATTTAGATGTAACAAAGTCACAAAAGGAGAGGTTGCTCTAGTCAAATGGCTTGGATGAATTCAGAATGCAGACCCTCCTACACACTAAAGTTTTCCAATTGGCCTGGCATGATAAGAACATCAAGGACAAGGTTTTTCAAGAAGGGGATTGGGCTTTGCTATATGAATCTAGGTTCAAGGAATTCAAAGGAAAATTCATAACAAGGTGGTTATTCCCATACCTGATAAAGAAATGCCATGAAAATGGAGTTGTTCAAATCAGGACCATTGATGAGGAAGGGATTCCCTTTCTTGTCAATGGCTACAGATAGAAGATCTATAGAAATCCTATGTTCAAGGAAGAGTTCATCAGTACCATCAGCAGAGAGGTGAATATGATTGGAAGTGTCCTAGCTTCCAAGTCACAACATTCCTAGATATTTTTTGTTTGCAAAAAAAAAATAAAAAAAAACAAAAAGACGCTTGGATGAAAACCTCCATGAAGCATCTGAGGCCAAATCTTGGGTTGAAAACCTCCTTGAGGTAGCTTAGGAGTGAAAAAAAAGGAAAAAATAAAGATCCCTGGGTGAAAACTTCCCTTGAGGTGCCCAGGGCAAACATGTAGGTTGAAAACCTCTCTTGAGGGAGCCTGTGTATCCCTTAAAAAAAAAAAGAGAGAGAAAAAAGAGTAAAAACAAAGGACAATTCCATGACATGGATCTACAAGCTGTCCATTAATAATTTATGTAATTTTACAGGTTATGAGGACAATGGAAAATTGCAGAGATATAGGGACAACATGCTCAAGTTCTATTCAATTCTTCCTTCCATCCGCTCCATACCCTCCATGCAAACCATGTCTTAACCACTCTCACCCTTCCTCGAGGCTCAAATACCCATTTTCAATCCCTCTCTATACTGCTACATGATGTCTTGTAACTGCTACAGGATGTCATGTAACTGCTATAGGAAGATCTTGTAGCACTATAGGAAAGTCCTGAAACTCTACAAGAAGAGGAACTGATTTAGAAAATCATCATGCATGACATATATAAGTTAATTAGGGTCCTACCACCTTGATCCACCACTATCCCATCCTCCATGCATCCCTGATTCACAAAAAGCACTATCTTTCAAAACTAACCCTAACCTCTGTCTCATCCAAGAAAAATTTCTAAAAAAAACACAAAGGACATTCCCTTCATTTCCACAACCCTTCACTACTCCATCAAGGCCCTGACATCATCCTCCAACCCCCTACACTTTTTCTCATCACTCCCCTGAAATTGGAAGCCCTTGAAAAAAAAAGTGCTGCTACAAGATTTCCTATAGCAGCCTATGCAACTATTGCAATAAGCTTCACTACAAGAAAAAATGTCATTGGTGAGGGTCATGCATATGACGGACCTTTAAGGTCCATCATCAATGTCGCATATGGTGACGGTCTTTAAAAAAGCGTTGTTGTAAGTGTATATAGTGATGGTCCTTTACGGTTTATCACCAAAGCCATTTTCAATGACACTTTTGGTGAGGATCGTTAATGGACTGTCACTAATTCTCTCTTTGGTTACACTTTTGGTGAGGTTTGTTAAAGTTCCATCACTAATTCTCTCTTTGGTAACACTTCTAGTGATGATCTTTTATTGACCCTCACCAATGCTCTTTCTGGTTACTTTTGTTGACGATCAAAACATGTTCGTCATCATTGATCATTCCAATGAGTTTTTGATGACGCTTCATGCCTGTGACGGACCTTTAAGGTCCATCACCAATGTCGCATATGGTGATTTTATTTAAAAAAACATTGTTGTAAGTGTACATATTGATGGTCCTTTAAGGTTTTTCACCAAAGCCATTTTCAATGACACTTTTGGTGAGGGTCGTTAAAGGCTGATCACTAATTCTCTCTTTGGTGAAACTTTTGGTGAGGGTTGTTAAAGGCCCATCACTAATTCTCTCTTTGGTGACACTTCTAGTGATGATCTTTAATTGACCCTCACCAATGCTCTTTTTGGTTACTTTTGGTGACGGTCAAAAAATGTTTGTCAGCATTGATCATTCCAATGAGTTTTTGATGATGCTATGTACCTATTACTATATTTTTTGTCAAAAGCTAACGATTTAAGACAATTTTTGTGGAGTCTTTTTCATTATGTGTCCAAGGTCATAGTGGTTATAGTCAGTCAGTTTGTTAAGAAGTAATTAGTGTGTATCATTTCCCTCAAGTCATAAGAATATAGTTTTCCTATGAGTAAACACATGATTCATCTCTATTAGGTTTATTATCTAGCAAATTTCCTTTAAATAAAGTTCCACTAGTGTGTGTAGGAACTATATTATTTAATACATAATCAAGCTTTGTCAATTCTATTAATGAGAGAGACCTATCACTCCTCAACACTCATGTCACATCTTAACATGCTTTGGAACAGTACACTAACATTCCTTGGCACCTCACATGTCTTGGAACATCTTTGTACCTGGAACATCTTTGTACCTAGAACATCTTTCCATGAGTAGGATGCCCAAGCACATGTTGGCATAACCTAACATAACATAGCACTCCCCTATCATGTGTTGGAATGCCCTGTAGTCCCTAGCATGCCCTAGAACACCTTGGCATAATATTGTATTGACAAACTGTTGTGTGTGGAGCATGATTGTTCAGAGGTCTTTGTTTCAGCCGGATGTATACCCCAAGATGTTTTGTACACCCCTCCACGCGGGGGGGTGCGGGGGGGACTTGTCCCCCCCGCGGGGGTCCGGGGGGGCCCATCCCCCCCGCTGGGGGGTCCGGGGGCCAGCAGTCCCCTGGCGGGGGCTCAGGGGCAGCGCCCCCGAAGCCAAAAATAAATGTAAAATTGCCTTGTAAAAGTATAGTAATTTCTAGTCAATCTGGGCCGTTCATTAGGCGGATGATCTGACGGTAGAACTTATGTTTGTTTAGGGTTTTTTGCCCTAGAAGGCAACCCCTCTCTTTGTATGAGGGTATTGTATTTGAGGCTGTGTGATAGATGTGTATTCGTGTGTGAGCGAGAAACAGAGAGGTGAGACTGTGAGAGAAAACAAAGGATATTATAGCGGATTTGCTGTAGGTTGTGTCTCTTCATTTTGCTGGATAATAGAAAGGAAGGACTGGCTGTTCGGGGTGGACGTAGCCCAAACTGGGTGAACCACGTATATCTGTGTCTCTCTTGTTTTGTGTGTTTTCTGTGTTTATATTTCTGCAATATTTTATGTGTTCCATTGCTCCGTAATATATAATTTTCTAACAACTGGTATCAGAGCCGAAGGTCTATTTGGCTGATAAACTCACAGGAAAGAAGGGTTTCTGGTTCGAGTGGGAGCAATGGCGGAAGATGGTAACTTTAGGGTCGAGAAATTTAACGGCCAAAACTTCTCGCTGTGGAAGATGCAGATGGAAGATTATCTGTATCAGAAAGATCTATACCTACCATCGGGCGGAAAAACAAAGATGCCGACGGGTATGAAAGACGAATAATGGAACCTTCTTGATAGAAAGGCACTCAGAACAATACGGTTGTGTCTTGCTGCGTTAGTCGCCTTCAACATTTCGAAGGAAACCACGACAGAGGGTTTGATGCAGGCGTTGTCGAAACTATATGAAAAACCCTCGGCCTCAAACAAGGTATTTCTTATGAAACAGTTATTTAATATGAATATGTCGGAAGGTGGATCTGTTGCAAACCATTTAAATGATTTTAATACAGTTACAAGTCAGTTAAGTTCTGTAGGGGTAAACTTTGATGATGAAGTTAGAGCTTTGTTATTCTTGTGCTCATTACCAGAAAGTTGGAATGGTTTGGTAATGGCCATTAGTAACTCCGTTTCTGGATCTAGTACTTTAAAGTTTGATGATGTTTTCGGTGCTATCCCTAGCGAGGAAATGTGATGAAAAAGCTCCGGTGAGACATCGGGAAATGCTTTGAGTGCAGAGTCTAGAGGAAGAAAAATGGAAAGAGGAAAGAGCTCAGGATATCGCAGTAAATCAAGGAAAGGCAGATCCAAGTCCAGATCGGGAATAGTGTGCTGGAAATGTGGAAAGAAAGGACACCTAAAGAAAGACTGTAGATCTCGGAAGGGAAAAGAAGGAGATGCACAACAAGAAAACAATCATGAAGCAAATGTGACAGGTGAGGTGTTACAAGATGCTTTGATTCTTTCTTTCGAAAATATTACTGATTCCTGGGTGGTAGATTCAGGGGCTTCATTCCATGCCACACCTGATAAGAAATACTTTCATGACTATGTTCAAGGAGATTTTGGACAAGTTCGTCTGGGTGATGATAAACCCTGTAAAATCGTTGGAATGGGTAAGGTTCTTGTAAAACAGTAGAATGGAAACCAATGGCTATTAGAGGAGGTAAGGCATGTTCCAGATCTAAAGAAAAATCTAATTTCAACAGGGTAGTTAGGCGGTGAAGGTTGTGTGACAACTTTCACAGATAAAGCTTGGAAGGTCACCAAAGGAGCCCTGGTAATAGCAAAAGGCGAAAAGGTTGGTACATTGTATTTATGCAATGGTATTTCTAACTTTGTTAATGCTTTAACTTCCAAAGGAGCAGATGCAGCATTATGGCATCATAGGCTCGGACACATGAGTGAAAAGGGGATGAAGATTCTTCACTCAAGGAATTTGTTGCCAGGTTTGAAGAATGTTGATTTGGACTTCTGTGAGAACTGCATTTATGGAAAACAGAAGAGAGTCAGATTTCTCAGAGTTGGGAAAGAAAAGAAGAACGAAAAATTAGAGCTTGTGCATACAGACGTATGGGACCTGCTCAGGTATCATCTCTTGGTGGCTCTCGTTATTATGTTACCTTTATTGATGATGCAACTAGAAAAACTTGGATTTATTGTATTAAGAATAAATCTGATGTATTTGATACTTTCAAGAAATGGAAAGCTTTGGTTGAGATTGAGACAGGAAAGAAATTGAAGTGTCTTAGATCAGACAATGGAGGTGAATATTGCAACAAAGAGTTTGATAGGTACTGTTCAGAGCATGGAATTCGCAGAGAGAAGACAGTTCCAAGAACACCACAAGAAAATGGTGTGTCAGAAAGGATGAACAGAACAATCATGGAGCGTGCAAGGTGCATGAGATTGCATGCAGGATTGCCTTTACAGTTTTGGGCAGATGCTGTAGATACTGCTATTTATCTAATAAACAGAGGGCCTTCAAGTTCCTTGGATGGTGGTGTTCTGGAGGAAGCATGGACGGGTAAAAAGGTAAACTAATCTTTTTTAAAGCCTTTTGGTTGTGAGGCCTTTGTCCATATTGATAAAGAAAATAGAACAAAGCTTGAGGCAAAGTCAAAGAAATGTACCTTTATTGGATACGGTGTTAATGATTTTGGTTATCGCTTATATGATTATGAAAATCACAAAATCATTAGGAGAAGAGATGTAATATTCAATGAAAAGGTCTTGTATAAGAATCAGTTGCAGGAAAAGAAGAAAGAAAACGAAAACAAGGAATACACAGTTCTTGATGACATCACTGAAAAGGTAAAGGTGCCTGAAAATAATAATAATCAACAACAACAACCACCACAACAGCAACAGGCACCCCAAACACCTGAAAGTGGTGTTAGAAGATCTACCAGGATAAGTAGACCCCCTGAACGATACTCTCCTTCATTATATTATTTATTGTTGACTGATTCTGGTGAACCCGAATGTTATGAAGAAGCAGTGCAGGTAGAAACCAGGAAGAAGTGGGAGCAAGCCATGAAAGAAGAGATGGACTCCTTAGCACATAACTAGATTTGGGACTTAGTCAGGTTGCCTGCAGGTAAAACAACATTGCAGAATAAATGGGTTTACAGGCTGAAGGAAGAAGATGGAGAAAAATAGAGGTATAAAGCTAGACTTGTGGTGAAGGGGTTTGCACAGAAGAAAGGTATTGATTTTGATGAAATATTTTCTCCTGTTGTTAAAATGACTTCAATCAGAACTATTTTAAGTCTTGTAGCAGCTGAGGATTTGCATCTTGAGCAATTAGATGTAAAGACAGCCTTTCTCCATGGGGATTTGGAGGAAGAGATATATATGCAGCAGCCACAAGGATATGAGGTGAAAGGGAAGGAGAAACTAGTGTGCAGGTTGAAGAAGAGCTTGTATGGCTTAAAACAGGCTCCAAGGCAGTGGTATCTAAAATTTGACAAGTTTATGTCTGAACAAGGTTATACTAGATGTCACTCTGATCATTGTGTTTATTTGAAAAAGCAAAATGATGGCAGCTATATTATATTGTTATTGTATGTAGATGACATGCTTGTTGCAGGATCTAACATGCAGGAAATAAATGGGCTCAAAAGAAAATTGGCAAATTCATTTGCAATGAAGGATTTGGGAGCTGCAAAACAAATCCTTGGTATGAGAATAACTAGAGACAGGAAAAATTGTAAATTAACATTGTCTCAGAATGAGTACATACAAAAGGTGTTGAAAAGATTTAACATGCACAATGCAAAACTAGTTAGTACACCTTTTGCTAGCCATTTCAAACTTAGCAAGGAAATGTGCCCAAAGACCCAAGAAGACATGGATTATATGTCTAAAGTTCCATATGCATCAGCAGTTGGAAGCTTAATGTATGCAATGGTCTGCACAAGGCATGATATTGCACATGCAGTGGGAGTTGTAAGCAGGTACATGAACAATCCAGGAAAGGAACATTGGATGGCAGTGAAATGGATTCTCAGATATTTGAAAGGTACCACAAGTCAAGCATTATGCTTTGGTGGTTCAAACATCTCCCTACAAGGATATGTTGATGCAGATATGGCAGGTGACAGAGATAACAGGAGGAGCACTACAGGATATGTATTTATTGTTGGAGGAACAACTGTCAGTTGGGTTTCAAAAATCCAAAGTGTTGTTGCACTTTCAATAACAGAAGCAGAGTATGTTGCTGCTACAGAGGCTAGTAAAGAAATGATTTGGTTACAAAGGTTTATGGGTGAGTTGGGTAAGAAGCATGATATGGGCACGTTATAAAGTGATAGCCAAAGTGCCATTCATCTTGCAAAGAACTCAGCATTTCATTCCAGGACTAAACACATACAGCTCAAGTATCATTTCATATGATCAGTGTTGGAAGATGGAGAGTTGAAGCTGGAAAAGATACACACTAGCCAGAATCCTGCAGATATGCTAACAAAAGTTGTAACCAGGGAGAAACTAAGAACATGCTTAGTTTCAATTGGTCTTCAAGGATGACGATGAAGATGAGAAATAGCCAAGTCCAAAGAGGAGCCATTGTCCAGCAAATGAAGCAGCGGTGGAGTTGCTACAATCATTCTCCAAGTGGGAGATTGTTGTGTGTGGAGCATGATTGTTCAGAGGTCTTTGTTTCAGCCGAATGTATACCCCAAGATGTTTTGTACACACCCCCCAAGTCCCCCCCGTGGGGGTTTGGGGGGGCTCATCCCCCCCGGCTGGGGGGTCCGGGGGCCAGCAGTCCCCCGGCGGGGGCTCGGGGGTAGCACCCCCGAAGCCAAAAATAAATGTAAAATTGCCTTGTAAAAGTATAGTAATTTCTAGTCAATCTGGGCCGTTCATTAGGCGGATGATCTGACGGTAGAACTTATGTTTGTTTAGGGTTTTTTGCCCTAGAAGGCAACCCCTCTCTTTGTATGAGGGTATTGTATTTGAGGCTGTGTGATAGATGTGTATTCATGTGTGAGAAAGAAACAGAGAGGTGAGACTGTGAGAGAAAACAGAGGATATTACATCGGATTTGCTGTAGGTTGTGTCTCTTCATTTTGCTGGATAATAGAAAGGAAGGACTGGCTGTTCGGGGTGGACGTAGCCCAAACTGGGTGAACCACACATATCTGTGTCTCTCTTGTTTTGTGCATTTTCTGTGTTTATATTTCTGCAATATTTTATGTGTTCCATTGCTCCTTAATATATAATTTTCTAACACAAACATTAGCACTTGGCACACATTGGCACTCGGAATGTATTGGAACATATTATTAGTGTGCCTAACATGCCCCTTTTGAAAAATATAAAGTCCCAACTCATTAACGCTCTTATGTGTTCATTTCCTTACATTTTATCTTGGTTATTCCTTTTGTTTCCTTGAAACTCCTTGAGGCATATTTTCATACTCTAGCACCCTGCACATCCTAGCATATCTTAGCACCTGGCATGCCTTGGTACTATTTGGCACATGTTAGCACACCCAGGAACTACCTAGCATACTCTAGCACTTCTTGACATGCCCTGATATTCCATGGAATGCCTTAATTGTGCTTAGCATACCTTGTCACTCCCTCCTTGGCATGAAAACTAGCACTCATTGACACTCCCCTACACACCCTCATATTCATTCACTTCCATGCATTTTGACCACTGCTCCCTTGTGTTTTCCTAATACTCCCTAACACTCCTTAGCATGAATTGTCACTCTCTAGCACACCTTAGCACTCTTCGATATGCTCTGCCACTTCATAGCATCCATCACACTCCCCAACACACATTGGAACTTGGCACATGTTGGCACTTGGAAAGTCTTAGCATGTTTCGCATGCGTTGAGATGACTTGGTATTCTTTGATATGGTTTAATATTAAAGTTATTTGAGATCAATTATTGAAACTAGATGAGAAGAAACAGAGGAAGATTTGGAACTTAGAATGCATTAACACGTGGCACTTGGAACCTATTGGAACCTAGTGTTGGTGTGCCTAGCATGCCCCTCATGGAAAAGGTAAATTGATGACTTATTAACCCTATTATGTGCTCATTTCCTTGTAGTTTAACTTGTTCCTTGCTTTTGTTGCCTTGACAGTCCCTGGCATGCATTGTCACACCCTTGTACATCTTTGCATGCCTTAGTACTTGGCACATATTAGCCTGTTTGACATGTCTTCGTACTATCTGACACATGTTAGCATGCCCTAGAATTCCCTAACACACCTTGGAAGTCATGACCTCACAACTAGAATTACATTTTTCCATGACTTGGGAACCTTACATTCACTAGAACACCTTGGCACTCCCTAGTTGTCATGTCCTCTATTATCCTCCACAATGTCCCAGGATAATGAGGAGATCGACGGAGGTAACCACAAACCAAGATTTTAGTTTGGTAGCTATCCCTACCAAACCAAAGAGGGATCTCTCTATGAAATCATAGCTAAGAGATGACTGGAATGTAAAGTATTTTAGGCTAGATAGCTAGGCTCAAGTGGGTTTTGACAAATTTAGGGTTTTGTTGCTGGATAAGGGAGAAAAACCAGGTAGCTAGGTTAGAGGATCAAAGGGTTACAACAGAAAAGATATAAAGGAGAAAGGTAGCATTACTTTTTTGATGGATATTAGGGTTTTTCGGTGTAGTGTAGTGTTTAGAAGAAGCAAAAGGTCTTAATGAGCATGGAACATGAATTCATTAAGAAAGAAAGAAAGTAACACATAATGATTTTTCCATCAAAATAGAGCTTTATGCAAAGAATTATGTTAATAAGCTGTAAGGAAAACCATTGATGAATGGAAATAGAAGATGAATATCTTTCACATAAAGCTATAACAGAGAAAAACAACATCACAAACTTAATGCACATGAATTCCTAGATAATAGTAGCAAACTATGTCCTTTGATTTCCAGAAAATGTCCAAGTACAAGCTACAATAGTTCTCTCCTCTGAAATCCAACCCGTTCTATCACTGAGAAACTGATACATAAATACCAACAAAAATATCCCCACTCTCAGGGGTCGAATCCATGACTCTAGGAACTGTTCCATGAGGTGTTCTAACCAAACCCTAATGCCTATTGAAGTTAAAAACAACTTCTATAATTAACTTTGACTCCAACCTCTCTCATAAATGAGGTAAAATTTACATCAAAACAACTTACAAAGACTAACCACCCATTATTTACATTTAATTTTACCCCTCACATTCATCTACTTCACCCTTTTGACTTTTACCAAAGTAAAACTAGGAATTACAAAAAAATACACAGTGAAAATTTTACAAAAATCTCAGAAATTTCCAGGTGTGCATCGAATTGTTGGAGGCCATTTTTGAGTGCTTTTCTGAAGTCCAAATCCAGATCTGAAGCTTGTTCTAGAAATATCGGAGAGTGTTTATGTCTTTAGAGTATTGTTAAACTCAAAAGGAACTATTTTTGGCTGAGATATGGCCATTCTACCAAGGTGTCTCTAGGTGCACAACTAAATGGAAAAAGAGGGGCAGAAAGGTGATTTTTGGTTTCTTTTTTGCAAATTTCTCAAAAACTGAACCCCATATCAGGAAAGTGGGAAAATGGGTTTTGAGAGGGTGTCATAATATTTCTAAAAATTTTGATTTTCCATCATTTGGAACCATACGAAGAAGTGCAGCGTGAGCTCGCTATGCTCCTAGATAGAAAAATGCCATAAAATCGCAAGTCTGCACCAGTCTGCACCAAATCACAAAATTTTCTCCAGATCCTCCCAAAATTTGTCCAGATATGCCTAATGTGGAGAAAAGAGGATTTCTCCAAATGAGTGAGGAGCGGGGGTGAAAAATGCCAAAAAATAGGCCTATCCTAGAAAGAGATGGGGTAGATTAGGGTTTAGAGGCAAATGATAGAAAATAAGGGGATAAGGCTTTGTGATGGATAAAAAATTGTGTATTAGCTGCAAACAGAGGTGTAGGGACAAGGAATCTATGGTTTAGGGCAGAAATTCATCATTTGAGGATCAAAACATGAAAATCATGTAAACCCTAGAAGATGAAGTATTTGATCATTTTCTTGACATATGAGGCAAAGGAGGGCATGAAAATGATTAAACTTACTTGTTATAGATCCTGGAGGATGAAATGACTGAATAGGATCTTTGGAAAATGAATTTTTGTGGTCAAACAACAATTTTGGACAACACTGCCCCGTGTGCAGCAAAGGCTTCCTATGTGTAACGTGTTGTTTAGGTGCACAGCGAAGGCTCTGTGTGTGTAGCGATAGTCAATTTTTTCCAGTGAGGGCTATGGAATCACAATTTTTTGCAAAGGAGAGGGGGGATCTCAATGCTAGGATGGTAGACAAGTACAAATGAGTGTGAATGAGCTCCTCCATGTGCTTTTCTAATTTTCTTTTGGTGTCTAAGTGATTAATGAGGTAGGATGGCCCACCTCACCAATTCAATTTCTTTTTGAGTTTTGTAGCCTTAGTACCTATTCTTGTAACTTTAGAACCTTAGGAACATTATTACATCTAAAAACATAAATTACATTTGAAATCAAGTGTTATTGAACAAATTTACCTATTTCTACTCCTCATTTTTCGGATTTATACATGAAATGACTAATTTTTTGACCTTAACCCTAATGACCTAATGGTGACACTGAGCTAAATGGAGCCCATGGTGATGTGACTGAAGTGATATTAGTGATGTTTTCATGGTGGTAGACTCAACTAAGTGATGAAAGTGACCGGTATATGAAATTATTGAGAGAGTGGAAATATCCCTAGACACATTAGCCGATGACCAAACTTTTATTTGAAGACTCACTGAAATGACAAAAATTTGACTTGACACCCTAAAAACACCTTGTAAGAGCATACTTGATCACTGGTGATAGGCTGAACTAATTGACACTAACACCCTCACTTAAAACCTTACTTTTTTTGTGACTTGGGAACCCAACCAATTCATTAGCAAAACAATATTGTGCCCAACCCAAAGTCTCCCTTTCTCTGAAATTGCTTTGTCCACGCCTTATCACAACCATAGGCTTGCCTCCTACAAGTCCTATTCTGAACTTCTCCTAAAACATTTCATCCTTGGGAAACATGGAATTCACTAACACTCCTTGGCACACACTCTTATTTGTTCATTTCCAAGCATTTTGACCTAGTTCTCCCTTGTGTTCCCCTGACTCTCCCTAACACTCCTCACCATCCATTGACACTGTCTGCCATGTGTTAGCACACCTTTTCATTCCTTGGCATGCCCTAGCACTCCTTAACTATCATGTCAAATGATAAGGGTTTTGATTTAATATAAGATGATCTAGTCCCATTGATGGATTCTTTTCATCATAGTTGTAAGGATGAGAAGACGTTTGCACTACAAACCTTAGCTAGCAAGAAGGATTCTTGGTTGAATCTAATAAACTAGTAGTGGTAACATCATCCCAATTAGATAATGATATATGTTGTATGAACTTGTTTGCACCCCTTGTTGGTTCTTAGCTCCTTTTATACCTTTTTTTATGCCATACCATCTTATTTTTGTCCCTTAATGGAAGACGAGTAAAACGTAGATATCAGGAAAGATCTATCTCTACCTATCACAAAAGGTTAGAGAAACATCCACACACACATAGGAGGAGTACACTCATCCCTAACATATATGGTATGGGTTTCTTATGCCTAGGCCAAGGAGATACTTATCAGCGATGTAAATTGGCTTTGATGTGGAGACTATGAAAAAGAATAATATCATATGGCACATTAGACACACTGAACGAGTTTGAAACCCTCCTCTTGCATAGATACACACCTTAACATAGGGTGAAACCCTCATAAATCAATAGGACACCCTTAATGGCTCTGACAAGCCTCCGACCTCCCTCCATATAACACTTGACAGGTTGAAACCCTATAGTTGGAAGTAAGGAAGGAAGGATGGGTTCGCATTTTGGTTGCAGACCATCATAGTTGGATGGGGAAAGTTCAACGTCTCGATGCAAGTTTCTTCGAGCCTATCAATCGAAGGCATCCTGCCACTATTATGGAAACCCTTGGAAATTCTAGTTTTCCCATTTGATATCGCCAATGTGGGATTTCCTCATTGAACCACTCAAAATTAGGTTTTGACACTATGGCAAAATGTGAAATGAGAGGGATCTACTGGAGTAACTATCATGCTAACTATTTACAATGAAGGAGGGGTTCATATAATGGACCATAGCAGTAGGCAGGAAGGAATTGGTGTTTTCATAGCTCTCAACCATAACTCCTCTCATGGTGGTGCCCTTTCAGGTGGATATTTCAGTTTAACCACCTCATCAACTATGTAGTTACTAAAAACTTCTCCTATTTGTTTTGTTGAACCTCACTAACTTCATGGGGAACAACACATTTGGCTATCCAAATGACCATACGGGAAATCTTTGGCTTGCTCGACCTCAAAGAAATCCAAGGGGATATGGCTCACTTACGGCCTAACACTTATTGACCTAACACAACTACCTAATAGTCCTACCTGATAGTGCAAACAAAACACCTATGTGGTTGAACCTCCCTAGTCTCGTCCATGATAATATAGGTGAAAATTAGGTCCCCCATGGGGATCTCCATGGGCTCATGCAACAACCTTACACCTAGGCACATGGGGACCTGAATCCTGAATAGCTCTATTGCTTTCTTAGTGGAACCTCTCCTATCAGCGGTTGTGGAACCTCATCTAGAGACACGACCTTCCTTATGGTACAATCAGTTGCCAATGGATATACCGTTTGAGGTGTTGATGTTTCGACTCTATCTTAGTCAGTACCTACCACCTCATCCTATTTGGTCGATTGAAACTCATCACCTATTGGTTGAACTTCATCTCTAATTAAAGGAATCATGGAAGGAATTAACATGTTCATAGAAAATAATCTCTACTTTATATCATCCTATGAAGAATGTGATTCATCTGACCCTGCAGAATTTGGGCTTACCTCATCATAGTGCTCACAATGGGGATATGGCCACTTACCCACACAGAATCTCATGTTGCTGGTAACGCCCAATTGATTTACCATGGGTTCATTCAGCCTTACCTGGTAAGAACTTGAATCCTGAATAGCTCTTCTCGATGATGTGGGAATTTCCTCAGAACAATCAAATTGACATAGTTTAGTCTCCCTTCATCAGTAACCATGATAATAGGAGAAAAATATTTGGATATTTCCCATTATTCCCTTTCCATTAGATAGAATGGTGATGAGATCTAGACCATAGACTTGGTGAAAATAGTAGAAGCTGGAGTTCAGGATGGGGCTTTGGAGATGGATGGACTAACCTAACTAAAATAATTTGTATTAGTTAACTCGGATCAAGGTGCTAAAAAATGGCCTACTTGTAGTATGGGAGGAGGGGGTATTAGAAAATTACCATACGTATTGGTGTTTTGGAACCTCCTCTTGGTGTTCCATTATGAGAAGCATCGAAGCTTAGGCCTGCCTAGACACTCATTGTGGAAAACCTACTCATGTGGGAGATCCTAAGCACTAAGAAAGTTTTAGGGATCTGTTTGTACCAACCAAATGTAACATGGGGAGGACATGGATACTATGTCTAGTGGGTTACACTCTAGATGAAGCGTTGTGGTAGCAGAACTCCTATCAGTGGTTGTAGAAACTCATATGGAACAGGTCTTGACCAATACCAGGCCATGAGGTCTTGGGGAATGGGTGGGTGCCTAAGAGATCACATACCCCTCTTGAACAGGTAAGGTTTTGAATATGTGGTCTAATAAACAAATGAACATGGTGAAATTACTTCGAAATTCAAGTTGTGCACTTAGGGCTAATTTTGTAAGGTCTAGCTACTATGGCAATGTCTAAGTCTAGTGGAGGAAATTTTTTAGTTCCGTTAAGTAGTTAAGTGCTCACTCTAACATCCAAGTGCAAAATAGGAGATACACAACCCCAGATCTAGACCATAAATTTAGGTCAAAAACTACATAGTGCAAAGCCATACATAGAGAGTGTAGCTCCATTATTTGCTTTAGTACTAGCCCACATACATATGGAATGATTGATTCCTATGTACAAAAGGTAAAGGTAAAAGCCTCCATGGCTTCCTATATTCACATAACAATGTGGTTGTTACTATGGTCATATTTCCTCTCCATGGTTCCTTCAAAAGTCAAAAAGCTTTTGGCCTTCCACGGCTCATGCTTGGTTCATGATTTATGGTTAAAATCCACAAAGCTCTTACCTTTCCATGTTCTTGGTTCCTGCCTTCCATGGTTGTTCTGTATTGGTTCTTTCAGGAGCAAGGCTACTCCGTTAAGCCCTAGCTTCTGCAATAGGTGTGGTATGTATGTGTTCATCAGATCTATTGAGTGCTCACTGGGATATGGATACCACTTTACCACACGTAATGAATCTACCATGGGCATGGGCTCACTCATGCTGGTTACTGAACTAATATGGGGAAAATGGCCCACCCACGCAGACTACACTACATCATAGTGCAACTTAGATTAGAAGAGAATGTAGCTACATTCAGAGGGTAGGGTTTGAAAGCACAATTTTTCTAGTAAATGTGCACCTTAAAACCCTTGCTTAATCTGAAAGAAAGAATTTAAAAGTCTATTGAGTGTGAGCCAGAGCCTGTGCTGCAATAGCCATCATAGCTAGACCTGGAGCCATAACCGGAGCCATAGCTAGACCTAGAGCCATAACCAGGAGGGTCATAGCCGCCTAAGCCAAGGAGAGATTACAGAAAGCCTAGAGATGATACAATGCCTAATTCTATTGGGTATAATTTAAATTGAACAATATAATAAAAAAACATGATTGAAATCAAACTTTTATTTTTATTTTTACATGAAATATGCAACATAAAAATAACATTGATTTTTTTTTGTTGGTCCCTATAATACTAGTGATTCCCCCATTAATATTGTAGTTGTATCCCTTATTAATATTGTTGTGCCCCCATTGTCCCCATATTGTTATTACTGTGCCCCATAGAATCCCTTTATTGTTATTTTTGTGCCTTTATATTATTATTGTTAGGTCGGATTGGTTATATTGTGACCCCTTAGACTCCTATATATAGAAAGGAGGTTTTGTCATTGGAATCATCCAAGAATTGTTCATTTATGTAATGTAAAGGAGGTTTCCCCCTCGAAGAGGCTAAATTCTAAGGCGTTGATCTATCTTTTCTATCTTTTTGTGAGCTGGTTTCATAACATTTGGTATCAAAGCTTACACAAAAATTAAAAAAAAACTATACACCTTTTTTCACTTTGTAGGAGCTCGATATTGAATCTAATGTATCTCTGTAATTTCGGATCATCCAGTTCTGGTTTCATAACATTTTTACATAAATAGAAAACATTAATTTAAAAAACACAATCATAAAACAATAAAATAAATATTTTATTGTTCTAGAAACCTTCCTGCCAATGTAATTATGCACCACAAAAAATATCTCCCTGTCCACCCTTCTCCACCCTAGGCCTGTACATGGTTCCATCCAATGTTGGACGGGAATACCAACAGGCACAAGTGCTGACCAGGCTAGATGAAAAATATCCACTCAGGCTTCAACAATTTTCTGATTTCCTCCAAAAGCCCTCATTTCCAGGTGAGGGCTTGGGCTCGCTATTTTTGTTTACACACTTCATCTTCTCCATGGAGCTTCACATCCACAGTTTTGTCTATCGAGCTACATCATGAATTTTTTTTTCATGAGGGTTTCATTTGCTGAGCTGCATCAGGGTTTCATGTGCCCATCTTCATCAAGGTTTCATGTGTCGAGCTCCAGACTACAATTTTACTAGCCGCTAGCGAGTTTGATCTTGGCAACCATGGATGAGGTGCCATCCAAGAAGGAGCGGCTCCACAAGGCGTTCCTGGAGTTGCATTCCCATTCTTCGACCCTGGTAAACTTTAGTGTCTAGTGAAAGGAGCTCGAATACCACTTCAATGACTTGGAGAAGTGCATGTAGAAGCACTTTGAAGAGATGAGATTTTCCGTGGACCAGCCAAGCTGGTTCTGCAGACCTTGAAGGACTTTCATCCAGACGGTAAATAGGCTATGAACATTGACACATAGAGACATGATTGTGTTTTTCTCTTGGAGTCCCTTCCTTTTGTTTTGTCGCTAGATAGGGTCTCCTCGGAGGTGAAAAAAGAGGCTCAAAAAATTGCTGCTAAATGGAAATTTAGGGTCACTGGAATGATAAGCTTTGGATCCCCAATCACTAATGGAAGGATCCAACATGGAAGTAGATCTGCGAGTGAAGGAAACAGATCCTGAGCCTATGAAATGGATCTTGAAACTTCTAGTGCTTTTTTGACCATTGATCCCCTGAATTTTTTTTTAATGAAAAACTCTTAACAGTAAAACCCTAGACCCCATTTCTTGTCAAGGTCTGATGTATCCTCATGTCAAAATATGCTCTTGATGTCTGATCTATCAAGGTATTCTCTACTTACCTCTTCAGGCAATGGCCAAGGATCCATGAGTAGTTTTTTTATTGGCTTGTTTGTTGAGAAATAATTTTGATGTGAATGTGTCAATAATAGGTGCATTTATAGGTGACTTCTTGTGACCTCATATTCTCAATGAAGATGTCAAACCTCATCTAGAATTTGAAGTGCTAAAGATTTGAACGATAGATTCTCAGAAAGCCCACAAGCTTAACCCAGTAGAGTTTCAAGGGGAGGTCTCCTTCAAGGAGTTATACGATCTCTGAGGAAGTTTAAAGACAATGGAGTGATCTGTAGCACAAGATCTTCAACAAGCCTTACCTCAACAAATTAGGAATTCCAGCTTTTGATGGCAAAGAAAAATCCATGCAATGACCTGGATTCACAAGTTAGAGACATATTTTCAATGAAACCAATGAATTAAGAAGACATGACCAATTTTCCAGTACTTAAATTGGAGGGATTCAGCTATGATTGGTGGAATCAGTGGATACAGTCTATACCAGAGGACATTTCCATTGGTTATGACACTTCCGAGGAAAAATTTATATGTTTTTTTTTTTATAAAACTGTTGCTGACGACTTCCTTCAATAAAAAAATTTAAGACTCTTGATGGGAGCTTTGGTAAAGCAGTGGAGGTGATATTCTCCCACCAGGGTTCATTCCCTCATGTACATGTTAGCCCCTCATGAGCCATCAAGAACAACTTCCACGTAAATGGCCCCTGGTGCAAATGACCTTTTGCCTCATTGTTGATTTTAATTTATTTTATTATTTGGCAGCAATTTTTAATTCAATGAACATCTTCTGACAAAATATGGATCCATGCACTAGTAGAAAATAAGAAATTAGTGACTAAGTGACTAAAAAAGTTAGTCACCACAACTTTTCCAAGTGAAATACTACCAAAAATGAACAATATTAGGTGACCCAACTAAAAATGACTAACAAAAATGACTAATTTAGTTTTGGGTTAAAATATATGACTAGCTAATAAGTAATACAACTAAAAATGACTAACACAAATGACTAATTTAGTTTTGGGTTAAAATATATGACTAGCTAATAAGTAATACAACTAAAAATGACTAACACAAATGACTAATTTAGTCTAGGAACGAAAATATGACTACCTAACAAGTACTACAATAATATGAATTAGTGGTTTATTTTAATCACTTTAATTTTTTCAACAATCTAAACATAGAAGTGATAGGGGATTTAGAAGTTGTTATAGATTGGCTGAAAGGTTATACTTCCTTAAAAACTTATTTATTAGATCAATAGATGATTGGAGTTATGAAGCTTATTAGAATCTTCAAGGTTATATCCTTTGATCACATTGATAGGAATTCAATTTAAAGGTTGATAAATTATCCAAAATGGGAGTGGGCTTATAGCCGGGTCACATATATTATGAAGAATACCTACAAGGAGAAATGTTGGTTAATTAGTAGATGACACATTTCCTTTAGTTGAAGACTTAACTTTTCATGCATATTTACATTTTTTATTATCAAGGTTATATCCATTGAACTTAAGATACTAGTTTTTAACTTGGATATCAAGTTATTTATGTAGTTTGAATGTATATTATGAATATAACAATACTAGATTTTTATGAAATTGTTTTGAATCCTATTGAGAGTATCTATTCTACCAAAGTTACCTATGTCTTATATACTATTTTTGCACACACCTATACATATAGGCACAAACACAAGAATAAATATATCACTTAAAGACTTAAACCTTAGAAGGAATAATAACACCACTTTTCTTTCATTAACTCAATTAAACATCCAATAACTCCAAACTTAAAATTTTAAATCCCATTTAATATTATTCAAACTTAAAAACTCCTATACATGATTATTGATTCTCAAATGAAAAATCAACTAAGATTTTTCGAGAAGGCTAGGTATCTAATATGTCGAAAAAAGATAAACATCACTAAGCTCTTTCAATGACATAATCTCATCCATGAGATCTATATGTTACTCAACTCACACTTTAAAATTGTGAATTGCCCACTAATATTACTTTAAAACCATATAATATTATAAAAAAATTCCCATTCGTGATGATGAACCACAATTGATTCGCCATGATGATGAACCACAAATGATGTCAACCATGGGGGATGATTCACCATTTTTGGAATAAAAAAGTAAAAATATTAAAAAATAATAAAATAATAAAACTACCTTTTCAACTCGCATTTTCAACTTATCTCCCTAAGTGTTACTCAAATTTCGAGCAGGAGTACTCATTGGATGCAAAATTTAATTCCTCGTCCAAGGAGTACCCATGTTTCATACTTTTGATGGACCATACTACACAAAAAATGAGAAATACATGAAAAACGTGATTGCAATTACATTTTTCATGTATTTCTCATTTTTCAGGTAGCAGGGTCCATCGAAAGTATGCAATATGGGTGCTCTTTGTATGAGGAATCAAATTTTGCATCCAATAAGTATTTCTGCTCGAAATTTGAGTAATCCCATAGGGAGATAAATTGAAAATACGAGTTGAAAAATATATATATATTTTAAATTTTTTCTTTCTAAAATTTGAAGATGTAATCTAATATTATTTTATTATTTCCACTATTATTTTATAATTTCCTTAGGAGGCCCACTTTAGACCTCAAAAATCCCCTAATGGTAGTTCCTCCTCAGCCTTTTCGTTGGCTTTCTGTAACTAATGATTATGCAACTTGATCCTTGATTTTTGGGGAAACAACCATAAATACTAGGAACTAAGTATGTTGTCTAGAGATATCTCTACTAAAGAATATTTATTCGACACTTTATTCTTCCCTTTAAATTTCTCGTCACCTTTATCGACCACTAGTTCATCTCTCGTCCCTTTCTACCATACCTCTCAGACAGGTTGAACACCTGTTGATTTTCTCTTGCACATTGGTACACATTAATTCATTGTCTCTATCACGAAGTCTTCCAGAAAGAACATTCAACCTTGGCTTCAACATTGAATTTTTGAATCGCCACTGATTCAAACAATATTTTTATCTACAGAATAAATGGATTCCAGGAACTGATTTAGTGCATGGTTGGTATAACAAATGACCAGAATAGGATCGCATTGTATGTTAGATAGGAGGATTCTGGAAATGGTCAAACCAACATAGGTTTTTGTAGTTCTGGGAGGGCCCTATAATGGTCAGCCTCTTTGTTAGGCCCTGCTTCATGACTTCTATCTAGCTTTCATCTAAGGTGGAATTCCACTCAGGCCATTTCTGCAAAATGTGGAGTGTGCTTCTGCCCAAACAATTTTGGATCCTTAGAAATGCACATTCTAAATTATATGCATCCTTTAATTTCCTCTTTCTTAGATAACTTGGATCTATAGTTTGGAGTTCTAATGATAGAAAGTGCTCCCCGAAAGGAAGCTCTTTTATTTTTGGGTGTTGAAGACATTTCAAAACATGGACATAGGTATGAAGCTTCTTTGAAAGACAATATGAAAGAAATGACCCAGAGATTCCTATAAAATGTAAAGAAAATTCAAACAAAGAGTGAATAGGGACCCATGGATGTGCCATTTCCAAACTTCTCAATTACATCATCAGGGTTGGCTACCCCACACTCAGTCTAAGTAATCTGCCCAATTTTCTCAGCCATAGTCATCTGAGAAAGCAAATCCTCAACTCTTGCTTCAATGGATTGGCCATGGTCCATTTAATTGTTTAGTCTTGTGAATTTAATTGGAAATATGTTATTGCACTTTCCAAAAGTTTCAAATTTTAGTGCAAACTATATCTTTCTAACAAAGTTTGGAGATGCATTCTAATGAATCTTGATATCTCAGTGAAAATAATAAATTTATGTATCATTTACTAGTAGCATATGCACAACAAACAATACAATTAATTCAATCATGATTTTGGGTTTTAACTGAGGGAGTGGCATAAGGCACATTTATCTTATTTCGATTCAACAAAATTATAGAAGAAATTTGATTTATACTCTCAAAAATAACTAAGATGGAATGAGATGATTAATGCAGAATGTGTTAATTACTTTCATTTTTAATGTAGTTTGTATATAATGTGTTAATTGTATAGTTTGCATGTAAAATTTACCTAAAAGATTAAAATGTAAAAATTAGTGTGATAATTATTAATATATTAAAGATATTTGATTTTGTGTATATTTATTCTTTTATTCTCAAGGAAGTGGTTGTAGCAGTGTTTTCATCCTCTGTTCATCAAGTTGGTTGTTTCTTGAATAGTGTCAAATATTGCAGGTGGTGGAGGTTCAAAGGATAGACTCACGGTTTCCCCAAAAACTCCAGGTTTTTATCTCTTTAAGTGGTTGTTTATTCAAATTAGAATTTTGATATGGTAAAAAAATGCAAAATTAAATTTAAAAAGAAACGTATTTAAAGTGTTTTATTGTTTATTTATTCTATTTATAGGTAATTGTCTCCCATCTATGATTATATTTTTTCTCAAAAAACTAATTATTCTCTACATCAATCAAATTAACTTGAATGAAATCATTCCATTAGTGATGGTCAAAATTATGAATTAATATATATAGAATATTATGTATTAAATTTTTATTTTTTTATTGCTTTTATTTAAAATGGAATTTTAATGTAATTGAAAGGTAATTTTTTAATTTCTTCAAGAGAAAAGGTTCTTTAGGGAAACATATAGATCAAAATTCTAAATTCCAACTCCTGCTCCTACCTTTTTAAGCATATTATTTATCTATTCAATGAAATCTGCTCATACCTTATAGTTATTTTGTGAAGTTCTAGGCAAGGAATGTTGTTATGAAACCAACTCACAAAAAGATAGAAAAGATAGATCAACACCTTAGAAATAAGCCTCTTCTAGGGGGAAACCTCCTTTACATTACACAAATGAACAATTCTTGGATGATACAAATGACAAGACCTCCTTTCTATATATAGGAGTCTAAGGGGTCATAATATAATGAGAGCCGACATAACAATAATAATGTAAGGGCACAATAATAACAATAGTGGGCTTCTATGGGGCACAATAATAAAAATATGGGGACTACATGGGCACAACAATATAATAAGTGGGTTGTACTAATAACAATAAGGGGTTACACTAGTAGTATAGGGACCTAACATGCCCCTCTCCTTCAAAACGTGTTGTCCTCAACGCTTGAGTAGTTCTTGATGCTTCTGTATAAAATTATTGTCCCCTCGTGTGGAATCTTCAGCGAGTAAGTTCTTCCACTTGATGAGATACTCTAAAATTGATTGATTTCATAGCTGTCGAATTCTTGTTTCTGTGACTGCTCCAGGTTCCAATATGATTTTTCCTTCCTTGTCAAGTTCTGGCAATATTGTTTGAACTGATATCTTCTACAAATTTTGAATGAGTGGCCACACTTCTCTATCCTTCTTCCATTCATCCCTTGCTTCGTTTATCAAATCTAGTTGGATACTAGAAATAGCACAAAACAATGCTTCCACATGATCATCCTTTCTTGATAGTGCATATGCAACAACATTTTTCTTCCCTTTTTTGTAGATGATTTCAAAGTCATAACCCAACATATTTGTAACCCATTTTTTTTGTTCTTCTAAAGATAATCTTTGTTCTAAAAAGTATTTAAGATTATCATGATCCATTTTTACCTTGAAGTGTCTTCCCATTAGGTAAGGTTGTCATTTCTTAAGTGCATGTAGTATTGCCAATATTTCCTTCTCATAAATAGCTTGCTTGAGATGTAGCCATAAAAATACCCAATCATCGACATCAAAACTTCTTTCACTACGATGTTGATTTTCCTATTGTTTCATTCGATTCTACAACAAAGTGGCATTATCCTTTAAAAGTTGGATAACTTTTTGTTGATGCTCACTGTGATATTTCACTTCTTGAATCTTTTTCTTCTTGATATGTCCTTCTATGTTGAGAGTTTGAGGAGTGGTTATTTCTTCCAATGCATTACAAGATATGGTCGGATTCATTTCTTGATGCTCGATGCGATCTTTCACTTCTTGAACATTTTTCTTCTTGATATGTCCTTCTATCTTGATAGTTTGAGGAGTGGTAATTCCGGCCAATGCATTACAAGATATGGTCGGATTCATTTCTTCTTTCTTGATGTGATATTTCACTTCTTGAACCTTTTTCTTCTTGATATGTCCTTCTATCTTAAGAGTTTGAGGAGTGGTAATTCTTGCCAATGCTTTACAAGATATGGTCGGATTCATTTCTTCTTTCTTTAAGGCTGGTTGCTAATGTATATCCTCTTCTTTTGATGTTTCTTGATCCTTTTCTTCCTCCTCTTCACAATCAATGTAAAATAATTTCTTCTCAGCACACATATGACCTTTAATGTATTTGTTATCACAACTGTAACAAATTCCTTTTGCTCTTTTTTCTTCCAATTGTTTTGGTGTCAACCTTGTAGATTGTGGAAGGCTAGGACAAACAACACTTCCATCTTTATAGTTGTGAGGGGTAGAATTCCTTGTTGCCATAATTTTTCTTTCCACTTTTCTTGCCAACCTGAATGTCTTCTCCAATGAATCAGGTTCCCAAAGACAAACCTCATGTTGAATGTTATCCTTTAAAGTCCCTATGGAGACATCAATCCTCTGCTTCTCTGGAATATCATTTTCCCTTATATTCAATTTTTGAAATTCCTCAAAGTGCTCTGTTAGAGCCTAGATTGACCTCAGGCTAAATTGAAGCAATTCTAGGGTAACCACAAACCACACTTAACCTGGTAGCTAGCCCTACCAGGCCGAGAGAGGGCTCTCTCCTTGACAATCTCAGTCAAGATGACTGGATCAAATATGGATTTTAGGCTAGGTATAGTAACTCTATTGTTTTTTGATTGATTTTGTTTGGGTTTTTTCTGGATCAAACAGGGTAGGTAGTTTTGGGTCCGGGAAATCAAGTCAGGATGCAGGGTGTTCTATGGGGTGAGGTAGGTAGGTGTTTTGGCACTTGAAATTGAGTGATATGAGACTTATAAGATTGGCGAGGAGCTGAAGAGGGCATGAAAAGATCATGTATCCCTCTCAAACAGTAGAAAACATCAAAAACTGAATGGCTTGGCAAAGCACTGTAAACAATGAATTCAACCTATCTATCTTGATGTCATTCAGCTAGAAGTAATGAATTAGATTGTGACACACATAAAACATGAGAAAAAATAATAACAAAAGAGAAAACTATGTAAAAACACCATACAAGTATCCCATAAAAATCACTGCAAATCCTGGTTTATTTCCTTGCCAAACTGTTGATAAAGGTGTACAATGTAGCTCAAAGCATCCAAGAGAGTCCAACCCTTACTAATGATAGAAAAAATACATAATATAGACATAGAACCACCTATTCTAGCCATTAGGGGCCGAATCTAAGAGATAAGGAACTGTTACAACCATTTCCAAACAAGGAACATGAATATAGGCAGTGGAACAACTTGCCTCTATAAACATGGAAACTGATTCATTGACCCCCAAACCACTTCAAACTGATGAATCTACCCTCTAAGATCAGTTCACAATTACATTTGCATACCAAGTCATTAATTACAATCGTAAATTCATCCATGAAGAGAGAAAAAGTCAACTTGCAGTGAAAGTAGGCGAAAACTAGATTTTTTAGCAAACTGGCTTTATGCGCAGCGCCACTGGCTAGGAGCGTAGTGCCGCTTTAGACCTAGTTTTGGAGGCCTTCCCCTTAGCCAAATTGAGCCCAAGATATATCATTTGAAAGGTATTCCTGTCTAGTTTCTGCAACATCTTGAATTTTTGCATTTGGATGTCATTTCTCCCTCAAAAGTGAAATCGTCCAAGGTTGCTTCTGTGTGTCCAAAAAGAGGCAGAGAAGTCATTTTTTGGTAGTTTTTTTTTCCCTTTTGGTGACCTAGTTTTGCTCCAAAATTGCTGAGATTTTTTGGGTTTGATGCTCTCATCATGATGAATCCAAATATATAAGCCTTTCCTCCAACAAGTGCTCCAGGGAAAAGCGCATCGCGCATCTAGGCCAATTTCCTGTTTTCAAAATTTCAAAATTTGGAAAAGACAAAAATTTATCAAAGCTTTCCCAGATTTTGCATGGGACACCACCATTAGTTGCTTTGATGAGCTAGTGAGGCTTCAGCCAATATTTTCAACTTATCTTGCTCCTTTTTGGTCTTTAAGGCCTTCCTCAACCTAGCCTTAAGCTTCCTCATCCTTATGTTGCAGATTTTGTTGCGGGTCATGTAGTGGTAGGCAATGTGGCAAAGCATCTTCTTGTCCCTGTTGGCCTTCTCAATCAGCCCCTCAAGGTGTATGTTGACCCTCTCTAACCATTTTTCCCTATCATTCTCAATCTCTTGTTCAACTGAAGTCAACTTGACATTTTCCTCCTTGGCCTTTTGCTTGTTTTCCCTGATCATTTGCAGCTCCACGAGGACTTGCTTGTCACCCAATTGTTTGTTCTCTTGCTATAAATATTTGATAATCCACTTAGCCCTCTCTAAGTTATTTGATAATAATTGTATCTCAACCTCTTGTTATTTTATGATCATGTCTTTGGAAGTCTTTGGATCCTAAGTTTCTAAGTCAATGACATCAACTCCTTGATGTTATCGGGAAAACTAGTGTCTATGCAGAGCTGCTAGTCCCACTAAGGCTGGTAGCTACCTTAGAAACAAACAAACTAAAAACTACTTTCGTTTTCCTTTATGAGAAATAGATAAGAGAGGAATAAGGAGACCAACCTCTGTCTTGCGCTTGGTTCCTTGCTCGATTCCTCTCCCTTCTGATAGGTCTTCGCCACTTGCTTCCTCATCTACCCAGCTTCAAAGAGCACCTGTAGAATCAAAGCAGCATAACACTATCCAAGAACATAGATCTATTATCATAAATAATATAGGACCAGATATATATTGACCACACAAATGCATATAACATCAATCATACAAGAATGTGGAGGAAAACTTGAATAGCTTTATTGATAATCAAGAAAGAGCAAAGAGGATTACAACCAATTGTTCTGACCCAGCATCATCCTCTCAACAAGAAAGCCCTTCTTCACCTCATGAAAAGCTTAGACCACCCAACACTATGATATTGCACCAAGAAACCAATAGCACTTCCTTACAAGATACAAAATTCCAACCTCTGGATCTCTGAGATGAGGGATCCATATATAGATGTTTGCAAGGGATATGAGTCAGCTTCTGAGATTTGATTAGTGTCCTCTCTCTGATAGTTCTTGATTCCACTTGGAGATTGATGATCTCTTACTCATCCCTGGGCGAATGCAGAGAGGCAAGTGTCACAGGAGAAGTTTCTGGAAGATTCCATGATCCTCCACCTTGCGGATTGACCCTGCCATTTGTCCACTCTCACCCATCGCACCCCATAGAAGGGCTTTTCAACATGCATCGCACCTACTGTGTGTATTCAGGTGGGATGCAATGCACTTTGACCATGGAGTAGGTGAAATGGTCCAGTTTTGACCAGTTCTGAGTAGTTTTTCATGGAGAACTTCTGGGAGATGCTGTAATCAGTTGACCTTGTTATTTTAGGGGTTGGAACAACACCTTTAGGGAATTAGGAGCCCTTGGTTTATGGACATTTATGATTGGGGTTGCAGTGCCCAAAAATGTCTATAACAGTTGCCCCCTAAAGCATGAGGTCATTAATCTTTTTATGTCGGGTGAAATTCTTTATCATGAGGATCCGAAGTTTTTTCAAGTTGGAAGGCGACCTGTAATAAGATACAATACAATACATTATCTTCATAATATTTTCATGATCTAGCTGAGGCAGGCATTCCCATGCTCAGCTTTATAAATTCATTTTCATGTACATGAGACAGACAATCATCTGAGTGTAGACTGATGATTCTGGTAGAGCCATCATCCCTTAGATTGGATGATTATCTGTGCAGCAATGATGTACATTTGATGTCTTTATTTTCCTGAATATATATCGTAGCCCGGATGGATGAAACTAGATCTGGGGTCTTCAATCTCGTTCGATCTTCACTCAAAGTACAAGTCGATCCATGTGAGAGATGTTCTAGAGTCGAACATGGAAAGACATCGCCTAATTACTAGCCAATGATGTAAGCTGTTAACAGGCGCGAGAAGAATCACCGATAATGATGATGACCCTCAAGGTACTACAGTACAATTCACGTGGTGTGAATAAGGGACTTGGTGTCAAACACCACGCAAAATCTTTTGGTCGAAGGCCATTGATGTAAACCTGTCGTCGAAAGTGAGAAACTTGCCATTGAGGCATGCAAGCTTCAAAGTACTGAAAGGGTTGTTCCTAGATCGACTTCTTGGATAATGAGCTAATGTCGACAAGAAGTAATCTGTCATAGGAGGGCCTTAGTGAATCCCACATCAATGACACGGAACGGAGCAAATGATTCTAATGGAGGTGAAAATGATCTGGTGATATAAGGTTCAGGGTGGCGGTCATGAAAGAATGGAGCGTGAATGTATTGCGGCGGATGAGACACAGGTGAATTCTCTAAGTGACTTCTCTTGAACATATCGGCGACACTGACATGATGGATCGGTAGCATTAACCCCAAATATTGATGGTGTGACGAAACCATGGAGATGTGACCAGTGAATGGAACAACCCAACCCGACTCGGATGCGGAGTGAAAGTGTCATGTTTAAGAGCGACTTGCTACCAACAAAGTTTCTTCAAGTTTTCTTCCCAATTTTTCCCCAGTCATTGCTGACCAGTACCTCTTTATTTTTGTCAAGCTTGAGGAGGATAACATATGCTTGTTCTATAATTTTCCCTTCGTGCAAACCCATCACTATGTTTTAACGAGCCTAGCGATAGTGAAACTCATTCTTGTCTGTTATGGACAAGTTTGTTGCTATTCGGTTTTAACGAGTTTAACGACAAAGATAACTCGGTCCTTTTCAATTTTAGAGAGTCTGAAAAGGGATGTAAAGGAAACTCCAAAAATCCTTTTTCGTCATCTAATCCCTTAAGTCCGAAAAAGTATAAAATAATACAAAAGGGATGAATTTTCGGTAATTTTAACGAGCCGAACAAAACAAGTGCTCGATCTTTTTGTGTAATAATCCCTCAGTGTTATAGACATTTTTGTGCCTTGCATCACTGAGCATGAAATGTCAATAATCAAGGGATCCAAAGTCCCTAAACATGTTGTTCCTACCCCTAGAGGAACAAGGCCAAGTAACCACAGCAATTCACAAAAGTTCTCCACCTGAAAACACTCAAAAACAAGGCAATTTTGGATCATGTCAACTGCTCCACTGAGCATCTGCACTGAATGTCAACTGCTCCACTGTCTACCTATGTTGAATGTCAACTGCAAAGAAGGCTACTTGCGCTGAGCGAGTTTGGACAAGTGGCAGAGTCATTCCTCAAGGTGTCAATGCCCAGGAAGCTTCCAAAATGACACTTGGATCAGTGAATTCGACTGGTGATGAGTAAGAGGTTCCAAATCTCCAAGTGGAAGCAAGAACCTCCAAGTGGACTCAAGAACTGAAGTGGGAGAGGACACTAGTCAGTCTCAAACCAGTCTCAAGCTGACTCATCCTCTCTCCATTATCCCTACATATAGATCTCTCTCCATGAGGTCAAGGGGAGGCTGGAATTTGGTATTTGCAAAGAATTACTGTTGGTTTGTGGCTAGAAACATTGGGTGTGTTATGCTTTGAAAGGAGCTGAAGAAGGAATTCCATTCTGCTGGGAAGGAGATGCTGGGTTGGAGCCCTATGGGTTGTATCTCTTCCTGAATCCTGTTACTTTCAATAAAGCTATCTTGATTCTTTCCTATATGCTGGTGTATTTTGTATGATTGCATTAGTATATTTGATTTACTTCTAATCCTGAATCATTTATGAATATGTATATTTGCCTTTGTATTGTGTTCTTCTCTTGTTTCAAGTAGCTGTTCTCTTGTCACAGGTAGCTGTTCTCTTGTGATCTCGTGGGATTCAAGTAGCTGTTCTCTTGATCAAGCGAGGAGGCAAGTAGCTGTGGACACACAAAGAGAAGAGGATCTAGATCGAGGGACAACCGGAAGACAACGGTAAGTCTGCCAATCTCCCCTCTCTCACATTTCATAAAGGAAGGAATCATAATAGCTGTATTCGTTTGTTGCTAAGGCGCTGTCACACCTTAGGTGGATAGGATCGTCCTAAATAGGCATTTTTCCCCACAACACTCAGGTCCAAAGAGATTAAAATCTAAAGGAGGGATAGCACTTCCGGTCACTTTAACGAGCTGGAGAGGCCAATGGCTCGGAAATATTTTCATATTTTACGAGTCAGTTGAAAAGAGCTTAAAGGAGACTCGTTTTTTGAGGAACGAGTGATGGATTCGGGTAGCAGCTGATTCCAGGTAAGGTTTGTAATTTTCCAATCACAGCAGTGTCACAAGGATCGCTAACAGGATCACTCTTCGTAGCTGTTCCTCAAAAAGGGTAATCAATCAAGTGGAGGTGAATGATCGGCCAATACAGAATGGAGGTGATGATGAGAACATGACCAAGGCTTCAAAGGCTGATGATAATACATTCACGATGGTTATTCACCGAAAATGGTTCATTTTTTAATGAGATTAAATGCTGGGGGAACATTTGCTCATTGCTTATGTTTATTTTTTAACGAGCTTGAATTCCGCGTTAAAACTGCTCGATCCAGTTGTATAATAAGGATGTCTCATCTAAGATGACATTTTTATGGAGCTTGCACCTTACAAAGCTTTGCTCCGGATCCTTTCTTTATGCAAGTTAGGAAACGACCAATCCTACGAGTTTAAAGGGTTAGAGGACCTATAAATTTTAAAAAATAAATGGTCGCTCTTTGCTTGCACGCCAAAAGGTTTGCATGCCCCTAGGTATAGCAAAAAATTTCCAGGTTACCAAAGATTGTTCTATCTGTACCACAGACAAAACACTTCCTCGGCGATGTCTACCGAAATAGACAAAGGTGAGTGGCGCAGATGCCTCCACTCACATAACTTTGACAAGGGAATCTTATTCCAGCCTAATCCCATTTTCCTAAACAGACGGGTGTGTCAGACTAGTCATATATCCTCCGCGGAAACCTACTCTATACCCAAGGTTTTCCTGCCGAAGCAGACCAGGGTGCATGCCCCCTGGGTTTCAGTCATGTCCTCCGAATCACTCGCGCTCATCAGGAGGACGGAATGGGGATTGATGAGACATTCCTTACGTGAAAAGAACATTCAGGGTTGGTATATGACTATTTGTTATGTGTGAGCCGGGGAATGAAAGCTGGTCTACGAGCTTGACCACTCTTCCTTCATGCAGAAAACACATTACTCTAAAGAGTGAGGAGATAATGGCTCCCATGCAATAAATATAGTCTCGTCCAAGGAGTAGATTATAATCCAGGGGTCCTTGGACTACCATTACGTTCATGTGAACGGTTTTCCCTCTCAATGTTATCAGCACATTGGGAAGGATCCCTAACGGTCGACTGGTTCCTTTGTCAAAGCCTGTTAGATTTCTCATCTCAGGCAAAAGCGATGGCGAACCAAGCACTTTCCAAGCAGTTGAGGAAAGGATACTCATAGAAGCCCCTTCATCTATGATGGTACCGGCCATGACCATTCTATATATTTCAGCAATGATTCGAAATGGTACACTAGCTGGTAAATGGGGTCTTCCTAGTAGATTCTAATCAAAGGAAACAACTAGGTTGCTTGGAGGTGGGACCGAATAGACGACCGGATACGACTCTGACGAACTTCCTTCCTGTGGTAAAGGAACGGGTAGACTGCCCCCATGTTCATCGGAGTCTGTGCTTACGAAGAGAATTTTAACGGTATCATTCTTGTTCTCTTCGGTGACTGTATCATCTGAAGATTGATTCTCTGAAGGCAAGACCGGGTCAATTGCCGCCTCGAACTTTTGAATTTCGTCTGGTGTGGATTCAGATGGTTCATCTTCAATGATAGACGCTTCGGTCGACCACAAGGGTGTGTCAGCCGGATTTTCAACTAGTGACGGACTCGGCAAGAGTTTCTTATATCTAGGAGGAAGCCGTAACAGTGAAACTGGACGGTCGTCCAAAACTATTTTAGCTTCTTCTAAGAAGGGACAACGGTGGATGGCGTGATCACCTTCACATAATTTACAAGGAAATTTATATTTTCCTTTTTGTCTAGGGGCTTCACTTTCTCTAGTTGACGGTGTATGCTCAACATGATCGTCAGAGGTTGATGACACCAAATTGTGCAAACGAGGAGACCAGTCCCTTAAGATCGGAGGGATGCAAGGACAATCTCGATGATAGTGGTCTCCTTTGCAAATGATACATGGTGATTTAGGCCTGGTCGGTGCAGTGTGTGGATTTTCGCTAGACGATGCTTGGTTGCCCCTTTTCAGCTTTGGCTCCTTCTTCTTCTTCTCTTTCTTATTCTTCTCCTTCTTCTTCTCAGTTACTTGATTTTGGGCTTTACCAGATTCATCAAGCGAAGAGGAAGGAGGAGAGGAAGAATTGGATGAAGTAGAGGGTTGGGGGGTAACTCTGGTATCGTTTAGTTGCTGACTTGATTGTTCAGGAATCACGGTGTTCTGAACGACAGAAGTTGAGAAGAGCCATATGGGCAAGCCGATTGTCAATCCTGGAAGAGACAATGTGGCCATATGGGGTGCACCAACATCTCCCCAAGAGGAGAAGGGACTAGGATTTCCTCCAAGGGGAACTCCTTGGTTGGTGGACTCCATTTTTCTCAACCTAAGACCAATGTAGGAAAGGTGACATTTATTCTGATTAAAATAAATTTTAGACGCTTTGACACAACTTATTTTTTCAATTTTTAAAAGTCAAGAAAAAACAAAAGATGACTCTAGTCGCCTTCGATTTTTAATGAGCCTGAAGTGACAAGTGCTCAGATGGACCTTTTTAGTTAAGGAGTCTGAAAAGGAACGAAAGGGACTGCTTTGGAAATCTAGACTGAGGGATTACCAAACCAATCGCAAAACTGCAGAATACTTTTTATGGTACGACAGTCAATCTTCCTGAATGCTGTGTTCAGTGCATTGCGATCGATAGGGCGGTAGACACGGCTTCCTACGGATAAAGGATAAAGCCTATTGTGGTCTCCCAAAATATACTCAATGGTACGTGGGAGCACAAGTCCGTACTGGCACTTGTCGTCTCAAAGTGGAGGAATCACCCAACCAACAGTGAAAACAACAGTTACCAGGCTTTACAACGCCGGAATACGTCTCTAGCCTAGACTTCTAGATGTTGTGCGTTAGATTCCAAAGCGTTTTTAGATTCATTAAATTTATTTTAAAGTTGATCTTGCTTAAGAAATTTTCCTTTTAGGTTCACCGCGTGATGTAGATGTACAATTCCTAAACTGCGATCTAAGATGATAAACAATCGTTTAATCTTTTTTTTGCAATGAAAATCCTAGCTACTAAGGAAAGAGAGATGATTTTCTTTCAACAAAGAGCAGAGAGAACACACTATATGCACTTGTCCTAAATCAAACCAACAAATAGTCTAAATGCAAATGCACATGCATGTATTTGTTTTCAGCCTTCTTAATGTGTGAATGATAAAAATAAAGCTAAGCGCAAATCTGAATTATTTTTCAAAGCGACAATTACTAACAAGCTTCTTTTCAAAACAAAATGAGGACAATGACGACAGTTTGTTATTTGGAATTGAAAACTTGCTTTCGACACTTGAAAAACTACCAATTCAAATCAAATACAAGAGTAACAGTGTAATCGACTATCGAGAACAATCAGATTCTCTTCTATGACCAAAAACGACACTTTCGACACTTCCAAATCAAGAAACGACAGTTCAATTACGCTACTTCTTTGTAAAAGAGAACTGAAAATGACTCAAAATACATAAAAACATTTATAGTTCTTTGCACAATGGAGGTGGAATAATGGCAAGGAAGGGGGTTTCCAACAGAGGTGTACTGACTACAGGCAGCAAAACTCCTAAATAGAGCTGAAAAGAGTGAACATAGAAGCCAAAATCTAAGAGTAGAAGAGGTCTAATCAGCGCACCTGTAGCACAGGGAAACTGAAATGCAATGCACCTACTACACTCGGGAAGTATGATGCATTCAGGTTTCAAAGAAGACACAGTGCGATGGACCAGGGACGAGACTTTAACTGGGTTCCAGGTCACAGTTTGCAGCTCAGTTCAGGGATTTAGGCCGAGTAAGTGGTAATCAGTAAATCAATCGCAGGGGTAGATCTAAGGAGGTTACTAGAGCCACCACAAGGGAAATTAATCAAGTGTTTAATTCATAAACAAAACCCGGAGATAGACTGAATCAGCATTGATCTACTTTACACTTGCATAGCAAATGCAGTTTGAAGGCTAGCTGGCTTAACTTCAGGCTCCGTCTGTAAGTTTATAAAGTAAACAAATGTAGATAAACAAACAATCTATTCGCTCCCCAGTGGTGTCGCCATTTTGTTATCGGGAAAACTAGTGTCTATGCAGAGCTGCTAGTCCCACTAAGGCTGGTAGCTACCTTAGAAACAAACAAACTAAAAACTACTTTCGTTTTCCTTTATGAGAAATAGATAAGAGGGGAATAAGGAGACCAACCTCTGTCTTGCACTTGGTTCCTTGCTCGATTCCTCTCCCTTCTGATAGGTCTTCGCCACTCACTTCCTCGTCTACCCAACTTCAAAGAGCACCTGTAGAATCAAAGTAGCATAACACTATCCAAGAACATAGATCTATTATCATAAACAATATAGGACCAAATATATATTGACCACACAAAAGCATATAACATCAATCATACAAGAATGTGGAGGAAAACTTGAATAGCTTTCTTGTTAATCAAGAAAGAGCAAAGAGGATTACAACCAATTCTTCTGACCCATCATCATCCTCTCAGCAAGAAAGCCCTTCTTCACCTCATGAAAATCTTAGACCACCCAACACTATGATATTGCACCAAGAAACCAACAACATTTCCTTACAAGATACAAAATTCTAGCCTCTGGATCTTTGAGATGAGGGATCCATATATAGATGTTTGCAAGGGAGATGAGTCAGCTTTTGAGATTTGGTTAGTGTCCTCTCTCTGATAGTTCTTGATTCCACTTGGAGATTGATGATCTCTTACTCATCCCTGGGCGAATGCAGAGAGGCAAGTGTCACAGGAGAAGTTTCTGGAAGATTCCATGATCCTCCACCTTGCGGATTGACCCTGCCATTTGTCCACTCTCACCCATCGCACCCCATAGAAGGGCTTTTCAACATGCATCGCACCTACCATGTGTATTCAGGTGGGATGCAACGCACTTTGACCATGGAGTAGGTGAAATGGTCCAGTTTTGACCAGTTTTGAGTAGTTTTTCATGGAGAACTTCTGGGAGATGCTGTAATCAGTTGACCTTGTTCTTTTAGGGGTTGGAACAAAACCTTTAGGGACTTAGGAGCCCTTGGTTTATGGACATTTATGATTGGGGTTGTAGTGCCCAAAAATGTCTATAACACTTGATGAGAAAATGATGTTGTGGCTCCTCATGATCAACAAGATTGAAACATCTTTCTTGCTCACCACTAAGATCCTTCTTTTGCATATTTTTCTTACCCTTACCTTTGCCCTTGCTTTGCTACTCAACCTATACTTGTTTTGCTGAAGAAGAAGGCAAAGCCCCTTCCACACCTTGTGGAGATAGCATTTGCCTGTAGCCCAATGATGAAGGCAAGACCCCTTCCACACCTTGTGGAGATAATACTCTCCTAGAAGCTACAAAACGTTTCCTGGTACCCCTCTTGTATGTCACAAACAATGGTACTCCAACAGTTTCAGTCTCTTTGACCTTTTCATGTCCTGAAGGTCCACCTTCCTCATGATGTATTGATGAAAAGGTTTGCGGGCCTTTGAACATATCATGAGAAATGAAAGTCTCCCATGACATGTTAAGAAGGTTCAACTGATGTAGAACAATGATTTTAATCAAAAAGTAGTGGAAAATGCTATTCAACTACTGGGGGTATGGTTTCTTCTTTACAATATGTGCCATCTTTTCAATATTTCTGAACATGAAGTAAGGGATATTCATCATTCTTACTCTAGTGAAATGCATCAGCAGTCTAATGCGGTAGGCATACAAATTGGGGAACCTACCTTCACAAGTGAAGTACTTGATAATGATCTTCATCAATGGAGCAAACCTGTCTTCCAAAAGCTTGAAGGGGAATACTCTCTTCATTTTGTCTTTGTATCTGGCCTTGATGTAAGGTTCATAGTACTCCCTATCAATATCCTGACCTTTGTTCCATTTTTCACCCACATCCGGAATACCTGTAGCCTCCGAGATGATAGCTGGTGATATGGTGAATGTAGTTCCGGCAAGGGTTAATTCATTATTGTGCAAATGTGTCACAAACAACCTTTCCAACTCATGATGAAATTTGACTCTTTCTATCATTTCACAAAAAGCAAAGCATGATTGATGTTTAAAGCAAGAGATGGCAAGTGGACAAGCTTGCAACTCCCTCAAACTGGTGGGCTCCTCTCTGATAACCCTTCCTCCTTTATGAGGCTTCCTTTGTTGTATGTTTCTCTCCCCAGAACTATCACTAAGGGTGTCTTATTCAAGCTATATTCACTGTCTCTTTCCATTGTTTTTATAGCTGTGAACACTTGTGGTGAATGATGAGATAGGGTGGATGGATGAAATATGAGTATGAAGAGATTTTATGGATGAGTAGGTGAGAGTGAATGGGATTTATGGAAAATATATGAGGGAATGGGGTTTAGGGAACAATAGAAAATGGATAAGATAGGAAAACAATAAGAGAGTGAGCTTGTCAATTTTATGAGACAGTTTGTGTAAAAACTAGGCTTTTGACTTTATGAGTGAAAGAATCACCAAAAATTGATGTAAAAACCTTTTTCAACAAGAAACATTGATGTATTTACTTGCAAAGAGGTAAACTTGGATGATTTAAGGGAAATTGGGTGATTTGGAGCAATTTGGGGCTTGGTTTCCAGGTGTGCAGTGCCTCACCCAGGTGCGTAGCGTCTCCCAGGTGCACAAAGCCCGTGTATTTTTACACTGAGAATGATTTCCAGGTGCGTAGCACCTCCCAGGTGTGCAACGCCTCCCAGGTGCATAGCACCGGCCTCTGATGTGCAACACCGATCAAAACTTCTCCAAAAACGCAGAAACTGCACTCCTTTACTCAATGACTCTCAAAAATCGCTTTCTTGGGTCTCCTTTAGCACTTGAACTTCAAAATTAGCATAATGAAAAGATCAAAAGAGATATGGCTTTATATGACTTTCACTTTTTGAGTTTTGATGGTGAAAACCCACTTTTGTAATGTCTATGTGCTTTTCAAATACTTTGTTTTTTATGCTTGACCTTTTTGCTTTGATAGGTGGACTGATGCTCAATTTCTTTTACTTTTGTAGTGGCAAGTACTTGGAAATATCACCAGGGGACCAGGAGCAACATGGAACCATTTATTACATATGAGAACAATGAAATTTAAAAATAAAATACAAATGCTCTGTTTTCACCTCAAAACTAGTTTTGAGGTGAGAACTTTATTAAGCTTACAAATTAAGAGATTAGAACTTTTCTGATCATTATTATCATCCTCATGTGTCTGCTAACCATTTTCAACAATAGTCACTAAAATTTTACCATGGTAAACCTAAGACCTAATGAGACTGAAACCCTAAGTAATTGATGAAATGAACTGAAAATAAGTCTGAATCATTGACTGAAAGTATGAAAGGAGGTCAACAGATATATATCATGAGGGAAAAAACTGAAATGAACCCTACCATCAGTAAATCCATGGGCTAATGGAATGTAGCTCATCAAAATGGGACTTCTAGTATGAAATGCAAAAGAGTAAATTTTGATCACTGATGGCAGTGTGAAGACACTGACACTAACATTGGCTCCAATGGGGATGGTAGCTCCTTGGAGGTGCCAAGAACCATAGATATCTGGGAACATGTAGATTAGTGCCTCATCCATTGGGAAATATGGTCAAGATACTTCAAAAACTGAAACTGACACTATGAAAACTGACTCAAGACTCAAAACTACTCAAGACTCAAAGACTAAATTAAACACACGAACTGATACAAATCACTCAACTTTATAGCCTTCACCTCGAGCCCCAAGCTGAAATGACTGTGTACCTTTGAACACTTGCAATGAAAGGAAAATGGTATATATAATGATCACTTCATGATTTCAGAAATCACCTTAGAAGAAGTAGCGCTTCAGGAGCCTACCATTGACTGGCCCTTCTGAACAATCTTGTCCATCCATCTCCTTGAGCAAAAATGCATTTTGTCCTCTATATACAGTAATCTTGTAGGGTCCCTTCCATAAATTTTCAAACTTACCATGCTTGCCTTTATCTTCATTCCTAGCATCCCACCACAACATTACATCCTCAAGATGGAATTTATCCGCTTTTGTTTTCTGGTCATAGATCTTTTTGATCTTCTCCTGCAATCTGAAAGTGTTTTGAAAAACTTCCTCCCTTGTCTGCTGTAAATGGATCATCTGATTTATTCTTCACTGAAAATCATCTTCCTCACTGCTAGCCTCCTGTAAAAGTTTCACAACCGGAACTGTAAGAGATGTCGGAAAGACTGTGTCAATTCCATAAACTAGTTCAAATGGAGACATACCTATGGACTTCTTTTGGCTCACCCTATCAGCCCACAAGGAATTAACTAACTTTTTATGCCAGCCTTTCTTATTTGTTTCCAGCAGCTTCTTGATGATGTTCACCAATGACTTATTGGATGATTCAGCGATACCATTACCTTGTGGATAATTTGTTGTAGAATGACCCAAGGTAATGTTATACTTGCTGCAAAAATCAACCATCTTCTTGGATTTGAATGCAGCTGCATTATCTGTGATGATTTTACTAGGACAACCAAAACGAGATAAAATATTTGATTCCAAAAATTGAATGATTACCGTATCTATTGCTTGTCTGGTTGTGATTGCTTCAATCCACTTGGTAAAATAGTCGATTGCTGTTAGAATCCACTTGTGTTGAGCTGACGATGTTGGATGGATTTCCCCGATAAAATCGAGTCCCCACTGCTAAAAGGGTGCATTGACTTCAACCAGTTTTAGAGGAAGAGGCATCAATTTTATTTTACCTTGAAAGACCTCACAATCATGACAACTCATGAATGTTTTGTACACATCTGAAAATAAGGTTGGCCAGTAATAGCCTGCTCGTAATATTTTGTTTGTTGTTGTCTTCTAGAACAAGTGACTGCCACAATCACCCTTGTGAAAGTCACTCATTACTTGCTGGGATTCATCTTCAATTAAACAATTTAGCAAAACTCCTCCTGGATCCTTCCAATAAAGGGAATTATTCAGAATGTAGAATTTTGCAGCTTTAAGTTTGAGAGATCTACCTTTGTTCTTTGTCATCCCCAGAGGTGGCGAGAGGTGCTGAAGTACATACATGATATCTAAATACCATGGTGACTGAAGGAACATTTCAGACACTTGAATCAGGGAGCTTTCTTCTTCATCTTCTGACATGGCTGCGATAAGATTTATATCTAAAGCATGCAAATTTGATTCCGCCATTAGCCTTGCCAGGCCTTGTCCTTTGATCATCTTTGTAGGCTTGATCTCCAAATCATATTCTAACATTGTTGCAATCCATTTTCCTCGCCTTCCTTCTAGATCGGTTTGTACCAGCACATCCTTAACCACTGTGTTAGGAACGTATGCTATGATGTGGGAGTGCAGAATATACACTCTAAAGTCCTTCAAAGCTTTGACAAGAGCAAGAGCCTGTTTCTCAATTATGTTGTACCGCAAAGCAGCATCTCTAATGGTCCTGCTGAAAAATGCAATGGGCTTTTCTAGCTGATCTCTCTTTTGCATTAAAACTACTACCATGGTATGCTTAGATGCAAATGAGAATAAAATCAAGTCTTGTGTATAATCGAGACTAATCAAAACCGGGGCTGTAGATAAAGTATACTTTACCAGATTAAATGATTTCATAGCATCCTCCGTCCATTTTATCATGTTGTCCTTTTTAACATATTAGTAATTTCTCTCAAATGCTCAAGCTAGATTGGGTACAAATCTTCGTAGGAAATTCATCTTATCATTAAAAGCTTGTATCTCTTTCTTGTTCCTAGGAAAATCTATCTGCTGGATTGCTTCTACCCTTGAAGGATCAATGCGGATGCCTTCCTTTGAGACAATATGACCAAGCAGCTTTCCTTCATCCATAGAAAAGAGACTTATCTTCAGATTGAGTGATATCCCAAATTTCCTACATCGCTGAAACTCAATCCTCAAATGGTGAAGATGCTCATCATCTGAACCTGAAAACACTCTCAAATCATCTAAATATACAACCAAAAATACATCCTTTTCATTGGCAAAAGCAATGTCCATTGCACACTGAAATTTGGCTCCAGCATTTTTCAAACCAAATGGAATTTTAGCATAATGGAAAGTTCCCCAAGGGGTGGTAAATGCTGTCTTATCTCGGTCATCTTCATGCACTAGAATGATTATACCCTGAATATCCATGAAGTAGTGACATGCGCAATTCTCCAACCACTCTCTGGATGATATGATCCAACTTTGGAAGCGGGTAATTGTCTGTCAATGATACTTTATTTATATTTCAGAAATCGATACACAATCTGATCTCCCTAGTCTTCTTTCTCACAGGAAAAAGATTCGAAATCCAATCAGAAAATATGATTGGGAAAACTATACCAGCCTTGTATAATCTGTTCACCTATTTTTCAATGGAAGGCAGCAACTTGGGATTGATACTTCTCAGCTTCTGTCGAAACAACTTCTAATTTATCTTGATGGGAATAGTGTGCTGAACTATGTCTTTGTTATACACCTTTAGATCTGAATAATCCCAAGCAAACACATCAGCAAATTCAGATAATAATCTAACATATTTAGACTTTACCTCAGGAGACAATGTCTTTGACAATTTCACAAACTTGGGCTTATCTGCTATTCCAAGATTCAGATCCTCAACACCTTTGTCTGTAGGCACCAAGCTTGGCTTTCTGGCCACATCATCTTGATCGAAAATTTCTTCTAAATGCACGAGACCTTTAGGAATAACGTTGTCTTTAAACTGCAATATTTCCATTTGATTCACCTCAATTTCTGGTTCTTCGGTATTATAGTCAACATCTATGGAAGCATCCTTGTAGTTTCCTTCATTCTGCAAAAAGGTATTGATCTCCTTATCATCCAAAAAAACTTGCCAATACCTTAAATTGTCCGGAACAGCAGGGCAATTTTTGACATGGATCTAAGATTTGTTGTTGGAATTCATCGAAATCTTCAAATTACTGGCAGCCGTGGCAAGTGAATCTGCAATAACATTTTGAGAATGAGGTACTACTGTCAAGGTATAATCTAGAAACATTCTTAAGATATCTAAAAATGCATTCTAGTAGGCTCTCATTCTTGGATGTTTAGCTTGATATTCACCCTTGACTTGCTTGATTATCAGCTCCAAATCTCCATGGACTGATATCCTATCTACATTCAGCTTTTTGAGAATTTTCAAACCTGTAATCAACACTTCATATTCGGCTTCATTGTTAGAACAGTCAAAGGCCAATTTATATGAACAAATTCTAACATTACTAGGGACTTTATTTGGCTGGAAAACAGGGCTCTGGATCAAAATCCCTATGTCGGCACCATCCTTACCCACGGCGCCATCAAAATCCATGCTCCATAGGCTTGCTTCTTCTTCTAAATGCTGAAATTTTGTTTCATTATCTTTCTTACTTTGACTGACCTCTTCATTTTGCTTCTGCTCACTGTCTTTTTGCTGCTGCCGGTATGTAGACTGCTCGGAAGTACTTGTAATTTTTGTCTTTCTTGATTAAGGATTGCTCTGAAATTTTCTAAAATCTCTGGCACATCTTCTACTTCAACTAACTGAATATCAACATTATTCAAACCACTATCTGAATATAATACAAATGACTCTAAATTTGTATGTACAACATTAATTGGATGATTAAGCGGTTTCTCCTTGCTTGTAATCATGTATTTCATTTTCTTCTCCCTGTATAGTTTTCTCAATTGGCCAAACACGGGAATGGTAGCATAGGAGAAATCTAGTTGTAAAGTCCCTTTAAGCTTTGCACCCCACGATCTAGACAAAAGCATACCAAACCGTGGTGGAATTTCCGCAACAACCACATCCATGAGAACATTCTTGGCTGGGATTTGGTCTAAAGATACCACCAAGTCTTTGATAAGACCAATACAATAGACTCTACCAGAATCAAAAGAATACAGGTCATGATATTTTCGAGTAATTTTAAGGCCTAGTTTCTCCATAATGGATTTTGGCATCAGATTATGGGAAGCTCCGGAATCAAACATGGCATTATGGAGGACATACTCGTGTAGTCTAAGGCTTATATAGAATGGGGGAACTTCACTATCCTTAGACTGACCTTCTAAAGCAGGACCAAAGATGAGCTCAGGGTGATCATCTTCTACATTAACCATATCAGATAAAGGATCTATGTGCAAGATTTTGGACACTTGATGTTTATAGCTGCTATTCTTCATCAATTCAATCAAAGGAATTGAAACCTTTAATTTAGCAATCTCATTTTATAAACTAAAAGCTGAAACTTTATCTACCTCTTTGACTGGAGGGTCCTTCTTTTCGACTTTTTCTTTTGCTGCACTTTGGTGATTGTTCTTCTCATTTGTAACGCTATTTGCAGATGGTCCTTTGCTGGAAGTCGGATCAGCAGGTTCTTTTCCTTTCTTTTGAATGCTTGAAGAGTAGTTTTTGGATTGTGCTTCTTTTCTCTTTTGAACTGGACTGACTGGTACATCTCTGCTTCTCAATGAGTATTGTTTTTGCTATGTTTTCAATGCATTCATATATGCTTGCTAATAATCATCTGACTCATCCTCCAAAACCACCTCATTTGCTAGTATGTAATCTTCATCCCTTTGGACCTCTGGGACTTCCAAATATCCTTCATATTCCGTGAGAAAGATGGGAAAACCATCAACAGTAAAGAAATGATTTGCCTCCACCATCGGATCATCATCATCCTCATCCTCTATTCCATGCACATAGTTTTTCTGCAAAGGAGTTCAGACCCGCTGCTGTTGTGATGACTGATCTTCTGCCTTTTTCTCCTTTTGTTTGATCCTGAATTGAGGTTGCTACTGTCCTTTGAAGTTGGGATTTCTGATCGTTGTTTCAGGCTTATCTTCAATTGTCAACTGATCAAACATCTTCTCAATTTTCCAGAGTATATTATCTGTATTAACATCTGAGGAAGGTGCTTCTTCCTTTATGGTCACCTTCTTTTCAGTTTTCATCCTTTCTCTTTTGGCTAGCAGATTTTCCTCTACACTCACTGCGTTCTTCTGCATATCTTCAAGTGCGGTAGGATCTCTTTCTCACAACTGATACGCCATATTAGCATCAAAGCCGTGTGGAAATTTGATTAATGCTAACCCCATCGGTGGTTTAATGTCAGCCAGAATAGCATTATAAACTGTATTGAACCTTACACAGTAGTTTTGGACACTTTCACCCACATTCCTTTTGATATTTTCATACTCAGATAGAATTTGGAGTGGTTTTTTCTTTACCTCCCATTGGTCCAGGATTTGTCTATGGAGAACGACAATGTATTGATAGATGCTGCTGGTAATGCTTTGAACCACTTTTAAACCTCGCCTCCAAAAATCTATACAAATAATCTCATGGACACATTTTCTGCATCTACCTCATGAAGGTCAACGAAGTCACTCATCCTATCAACATGCTGTTGCGCTGTGATACTTTGAGTGGCATCAAACAGAGGTATCTTACATTGGTAATCATCAGGCATATCATCTAGATTCTGTGGTAGAACAAGAGGTGCATATCTGGCAGCGAATCTAGGTGGATTTGAAACTGGTGTTGGGGAAATATGGGGATTTAGGACAACAAGGGCGGTCGATGTATCTGAGGTGATGGGTATTTGAGGGGTAATGATAGGTTGATGGGGGAGTGAAGGTATAAATGGAGATGATGATGATTCTCTGAAATATGGGGAAATGATGGTGAGGCAAAAGATGTTGAAGTTGAGTTAGTGAGCTCAAGAATTCTATCAGTAGTGAGGGATGACTAAGGGGAATTCCGAAGGTTTTGATTACTTAACAATTCGGCCCTTTGGATTACAAGTTCTTTGGTGAATTCGAGATTTACGACTATGTCCAATGGTTCACTATTAGAGGTGGTTCTAAACAGAGAGAGACCAAAATACTCGTCGAAAGGAAGATCTTCAAGGAACAACCAATCCACAGGGCATGAATGAGATCTGAAAACCAGTCTTGGACTTAGTGAACTTTCTTGTCTGAGTATCTTGAAATGACTATAACTCTATAATTTTGGATCTTCCAGTTCTGAAATCACGATCTTCAGTAGCCCTCTATGTCCTCTCTCCAATGTCACTAGTCTAATCGAAATTGGATTCTCCAAGAAAGACTTATGCACAATCCCCCAAAATGACCTGATTATATACCTTTTTAGAAGATCAAACTTGTATGAAGTGCCACGTGTCACTGTTTTGACCTTTGGATCTAAAAACTATATATTAAAAGTTATAGTCTGTCCTCGTTATGTAAATATTACGAAATTTCAATCTGATACTCAGAGATAACTTTATGACAATTTTCCCAAGGTCACCTGTTTAAGATGTAATTCAAGAGTATGCAAACACCATAACTTCCTCATATCATATATCCGAAAATATAGCAACACAAGATCTGCAATTTGGACCCAATGTTCAGACTGGTATTTTATCAAATGGTTTTTTTTTAGCTTTTGAAACTTTGTAGCGAACACGTTATATCGAAACTTCCATGATGACCTGTTTTAGATGAAATTCTGGAGCTTGTAAAAACCCTAACTTCCTCAGATCATATTTCCAAAAATATAGCGGGACAAGATCTAAAATTTAGACCCAATGTTTAGCGCGATTTCTTCTCAAATGGGTTTTTCTGTTAGCTTTTGAAACATCAGAAAAAAAAGTTATAGCGAAAAATGACACGATGACCTATTTGGAGTAGTGAAACCGTAGAATCCAAAGCTCTGATACCAAATGTTATGAAACCAACTCATAAAAAGATCAAAAAGATAGATCAACGCCTTAGAAATAAGCCTCTTTGAGGGGTCACCCTCCTTTACATTATGCAAATGAACAATTCTTGGATGATACAAATGACAAGAACTCCTTTTTATATATAGGAGTCTAAGAGGTCATAATATAATCAAAGCCGACATAACAATAATAATGTAAAGGCACAATAATAGCAATAGTGGGCTTCTATGGGGCACAATAATAACAATATGGGGACAACATGGGCATAACAATATAATAAGGGGGTTGTACTAATAACAATAAGGGGTTACACTAGTAGTATAGGGACCTAACAAGGGCTTAGGGTTTTAAACATTGCAGTTCAGACTGTAGGCTCTCAGATTTTGGGGAAGAATGGCCCGTAACAAAGAGAAGGTGTGATCTATGATGAACAAGTTCTTGACATTCAAGAACGAAGATAAGAATAAACCCAAGGAGAGGCACTCATTCCTGGCCTCAGAATGTCGTGATCTCATAGAGGCACACAAATGGAGGTAGTAGATAATACGAGAGATTGGATGGAAGGTCATGGAGATTCAGAACCTAGACCTTGGCGAACACTACCTCCCAGACCTCAATGACGAGATCAACAAGCTGATTAGGGAAAAGGAGCACTGGGAAGCTCAGATCGTAGAGCTTGGCGGCCCTAATTATGCCAAAGTAGGGGCCAAGATGACAGACTTGAAAGGAAACTAGGTGGATGTGCATAGTGTTGTCGGTGCTACAATTTTTCACTAAAGGCAAGATGGGTTTAACTTGGGCTTCACTATATCCCTGTGGATACTGTTTTGTCCACTATTTGTTGTCGCTTTCTCTATATTTTATGGACAAAAGAGCCAAGGCAATGTACAACATATTAAATGCACATTCAATAGTACGATAAAAGCTTGTGACCCACCATAAGACCAAAAGTTAAAACTAAATCTATGGTGGGCACTGGGTACTGCTACTATCTAGGCCGAACGATACCTCTCCTCTGCGTAATTTCTGGTCATCATTGTTTATTTCTGCCATCTGAGGGACAGGAATGTGAGGGATCTCTTGTCATGTAGTTAGATATGAATTAGGGGATCCCTTGTCGTGTAGTTGAATGCGAATTAGGATAGCCTTGGTTAGAGATACTTCGAGGTTGTGAAATTCCTAGCCATCCTCAAAGAGCTATTCGATAAAACCCTCGAGGCAAAGAAGAGGAGGTCTATGTATGAGATTTACAAGTGAAACGATGCAAGTTATTATGGCTACAAGGATGACGAGGACGGGATCTTGGAGAAAGTCAAGCAACTCGCAAAGGAGGAGATGCAGGCTAGAGCGTTTAGAGAGTGGAAAAGGATTGAGTCCATCGAGAGGGAGGCTAGGTTAACGGTGAAGAGTCGGGAGGTCACTCCTGTTAAGCCGATTTTGTTCAAGGAAGAGGAGGATGTGGAGAAATAAATTGGAGAGCATGAGAAGGGAAAGAAATGATAGAGAGAGCGAGAGTTTGTTGCCCATGTACCCCTACCGAATGAGGAAGATATTGAGCGCATGGTTATGGAGAAGAAGAAACATGAGCTTCTTAGTAAATAAACGAGTGAGGATCTTTTGGAGCAATAGTTCCAGGCCAAGGCAATGCTTGATATTCAACAATAAGATATTTTGTTGAAGCTTATGGATCTTGAGTTTTTTTTTTTTCAAATGAGCTTCTCCTTTTCCATGAGGGTGGGGTTGTCAATGCTCCCATGAGGGTGGTGAAGAATTTGTGCATTTCATGTTTCAGAAAAAAAAGGACGATGTTGAGTGTATATCCTTGGTGACTTTGGCAGAATAGTTTTCCTCAAACCTAACACCTAAGTGAAAAGAATCTATTTTATACCCTAAAGCATGTTTTGAACAATTTTCACCATTCATCTCATCTTTGAGAATAGTCAGCACACAATTTAAATAATAATTATTTGATAACCTATTCAAAATTTGAACTATTCCATCCCAAGTGCATTGGTTTAAACTTATTGTTAGATTAGTTGTGATCATCAGGTATATATCAATATAGTGTTTTAGTAGTTTTGTACTCTTAGTTGCCTTTAGTATAGTCTATCTGCTAGTGAATTGTGTCTCTTATTTGAAAGGTTAAAGTTCACATGTGATGTTTCTTTTTGTATTTAGACATTGTCACTCATGTATTATTATGATCTAAAACAAAAGTTTTCACACTACACAATTTTCCACCATTAGTAAGTTTTAATCTCTCATTTAGTTAGAAGAATTGATTTTATTTCTCATCATGGTTCTCTACTCTTGGCTTATATTATTTGGTGTTGTAGCTTTCTGATGATGTTATTAGCTAAATTGAAGTCATCAAATCTATTGTGAACTTGGTGGTTTTGTGTCATTCTCGAATGGTAAATATGAATATTGAATGGTAAATATGAGTATGAAAGCTAAACAATTGGCATGCTTTAATTCAGATTTTATTTTATTTTTTTACAATATAAGAATCAAGTTATAATTTATAAATATATATTTATGAAAAAGTAGGATTTGACACCATGTGTGTCTCATTGGACATTATTATAATAATTGTATCGTATCTTTGCTCGGGTTGTGTTGCATGCATTTGTCCAAAGAAATATCGGCAAGTCTTTTTCATGTGTCATGGCCTTAGTAGCCCCTATGATGGACTTTTGCTCGACCACCCTATTTTTCCCTACGTTGTACAGAGCTACAACTCTCTCTTGATTCCTTCCTTCTTTCAAAACCCCTTGAACTCCTTGGAGGTATACTCTCTCATATTGTCCAATCTCAAGACTTTGATATTCATACTTGTGTGGTTTTCAATCAGAGCTCTGAACTCCTGAAACTTAATAAACACCTCATCCTTGATCTTTAATAAGTAGACCCAAGTCTTATGAGAAGAATCATCAATAAAGGAAAGACAATACATGCTTCCTGTTATTATCACTAGTAACTAGTGACTTCAGTCCAAAAAAAATATACACTAGAGCTTAAGTTTTGACGGTGACTATGCAAGGGTGGGGTAAAGATGTGCAATCAAAATATATATCTCTATGTTTCATAGCAGTGTACATATTACTTTTCCTCTCTTATCATGATAGTTCAAATTTTATTGGAAAATTGAATCCGGAAGGCACATCTATTAGTGAAGTATCAAGTGTTCTTGAGGATGATCAAGATGGCCTGTTAAGGTTTGTTGTGCTACATCATTGGAAAGAGTTGCTTGATGGCAATAGGCTTTTTGTCTTCCTATTTATTTTAAAGTCTAACTCTCCACTCATTATATCTCTTGGTCCTATGGATCTATTTTCACAACTTCTATGATTGTCTAGAAATTCATCTTCTCCATGGATTGGGCATTGCAAATTACAGGTCTCTCTCTAAGGACAACAATATTGATCTTCTTTTACATGATGATGGTAGTTTTAAGATATTCTCATTTAGAATGGGTAGTGTAACTCGAGGAGGATTGGATTTACTAATACATGATTGCAGTATTAATTCACAGCAGGTGAAAAAGCTAGGTCCTGGTATCCTCAACAATACATCAAATGCTGGGATCAACCCAGAATTTACACTGGATTTCTTTGGAAAGACAACCTGCATTACTACAAATATTAATATTGGAGGTGATGTTATTCGAAACAATGATTTATGTGTTAAGATGAATTTAGTGTAAGAAGAAGGCTTCTTAGAGAGCCCCAACCCTACTGGATTTAAGGTTTATGCATTTTTTCTTCAATCATATATATATAGATATAAAATAATTACATCATAGTTTTCCTTCTTCTAGTGTAGGTCATGTTTTTCCATTGAAGAGAAAATTCTTTAATGTTATTGTAGGATGAATGAAAGTAGTTATGAAATTAAACACATGAGCAGATTTTGATAAAGAGTTATGGATACATGTGTTCATATATCTATGATTGCATATTTGCAGATAACTACGTTTAATTCCAATCCATACATTGTAATGGGAGGTTTCCATGTTAATGTGGGAAATACATCACGAAGTCAAAGGAAAATGGATGCTTTACAGTTTGTATTTTGATTTGGACTTGTAGAAAAATTTCCATGTGTGGCTTTGTTGAAGGCATATCTCGAGCATCAAAGGAAAGAATCAGAAGAAATAGAAAAAAAAGGAAGAGATCATGTTGGGTCACTGGTATGTTTATTCTTATTGGTGTGGTTCATGCTCCCTTGTTAGTATTAACTATCAAAATATTAACTTGTCATTAGACATATTCTTTGAAAACTTCCATGTCTTACGCCAGAATTCAACAACCTCAAAAGAAATTCATTCATTGAACAATGTAATAAAGTGAATTGAAGTGCACAAACTCATGTCTATCTTGTGTTACTTTTTGCATGTAAGAGACATGGAAATAAATTGGTATTACATGTTGAAGTGCCATGTTTTCTAAGCACTTGATTCTTTACAACAATGACTATAATGTAACATGTTAATTGGAGTACAAATCACCACAAAAATTCTTATGAGAGTGATATACCAGACATACCTAGATTTCATGGTAAGAAGAAAACAAGGAATTTAAGAAAACAAGGAATTGACTTCAACTCAAAAAAATGCCACTTTACGAGTGAGGGACATGTTTCATGGTGGTCTACTATGGTTGTTTGATGGAGGAATTCTTATTCCAATTTTTTGCCAAGTTTCTAGGACATGGGGATATAGGAATGCAGGGATCCATCTAAGGGATGTGTAGAGACACCCCAAATTTTTTAGGGAACATCACAGAGGACTTTAGGGTGCTCAGCATAGGGGAGTACCTGAAATACTAAAAATAGCACGTAGCCTTGGGATGGGTTTTTTGGAGGCTCTAGAAGCCAAGTTGTTGTGACTTCTGGAAATTCCTAATATCCTAAGGCTGAAAACAAAACCTTGCATATCAACACCACCTTGATCATGAGACTTAGAACCACATACATCAAAGTTCCAAGGCACTTCTACTCAAGTTGTGACCTATGGTAGGCTTTCTGAATCTTTCTTCTAGTTGGAGGTCAATTGGACCCTATACATTCAGTTGAATGAAATAGAATTAAGGCACATTGTGTAGTATTTTTTTCCCATCTCTTGGACTAATGTGTGAGCTATCTAAATCATCTAGTGCAATTCAACCTCTAGAAGTTATGAAATTGAGCCTGCCACATCTTCTTTTGCTAAAGTTGTGAAATCGAGTTGGATCCTTTTTGTTGAAGCTCCAACCTTTTTACATATATATTTTTATGCCACAACATCCCTAGTAGTCTTTCCTTTCAAGGATAGTGGTAAATCTTATTTGATGTAATGCTTACTGTGTACTTTTGGAGAGATGGAAATTGGATCACATCCACCTTAGTTGCACTGAGAAAGAGTTGAGGTCCATGCTAATATCCTGGACATGGGTGGGAATTGTAGTGTTTGTATGTCCAAGTGATGGGACGTTAAATATAGACAATGCATTGACTGCATGAATATGACGTTTGCACACACCTATCTAGATTCAAGTATGATATTGACCTAGGGGTTCCTAAGGTTGAGGATCTATCAAATGCACACAATTAGCTAGTTCTGAAATATAGAAATATGATATATGCAACTTCTAGCTTCACAAACTGGGAAGTGCATCTCAAACATGAGTCTATATAGATTTGTGCTTGATACAGGGACAGTAGAGCATGACACACCTTAACTTATTGACCCATTTATGGGAGTTTTTGGGTCTGTTAATCATGAGGAGCTAGGGATGGAATTTGGAGCCAAATTTCAAGAACATAAATTACAGTAAGACTAGGAAGCAATATTCCTATGCACTGTGTAGTGGGTATATAACACCCAAAAAATGTGGCAGCGTTGGTATTTGGGGGTTTAGATGTATTTCTTTCAAGAAATTTAGGATATAATGATTGTAATCTATGTGTATAAAGGGACAAGCATGCCTCTATGTAACAGAGACAGAGAGATAATGTGCTCAGAGGAGCCTTAGTATGCGTGTGGCATTAATAATTGGTTGGAAACCATGGTTTGGACATGTGTGTTGCATTAAAGATTAGAGGAGGAGCTAATAAATAAAGAGATTGTGTTTATGATGCCACAGGTTGTGTATTCATGTTCATTTATCTACTAGAATTAGGTGTTAAATCTCTCTTGATTCCTCCAATTATAATGTTGTGTGGTAGAATGCATTTCTTAGTTGTATTGATACATAGGGAGCAAATTGACATGGTCCTAGCTCAAGCATTTCTTCAAGCAATTGGTTGGTATCTGTATCTCTTAGGAAGATACACAACATGCAGATCCATAATTATATTCAATTTGCAAGGAAATATTGGAAATGGATTCATTCTAGACTCAAATCTACTGGGATTCATGTTTGTGAAAAAGGTTGAAGAACTATGTTCCCAAAAGGTTATGGAACTTTATCAAGTAGACAAAGACTAACTAAATATCAAAATTTGATCCACATTTTAAATAGGATCCCTTTCTTTCATGCATAGACATTGGGAAAATGAAAATATCAATTAGCTTAAAACCCTAAAATAATAAATATTTTACTTAAAATCCTTAAAAATAGGATCATTAAAAAAAAAAATCTCACAATTATCACTTACCTCACTTAAATTTTGTTGAAAAAACATAATCTCATAATTATCCTTATGACTGGCTGGAAAATTTTCAAATTATCAAACAAAAACATTAGTGTGTCTCGCTACCCAATAAAAATTCCCACTCTTGTCTGCACCAACATTATCATTTAGATTTATTTATTTTGTATTTTTTCTTTCCCGGTTCTATGGCTCAATATATCTTAGAAGTTACAGAGATCTAGTAATTTTTATAGGCCATTGAGTTGGGATGACTAAAATTAGTAGATACCACCCTCAAAACATTCAAAAGCCTCAACAGGTCAACAATGGTTCCACTAAATTTGCCCTAAATTTATTATGATATAATCCTTAGGTAACCAACTCCAGACATATCGTTGGTTAATTTATGTTGTTTGAAGTTTATTGAGTTTGAGTTTTATCATGAAAGTACTAGAAGCATACTAGAATGGGTGAGTTGATTATATTGATAACAATGTTATGGTTTGATCTAGTCCTTGAAAGGAACTTATAGTTCATGGTAAAAATTTCACATTCCTTTCATTTTTTTATCTTTACATATAACAAATATCTTTATGTTATAGCCTCTAGCGAGATATATACAATAACTTCCACTTAGAAGTTGGATGCCATCATTTTGGAGCTTGAGCTTACTCAACTTACCTTTGTTTGAGTTGAAAATGTCATTAGATCACATTATATTGTCTATTGCAGAGCATGAATCCAATTTACCTTTCTTTCAATTAAAAATATGATTAGATCTTTCTATATCATCTTTTGTAGAGAATGAATCCAATTTCTCAGAGTCCATTTTCTTGAGGTATAACAAAGCTAATTTAATTCATTAAACTTACTTTTCATGTTGTGTTTGTTGATTGTGATTTTGCAGGTCACATCTGCATTGGAAAAGGGGCATATTTAATGAAGTGTGGATGGACAAGGAAGCTTCAGTTATGTCCTTTCAAACTTTCTAAAGTATGTAATGAAATTAAAAAAAATTCTCCATAGAATGTTGTGCTTAAAATTTTTCTTTTGAGAATGGATTATTTATGTGATCCCCCCTCTCTCACACACAACTAGAGTCTAGACATACATGATTTTTTGGGATATGTGGAAAATGGACAAATTTAGGCTAGCCATTTATCTAGAAATTTACACTATAGGAGATCAGTCATTTACAGTTGAATATTTCCTTGCCACTAAATTAGAGTTGCAAAGTCAGACTTGTTGTTGGGAAAAGTATCCAATACGGAATGACCCTATCCCACTCTAAGGGTGATAGTACCTCAGCAACAACCGAATGCAAAGCTATTCAAGATTATTTCTTTATGAGATGTAAGAGAGAGGAGGAAGAGATCCACTAACCGTTATCTTCCGCTAATGATTGATCCAATCTTCCCTCTTTGCTGCTTGCTCCCAGCTCCTTGCTCTTTCACTGGCCCAGCTACACGAAGATCCTGCAAAAGCACAAGAAAGGGAAACTACAAGAAGCATACATTCATAATTGATTCAAGGATTAGAATAAATCAAATATACAAGTATCAATACGCCATTGAGACACATGCATATAGAAGAACCTCAAATGCTTTATTAATGGGAGAAGTAAAGTTTTGAGAGTGTTACAACCATAAGAGGCCCAATCCAGCAACACCTCCTAGCAGAAAGAAATCTCCTCTTCACCTCCTTCAAGCAAATCACCCAATAGTTCTATACTCAAACCAACAACACTTCCTTACATTCACAAGATTCCAGCCCCCTTTAGACCTCATGAGAGAGCTCTATATATAGGAGATTTGGAGAAAGGATGAGTCAGCTTGAGGCTGGCATGAAGCTGACTAGTGTCCTCTCCCACTTCAGTTATTCTTCAGTTCTTGAGTCCACTTGGAGGTTATTGCTTCCACTTGGAGATCTAGATCCTCTTACTCATCACAAGGCGAATTCCCTGATCCAAGTGTCATTTTGGAAGCTTCCTGGGCATTGACACATTGAGGAATGACTGTGCCACTTGGCCAATCTCACCCAACGCAGGTAGCCTTCATTAGAGTTGACATTCAGCGCAGGTACAGAGTGGAGCAGTCGACATTCAATGCAGATGCTCAGTGGAGCAGTTGACATGATCCAAAATTAGCTTGTTTTTGAGTGTTTTCAGGTGGAGAACTGATATTTAGTGCTGTGGTTTGCTGACCTTGTTCCTCTAGGGGTAGGAACAACATGTTTAGGGACTTTGGATCCCTCAGATTATTGACATTTCATGCTTCATGCTGTAAGGCACAAAAATGTCTATAACAGTTGCCCCCTAAAGTATGAGGTCGTTTATCGGGTGAAATGCTTTATCAGGAGGATCCGAAGTTCATTCAATCGCTGAGAGGTGACCTGTAATAAAATACAATACAATACATTACTTTTCATTCTGCTTTCATGATCTAGCTGAGGCGGGCATTCCCATGCTCAGCTTTATAAATTCATTTTGGTACATAGAACAGACGATCGTCTGATGGTAGACTAATAATTCTCTGCTGAAATTATCATCCTTTGAGTAGGATGATCATCTGCTGTAATGATGTACATGTCAAATGTTCTTATATCCTGAATATATATCGCAGCCCGGATGGATGAAACTAGATCCGGGGTCTTCAAAATCGTTCGATCTTCACTCTAAGTACAAGTCGATCCATGTGAGAATTGCGCTGAAGTCGAACATGGAAAGACATCGCTTGATTACCGGTCAATAATGTAAACCGTTAACAAGCGCGAGAGGAATCACCGATAATGATAATGACCCTCAAGGTACTGCAGTACAATTCACGTGGCGTGAATAAAGGACTTGGCGTCGAACACCACGCAAAATCTTCTGGTCGAAGGTCATTGATGTATACCTGTCGCCGGAAGTGAGAAACTTGCCATTGAGGCATGCAAGCTTCAAAGTACTGAAGGGGGTGTTCCTAGATCAACTTCTTGGATAATGAGCTGAAGTCGACAAGAAGTGATCCGTCAAAGGAGGGCCTTAATGAATCCCACATCAGTGACACGGAACGGAGCTAATGATTTTAGTGGAGGTGAAAACAATCTGTGAAATATGATTCAGGGTGGCGATCATGGATGGATGAAGGATAATGTATGGCAGTGGATGGGACACGGTTGACTCTTTCTGAACAACATCTCTTGAACATATAATGACACTGATGTGATGGATCGGTAGCATTACCCCAAATGTGGATGGTTTGGCGAGGACCATGGTGTTGAGACCGGTGAATGAAACAACCCAACCCGATGTGATACGGAGGACAAAGTGTCATGTTCAAGAGCGACTTGCTACCATTAAAGCTTTGAGGTTCTCCCAATTTTTCCCCGGTCATTTCTGACCAGTACCTCTTTATTTTTGTCAAGCTTGAGGAGGATAACATATGCTTGTTCTATAACCTGCCCTTCGGGCAAGCCCATCGCTATGTTTTAACGAGCCTAGCGATAGGGAAACTCGTTCTCGTCTAAAGACAAGTTTGTCGCTATTTAATCATTTTAACGAGTCTAACGACAAGGAAAACTCGGTCCTTTTCATTTTTAGAGAGTCTGAAAAGGTACAGAAAGTTAACTCCAAAATTCCTTTTTCGTCATCTAATCCCTTAAGTCCGAAAAAGTATAAAACAATACAGAAGGGATGAGTTTTCGATAACTTTAACGAGCCGAATAAAACAAGCGCTCGACCTTTTTGTGTAATAATCCCTCAGGTCCAAAAAGATTAAAATCTAGAGGAGGGATAGCTCTTCCGGTCACTTTAACGAGCTGGAAGGCCAAAACTCGGCAAACTTTTCATATTTCACGAGTCAGGAGAAAAGAGCTCAAAGAAGACTCGTCTTTTGAGGAACGAGTGATAAACAGGGATAGCAGCAGATTCCAGGTACATGTTGGAATTTTCCAATCACGGCAGTGTCACAAGGATGGCTAAGTGAAATCACTCTTCGCAGCTGTTCCTCAAAATGGGTAAACAATCATATGGAGGTGAACGTTTGGCCAAATGGAATGGAGGTGGCGGGTGCAAACACGACCAAGGCTTTTTATGGCTAATAAATTTACGATCACCATGGTTATTTACCGGAATAGGTTCATTTTTTAATGAGCTTGAACTCTGGAGGAAACTCTTGCTCACGCTTTTCTATTTTTTAACGAGCATAAATTCCACGGTAAAACTGCTCGATCTTATGTTTATTTTTTAACGAGCATGAACTATGTGCTAAAACTGCTCGGTGATAAGTTCGCATGCCCCCAGCATAATAACGCAAATCGAGGTGCATGCCCCCCAAGCTTCATTGCATTCAACTCGGTGGTTGGAATGAAGGTTTACCTTTGAGAAAGGGGATTTGTTTCATTTTTTAATGAGGTTGACACAAGATAAGAACCGTCCTCTGACTCCTTGTTTCATTTTTTAACGAGGTTGACATGAGATAAGAACCGTCCTCGGCGTCCAAATCCATTAGACATAGAAGGTTTCATATTCCACCGTGGCCACTTCCGCCAGATTACTCAGAGGTGGTAGGGCAAAAGTACCCATTAAGGCAGGGTCTTTTAGGAGGCCTACTCCGATATTTTGGAGTGAATGATTCCTTCCATGGATCATTGGAATGCTTCCCGTAACTTGTGAACTGTTGGGGAGAAATGTTTGTTGGTCGAAAATTGTAATTCCTCCTTGGAAAGGAAATGCAATCTTCCTGAAGTAGGTCGACACAACTGCGGCCATGGCATATATCCAGGGCCTTCCCAGTAGGATGTTGTAATCGAGGTTTCCATCGATTACTTCAACATCAACTTCTACTGTTTTGCCCCCCAGTTCAACTTGCAAGTTACTTAAAATCCCGTATGGAGTGTATGATCGTCCTTCAAACGCTTTTAACGTCGTTGAAGATTTCAACAAGGGTGGTGAACCTAAATCTTTCCAGCAACTCATCGACATAAGACATGTAGATGCCCCCTCATCAATAATTGTTCGATGAATAGTTTTGTTGAGGGCTTTCACTTGAATAAGGAAAGCTAGTTGAGCTGGTAATTGAGGGTCATATCCTTTATGATCAAAGGCCACAAGATTGGAATCTATTGGGCCAATCCCACCTATTGCTGATAATAAAGCTTGCTCTTGGGAGAGGCAATTTTGCGGTACCTCAAGTGTCGACATAGCGGACGACAATTGGGCCAGGTCCTCTATCTGTGCTATTTTCGCACAAGGATTAAATGTCGATTTGTGTACTGCTCCCTTTTGCGACTTTATCATTGGCTTAGGAACGATGGGTGGCACAACTTTGGTCAAAGTTGTTGTCGAACTACTAGGTTGTTCATTAGCCTTGTTGTTCGACAGCTTTGGATTCCTGTAATCTTTATTCCTTGTCAAAGCATCAGTTTGCTGTTTCGATACAGACAACATAAGCACTTGGGATCGGGAAGCATTTTGATTAGCAACCAGTTCGGTTCTCGAGCTTGGAAATGGATCAGTCAACACAGCTGAGGTTTTCGAACTCTTAAAGAATCTTTTAAGCTCAGCTTTGTATGGACAATCTGCTGTCCAATGATCCTCATCGCATATATGACACCCTGTAGGGGGTTTCCTTTTTCTCCCTTGCTTTTTCTTCTTGCCCCCTGGTTGCTTCAGCTGTTTTCCCTTGTCGTCCGACACGGCACTTACTTCCGAGGCAAGAAGTTTCTCATTTTCATTTTGACCGGGAATCTTACGGGCCTTTTTAGATATAGCCTTTGTCGATTTCATGTCTGTTGCGCCAATCACGCCATCACCGGCATGAGAGTCACTATTTGATTTAGGAGGAGGAGGAATTGAAAATTCTGGTCTAGGGGCGTCAGGTATTTTATCATAGAGCGTGCCAGACTGAGTATATACTAAGTCTAGATATTGTGCACGAACAATAACTTGCTCCTCCGTTACGACTCCCCCCTTGGCCACATCTTCCGTTATGGCAGGAAGTAACGACTTTATAAACCATTCAACTAATAGCTGATCTGGAACATAAGTCTTTACCATCCTGCGACGACGACGCCACTCATGTATATGATCGGATATATGTGTGGCCGTCGTCTGCTTGAAGTTGGTTAAGATTTCCGTTCCGGTTTCATACCTTATCGGTAATTGAAAATGGGTTAAGAAAGTCGTGGCTAGGGAACTGAAATTGTCGAAAGAGGCTCTAAGTAATTCAATATACCATTTAGCCGCTAGACCCGTCAATGTCCTCTGAAAAAGGCGAAGCCTTATCGAATCATTGTTCAGGGTGTTCGACGAACACCACAGATGAAAAGTCATGACGTGATTCGATGGGTCTTCACCTGGATTTCCATTGAATTTAGGAATGTCCGATGGAAGTTTATGCGGAATCGCTGGCCACCAAGGGGCATAAGCAATTGGATCATTCGTCAGCCGGTTTAGATCTGGTAATTCTAGAGTTGCTACAAACGGCAACTGTTGATTCAGGTTAGGCAGAGCATACCCAGGATAAGATGGAATCGCCTGAGCAGTGGGTCTTTGCATACCAGCATAATGTATTTGATGTTGGCAACTTTGACAAGTTTGATGGGCATAACCGTTATTATACGGTTGCCCATTACTTACAAAGACTTGTTGCTCGGGTCCTTGATATGATTGCTGTAATTGCGGTTGTTGAGTTTGAACCAGCTCTGGTTGTTGGACCATTTGCTGTTGTCCAATACTGGATGATTGACCAAGATGAGGAGTCATAGTACTTGCTTGAGCCTGAGTCGCTCTAGATAAGGAGGCACTAACCGGAGGTTGTGATTGAGTTGTCGAGACAAGAGGTTGTTGTATGGCAACCTGAGAAACTTGGGGTTGACATACAACAGGTAGCGCTTGTACTTGCGACGCAATCAACATACCAGGTATAGTGGCAACATTCGACACAGGGTGGACTGGTTGCATTGAATATGCAACCCTTGGTTGCTGAGGCAGTATTGGTACCCATCCGCTAGATGTAATTCCAGTTTGACCTGAACTTTGTTGTAAACTCCCATATGGTTGTTCTCCAGGGGGGAACAATGAAAAAGCATACTGCCCTCCATATGGTGGCAATCCAGTGCTTAAAGGGTAGATTTGCCTTTGAAGACACACTGGATCAATTTGTTGAGTTTCAACATAAGAAATACCAGATGATAATCCGGATGAAGAAATAGGAACTAACCATGTCGTCGAAACAGTCTCTGATTGGACTCCAACTTGTTGTTGACAATTTGCCGGGACAGATGGTATACCAGCGAACATCGTTGGAGTAGCAGCAAGAGGCTCTGCCGCTGTTGTGTCGAATGACACAGTCCTGGATGTCGACGGTTGTTCAGACATATTTAGTCTATCCAAAAGATTTCCTAGCGATTCTACAAGAACTTTGTGATGAAGGTAGACTAACTTCGAAGATCAACGCAGGAATAAAGGGTGATTGTTCCGTTTAAAATAAATTGTTAACGACGCTTTAGACACAACTTGCTTTTTCAGTTTTAAAGAGTCGAGAAAAAGCTAAAGATGACTCTAGTCTCCTTTGATGTTTTAACGAGCCCGAAGTGACAAATGCTCGGATGGAATTTTTCAGTTATAGAGTTTGAAAAAGGCCAAAAGAAACTGCTCTGGAGATCTAGGCAAAGGGTGAGCCAAACCTTTCGCAAAACCACAGAATACGTTTTACGGTACGGGTGGTCGATCTTCGTGAATGCTGTGTTCACTGCATTGCGATCAGTAGGGCGGCCGACACGGCTTCCTAAGGATAAAAGATATATGCCTATAGGGGTCTCCCAATATATACGCGACGGTACGTGGGAGCACAAGTCCGTATTAGTGCCATCGACTCTCAGGAGGAATCACCCACCTTCTTCGAGACCGACAGTCACTACGTTTAACGACGCCGGAACACGTCTCTAGCTTAGACCTCTATGCGTTTGCGTTATGTTTCAAAGCGTTGTTAGGTTCATTCAATATATTTTAAGTTGATCTTTTTAAAGTTTGCCTTTCAAGGTTCACCACGAGATGTATGATACAAATTCCTAAATGCAGTCTAAGATGAGAAGCAAGCTTTTCAAATCTTTTAACTTTGAAAATCCTAACTACTGAGGGAAAAGAAAGACATCATCTTTTCACACAGATCATAGAGCACACACTAATGCACTTTTTCCTAAATCAACATGCAAACTTATCAAATGCAAAATGCACAATGCAGGTATTTCTTTTCTCTTTCTTAATGTTGATGTACTACAAAAAGAAAGCTGTTGTATAACTTTGAATTCAATTTCAAGTGAAAGCAAACAAGCTTTTGTCCAAAACCAAAAGACACCTTAAGATTTACTTGTTTCAACACTAGAAATACATAAATTCAAACCATATGACAAAAGCAAAAGCTCAATCAGCTATGAACAGCAAACAAACTAACTCTTAAGATCAAAACGACACTTATCACAGGTCTAGATCTAAGAGGCCACAACAAGACTAGTTCACTTTTCGTTATGGGAAACTGCAAATGATGTAAGAAATACACAAAGAACAAATACAGTTTCTTTATACAACCGAGGCGGAATAGTGGCAAAGAAAGGTGGTTTCAGATAGGTACATTGACTGATAACAGGCTGCAAAAACAAGGATGAAAACAGGGCAATAGGAAGCAGAGAACCCCAGTTGCACAAGGCAAAACTGGTTCAGCGCAGGTAGTACACTGTCAGTTTGACATTCAGTGCAGGTAGCCCCTTCGGGACCTGCGATGAAATGCAGACTGCCTTCACAGTGCCTGCAATGAAGAGATAAACTTTCGTTTTTCTCAGTTTCCAGGTTACAGATTGCTCAAAAATTCACAGTTTTTGGCCAAATCAGAAGCTATCAATCAAGTACACACTAAAGGGTAATTAGGAGGATGAAAAGCTATCACTAAGAGCTGTTCAGAGTCCTTGTGGATCAGCTCTTCAAATCATCAACATGCCCAGAAACTGAGCTAGAGTAGCTGCCCTCTACTTTGTACTTGAAAGATCCAAATGCAGTTCGATTCGGTACTCCCTGTGTTTATGAAATGAATAGCAAAAAAACACAAACAACCAACAAGATACGATCCCCAGCGGAGTCGCCAATTTGTTGTTGGGAAAAGTATCCAATACGGAATGACCCTATCCCACTCTAAGGGTGATAGTACCTCAGCAACAACCGAATGCAAAGCTATTCAAGATTATTTCTTTATGAGATGTAAGAGAGAGGAGGAAGAGATCCACTAACCGTTATCTTCCGCTAATGATTGATCCAATCTTCCCTCTTTGCTGCTTGCTCCCAGCTCCTTGCTCTTTCACTGGCCCAGCTACACGAAGATCCTGCAAAAGCACAAGAAAGGGAAACTACAAGAAGCATACATTCATAATTGATTCAAGGATTAGAATAAATCAAATATACAAGTATCAATACGCCATTGAGACACATGCATATAGAAGAACCTCAAATGCTTTATTAATGGGAGAAGTAAAGTTTTGAGAGTGTTACAACCATAAGAGGCCCAATCCAGCAACACCTCCCAGCAGAAAGAAATCTCCTCTTCACCTCCTTCAAGCAAATCACCCAATAGTTCTATACTCAAACCAACAGCACTTCCTTACATTCACAAGATTCCAGCCCCCTTTAGACCTCATGAGAGAGCTCTATATATAGGAGATTTGGAGAAAGGATGAGTCAGCTTGAGGCTGGCATGAAGCTGACTAGTGTCCTCTCCCACTTCAGTTATTCTTCAGTTCTTGAGTCCACTTGGAGGTTCTTGCTTCCACTTGGAGATCTAGATCCTCTTACTCATCACAAGGCGAATTCCCTGATCCAAGTGTCATTTTGGAAGCTTCCTGGGCATTGACACATTGAGGAATGACTGTGCCACTTGGCCAATCTCGCCCAGCACAGGTAGCCTTCATTAGAGTTGACATTCAGCGCAGGTACAGAGTGGAGCAGTTGACATTCAGCGCAGATGCTCAGTGGAGCAGTTGACATGATCCAGAATTAGCTTGTTTTTGAGTGTTTTCAGGTGGAGAACTGATATTTAGTGTTGTGGTTTGCTGACCTTGTTCCTCTAGGGGTAGGAACAACATGTTTAGGGACTTTGGATCCCTTAGATTATTGACATTTCATGCTTCATGCTGTAAGGCACAAAAATGTCTATAACAAGACTCCTATTTTTCAGGCATATACCTCACTTTTAAATCAATTTATTACTGACTCTATATAGACCTTCCATGGCAGGGAAAAGAGTGATCACTACCATTGCTTAATCTTTCTGCAGACCAAGTAAAGATTCCAAATGTGCATAAATTAGTGGCTCCTTGGAGAATCCCAAGAGTGGCGTTATTGTAGCAACAAGAAATTCATTTATTTTGAGTTCTTCATTAGTGCGTTGATAGTATATTGTTTAGTCCATACAATACCTCAACAACGTATGATCAAATTAAAGTTAAGAATGTCATAATATTTTGACTTACCCTCTTTTAGAGGGAATCTAGACTATGTGTCAAGCTTGTACGTCACAATTGTATCATGCATAGTTTACCTGGGACAAGTTTTCTAGATTTAAGTATCAAGATACCTGTTGGAATTCAAGAGGCAGCAATACTACAAAGTGGGAAAGAGGTTTCACAGTTAACATAGGTTTCACATTATGGTTGGAGTCGGTTTGTTGGTAATATGTTGGATACCCCAACTTCTTTTTTATGATTGAGTGAAAAATTGAATCCTTTGACATATTCCTCACTTAATTTTCATTAAGTGGTGGGTTTTCTCAGAAGTTCTTCACACCTATAAACTTTACCACCGTTGTTCTTGAGTCTTTAGAGGTGGTTATATTTTCAAAGCACACATGTACAAGAAGATGAGAAATAATATGTCTGACTAATATGAAGTTATCTCCCTGTGAATAGGGTGTTCCTATTCATAAACCCGATGACTCGCTCTACTTCTTTCTAGTGAACAAATTTGGGATTTGCCATGAATCATGAGATAATTCCAACCCTATAACTATAAATTTATTATTTAAATCTATACCCACTAGATTATAATCTGCACAAGGAGAACTCCATTCTTGTTTTGAGACAACCTGCAATTGACTTATACCATGCTATTTAATCTTTTCTGTATTTATTCACATCCTTAGTCTATGAAATAAAGATGCAATAGGTTACCTTGCATTTTCTATGCTAACACTGCTAAAAAATAATAAAGTATGCCCAGATCTATCATTTCAAATGATCTATGTATCTCACCTTTTGGTTTTTCAATTATCGAAGTTGTTACCTATATTGATGAGATCTTCTACAACCGATACCACAGTCAAAATATATGTTAGAGTTTTATCTGTGTTACTTTGAAGGTGTTTCTCCTTCAGTAGAGCAGCATTACGCCGCATTTTCCATTTAGGGGAGAAGTGTACCGAGTAGCAACCTTGGCCTGTGTGCAGATGGGTTGAATGCACATTAGACTCTATATAATGTTTTGAAGGTGTTTCTCCTTCAACAGTACTTCATCTAAGTAGATCCTTTCGGTTTGCATCTTCAATAGATGCATGCAGCCTTGGGATACATGTTGTAGATTATAGTTTTCCTATGAGGGTCTAGCAGCGATGAAAAAAGTTCATCGATTTTAGGCATCTTGTGGTTGTTGTATGCAAGCATGCTTGTTTAGTGTTTCCCAAACTTAGATAGATCCATATTTAGTATGCTTTATAGTTTGACTTATATGCTCACTTTTCTTAATTTAGGTGTTTTTCTTAGTTCTTTTTTATGCATAGATTTATCTTTAAGAAAAGTGCATAGTAGAGAAGGGTTCTATATTTTGAGCAGGGGACACACTTCTAGGTAGGAGGTACTCTAATCTAGGAAGCTTTTTCCATGCAGGTTAGGTGCTTTATCTGAGAATCCCAAGAGTGGCGCTATTGTAGCAATAAGAAATTTGTTTATTTTGAGTTCTTCATTAGTGCATTGATAGTGTATTGTTTATTCCATGAAATACCTCAATAGTGTATGATCAAATTACAGTTACGATTTTCATAATATTTTGACTTACCCTCTTTTAGAGGGAAGCTAGAGTGTGTGTCAAGCTTGCACATCACAATTGTATCATGCATAGTTTACTTGGAACGAGTTTTGCATCTAAGCAACCAGATACCTGTTGGAATTCAAGAGGCAACAAACTACAAAGTGGGAAAGAGGTTTCACAGTTAACCTTCCTTTCACATTATGGTTGGAGTCAGTTTGTTGGCAAGATGTTGGATACCCCAACTTCCTTTTTATGACTTAGTGCAAGATTGAATCCTTCGACATATTCCTCGCTCAATTGTCATTAAGCGATGGGTTTTCTTAGAAGTGCTTCACATCTATAAACTTTACCAGAGTTTTTATTGAGTCTTTGGATGTGGTTATCTTTTCAAAGAACACACGTACAAGAAGACAAGAAATAATATTCTTGACTAATTTCAAGTTATCTTCGTGTGAATAGGGTGTTCCCTTCCACAAACCTCATGACTCGCTCTGCTTCTTTCTAGTGAACAAATTTGGTACTTTTCATGAATTGTGAGGCAATTCCAACCCCATAGCTATCAGTTTCTTATTTAAAGTTATACCCACTAAATTAGAACCCGCACAAGGAGAATTCCATTCTTGTTTCAAAAGAACCTACAATCGACTTATACCATGCTATTTAGAATTTTATGTATTTCTTCGCATCCTTGGCCTGTGACATAAAGACACAACAAGATACCTTGCATTTTCTATACTAACACTCCTAAACATTAATAAAGTATGCCCAAATATGGGATTTCAAATGATCTATGTAGCTCACCTTATCGAAGTTGTTACCTATATTGATGAGATCATATACAACCGAGACCATGGTGAAAACATATGTTATAGTTTTATCTGTGTTGCACTAAAGGTGTTTTTTCTTCAGTATCACTACAATACATTGCAGTTTCCATTCAGAGGAGAAGTGTACCCAGTAGTAGCCTTGGTTTGTGTGAAATTGGGTTGAATTCACAATAGAATTTATCTGTTGTTTTGAAGGTGTTTCTCCTTCAATAGTACACCATCTCAGCATGTCCTTTCAATATACATCTTTAGCATATGCATACAACCTTGGGGTACATGCTACAGATTCTTGTTTTATTGTGAGGGTATAGAAACGATGAAAGAAGCACATTGATTTTAGGCATCTTATGGTTGTTGTATGCAAGCATGCTTCTCTAGTGTTTCCCAAACTTATATAGAGACATATTTAGTACAATTTTATAGTTTGACATAGATGCTAACTTTTCTTAATTTAGGTGTTTTTCTTAGTACTATTTTATGCACAGATTTATCTTTAAGAAAATTTCATAGTAGAGAAGGGTTCTATATTTTGACCAAGGGGCACTCTTCTAGGTAGGAGGTACTCTATTCTAGGGAGCTTCTGTCATGTATGTTAGGTACTTTATCCTAGACATAGCTCCAAATCCCTACCTCCTTGACAAAGTCCCTACCAGACAAGACACCGGTGGACAAAGTTCCAAGTCCCTAAATTTTCCAAAAACCCACCTAAGCCTAGCTATCTAGCCTAAAATCCTTTACATTCCAGTCATCTCTTGGTTGTGATTTCATAGAGAGAGCCCTCTCTGGTTTGGTAGGGCTAGCTACCAAACTAAAAGCTTGGTCTGTGGTTACCTCCATTGATTTCCTCATCAGCCTCGAACATTGTGGAGGATAACAGAGAGCATGACAACTAGGGAGTGCCAAGGTGTTATAGTGAATGTAAGGTTCCCAAGTCATGGAAAAATGTAATGCTAGTTGTGAGGTCATGACTTCCAAGGTGTGTTAGGGAATACTAGGGCATGCTAACATGTGCTATATAGTATGAAGACATGTCAAAAAAGATAAGATGTGCCAAGTGCTAAGGCATGCCAAGATGTACAAGGGTTCCAAGTCCCTGCCTCCTCTTCCTCCATATGCTATCCACTTATTACATTTCCTTTGCAATATTTTGGTGTATTTTCTAGTTATAGGTCATTTATAGGTTGTAAATGTCTTCAGAGTTTCACTTCTAATTGAGTATTCAACTAAACATATTAATTCTCTTATACATAACTATTTTTCCCTCCACCCACTTTTCATAACTTCAATAACCATTAGGTAGGGACCTGCAGCTTCGATGTTTCTTTTCTTGTTAGTAAAATATTTCCGAGACTTTAATTTATTGAAAGTTGTAAAATTTACAATTTATGAAGTTTCAAGGTCTAATTTTTAAAAGTATAATTCTTTAAAGGGTGCTAGATCAATGGAAGAGCACCTACTTTACAAGAAGCAGTATGGTGGTTCGATTTTGTTATCACCTAGATTGAACCTCAGGCTGAAGGAAGGCAATGCCAGGGTAACCAAAAACCATGCTTAGCCAAGTGGCTAGCCCTACTAGGCCAGGAGAGGGCTCTCTTCATAAGGATCTTAGCCATATTTGGCCAGATCTAGAAACTGATATTAGGCTAAGTATAGTAGCACAAGGTTTGATTTGATTTTGAAGGGGTTTTGCTAGATCAGGAGGAGCCAAACAGTTAGGGCAAGGAAATTAGGTCAAAATTGCAGGGTGTCCAATGGGACTCTAGAATTTGATGGGTGAGGTGATTTAAAGATAGGCGAGGAGCTAGAAAGAGCATGTAAGCAACATGGATTCTTCCTAAACTGAAGAAAACATAGACTGTGAATATTTTCCCAAAACAAAGCATAAATATTATGGGTTCTGCCTATCAACTTGAAAACATCCACTTAAAAGCAATGAAATGATTGATTAAGTACAAAAAACATTTTTACATATGATCAAAATAGAGAAAACTGAACTGAACATCATACCACATGGATCCAAAAGAAATAGCTACAATTTTTCATTAATCTCCTGCTAAAACTGATGCAAAATGATGTCTACTCAAAGCATAAGCATCCAGCTGAGTCCAACCCTTTACAATGAGAAATAAGAAGAAGATATAGAAATTGATTCAACCTCCTCCCATCCTTAGGGGTAGAATCCTTAGGATGAGGAACTAATCCATCAAAAACTGAACAAGAAACTGGAATTTAGGCAACCTAACAACTTGCCTCTAAAAGGGAGGAAACTGGTTCATTTGTCCTCAAGATAACTATTGGTCTAATGAATCTACCTTCAAGCAACTAATATCCATCCTATTTACATTCCTAGTTACCATTTACATCAGTAAAAAAATCATCAATGAGAGAAAACTCAAAATTACAATCATGGCACATTGAAGTGAACATTCAACATAAAATTGTCCTATGCACAACACCCAAGCTCTATGCGTAGTGCGTTTGGAAGGACCATTTTGAAGGTCTTCCCGAAGTCAAAATTGAGCTCATGATAGCTCATTGGAAAGCCTGTCTTATATAATTTATGAATCTACCTTTAGTTTCCCATTTTGAATTGATTTGACCCAAAAAAACGGATTCTCCCACGACTACTTCTGTGGCTCAAAAAGAAGGCGAAAAGGTCATGTTTTGGGTGTTTTTTAACCTTTTGGTTAACCATTTCTGCTCCAAAAGCTTAGAAAATGCATAGGGTGCATGTACTCATCATTGTGAATCCAAAAATGTTGACCATTTCCTATTTTAGATTCCCCTAGGAAAAGCGCAGCGCCGCATAGAGCCAATTTTCCTGAGTCAAAAATTGCAAAAAGGAAAAAATTCTCAAAACCTACTCAAAATTTGTGGAGAACACCGCCATCCAGCTTTTGGGTTAGCCAAGGAAGCTTCAGCAAGAAACCTAAGCCTATCACCCTCCCTTTTGCCTTTGAATTCTTGTTTTAGCCTTGTCTTCATTTGCTTGACCCTTATGTTGCAAATCTTGTTTCGGGTCCTGTAATGGCGAGCCATGTGACTAATGATGTGATTGTCCCTGTTGGCCCTTTGTATCAACTCCTGCAAATGAAAATTGACCCTGTCAAGCCATGTTTCTCTATCCTCCTCGATCTCCTTCTCAAGCCTTTGTTTTGTAGTCAAGGTGGCTGGGGTTTCTTCCTCTTGCATTACTGACTTGGCTTTGCCACCTTGCCTCTTTGCTTTGAGAAGTTCTAGCTCCATGAGGACTTGTTTGTCACTTAGCTACTTGTTCTCTTGCTCAAGGTATGAAATGACATACTTAGCTCTCACCAAATTGTCCATCAGTGCTTGGATCTCTGCATCTTTTTCCCTTATGGTTATATTTTCATTTGTTGCCTCATCTTGAGCCTCGAAGTCAACTATATTAATGTCGTGATAAACGTGTGGCTATTCTAGTACATCATTTTCCATCAAATAAAATTCCCTTTCCTGTTCATCATTGAGGATTTCCTCTAGCATCTTTTCTTTCCCTTTATGCACATGATGCACCTATTGTACCTGTTGTGTTGATGAAGAAGGCAAAGCCCCTTCCACAGTTTGTGGAGCAAGCATTTTCCTATGAGTTGATGAAGAAGGCAAGGCCCCTTCCACATCAAGTGGAGTAAACACTTGCCTATCCACTGCAAAAAACTTTCTAGCCCCTCTCTAATATGTTTTGTGGGCTTCTGGCTTCTCATCAACTTAGTCTCTTTAGCCTTCTTACTTTCATTTACTTTGGCACTGCTGGAAGGCCCTTCTGCTTCTTGGGGAACCGGTGGAGGAGTCTAAGGACCATTGAAGATGTCATTGGCAATAAATGTATCCTAGGAGATGTTGATGAGGTTGATATGATGTAGCACAATCATCTTAATCAAGGAATAGTGATAGATACTACTCATTTGTTGGGGGTATGGATTTTTTTGTACAATGTAGGTCATCTTCTCAATGTTCCTGAATAAGAAATATGGGATGTTCAACATTTTCACTCTTGTGAAGTGCATAAAAAGCCTAATATGATAGGTGTACAATCTATAAAATATGCCCTCACATGTAAAATACTTCATAATGATCCTCATCATAAGGGCATACTTGTCTTCAAGGAATATGAAGGGAAAGGTCCTCTTATTTTCATTCCTGTACCTATATTTGATGTATGGCTCATAGTAGTGCTCATCCAAATATTGTGCTTTATACCATTTTTCCCCCACATTCGGAATCCTTGTAGCATCAGCAATGATGGAGGATGAAACTGTAAATGTCACCTCGGCAAGATTTACCTTGATATCAGAGAGATTGGCTACCAAAAGCCTGGTCAGCTCAGGATGATGTTGAACTCTTTGTACCTGCTCACAAAACTCATAACACACTAGATGCCTGAAAAAAGAGACAGTCATATGAGAAGCCTGTAACTCTTTGATATTTGATGGTTCCTCTCTGATAATTCTACCTCCCTTATGCGGTTTTCTCTGATGCTGAGGTTCATCTCCTATGCTTTCACTACCGCTATTTTCCTCCTCCTCATAATCTCTATCCTCATTATCCATGTCTTTTGAATTTGAAGCTTTGAAACCCTAGAGAAGGTAATCAAGAAGTGAGTTATGGTGAATAGGGATAGGGGAAGGAGGGAGGATTTTGTGTGATGTAGGATGAGATATATATGATGTCAGAGTGAGAAGGAGGGTATTTTTTGGTAGGGAATGTTTAGTAAATAGGGGTTTAAGGATGTTGTTTTGGGAATTTAGGGTATAGGGGATAGGTGTAGGGATTTTGTTTTGGGGATTAGGATATAGGGGATTGGAAGATGGATTTTGTTTGAGGGAATTAGGGTATAGGGGATAGGTGGAGGGATTTTTCAATAGAATGTGGGAATAAAGGATATGATAAGCAGGGAGGGTTTTTTAGGCAACCTAGGGTTTGAAAATTTAAATAGAAAACAAACTTCAAAATCATGAAATGAGTGTCGGGAGGATAGTTCAAGGAGTGTACTTACTTGTTTAGAGGCTCTAGATAGAAAAAGAGCAATTTAGATGGTTGATAGGGTGGTTTTGGTGTTTGTTGGCCCTATGCACAGTGCCTTGTACAGGTGTGCAGCGCTCTGGCTTTATGTGCAGCGCCGTGCAAAAATGCACTACAAAACAAGCCTTATGCGCAGCACTCTGTTTGTGTGCACAATGATCCATTCTCTATGTGCAGCGCCTCCACAATCTGCCCTATGTGCAGCGGCTCCTGCTCTATGCGCAGCGCCTCCTCTTTGCTCAACCACCAATTGGCTTCAACTCCCTTCTCTCCTTCAACTCTCTTCTTTCTCTTTGTCAAATGAATACGATGAATTTGAAAAAGGATTTTGAAATCTTATATAGAGGGTGACTTTGATTTTTTATTTTTTTTTAAACCCACTTTATAATGTTTTTTGGAACTTTTACTTTCCTCCAAATCTCTGTTTAATACTTTTCTCTCTTTGTCTCTTTTTAGGTGGATGATGCTTGGATTGAACTGATTTCTTCAATGGATTTCATTACTTGTAGCAAGGAGAAATTCTTGAACAGCTTATGGGAACACTTATTACATGAAATGACTTGAATTACATCAAAAATATAAATAAACTAAAATACTCTGTTTTCATCTTAAAAACATGTTTTTGAGATGAAAATTACATTAGTGAAATATTTTTTTTGTACAATAACCATGACTTCCTACCAATCACTCTTTGTTTATTGGTCTTCCTCATACCTTTGTTTCCCTTTATTTACATTTGAAACTATACTTCTGACCTTGGAAATGAACCCTAATACCTAATGGAAACATAACTACCTTGACTCTAAAAATAACATAACTGAAACCATAACTGAATGCAACATGGAGATGGGTTAGCAAATGTACCTCATGAGGGAAAATTTGATTTTCTGAGAAGAAGACAACCATCAGTGGACCATTTTGGCATGACCTAGTGGAATGATCAAAATTCAGTATGAGACACCTAAAATTAAAATGCAAAGAGTAGATTTGATCCCTGATGGAAGTATGCATATACTAACACTACCATTTGCCTTACTAGGATGGAATCTCCTTGGAGGTGTCAAGAACACTGTAGACCAAGTTCCTAGCTGATTGGGCCAATATGGTCAAACAAATGAAAGACTAAAAAATTTTGAATTTTTTTGAAAAATGACTCGATACAAACTAAAAACTGACTCACAATTGACTCTAAACTGACTCAAAAAACCAACTAAACATAGCACAAAGAATTTAAGCTTTATAGCCTTCACTTCGGGCCCCAAGCTCAAATGACAATGTACTTCAAAACTTTCAAGGAAATCAAATTGGTATATACAATGACAGTGAAACAACTGTAGCAAACTGCATTAGAAATAATAGTGTTTCAGGAGCCTACCATTCACTGGTCCTCCTGAGCATTCTTGACCTTCAATTTATTTAAATAAAAAAGCATTATATCATCGATAGGCTGAGATTTTATAAGGTCATTTCCACATATTGTCAAACTTACCATGTTTCCCTTTTTCTTCATTTCGTGCATCCCATCGCAGCACTACATCTTCCAGCTAAAACTTTTCTGCCTTGGTTTTGTGGTCATAAATTTTCTTTATCTTCTCTTGCAGTCGGAAAGTGTTTTGAGAAACCTCTTCCCTTGTTTGTTGAAGGTGAATCATTCGATTTATCTGGCGCTGAATATCATCTTCTTCACTGCTAGCTTCTTGCAATAATCTCATGATTGGGACTGCAAGGGATGTGGGAAACACTGTATCAGTACCATAAACCAATTCAAAAGAAGACATACCTATCGATTTCTTGGTGCTCACTTTGTCGGCCCACAAAGCATTGACAAGCTTTCGATGCCAATTATTTTTGTTTGCCTCCAACATCTTCTTAATAATGTTTACCAAGGATTTATTAGAAGACTTAGCTAGTCCATTGCCCTACGGATAGTAAGCCATGGAATGACCTAATGTGATGTTGTATTTGTTGCAAAACTCAACCATTCTCTTCGCCTTAAATGTTGTTGCATTATCTGTAATAATCTTTTGAGGGAAACCAAAATGAGACAATATATTGGACTCTAAAAACTGAATGATTACAGTGTTCGTAGCTTGCCTTGTTGGAATGGATTCGATACATTTGTTGAAGTATTCAGTAGCTGTCAAAATCCAGTTGTGATGTGCTGATGATGTAGGATGAATTTCTCCTATGAAATCAAGCCCCCACTGCTGGAACGGTTCATTAACTACAACTGCTTTCAAAGGAAGAGGAAGCAGCTTCCTTTTTCCCTAAAAAACTTGACATTCGTGGCAGCTCATGACTATTTTATACAAATCTAAAAACAAAGATGGGCAATAATACCCTGCTCTTAAGATTTTATTAGCTGTTGTTTTCCAAAACAAGTGACACCCACAATCTCCTCTATGAAAATCATTCATTACCTACTGAGCTTCATTTTGAACCAAACAATTAAGAAGAACCCCTCCTGGATCTTTCCAATAGAGAGCACTATCTAAGATGCAGGATTTTACAGACTTCAACTTTATTGATCTACCTTTACTTTTCGACATTCTAGGAGAAGGATAAAGATGCTGAAGAACATATAATATCTCGGAATACTAAGGTGAGTTGAGAAACATCTCTGATACTTGAATTAGGGTGCCACCATCTTCGTCATCTGACATTGTTGCAATGAGATTTATGTCCAGAGCATGAAGATTCGACTCAGCCATGAGTTTTGCCAAGCCTTGACCTTTGATTAGTTTCATGGGCTTAATCTCAATATCATACTCTAACATCGCTTCTATCCACTTACCTCTTCTTCCTTCCAGATCAGTTTGCATGAGGACATCTTTGATAGTCACGTTGGGAACATATGCTATGGTATGTGAATGTAGAATGTAAACTTGAAAATCCTTCAATGCCTTTATAAGAGCCAAAGCTTGTTACTCAATGATGTTATTGCACAGAGTAGCATCTCTAATAGTCCGACTGAAAAATGCAATGGGCTACTCCACCTGATCCTTCTTTTGCATCAACACCGCAGCCAAAGTGTGGTCAGATGCAAATGAAAATATAATAAAGTCACGAGTATAATTGGGACTAATCAAAATAGGGGCTGTGGTCAAACCAATATTTACCAAGTTAAAATATTTCATGGGATCTTCGATCCATTTCACAGTGCTATCCTTCTTCAACATATTAGTTAACTCACGCAAATGCTCAGCCAAATTTGGTATAAATCTGCATAAGAAGTTCATCTTACCATTGAAGGCTTGCATCTCATTTTTGTTGCGCAGAAAGTGTATTTGCTGAATTTCCTCCACCCTAGAAGGATCAATGTGAATACCATCATTGGAAATTACATGTCTGAGGAGTTTACCTTCCTCCATGGCAAAAAGACTCTTCTTTGGATTTAAAGAAATCTTGAACTCCCTGATTTTCTGAAAAACAATCCTCAGGTGTTGTAAATGCTCATCATCAAAACCAGAAAATATTATCAAGTCATCTAAGTAAACCACTAAGAAAACATCCTTCTCGTTAGTAAAAGCTATATCCATGGCCCGCTGAAAAGTGGCCCCAGCATTCTTCCGCCCAAATGGCATCTTGGCATACTGAAAAGTCCCCCATGGTGTTGTGAAGGCAGTTTTGTCTTGGTATTTTTCATGCACCAAGATCTGATTGTAACCTGAGTAGCCATCTAGTAGTGACATCCGTGATGTTCCAACTACTCTTTGTAGAATATGGTCCATCTTAGGAAGAGGATAATTATCTTTCAAGGATACTTTATTCAGGTTCCATAAATCAATCCACAACCTTATCTCTCTAGTATTTTTTCATACCGAGACCAAATTTGAAACCCAATCAGAGAATCAAATTGGAACAATGATACTAGCTTTGTACAATATATTTACCTCTTTCTCAATGGATGGCAACAGCTTTGGGTTGATCCTCCTCAACTTTTGTCTAAAGGGTTTTTGATCTGGCTTGATAGGTATGGTATGCTGAATGATGTTCTTGTCATATACTTTCAAATCTCAGTAATCCCATGCAAAAACATCACAAAATTCAGAAAGCAACTTAACATACTTAGCTTTTGATTCAGGAGATAATGTTTTTGATAGCTTAACAAGCTTGGGCTAGTCCGCTATTCCAATGTTTACATCTTCAACTCCTTTGTCAGTAGGAACCAAGGTTGGTTTTCTTGCCAGATCATCTTGATCAAACAACTTCTTTAAAGGTATAAGACCTCTAGGAATAACATTATCCTTCAGCTGTAAAACATCCATCTGATTTACCTCAATGTCTTGTTCATCAAAATCACAATCATCATCAATGAAAGCATTCTTAAACTTCCATTCATTCTGCAAAAAGGAATTAATTTCATTGTCATCCCAAAAAACTTTCCAATATCTCAAATTATCAGGAACAGTAGGTATGTTTGACATGAATTTCAAATTTATTGCTAGAATTCATTGGAATTTTCAGATTGCTCGTTGTTGTAGTAAGTGAATAAGAAATGATGTTTTGACTTCTCGGCACCGCTATCAATGTGTATTCTGGAAACATTTTCAAGATATCCAGGATTATGTTCCTATGAGCTCTTATCTGTGGATGCTTTGCTTGATATTCTCCTTTGACTTGTTTAATCACGAAATCTAAATCACCATAAACAGAAATCCTTTTTGCACCCAGCTTCTTCAAAATCTTTAAAATAGTAATCAATAACTCATACTTCGCTTCATTGTTAGAGAAATTGAAAGCTAATTTATAGGAACACACTCTAACATTACTTGGAACTTTGACTGGCTAAAAAACAAGACTTTGAATCCAAATTCCAATACCTGCACCATCCTTACCCAAAGCACCATCTAAGTCCATGCTCCAAAGGCAGTCTTTGTCTTCCAAATGTTCGAATTCCTCTTTTGCTTCGATCTTACCTTTGCTGGTTGCTTCATTTTTCTATTCTTCACTGACTTTCTACTTCTGTGGAGGTTGCTCAGAAGGAATTTCCACTTTTTTCTTTTCTTGATTAAGAACTACTCTAAAACCTTCAAAATTTTTGGTACATCATCTACTTCTACAAGCTGAATATCTACATCATTCAATCCGCTATCAGTGTATAAGACAAAAGACTCTAAATCTGTATACACAACATTTATCGAATGATTTATGGGCTTATCTTTACTAGTGATCATATATTTCATCTTCTTTTCCCGGTACAACTTCCTCAATTGACAAAAAACAAGGATTGTAGCATAAGAGAAGTCAAGTTGTAAATTTCCTTTGAGTTTGGCTCCCCACAATCTAGACAACAACATACCAAATCAAGGTGGTATATCAGCTACTGCCACGTCCATCAAGACATTCTTGGCTGGGATTTGATCTAATGAAATAACCAAATCTTTGATGAGACCAATACAATGAACTCTACCAGAATCAAATGAATACAAATCATGATATTTTCGGGTGATATCCAGGCCCAACTTTTCCATGATGGCCTTGGGCATCAAATTGTGGGAAGCTCTGGAATCAAGCATAGCATTATGAAGAATATACTCATGCAGTCTAAGACTCAAATAAAAGGGTGGGACTTCGCTATCTTCTAGCTGACCTTCTATAGCTGGACCAAAAATAAGTTCAGGATGATCATCCTCAACATTCACCATGTCGAACAAAGGATCAATTTGCAGTATTCTAGACACATGGTGTTTGTAATGGCTATTCTTAACAAGCTCAGTCAAAGGAATGGACACTTTCAATTTAGAAATTTCACTTTCTAAATTAAAAGATGTGACTTTTTCTACCTCTTTGACACTGATGTCCCTCTTATCTATTTGGTCCTTCGTTGCACTATCCTTTTTCTGATTGACTTTCTCTTTTGCAGTTGTACTTATTGATGGTTGATTTACCTTACTAGGATTTTGATCAGCATGCTCATTTCCTTTTTTCTAATTGTTTGAGAGATCATTCTTTGACTGAACATCCTTCCTCTTCTGAATAGGACTGACAGGTACATCTCTGCTCCTCAAAGGATATTGTCTTTGTTGTGTGCTCAAAGGATTCATGTAACCACACTGATAATCATCAGATTCGGCCTCCAAAATAACATCATTTGCTAAGATGTAGTCCTCATCCTTTAGAATGTCGGAACTTTCTGCATACTCCTCATCTTTGGTTAGAAATATAGGCATGCCATCAACAGTGAAGAAGTGATTTGTTTCAACTACCGGATCTTCGTCCTCTTCTTCTTCCACTCCTTGAACATAATTTTGTTGCAAGGCAGTTCTGATTTGTTGTTGTTGTTGCGTTGGTTGTTCCAGTGCTTTTTTCTCTCTTTCCTTGATTTGGAATTGGGACTATTTCTGATTCGGAAATGGGACTATTGCTGCCCTCTAAAATTTTGGTTCTAGATCTACGTTTCAGGTCTATCTGTGATGGACAACCGGTCAACCATCCTTTCCATTGTTCGAATCAATGTATCCATTTTTACATCTCAAGTAGGTGCTTCTTATTTCACAGTCACTCTTTTATCTGATCTCATTCTTTCTCTTTTGGCTAGCAATTTCGCTTCTATGCTCACAACATTCTTTTGCATGTCTCCTAGAGTTGTAGGATCACGTTCACACAACTGATATGCTATATCAACATCAAATCCATCTATAAACTTAAGAAAGGTCAATCCCTCTGGTGGTTTGATATTTGCAGGGATAGCATTGTACACTTCATTAAATCTCACACAATAGTCTTGCACACTCTAGCCAACATTTCTTTTGATGTTCTCATATTCGGACAAAATTTGAAGGGGATTATTCTTCACCTCCCACCGATCTAGAAACTGCCTCTAGAGGACAGGTAGAGTAGTGATAGAAGCTGCTGGTAGGGCTCTAAACCATTTCCAAACTTCTCCTCCAAAACTTTGTACAAACAACCTCATCATCACATCTTCAATTTCAACTTCATGGAGGTCAAAGAAATCATTCATCTTGTCTACGTGTTGTTGAGCTGTAATAATTTGGGTCCCATTGAAGAAAGATATTTTGGTTTGGTAATTAGGGGGCATGGCACCAGGATTTTGAATAAAAACAAGGGGTGCATATCGGGCAGCCATAACTGGAGGTGGGGGAAGTGGTGGATTTAAAACAAGGATTGGGATATTCGATATACTCAAAGGGGGGTTAATGGTAGCTTGAGTGGTGTGAACAATCTATGAACAAGAAGGTAGAGGGTGAGAGATAGTTTGAGTGGTAGTAGATGCAAAGGAAGTATTTCGAAAATCAAAAGATGGCCTATGAGTCTTATTTTGTACCCAAGTGTTTAAGTTTGAAGAGAGGTTATGCAAATGATCAAGAGTGTGAATAAGCTATGACCCTGATTTATTGTGTGAAAACAAGTCTTCAACGGGGTTATAAAGAGATATAGAGGAATCAACAACTGTCTAATCAATCAAACTTAAAGATTTACTGTGAATTAAACTTTTCTCAATATTAATGTCAAACTCAATGTCTTGCAAAGTGTCTAACCTTCCTAGGAGTGAATTAACTCGAGGAATGAAATCCTCACTTGATTGTTCTCCAGCTAAACTAGATTTCTCTGCAAATTTCTTAGATTTTCTCCCAATTTTATGAGGATCACTAACAATGGTTGGAGGATTTAGATCTGGATTGGATCTGGTGTACTTTCGGGAAGCCAATATGTCTAACTTTGAAATTTAATATATTGCTTTAGAACTTTCCAATTCAACCTATTAAATTCTAAAACTCATCATCCACAAGCTTAATAATTTAAATGAAACATCTTACTGGGGTGATTAACTTTTGATCTTTCATTTCCCCATTATGGTCACCACTATGTTATCACCTAGATTGAACCTCAGGCTGAAGGAAGGCAATGCCAGGGTAACCACAAATCATGCTTAGCCAAGTAGCTAGCCCTACTAGGCCAGGGGAGGGCTCTCTTCGTAATGATATCAACAAAATTTGACCATATCTAGAAACTGATATTAGGCTAGGTATAGTAGCACAGGGTTTGATTTGATTTTGAAGGGGTTTTGCTAGATTAGGAGGAGCCAAACAATTAGGGCAAAGAAATTAGGTCAAAATTGCAGGGTGTTCGATGGGGCAAGGTAGGCACAAGGCTCAGCACTCTAGGATTTGATGGGTGAGTTTATTTAAAGATACGTGAGGAGCTAGAAAGAGCATGTAAGCAACGTGGATTCTTCCTAAACTGAAGAAAACATAGACTATGAATGTTTTCCCAAAACAGAGCATAAATATTATGGGTCTGGTTATCAACTTGAAAACATCCACTTAAAAGCAATGAAATGATTGATTAAGTACAAAAAACATTTTAACATATGATCACAATAGAGAAAACTGAAATGAACATCATACCACATGTATCCTAAAGAAATAGCTGCAATTTTTCATTAATCTCCTGCTAAAATTGATACAAAATGATGTCTACTGAAAGCATAAGCATCCAATTGAGTCCCACCCTTTACAATGAGAAAGAAGAAGAAGATATAGACATTGATTCAACCTCCTCCCATCCTTAGGGGTCGAACCCTTAGGATGAGGAACTAATCCATCAAAAACTGAACAAGAAACTGGAATCTAGGCAACCTAACAACTTGCCTCTAAAAGGGAGGAAACTGGTTCATTTGTCCTCAAGATAACTTTTGGTCTAATGAATCTACCTTCAAGCAACTACTATCCATCCTATTTACATGCCTAGTTACCATTTACATCAGTAAAAACATCATAAATGAGAGAAAACTCAAAATTACAGTCATGGCACAGTGAAGTGAACATTCAACATAAAATTGTCCTATGTGCAACGCCCAAGCTCTATGCGCAGCGCATTTTGCAGGACCATTTTGGAGGTCTTCTTGGTGTCTAAATTGAGCTCATGATAGCTCACTAGAAAGCCTGTCCTGTATACTTTCCGTGTCTGCCTTTATTTTCCAATTTGGAGTTGATTTGACCTCTCAAAAACGGATTCTCCCAAGACTTCTTCTGTGGCTCAAAAAGAAGGCAGAAAGGTCATTTTTTGGGTTTTTTGACCTTTTGGTTGACCAGTTCTGCTTCGAAATCTTAGCAAATGCACAAGGTGCATGTACTCATCATTGTGAATCCAAAAATTCTGACCATTTCCTATTTTAGATGCCCCTAGGAAAAGCGCAGTGCTAGTGGCATTGCGCATAGAGCCAATTTTCCTTAGTCAAAAATTGCAAAATTCTTCAAAAAGGAAAAAGTTCTCAAAATTTGTGGAGAATGCCACCATCAAGTTTCTGGGTTATAAGAGGAAGCTTCAGCAAGAAACCTAAGCCTATCATCCTCCTTTTTTCCTTTCAGTGCTTGTTTTAGCCTTGTCTTCATTTGCTTGACTCTTATGTTGAAAATCTTGTTCTGGGTCCTGTAATGGCGAGCCATGTGCCTAATGATGTGATTGTCCCTGTTGGCCTTTTGTAGCAGCTTCTACAAATGAAAATTAACCCTGTCAAGTCATGTTTCTCTATCCTCCTTGATCTCCTTCTCAAGCCTTTGTTTAATATTCAAGGTGGTTGGGGTTTCTTTCTCTTGCCTTTGTCACCTTGCGTCTTTGCTTTGAGAAGTTCCAGCTCCATGAGGACTTGTTTGTCACTTAGCTACTTGTTCTCTTGCTCAAGTTATGAAATGACATACTTATCTCTCACCAAGTTTCCCATCAGTGCTTGGATCTGTGCATCTTTTTCCCTTATGGTTATATTTCCATTTGTTGCATCGTCTTGAGCCTCCAAGTCAACTATCTTAATGCCATGATAAACGTGTGGTTGTTCTAGTCCATCATGTTCCATCAAATAAAATTCCCTTTCCTCTTCATCATTGAGGCTTTCGTCTAGCATCTTTTCTTTCCCCTTATGCACCTATTGCACTTGTTGTGTTGATGAAGAAGGCAAAGCCCCTTCCACAGTTTGTGGAGCAAGCATTTTCCTATGAGCTGATGAAGAAGGCAAGGCCCCTTCCACATCAAGTGGAGTAAACACTTGCCTATCCACTGCAAACAACTTTCTAGCCCCTCTCTAATATGTTTTGTAGGCTTTTGGCTTCTCAACAACTTTAGTCTCTTTAGCCTTCTTACTTTCCTTTAGTTTGGCACTACTAGAAGGCCTTTCTACTTCTTGGGGCACCTGTGGAGGAGTCTGAGGACCATTGAAGATGTCATTGGAAATAAATGTATCCTAGGAGATGTTGAGGAGTTTGAGATGATGTAGCACAATCATCTTAATCAAGGAATAGTGATAGATACTACTCATCTACTAGGGGTATGGCTTTTTTTGTACAATGTAGGTAATCTTCTCAATGTTCCTGAATAAGAAATATTGGATGTTCAACATTTTCACTCTTGTGAAGTGCATAAGAAGCCTAATATGATAGGTGTACAATCTATAAAATCTACCCTCACATGTAAAATACTTCATAATGATCCTCATCATAGGGGCATACTTGTCTTCAAGGAACCTGAAAGGAAAGGTCCTCTTCTTTTCATTCCTGTACTTGGATTTGATGTGTGGCTCATAGTAGTGCTCATCCAAATCTTGTGCTTTATACCATTTTTCCCCCACATTCGGAATCCTTGTAGCATTAGCAATGATGGAGGATTAAACTATAAATGTCACCCTGGCAAGAGTTACCTTGTTATCATGTAGATTGACAACAAAAAGCATGGTCAGCTTAGGATGATGTTGAACTCTTTGTACCTGCTCACAAAACTCATAACACCCTAGATGCCTGAAATAAGAGATAGTATTATGAGAAGTCAGTAACTCTCTGATATTTAATGGTTCCTCTCTCATAATTCTGCCGCCCTTATGTGGTTTTCTCTGATGCTGAGGTTCATCTCCTATGCTTTCATTGCCACTATTTTCCTCCTCCTCATAATTTCTATCCTCTGTATCCATGTCTTTTGAATTTGAAGCTTTGAAACCCTAGAAAACATAATCAAGAAGTGAGTTATGGTGAATAGGGGAAGGGGAGAGGAGTTTGTGCGATGTAGGATGAGATATATATGATTTGAGAGTGAGAAGGAGGGTATTTTTTGGTAGGGACTATTTAGTAAATAGGGGTTTAAGGATTTTGTTTTTGGAATTTAGGGTATAGGGGATAGGTGTAGGGATTTTGTTTTGGGGATTAGGGTATAGGGGGTAGGCAGAGAGATTTTGTTTGAGGGAATTAGGGTACAGGGGATAGGTGGAGGGATTTGTCAGCAGAATGTGGGAATAAAGGATATGATAAGCACGAAGGGTTTTTTACGTAATCTAAGGTTTGAAAATTTAAATAGAAAACAAAATTCAAAATCATGAATTGAGTGTCAGGAGGATAGTTCAAGGAATGTACTTGTTTAGAGGTTCTAGATAGCAAAAGAGCGATTTAGATGGTTGATAGGGTGGTTTTGGTGTTTGTTGGCCCTATGTGCAATGCCTTGTATAGGTGCACAGCGCTCCGGATCTATGCGTAGCGCCGTGCAAAAATTCACTGGAAAATAGGCCCTATGCACAGTGCTCTTTCTATATCTGCAGCGTTCCCTCCTCTATGCACAATGCCTCTATAATCTGCCTTGTGCGTAGCGCCTCCTGCTCTATGCGCAGCGCCTCCTCTTTGCTCAGCCACCAATTAGCTTCAACTCCCTTCTCTCCTTCAACTCTCTTCTTTCTCTTTCTCAAATGAATATGATGAATTTGAAAAAGGATTTTGAGATCTTATATAGAGGGTGATTTTGATTTTTCTTTAAAAAAACCCACTTTATAATGCTTTTCAGAACTTTTACTTTCCTCCAAATCTTTGTTTAATACTTTTTTCTCTTTCCCTCTTTTCAGGTGGATGATGCTTGGATTGAACTGATTTCTTCAATGGATTTCATTACTTGCAGCAAGGAGAAATGCTTAAGCAGCGTATGTGAACACTTATTGCATGAAATGACTTGAATTACATCAAAAATATAAATCAACTAAAATACTTTGTTTTCATCTTAAAAACATGTTTTTGAGATGAAAATTACATCACCGAAATAAAATTTTTGTACAATAACCATGAATTCCTACCAATCACTCTTTGTTTATTGGTATTCCTCATACCTTTGCTGCCCTTTATTTACATTTGAAACTATACTTTTGACCTTCTAAATGAACCCTAAGACCCAATGGAAATAGAACTGCGTTGATTCTAAAAATAACATAATTGAAACTATAACTGAATGCAACATGGAGATGGGTCAGCAAATGTACCTCATGAGGGAAAATTTGACTTTCTTAGAAGAAGATAACCATCAGTGGACCATTTTGGCATGACCTAGTGGAATGATCAAAAATTCAGTATGAGACACCTAAACTGAAAATGAAAAGAGTAGATTTGATCCCTAATGGAAGTATGCATATATTGACGCTAACAGATTCCATTATGCACTAACATCCATATGGAATGGCAACGCACATTTTTTGGTGACAGAGGCTCTTTTGACCATCACCAATGAGCTTTGGTGACATTTTTCGACCCTCACCAAAAATATGAAACGGTGATGGTCAACGAACACCACCATATATACGCATCAATAATGACAACCCTCAAAGGTCCGTAACAATAAATCGTTGTTTTTTATATGAAATGGTGATGGTCGTTGTCTTTCATTATAGTCATTATTCGTGACTGACCTTGAATGTCACCATAACACCTATACTTCTAGAAATGCAACTTTTGGTGAGTGTCAACAAACGTCACCATATATATGCACCAATAGTGACAGCCATTAAAGATCCATCACAATAAATCATTGTTGTTCATATGAAATGGTGACAGTCACTATCCATCATTATAATCAATATTCGTGATGGACCTTGAATGTCACCATAACACCTATACTTTTGGTGCTTCCAACTTTGGTGACGTTTATTTTTTGGTGACAGAGGTTATGTTCCATCACCATTGCTCATATGTAATGGTGACAGTCGATATCCATCATTATAAATCATTATTGGTGACAAGCTTTGAATGTCGCTGCAACATTTATACTTTTTGCGATGGCACCTTTGGTGACATTGAGTTTTTGGTGACGGAGGCTATGTGTTGTCACCATTGCTCATATGAAATGGTGACGGTCACTATATGTCATTATAAATCATTATTGGTGGCAGACTTTGTATGCCACTACAACACCTATACGTTTTACGATGCCACCTTTGGTGATGTTCAATTTTTTGGTGACGAATGCTATTTTTGTTAGGTAAACTTGACTTAGGATAGAGTCAAAGTTGACCAGGTTAAACAATGATGGTTTTGGGGCACATGGTATTGTGCACCCATGGTATTCTGCCCATGGTATTATATGTAATGAAGCTTATAAAAGGCTGGAAGGACTTCATTGTAATGCAAGACTTGGAGATGAGCGGTGAAGGCTCACTTGGTCGGATTGGCCAGGGTTTTGCCCAATGCTAATAAGATCTTATTAGGTTGGGCTTTTCCCCAGATTTGGGGTTTTCCTGGATAAACATTTGTGTTTATGTGTTTATGATTGTTGCTGGTTATTTTTATATTTATTCCTGTCAGTAATTATTTATGTTATGCAGTAAATTTCTTAACAACTGGTATCAGAGCTAGATATTGGCTTCAAAGGTGTTCTTTGATGCCAGGTGTTTATAGGGCCTGATGAGATCAATGCATCCTTTTTACAGATCTGGGTCTGAAAATAATGGTGGAACAATTGTACGCGAAAGAACCTCAAGGAGAATGTGTGGAAGATAGTGCCGTAACTACCAGGGATCGTAGTGCATTTACAATATTTACTGGTTTGGAACATGCTGACAAATTGTTCGGGATTCATGCGGCTATTTAAAGAAAGTCAGCAGAAGAAAACTGTTCACGCGGCTTTGAAAATTGTTCGTTTTCTACTACGTGATGCCACCAGTGCTGGAATCTACGAGGTTCTCATCGAGCTCGCAGTTGGAGTGGTTTGATAGAAGTTTCTGAGCAGATCAAATTGAGAGAGGATGGATCAGAATTGTAGCAGCAATAAACAAAAAAAAATAAAATTAAAAAAATATTAATGAAGTCAAAATTATTGCATGTAAATGGGCATACTACTGTAAGACCTGGTAAGGCATGTGTACCCCTTGGTGATCATCGGTAAAGTCTGGGTTAGACCTAGGTGATAGGGGGGATGTCGGGTTAACAATACCCAGGTAAAAACTCTAAGGGGGGGTAAGAGCTAGAGTGAGCGGGATTGTCTCACTTAGCAAGTTTGGCTAGAGTTAGTCAAGGAACCCCAAGTCATGTTTAAGGGGGGAATTGTTAGGTAAACTTGACTCAGGATAGAGTCAAAGTTGACCAGGTTAAACAGTGATGGTTTTGGGGCACATGGTATTGTTCACCCATGGTATTTTTCCCATGGTATTATATGTAATGAAACTTATAAAAGGCTAGAAGGACTTCATTGTAATGCAAGACCTGCAGGTGAGAGGTGAAGCCTCACTTGGTCAAATTGGCCAGGGTTTTGGCCAATGTTAATAAGATCTTATTAGGTTGGGTTTTTCCCAGGGAAAATTTTAGGGGCTAATGTTCGCCCAGTGGGCTAATTTTCCATGATTTTTCCACAAAAAAGATTCGCCAATTTCCAATTTTATAAAAGACGATTCGCCCAAATTTTAGAATATAAAATTATTTTACCTTAAAAATCGCCAACATTATAGAGAGACTATATATAAAATAATTATAAATTTGATTAATTTTACAAATATATCAATAAACATTTATAATTTACATATTAGGGATTAGTGAGATTCGCCAATGTTTTAAACTTCAAGAAAATTTTCCATCCTTAAAATTTTCCTTGGTTTTTCCCCAGATTTGGGGTATTCCCAGATAAACATTTGTGTTTATGTGTTTATGATTTTTTTTGGTTATTTTTATATTTATTCCTCTCAGTAATTATTTATGTTATGCAGTAAATTTCTTAACAATTTTGACTGTCACTAATGAGCTTATGGTGACATTTTTCACCCCTCATCAATGTCCTTTTTTCTTATAATGCCTAAAACCTAATTTTTTATTCCCAACAATTTGAGGGGATGATACCATCATTCTGAAGAACCCTTCCACTCTAAGAAGGACTCTACAGTAGTAGCAGCAACACCTAGGATATCAAAAAATCACTTGCACACATGAACAACATCAATAGTCAAATACACAAGAGCAAAGAAAGCATACACAAAAGAAAAAAAATACAACAAGGTAACTCCCCGAGTAGCAACACAGAGAACGAGCACTCCATCATGCATCGATCGAGCAAGGTAGGCACATATATGGTAACCTCTAAGCCCCTCCCTAGGTGTAACATAATGAAAAATGTATGAATGTCGAAGTAAGGTATTTTTATAAGATGGAGGTGGCTAGTTAACTTGGCCACCCACAATCAGTGAATGAAAAGTGATTTATCATTCATCATGCAATGTCGGTGTGTCACATCAGTCAAAATTAGTTAAGAGGGAGTGGGTGTTGATTACGAGGGACCACATAATGATTACTCCAGGTGGGCCAATGGCTCAAATGAGGAAAACTTGTACTTCTGCCAAGTCATCACGACACTCCTAGCCTTAGCCACAAATAGCATATAATGTACAAAAGATCAAATTCTCTTGCATCTTCAGTCATTTTGAATTATCAGTTAAGGTAAGGACGAGCCTAGGAACTATCAAGAGGAGTCAAACCATACTCTGTCATTCCTATAGGAGGAAGCTATAGGAAGCTACATAAAGCATATAAAATTGCTATAGTAAGCCTCCAAGGGTGCAAGGATTCTGACTAGGGTCGATTTGGTCTTCAATTATCATTATACCAAGCCTTATGGTGAAAATTAAGTGGCCCCTCTCATTCTTCTATCCATGATTTACATGTTGGTGCACCTTGAAATCTGTTAGTAATAACAATCATCTTGTGGATTAAAGGATTTTTTTTTGGCTATAAAGTAGAGGGGATATACATAATTGTCATCAACTAGAGATTCCAACCCTCTATTCCCTTTGAATTCATATTGGAGCTATCACAAGAAGAACCATCTTACACCTAGTTGAAAATAGAGAAGAGGATGGAAGGGTGATTTAATAGGAGAGAGCCTACAGATACAAAGAGAATTCACCTTCATCCCCCTATAGTAGATATTTTCAGAAGGCATCAATGTTAGGTTTCTTTGGGATGCTAAAGGAATATGGTGATGATATCACTTATGAATTTTCCATGGCCCTAAACTCTCAAACAAGAGCTAGTGCCACCACTATGGTGAGGGGATTATCAGTTACTATCAGTCCTAAGTTGATTAGCACGGTGACAACCCTTCCCCTAGGGGTCCAATGGAGAAAAGAATACAAGACCATTAGTGCCATTGCCAAGAATAATTTCTTCACTGTTGATGAGAAGCCTATAAAAGATAAAAATGGAGTCAGAAGGGAGATCCTCCCCTATCCTTGGGATGAGGTTGTTAATCTAGGTTTTCATTCATGTCAATATGGCATTAGTCGAGATGGAAAATATTGTTAAGATGCATGGTTCCAAATGATGATGTCATAAATCATTTCATAAGAATGTCATCAATTAATATGTCAAGTCACTAATGAAGAAGTCTCAAGAAGTTCCAAGTTCCAAGTATTTATAAGCCCTTGATGACATATGGAGGACTACATTTGATGATGTCATATTCTTGATGAATGACCACAATTGATGATGGCACTTGATGAGGTCTTGATAACATGGTTGGAGATCATTTGATGTTTGAAAGATTATTCTGGAGTTATCCTAATGATGTTGAACTATGACTGCACTAGTATATCATGACATTGTTCATAAGTCATGCTACATGGATATTGCAATCCTACATAATTACTATATGATCCTATGATGACATTGATAAAAATGAAGAATCCAAGTTGTCCCAAACATTCCTCATGCTGTCCCAAACATTTTATGATAAAATATAAGGACAATCACAAATAAAAATTATTTTGGACCCCTTGGAGGCATCCTTTCAAAATGGGTCCTAGACCATCTTAAAGAGTATTTTTTCCTCTTTCTAACGAGCCTTTATTTTCCCCAAAACTCCCTACAGTTTGTGAGATATTGAATTTTTAAGTTAAGGAAATTATTCCTAGAAGTGAGCTGACCTACACTCAATCATACAAGTCAGCCTCACTTCAAATAGATGTGCCCCTTCAATTATAAAAGAAATCTCTATAAATAGATGTCTAAACACTTCATTTTGATCATAAATTTAGGCAATAATTCAGAGATACGAAGTACAAGAGAAGACAGAAGGCTGAGGAGAACAAGGAGACTGTTGTTTAGGATGAAAAAAAGGATAATTTTGTTTGGGCATAAAATCTTGGTCGAAGATATCATATTTTCAGTGATCGAAGTTGTCGTAGTTGTCATGATCAAAACTGCTAATGCTTTCGTGGTTGAAGTTTTCGTAGTTGTCGTGGTCGAAGCTGTCGTAGTTGTCGTGGTCGAAGCTGCCGTAGTTGCTGTGGTTGAAGTTATCATAGTTTCCGTGGTCAAAGCTGTCATAGTTGTCATGGTTGAAGTCGCCGTAGTTGCCGTGGTTGAAGCTGCCATGGTCGAAGTTGTCATAGTTTTCTTGGTCAAAGTGTTGATTTATTTGGATTGGAAAAATAGATCTTGTTTAAGTCTTCTCTTGAGAACAGAATAGGGCAGAGTTGGAGAACTTTATGAAGCAGCATATTGAAGATTTGTGGAGATCATTGAAGACCATGATGCATTGAAGCCACTATGAGGTGACCTTGAAGAAGTTTTGTTTGGGTAACATGAAGAGTAGTGATGACACCTTCATGTGAAGAACAAGGTTGTCATTGATGATGTGACATGGAGACTAACTGAAGGCTTAGCTGAAGATAGATAGGGCCTGTTGAAGAAAACACTGGGAGCCGTGAAGCATAACCAAACATGCCTTGACAAAGTGAAGCTATAGGGTTGGAGCCCTTGGGGTTGGTGCCTCAGAATTGACAAGGTTGGTGCCTTAGAAAGTCCAAGTTGGTTCTTGGAAAACATAGGATTGGTGTCCTTGGAGTTGGTGCTCCTAAACTCAAGCTTGGTGCCTTGGATAAGATAGGGTTGGAGCCCTAGAGGATCGGAGTCCTCAAGAAACCAGGTCGGAGCCTGAACCAGATATAGGTTTGGAGCCCTTGAGGTTGGTGCCTCAAAATTGAAAAGGCTGGAGCCTTGGAAGTCCAAGTCGATGCTTGGAAAATACAGATTGGAGCCTAGGATATTGAAGATCGGTGTCTTCACCTAGGGTTGGAGCCATACATATATTGTACTTGATTTATTGAAGAAATTAATAAAAGAATTTATTCTTATTGTTCATTTTGTGTTCTAAATATAATTGATCGCGAAGCCAAGGAAGAAAGTCTCCAATCTTCCTAAATATGTGTCTCCCTCAACCACCGAAATTCAAGTCAATCAATTTATGAAGGCTCCATTTTTCAATGGAAACTTTGATATATGGGAGGTAAGAATGAGGAATTTCTTAAAGACTCAAGGCATTGAAGTCTGGAAATCAGTGATTGTTGATAGCATGATCGATGGAGAATCCAAGGAACATAATACAAGAGCAATGAAAGCAATCTTAAATGGGCTACCTGATTTTATGAAGGCCAATTTTGAAAAATATTCATCAGCAAAAGGCATATGGGATAAAATTCATGGTCTTCACTCAAAAGGAGAATTTATAATGATCTCTAGTTAAGAAAATGATGGAAAACAAGAAGGAATCGAGAGCCCATCAAGGAAGGTGAAGATAAGAATGATAACATCAAGGCTAAAGAAGACCTAGAAGATGAAGAGAAAGAAAAATATTTTGAAGAAGATCGCCTCACTAAACTTATGCCTACCATGGAAGAGATTAACAATTTGAAAAAGGAAAATGAGGAACTTAAGAAGAAAGTTCAAGCTGGTGACCAGGACAAGACAAGGAAGGAAGTTGACCTTGTCAAGCTTCAAGTACAAGAAAGAGATGAGGAGTTCACTAAGATTAAGGAATAATTTAATCAAAACAAGAGAAATCATCATGAAGAAGTCATATCCATGACAAATCGATTGGATAAGGCAAAGAAATGGGAAGACACCTTGTCAAGCCACCTTGAAAAAAGTCACAAAAGCTTGAACAAATTTGAAGCAGAGATTGGTCAATGCAAGGAAGAGGTATCCTCCCTTAGATCTCAACTAGAAGAAGCAAGGAAACAAGCACAAGGAGCTGAGAAGGTTATGGAATATTTGACATTCATAGAATGACAAGTTGATGAATCAGAAAAGGAGAGAAATGCCATGATATGCCAACTAGAAGAAAAGGATGATGACATCACCAAGTTAAAATCAGAAATCACTTCTATTAAAGCCCAATCATGTGAATAAACCAAGATGATGGAAATGAATAAGAAACTAGTTATGAAAGATGAATATTGTGAGAAGTTGAAAGGATAAATTGTCTTTCTTAAAAAGGAAGTTGAATTGTTGAATAAGAACTTGAAAAGCTCTCAAACCCTAGATGACATCTTAAATCATCAAAGGTCTCCCTTGATAAATTAGGTCTTGGCTATGCATGTGAATCCTCAAGCAAGAATGATGCAAACCCTAATGCTTCAAACAACAAGGATGTGAGGAAGCCAAGAAGAAATGTTGATGCTCCCAGTTCCAGCAAAGACAAGTGTCAAGTTGACATTGGAAGAAATCCTACTCCAAGAAGAAATGCAGATGGTGTAAAGGACGCAAGAAGCAATGGTTATCATCAAAGCATCCCAAGGAAAAAATAATTCAAATGTACATTAAGGAAACCTTCTTCTCGTAGGTACCAAAGTATATTTCTTGGTTATTTCTATTCTTGTACAAACTTTGGGCACATGGCAAAAGATTTTAGGGAATATCACAAAGATAAATATAATGGTACCCGTCAATCTCCGAGAAGCAATTTTGCAAGAATAAGTCATGAATTTTTATTGCATGAACAATATAGAGTGCTTCAAGTGTCATAACATTGGACATATGGCATGTGATTGTAACTTGACTTGGGCCCCTACACAAGCTAAAACCATAGCAGAGAAAAAGGCTACATGATTATGGAGAAGGAAGAAAATACAATCCGGAAGTCTCTTGAATTCTCTAGCCAACAACACATGTTGTTGACTTGATGATGTCATCCTCGATATTCCTAGTATTTGATGGAGAGAATCTGCCAAAAGGAAGACCATGCATACAGTTAGGGGGAGCTTATGATGATTAAGCATTCTTGCAGAATCTATTCATGGATGGACCCTATGAAATCCTTGATGAGCCGCATGGACAATCATCCTTTGATAGATCGTCTCTTAGGAGCAATTCCATTGAAGAACATGATCCATTATTTATCCATGAACTATTATTAAAGATCTCTTCCACATGATCACTAAGTAGGTAATATTTCATGAGCTAGAGGAGGTCTTGCAGACAGGGGGAGCTGGTTCATCACATGAAGAAATGCAAACACAATTATCATGGACCATATTTCCATAAATAAAGATCACCATGATAGGGGGAGTAACATACCTATGAAGAACTACTATTCGTAAAGAAAATAAGCAGCTTGATAGGGGGAGTACTTTGGCACCCCGTTTTCCATTGATGTCATAGGGGGAGAGAATTTTGAAAGGGAAAGAATATTGCCATCAATGACAAAGGGGGAGATTGTTAATCTAGGTTGTCATTGATGTGAATATCGCACTAGCTGAGATGGAAAATATTGTTGAGATGCCTGTTTCTAAATTATGATGTCATAACTCGTTTCATAAGAATGTCATTAATTAATATGTCTAGCCACTAATGAAGAAGTCTTAAGAAGTGCCAAGTGCCAAGTATTTAGAAGCCCTTGATGATATATGGATGACTACCTTTGATGATTTCATATTCTTGATGAATGACCACAATTGATGATGGCACTTGATGAAGTCTTGTTAACATGGTTGGAGATCATTTGATGGTTGGAAGATTATTTTGGAGTTATCCTAATGATGTTTCACTATGATTGCACTAGTATATCATGACATTGTTCATGCGTCATGCTACATGGATGTTGCACTCCTACATAATTACTCTATGATCTTATGATGACATTGATAACAATGAAGAATCCAAAGAATGAAGAAGCCACAGATTCCCAAACATTCCTCATGTTGTCCCAAAATTTTCATGCATAAAATTTAAGGATAGTCACAAAGTAAAATTATTTTGGACACCTTGGAGGCATCCTTTCAAAATGGATCCTAGACCATCTTAAAGAGGATGTTTTCCTCTTTCTAGCAAGACTTTATTTTCCTCGAAAATCCCAATAGTTTGTGAGATATTGAACTTTTAAGTTAAGGAAATTATTCCTAGCAGTGAGCCGACCTATACTCAGTCATACAAGTTGGCCTCACTTCAAATAGATGTGTCCCTTCAGTTATAAATGAAATCTCTATAAATAGACATCTAAACACTTCATTTTTATCAGCAATTCAGGCAATAATTTAGAGATACGAAGTACAAGAGAAGAGAGAAGGTTGAGGAGAACAAGGAGACTATTGTTTAGGATGAAGAAAAGGATAATTCTATTTGGGCATAATATCTTGGTCGAAGCTGTCATATCTTCCATGGTCGAAGCTTCCGTATTTCTTGTGGTTGAAGCTACCATAGTTATCGTGGCCGAAACTGTCGTAGTTGTCGTGGTTGAAGCTGCCATAGTTGCCATGGTCGAAGCTTCCATAGTTTTCGTGGTCGAAGATGTCATAGTTTCCATGGTCGAAGCTGCCATAGTTGCCCGGGTTGAAGCTACCATAGTTGTCATGGTTGAAGCTATCGTGGTCAAAGTTTTCATAGTTGTCATGGTCGAAGTGTTGATTTATTGGGATTGGACAAATAGAGCTTGTTGAAGTCTTCTCTTGAGAACAAAATAGGGTAGATTTGGAGAACTTTGTGAAGCAGCATATTAAACATTTGTGGAGATCATTGAAGACCATGATGCATTGAAGCCACTATGAGGTGACATTGAAGAAGTTTTGTTTAGGTAACATGAAGAGCAGTGGTGACACCTTCATATGAAGAACAATATTTTCATTGATGATGTGATGTGGAGACTAAGTGAAGGCGTAGATAAAGATTGATAGGGCTTGTTGAAGAAAACATTGGGAGCCATGAAGCATAACCAAACATACCTTAACAAAGTGAAGCTATAGGGTTGGAGCCCTTGGGGTTGGTGCCTTAAAATTGACAAGGTTGGTGCCTTGGAAAGTCCAATTTGGTGCTTGGGAAATATGGGATTGGTCTCCTTGGAGTTGGTGCTCCTACACTCAAGGTTGGTGCCTTGGATAAGATAGGGTTGGAGCCATAGAGGATCGGAGTCCTCAAGAAACCAGGTCAGAGCTTGAACTAGATATAGGGTTGGAGCCCTTGAGGTTGGTGCCTCAAAATTGACAAGGTTGGAGCCTTGGAAGTCCAAGTCAGTGCTTGGAAAATACAAGTTGGAGCCTGGGAGATTGAAGCTCGGTGTCTTCACCTAGGGTTGGAGCCCTACATATATTGTACTCAATTTATTGAAGAAATTAATAAAAGAATTTATTCTTATTGTTCATTTTGTGTTCTAAATATAAGTGATCTAACTAGTAAAAGTAATGATTGAAAAGAAATATTTATTCACCCCCCTCTCAGTATTTTCAATAGAGGTGGCCTACCATATCATAAAGTTCATCTCTTGTGAAGGAAGACTGAGTGTATTCTATGGCTACCAGTTCAAACTGCCCCATGAACTAAGATTTAAAGCAATATTTCCCATAGCCCAAAGACTCAGTGTGCCTTATTTCCTCCTATAGTCCATTATGGACATGAACAAAAGTTGAAAGATGGAAATGTTAGCTTAAGGGGGCCTGACCCAGGTTCAGAGTTGTTCACGCCAACCAACAAAGCCATAACTACTGGCCCTTTCTGCAAAAACCTGCATAGTGTAGGTTGCAATCTCACCCAAAGCAGTGTTGGCAGATTCTAGAACCAGGTTTCTACATCCAAAGATAGTGTGATAAGTGGGCTTAGCTCTTTTGGCTCAGATCTGCCTTCACGTAGATCGGTACTCATCTAGGGCTTGCTACTATAACTCGAATAAACTAGCTTCTAGACCTTCACGAGGGTCTACGATCAGTCTTTGTGAACCCTAAACAGGAAAATTATCCACTTTTGAACATTAATCAATAACCCTAGATCTGCCTTCGCACAGATCTATCCAGTTCATTAGAAAACCTAACATAATTAACCCTTAACTTCATGAACATAGATAATTACTTCATTCATGCAAAAATAAGACAGATTCAGTAGTTCCTCATAGAATTTATTCACTATTCCATAGACAACATATTATAAAGTGACATATCATAACATAAACAAAATCAACAATAATGCTTAGATTGCAAGATAATTCTTCAAAATCAGTGTTTATTCATTCTCAACATTCATATTACAAACTCTTTCACCCTGCGCACTTAGTTGCAGGGGTCCATGCTATTAGTTGCGGACTTACCAAGGCCTCCTACACACTCAGTTGTAGGAGCCTTCCCCTTTCTCCTAAGTACAAGAAGCAGAGCATTCCTACCTTAACACATTCCCAAAACCGTCCTTTATCTTGCTTTTTCTTAACTTATTTAGCTCTTCTAGACTCGCTATGACTCAAATATATAACATTCTTAATACAATACAATGGTCTGTAGACCATGAGTGAGTCTCAAAAATTAACCTATTTACTTATCCAAACAAGGGGCTAAACCCCTTTGACTCTATCTTACTGTGTGTTCCACATCCACATTTCACGGAGACTTTACATTCTTGTACAAAGATTTTACAAAATTTCGGTTAACTAACCCTAAAAATGACCCTAGGGAACATATCCCAACAGGCCCCCAACACAAATATCATGACTCACCCTTGAGTCACTTAGCTAGCACCTCAATATTGTTGTGGAGAGAACCTAGCTCAACCTGTAATACCGTAACTTCAGCAGCACTCTACATCGCAACTTGCTGCACTTCTTCAACTAACTTCTCCATAGTCGGGCCTTCCACTGCTGTGTGCATTATCCTTTCCATCTGTTGTAGCACCTTTAGCTTTTCCTGGAGTGATAAAGTAATCTGAAAATCTTCCTCTAGCCATGCTTGTAATCTAGCCTTTAGAAGGGCATCTTTCCTCTGCAACTCTTCTGTTTATGCTTTCACTTGCTTCCCTTCCTGTAATGTTGTGAAGTGTTTCACTGGCACCAAAGTGTGCATAGTTGCTTGGACCTCAGCATAATTCTGCTATGTTTCCCTGACATTGGTGTCTAGCTTTTGCAAATTTGGGTCCTCCTCCAGATTTGTCCATAATTCCATTGCTTGGTCAAACATCATTACGCAATCAGTGACTATGGTATCCAATGTGTTCATATTCTCCTTAATTGATGCTCCATGTTGCTCCTGAAGCTCTGGCAGAGTCGTTGGTAGAAACTTCAACTGTATCTCTGATATCTTCATTTCGAATTCAAAGGTAACCCTTTTGATTGCATCCTTTGATGTACGTATCGCAACACCCAATTTCCTTCCTTTTGTTGAAGCTTCAGCATCCTACAGGATGTTCAATTCTGGCACTGTTTTCCATGCCTGCTCTATCACTATCTCTAGGCTCTAACTTCGTTGTTGCATCTCCTCCTTTGCCTTCAACACTTGTGCTTTCTCTGCGAACATCTATTCATTATTTACCTTCAACTCGCCGATGACTGTGAGGGCGCACTGCTCTCTGATCCGCAACTCATCTGAAACCCCCTGATGCAGCACATGGAGGGTCTGGAGTGGTAGCACAACCAAATTCACTCCCATTTCCACGTAACCCCAGTCTCTTCATAGTATATCTTCATCATATATTTGGTGGTCACCATTTGTGGGAACCTCTCGTGGTTCGCGAGGTCTCAATCCTCCATTTTCAGCACAGGAAATGTGCTCTAATGGTGTGCCTTCAAATTCGACTTGTTTAGGCAACAAGGGGGTTAAAACTAAGAATTTCCCAGAATCGAGGTCTTCAGTAACCTTGTTTTTTCCCTTCTGCAGAGGGATATATGTTGGGAGCCATGAGATAGGCTCGACCTCTTTGACATTCAATTCCACCACACCTTGGTATTCTTCCTCCTCCAAATCAACCACTTTCTCTGATTGTTTGTATTTTTTCTCCTTTTGTCACACCTCCAGATTCTTCCTCGGTGACTATCTCATTGACATCGACTTCTTTTGCTTTTCTTAGGCAACAGATTGACTCGACCTAGGCAACCTCAATGCGGTAGGCACAAGGGTTAACACTTCCATACTTGAACTCTCAGGCCCTGCGCGTCAGAAACAACAGCTTTTGAACTTACGACTTATGCGGGGTTTGTAACATTCATTCATTCTATGAACAACTCTCGAGCTTCTGCAATGTAGTTTTAGAACGAGGGGCATGTCACGAACTCCTCCCAAAGTTGACGATTCATAAGCTTCAAACAGCAAAGCGCCCATAAAACCCTCAGAATGCAAAGTGTTCTTCGGTGGACCAACACGTGTAATTTGTAGGAACTTTTGAATTCGAATCCGACCATTCCCCCCAAATTTTGATAATAAATGTGTCTTTGGCAATAAATCTCCAAACATTTTCACCTTAAATAGCACCTACCCACTCCTCTTAACTGATTTTTGGCCATGAAATCATGAATAGTAACCTCAACAACTACTTTTGGACCCTTCTACATGGCAACATCCTCCATGGCACAACTCATCCAGCGTAGCTTCACCTATCATGCCCCTATCATCCATCGCGCAAGCTCCCTACCACATTTTTCAGTTAGTCAGGTAGTGTACTTTATAGTCCTGAAATCCCTTACAAATTCTTGGATTACTAAGACTGTCCTGCTTCCATATAGTCATTGCACACGGGTAGGATCCCCTATGTACAACTTCAGCCTACTTCAGTTCACCTTTCCAGGAAATCGTTCTACATTCAGCTTCGTCAGCTGAACTGCGCCACCATCCATGAATTCCTTAATAACATATGGCCCCAACCAGTGCATTTGAAACTTTCCTGGAAATTTCGTGAACTTGCTGTCATATAACAACACTAAATCATCTACCTTAAACATGTGCAATTTAATATGACGATCATGCCATGCCTTCTCGCATTCCTTTTACACTTGCTGGTGAAATCATGCAAGGAAGCAGTCTTCTTCTAATTCCATGATCTGCGTGAGTCATTCCTCCAAGGTCTCACGGTCTTCCATCTCTATCAATGCTACAATACGTAAGCTTGGCACAATATATTCCATAGGCATTATGACTTCAATTCCATAAACCAACCTAAACGGTGTTTGTCTTGTCAACTTCTTGTAGGTCATCCTATAAGCCCATAATGCAGTAGGTATGTGCATGTCCCAATCATTCCTCTACATGTTGCATACCTTTGTCAATGCATGCTCAAAAATATTGTTAAAAGCTTCCACCATTCCATTTTCTTGTGGGTGATAGGGTCTACTCTTCTGATGATTCAAGCATCGCACTGATTGTTTCATTCAAAAAATGTGTACCTCTATCAATCATCAAAATCTTAGATTATCCCAAGCTTGTTAAGACATATTCGAATAGAAACTTTGCAGCAGTGGTCGTTGTACAATCCGTCACTGGCTATGCTTCTACCCACCTGGTTAAATACTCAGCTACAGTAATGATATACCGCGTGCCCATCTTCTCTCTTGGTGGTTTTATTGGACCTATAAAGTCAATGGCCCACTTATCAAATACCTGTAATGAGACTTGAGGATTTAAAGACAATTAATCCCTTCATGAAGGCTTCCCCATCCTTTTGCAAGCATCGCATGTCTTGCAGTATGTCTTAGAATCCTTGCGTAATGTTGGCCACCATAACCCAGCACGCAAAATATTTTGGGCGGTCGCTTTCCCTAGATAGTTACCTCCTAACACTCCTCCATGGGCTTCAGCTAGAATACTAGCATGTTCAAACTACAAAACATACCTCTGCAATATCTCATCCTTTCCCATGTTATACAAATGACCCATAGTCACTGAAAAATCCATAGCATGAAATAGTAACTCCTTCTTTTGTTGAGTGGAATAACCTTCTTGCGTTGTTCCCATTGTTAAAAAGTGAATGATATCAACAAAATGATCTTCCGCGATGCACACTGCAAAGAGCTGCACGTCTGGCTCTCCTTCCTCCAAACTACTTGGTTCTTCACCTGTTTCAATCCTAGATAGATGGTATAGACACACATTCAGTCTTATAGGCTTCACAATCACTTCAAACTCATACACCTGGAACAATAGTAACCATTAGCATATCTTCCCCCCCAACACAGGCGCATTGACGGGGACTTCAGTGCATAGTGATCTGTGTACATTTTAAAGTGTCCGCCCAAAAATTAATGTCTGAACTTCTACAGCATGTAGACCATCGCTAGGCCTTCATGCTCTCTAGTAGAATAATTATTCTCGGCTTTGGATAATTTCCTGCTCAAATCTATTGGATGATCAATCTCTCCCTCACCTTATTTTGTTAATACTACTCCTAGCACAATACAAGAGGCATCGACATGCACATGAAACCCATTTTTCCTTTATGGAGACACCAAAATAGGCATTGTCACCATTTTCTCCTTCAAGGCATCCAAGTTTCACTAATAGTCTTCATCCCACTTAAACATCCCATCTTTCTTTAGCAATTTATCCATCAATGCGCTTATCTGGGCATACACCTTGATAAACTTCCTGTAATACCTAGTGTGTCCCAATGTCACGTGCAATTGTTTCACATTCCTAGGAGCTTCCAAATTCAAAATTACAACGATCTTCACATTGTCCATCATCAAGCCCTGCTTACATACAACATGGCCGAGCAAAATTCCAAAAGGTACACAAAATATGCATTTTTCCAAGTTCAACACAATCTGATACCTTCGACATGTATCTAACATGAGGCACAGACTCGCAACATGGAATTTTACCAACCCAAACATGGTCCAATCATCAAAATATACTTCTAGGAACTTATGAATAAACTCTATGAACACCACAATCACTACCCGGGAAACGATTGTGGGTGTGTTCTTCAATCCAAATGGCATAATTGTATATTGAAAGCAACCCCACTCAATTGTGAAGGTTTCTCTGCTTCGATCTTCCAGTGTGATCTTTATTTGATGATAGCCCAAAAATCCATCAATAAACGAATATGGCTCCTATCCACCAACATTCTCTAATACTTCGTCAGAAAATGTTGTTGGAATGGATCATGCACACAGGCATCATTCAACTTCTGCAAATCTACGCATATGCATATCTCTCCCTTCAGTTTATTTTCTTGGGCCACCATTGGGCTTACCCAATCTAATTCTTCTACTAGCTCAATAATACCAGCTTCCAGTATTTTATCCAATTCTTGGTGCACCTTCTCCTTATATTTTGGATTTAGCCAATAAGGTTACTCCTTAACAGGCTTTGCATCGGGTTTCAATGTGATCTTCATAACACCTAAATCTCTGATAATTCCTTTCAAATCTGAAAACTTCATTAAGAATAATTCTTGGTATTCGTGTAGTAGCTCAGCTACCTTATCAACTGTATCTTCGTCCCAATAGTCTCCTATCTTCACAAACTTAGGCTCTGCTTCAAATCCAATGTTCACTTTTCAAGTTTTCAGAGGCTCTGATATATCCAGGTTTTCCAACTTTGGTCCTTCGACTTCGCATTGTCCTTTGGTTTCAAGAATGGTAATATTCCATGGATCATCCTCTTCTTCTTCAATAGTCACATTATAACATTCCAGCGCATGGCACAGCAGTGTACTCTAATATGGATGAGTCCATTCTATCGATTACTTCAACGTTTTGAATATAGATTCTTTAATTTCTTGTAGCGCCTCATCAATGCTCTCAAACCCATCCTAAAAGCTGAAAGTTAATAGAAAATTTTCCCCTAAAATGTCCCATTCAGCCATCCCATGGCGAAGCCCTATCTCCAAATACCAATTCATTGGGATCATATCTAAGGTATGACAAAAAACATGCACCCATTTTGGTTTTGATTCTGTTCCCCAAGCCTTAGTCCATCGTGCTAAATGATTGTGTGGATCTTCCTTCCCACTATATTTTTCTGTCATTCTAGTATTAGCATTGCTAAACCTTAACTTCATAATTCTTTTTTATTCTCTCCATCCAACAAAGCTCTCCTTGTGCGTACCCCACCAATGGGCAGGCGTAGCGTGCAACACTAATTCCAGTGCCTCGTATCGATGTTCTTTCAGTACTTCCATTTCAAATGCATCTAAAATAGTTCTACATCAGTCAAACCATCATAATGCGGAAGGTTTCTTACCTCAGTCGAAACACACCTCAGCGACTTGGTCATGATATTGCAGTGGAGGGTAGATACTTCATGCAACTGGTTCTCTCAGTTTTCAAGCTCCTCATATAAATATGAAACGCAGGAGCTATCCCTGTCCCACACAATTCGCACATCATCTGTAGGATTGACCCAATCCTCATATCACGTTGTTATCTTGTATATCTGATCTAGATCATCATCACTTTCTACATAGTCACGCAGAGGTTCAATATAGCGTGCTCCTTCTGTAGGGTCTAATGGTACTACAACCCTCAATGACTTCTTCTGAAATGACATATTCCTCTTTTTCAAGTTGATTACACCATTCATATCAATAGCTAAATCAATTCCTAGTAGCATGGGTAATGGGTTACTATCATCCACTATTGCAATGACCTCAAATTCAGCGAACACACTCACACCTTCAATGTCCACCATTACAACATATAAGTGCCCCATTGGAATAATCTTCTATTGATTTTCCATGCAAAATTGAATAGGATACCACTGCAATGCAGGTCTCCCCATCCTTTCCCATGTCTGCTTTGGCAGGACATTCACATCAAATCCCAGATCTAAGATTACCTGGTCCATTTCATAATCACCTATGTGCGTAGTTAGCCTCATCTCGTGCCTTGTTCGCATTTTATGCTTACCAAACTTTCTTACTGTGCACTGCTCAGTAGGAGTCTCTTCCTTATTAGCACATTTTTCTATTAACTTGTGTAATCATTCTACTACCTTATGATCATGTAGTAACTTCATACAAGTCTTCAGGAAAGTATCTAGTATTGAAGGATCTACTTCTTGTATCGCACTAGTCTCTGGTGTTTTCTCATGACTTCCTAAGGTGGAGGCCTCAACAAAGTTCTTATTTTCTTCCATGAAGGTCTCTTTAGCTTGATTGAGATCAAAATATACTTCCTTCTCAATAGCCTTTCACACCCATTCGTCTTCCTCAAGCTGCTTACCTTTATCTGTACCAGTTTTTACACCACTTCTCAACATGACATTTATACTTTGATCCTCTTTGCAGGGCTCTGCACTCATCATCTGAATGTTTTGCATAGGCTTCTAAGGTTGCACCTTCTTTTCTTGCACCTTTGCCATAAGGACCAGACATTCCTCTATGACATGGTCAAACTATCGACAATACTGACATGAGGGATGCGTGGAATTTGTACAATCTCATGCGAAGTGCCCTGATTTGTCACAGTTATAGAAGATTACCTGCCCACGCCCTCGAACTGGTCCATCTCCTCTTCCTTTTCCTTTGCCATGGAATCCTCTATGTGCTACTCTTGCGCCTTGATCTTGTGGCCATTTCTCTACCTGCATTCTGTAGGTAGGGGTTTTATCCATCATCAGCTCATAACTCCTACAATGGCATTCATTGTGTCCTACAGACTTACAGAAATTGTAAAATAACTACTAAGGGGTCTGTACAAACTTTTGAAATAGATGGAAGTTATTAGTAGCATGTTGTCCTATAACCTGATAGATAGTGCACCACAGTGTAGCTCCCATGCTTGTTGCAACATTATTCTTCGGTTTTAGGGGTATAGGCCCCCCCGCCCATAATATAATTCTTAAAGACCAGGAAATGGTCCTTATCATGTCCATGTCTCTTACACTTTAGACACTAGACCTCAGCGCGCACCTTTGGTTGAGCTTCCTTCCCTTTCTTCAAGCTCTGCAACTCCAAGTGCAGGCTTTCTAGATGTGAATGAATATGTTGCACTCCCAAGTTTGTATCCTAGATATGCAAGGCATCCAGCCTCATCATGATCTCCAAGGCTTCCACTTGTGTTTCTATCTTCTATTGCGACAGAGGTATTATTAAATGTGGAAAGAGAGATGTTATAAACCAGTCATGATGTTGTGAATCTGAGATTATCATATTAGCCTGTCTAATCAGGCACTTCAACCTTTGATCAAAGTCCAAAGGTGTCTCATCTATCTTCTATCATATTTCCTTAAATTCAATGATAGACTACACCTTTGACTTAGGCTTACTGAAATCCTTGTTCAAAGTTAGTTGGTTATCTGCCAACATCACCTTGCAGTTATCAGTGTAATACTTGATATACCATGTTAATGTATGATCCTGTAAGGTTGCGACCAACTGCGCTTTCTTAATATTATTGTCTGTAATCTGTTATGCAGTCCAAACATATCCTATGAAAAACCAAAACTATTATGGATATTCGGTCCTTGTTCCTTTAAAGATCGGCATCTTCATCGCGTTTTCCATGTTGAATGGTGGAAATGGAGGTAGAGGTGGTGAAGGGGTAGGTGTATGAGGCGAAGGTGGAGGTGGAGTGGATGGATGGGGTATCCTCAGAATACCCTGCGTAATTAACTAAACTACAATGTGCGGCATAGTCAACATTGTCCCTTCATCGTCACTTGAAGGGAGTTCAATGAGCGGACTATATTTTGGGTTGGATCCTCCATTTCTTCTAAAGAATCTCCCGCTTCACTTAGACCCAAACATCAAGGTAACTGCATAACCCCCTTTTCACATAACAACATTGCAATCCAAGTCTTCAATGATTTCAAATATTTACCTCGCGGTCCCTTAAATATCCTTCGCTATAACTGATATTCCTATCGATCGCGAAATAAGTCATAAAAATTCCCAATTTGTGATCAATCCAATGGTCCATAGCCCATGCAATGTTTCTTTCTGATGCTTCTAAACACCGCACCAGTTCAGGAGTCCACACTATAGGGCCTTTCAGCCTCAATGTCCCTTAACTATCGACTGATTTAGACAACCACTCATATAGCTCTTCAGGGAAGAAACAAAAGAACACATTAGTCATGTCTGTGTACAAAAATCTCTGCAACCACTGCTCCTTGGATAATTTAGGGCTCCTATTCTCCTAGGCCTCAAATACGTGTGATTTCCAATCAATTCACTTATCAAGCTCTTTCTTCGTAGGAAACCATTTATCGCACATCCCTCAAATAGATCCCGATCTGTCAATGAAACCATCTGTTGGCTTAAGGGGCCCTGACCCAAGTTCAGAGTTGTTCGCACCAACCAACAAAACCCTAACTACTGGCCCTATCGGCAACAACCTATGTAGCGTAGGCTATAGTCTCACCCGAAGAAGTATTGGGGGATGCCATAACCGCGTTTCTGCATCTGGAGATAGTGTGATAAGTGGGTTTAGCTCTTATGGCTCAGATCTTCCTTTGTGCAGATCGATTTTCTTCTAGGGATCACTATTGTAACTTTAGTAAAATGGCTTATAGACCTTCATGAAGGTCTACGATCAGTCTTTGTGGACCCTAAATAGGCAAATTATCCATTTTTGTGCATTAGTCAATAACCCTAGATCTACCTTCATGCAGATCTATCCAATTCATTAGAAAACCTAACAAAATTAACCCTTAACTTCGTGAACATGGATAATTACTTCATTCATGTATAAATAAGATAGATTCAGTAGTTCCACGTAGCATTTATTCACTATTCCATATAAAACATATTATAAAGTGACATATCATAACATAAACAGAATCAATAATAATTCTCATATTGCAAGATAATTCTTCAAAATCGGACTTTATTCATTCTCATCGTTTAGATTACAAACACTTTCACCCTACGCACTCAGCTGCAGGGCTCCACACACTCAGCTATAGACTTACCAAGGCCTCCTATGCACTTAGCTGCAGGAGCCTTGCCCTTTCACCTAAGTACAGGAAGCAGAGCCTTCTTGCCTTAGCACTTGCCCAAAAAATCTTCTATCTTGTTTTTTCTTAACTTAGTTACCTCTTCTAGACTTGTTATGGCTCAAATATATATCATTATCAATACAATACCATGGTCTGCGGACCATGGGTGTCTCAAAATTTGACCTATTTACTTATCCAAACAAGGGGCTAAACCCCTTTGAATTTATCTACATGCACACTCTGCATCCACATTTCGCAGAGACTTTACATTCTTTTACAAATATTTTACAAAATTTGGGTTAACTAACCCAAAAATTGACCCTATGGACCCTATCCCAATAGGAAAGAAACAAAACTTATCCCACCATGGCCTCATCAAACTAATAGTGGAAGATGCTTTGAATAAATTAAAGTATCCTATCCTCTGGTCCACATTCAGCGATATGGACAGAGAAGAATACCTTGACACTTAAGTCCTTTCACTTGGTGAGACCCAAAATCTAGTTCTAAAGGAGAAGAGGCAGAGGCAGAAGAGGAAGAAGAGGCAGAAGCATAAGAGGAAGAAGAGGTAGAGAAAATAGAGGAACCAGAGAAAAAGGAAGAAGTTTAGAAAGGGAAAAATTAAGAAGAAGAGGAGGAGTAGCAGGAAGAACCAAGCCCTGAGAAAACCAATGCACCTAGATAAGAAGAGGTATCCCCAGAGAAGAAAAGTCTGTCTCCTGGACCCACTGAAAAGGAGGTAGTTGTTTCCCTAGCTGCCTTGAGCACACCAATCAAACCTAAGAAGAAAAGGTAGAGGCAAACTCCCCTCTACTTCAAAACAAGGAAAAGCACTAGGATTAAATAGGGGAAGCCTCAAACTCCCACAAAGACCCCTATTACAATTGAAGAATCACCAAGTAAAAGAGAGGAGCTAGAACCCATTGAAAAGAAAGTTGAGGAAGTCACATCTCCTAAAGCCATCTCAAAGACTCCCATAACCTATGTAAGAAGGCATGTTACTAGATCAACCTCCTGTAAGAAACCCAAGTCACCTACCAAAATCCAAAAAAAATGAAAAGGGAAGCTACAGGAAAAACATAGCCTGCTACAGGAAACAAAAAAAGTGCTACAGGAAGAGAAGAAGGGGCATAAAGAAGGGAAAGAGGCAACACAATTGTTATAGGAGGGAGCATATTCTCTAAGAAAATTTCAAAACCATCTTCCAGAGCTATAAGAGCCTAGTCCAAAACCCAATTTGAGTTCATATTACAAGTTCATTGAATGAGGTAGAGTGATCCCACGGAAATTTGCAGTCCCTCTCTTCTTTGAACTTGAAGAGGAAAGAGGAAGGATACATAGATGGATGCATATTTCCAAATCCAAGAAGCTGGAAGATGTAGGCATTACGGAATAAAAGCTCCTAGAAATGGGCAAGGAGTTGAGTGAGTTAAGGGATAGAGAGTACACGATGAGAATACAGTTGTACGCAGAAAATAGATGGTTGAGGAAGAAATTGCAAGAGAAGGAAACCCAATTGGCCACAATGGCAAGCCTCTCCATGGAGGCACTACAATGCAGATTGCCATTCAAATCCTATGCACCTTTCCTCAAATACAAATGGATACAGTTCCAGATCAAGACATTAGCACAACATGGGTCGATGTCATTCCAAGACTACAAGCAGTTCATTGAGTTGTGTGATGAGAGTAGCATTGAAGACAAATCCAAATTAGCTTAATTTTACCAGCACAACCTCACCTTAAATTATATGAATGTTTGGGATCCCAATGCAAAATTGGGAGACTTGCAGTTGATGGCCCTTGCATCTTGGATGACACATGAGGAGGCTAGAGTTGAGGAGGTGAGGAAATTATTGGCAAAAGAAGAAAAATAACCCCTCTGCATCATGACAGAGTAAATAAGTTCCATGGTTGTAATCAACACTCACAACATCATTTCAATTTTCAAATGATGCTAAGCTATCACCTAGATACCTTTCCACCCAAGAACAGATCGTCTCCCACTTTGAGGACACTCTCAGGCTGTTGGGAACAGAGAGCCAACAAGCATGTCAGAAAAGATGGAATACTCTGCCACACAGTTTCCATATCAGGGAGTATCACTCTCCTGAAAGGTTGAGGAATGCATTGGATAGATCACCTCTGTACAAAAGGGCCACGCAAATATTGAAGATCAACTAGATTAGACTTAAGCTCAATCCACCTTTGTTTTTGGGTTTACAGGAAGGAAGGAATGACAAAGAGGAAAGGAAGAAAAGGGCATACATAGAGGAAAATGTAGGCTTCTATCCTTAGGAAGGCACACCATATACAGAACCTTGGGATGTTAGAGAGGCCACTAGGGCCATGAAGGACATGGACATAGATTACTAGGTTGCTCAAAGGATGCGAAATAGTTTCAGTAGGGGGATGATGATGAGGCTCATTAATAGGTGTATTATATTGGTCACAATATCATCCTCCAACTAATTAAATTATCTTTTTCTCACATTTATCTACAGATTTCGTTATATTATGCTTAGTATGAGAGCAAAAGATTTGTTGTTATGTATTGTGGCATAATGTGTGCTAAATGCAGGAATTGGAGCAATTTTGAGTTGATTTGAGTGCAGGAACTTAGAGTAGACAAGCAAGAGAGATTCTAGGAGGTGGTCCACCTCCTTAACTCCTCCAATCAGTCGAAGATCCCCCACTCTATCTCATCAACTCAGTTTCATTAGCAGCCAAGCAGGCTAAGTTCATTGACAGTCGAGCCAGTGCAAGTCAAAGAAGAGTTAGATTCACCTATTCTCGAGTTAGGGATTCAAATATCCCTATTTTCTATGGAGCATTTGGTAGCTCCACTTTTTTATAAATAAAAAATCTAAGGGACTCACTAGGATTCTAAGTTTTATTGTAGCCAAGAGGCCATTGAGCTAAAGTACATTTTACTATTATTTTGATTATGTATTTGATACTTTTTGAATGATAATGAGAATTTTTGTTTTGATCCACCACTGAGTTGACTCAAAGGGCTGAAGCTCTTGGGTTAGGACCCAACCCTAGCAGCAAAATTTCCTCTCTTGTATCTATATTCCTAGTCAACAATATTAATCAATTGCTGAAGTTTATCCATGTTTCTTTTAGCTTAGAAGATTGATTAAGTTGTTTCTTATTCATGTTTCTTTTAGATTAGAGGGTAAATTAGTTGTTTTAGTTCATTTGGGAGAAATCCACCAAAAATCTTGTGACATTGACCCCTATCTCATCTCCTTCATGGGATCATGATTAGAGGACCCCATTATCACAGCCCAAAAACAAAGTGTGATTTCCTATTCATTGCATAGATCAATTTTTAGCATTGGTGAGATAGTTTTTAATAATTTCTTGGAAATATTTACATTTTTTTATTTTTTTCTCATTATTTCTATAGCTTGGAAGGTAGTTCGTTTCATAGATCAAGTTCTTATGATTAGTTAGATGAGCTTTTCCAAATTCAAATCATCTTTTCGACATTGAATTGTAATAATTTGAAAACGAAAAGAAAAATAGGTGCATGTGTTATTGCAAGTTTGTTGGATCTGTAGTCAAGGGACCCTTTCACCAACTCCATTTAGGTCTTCTCCACCTTATTTTGATGCATGCCAACCCATGTTCTAGATCTTTGTTTTTCGGTCATTGTGAGGAGCCATCTTAGCCCAAATCTAGACTTCGAAGTACTGGGCTTAGCTAAGGGTGTTGATAACCTTCCATAAATTTTCCACAACTTTCATACAACCTTCCAACACTTCAGCCCACCATTATTACCCTCCAAACCCTCTCATCCAACTTCCTGTAGCATTTCAGGACATCCTGTAGCAGTACATGAATCCTATAGCAACATCCTGAGCACACCTGTAAAGGCCTGTTTTGACCTTGTTTTGAACTAAAATGATAGCCTAGCTAATTTTAGGAGTATTTTGACCCCTCAACTTGGATTCCATGACCAGAAGTGCCACCTAGACCAGTCCCTTCACTCCTTTTCCTTTCCTGCAAAATCAAATAACATTAGCTCTTTCGTTTCTAAATTTAGCAATTATAACTTTATTTACTCTACCATTGTGAATTAGATAGTTAATGCATGAATTCTTGAATTATGAAATGATAGAATAATATTCTGTTTTCAAGCAACCCTGATAGCTAGATGATTGAGTGCAAGTTAGCATAGTTTCCTTTCTGTAAATTAGCATAAGATTTGTGTCCTTTCATAGCATTTACAAGTTGACAACTTTCATTTTCTGAGTTGAAAAGCATTTACTTTCTTTGCACTAGAACTAGCCTTTACATTTTTCTTTCAGTAGTTAGACTCCTTTCAGTTCAGTAGAGGAATGGTTTGGAACCCTAATGATCAAGTGACCTAGTTGAGGGTAGCATGAGTAGGATGATGCATCTACTGTGTATATAGCACTATCACCTCTAAGTTTGTATGAAATCCTGGGTTGATAAAGTAAAGTTGAAGAGCCTCTGGAATTTGCAACACTCTTGGTGCAATGCCAAGGCTCACCACAAACTACAAGAAATGACATGATCAACATCAAGTGCCACATAAGTTTCAGGTGAGTGACAAAATTTGGTTGCATTTGCAGAAATAATGCCTTGCGAGAGCCCATCCGAAGATCCAACCACTCCGATAAGAAGCTTACACCATAACCAAGGTTGTGGCTGAAAATTCCTTTGAGCTCATCATCCCCCCATTCCTTGGCTTGCACCTAGTGTTCAATGTGGATTGCCTTCGGCCATACTTTCCACCATTGTTGGACACATTAGACATTGCAAAACAACTAACACCAGCATAGCTCAATCCATACTGCATGGAACAAGCTGCAACTGATTGGATTATGGACACACATATCAAGACCACTTTCCAATAGAAGATCCAATTGTATCAGGTTGTCAAAGTTTACCAACTCTTGCACCAAGGCAAGTGGCTCACCAGGGACCAAGTTCAGTAGAAGTTCCCCCATCTCATGGAGGCACTCAACACAATGGCCAACATTACTTCCTAATGGGGGAGGACTAATCCAGGTGTATATTGGTGGCTACCCACCTATTCCACTATGACCCCCACAATTGCTTCTTTCAGTTTCCTTAATTGTAGCACAACTTACTAATTTTGGTAATTTTTCTGGTCCTAAACTTCCAAATTCATTTTGATGGCCTAAAAGACGTTATTTTTAGTAAAACTAAGAGATCGGATACTTATTATATCAATTTTCCCATCTTCTTTTCACGTCCTCTTAGAGATCTTTGAAATAATTTATTATGGTAAGAAAATAAAGATAGTATGCCAAAGTTATGACCCCAGGAAGTTGACATTCCAGGAAACCTTAACGTGGCCAACAAGATTTTGGTGCTTCATCTCCTAGGGTTAGATTTTTGGATGTTTAGGGTTTCCCATTGTTTCACAATGATAAAAAGGCCTCTGAGACTCATTGTAACACATTTCAGAATGCATGTAGTTGTCACATCTCTTCTCATAGTCAAGCTACCATCGTCTGAACTAGTTTATTTGCATTCTCCATGTAACAATTTTCAGTACTTTGTTATTAATGAATTGAAGTTTTATTTTTGTTGTAGCTCTATGTTTTTTGTTCATGTTTTTTTTCGCTATATCTCTTTGTTTCCTAGTCTTTCAAATCCATTTTGAGGGTCTAAAATACCTTTTTTTGGGGGAAAACGGAGAAACCGAAAAAGTGCAAGACTAATTTTCCCATCCTTTTTTGGCCCCCACTTGGATATCTTCAAAATGAGGTATTATGATAGTCAAACAGAGATCGTATGCCAAAGTTACGACCTTGGTAATTTGGCATTCCAACTAACCCCAATGTGGCCCATAATATTTTGGCTCTTCAACTCCTAGGGTTACGTTTTTGGATGGTTAGGGTTTTCCATTATTTCTTAATGATAAAAAGGCCTCCAAACCTCATTATAACACAATTCATAAGGCATTTGTCTACCACATCTCTTCTCAAAGATGCAGCACCATCATCTGTAATAGTTTATTTCCATTATGCATGTAATAATTTTCAGTAATTTGTTATTAATGAATTAAAGTTTTGTTTTTGCTATATCTTTGTGTTGTTGTTTTTGTTTATGTTTCCCTAGACCAAACCTAATTCTTACATGGAAAGAAACATATTCTAATAAGAAGAGGATGAATCCTCCTATGGTCCTTTGACCCTGATCACATGAGGCTCCATTAAAACAATCCCATGACCGAGATTGATCAAGTGCTTCTTCTACAATAATTATAGTAGGAGTTGCACCTTTTTCTTGAGGAATGTGACTGAGAATAACAAGAGCTTCAACCCTTACATGTTCAAGAGACGATTATTTGTCCTTGAATATGGCTTTATTACATGCTAGCCACACCCCCAAAAAATCATTAAAAGGAGTTCCTTATAAGAACACACATTGGGATTTGAAAGACACCTCCTCCAAAATTCTTCTAGAGCTACACCTTCCCACTAACCTAGTTGGCCAACTGTGACTCAAAAAACTACCCAAATTTGTTTGGTGAAAGGGTAGTCCTTGAAAACATGAATAAACATTTCCTCATTATTGTAACAACCCCTGATTGAATTTCGATGTAAAAAATGTATAAGACCAAGGTCATGGGACACGTATTCCAAGCTGAATGTGGGTCAAAACATCTTAGTGGGTGTCACTTTTGGTTTATTATAGCTAAGGAAATCGGAAAATGCATTGGAAAAGGAAATCAAACATTAATTGGAATGTTATTTATGAAAATAAATTAAAATAGAAGAAAAGGGAGATGAAGGGTCACATATTTGCATGTAAGGAAAATTGAAGGAAAAATAGAGTAAAATGAATAAAATAAAGGCGTCAATGATAAAAAGTCTTATAAGGATCAGTTCAAAACTTTTGTGGTTTACCTTTTGTTAGTTCAGTTTTGGAGCTCTCTCCATTCTCTCATACTCTCGCACACTTAGAGCATTCTTTGAGTACTCTAGCATTGGAGAAAGGAAGGCAAAGGAAGGACAAGGAAGCAGAGGAAAGTAAAGGACAAGAAAGGAAAATTTGGATCACGCAACTTCAGTGAGAATACTTGCAGGTAACAGGTTACATCTGTGATTTCCTTGTTGGTTTGTGAATGCATGGTACATGCATGTGTGTATTTGGTTCTCTTATTTCCATTGGCACGGGCTTTCTGAGGTGTGACAATGGTTCCAGTGTTGAATTTCCATTTCCAGATACCCATAGTGTGATGGGGTTATTTTATTTGGTTGAGCTTTGGATTGCTGGAAGATTTTGGAACTGGGTGAAGTGGTCTCAGGAAAATTCCCATATGGCCTAGGAATCCCTTGACCAATTTTGGTAGGATTGTGGTAATGCCTGAGGGTGGAGACAAGAAAATTCCTCAAGGCATTAGTGAAGAAATTATGAGGCATCCAAGCTTATTTTGGGCCTTGTAATCCCTTGAGAAGTTTTGCCAGGATTGTGGTAAAGCCTGAGGGTGCAGGTGGTTTAATCTCTGGGAAGCCCTGGTTTTTGATTTATTGGTTTGCTTATGTGATCTCTTGACTAGTTTTGGTGGGATTGTAGTAAATCCTAATGGTGTAGGTGGTTTAATCTTTGGGAATCCCTATTTTTTTATGTATTGGCTTTCTTATGTGATCTCTTGACAAGTTTTGGCAGGATTGCAGGAGCATGAGGGTGGAGGTGGTTTAATCTTTGATAAGCCCTGGTTTTTTTTGTCTTGGGCCCCAAATTCATGCTTGGAATATGGCACAGGGGTGATTGGCTGAAATAAATATTTGGCTCAGCTCAATCTGTTGTCGGGCGATACGTGGAAGTCCCTAAATTGGTTGTTCTTTGCATATGTTGATAAGAGATCTTTTCTGATTATATTCTATGAGTACTTGTACTTGTTATTATGTGGATTTGATGGTTATTATTCTAGTTATATGGTGGTTATAAGCATGGTTTCATGACTGGTTCTACTTATGGATCCTAACATGTTTTGATTAGTTGATGAATGGTTATTGAATTCCTCAGCTAACAAATATTATTGTAGCTATTATGAGAGGGCATTAGACCTTCTTGATGATCCTCATATAAGTATCACACCCCTATGGTTAGATATGTATTCATCACTTATAGATTACATTTTATCAATATGTTTGATGAAATGACTGTCATGGTTAGGCCTAGTTAGGTCAAGTTTTTGATCAATTTTGTATGAATGGCTTTGGCTTGATTTTATTTATCATTATGGAAAGTCTCACTAAGTTCTAGGCAGTGGTCTGGAGGCTGACCTAGAATTTAGGCTCAAAATCTGAGACTGCACCCTTTGAACTGAAGATTTTAGGTCATAACCACTACCTCGTAGACTTTTGCATGTGGTTGGAGGCCCTCAACCACATGGAGGCCTTTTCATTCATGCTATTGGGAGCCAAACTCACTAAACAGGCATTCCAGCTTAGGGTTTGGGAACTAGGGGTGGTTGTTCAGCTTCTGGGTATTTGTTACATAGAATTTTGTCATTGTCCCTATACTCCCCATTCCTTGATCCTAGAGGACCTCTATAGTGGACTCCACATGCTTTCCCTTCATGAAGAAGCCAACATTGTGTCCCTCTTCATGAGCAGATCAATTCCCTTTTGCACTATCCCCTGAAACTTTTGTTTTGCCCAGTTTATAAGACCAACACTAAAAACCCTTGTCTTCCCCACGCTAATGTGCAGAGATTTGCACTATCCCTAGCATCGACCGGAGCGACTGAGATTTGTTCTAGTCATGCCACTCATCTTATGGAAAAAATTTTAAAATAGAGCTGAAGCTTCCAACTCTAGAAGCTTCGTAACAGAATTCTGGTAAATGGTTTGGCCGGATGGGGTCGAGAATGTCAGTTTGGGCTCCTTTCCCCTATAATGATTGAACTACCTCAAGGGATAAGACCTTCTCCCATGAGAAGAGGATCCATCTCCCATCCATTCATGCTATATAAACCTCAATTTTTCCCAGGCACAAGCTAGTGTTAGTGTTAGAGTGTTAAGGTTGGTGTGCTAATGCTATTTTGGTTTGGAGTAAACAACAAGCTATTCATAATTTTAGTTATCTAGTTGTGTGAGGGAGAAGTGTGATTTCGTTTGGAGTGAAGCCTAAAGGGAAGAGTCTTAAAACTATTGTTGATTGAGACCATCATGGAATGCTAGCAGAAGTGTGTGGGAACCTGGTCTTATTAGAGGAGAACTGCAACATCAAGACAATGGTTGTAATCTCTCTTTGATATCAATATATATGCAACTATCGATTGATTTCCTACATGTTTGTCATCTTACATATTCATGGCTTAATGTTTCTTGTCTTGTTAATTAGGTTGAATTACAATTTGTCTATTATCATGGTTGTTGTTTGTTGTTGTTTACTTTTTTTAGGTGCTTGAAGAAGGAAGCGAGAGATAGGTGGAGCAAGCAAGCAAGGACATCATCAAGTGGGATAAGTGTACTAAGAGGTAGGCCCTCTTAATTAGTTCTAACCTAAGGAAATATTCCATAGAATGTATCTATTGTGGCTAGACCCATCATTGGGCTAGAGGAATTTGTTTATGTCCACACTTATAATTTTACTTCACCACAAATTGGTGACTCCTCTGGGGACCAATCCTTTTTTTTGTCTTGGATTTCATGATTTTGTGTGAACTTTTCTAGTTCCACTTTTCCCCTTTGGTTCTGTTTCTTTTCTCCTGCTTATTGGCTTGAGTTTGAAATTCATAGTAGCAGATCTAGTCCCTATTTCAAAAATATATATTTTTTTCTTGGCTCCATTGATCACCACACTTAATCCACTGATAGTCACGCCGATCAGCGTGATTTGTTGGGAAACAGTCGCGTCGACCAACCTCTGGTGCTTGTTGTCAGTTAGGCAATCGTGCTAATGCCTATAAGTGAAGATTAGGGTTCGTCCCAAATCTTGGCCATTGCATTTTTCTCTCATGATTTTGACCCCGTAAGCCTTTTAGACTGTCTTCTCCTTGACTAGAGAGCTTCATTTAGCTTGGTTTGCATTCTTTCTTGGTTTAGCCCACCCTCTGATGTGTTAAGTATGGCCTTGTGTGAAGTTATTTTTTATTTTTTCTTTGAATCCCTTGATCAGCGCTATCTTTCCCAAACAATCGTGCTGATCAGGCTTATCAGCGCTAGTTTTAGTGTGAAAGTCATGCTGGTCATGCTGATTGCCACTACTATTGGCCCAAAAGTCACTCAAGTCTCTGGGTTAAGAAAAAATCAGAATTTATCCCATTCTAGTGCTAGTGTGTCTTGACCCTCTAACTCTCCTCTTCCTCCCGGAAGTGACTAGGATGCTTTGTTTGCTTCATTTTCAATTGAATGAGTGAAAGAGTCTCGTTTGTTCTCTTATTTTGAGTGTCTCTTTTCTCTTTCCAAGCATAGATTACATTTCTTGGTTTGTCAATTGAAGAATTTATGTGTCTAGTTGGTTCAATTCAAGGAAGAACTTGTTTTTAGTTTCATTTATCATGCTTTGGATTTGATTGATGCTTGTTATTTTGGAATTGTGAAAACTTTAATTTAAAGTGCTCATATGTGAAAGATTCATTTCACATTTTATGAAAAGGGGAACATCATTCTAGTTTACTTAAGTGAAAATATTGCATTAGTAATGTTATTAAGAAGCTAGAATTGCATCATCATAAGGATTGGAAATGAATTGAAACTTCTTATGTTGTTATAGGGAGATTAAGTGAATTTAGGACATATATTAGTGAAATTTTTCATTCTTTGATTGTTGCATTGATTGTGTGCTCTCTATCCCTCAATTAGTGTTAACTTTCATCGAAGAAATATCTTTTTTCTCATATAGCTACATGTAGGAGTTTTGTCAGATGACAATGGTAGGGCTTTGCAATTGAAACCTAATTCAAGATAAACTATTAAAATTTATTGAATTAACCTAAGGAAGCATTGAAACTTAATGCTCACATTTAGTGGTCTAGGGTAGAGACGTGTTCCGACATCTTTAAACCTAGTAGTTTTCATTCGCTTTGGGATTAGACAATGCTAGTACAGACTTGTGCTCCCCATATCCCATCGTGTATATAAAGGGAGACCCCACTAGGTTGCAATTCTTTATCCATAGGAAGTCGGGTCTGCCACCTTGTAAACGTGATACACCAAACATAGCATTCGGGGAGACTGTCTGCCCGTACTTCTCAGTTTTCCGTGAGGTATTCTGCAATTCACGGTTACCTGGTAATATTTTTACCTAGATCATCCTGAGTAGTCATTTGATCTTTTTGACTCTTTAAACTTAAAATATCATCCGAGCACTTGTCCTTTTGAGCTCGTTTCAAATCGAAAGTGATAAAGTCACCTTTAGTCCTTTCCTTGACTCTTGAAATATGAAAAGGCAAATTTTTGTTTCAGTGTCTTAAAATTAACTTCCCACGACATAATCCTGGTTAAAGTTATCTTCCTTAGTGATAAATTTAGGGTCGATTCCAATGGCAACATTCCCAGAGTATACCAGTCAAGGGTTCCCCTTAGATAGGAATCCTGGTCCTTTTCCTTCTCTTGGAAATGTTGGTGCTCCTTATATGGCAACGTTTTCCCTCCCTGGGTTAACCATTGGTTTACCTATCTAGTTATTTTCGACCTCAATGGTCCTGAGTGTCCCAACTCCTGCCCTGCCATCTCCTTCATTTGAATCACATCACGATGATTCTAAGGTTGAGCACTCGCCTTCTTCCCCCATTTCTTCACCCTCCTCTTATACTTCGCTTAGTGAAAGTTTGAAATCCAATAACCAAGAGGATAAGAAGAAAAAGAAGTCAGTTAAGCGAGAGGTCAACTGTGTAGCTGATACTCCAAATGCACCTCCTATAGACCAACCTTTTTATCCTCCATGAAAGGTTAGATTCCCTTGCAAGCTATGTAAGGGTGACCATCTCCTTCAAGACTGTTCTGCATTCCTAGAGTCTTCGAGGTATGGTCTCAAGACCTAAACCGACCATCCCCATCGACCTCTAGAGATCATGTCGATGATACACCATCAGCTAGTGATGGTAAGAAGAAGGGAAAGATTAGATTCCCATGTAGGTTATGTGAGGGGGAGCATCTTCTTCACCTTTGTCCTCTTATGGATAAAGCTTCCAAAGTTTTGGAAAACCTTGCAGCTCCTCAACCCCAACTTCCTGTTAGTTATCAGAGGATTTCTTATAATCCTCTCCCGTTGGTAAAGAGATTGACTTGGATTCATCTCTTGCTCATCCTGCTCTTCGTGAGCGAGGCTATCTTGTGTCTGCTTCCAACCAACCATTGGTTGAAAAGAGTGTTGACTTGGTTCCACCACCAGTTTCTCACTTTGTTCCCGAAGAGAGTGGTGATCATACTGCTCATGTTCTTCTCATCTCCTCAGATTCTCATGAATCAAAGAGTGACCCTCATGTCCTGGTTGTTTAGGAGAGTCTTTCTTCTATTCCTGTACAACATGGGGGCAATCATATGATACCCCCCCCCCCACCAAGTAGTTTTGTCATCTCTTTTGATTGGGGCCATTGACTGCTTTCTGCCTCACATCTTATGTGCCTTTCCAAATCATAGTACAAGCCTATAATATGGTAGTACCTAGCACTATATTAGATGAAGGTGTGTCTGTTAGCATCATGTCTTCTACTACTTTGTAAGCTTTGGGTTCCCCACAGCTTGTGCCTATCACCCAGAATCTGTTGGCTCTCAATGGAGGAACCAGTTAACCTTTAGGGATCCTTTCGAAGTTCCCTATTACTTTGGGAGGAAAGACCATCTATATAGACATGATGGTAGTCCAAGGTCCATTATATTTCAATCTTCTCCTTGGATGCGACTATGTTTATTTCATGGGAGCTCTTGTTTCTTTACTTTTCTGTGTGGTTTTTTTTCCGCACGAAGGTAGAATTGTGACTATTGATCAACTGTCATTCATTGGTCACCAGGTGCCTCCTTTGCAACCATCATCCCCTATTGGTTCTTGTTTGCAAGAAATACCTTCCTCGCCACAGGTCAATTATGTGGCTACCCGTTCTGTCTCCACATTTGTTGATGATCACACAGATGGTACAGTACAATATGTTCTAGGGACATTGGAATCCAATCTATCATTTGTACCAGTTGATATGTGTTCCTCCCAAAGTGTGGTTCTTCCATCTAGTGAGGAACTCTTGGGAGCCATGTTATCATGTGGTCCATGATCAGATGTCTGAGGATAGTTCTTTTACTGTGTCAACCTTATTAAAAAATGAAACAAAGGGTGTGAGCATAGTTCTTTGTCTTGTGTCAAGCTCATTCAAAAATGAAACAATGGTCTCGAGGATAGTTCTTTTACTGTGTCAACCTTGTTAAAAAAATAAACAACTTCCTTTTCCCATTCGAGTATTTGATTAAGATCTCGTAAAATCCCAGTCGATTCTTTCCAAGATCTCGAAAGTGAACATTCATTCCATCCACCTAGTTGACTGAAATGAAACTTGCGGGGCATGTACCTCAATTGAGTCATTATGCTAGGGGCATGCAAAATTATAGCAAGCATAGTTTTTCGTTTCAAGCTTGTGTAAACATGAAATCGAATCCAAGCAGAGTTCTCCATGGTTCAAGCCTATGTAAAAATGGACCCATGCCCAATTTACATCTCCTGATTATCGTTTTTATCAGCTAATTTCTACTAGATGAGCCTTGGTTGTTTCATTCCATTGCCACCATCTCTTTGGCTGATCATATGCTTTCACTTGATTGTGTTTCCTTTCTTGAGGGACCGCAGCGATGAGTGGTTTTATTAGCCAGCCTCTTGACCATTACATGTTTTGAGCAGTTCCTCCATTGCCAGAACCAGTTGCTACCCTTTATACCACTCATTCCTCAAGGACGACTCACCTTTAAGCTCTTTTCTGACTCGTACAAAATAAAATATCGTCGAGTATTTTTCCCTTTTTGGCTCATAAAAGAGAATAAAATGGGGTTTCCACTTTCAAGCTCTTTTCTGACCCTTCAAAAGCGAAAATATGGCTGAGCCCTTATCATTTCAAACTCGTTAACAGATGTGAAATGTTGTGCACCCAGTACAAGTTTATCCTTTTTCCGGGATGGGAGGCACTATTTACGGAAAAGGTACTCCTTGATTGAAATGGTCAAGCGGTTCTATCAAGTATTGTTTTCTACCTTTTTGGGCTCGAGAGACACAAATGTTCGAAAAGGGACCATGTGGAGTTTTGTTTTCTGTGTCCTTTTCAAACTCTCTAAACATGAAAAAGATATCGAGTTACACCTTTGTCAAACTCGTTAAAATATTAAATGACATCGGATTCGTCGCCATGACAAACATGAGCTTCTCCTTCCTAGGGATCGTTAAACTTACTAGGTCAGATTCGTCCAAAGGATGAATTTACAGTGCAAGCGTATGTTATCCCCTTCAAGCTTGTGAATAAAAAATAATTGGGGTACCTGCTAGAAATGGTGGGGGAAAATTTGGAAAGCTAATCAGTTGTGTCGACAACTCACTCTTGAAAATGACACTTTTTGCTTCGTGTCAGGTTGGGATATCCTCCTTTGTATCATTGACCTTCCTGGGATGGGCCTTTAACTTTTTCCTTCCAATTGATCTATGCCATGTACTCATGACCACCCATTCTATGGATCCAAAAGCTGCCAAACTTCCAAGATGTATCACCGATATGTTCAAGAGTTGTCCTTCTGCAGTTACATTTTCCTCTGATTCTCTATATCATCCAAAATCATTTTGTATCCTTTCATCTCATGTTGATGATGTGGGAAACATTATGGCCCTCCTTCGACATGGTCACTTTCTGTCGACTTCAACTCATTATCTGGGAAGTTGACTGAGGGACTCCCTTCCAGTACCTTAGCGCTCGCATGCCCTAACGACAAGTTCTTTGCACTTGATGATGATTTCACATCATTGACTTTTGATCGAGTGATTTCACGAGTGTTCGACTTCAATTCCTCTATTCACATTACATGAATTGTGCTGATAGTACCTTGAGGACCATTATCATTATTGGTGGTTTCTCTCGCGCTTGTTAACAGTTTACATCATGGGCTGGTAATAAAGTGACTTTCTAGCATGTTCGATGTCAACACATATATTCACATGTTAGAATTTGTACTTTGACCGGGTCATGTTGGAGCACAAGACCCTGGGCTTGGATCACAAAATTCCAGGTTACAAAGTGATGTGACATGATTATGTTGATATGCATGTCTCTTTTAGATGGATGGTTACGACCATACCATGAGTTGTCATATGTGATCCTTCTCATTATTGGATGGTTGCAACCATACCTTGGTTTCATTATGATCCTCTTCGACGGATGGTTGTACCCATACTTGGATCCATTTACATGATCATTCTCTGGATGGCTATGTCCATGCCACAATTCATGTATCATTTTACAGATTTCTCAGTTATGTATATGTATCTATACTTTCTTGCAGGTTTTTCAATGGCAAACTATGGTTCCTCGCTCTGATTCATAAAGCATTTCATCCCACTCTAGTTTGGCCTTCACGCTTTAGGGGGCATCTGTTACACAACATTTTTTCACTGTCCCTATACTCCCTGTTTCTTGATCCTGGAGGACCTCTAGAGTGGACCCCACATGCTTTCCCTTCATGAAGAAACTCCCATTTTGTCCCTCTTCATGAGAAAGTCAATTCCCTTTTGCACTATTTCCCCTGAAATTTCTATTTTTCCCAGTTTACAAGACCGGCGCTAATGACCCTTGTCTTCCCCGCACCAATTTGCAGTGATTTGCACTATCCATAGCATCGACCAGAGTGACTGAGCTTTGTTACAGTCGTGTCGGTCCTCTTATGGAAAGTTTTTTAAAATAGAGTCAAAGCTTCCAGATCTAGAAGCTTCATAACAGAAGTCTGGTAAATGGTTTGGCCGAATGGGGTCGAGGATGTCAATTTGGGCTCCTTTCCCCTATAATGATGGAAGTACCTCAAGGGATAAGACCTTCTCCCATGAGAAGAGGATCCATCTCCCATCCATTCATGCTATATAAACCTCCATTTTTCCCAAGCACAAGCTAGTGTTAATGTTAGAGTGTTAAGGTTGGTGTGCTAGTGCTATTTTGGTTTGAAGTAAACAACAAGCTATTCATAATTGTAGCTATCTAGTTGTGTAAGGGAGAAATGTGATTTCATTTGGAGTGAAGCCTAAAGGGAAGCATCTTAAAACTATTGTTGATTGAGACCATCATGGAATGCTAGCAAAAGTGTGTGGGAACCTAGTCTTGTCAGAGCAGAACCGCAACATCAAGACAATGGTTGTAATCTCTCTTTGATATCAATATATATGCAACTATCGATTGATTTCCTACATGTTTTTTCATCTTACATATTCATGGCTTAATTTTTCTTGACTTGTTAAGTAGGTTGAATTACAATTTTTCTATTATCACGGTTGTTGTTTTTTATTGTTTACTTGTTTCAGGTGCTTGAAGAAGGAAGCAAGAGATATCTGGAGAAAGCAAGCAAGGACATCATCAAACACGATAAGTGTACTAAGAGGTAGGCCCTCTTAATTGGTTCTAACCTAAGGAAATATTCCATAGAATGTATCCATTGTGGCTAGACTCATCATTGGGCTAGAGGAATTTGTTTGTGTCCGCACTTATAATTTTACTTCACCACAGTATCTTGTAGTTTCTGAGGAAGGTCGGTTTGGCTCCAGTTTGTTGATTCCACATCCTTAACTATACTTAGGAGGTTGAGTCATGTCATAGTAGCCCTCAGCTCAAGTTTACCCTACAGGCTAATTAAAGTGGGTAAATGTGGGAGGGGTGGTTACAGTTTGGTATCAGATCTTCTAGGTTCAAACACTTGGACTGGAAATAGTTATGGTTAGCCCATTTAGCCCATCTAACTAAATGTATATGGTTATGCATGTATGGTCATGGTTATGGTTACACGTGCATAATAGGTCAGACATGCATCGTGGTGGTAATTATGCAGTTTGTGTCTTCATGATGTTGTTGGTATGTTATGATGTATATATGTTGGATGAGATGCAGTAGGAGATGCAAATTATTATAGCGAGGTTGTAGCACTGGACCTTGGGGTAAGAGTAGATCATCATACAAGTTTGTATGTTGGGCATGTAGGTATGTTGGTTAACGGTTGTTATATGCATTATGGTTAAGTACATTCCTGTCATTCTATTGTTGCTATGGTTACATGCATGATAGATTTTAGTTAATCAGTGTGGTATATGCACATGTCAAATAGTCATGAATGATAGTAAATTGTTGTTATATGCATTATGGACATATGCATCATGATTATGGTCATTGCATTTAAGATCCTAATGTTATTAGGCATAGTGCTAATTTGGATTGGCTTGTGCAGATGGTTATGGTTATGATATTCAGGTATGAGTCTATATACTTATGATGGTGTGTTGTACTAATCTAGACTGAGTTGTGTAGATGTGATAGCCTCTCCTCAGATACATTAAGGTATGAGTTTGATTATGTCGTCTATTTGGTTTATCTAACGTAGTACGTTTACTGGTTGTCTGAATGTTTGATTAATTACATGATATGAGTATGTATCTATAAGATTGCATGAAGGAATGATCTTGTTTTAACATGGTTATACTAACATAATATGTGTTGAGACAACTGATATGCACTTGAGTGCGAGTGGGTGTTAGTTGTAGTATTATGACTAGTGACTATGAGTTGATTGCAGATTATGACATGGTTGTTAGTCCTGGTAAATGTTGATTTCAAATTAATAGACACGATGTCTTGATCTTTGGAACATGTTAATGACATGTGTGAGTAGTTGTAAGGAAACATGCTTGGTATTAGCATGACAAGGTAACAATTGATTTGTTTATATAACTAATAACTCGTTGATCTGATAGCACATAATAAGACTCAATTGCACCAATGTAAAAGGAAAAATAAAGAAATTGGGTGAGAATTCATTTGGCTATGTTTCGAAGCTGCAAGTACAAATGAATGAGTTCTTTGCAAGAATATAGGAATTCTTCTTAACCTTGATTTTATTTGACATTATGTGGATATGTTCTATATTCATGAACATGTATTTGACAGGTATAATAGTTGGTTTCTATGTATGGCTAGATTTTTCAAGGAATTGGAGTCTTTTGGGAGATGACATATGTATGTGTTTAGTTACAAGGCAACATGCTTGGCACAAAAAGGTAATGTAATTGGTATATTTGTATGTTTATTTATGCATTGAAAGTTGTCTCTGTATGGCAGTATGATGCAGGGGATTGCATGGAAAAGGACTACCATGAAATCTTGAAGAAGGTTCAGGTTGAGATTTTCCTTGGAAGCATTGGGAACCCATAGGGATTGAGTCATGCTGTATGTTGAAATTTTTTTGCTTTCGGTGCTTTGTGATTTGTTTTCACTTGATTTGTAGTTTTGTTTATGTCTGGTGCATGCCCATGCCACTTTGTTTTTGGTGTCATAATGTTATTGGTTTTCATGTTTTTCTTCTTGTTGGTTTCTTGTTCTTTATTTTTATGTTTTAAGGGTCTTGGGAGTTAGTTGGGGAAAGGGAAAAGTTAATAGAACTCGAGGAGATTTGAATGAAAACCAACAAGTAATGTAATACACCGATGAAGTTTGATGCATGTATAAGGGAAACTAAAGGCAAGAATCTGACAATCAATTTGATTGGTTGGGTCCATTGGGATAAATGGACAGTGGTAGGATAGTCATGAGAAAGGTAACAATAAATATAAAGTGAATGGATTTTAGGCGTCAAATGCCTTGGCTATGTTGGACACTATTGTTCTCAATGTTGTGCATGGATAAAGGGAGTTCTCTTAACCTTGACCTTATGAGCATTGGTAATTATTTTGTGATCATGATTATGTTGATGTATATATATGTATACATGTATGTATGCCATTGTCTGATAAGGTCGTCAGGGATCATGATTGCTTTATGCTAATGTTATTGTTTGATAGGATCATTAGGGATCATTCGTGTGGAGGAATGATTTCTTATGCAGGTGAATGGCATGAACAGGTTTCTAGTTTATGAGGAATCAAGTGGAAAAGTAGCCTTGACAAATCTATGGGGATAGTATCATGTGGATATGATTTGATATTATGTGCTTATATTATGCCTATGTCTATGCCATAGCAAGTAATGTTGAAGGATACATTAGTGGAAATGAAGGAAATGTGATCTCCGGCATGCTGGGACAAGCATGGATAGTAGAAGACACTATTAGCAAGGTTGCCTTCTAGAGACATTGTGGCCTTTCGATGTGTAGTATTGGTGTTGTGTCCATGTTGTAGATGTGGTGTTGTGTACATATGGTTTTGTGTGCATGTTGTACATGTGGTGTTGTGTAAATATGGTTTTGTGTGCATGTTATACATGTGGTGTTGTGTACATATGGTGCTATTTACATGTTGTATATGCGGTGTTGTGTATATATAGTGTTGCTTCCATGTTATACATGTGGCATTGCGTACATAGGGTGTTGTGTGCCTGTTGTACATGTGGTTCTATGAACATATGGTGTTGTGTGCATGTTGTACATGTGGTGTTATTTGCATGTGTTGTTGTGTACATATGGTACACGTGGTTTTGTGTGCATGTGGTCTTGTGTAGGCAGTGTTGTATACATGTGGTGTTGTGTACATGTTGTGTAGGTGGTGTTGTGCACACATTGCGTAGGTGGTGTTGTGTACATGTGGTGTTGTGGACACATTGTGTAGGTGGTGTTGCATACATGTGGTGTTGTGTGCACGTTGCGCAGGTGGTGTCATGTACATGTGGTATTGTGTACACGTTGTACACATTGTGTTGTGTATATGTGGTTCTGTGTTACAGGTATTGTGTAGTCATTGTGTTGTGTATATGTGGTACTGTGTTACAGGTATTGTAAGTCATTGTGTTGTGACATGTGTGTTGTGGGGAAAAATGCCTATTTAGGACGATCCTATCCACCTAAGGTGTGACAGCGCCTTAGCAACAAGCGAATACAGCTATCATGATTTCTTCCTTTATGAAATATGAAAGAGAGGAGATCGGCAGACTTACCATTGTCTTTCGGTTGTCCCTCGTCTTCTCTTTGTGTGTCCACAGCTACTTGCCTCCTCGCTTGATCAAGAGAACAGCTACTTGAATCCCACGAGATCACAAGAGAACAGCTACCTGTGACAAGAGAACAGCTACTTGTAACAAGAGGAGAACACAATACAAAGGCAAATATACATATTCATAAATGATTCAGGATTAGAAGTAAATCAAATATACTAATGTAATCATACAAAATACACCATCATATAGGAAAGAATCAAGATAGCTTTATTGAAAGTAACAGGGTTCAGGAAGAGATACAACCCATAGGGCTCCAACCCAGCATCTCCTTCCCAGCAGAATGGAATTCCTTCTTCAACTCCTTTCAAAGCATAACACACCCAATGTTTCTAGCCACAAACCAACGGCAATTCTTTGCAAATACCAAATTCCAGCCTCCTTAGACCTCATGAGAGAGATCTATATATAGGAGTTTTTGGAGAGAGGATGAGTCAGCTTGAGGCTGGTATGAAGCTGACTAGTGTCCTCTCCCACTTCAGTTCTTGAGTCCACTTGGAGGTCCTTGCTTCCACTTGGAGATTTGGAACCTCTTACTCATCACCAGTCGAATTCCCTGATCCAAGTGTCATTTTGGAAGCTTCCTGGGCATTGACACCTTGAGAAATGACTCTGCCACTTGTCCAAACTCGCTCAGCGCAGGTAGCCTTCTTTGCAGTTGACATTCAACGCAGGTAGACAGTGGAGCAGTTGACATTCAGCGCAGATGCTCAGTGGAGCAGTTGACATGATCCAGAATTGCCTTGTTTTTGAGTGTTTTCAGGTGGAGAACTTTTGTGAATTGTTGTGGTTACTTGGCCTTGTTCCTCTAGGGGTAGGAACAACATGTTTAGGGACTTTGGATCCCTTGATTATTGACATTTCATGCTCAGTGATGCAAGGCACAAAAATGTCTATAACAGTTGCCCCCTAAAGTATGAGGCCGTTTATCGGGTGAAATGCTTTATCCAGGAGGGTCCGAAGTTCATCCATCTGCTGGGAGGAGACCTGTAATAAAATACAATACAATACATTATGATTCATACTGCTTTCATGATCTAGCTGAGGCGGGCATTCCCATGCTCAGCTTTATAAATTCATTTTTGTACATAGAACAGACGATCGTCTGATGGTAGACTGATAATTTTAGTGAAATTATCATCCTTTGAGTAGGATGATCATCTGCTGCAATGATGTACATGTCAAATGTCTTTATTTTTCCTGAATATATATCGCAGCCCGGATGGATGAAACTAGATCCAAGGTCTTCAAACTCGTTCGATCTTCACTCTAAGTACAAGTCGATCCATGTGAGAATTGCGCTGAAGTCGAACATGGAAAGACATCGCTTGATTACCGGTCAATAATGTAAACCGTTAACAAGCGCGAGAGGAATCACCGATAATGATAATGACCCTCAAGGTACTGCAGTACAATTCACGTGGTGTGAATAAAGGACTTGGCGTCGAACACCACGCAAAATCTTCTGGTCGAAGGTCATTGATGTATACCTGTTGCCGGAAGTGAGAAACTTGCCATTGAGGCATGCAAGCTTCAAAGTACTGAAGGGGTTGTTCCTAGATCAACTCCTTGGATAATGAGCTGATGTCGACAAGGAGCGATCTATCAAAGGAGGGCCTTAATGAATCCCACATCAGTGACACGGAATGGAGCTAATGATTTTAATGGATGTGAAAACAATCTGTGACATATGATTCAGGGTGGCGGTCATGAATGGATGAAGGATAATGTATGGCAGTGGATGGGACCTGGTTGACTCTTTCTGAACGACTTCTCTTGAACATATGGCGACACTGATGCGATGGATCGGTAGCATTACCCCAAATATGGATGGTATGGCAAGACCATGGTGATGTGACCGGTGAATGAAACAACCCAACCCGAATGTGATACGGAGGAAAAGTGTCATGTTCAAGAGCGACCTGCTACCATCAAAGTTTTCTTGATTTTTTCCCAATTTTTCCCCAGTCATTGCTGACCAGTACCTCTTTATTTTTGTCAAGCTTGAGGAGGATAACATATGCTTGTTCTATAACCTGCCCTTCGGGCAAGCCCATCGCTATGTTTTAACGAGCCTAGCGATAGTGAAACTCGTTCTCGTCTAAAGACAAGTTTGTCGCTATTTAATAATTTTAACGAGTCTAACGAGGATAACTCGGTCCTTTTCATTTTTAGAGAGTCTGAAAAGGTACATAAAGTTAACTCCAAAATTCCTTTTTCGTCATCTAATCCCTTAAGTCCGAAAAAGTATAAAACAATACAGAAGGGATGAGTTTTCGATAACTTTAACGAGCCGAATAAAACAAGCGCTCGACCTTTTTGTGCAATAATCCCTCAGGTCCAAAAAGATTAAAATCTAGAGGAGGGATAGCTCTTCCGGTCCTTTAACGAGCTGGAAGGCCAAAACTCAGCAATCTTTTCATATTTTACGAGTCAGCTAAAAAGAGCTTAAAGAAGACTCGTCTTTTGAGGAACGAGTGATAAACAGGGATAGCAACTGATTCCAGGTACAGGTTAGAATTTTCCAATCACGACAGTGTCACAAGGATGGCTAGGTGAAATCCCTCTTCGCAGCTGTTCCTCAAAATGGGTAAGCAATCATATGGAGGTGAACGATCGGCCAAGTGAAAGTGGAGGTGGCAGGTGCAAACACGACCAAGGCTTTTTATGGCTGATAAATTTACGATCACAGTGGTTATTTACCGGGATAGGTTCATTTTTTATTTAAAAATGAGCTTAAACTCTGGAGGAAACATTGCTCACTGCTTATATTTATTTTTTAACGAGCATGAAGACCGTGTTAAAACTGCTCGGATCTTGCGTTTATTTTTTAACGAGCATGAACTTTATGCTAAAACTGCTCGAATTACCCAGTCATAAGATAAGAGTGTCTCATGAAAGATCCCATTTTTTATCGAGCTTGCGCCTTACCAAAGCTATGCTCACTCTCCTTTCTTTATGCAAGTTAGGAAACGACTAACCCAAAAAACAGATAAATAACCGCTCTTTACTTGCACTCCAAAAGGTTTGCATGCCCCCAGGTATAAAATAGAGTTTCAAGGTTACCTCTACTTCAATTCCATCGAAAATTTCGTTTCACCGGTGTTGTTGGGAAAAGTATCCAATACGGAATGACCCTATCCCACTCTAAGGGTGATAGTACCTCAGCAACAATCAAAGCAAAGCTATTCGAGATTACTTCTTTATGAGATGTGAGAGAGAGGAGAAAGAGATCCACTAACCATTGTCTTCCGCTAATGATTGATCCAATCTTCTCTCTTTGCTGCTTGATCCCAGCTCCTTGCTCTTTTACTGGCCCAGCTACACCAAGATCCTGCAAAATCACAAGAAAGGGAAACTACAAGAAGCATACATTCATAATTGATTGAAGGATTAGAATAAATCAAATATACAAGTATCAATACGCCATTGAGACACATGCATATAGAAGAACCTCAAATGCTTTATTAATGGAAGAAGTAAAGTTCAGGAAGTGATACAACCATAGAGGCCCAATCCAGCATCACCTCCCAGCAGAAAGAAATCTCCTCTTCACCTCCTTCAAGCAAATCACCCAATAGTTCTATACTCAAACCAACAACACTTCCTTACATTCACAAGATTCCAGCCTCCTTAGACCTCATGAGAGAGCTCTATATATAGGAGTTTTGGAGAAAGGATGAGTCAGCTTGAGCTTGGCATGGAGCTGACTAGTGTCCTCTCCCACTTTAGTTATTCTTCAGTTCTTGAGTCCACTTGGAGTTTCTTGCTTCCACTTGGAGATCTAGATCCTCTTACTCATCACAAGGCGAATTCCCTGATCCAAGTGTCATTTTGGAAGCTTCCTGGGCATTGACACCTTGAGGAATGACTGTGCCACTTGGCCAAACTCGCCCAGCGCAGGTAGCCTTCTTTGCAGTTGACATTCAGCACAGGTACACAGTGGAGCACTTGACATTCAGCGCAGATGCTCAGTGGAGCAGTTGACATGATCCAGAATTAGCTTGTTTTTGAGTGTTTTCAGGTGGAGAACTGATATTTAGTGCTGTGGTTTGCTGACCTTGTTCCTCTAGGGGTAGGAACAACATGTTTAGGGACTTTGGATCCCTTAGATTATTGACATTTCATGCTTCATGCTGTAAGGCACAAAAATGTCTATAACAGTTGCCCCCTAAAGTATGAGGTCGTTTATCGGGTGAAATGCTTTATCAGGAGGATCCGAAGTTCATTCAATCGCTGAGAGGTGACCTGTAATAAAATACAATACAATACATTATGATTCATTCTGCTTTCATGATCTAGCTGAGGCGGGCATTCCCATGCTCAGCTTTATAAATTCATTTTGGTACATAGAACAGACGATCGTCTGATGGTAGACTGATAATTCTCTGCTGAAATTATCATCCTTTGAGTAGGATGATCATCTGCTGCAATGATGTACATGTCAAATGTCTTTATTTTTCCTGAATATATATCGCAGCCCGGATGGATGAAACTAGATTCGGGGTCTTCAAACTCGTTCGATCTTCACTCTAAGTACAAGTCGATCCATGTGAGAATTGCGTTGAAGTCGAACATGGAAAGACATCGCTTGATTACCGGTCAATAATGTAAACCGTTAACAAGCGCGAGAGGAATCACCGATAATGATAATGACCCTCAAGGTACTGCAGTACAATTCACGTGGTGTGAATAAAGGACTTGGCGTCGAACACCACGCAAAATCTTTTGGTCGAAGGTCATTGATGTATACCTGTCGCCAGAAGTGAGAAACTTGCCATTGAGGCATGCAAGCTTCAAAGTACTGAGGGGGGTGTTCCTAGATCAACTTCTTGGATAATGAGCTGAAGTCGACAAGAAGTGATCCGTCAAAGGAGGGCCTTAATGAATCCCACATCAGTGACATGGAACGGAGCTAATGATTTTAGTGGAGATGAAAACAATCTGTGAAATATGATTCAGGGTGGCGATCATGGATGGATGAAGGATAATGTATGGCAGTGGATGGGACACGGTTGACTCTTTCTGAACAACATCTCTTGAACATATAACGACACTGATGTGATGGATCAGTAGCATTACCCCAAATGTGGATGGTTTGGCGAAGACCATGGTGATGAGACCGGTGAATGAAACAACCCAACCCGATGTGATACGGAGGACAAAGTGTCATGTTCAAGAGCGACTTGCTACCATTAAAGCTTTGAGGTTCTCCCAATTTTTCCCCAGTCATTTCTGACCAGTACCTCTTTATTTTTTTCAAGCTTGAGGAGGATAACATATGCTTGTTCTATAACTTGCCCTTCGGGCAAGCCTATTGCTATGTTTTAACGAGCCTAGCGATAGGGAAACGCGTTCTCGTCTAAAGACAAGTTTGTCGCTATTTAATCATTTTAACGAGTCTAACGACAAGGAAAACTCGGTCCTTTTCATTTTTAGAGAGTCTGAAAAGGTACAGAAAGTTAACTCCAAAATTCCTTTTTCGTCATCTAATCCCTTAAGTCTGAAAAAGTATAAAACAATACAGAAGGGATGAGTTTTCGATAACTTTAACGAGCCGAATAAAACAAGCGCTCGACCTTTTTGTGCAATAATCCCTCAGGTCCAAAAAGATTAAAATCTGGAGGAGGGATAGCTCTTCCGGTCCTATTAACGAGCTGGAAGGCCAAAACTCGGCAAACTTTTCATATTTTACGAGTCAGGAGAAAAGAGCTCAAAGAAGACTCGTCTTTTGAGGAACGAGTGATAAACAGGGATAGCAGCATATTCCAGGTACAGGTTAGAATTTTCCAATCACGACAGTGTCACAAGGATGGCTAGGTGAAATCCCTCTTCGCAGCTGTTCCTCAAAATGGGTAAGCAATCATATGGAGGTGAACGATCGGCCAAGTGAAAGTGGAGGTGGCAGGTGCAAACACGACCAAGGCTTTTTATGGCTGATAAATTTACGATCACAGTGGTTATTTACCGGGATAGGTTCATTTTTTATTTAAAAATGAGCTTAAACTCTGGAGGAAACATTGCTCACTGCTTATATTTATTTTTTAACGAGCATGAAGACCGTGTTAAAACTGCTCGGATCTTGCGTTTATTTTTTAACGAGCATGAACTTTATGCTAAAACTGCTCGAATTACCCAGTCATAAGATAAGAGTGTCTCATGAAAGATCCCATTTTTTATCGAGCTTGCGCCTTACCAAAGCTATGCTCACTCTCCTTTCTTTATGCAAGTTAGGAAACGACTAACCCAAAAAACAGATAAATAACCGCTCTTTACTTGCACTCCAAAAGGTTTGCATGCCCCCAGGTATAAAATAGAGTTTCAAGGTTACCTCTACTTCAATTCCATCGAAAATTTCGTTTCACCGGTGTTGTTGGGAAAAGTATCCAATACGGAATGACCCTATCCCACTCTAAGGGTGATAGTACCTCAGCAACAATCAAAGCAAAGCTATTCGAGATTACTTCTTTATGAGATGTGAGAGAGAGGAGAAAGAGATCCACTAACCATTGTCTTCCGCTAATGATTGATCCAATCTTCTCTCTTTGCTGCTTGATCCCAGCTCCTTGCTCTTTTACTGGCCCAGCTACACCAAGATCCTGCAAAATCACAAGAAAGGGAAACTACAAGAAGCATACATTCATAATTGATTGAAGGATTAGAATAAATCAAATATACAAGTATCAATACGCCATTGAGACACATGCATATAGAAGAACCTCAAATGCTTTATTAATGGAAGAAGTAAAGTTCAGGAAGTGATACAACCATAGAGGCCCAATCCAGCATCACCTCCCAGCAGAAAGAAATCTCCTCTTCACCTCCTTCAAGCAAATCACCCAATAGTTCTATACTCAAACCAACAACACTTCCTTACATTCACAAGATTCCAGCCTCCTTAGACCTCATGAGAGAGCTCTATATATAGGAGTTTTGGAGAAAGGATGAGTCAGCTTGAGCTTGGCATGGAGCTGACTAGTGTCCTCTCCCACTTTAGTTATTCTTCAGTTCTTGAGTCCACTTGGAGTTTCTTGCTTCCACTTGGAGATCTAGATCCTCTTACTCATCACAAGGCGAATTCCCTGATCCAAGTGTCATTTTGGAAGCTTCCTGGGCATTGACACCTTGAGGAATGACTGTGCCACTTGGCCAAACTCGCCCAGCGCAGGTAGCCTTCTTTGCAGTTGACATTCAGCACAGGTACACAGTGGAGCACTTGACATTCAGCGCAGATGCTCAGTGGAGCAGTTGACATGATCCAGAATTAGCTTGTTTTTGAGTGTTTTCAGGTGGAGAACTGATATTTAGTGCTGTGGTTTGCTGACCTTGTTCCTCTAGGGGTAGGAACAACATGTTTAGGGACTTTGGATCCCTTAGATTATTGACATTTCATGCTTCATGCTGTAAGGCACAAAAATGTCTATAACAGTTGCCCCCTAAAGTATGAGGTCGTTTATCGGGTGAAATGCTTTATCAGGAGGATCCGAAGTTCATTCAATCGCTGAGAGGTGACCTGTAATAAAATACAATACAATACATTATGATTCATTCTGCTTTCATGATCTAGCTGAGGCGGGCATTCCCATGCTCAGCTTTATAAATTCATTTTGGTACATAGAACAGACGATCGTCTGATGGTAGACTGATAATTCTCTGCTGAAATTATCATCCTTTGAGTAGGATGATCATCTGCTGCAATGATGTACATGTCAAATGTCTTTATTTTTCCTGAATATATATCGCAGCCCGGATGGATGAAACTAGATTCGGGGTCTTCAAACTCGTTCGATCTTCACTCTAAGTACAAGTCGATCCATGTGAGAATTGCGTTGAAGTCGAACATGGAAAGACATCGCTTGATTACCGGTCAATAATGTAAACCGTTAACAAGCGCGAGAGGAATCACCGATAATGATAATGACCCTCAAGGTACTGCAGTACAATTCACGTGGTGTGAATAAAGGACTTGGCGTCGAACACCACGCAAAATCTTTTGGTCGAAGGTCATTGATGTATACCTGTCGCCAGAAGTGAGAAACTTGCCATTGAGGCATGCAAGCTTCAAAGTACTGAGGGGGGTGTTCCTAGATCAACTTCTTGGATAATGAGCTGAAGTCGACAAGAAGTGATCCGTCAAAGGAGGGCCTTAATGAATCCCACATCAGTGACATGGAACGGAGCTAATGATTTTAGTGGAGATGAAAACAATCTGTGAAATATGATTCAGGGTGGCGATCATGGATGGATGAAGGATAATGTATGGCAGTGGATGGGACACGGTTGACTCTTTCTGAACAACATCTCTTGAACATATAACGACACTGATGTGATGGATCAGTAGCATTACCCCAAATGTGGATGGTTTGGCGAAGACCATGGTGATGAGACCGGTGAATGAAACAACCCAACCCGATGTGATACGGAGGACAAAGTGTCATGTTCAAGAGCGACTTGCTACCATTAAAGCTTTGAGGTTCTCCCAATTTTTCCCCAGTCATTTCTGACCAGTACCTCTTTATTTTTTTCAAGCTTGAGGAGGATAACATATGCTTGTTCTATAACTTGCCCTTCGGGCAAGCCTATTGCTATGTTTTAACGAGCCTAGCGATAGGGAAACGCGTTCTCGTCTAAAGACAAGTTTGTCGCTATTTAATCATTTTAACGAGTCTAACGACAAGGAAAACTCGGTCCTTTTCATTTTTAGAGAGTCTGAAAAGGTACAGAAAGTTAACTCCAAAATTCCTTTTTCGTCATCTAATCCCTTAAGTCTGAAAAAGTATAAAACAATACAGAAGGGATGAGTTTTCGATAACTTTAACGAGCCGAATAAAACAAGCGCTCGACCTTTTTGTGCAATAATCCCTCAGGTCCAAAAAGATTAAAATCTGGAGGAGGGATAGCTCTTCCGGTCCTATTAACGAGCTGGAAGGCCAAAACTCGGCAAACTTTTCATATTTTACGAGTCAGGAGAAAAGAGCTCAAAGAAGACTCGTCTTTTGAGGAACGAGTGATAAACAGGGATAGCAGCATATTCCAGGTACAGGTTGGAATTTTCCAATCACGACAGTGTCACAAGGATGGCTAGGTGAAATCACTCTTCGCAGCTGTTCCTCAAAATGGGTAAACAATCATATGGAGGTGAACGATTGGCCAAATGAAATGGAGGTGGCAGGTGCAAACACGACCAAGGCTTTTTATGGCTAATAAATTTATGATCACAATGGTTATTTACCGGAATAGGTTCATTTTTTAATGAGCTTAAACTCTGGAGGAAACTCTTGCTCACACTTTTCTATTTTTTAACGAGCATAAATTCCGCGGTAAAACTGCTCGAATCTCGCTTTTCTATTTTTTAACGAGCATAAATTCCGCGGTAAAACTGCTCGATATACCAGTCATAAGATAAGAAATGTCTCGTGTAAGATCCCATTTTTTATAGAGCTCGCGCCTTACATAAGCTATGCTCCCTCTCGTCCTTTCTTTATGCAAGTTCGGAAACGGCTAATCCCAAAAATAGATAAATAACCGCTCTTAGCTTGCACTCCAAAAGGTTTGCATGCCCCCAGGTATAAAGTACAATTTTAAGGCTGCCCCTACTTATCCGATAAAACATTTGTTTTAAAGGGTGAGGCTTGCCTCTTTCTGGTTACCCAAAGATTGTTTTGTTAACACCATCAAACGAAAACATTTCCTCGGCACTGTCTACCGAAGTAGACAATGGTGAATGAACTTTGTCAAACAAGTAACCTTAACAAAGGAATCCTGTTCTAGAACAACCCCTCTTCCATCCACGGACGGGGTACGGACTAGTCATATTCTTTCGCGGAAATTCTACCTTATACCCAAGGTTTCCTCTGCCCAAAGCAGACCAGGATGCATGCCCCCTGGGTTCCAGTCCCATCTTTCTGAATCACTCACACTCATCGGGAAGGAGGACTGGGGGTGGAGACATTTCTTGATTGAATAGACCATTCAAGGTTGGTATTTGACTATTTGCGATGCGTGATCCCGGAAATGAAAGTTGGTCTACGAGCTTGACCATTCTTCCTTCGTGTGGAAAACACATTACTCTAAAGAGTGAGGAGACTACAGCTCACATGCAATATATATAGTCTCGTCCAAGGAGTAGGTGATAATCCAAGGGTCCTTGAATGACCATCACGTTCATTTGAACGGTCTTCCCTTTCAATGTAACAGGTACATTGGAGAGGATCCCTAATGGTCGACTGGTTCCTTTATCAAAACCCGAGAGATTTCTTATCTCAGGTAAAAGCTCCGGGGAACCCAGTGCTTTCCAAGCAATAGAGGAAAGGATACTCACAGATGCCCCTTCATCAATGATAGTTCTAGCCATGACCATTCTATAAATTTGGACTATGATTCTGAATGGTATACTGGCTGGCAACCGGGGTCTGCCTAGTTGGTTCCAACCAAAGGATACAACCAGGTTGCTTGGTGGTGGGACCGAATACACGGCCGGATATGACCCTGACGATGTTCCTTCCTGCGATAAAGGAATGGGCGCATTGCCCTGATGCTCATCAGAGTCGGTGTTGATGAAAAGAATTTGGATGGTGTCATCCTTATTCTCTCCAGTGAGGGTGTCATTTGAAGATGAATCTTCAGTGACGGTGTCATTTGAGGGTGAAACCTCTGAAGGAAGAACCGGGTCAACTGCCATTTCGACCTTTAGACTTTCGTCTGGTCTGGATTCAGTAGGTTCATTTTCAATGACTGACGCTTCAGCTGACCACTTGAGCGGGCCAGCTGTATTTTCAACCAACGAAGGACTTGGCACGAGTTTTTTGTATCCAGGAGGAAGTCTCAATGGTGAAACCGGGCGATCTTCCAAAACTCTCTTCGCTTCGTCTAAGAAGGGACAACGGTGGATGGCGTGACCGCCTTTACACAATCTGCAGGGGGATCTTGCCCCCCCTCTTTGTCTTGAACCTTCACTTTCGCTGGTTGACGGTAAGCAATCAACATGGCTATCAGAGGTTGATGCTCCCGAATTGTGCAAACGAGGGGACCAGTCCCTTAGTATCCGGGGAATACAGGGACAATCTCTATGGAAGTGGTCTCCTCTACATATGACACATGGTGATTTAGGCCTGGTCTGTGCTGTGTGTGGATTTTCGTCAGATCTCTTTTGCTTGCCCCCAGTCGCCTTAGGCTCCTTCTTCTTCTTCTCTCTCTTCTTCTTCTCCTTCTTCTCCATGGGAGCTTGGCTTTTGCCGGCTCTACCTTGCGAAGATGAAGGATCGGAGGAAGAGTTATAGGAAGTAGAAGGCTGGTGGGCAGTTCTAGACTGATCTAACTGTTGACTCGACTGTTCAGGAACCATGGTGTTCTGAACTACATTGGTTGAGAATAGCCAAATTGGCAGGCCAATTGTCAGTCCTGGAAGCGACAATGTGGCCATGTGGGGCGCACCAACTTCTCCCCAAGAGGAGAAAGGACTAGGATTTCCATCATGTGAAATTCCTTGGTTGGGGCGTTCCATGTTCTCAACCTACAGATCAACGCAGGAATAGGAGGTGATTATGTTCCGTTTAAAATAAATTTTATAACGACGCTTTAGAAACAACTTGCTTTTTCACATTTTAAGAGTCGAGAAAAAGCTAAAGATGACTCTAGTCTCCTTCGATGTTTTAACGAGCCCGAAGTGACAAATGCTCGGATGGACTTTTTCAGTTATAGAGTTTGAAAAAGGCCAAAAGAAACTGCTCTGGAGTTCCAGGCAGAGGGTGTGCCAAACTTTTCGCAAAACCACAGAATACGTTTTACGGTACGAGTGGTCGATCTTCGTGAATGCTGTGTTCACTGCATTGCGATCAGTAGGGCAGCCGACACGGTTTCCTATGGATAAAGGCTTTTGTTCCTATAGGGGTCTCCCAATATATACGCGACGGTACGTGGGAGCACAAGTCCGTATTGATACTTATCGCTTCACCGTGGAGGAATCACCCAACCAGTCAACGCTAAGATATCACGTTTAACGACGCCGGAACACGTCTCTAGCTTAGACCTCTATGTGTTTGTGTTATGTTTCAATGCGTTGTTATGTAAATTCAATTTATTTTAAGGTTGATCTTGTTTAGCAGTTTTCCTTTATGGATCACCACGAGATGTATAGTAACACTCCTAAATGCAGTCTAAGATGATAAGCAAGCTTTTCAATCTTTCAACTTTGAAAATCTTAACTACTGAGGGAAAAGAAAGACAACATCTTTTCACACAGATCATAGAGCACACACTCATGCACTTTTTCCTAAATCAACATGCAAACTGTCATAATGTACATGCACAATGCAGGTATTTCTTTTCTCTTTCTTAATGTTTGTGCGATACAAAAAGAAAGCTGTTGTATAACTTTGAATTCAATTTCAAGTGAAAGCAAACAAGCTTGTCCAAAATCAAAAGAAACCTTAAGATTTACTTGTTTCGACACTAGAAATATATAAATTCAAACCATATGACGAAAGCAAAAACTCAATCAGCTATGAACAACAAACAAACTAACTCTTAAGATCAAAACGACACTTTATCACAGGTGTAGATCTAAGAGGCCACAGCAAGACTGATTCACTTTCGTTATGGGAAACTGCAAATGATATACGAAATACACAAAGAACAAATACAGTTTCTTTATACAACCGAGGCGGAATAGTGGCAAGGAAAGTTGGTTTCAGATAGGTACATTAACTAGTAACAGGCTGCAAAAACAAGGGTGAAAACAGGGCAAGAAACAGCAGGAAACCCCAGTAGCACAAGGCAAGACTGGTTCAGCGCAGGTGGTACACTGTCAGTTTGACATTCAGCGCAGGTAGCCCCTTCGGGAACTGCGCTGAAATGCAGACAACCTTCACACAACCTGCACTGAAGAACGAAACTTTCGTTTCTCTTGGTTTCCGGGTCACAGATTGCTCAAAAATTCACAGTTTTTGGCCAAATCAGAAGCTATCAGTCAAGTACACACTAAGGGATGAAAAGGAGGATGAAAAGCTATCACTAAGAGCTATTTAGAGTCCTTGTGGATCAGCTCTTCAAATCATAAACTTGCCCAGAAACTGAGCTAGAGTAGCTGCCCTCTACTTTGCATTTGAAAGATCCAAATGCAGTTCGATTCGGTACTCCCTGTGTTTATGAAATGAATAGCAAAAAACACAAACAACCAACAAGATACGATCCCCAGTGGAGTCGCCAATTTGTTGTTGGGAAAAGTATCCAATACGGAATGACCCTATCCCACTCTAAGGGTGATAGTACCTCAGCAACAATCAAAGCAAAGCTATTCGAGATTACTTCTTTATGAGATGTGAGAGAGAGGAGAAATAGATCCACTAACCGTTGTCTTCTGCTAATGATTGATCCAATCTTCTCTCTTTGCTGCTTGATCCCAGCTCCTTGCTCTTTTACTGGCCCAGCTACACCAAGATCCTGCAAAATCACAAGAAAGGGAAACTACAAGAAGCATACATTCATAATTGATTCAAGGATTAGAATAAATCAAATATACAAGTATCAATACACCATTGAGACACATGCATATAGAAGAACCTCAAATGCTTTATAAATGGAAGAAGTAAAGTTCAGGAAGTGATACAACCATAGAGGCCCAATCCAGCATCACCTCCCAGCAGAAAGAAATCTCCTCTTCACCTCCTTCAAGCAAATCACCCAATAGTTCTATACTCAAACCAACAGCACTTCCTTACATTCACAAGATTCCAGCCTCCTTAGACCTCATGAGAGAGCTCTATATATAGGAGTTTTGGAGAAAGGATGAGTCAGCTTGAGCTTGGCATGGAGCTGACTAGTGTCCTCTCCCACTTCAGTTATTCTTCAGTTCTTGAGTCCACTTGGAGTTTCTTGCTTCCACTTGGAGATCTAGATCCTCTTACTCATCACAAGGCGAATTCCCTGATCCAAGTGTCATTTTGGAAGCTTCCTGGGCATTGACACCTTGAGGAATGACTGTGCCACTTGGCCAAACTCGCCCAGCGCAGGTAGCCTTCTTTGCAGTTGACATTCAGCGCAGGTACACAGTGGAGCACTTGACATTCAGCGCAGATGCTCAGTGGAGCAGTTGACATGATCCAGAATTAGCTTGTTTTTGAGTGTTTTCAGGTGGAGAACTGATATTTAGTGCTGTGGTTTGCTGACCTTGTTCCTCTAGGGGTAGGAACAACATGTTTAGGGACTTTGGATCCCTTAGATTATTGACATTTCATGCTTCATGCTGTAAGGCACAAAAATGTCTATAACAACCGGGAGAGGCTTACCTCTTTCAGGCTACCCAAAGATTGTCTCGTTACTCTTTCAAACAAAACACTTCCTCGGCAATGTCTATCGAAATAGACAAGGGTGAATGACCATTGTCAAACACGTAACTTTGACAAAAGAATCGTATTCTAGAACAACCCCTCTTCCATCCACGGACGGGGTACGGATTAGTCATATTCTCCCGCGGAAACCTACCTTATACCCAAAGTTTCCCTACCGAAGCAGGCCAGGATGCATGCCCCCTGGGTTCCGGTCATATCCTCCCAGATTACTCGCGCTCATCAGGAGGACAGACAGTGGGTTGAGACACTTCTTGCATGAATAGACCATTTAGGGATGGCACATGACTATTTGCGATGTGTGATTCGGGAAACGAAAGTTGGTCCACGAGCTTGACCATTCTTCCTTCATGCGGAAAACACATTACTCTAAAGAGTGAGGAGACTACAGCTCCCATGCAATATATATAGTCTCGTCCAAGGAGTAGGTTATAATCCAAGGGTCCTTGAACAACCATCACGTTCATTTGAACGGTCTTCCCTTTCAATGTTACAGGCACATTGGGGAGGATCCCTAAAGGTCGACTGGTTCCTTTATCAAAACCTGATAGATTTCTCATCTCAGGTAAGAGTGTTGGCGGACCAAGCGCTCTCCAAGCAATAGAGGAAAGGATACTCACAGATGCCCCCTCATCAATGATAGTGCCAGCCATTACCATTCTGTATATTTGACAAATAATTCTGAATGGCACACTGGCTGGCAACCGGGGTCTGCCTAGTTGGTTCCAATCAAAGGACACAACCAGGTTGCTTGGTGGTGGGACCGAATATACGGCCGGATAGCGCTCTGATGAACTTCCTTCCTACGACAAAGGAATGGTGGCATTGCCCCCTTGATCATCAGAGTCAGTGCTGATGAAGAGAATCTGGACGGTGTCGTTTGTATTTTCCTTTGTGATGGTGTCATTTGAAGGTGGAGCCTCTCAAGGCAAAACCGGGTCAACTGCCGTATCAACCTTTTGACTTTCGTCAGGCATGGATCCAGACGGTTCTTCTTCAATGACAGGTGCTTCGGCTGACCATCTAAGTGGCTCAGCTGGATTCTCAACTAGTGAGGGACTTGGCAGGAGTCTTTGATATCCAGGAGGAAGATTCGCTCGTAAAATCGGGCGATCTTCCAGAACTCTTTTTGCCTCGTCTAAGAAGGGACAACGGTGGATGGCGTGATCGCCTTCACACAGTCTGCAGGGAAATTTAACTTTCCCATTCTGTCCTGGAGCTTCACTCCCACTAGTTGACGGTGAGCAGTCGACATGGCTATCAGAGGTCGATGCTCCCGAATTGTGAAAACGGGGGGACCAGTCTCTTAGTATCCATGGGATACAGGGACAATCTCTATGGAAGTGGTCTCCCCTGCATATGATGCATGGCGATTTAGGCCTTACAAGTGCGGTGTGTGGATTTTTGTTAGATGACATTTGTTTGCCCCCAGTCGCCTTAGGCTCCTTCTTCTTCTTTTCTTTCTTCTTCTTCTCCTTCTTCTCCTTAGGAACCCGATTTTGTGATCGACCAATTCCGTCAAGCGAAGAGGAAGGAGGGGAGGAAGATGAAGTGGAAGGCTGGGAGGCAACTCTTGTCTGATCTAACTGTTGACTCGACTGTTCAGGAGTGGTGGTATTCTGAACGACATTGGTCGAAAAGAGCCAAACTGGTAGGCCAATTGTCAATCCTGGAAGCGACAATGTGGCCATGTGGGGCGCACCAACATCTCCCCAAGAGGAGAAGGGACTAGGATTTCCACCCAAGGGAACTCCTTGGTTGGTGTGCTCCATCTTTTCAACCTAAAGATCAACGCAGGATTAAAGGGTGATTGTTCCGTTTAAAATAAATTGTTAACGACGCTTTTAGACACAACTTGCTTTTTCAGTTTTAAAGAGTCGAGAAAAAGCTAAAGATGACTCTAGTCTCCTTCGATGTTTTAACGAGCCCGAAGTGACAAATGCTCGGATGGACTTTTTCTGTTATAGAGTCTGAAAAAGGCCAAAAGGAACTGCTCTGGAGATCTAGGCAGAGGGTGTGCCAAACTTTTCGCAAAACCACAGAATACGTTTTACAGTACAGGTGGTCGATCTTCGTGAATGTTGTGTTCACTGCATTGCGATCAGTAGGGCGGTCGACATGGCTTCCTAAGGATAAAAGATATATGCCTATAGGGGTCTCCCAATATATACGCGACGGTACGTGGGAGCACAATCCGTATTAGTGCCACCGACTCTCAGGAGGAATCACCCACCTTCTTCGAGATCGACAGTCACTATGTTTAACGACGCCAGAACACGTCTCTAGCCTAGACCTCTATGTTGTGCGTTATGTTACAAAGCGTTGTTAGGTTCATTCAGTTTATTTTAGGTTGATCTTTTTAAAGTTTGCCTTTCAAGGTTCACCACGAGATCTATGATACAACTTCCTAAATGCAGTCTAAGATGATAAGCAAGATTTACAATCTTTCAACTTTGAAAATCCTAGCTACTAAGGGAAAAGAGAGAGACTATCTTTTCTCAAAGAGCGATCAGCACACTCTAATGCACTTTCCCTAAATCCAACATGCAAACTTATCAAATGCAAAATGCACAATGCAGGTGTTTGTTTTCACTTTCTTAGTATAAATGCCTACAAAGAAAGCTTTCTGCACAACTTTGAATTTGCTTTTACAATGATCAAAAATAAACAAGTGCACTTTCTTCGAAATCAACAAGGGTAGAAGAGATTACAATCACTTTGCGATTTTCGAAATAAAGACTCGTTTTGATACTTTGAAAAGAACAAATTCAAACCAATAAGAAAAAGTAAAATTATAATCAATCTGAACAAACAACCAATGAACTCTCTTCTAAGATCACTCTCAATCAGATCTGAATCAAAGGCTACAGAAAGACTACTTTACTCATGCAAAGGAAGACTGTAAATGACGCCACAAACACATAAAAACATTCACAATCTTTTTGTACAAAAATTGGGGCAGAATTCAGGCAAAGAAAAGGGTTATCAGACTAGCACCTATACTTGGTTAAAGGCTGCAAAAACAGAGATCAAAACAGGGAAGAAAAGGACAAAGAACCTGCGCTGAAGAGAGAAACTCTCGTTTCCCTTAGTTTCTGGGTCACAAAATGCTCAAAAATCAACTGTTTCAGGCCAAATCAGAAACACAAGCAAGGTATAAATAGAGGGATGCTTTGATAGGGTACTAAAGACTATCACAAGGATCAATCAAATCATTTTTGGATCTAGTTTAAATCATAGACAAGTCCAACATACTGGATCAAAGTAGCAACTTTTACTTTGCATCCGGGAAAGATGCAGTTCAAGAGTTGCTGTCAAGTCTATGAAGTAAACAAATGATGGAAACACAAATGAAATGAATAAACAAGTTCTTCCCCAGTGGAGTCGCCAATTTTTTGTGGGGAAAAATGCCTATTTAGGACGATCCTATCCACCTAAGGTGTGACAGCGCCTTAGCAACAAGCGAATACAGTTATCATGATTTCTTTCTTTATGAAATATGAAAGAGAGGAGATCGGAAGACTTACCGTTATCTTTCGGTTGTCCCTCGAACTAGATCCTCTTCTCTTTGTGTGTCCACAGCTACTTGCCTCCTCGCTTGATCAAGAGAACAGCTACTTGAATCCCATGAGATCACAAGAGAACAGCTACCTGTGACAAGAGAACAGCTACTTGCAACAAGAGGAGAACACAATACAAAGGCAAATATACATATTCATAAATGATTCAAGATTAGAAGTAAATCAAATATACTAATGTAATCATACAAAATACACCAGCATATAGGAAAGAATCAAGATAGCTTTATTGAAAGTAACAGGGTTCAGGAAGAGATACAACCCATAGGGCTCCAACCCAGCATCTCCTTCCCAGCAGAATGGAATTCCTTCTTCAGCTCCTTTCAAAGCATAACACACCCAATGTTTCTAGCCACAAACCAACAGCAATTCTTTGCAAATACCAAATTCCAGCCTCCTTAGACCTCATGAGAGAGATCTATATATAGGAGTTTTTGGAGAGAGGATGAGTCAGCTTGAGGCTGGTATGAAGCTGACTAGTGTCCTCTCCCACTTCAGTTCTTGAGTCCACTTGGAGGTCCTTGCTTCCACTTGGAGATTTGGAACCTCTTACTCATCACCAGTCGAATTCCCTGATCCAAGTGTCATTTTGGAAGCTTCCTGGGCATTGACACCTTGAGAAATGACTCTGCCACTTGTCCAAACTCGCTCAGCGCAGGTAGCCTTCTTTGCAGTTGACATTCAACGCAGGTAGACAATGGAGCAGTTGACAATCAGCGCAGATGCTCAGTGGAGCAGTTGACATGATCCAGAATTGCCTTGTTTTTGAGTGTTTTCAGGTGGAGAACTTTTGTGAATTGCTGTGGTTACTTGGCCTTGTTCCTCTAGGGGTAGGAACAACATGTTTAGGGACTTTGGATCCCTTGATTATTGACATTTCATGCTCAGTGATGCAAGGCACAAAAATGTCTATAACAATGTGTATTATTTGTATTGTATGATATGTATGTATATGTATTGTGTTTTACACTGGTTCTAGGTGTATTTGTTGTGTTGTGCACCAGGTGTAGGTGTATGTGTCATGTTTTACACTGGTTGTAGGTGTATGTGTGGTGTTGTACACTGAGTGTAGGTGTATGTGTTGTGTTATCACTGCGTATGTGTATGTGTTGTACAATGTGATGGGACATGTAGGTATGGGACTATCTAAGCCATTATTGTTGTTATTTAGGGTTGAGGTAGTTGAGTCTTTGGATGACTTTTTTTCTAATATTGAGAGTTGAAGTAGTTTAGTCTCTAGATGCCCTTGTTTCTATTGATGGTAGAGGCAGTTTAGTCTAGGGTACCCTTGTTGCTGATATTAAGGGAGGAGGCGGTTCGGTATCCAGATTCCCTTGTTCCTTTGAAGAGAACACAAGGCATTGGGTGCTTTCCTAGTTTGGTAAACCAAACCAGTGTGTATACATGGTTAAAGAGAAGAGAAGGCACTGAGTTCTTGTCGGGTTCAGCAACTGATTCGATGTGTGTATGCAAAGTACAAAGAACAAAGACAAAAGAAAATAACCATTTGAAAGATAAGTATTAGAGTTTTACTTCAATTTTGATTATGCATGTGATCTACGATTCTGATTTATGATGGTTGTGTGTAATATATAATTCTTGATGGTTTCATTTTGAGCTAACTGAATATGACACATTTATATATGAGGACGATTTTGTTTAAAGAGCTAGTTTGACTTGTTTTCACAAGAATTAAACATAATTACAAGTGTATCTTATTGACAGGCCACCAATGAGGTATGATTTGAATTTATTTCAAATTCCTTTTTAGTCTAATGGAAATTACGTGCTTGGTATAGGAAAGGAGGGAAATGTGTTATTTGGATGGTTGAAACTGACTGCAAGAATTAGCACCAATGGTAAAAGGAATTGAATAGGAAACAGTATGCTGGTAAAGTACTTCAGGAGCAGGGCCATTATGGGACATTGATACCCAATAGTGTCCATTGATTTCCATGAGCGTGATATGACCGATATGATGGTTTAGAGGAAGGGATATGCCTTAGTTTTTGGACCTTCCAATGTGAGGAAATCTTGCCAAGGGATGGATTTCCTAGGAAAGAGGATGACAGAAAATTTGGAAGGTGAGTGACTACATGGAAGGGGCTGACCAGATTTCTTAAGGGACTGTGTAGCAGAGAATGGAAGGTCGGGGAATGGATTTGTTTTGGTCATTATCATTTCCAGATGGAATTAGAAGCACATTGGAGTGTGCCCTAGAACAATGATCTGGTAAGTGTTCACTTAAGGAACATGTAGCGCAATAATCATAGTCATGGACATTGGATGTAGGTTTGACTTTGGTAGTGGATTTTGGACTTCTAGGGAAGGAGGTGAGTCCTAGTATTACTTTGAGGGTGGAAGTGTGAGCCTCTAGATTCCCTTGTTGTGGATGCAGGCATCATATCCTTCTATTTGTTGGTTAAACAAAATGTGCATATGTATATATGTGAATTTTATTGTGAATACTGTATAGAGTTGTATTTATAAAGCTCCATGAACAATATGGTTATTTTCTAGTCGAAGAAAATGTGCATAAGTATATTTGGTTGTTATTATAAATATCGTAGTGAGTTATGTTATAAAGCTCACTAAACGGTATGTTGGATATGATTTCAGCAATGGTTATTGTAAATACTGAAACGAGTTGTGTTATAAAGTTCCATAGCAAATATGTTTTTTTTTTGGTGGTTTTGTTGGTCATAAGTGTCATAAAACACCGAGGATGTTGTTCCCCTTGGGGGGGGGGGGGTTGTAACAGCCATTGGTTAAATTTCCATGTAAAAAATATATACTACCAAGGTCATGGGACACATATTCCAAGTTGAATGTTGGGAAAAACATCCTAGTGGGTGTCACTTTTGATTTATTATGGCTAAGGAAATTGGCAAAGGCAAATAGGCATTAAATGGAATTTTATTTATGAAAATAAAGGAAAATAGGAGAAAATGGAGTTGAAGGGTCACAAATTTTCATGTGAGGAAAATTCAAGGAAAATTTGAGGAAAATGAAGAAAATAGAGGCCTCAATGATAAAAAGGCTTATGAGGATCAGTTCACAGCTTTTGTTGGTTTAGCTTTTGTCAATTTAGTTTTGGATCTCTCTCTATTCTCTCATACTCTCGCACAATTAGAGCATTCTTGGAGCACTCTAGCATTGGATAAAGGAAGGTAAAGGACAAAAAAGGAATCAAAGGAAAGAAAATGGCAAGCAAGGAAAAACTGATCAAAAAACTTCACCAAGAATACTTGCAGGTAATAGGTTGCATGTGTGATTCCTTTTGAGGTTGATTTTTTGTAGAGGTAGAATGATGCCGACTTTATATCCATTTTTCATAGAATTTGCAAGAAGTGTAGTGGTGTGCTCAGACTTTTCATCTAAGAAGCAAATTTTTTTGGTCATCTCCAGGAAGGAATCTTTGGGGGAATCTTTGAGATTCTTGAGGATCCAGATTTGAAGTTGTCAGAAAGAGGCAAAGTTTATAGTCGTTTGACACAATTCCGTGCCACGAATTCAAAGGTGCCACCCATTTTGTCAGCGGAGCTTCACATTTTCAGGCTATCCCCGAAAGTGGAGGTATATGATGCAGTTATGCCATGTCTTTCTTTTGATTTGTTGAGATGATGATTGTGTTTTCAAGATGCTTTTTACCAATTATGATGAAGGATACTCGTATTCCAAGTCATGTGAGAATTTATTAGCTTGTCATGTTGAAGGAGGGCCCATTTGAGTGAGAGTTCCTATAGGAGTTTGTCTTGTGGAGAGACATGCTAATCTAGTTGAGGGTATTTTCCCATATGAGTGATAGTTCCTAAGAATGTCTCATGGAGAGACATGCCACTCTGGTTGAGGTTATTTCCCTATATGAGTGAGAGTTCCTAATAATTTCTTGTGGAGAGACATGCCACTCTAGTTGAGAGAATTCATCCTTGTAATGACAAAGAATGTACTATGTACTCATCATCATCTTGCAGTGTTTAATGAAGCAACTTCCCCACTCCTAACACCAGGCCCAAAGACATAACCCACACTACGTGAAATCTATTATCAATGTGTCTATGTTCTTTGATTTGATGGTTTTCGTTATGTTTCATCTTTTTTACAGTATGCACATGTGGATTTTCATAGTCTTTCATATGAAATTCTACTGACATCACAGAAGCAAAAGATCTTGGTTAATTCTCATAGCTAAAGAGAAATGGATCAAATCCCGTGATCGATTTTGGTGGGATTGAACTAAAGTGTGAAAGTGGAAGTGGTTTAATCTCCGGGAAGCCCTAGTTGTTTATGTATTGGATTGCTTATGTGATCTCTTGACTGGTTTTGGCAGGATTGCGGTAAATCCTGAGGGTGGAGATGATTTAATCTCTGGGAAGCCCTATTTATTTATGTATTGCTTTGATTATGTGATCCCTTGATAATTTTTGGTGGGATCATAGGAGCATGAGGGTGGAGGTGGTTTAATCTCCAGGAAGCCCTGGTTGTTTTTGTCTTGAGTCCTACATTCATTCTTGGAATATGGCACGGGGGTAATTTGTTGAAAGAAATATTTGGTTCATCTCAATATATGCTCAGGTGGTACATGGAAGTCCCTGACTTGGTTGGATTTTTCATATGTTAATAAGAACTCTTTTCATATTGCATTTTATGAGTACTTACACTTGTTATTATGTGGCTTTGATGGTTGTTCTATCATGGTTATTATTTTAGTGATATGTTGGTTATAAGCATGGTTTCATGAAAGGTTCTATCTATGGCTCTTGACATGTTTTTATTAGTTGATGAATGGTTATTGTATGCATGAGCAAAAAAATGTTATTGCAACTATTATAATATGGCATTATACCTTCTTGATGATCCTCAGATAAGTATCAACCCCTTATGTTCAGATATGCATTCATGACCTGTAGATTACACGTTCTCAATATGTTTGACGAAATGAATATCATGGTTAGGCCTGATTAGGTCAATTTTTTTATCAAATTTTGTATGAATGTCTTTGTCTTTATGTTATTTATGATTCTAGAAAGGCTCACCGAGTTCTGGGTAGCGGCCTGGAGGCTAACCTAGAATTTAGGCTCATAATTTGGAACTGCACCCTCTGAACTAAAGATTTTAAGTCACAGTCACTTCTTGGTAGGCTTATGCATGAAGTTGGAGGTCCTCAATTTCATGGATGCCTTGTCATGCATGTAGTTTAGAGCCCAGGTCACTGAAAAGGAATTCCAGCTCAGGGTTTGAGCACTAGGAGTGGTTGTTCAGCTCCTAGGTGTCTTGTAGCTCTTAAGGACAGTAAGGTTCCAGTTTGTAGACTCCACTTCCTTAACTATACTTAGGAGGTTGAGTCATGTCATAGTAGCCCTCAGCTCATGTTTACCATGGAAGGTCGGTTAAAGTGGGTAAATATGGCAGGGTGGTTACAATTATTTTTTCACGAGGAGTAACAGCTTGGCCCTATTGAATACCTTCTTTGAAGCACATCCCAAGTTGGGATCTTTCTTTCTATTAGGCACCACATGATATGTTTTTCCTTTGCTAGGCACTTATATTTCCAAAACCATTTTCCACCCCTAATTTAATTCTGCAAGGACTCAATCTATAATGAATGTGATGTATCTAAGCTTGGGGCATAGACTCCAAAAGGAGAGGTACTCTAAATAATTTTGTCCTATCTTTTAATGAATCTAATATGACCTCCATTCAAAGAATTGACATAGGCATTCCAGGAAACATGAAAGCCTTCTTCTAATCTAATATCCCTATAAATCATCCATCCTTGTATCCAAATAGTAGTTCTAGCTAGGTTGTCAATGTGCACAAGTTTAGAGAGGCCCCTATCTTGAAGAGTGTCAATGCATTTCTGGGGCAAGACATGGTTTTTCCCACTACCAAGCCATATATCAAGTCCTATCCTCACTCTATCACCATTTCCAACACTCCAGGAACACCATTGTTGATGAGTCTAAAAGGGTTTTGGAAAACTCTCCAAACAACATAAATATTAGACTAAGATTTGTCAATCCTTTTAATCCACTCTTCCAACGAGCTAGGTGCTATATATTTTTGGATAACTACAGAAGACCAGAGACTCTGATTTGAGATAATTCTTAAATCACATTTTTCATCCAATTCTTTGGAGAACAATAATAAGTTTGTCAAACCCCATCCACCCAAAAGTTTAGACAAGATATCTTGTCCCATTTTACCCAAGGAGAATTTTTTTCTCCTACCTACCAAACCATAAAATGTTGCATCAAATTATTTTAAATTTATCAAGAATACCCTTTGATATCCATGCTAGTGACCTTTAGTATATAGGTATGGTTTCCAATACTGATATTATGAGTCCTAACATGTCATCTCTTGAGAATCATTTGTAGCACCAACTTTTCATCCTTTTTTCCACCTTGGCTAAAAGCCAAACCCAGTCTGCTTTTATGTAATTGTTTTACTTAAGTTGAAAACATAGGTACTTTAAACCATCATCTAGTGGCCTAGACCTGAAAGAGAGGGAAATATCCAACTTACAAGATTCCTTCTCCTCCAAATTGTGAATGGAGATTAAATAACTTTTTTGATTTATGATCATAATAGTGGCATGACTAAAAAGAGTTGGAATATCTAATAATTTATCTACCTCTCTTAGTGTACCATTGAAAAACATGATTATTCCATCCACAAAAAGTAGATGAGGTATCGTTACGGCCCTGGATACCAAAATCCCTTGAAAATCACCACTCCTCTTAACCATCACTATCAACCAACTTAGGCTTTCAGCCACAAAGTAAAAACAAAAATTTAGGGAAAAGATGATCCAAGTGGATATTCGTGGCCACCCACCTATTTCACTTGGACCCCCACCGGTGTTTCTTTCAGTTTCCTTAATTATAGCACAACTTACTATTTTGGAAGTTTTTCGAGTCGTAAACTTCCAGAGCCGTTTTGAGGGCCTAAAAGATACTTTTTAGGAAAATAGATAGATAAAAAAAGTGCAAGATTAAATCTCTAGTCTTTTTTCAGCCTCTTATTGGAAATATTTGAAATGAGGTATTATGATAGTCAAATGGAGATCGTATTCCAAAGTTACGACCCCAATAAGTTGACGTTACAACTAACCCAAACAGGGCCCACAAGCTTTTGGCGCTTCATCTCCTAGGGTTAGGTTTTTGGATGTTTAGAGTTTCACATTGTTTCTTAATTATAAAAATGGATTTTAGCCTCATTTTAACATATTTTAGAAGCCATGGAGCTGCCACATCTCTTCTTAAAGATAAGCTACCATCACTCGAACTAATTTATTTCCATTTTGCATGTAACAATTTTTGGTACTTTGTTATTAATGAATTAAAGTTCTATTTCCATTGTAGGTCTCTTTTTCTATTTATGTATGTAGTTAATTTCTTTCTTGCATAAATTTTCATCAAAAGAAGGAAACCTTGGCGAAGTCCTCTTTGGGCATGAAAGAATGGGGACACAAAACTTTTTATCAAGAAAACAAAAGGAACAATTTGTATATAGCTCATTACCCAAGATATGAAGTTTGGAAAAAAATCAGTGTGTGTTAGAAGGATTTTGGTAAAAATCCATCTTACTCTATCGCAGGCTTTGGAGAGATCAATATTAACCACAACACTGATTATTAAGAGCTTACTCTATATATAGCTCTTAGCTATCTACACCACCCCAATCGCTTTGTAGATATATATGCCTTCCTTCCGAGAATCCAAATTGCTCCGTAGAGATGGAATTTGACAAAGTGGGCTTGAGACAACACAAAATTACTTTGGCAATCACCTTCAAATATTGCATCACATAATGAGATGGGGAAGAATATTCAAAGGAGACAGGGGAGTCCACTTTTGGAATGATGGTTATTAATGTTGTTTTGAAGTTTGGGAGCATCCTACCTTCCCTTCTTGATTCTTCTGATCACTTGCTAAAGGTCTCTCCCAACAGTGTCATACAATTCCAAAAATAATTTGATGGCCCAACCATTTGGAACTAGGATTTTGTATTTATGGAAACTATGCAATACATTCTTCAATTCTTCCTCCCAGACTTCTTCCATCATGGCCATGTTCTCCTCTTCTTATATAAATCTAGGGAACAATTGTTTTGTTTGAATCACTTATGCAATTGAGGCCCCCTATCGAGCTTTGAATAGGTTTTTAAAATGTCTTATGCCCATCTCTTCTAGCCCAACAAAGTCCTCCACCTCTCTGACCTCTTGATCCTAGAGCCTCCAAGTGGTATTTCACATTTTTCTCCCATTTTCACACACCAGAAAAAACTTTGTGTTGTTGTCTCCACTCTCGATCCAAATGACTCTACTTTTTAATCTCCATTCCTCCTCTCTTATTGCTAATATATATTTTCTCCACTTCTCCATCTTGATTAGCTCCTCTTTGGACTTCTAAGAGTCAAATGCCTCATCTTCCTTATTAGCATTATCTTGTATCTTTTTTTCTATTTTTACTAGCTCTTGAACCTCAATCACTTTCTTCCCTTTTTCCCATTCCATCAATTTCTACATGAAGATTTTTATATTGGCCTTAAATTGAGAATTTGTTGTGGAGCCTAGTTAAGGGTCATACACTCTCTAATGTGACTAAAATAGTGCTAGAAATTCTTCCTCCTTGAACCATGATGAATTCATCTTAAAAGGGCTAGAAGGGTGTTGCAAAGAACCTTTTAATTCCAGTAAGAATAGGGAATGATCTGATATTCCACCCACCCCTATCCATAGTTTAATGAGCATAATTTTTTAGGAACGGACTTCTCCAAGCATAAAATGGTAAATTATTTTAGCCACTTTATCATCTCGTGTTCGCAGGTTTCTCTAGGTTTGACCTATATTAATTGGTTCCACATCCACCAACCCCCTCTGGTCAAGCATACTAGTGAAATAATTAGTTAGAGGATCCAGAGCTCCCCTTAGTCTCCATTATTCAGCATCACCCAAGGAATAATTTAGGCCTCCCCTTATTACAACATCCTTTTTTTTGAGCAGATAACTACTGGAAATTTTGTCTCAGAACTCCTTTTTGTTTATAGAGGGACCATAAATTTTTGGAAAAGTTAAGGAAGTTCCCAATTCTTCTAGGAAAACTTCAACCCCTATACCTGAATGTATGCTCCAAAATTTAGAGACAAAAACATTCTTGCACTTACAACCTACCACCAAGCCCCAAATCTTCCATTAGCATCAATTCCAAAAAATTTCCAACCTGTCAACAAAGATTCAATGCATTTGACAATTGAATCCCTATCCCCTAGGGCTTTTGGTAAAAATATATTATCTGAGCTACTAAGCTCAACCAATCTTCTCAACGCATTTTTTCTTGAGGTACATGCTAAACCTCAGCAATTGAAGGAGAATAACTTCATTTGGAAACCACCCCTAGGGATTTCAATGCTCTAAGAACCCCTTAAATGGATTTTTTCTTTTGAGATGCTAGATCCTCTTTGGCTTGTTCTTTTGTTTTCGATAATTTTTATTTTTTTCCCCAATCATAGCATTCGGGAGGGTTTAAGTTGAGTGAACCCAATCCAAGAGTAGAGTCATCATTTTGAGAGGTGAATTCTTAAGATCAAAAATTATACACCATTACTCTTGTGCTAGTCAGGTTAGAAGTGTCATTGGAAAGAGAGTTCATCGGGAAAGAGAAATCACTTAGAACAGGAGGGAATGTGCACACAACTTGTGTTGCTAGGGGAAGAGGGAGAGGGATTTGACTCATGGGAAAGGAAACATTTAAAACCTTTGAAGATCTAGGATTCCCATCAATAGTGTTTGAAAAACAAATATCATTTTTATTGTAAACATGAGCATTGAAACATGGAGAATGTTTAGATGCAATACCTTGAATCAAGTCTTTATTCTTGATTTTGATTGTGCCTTCCTGAGTGTTCTCCCCCAACTCTAGATTTGAACCCTTGTCAACAAATTCATGGTTGTTGGAGATGGTAAGACACACTAATTCCTCTAGGGACCGATCTTGGCCCTTCTTTGTAATGCTTAGATCCATCTTCTTATAAGGGATAAACAATGACTTTTTTGCATCTAAAGTTCATAGTCCCTAACCAAGTGCCCATATTTATGGCACCTTTGGCACCTGAATGAGACGCCTTTGTAATCCAATTCCTATGTTAGTTCTTCTCCAACTCCTAAATTGATTTCTTCCTGAAATCCTTCGCTTATATCGATTAAAACTAGGATGTGTGCTATAACCATGATGTATGTCTCCAAATATGAGCTATCATGCTCCAAATATTTTCTTAAATTATTTCCAATATGGATAAAAACACATTCATTTTCGAAATTTAATGGAAACCCTGAAAATCTTACCCACACACCAAATCTAGTCTTTCCCACTTGGCATTAAATAGTGGCATCCAAAAGTTGAAAATCGCAAGGGGAGAATGTTGGGCATGGAATCCCCCCACAACATGTTTTGGGGCTCAAATCCCAAGTTTTGGGCAAAGGTTTTTTAAGACTCTGCGAATTGTGGGCACAAAGCACAAAGTAGAGGTCAAGTCATAGGGTTGTCCACCCTAAAGTAATGTAATGTAATGTAAAGTCATGTTGACCTACCCATGGTCCGCGGACCATGGGATTGTATAAATAGAGCGAGGCTCTAAGTTGTAAAGTTAGCATACGAATAGAGGAAAGAAGAATGTGAATGGTTCAAGCTTAGAGTAGGATTCTAAGTGTCTTGGGTTGTAGTGGTACGAAGAGGCTCTGCAGATGAGTGCGTAGAGGCCTAGTAGAGTCCGCAGCTAAGTGCGTAGGGCGGTGTCGAGTCTGTAACCGGGATTGAAGATTAATAAAGAGAAGTTGATTCTTATTATGTGTATTTGTTGTACCTTTCCTTATTTACGTTTACATTAGTTTATTTGTCGTGCGCACTAAGATAATTGATGAATATTCTGTAATAAACATTAGTCTTACATGAACAAGCTAAGTAATCAGATAAGCACAGACTAAATAGCAAGGAACTTGGGTAATATACAAGTTGTGCCCTGACTAGGGCTGCACAGACGCAGCACTGCAAGTTGCGAAGGGATCGCAAGTGCATGTAGTGATGGGTTAGACCACAGACCTCCAGAAGCCCATCATACATCCTAAGGGCACAGATGCCTGGTTCTAGCACCCTCCCATACTACTTCGGGTGAGACCTCAGTCCACGCTCCACGGGCTATTGCCGAAAGGGCCAGTAGTACCTGGATTTGCTTGGCTAAATCACCTCTGAACCTGGGTCAGGTCCATACAAGCCAACAAATGGTTCCATTGCCAGGACCAGGATCTACATAAAGGATGTCTGATGTCATGCCACTGGAATCCAAAAAAGAAAGAAATTGAAGAGTGGTTGGACAAAAAGATTCACGAGTTCGTGGTGCAGGAGAACAGAAATCCGCGAGTATCTAAGGAACAGTGGTTGGAGCGCTACTTGTACATGGGAATCCATGAAATTTTCTTTGCATCCTTTCCTTCTGAGTTGTATGAGTGGATCACGAAGTTAGCAGATAGCCAAGGAAGGAGTAGGCTCGAAAAACCAATAGTGTTGACTCCGCAATTGGTGCACAGACTAGAAGCATCAAAAGATAAGATAGTGTGAGCTATGGACCATTGGCTTGACCGAAGTAGGATTTATCACTGAGTTTGTGGTAGAAACGACCGTCAGCTACAGTGAGGCAGAGTGACGTTTTCTTAAGGGACTGTGTGGTAAGTATATTAAATCTTTGAACACTTGGATTAAGATGCTATTGTGTGAAAAGCGGGTTATGTGAATAAATTAATTTTTGGAACTACGCAAAGTAGGAAGATCTACAGAAGTAGAAGTAGTGAAGAGTTTGGAAATAGTCCCTTGTGAAGAACTCGTGAAGGTTTCTCTGAGAAGCGTGGTCAGTTTGATAAGACAACAAATTCCGCGTTTACCACCTCCACCCACACTACCACCCGCTTCACCCCCCTCGCCTCCATATCTACCCACTCCACCACTGCCACCACCAGAGTTCACTATGGTGAGTGTGATCAAACTACTGGTATTCATAGGAGTGGGAAACGAAGATCCAGACCAATTCTAGTTCGTGGTAAGAGAAGTATGGAAAGCACAGGGCATCATGGATGATAATATTAAAAAGGCTACACTAGTGAGCGCGCTGCAGGATTGCGCATTAACATGGTATATCAAGCATTCTAATGACCACTTGAACATAGGAATTGCAGAGATCTAGGCCGCGCTGAATAGGGAATTTAGCAGGCCAAAATCAGAAACACAATCAATCAGCGGGTTTAAGGAGATCGCAGTGATCCTAGGTGAGACCCCCTGGGATCTAGACCAAAGGGTGAAGAGTACGATCCGCGAAACCAATACGACGTTAATAGATACACAACATCACGCATGGTTTGTGGCCTCACTTATGCCACACTTAAGGATGGTGTTGTCACAGAAAAAACTTTCCACCCAGGCCGAAGCGTTGGAGATGGCAATGAGATTTCATGAGACCCCTATACAAGACCCTGGGTCGGGAGTCCAACAAATCCATGTGAAAATGCAGAATCTATGTCTAGAAATGCAAATTTTGAAATAGGACAGGACAACTCGGTCGGAGGTGTGCAAGGAAGTATGGTGCATAAAATGCAAAGGCCAAGGGCATGATAAGGACCACTGCCCAGTATTCATGAACTACTTGGTAGGAGGAGGGCCAATGTCATTAAGACCAGAGGCATAGGCAGGGCCAAGCATGGCGTCTACATTATGGTGCACGATCTACCAGATAGGAGGAAAACACACCATGGACAATTGTCATCTATTGCAGAAGTATACACAGACGTCCCAGCAGTTGTTTTGTAATTTCTAGAGGTTGGTAGGCCATGACGAACACACCTGCCAAAGTTATGAACTAATGATAGATCGGACTCCTGCCTATAGGGTGCAGACCGAAATGTGAGCCCTCAACCCAAATGCAGGGATGGCACGAGCTGGGTTTCAGGGGGGCGGTCGAGGTCGAGGCAGAATGGGACCAGGAAGGGGTCACAGACAAATAATTTGTTACAATTGTGGAGGGCCAAGGAAATGTGCCAGCGATTATACAAATCCGACAAGGATATCATGTCGATATTGTACTTCACTTATAGCGAGGCGGAAGACTGCCCTTCACTGATAGCGAGGATGCGTGAAAAGGGGGTACTCCAGCCCCCCTCCGACCCAGAACTTACAAATGATGAGGTTCGAGCTGCGCAAAGAAGACCCGAATGTAAACATGATGCTCAGGAGCGGTATGACCACAGGAGATGATAAAGGAAATCAGCCAGAGGAAAGCATGTGGATTCACAAGGCTCCTACAAAGGAACCCAAGTTTGATTTAGAACGCGTGAAGGAGACATTCATGGAAGCTAAGAAAAGCTTCACGTAGGCCTCCACTTCAAGTAGTAAGGATCAGTCAGAACCAGGGATGGATCCTTCAATGCTCACTACCTTTTCGAGACATGCATGAAACTGTTGTGCGACAGCAAGGCAGCCAAAGGACTACAGGAACTTATCACTAGGTGCGCGGGGTTAAGAGAACTGTGTGTGGTCTGGAAACTTGGGAAGCATGCATTGTGCACAGGAAGGGAAATGAGGTTGACTGCCTAAATAGGTGAGTACGAAATGGATCAGGTAATCCTGGATCTGGGCTCGGATGCAAATGTGATACCAAAGCAAACATGGGAACGCATGGGCAGACACGCACTGTAATGGTCCCCTATTCATTTATGAATGGCGAACCAACAGAAGATTCTGCCCATGGGAAGATTGCAAGGGGTAACAGTCGATATTCAAGGTGCGAGCATGTGGGCAGATTTTGAAGTGATAGAGATTGTCGATGATAGCAATCCTTATTTCGCGCTACTAAGAATAGACTAGGCTACCGATATGAATGGAGTCATAAATCTGAAGAAGCGCAAAATGATATTTGAGAAAAAGTCACTATGCGTGGTAGTACCACTAGACCCGGCCAAAGGAGCATGATACACTGAACCGGTGTGCGATGATGATAGTGATGACGATCTCGACTGTATCTACAAGATAATTGCACAATGAGAGGATTGGGTGAATCCAACTGTAGATGGAGGAATTTCGTGGGAGCGTGAAAGCTCCTACACTTCGGATTCATACAAAGAGATAGAGCGATGGCAGAATCGGCTACACGAAGTAACAACGCTAAATTGCAACATGATGATTAGGTCATTGCATTGCATGACAACAGAGGCAAGGGAGTTGCCGACATATGATAGATTGTCAGTGGTAGATGAATTTCTGAGAAAATTTGAAAGCACAGTACCAGAATAACAGTGGTTCAATGCGTTGAAGTGGGCACTGCACACAACACCTGCACAATGGTGGGGTACGCATCAAGGAAATTTTGAGGACTGGCACAGATGCAGAAGGATGATGCACATACCTTTTGGGAAACCCCAACTTTGAATTAAATTCAATCAGCAGAGGCAGAACAAATTGTGCACCCACCTTTCCCAATGGGTACAAACATATGTTGTATATCCCGCACAAGCACACACCACTCTCGGAATAGAGAATTAGAACAAATCACAGCAGCAGGAAAGGCAACGTGCTACCAATTCTCCACAACAAAGCCTTCGATAGGGTATGTTGAGTACTAAACAAGGTTCACCAGGTAAGACGGATGACTGGGACCTATGCGTGCTAGCAGTTCGATGGGCCTACCGGACCATGTGCAAAACCCTCAACGCAGAGATGATTCCAAAGGTGCAGAACAGAGTGGAGACCATAATTACTAAAGAAAAAACAAAACGGAATCTGCACGTATTGGACCCTGTAATGGTGACAGTACTTGATGACCAGGAGGAAGAAATCACACACCTACGCGAGGTCGAACATATAAGGATTCAGGAAGCCATTCGGCAAGGGAACCTTAGACTTCAAGAACTCAAAAAGGACTGGGTATTATTGAGGAAGAAAAGCATTTTGATGGACGCTGAGATCAAGAGGCTAGAAAATGAGATCATGCAAGCATGTCTCGTTGATAAACCACAGATGAAAAAGCAAGATACGGATGACCATACCACTGCAGTAGAATATTGTCACCAAGAGTTTATGAATTTGTTTCCATGGCTATGACCGAACCTCACCAAACATAGTAATCAGGGGAGTGCACTACATATAGTAGAACACGCAGCACCGGCAGTCACACAAGCAATTGAGAAGTTTCTACAGACTATGATGGAAAGCAAGTTGAAGTCTCGCAAAGGTGGTGCGACCACCTGACTAACCGTAGGGAGCATAGTCTCAACACTCCAGATAGTTGAAAGAGAGTGTGGGACTCTAAAAGAGTCTGTTTGGGGGTTGCGTGATGAGGGACGTGCGCGTAGAATTAGCAGGACACAAGGTTCGCGCCCACACACGGGGGGCTTCGCTGCCACGTAGGTAGGTTGGGAAGTAACCGTTGGTGTCATTGTTCATGATGAGATGTCCAATTTAAGGCAAAAGGGAGTGATCGGTGGGTATTTAAGACATGAATTAAGAGCTAGATTTAGGGCAATCTGCCGCCAAGAAAGCAATGATGGCTCAGAATTGGGGGGAACAGTCGGATTTGAATTCAAAAGGTGCTATAAAACTCCAAGGGCTAACCACAAGATAAAACTTGTTCACTTGAGATTTGAGCAATTACATAGAGCATAAAGTGTTAGGCACTAAGTGATATTTGAGCCCCGAAGTTTGCAAACACCCATAGATAGCTCAAACAGGATGACGGCTACCAGGAGAGGTTTGGGCTATTAGAAGAAACGATCGACGAGGCCGTGCAGAACCCCATGGTGCATGATGTTCCCGGAGATACTGGGTTCACATCGGAAATCCCAAAATCGCCTCGGACACTAAGGCCTAAGAAAGATAAGCAGGCGGAGGGACTAGTCCACATGTCCCCGCGGAGTCCGCAGTTCGGTAAACTCTCCGTGGAAGAAAAGGGCAAGGTTGTCACCATTGAGACAAATGATGAAGAAGAGGACCTGTAGGCTCTCGTAGATGAGATAGAAGCAGCAGAAGACATGGAAGAGGACATTCAGCCGATGCACGCTGCAGTTAAGTTGCCCGAGTATGTTCCTCCCCGGAAAGGGAAAGCTAAGGTACCCAAGGATTTGGATGCCACTAAGAGTGCACTCCAAATCCCGCTCCTCCCCGATGGAATTGTGTTTGAGGGCTCGGCCCTGGGCCGCGTGCCCAAAATGAAGTTTGAGGATTGGGACCTTGTGGATAGCGAGAAGTTCCCACATTTAGAGACAGAGAACCTCATGAAGCAAAGCACAGAGGGGTCAGTTACAACCTTAGAGCTGCAAAAATGGTTGTGCAGTGTCAAGAAGGTTGGACTACTTCAACTACTATAGATTCCACACTTTCACCATGCACCTATCACAATTTTTGTCATCAGGCACCTACTGTGCCTAGTGCATGATGGGTACTTATGACTAGAGGAGCCTATTCCCATCATGGCGGATCTTATCCACAGGATTTTCGGGCTCCCCTGTAAGGGAAAGGACCCTGAGGAGATAGCTAAAAAAAGCAGAGATTTGGCACTCACAGAGGCCATGAAGAAGAAATACAAATTGGAAAAGAAGAAGAGGGGTTACGTAATCAGCAACATTAAAGATAAAGGGGTGTGCGTAGCCACCCAAATCCTGGCTGGGAAGGTAATGCCGAAATGTCATGGAGATGAGGTACCAATGCCGGTAGTTGCACTGGCAGAACAATGCACGGAGGGGGTCTAATTCAACTGGGCCGAGTTACTTTGCGAGGATTTCTTAACTAACTGCAAAGAAGCCTAGGAACAGGGCAATACCTTGCACTATGCATGGTTTCTCTTGTCGATCTTGCTGGTAACAGGGGAACTGCCTTAGGATAGTCAGTTCCCTAATATTGATCAGGACTTACCAGAGGCTGCAAAGTACGCAATCGTTCTAGCCTACAAAGGACGCCACGTAGATCCGCAAAACAAAGATCTTCTGGGTGCTCATGGAGGCAAGTGTCCGGATGTGGATCAACAGGAGGCTACTCCTGTCCCCCGTAGTGTACAACAGTCTGCATAGCTTTGCAGACTTCAAGGTGGATATGCATAATGTGTATATCAAGGTGTGTAAAGATCCGACATAGAACTGGACCAAGCTTCCCTTCATTGTCATTGATGATGCGATCTTCTCAGTGCTAGAATCATGCCCTCCCAAGTGGCATGCCCCGGATCTAACGAAGAACGATAGAACAGTAGCGCAAAAGAAAAAGGATGCAACCAAGTTATGTGTCACCAAGTTGGCCCAGCATAGGCACAATGAACAAGTGGCCACGGAGGTAAGGTCTGCCTGTGAGGAATGAAGGCAGCTGCAGAATAGGCAAAGGCTACCCAAAAAGCAACAGCAGCACAGGCAACAGGGGCCACCACGATGTAGGAGGAATGAAGCCAGAACATGTCTACAGGACAGGGACCAGATACAGCAGAAGGCACGGACCTAAGGACAACCTCCACCCAGCTGAAATGGTCATGTGTCATGGAGAGATCAAGTCCCCAAAAAAGGGTCAATGCCTCCAAACTGGACATCAAACCAGTTACGCTAACAGAAGGTGACCTCTACGACATCGACAACACAGTTCGCGAGGTCACCAGGGAATCGCTCGAGCATGCCATGACGGAGAAACAGATTGTGTTAGGGGGTCTAAGGGCGTAGCTACAGGAACTTTAGGTGTGGCCCCCACAGGAAGGAGTAGTAGCTGCCTACAACACCACAAGTACATCAATAGTAGAGCAGTTGTTGCATGCAAAGATGGCTAATACCGTAGTGCTACCGGAAGGGGAACTAATAGCAGAAAAAGAGGATGATAGAGCCATGGTGGGCAGGATCAAGGGACTTGGCCTAAATTTGGATGCGCTTCCATGAGACACACTGTATCAGCTACAGGATGGCATCGCAGTAGAACTATGCGCTAGAGAGGGATGTGCGATCCAGGTATTGAGTTAGCAGAAGATCAACATCGATCAGCTCAGCCTGCAACGTGACGAGCTAGTGTCACAGAATCAGTAGATCATGCAAACAGTTGATGAAGCATACCGATGCGTTCCAGAATTTTCCATCACCACAGACCTACCCACAAAGATGCAGATCCACTGTCTGGCAAGTGGATTACGAAGCGCGCGAGAGGAAACAACACGAGTACAGCTGGAGTTGAACCTCTAGATTGGTGTGCCACAGATGAAGGTGCAGCCTTCCACTCCTCTGAAAGTTAAAGAACATCGCGTTAGCACGATTCAAACAAGATTGGAAGAAATTGGACAAGTAGTGCAGGATTCTACCAGTATGTTGGATCAAGCTTTTGATGTCCTCACATCCTTGCAGGAGGACCCCAACATACAGCGCCTGGAAACAGAGGTGCACGAACTGCAGGAGCAGTATGACAGTGTAAGGGGAACTGCATAGACAATCATCCTCACCCAATAGCTGGCAAACATGCAACAAGCGAGGGCACTGAAGGAACGAGTGGATGCTGCAAGACAGAAAGAGGCACTTCTCAAAGCACACATCCAGCCTTGGATTGATGAGGCCTTGACCATTACGACTGAGATTGAAGGAAAGCTTGCACAAATGTAGGAGATATATGTGCTAAGGAAAATAGTGGATCCTCACAAAGAAGCATCAGAGGAACGCATGTAGCAGGTACAACAAACCACAAAATAGTGTGTTGCAGACCTTTGGGTAGTACGAGAATAGTTGGAGGGGATCTGTGCTAAGATTTCCGCACCAATAGAGTGACTTGGGACGAGTCACGATGATTGTGTTGGGGCCCTGTTGGGCATGGAATCCCCCCACAACATGTTTTGGGGCTCAAAGCCCAAGTTTTGGGAAAAGGTTTTGTAAGACTCCGCGAATTGCGGGCGCGAAGCGTGAAGTAGAGGTCAAGTCATAGGGTTGTCCACCCTAAAGTAATGTAATGTAATGTAAAGTCATGTCAGACTACCCATGGTCCATGGACCATGGGATTGTATAAATAGAGCGAGGCTCTAAGTTGTAAAGATAGCATAGGAATAGAGGAAAGAAGAATGTGAATGGTTCGAGCTTAAAGTAGGATTCTAAGTGTCTTGGGTCGTAGTGGTAGGAAGAGGCTCTACAGCTGAGTGTGTGGACCCCTGCAGCTGAGTGCGCAGGGCGATGTCGAGTCTGTAACAAGTATTAAATATTAATAAAGAGAAGTTGATTCTTATTTCTGTGTATTTGTTGTACCTCACCTTCTTTATGTTTATATTGGTTTATTTTTCGCGCGTACTAAGATGATTGATGAATATGTTGTAATAAACATTAGCCTTACATGAGCAAGCTAAGTAATCAGATAATCACAAACCAAATAGCAAGGAACTTAGGTAATATATGGGTTGCGCCTCGACTAGGGCTGCACGAAAGTAGCACCGCAGGTTGCGAAGGGATCGCAAGTGCGCGTAGCGACGGGTCAGACCATGGACCTCCAGAAGCCTATCAAACATCCCAAGGGTGAGGAAACCTAGTTCTAGCACCCTCCCATACTACCTCGGGTGAGACCTCAGTCCGCACTCTGCAGACTGTTACCGAAAGGGCCAGTAGTACCAGGATTTTCTTGGCTAAATCACCTATGAACCTAGGTCAGGCCCATACAAGCCAACAGAGAAATCAATTTTCCATACATTTTGGGAAACCATTTTCATTTCCTCCAAATATTTGAATTTTAAATGGATCCAACCCTTAGCTAGTTGCACAACCCCTAAGGTTCTTTTGATAATGGTCCATTAGAATAATTTTGAGGTCTAAAATGGGCCTCCTAAGGAAATTATAAAATAATAGTGGAAATAATAAAATAAGATAAGATCACATCATCAAATTTTAGAGGGAAAAAAACTACTTTTTCAACTCTTATTTTCAACTTATCTCCCTATGGGTTTACTCAAATTTCGAGGGGAATCTTGTTGGATGCATAATTTGATTCCTCATCCAAGGAGTACCCATGTTGCATACTTTTTATGGACCCTACTACACTAAAAATGATAAATAAATGAAAAATGTGATTGCAACAAAGTTTTTTCATGTATTTGTCAATTTTCGTGTAGCAGGGTCCATCGAAAGTATGCAACATGGGTACTCCTTGGATGAGGAACCAAATTTTGCATCCAATGAGTAATCCCGCTCAAAATATGAGTAAAAATTTAGGGAGATAAGTTGAAAATACAAATTGAAAAAGTAGTTTTATTATTTTATTATTTTTTAATCTTTTTACTTGTTGACCCCAAAAATGATGAATCGCCCACCATGGTTGACATCATCATCTTGAATCCTATTGTTTCTTATAAATTTTATTTTGGTTGTAAATTTTTCTTAGGAGGCTCATTTTAGACCTCGAAATTTCTATAATGGCTACTTCTTTTGCCACCCATTATTTCAAGATAGGTAAGTCGAAACTCCTTCCACGAACCCACCATACTACAAAAAATCACCTTATGCTTTTGCCATTTGCACATCCAATTCTAACTCCAGATAAATCTTCAATTCTTTTCTCCTCCTAACACACTAAGATTTCTTCTACTTTCTCCCCTTCTCTTAGTTAGATCACTAGCTCACTTGTCCTTCTAAGACGATGATAGGTTATGTCCTAGAAACCATACCCAGCATGCTCTAGCCCTTGTCTACCTCTTCCACTAGAAAATCCTTCAATAGACTAGTTGTTGAGTGTGAAGGAGCTTAAATTGAGGGGGGAGACTAATCCGAATTTATTCTACGAGAAAAAATCCTTCAATTGTTACAAAACCCTTTGATAAACTTGTTATTATTTTGGAAGCTCAAGGACAAATTCCCTCCTTTGGACAATCTTCCTCATCAAGAAAGACCCCTCCTAGCCCTTGGAAGAATTTAATTTGGTTAAAGAAAAATATATTTTAATATGGAAACTAGCATGTGCATAAAAGGACATGTCGACCCTAAAAGTAAATTGGGCACCCTTGGATGGCTATATTTACAATTCAAGTGGCCCTCATTTGGAGATCATCATTAAGCATTCTCTTCTTCTCTCTTCTTTGGTTTGGATCACACAGGTCTGAAGTTGGTCAATAGATATTGGTTCGTACAAGTTTGAGATTGTAGGGTCTGAAGCTCAAACGTGCAGATCAGGGTTTTGGTGTGCATTCACATGGATTTTATATAGAAATTTCAGCCGCAACCACTCACATGAAATCTTGTGTGTGGCTGGGACGCTTAAACGACACACATGATCATTTGTTGTGTGCGTCCTGTTAGTTTCCTATAATAATAGGGATCATAATTTTGAATTGACTATGTTTAGTCTTGTAATATTGTACATCCTTTTTTTTTCTACAAAATGTTTTCCATATTAAAAATAAAAAATTGTAAAGAGGGTATGTCCTAAAATAAATATCAAAGGACAAAAAGAATTAGAAAAGATGAAAAAATTGAAAAAATATGAACCCCCAAAAAAATAGATCATGAAAGTGTGCAAGTCTAAGTGCCACTACTTTTTACTTTACTATGAAAAATAATGGTTGTGTGCAGCTTGTCATAAATGCCATAACCCATGATAGTCAAACTATTTAATATTGACTAGTTCATGTTTTAAATTTCATGTTTATAGATAGAGAATAAAGATCTAGCCAAATTTTTTAACCTTGGCAGATCAATAGTTAGGTAGAGAAATAAAATGTGCTCAACAGCTTAATCTAAGCCATTGGAAGATATAAGGTTAGAATTAGATAGTTTTCTTTTCAAAATAGAAAGGAAATAAAGGGTCTACTAGTTTAAATGCACCCGATAAAGTGAAGAAAAAATGTTAGGCTAAGTAAAGGGTAGGTACAAGAAAGGTTGCAGAAATACAAGGTTGTTCAAGCATAAGCACATTTATCATGCTTAATCCTATGTTTCAACGTGCAGGAGTATTTATGAGAGTAAAAGGATGTTTACAAGATTATTTGATTAAATTCCCCTCATTTCATTTCACCCCCACTACATACTTACTAATTTCCCCATTATCCCATCATTTCTTAAGAAAATACCCTTTTCCCTTCATTTTGACTCTTGCCCCTTGGTTTCACACATTTTCCTAGAAAATTACCCTCCAAAGGTCATTTCCCAACCCAAAGCCCCTTTTCCCTAGTGTGAAACCCATTCCTCTTGAAAAAATACCTTTTCCAATCATTTTAACCTTGTTTCATTAATTTCAACCCTTTTCCCTAGACATTTCCCTTTCAAAATCATCCCCCCCTTATTAATTTCCTTTTTCCCATGTAAACCCACTAAAACCCCTTATCCTAAGTTTGAATAGTGTATTAGGCCCCATTCAAAAACCCCTCCCCGATACCATTTTAACTTATATCCGTAATGTATTTATTCCCGGGTCCCACATTTTATTAACCCATCGCAATATGTTAAAGCCCGCTCATATACTAATATTAACATTTAACTCTAATTATTTAATTCCCCTTATACATGTATCCTGTATTAAAATAATTCCTGCATATATATTAATCCCAGACCCGTATAATATAAACCCATTTAACCCCCCCTTAGTGCAGTTAACAATCCCCACTACATACAACCTCGGTCCCACCGTATTAAACCTGCGCATTATACTTTTAACCCGCACTATATTCATTAATTAATTACGATTATTGATAATTAATCCACCGGGTCCCGCTAATCTCTGCCTGATTTCCATCCGTGCATCTCAATCACGCGATAGCCCTCCGATCACCCACTTCAAAATCCAACGACCCACATCCATATTGCGTGCTCCTGTCATCTGACAGTTAAAGGCCCAAGAGCACGCGAGATTCGTGGTTTTTCTCAGGCCCCTTTCAGTTATGTGGTAGCTTTAGGTGAACTCACATGCTCTCGAGGAAAAACTGCCCGACTGCCAAAAGCAGTGCAATGGCCCCCAAAACCACCTCCCCATGTACGATGAAACTGCCCACTATTCACACTTTAATCCCTCGCCCAAAAGTTAACCTTTACCTGTTTAAAAGCTAAAACCTGCCTTTTACCCTTTTTTACTATTATTTCATTACAAACTCTAAACCTTGAACCTCTCTGATAGACCAATTACAAAACTACCAAACCACCTATCCACTACACGAGAAAAACTCCAATTCACTGTGATAGCACCTACATCATTTGTGATAAATCCTTGCAGAAATTTTCAAAACCCTGCTACACTTACCTCTGTTTGAATTTCAAAAGTGAGAAACCATTGCCAACCCAAGTAAGCCTCATTATAGTTCAGACTCTTTCCACAGACTTCCCTATTCCCTGAAGCCATTATCTCCTCCCTGCAAACCTGTGTTCTTATTAACTATTGGTTTATTTTTACAGGTGATCATATAAGACTTGGAAAAACAGTTTTTATACTAGTTAAAAACATGTTTGTTCCAGATTCTCAGGAAATGTATTCGAATGGTTTTCATCAACAGAAGATTCAATACAATAGAAAAACAGAAGGAAACAATTTACACAGTAAAAGGTTAAAATAGAGATGAAATCATTTTCACCAGCAAGCAGTGAAAGATTCATACTAGCAACTCCCTAAGACATATTTTACTCCTTGTTACTTATGTTGTATTATAAAAGGTAAAAGTGAAAAGATAACAAAGCAATAAGGTGGAAGAATTCACATTGAGTGTTAAAACAGAGATAAATCAGTAACAGCATATTCACATGTTTACATAAAAGACTAAATAGAGGAGGCAGATAAAGTGTATCAGATTAAAGTGTATAAAATGAAATGTCATAAGTAAATATGACATCCATCGTAAAGACCAAATGGCCAATCAACTTAGAGGGCAAAAGAGAAAAGATTAAAAGCCAGCAGAACCTAAATAATAGGGACAGTTTTCAGTCAGTTGAAAGGTGTCACTACCTTTTAGCATCCATATATTTTATTCCTAGAATAAATCCTAGTCAGTTAACAAGATATTTCGTACTAATTTTTGTATAAATACTTCATAATTTGAAGTATTGAGGGTGGTGTGTGGATTTCTGAATATTGTTATAGCTGACTGTTCTATTACCTAAGGGTTATTGTACCAATTTCCAGTTGACAAACAGGACAAGTTATAAAGAAACTTCTTTACAGGATTCAGGTGCTGAGCTATCTCAATGAAGTACAAATTTCATATTGTTTATGTTATTTTTCTAAATGTTTCATAAACTTAAATGTTATTCAAATTTGAATGAATCAAACTGGAAATATAACTCAGAACTTGTTTAAGTACACTCTGTTTTGCACAGTTGATCATTTATATGCTTTCTTCTGATATCCGGATTTGAGAACCCTTAATTACTCTCCCATCAGGTTGACCCCTTGCACTTCTCTTCATAAACTGGTTTAAGGAATCCTTGACTACTCCTTGATCTCGATTGGAAATCATTTCACCATCCAGCCTTTGAGATCTGATATTGCTCACCTATCTTGCCCTGTAACATTTTATTTATGGTTTTTTGTTGTTCTGTTTTCAAAGCCTGATAGATTTCATAGCCTAATTGAAAATACACATTTATCTATTCATCTAAGTAAGTGATCCCACCACCCAAATCCAAATCAAAACCCAAGCACAATCATAACTAGCCTAAAATAAATTAACTAAAACAAAGTTAAATCATAAAGAGAGAGCCCTCTATGAGAATTAGGAAGGCTAGATCCTAATCTCCAAAGTAGGTTTGTGGCTACCTCGATGATTTCTTTCTTTAACCTTGAGAAAATTTGAGTGATAACATAGTGGCGACCATACTGGGGAAGAGAACCTTTTCTTCAGAAAAATTATACAAAGACCAGATCTGATCTATGATGTTGGACAGTGATTAGACACACAAAGGTTAAAATCATCCACCTGGCGACTCTAGCTCCAAATCAATTTCACAATCAAAACTCCAATGGAGAAATGAACCTAAAAGAACAATATGGGAAGATCAAGCTTCTAACTTTGATTGTTATCCAAGACATCATGTTCTTTCTCATCAAGAAGGTATTTCAATGTATATTGTATTTTAGAAAAGATCTTAGATTAATTTTTTATTATTTTCCTTTGAAGATTGTAAATATAAATTCTCCTTATCCATTTGAGCAGCTTTCTTCTGAATCTTGTGATGATCATTTTTCGATTGAGAAGCCTCAAACAATCAAGACTAATCTTACAATCCTTGTACATATTCTTGTACCTTGTAAAGTTCCTAATAGATATAAGCCCCTCATGTTACCTCCTATACTCCATGATTTCCCTGATAACCATTACAAATATCTCCCCAATTTTGATGGAGAGAATGGTATCATTACCCAAGAACATATTCAAGGATTTTAGAATTATCTGGACTTATTTGAGATTGATGAAGATGATGTTAGAATAAAACTTTTTGCTCTTTATTTGAAAATTAGAGTAAAGAGCTGGTTCAAGAATCTACCTATTGCAAGCATCTCAAATTTCCAACAGTTTGTCAAATTTTTCCTTGATAGATGGATAATCAAAGTCAATCTTTGTGTGATCATAGAAGAATATAATCAGTTGAAAAGACAGCCAAATGAAACAATACAACAATTTTCTAACAAATTTAATCAAATATATTATTCAATGCCATCAAATATAAGACCTCCTCCTAATTCAGCTCTCTTGCATTATCCAAAAGTATTTGATCCAGAAATAGAATTTCAGCTAAGAGAAAGAAAAGTTAATCTGCAAATTAGAAAAGAAAAGTTGAAAGCAGAGAACAACAACATTATAGAGGTAAAACTCAACATTTTGGTAAGAAAAATAGAGGGAATGATACAGAAGATCACCATGCAAGATACATTTTTTTGTGGAAGATCACCATGACCTATTTATTTCACAAAAAGATGAGGTCGATAGCCATGAGCAAATTCTTGTCAATTCCAGCTATCATAGATCAGAAAATGGATTTACAGATCAATATTTGGAAGAGGAATCTACTGATTTGGTGTGTATGTTTGATGAAATTCCTTCTTTTAATGATTTTCCTAAGTATGATCAGTATGATGATAATTATGTTCTTCGAACTCAAGCTAGCTTTACAAAGAAATTAGAAACTAGTTTGGAGGATGAGGAAATTTAGTTTCAGAAAATTAAACATAGTGATCAACCTATACACATTAGATATGAAAATGAGATGGGAAGTGCAAAAAAATTGGAAATAAGTGAAGGTTCTTTTCCTCTTTGTTTAGCTTCATTTTAGTTCATCAGAGAAAACTTTACAGCAGTAAAAAATCAGCAATCTTTAGGTATTGTTGTTAATAACAAAGAAGACAATGAAACTCTTGATCAAGATTCTTCAGTTTCACAAGCACAGATATCAAATTTCATTGAAACACATGATCAAGTGACATAGGAAAGTTCTATACCACTATGTTTTGAATCATTTCAGTTTTTAAAGGAAATGTGGTATAAAATCTCTAAAGAAAAAGATAAACAACTTGTAGAAATCTGTGAAGTTCCATTCAAACCTATGAGAAATAAGTTGCAACAATCATTCCAAGTCTCTTATGATCCAATAACTAATATGTTGGATAATGAATGCAATTAGAATTTTTCTTCATTAACTAACTATGAGATTCAAGATCAAGATGATAAAGGTTTCATCAGTCAAACATTTCAGTCAATAGAAATATCATCACAAATCTTGTCTGAAAATCTGTAGAGGGATAAAGATAAAAATGACATTTCAGCTTCATGGCATGGAGGGCCATCTAGAACAATTGTACAGTTGCTTAAATCATTTGAACATTAGTGTATATATTTTGGAAGATCCTTTTGCACAGTTTTTAGAGTCAACAAAGGAAATCAAGTATTTCCTTATCTTCTCATTTGTTGACAAGGTTATATTGGGCTGTAGAACTTCAGTTTTAATCACAAACAAGAACAAGCATTAAAATCCACCAATGTATATGATGCTTGAATGGTTGCATTGGCTATTTCATTTTACCTAACCAGCATTTGGACAGCTAATTAGAGTAAGTAAGTAAGATTTCAGTTTGAAAAAAATCAGTTTTTAGTAGCAAGTTTATTTCAATTTTCAGCTTTCGGCAAGTATTGAAATAATTCATTAAGATTTAAGACCAAGAATAAGGCCTTGAGGTCTTGATGATCTAGTACTTTGGTTTGAGGTTAGCAGTACCTTTTTTCAGTTTGACATCATATTTCAGTTTGCAGAAAAGGTTAAGATTTCAATTCAAGATTTTCAGTCACAGAGATTATATAACAAAGTAGGTACAGCCTTGGGATTAGCCCAATGGACCAGGCCACTAGTCAACAGTGTTCTTGACATTTCACCAAGAAATGCCATCCCCATGTGGAGCCACTGTTAGGTTCCTATAATAATAGGGATCATAATTTTGAATTGACTATGTTTAGTCTTGTAATATTGTACACATTTTTTCTCTCTACAAAATGTTTTACATATTATAAATTAAAAAATGTAAAGAGGGTATGTCCTGAAAGAAATATCAAAAGGACAAAAAGAATTAAAAAAGATCAAAAAATTGAAAAAATATGAACCCCAAACAAAAACAGATCATGAAAGTGTGCAAGTCTAGCTGCCACTACTTTTTACTTTACTGTGCAAAATAATGTTTGTGTGCAGCTTGTCATAAATTCCACAACCCATGATAGTAAAACTATTTAATATTTACTAGCTCATGTTTTAAATTTCATGTTTATAGATAGAGAATAAAGATCTTGCCAAATTGTTTAATCTTGGCAGATCGGTAGTTAGGTAGAGAAATAAAATGTGCTCAACAGCTTAATCTGAGCCATTGGAAGATATAAGGTTAGAATTAGATAGTTTTCTTTTCAAAAGAAAAGGGAAAGAAAGGGTTTTCTAGTTTAAATGCATCCAATAAAGTGAGGAAAAAATGTTAGGGTAAGTAAAGGGTAGGTACAAGAAAGGTTGCAAAAGTACAAGGTTGTTAAATCATAAGCACATTTATCATGCTTAATCCTATGTTTCAGTGTGCAGGAATAGTTATGAGAGTAAAATGATGTTTACAAGCTTATTCGATTAACTTCCCCTCATTTCATTTCACCCCCACTACATACTTACTAATTTCCCCATTATCCCATCATTTCTTAAAAAAATACCCTTTTCCCTTCATTTTGACTCTTGCCCCTTGGTTTCACACATTTTCGTAGAAAATTACCCTCCAGAGGTCATTTCCCAACCCAAAACCCCTTTTCCCTAGTTTAAAACCCATTCCCCTTGAAAAATACCCTTCCCCCTCATTTTAACCTTGTTTCATTTATTGTAACCCTTTTCCCTAGACATTTCCCTTTAAAAATCATCCCCCCTTTATTAATTTCCTTTTTCCCGCATAAACTCACTAAAACCCCTTATCCTAAGTTTGAATAGTGTATCGGGCCCCATTTAAAAAACCCTCCCCGATACCTTTTTAACTTATATCCATGGTGTATTTATTTCCAAGCCCCGCATTTTATTAACCCATCGCAATATGTTAAATCCCGCACATATACTAATATTAACATTTAACTCTAATTATTTAATTCCCCTTATACTTGTATCCCATATTAAAATAATTCCCGCATATGTATTAATCCCAAATCCATATAATATAAACCCCTTTAACCCACCCCCTTAGTGCGGTTAATAAACCCCACTACATACAACCTCGGTCCCACTGTATTAAGCCCGCGCATTATACTTTTAACCCACACTATATTCATTAATTAATTATGATTATTTGTAATTAATCCCTCAAGCCCCGCTAATCTCCTCCTGATTTCCCTCCATGCATCTCAATCGTATGACAACCCTCCGATCACCCACTTCAAAATCTAACGACCCACATCCATATCGCGCGCTCCTGTCGTCCGATAGTTAAAGGCCTGAGAGCACGCGAGATTCATGGTTTTTCTTGGGCCCCTTTCGGTTACGTGGCAACTTTAGTTGAACTCACGTTCTCTCGGGGAAAAACCACCCAATTGCCAAAAGCGGTGCAATGGGCCCCGAAACCACCTCCCCATGTACAATGAAACCGCCCACTATTCACACTTTAATCCCACACCCAAAAGTTAACCATTACCTGTTTAAAAGCTAAAACCTCCCTTTTACCCTTTTTTACTATTATTTTTTTACAAAATCTAAACCCTGAACCTCTGTGATAGACCAATTACAAAACTACCAAACCGCCTGTCCAATGCATGAGAAAAACTCCAATTCACTGTGATAGCACCTGTGTCATCTACAATAAATCCTCGCGGCAAGTTTCAATACCCTACTACACTTACCTTTGTTTGAATTGTGAAAGTGAGAAACCATTTCCAACCCGACTAAACCTCATTACAGTTCGGACTCTTTCGACAGACTTCCCTGTTCCCTGAAGCCATTATCTCCTCCGTGCAAACTTGTGTTATTATTAAGTATTGGTTTATTTTTGTAGGTGATCATATAAGACCTGGACGAACAGCTTTTATACTAGTTAAAAACCTGTTTGTTCTAGATTCTCAGGAAATGTATTTGAATGGTTTTCATCAACAGAATATTCAATACAGCAACAGAGCAGAAGGAAACAATTTACATAGTAAAAGGTTAAAATAGAGATGAAATCATTTTCACTAGCAAACAGTGAAATATTCATACTAGCAACTCTCCAGGACATATTTTACTCCTTGTTACTTATGTCTTATTGTAAAAGGTAAAAGTGGAAAGAAAAAAAAGCGATAAGGTGGAAGAATTCACATTGAGTGTTAAAATAGAGATAAATCAGCAACAACATATTCACATGTTTACGTAAAAGACTAAACAGAGGAGGCAGATAAAGTGTATCAAATGAAATGTCATAAGTAAATATGACATCCAGTGTAAAGACCAAATAGCCAAGCAGATTAAAGGGAAAAATATCAAAGATTAAAAGCCAGTGGAACCTAAATAATAGGGACAGTTTTCAGTCAGTTGAAAGGTGTCACTACCTTTTAGCATCCAGATATTTTATTCTTAGAATAAATCATAATCAATTGACAGGATATTTCTTAATAATTTTTGTATAAATACTTCATAATTCGAAGTATTGAGGGTGGTGTGTGGATTTCTAAATATTGTTATAGCTTACTGATCTACTACCTAAGGGTTATTGTACCAATTTCCAGTTGACACACAGGACAAGTTATAAAGAAACTTCTTTACAGGATTCATGTGTTGAGCTATCTCAGTGAAGTAAAAATTTCATATTGTTTACGTTCTTTTTCTAAGTGTTTCATAAACTTAAATGTTATTCAAATTTGAATGAATCAAACTGGAAATATAACTCAGAACTTGTTTAAGTACACTCTGTTTTGCATAGTTGATCATTTATATGTTTTCTTCTGATATCTAGATTTGGGAACCCTTAATTTCTCTCCCATCCCAGTGGAACTCTAGCACTTCTCTTCATAATCTAGTTTAAGGAATCCTTAACTGCTCCTTGATCCCGATTGGAAATCATTTCACCATATAGCCTTTGAGATCTGATATTGTTCACCTATCTTGCCCTGTAACATTTTATTTATGGTTTGTTGTTGTTATGTTTTCAAAGCCTAATTGACTTCATAGCCCAATGGAAAATAGAAATTTATCTATTCATCTAAGTAAGTGATCCCACCATCCAAATCCAAATCAAAACACAAGCACAATCATAACTAGCCTAAAATCAATTAACTAAAACAAAGGTAAATCATAAAGAGAGAGCCCTCTCTGAGAATTAGGAAGGCTAGATCCTAATATCCAAAGTAGGTTTGTGGTTACCTCGGTGATTTCTTTCTTTAACCTTGAGAAAATACTGAGTGATAACACGGTCAGGACCTAAAGTTTCTTCTGATGGTGACTATAGATTCAGGTGAAAGTTGACCGCAGATGACCACAGCTAACCACAGATGATCGTAAGCTGGGACAATCAATTTATGATTAGTATTTTTGTTGGGCTCACGTATTTGGATATTTTTTGGTTGGATTTGTTGTATAGTTTTTGTGATTGAACAACTAGAATATTGTACTTTCTTTGCTGGAGATTTTATGACAATATAATAAGAAGAAAAATTGAAAGGGTTTTCCCCCTTTGTGGGGTTTTTCCCTGGTCTCCGACTAGTCTCTATGTGTGAATGTTTTTCTTCTATTGTTCTTTTATGTTCCATTGCATTGATGATGATATTGTTATTTCTGTATAATTGCATATGATGTTATGGTTTTGTGGCGTGAATTATATATGTAAATGATGAAATGCAATTATCTAAAGAAAGGAACAATATAGCCCTAAGAAAAATGAACGCCTACCAATGGTTGAGAGAGAGGGTTTTCCAATTCTGAGCCAAAAATTGGTGGAAGGAAGTTCGACATCAAAGGAATCGGTAATTTTGATGAAACATGCATCATGCCTGTGAAGTCCTGGCTCAAGTCCTCATTTCCTTGGCTCATCTTACTTCAAATTCCCTCGATCGAAGCCTCCAAATCTAGGATATTTCCTCCCAAACCTCCATCTATCTTCTGAACCTCCTACCTAGCCTCCTCAGACCAAATTTGAACCTGCACGTTTTATTGAGCCTTGATTAGAAACCCTAGTAAGCCTTCCATATCGATGAAGTGAGTTGGGGGAACAACCTAAATCTTGTAGTCATTGTCATTTTTTGGCTTGTAATCCACTAATTCCTCCTCTTTCTTGCTAGGTCTTTGCAAGGTGAATGAAAAGTCATCCTTTTTACTACCTGGATCCCTCCTTTTCGTTTGCCTTCTAGATAGAGAATCCATACTCGAAGCACCTGTTATCACTGTAAAACTTCCTTAAAAAATTTGGACAACTTACATGGTTTCTCAATTCTTGTATCAGTCATGGTCAGGTCATGGTCAAGTCATTTTTATGTTTTAGAGTCTAAGTCATAGGGTTAGAGTCTCATGTCCATCTTCAAATAAAGTTTGATAGCCTCATTCCATGTCCTAGAAGCCTCACCATGTGTTTAGAAGACATATCTCACATAATTTCGAAGAAATTTTGAAACTAGCTATGAATCCACGTTTTCGTAGCGTAGACAGTGTAAAAATCTTGTTTTGCGCTACGAAATCATTGTTTTCATAGCGCTACGAAACCCCTGTAGCAGCCTGTTTCAGCAGAAAAAACTGTTTTACTAGTTAACTTCCAGAAGCTTTTCTGAGTAGTTGAAAACTCATCTCTGAAAATTGAAAGAGGTTTTTATTCCCAAGATACTAAAGTACAAAAACCTCTTCCACTTTCTTCAAATCCATTATTATCTGGGAGAAATGAAGGACCAAAGTTGCGCTACGAAACTGCTGTAGGTGCAGTTTTTCATCTCCTGTTTTACACCTATTTTTCAAAGACTCATTCTGGGCGGTAGGAAAAGTGTTTCAAAAACCCAAGAGATTTTTTTGTTAAGTACGGATTGTTTCACAAAAACCTCCTTCAGTTTTTCCAAATAAATTTTTTACGAGAAGTTATGACCTCTGTCCCAAGACCTATTTTTCAGCCAGAACAGAGCAAGGGACAGTTTCCTATTTGACACGTGTTTTTCAAGGACAGATTCTGAACAGCTGGAGGAATGTTTTAAAAAACCAGGAGAGGTTTTTGTTCTATACATCATGGGATAAAAAAACCTCCTTCAGTTTTGTAAAATGTGTCACGGATGAAGAGATAAAGACTCTGCAATTTTCAAGGATCTAAACCTAAAAACAGGGAAACATGTTCCCTAATTTCTAGGGTTTGTCATCAGCAGTTGGGTGACCACGTGGGAGGCTTCATCAAATTCGACTTCATGGAGTGTTAGGTGTCAAAGAATGCTTTAAATTTTTAGATAAGGTTGTTGTAATCATAATAAGGAGTTACACTCCTAGTTGTATTAGGTCACTAGCACTCCTAGTTAACAGCTAGTTCTAATTAATGGTTTGTTTTATGGTTAGAATAGGTGTCACTGATGGAAAATTCGAATTCTCTTGATGAGGGATGATGGAATACTAATTTTAAATGCTTTATATAGAGCAAGAGGTCGAATTAGCAAAGGGTTGGAGACTTTTTGGCTCAGCTGCTGCTCTATGTGCAGACTGTGTATATTTTTAACCTAATGCAGATTTCTACTTAGACAACTCAAGATTCATGAAGAGTTCTTGTATGTTCTTGTTATGATGGCATCTTCCAATACTTACATTGCAGTGGTGTTTACTTATGATACTCAGAATTCATCACTGATGCTCTGACTTCTTTCATAGATAAACTTACTATGTTTCACTATTTTGTATTGTCATTTCTACACTTGAACTCTATAATGCCTTGACTTCCATGCTAGGTAGAATGCTTTGGCTTCACTACTCAGGATTCATGAAGGATTTCTTATATTCAGAATGTGTGTTTTCCTTTCCTTAGTTTTGTTTACAGTTGCATAGGTGTACAATCACTCAGAATTCACTGATTGTGCTCTGACTTCCTGTGTGCACTTATGAGCTGTGGTTCCATATGTGTGTTGTGTTCTGAATATTCAAATGCTGAATGCCCTGACTTCATGTTAAGCTGATCTTGTTGTGGTACTGAAACATACTTTGACTCCATAGCCCAATGGTAGCCAACCTTCATCTTTCAACCTATAAACATATACAATCACAAACCATAGAGTTAGCCATCTATCGTATTCTTTAATCAAAATCATTAACCCTTTGAGAGTGCCCTCTCAGGCTGAGGAGGCTAAGTCTCAGCCAAAAGTTTGGTTTGAAATAGTTACTCAAAGTCTTCCTGATCAGCAGCCTATCAGGGGCTTGATTTTGTGATAACAGCACCTATCACAAAGTACATGCTAAAATTGATAACAAGTTCATGCCTTTCACTTCTATTTTCCCATTAATTTAATATCATGTTTTATAATTTCATCTTAAATTGTTGATAAAAAATTATTAGTATTGAAAATAAATGTGTAGTATTAACAATTTTGGGAACTATTTATAAGAACCAATGTGTATAAGTCTACACGCCAATGATATGTGATGCAGGAGCATCCCTTCCCAAAAAAATTTGTGATTTGAGCCTCTAGAAGGCCAAAGATGAGATTCCCATGTGAATGTAAATAGGTGTCTAGAAGGTATATTTTATTAAATAATGACTTGTTTTAGTTGATAGGGTCAAAGTTTAAATTTAGGAAGTAGTTGCAAGTCTCATGGAAGTTTTTAAGATCTAGAAACATTACCTTTTTTGTATAAATATGTAAACATGTGGTCATATAAAGGAGGGTAAAAGGATCTTTGTCATAACCCTATTTGCAACTTCATTTCAGTGATAAGAACCTCATATCAACTTCCTTTAGTTTAGAGTCTGAATGTACCCCTTCTCCTCCTTGTTTGAGCTCACTTAGTAGCCAATTTCTCCCATAACACTAACATCCTATGTACCCATCACTCCATGCATGTATGCATCCTTCCACTCATTATACATTGTTGACTTATTCCTAGAAGCAATGTAGGTTAAAATTGTAGAAGAGGCCCTTCCTAAAGAGATCAACTTGACCTATCTTATCATGAGTTAGATGTGGTTCAAAAATTGTGGATGTTTCCTAACTTATCTTATCCCTAAGTGTCTAGATACATCCTCCAAATTATATGAAAGGTTCATTTATTGAGACCCCCTCAAGGGTGAGAGGGGGAATTAGAGACAAATACTAGTAATGCTAGTAAAATATCAACAAAACACTCTTCTCTTGCATCTCGAATGAGCCCAATTTTTTTGTAAGCCCAGGAAAGAGGATAAATAAGGGATCAAAGGAGAGCTAAGGAGTTATTTCCCCATAGATCCCACCTAAATATCCTCTAGATGGTGTTTCAAGGAGACAAGAAAATTCACTACTCATAGTCCAATAACAACCCATACAATGAATAGAGAAAGATAACTATATGGTCATATCTTAGTATCCTTGTAGGTTAGTGTAGATTGCAGACCCCTCCCAATAGCTGGAAATCTCACTCCTACCCAAATCTCGCTCCAATTCCTCAATATGAACCCATATAGACATGCACAAATGAACAAGACAAGGTTTTCTTATGTAGAAGGAAATATTGCATGCACCATAAACTAATAAAATGAGTAGAACATATTCTCACATATGCAACATAAAATGAAGAAGGAAATTATAAAATGGAGAATGAAATTACTTTTCCATTCATAAAATAGAAATAGTCCATAAAAAATTGTACACTTTGATTGACATATGTGCTCTCCTTCAACCCCTTAGTTCTCCTCTTCACTTGACTTATATAAAAACTGGGTTCGTTCGAGATTAAAGAGAATAGTGTTCTAGTGCTATTTTACTAGCATTACTGGGATCTCTTTGATTCCTCCTCTCACTCCTAAGAGGATCTCACTAAATAATCCATTCCTATATTTAGGAGGATGTATCTAGACACATAAATCCAAGAGAAATTAGGAAATTTCCATAATTATCAATTGTAATCCAACTCATGATAAGATAGGTCTAGTTGATCACCTTAGGAAGGTCATGTTCTAGAATTTTGACCTCCATTCTTTCCAGAACGAAGACAAGTTGTATACCAAGAGATAGGATGCACACATGCATGGAGTGATGGGCACACAGGATGCCAGTATTATGGGAGTGATGGGATATTAATGGAGCTCAAAAAAGGAGAAGGGGTTCGTTCATGCTAGAAACTTATTTTGAGATGAAAGAACTGGCTGAAGCAAAGAGGTTGGCAAACGAAACCCACTCATCGCATCGATCTCTTCGGGAAGGGTAAGAAAACCAAGAGAAAAATAACAGAAGGGCCAAGGGAAATGTGAGAAGGTCATGAATTGTAAAAATAGAATGTGAATGGGATATCTATATATATATATATATATATATATATTGAAAAAAATCTTTGTACACTTTCCAAAAGAATAGGGTTTGGTTTAGATGTACAACCATGGAGACGAGTGCCCCATGATGAAAGTAACATGTGTGAAGGTGTAATGTATCTTCTAAGGGTGGGGGCCCCATTGGTTGGTCTCCATGTTGGGTGGATGAGGTGAGTGAAGTGGTACAAATGGGCTATGTGATGTGGATGAACGATAGGCCAAATGTAGGATGCAGAGGTGAATCGGTTAGTATTGTGAGAAGACTCGAGAAACAAGGTGAATGCGCAAAGAATGTTGCATAATGAGGCTAAAATTTTAGATATGCATGTGAGATTGTTCCCAGGTTGGAGTGAGTGGTCGTGGCTCCTTTGTGTGAAGAAGGATCTACAATGATGAAGGGATCCATGGGGAGGGGGTTTTATTGATCGGCGTGAATGCTTATCATGTACAATTGTAAGATGGTGATAAACATGGTCAAGATGATGGACCTTATGGTGAATTTCAAAGAAATGATGTCAGGATATGTCGAGTTGTTGGTTGAAGTTGACCATGTGTGACGTTCCTGCAATGGGAATAACCAAAACCCACAGTGAAAGTTTCATTCAAGACATACATATACAATAAATTTTATGGACTTAGAGAGCTAGAGAAGAACCTCACATGTGCGACTCGCTGAAAAAAAACATGATTTTTTGAATTTACCGAAATTGAGGGTTCCATGATTAAGATGTCATGGGACTGATCTTCGCAGCTCTTTCGGTTTTGTCAATGGAGATCCCAAGATTTTGTAATGTACCCCAAGAGATGGAAAAAAGGTCAATAGATAGGGCAAAGGGGCCTAAATATCAATCATTTGCATTGTTGAGTTGTGGAGGTCAGAGAGCTTTCTCGGAGTGTTTCTTGTCATTGCAGTTAACCTGTGCACCCGGGATTCGCATAGAAAGAGACAGGTAAGAGCATGAGCCCTAGCCTTTGTGATTTTGATTATTTTTGGTTAGGTAAGCCATACAGGGGTTCATTGTACGACCTTTTTAAGGTAAAACTAGGTGGTCGTGCAGGCGAATCTCCTTGAGTTGCGTAGTCTTCCCACAAAACTTGCGTTTTATGTGAGGACCCCGCGTGAAAGGAATACTCAAACGCGCATTGTGCACTTCTTAGTTTTGGGTTTGCACAACGAACCTTTCGATGCTTATCGTGCATTTCCCAAGATTTTTTGCATCGTGCATGCACGTGTATGAGATACGTACGCGCGCACTGTGTGTTGTTCTAGAGGACAGGAGCGCGGTGGGGGAAATTTTGTTTTTTGCCCGCTTTTTTATTTTTTGAGGACCTAAGGGGCTCTCTTTTCTAACTTGTAGCATCCTCAGTGGCAGGATGATTTGGAGAGAGCAAGACTAGGTGATTATACAAACTGATGTGTCGCAGGATGCTAGAGTGAGGCATCAGCTAGCACAGTGGGGGTTACTGAAGTTTCTTCAGAACCCGTTGATGAGGTCGTAGGACAAGTTCCTACGATATTTGCTTAGCTGCTGGCATGCGGATCCTCAGATGATGACTATTTGTTGTAAAAACCTCCTGATATTGGGGGAGACCGATATCTATTTCACCACTGGTTTGATTCCGCAAGGTGAGGTGCTTCCCTATCCACTTCCAGGAGGGGATGCTAGCATGAGGGTTTGGGTTGATGGGCACTACAGCCCTAACCCTATTTCATATGGTTGCATGAGGATCATAGTAGTGTTGGATCTAGTTGAGCGACCAACGTTGGTTGTTATTGTCAGACTTGTGGGGTCAGCATCCCCCAACCAGTGCTCAGGGCCACATATATCAATTTTACAGTGGCTAGAGGCAGGGGCACTCTTTGACTTGGCATGACTGTTGCATTAGGGGATGATGTCTCAACTTACCCATGTTCAACGTTTGACATTGAAGAGTTTTTGTTACGGGAGTCTACTTTGTAGCATACTCTATGAGATGGTGGTGATGCTCTGCCCTATTCTTGCAGTACCGATGGGGCCTCATCGGGAGCCTCACATGCACCTTTGGGGACGGGAAATGTCACGGGAGGGCGAAGGAGAGGTGGGTCATTACTGGGATGACGTGGTACAACGTTGGTTTGAATCTGACCCCTGGTTGATTTTGGACTACCCATACCATGGAGTGGACTTCGAGGGAGATCCGAAGATGGGGCTTCCTCCAAGTGTTGCTTGGGGACCAGCAAGTATATTTTTTTTTTATTTTTGCAATTGTATACATACGTGTTTTTTCATGTATTTATAATTTACGATGATATTGACACTATGATTTGTTTACTTTTTGATGCAAGGCGACAGGGACATCCATTGGCTTATCTGGTTGGCCACGATCCAAGACACATGGGCGTTGCAAGGGATGTTCCTATTCCTTAGAGACCCGGGGTACTAAGGCCACTACCTTCTCCTTGGGGTGGCTCAGATTGATCGACACAGTGGCCTTAGCTTGAGATTGGTGGTCCCTCTGTAGAGGGGGCTATGGATACAGAGAGACTGGTCACGCAATCTAAGGAGGCTGAGGCATGGTGAGATGCTGTTGAGGCAGAATTACAACAGTACCGTGACTCCTGGGGACAAATGGAGTCCCTGATTAGAGGTGTGCATTTTGATAGATTCGATCACATTCCATAGGTTGTGGTTGAGATGACAATGTCCCATGAGCGGGAGCATCAGTCGACTTTGTGTTGTATTGTTATGGTGGCAGCTATAGCAAGTCCCATCTTGACTCCTGATGTAGAGATTAGGCCACCAGGACCCTAGGGAGACTGGCTATGTAATTTTTTTTTTTTGGTCGAGATGATGTATGTACCAGGGAAAGCACCCATTTATGAGGATGCCCCCCTATATTTTTTCTGACTTATTCTTCGTGGTCATGGGCTAGTAATTTTTGTACTCATATATATTTTTTAATGTATATACGAGGTTATTTTTTGTGGCTCTCATGATGCGATACATGCATCCATACTTCTTGGTATATTTCTACATTTTTGTTTCTAGATGTATCTTGTGTTGATTTTTTTATATATCTTGATGGTTATATATATGTGATGCATGCGAGTCTACGATTTGATCAGCTATGCGATCAGCTATATGATTTTTATCTTTGGGTATATGTTTAAATATGATTTGATCAAAATGTCTAGCTAACCTTTGTGCATGTAGATACTTCTGAGAATGACATGGATCACTGACTTGGAACATCCTATTTAATAGTGATGCTACGAGCTGGGAATCAAGGAATACATGCAGATGATGGATAACTAGGTGGTGGCCATCGGCCAAGAGCCCTATGACAACATCATATTTTGCTTGATTATTGGTGGCTGACCCAATACAAAGTCTATTAAATATACGAGGTGTCTGGTCAAGAGAGTATATGGCCCATGTTGTAGCAGCAAGATTCTGCGACCATCGAGATGTGCTGTCAATGAACCTGTGGTGATAAGCTGGCGGAAGATCCATCTATTGACATGAGATGAGAGAGTGATTTTTAGAATGCATCCATGATGAGGTGATCATCATAAACAATAATTCATTCATACATGCTTACTCTAACATTTTATGGATGAAAGTTTTTGAGGTAGAGACCATTTATGGGATTTTTTAGGCAAGTCTCGTCGAGCTCTGATAGTATGTATGCCCCCAAAATGCTTGATGATGTATGGGCCTTTCCAAAGGGGTTCGAACTTTCTAGGTCCTATTATTTCTTGAGAAACATCGTAGTGGAGGACTAACTCTCCGTCGGTGAATGTTTGAGGGGTGATGTTGTGGTCGAACGAGGCCTTGACCCTATTTTTGTGGGTATTGTTGTTCTGGAAATTTTTGTGGTATAAAGGTATCAGTTGTGCTATGGGCAGGGTTTCTCTGAATTGGTTCGAAGCTAACTGAATGGATTGTATGAGAGGCGGTGCTAGTCATGGCATGGGATGTTGATGCCTCGTTGTCATTATGCAACAGGATAGCTTGTGGAGGTATCGATCTCTGGGGAGAGGTCTTGTTATGACCTGGCCTATTTATGTCGATTGGTTTTAGTGCTTCTCTTGCTACATGGAACAATGTAAGGTACTGACAATTTCTTGTGTGGTGGAATTGAGAGCATATATGATAATAACATCGCGTAATTTTTCTTAGTTTGAGAGATGATTATAGGGGATGTGGACCACTAAGAGGAAGATGTCATTGAACTTACTCAGTTCATGACATTTATTGATCAAATGGTTGGGTTTGTTGCATAATGTGCATGTGATGGGCGAATTTCTTTGCCAGGTGGTTTTTGATTGCTTTTGGCCTAGTCTAGAACGGTGATGGTGATGGGAGGTGAAATGATGAGGGCCTAGCCGTCTTTTCTCCTCAAACACACATAGGACATATTGGGGTCCTTCTTCATTGGGTGGGGGGATGGGTTCAGTGGATTTCGTATTTGATTCAAACTTATAATAATTTTCCTTTACAAATTTACATATGGAATTCAATGATTTGTGGAATTGGGAAAGGTGAGAGCACCTCCTTTTGTGATGGTTCTTCTCGCATATAGTGCATATATGGTTTTGATTCTTAGGTTTTCTTCTTTGAGCCTCTTGGGTAGTTGGTTGGACCTAATAATGTGTCCATATCTCTAGACAAAAGTTCACCAGATGAAGAGGGTCATCACATAGCACATGGTAAAGTAGAGGAGGGTAATTGTTTCTTATGTTGCCTCTGTGTGTTGTAGGTAGGTATAGAGATGGAAGTAGCCTCTTCCTGAACATATAATATGTTTTGACACTTGTCCTTTTGTGGAGGTGGGGTTGTTTCTATTGGCTCGTTCATGTTGGCTTGGATGAGACCTTTGAGTGTCTCTTGGAGTTGAGGGATATTAGGACAATGATGGATATCGATTCCATATTTATCGCATATAGCGCATGCATGGTTGGTGTGTCCTTCCTTTTTATGCAAGGGTACTACTTTTGCCCCTTTTGGTAGAGTTGAGGTTAGTGATGTTTTTTATGCATTCATGATTGTTTTTAACTCATCTAATTTGAGACATATGATTTGGGTGCCCAAATTCCTCACATAATGCGTAGGGTTGCACGGTCCTGGAGGAGTTGGAAGTTTCTCCTTTTTTACTATTTTGTTTTGCCCTTCTGTTGGCTCTAGTTGTGGTAGGCATGGGATGGTTTTGAGTAGGGGTGGTCCCCTAAAGCGGAGGTACATGGAAGCTTCCTGCCTACATGTGTCCTGACTCAGCCGACACGGTCATTGGGGCCAGGTACCAAACTAGTATTACGAGAGACATATTTGATAATGTGAGAGTTTTCATGATTTGGTGTGAGACAAAACCCGAAGGAAAATATAAGAAAGGTGTATTGGTTAAATAGTTAGGCAAGTAATTTGGGCTGGTAATAACATGGTTATCCAAAACCTTGCTTCTAGTTGGTGGGTTGAGACAAGGTCCTAAATTCTTAGTTGCAGGGGGTGGGGTGTCTGGAACTGATTCTAGGGTTTGGGTAGTGTTTGATGAAGTCATCATGCACGTCAGTGCTCTAGTATTTGGGACAAGCTCTTGTCTTACCAGAGGGTCTCCTAGGAATGGTCTTAGGAGAGTTGATGGCTTAAATTGGCCCAGACAGAGCTCAGTTTATGTAGTGATCACCTCAAGGGAGGACGAGACTAAGGGAAACACTCCACATGGAATGGGTAAGGTTGCCTTTTTGTAGTATGTGATTTGATCAATTGTGATGACCATTGCTTTGTGGGGGAACATCATGGTTCTGAACACTAATGAGGCGACTGTGATCATTTCATACACATAACTTCAGCCTAGGAGGATATTGTAATCCAACTGGGCGTCAAGTACTTCAATGTCTATTAAAACAGTTTTTCCATCCAACTTGACTAGTATGCTAGGGTATAACCTGACAGGGGTTAAAGGGTTTCTTTCATATGCTCTAAGGCTTAAGTTCAGGGGATCCTAACTTCTACCAAACAGATTTGGACATGATGCATGTGGAAGCCCCTTCGTCGATGATGACGATGGATGTTTATATTCTAGACTGAGACAGGGATTTGGAAAGCGACAGTTGAGGGAAGCCATGGAGTAGCTTTGTCCAAGTCAAAGACCATGAGGCAAGAATCATATGGGTCAATTGTGCCTAGAGCGAAAAGTAGGGCTTTCCGCTGGGTTAAGCACGTCTGCAGGACTTTAAGCACTGACATAGATGATGGTAATTGAGCTAAGTCGTCAACTATGTTGTAACTATGGGCAACTTTTGAATTTTCCCTACGCGTCGCAAGGGTCCTTTGACCATTTTAAGCATGGCATCTACCGAAGGTCACATGATGGTCAACAATCCAGTGGGTATGGCCATAGTCAAGGTGGACATATTGGGATTTGGGGGAATCTCATAAGTTCAATTCCTCATTTGTAAGAGGATGTCCTCTCCCGTCATGAAGATATCATGGTTAGGAACATTATTGAGGTTCCCTCAAGATGGGTGAGTTTGGGGAGTTTGTTGTTGTGTGTTAACAATTCCCTGATGGGGGAAGGGGTCCTACCAGGGAAAATTTTAAGAACCCCCCTTAAATTTATAAATATAATAAATTGGCGAATCTCCATGGTATATAGGAAAAATGGAAGGCGATTTTATCAATAATATAATATGTATATATAATTTTTTGGCGAATCTCTCACCAGGCATGGCGAATATTTTACTCAATTATAAAATCTTGTAAGATCTTGGCGAGTCTTTCACTAAATAATAAAACTTTGTATGGATCTAAGACGATAGAATTTCCCCTTTAAATAGTCTATGCTCACATGAATACCATGGTATTACCATGGGTCAATACCATGTGCCATTTTTATTTTTATTAATTCTAATATTAGGGTTAATAATGGTTTTTTGCATGGTATTAATAACAATCTAGTCCATGGTATTTGTCCCATAGTATTTTGCCCATAGGTTTCACCTAAATATAACCCATTTTTCTTGAGCCTTCATAAATAGAATGAGGGTTATGGACTAAATATAAAAAGAGGTTTTATTTATTTGAGCCTTCATAAATAGAATGAGGGTTATGGACTAAATATAAAAAGAGGTTTTATTTATTTACCATACGTCTAGTTTATTTATATTTTTATTTATTTACCATACTTTTGAGTAAGTATAAAAAGATGTTTTATTTATTTACCATACCTCCACTTTACTTATATTTTTATTTGTTTACACGAGGTGACTTATGGAGTAAATATAAAAAATGTTTTATTTATTTACCATACCTCTCATTTATTTATATTTTTATTAATTTACCATACCTCTTTTATAAATATGGTATTTGACCCATAGGATTCACTTAAATAAAACCTATTCTTGAAAATGGGCGAATGGATTCACTTAAATAAAACCTATTCTTGAAAATGGGCGAATGGAAGGTTGTAACTCCTAATTTCAAGGGCTAAATTTACCTTTTTTACCCTCTCCCTTAAAATAAGGTGGGCTATTTGAGGTGATTTGTAAAAATGTACTATGATACAAAATATTCGCCCACTAAAAATTTAAAACCCCTTAATTTCGCCAAAGGGCGAACATTCGCCCCTAAAATTATCCTTGGGTCCTACATGACTACAGTTTGTTGGTTGCCTTGCTTCCTACTATCTTGTATCCTTTTCAAATCAAGAATTTCAGTAAAGTGATGGGTATAATGGTCGTACTTCCCATAGATAGCGCATGCATGATTAGTCTGGAGACTAGTGTTCTTGTCATGTTTCTACGAGTTAATGTTGGTCATACCCTAGTTTTGATTCCGGTTGAGGTTATCCCTTCCCAATGCCCTTGGGGGTTGCTGCTGATTTCTGCCTCCCCTCTCAGGTTCTCCCTCTGGCTTACTTTTAGGTTTTTTCCTAACATCATTAGGAGTATTAACAGAATTTAGTTGTTCTTCTGATTGTTGTGGTGAAGCGGGAGAAGGTTGCACTAGATTCACTCGTGCATTATTTTCATTGGTGGGATATTTTGTTGCGGTGTTGGGTATTGATTTCCCTAAGGGGGATGATACGCACCTCCTTGCAGGAGATGGTATTGGTTAACCCTATTGATTATATTATGCATAGGTGTGATTTTACCATTATAATACCCTGTATTTTGCAATGGTGGTGTAGCATCATATGATGGGTGTTGGGAATAGGTCCCCTAGGGTCATTTTTGGGGTTAAAAGCCCAAGTTTTGGGGCAAAAATCCCAAGTTTTTGTATAATAAGTGTAAAGTCTCTGCATTTTGTGGTCGTAAAGCATGAAATTTCAAGCATCATCAAGGTCTTCTACCCTTCTTTTATGTAACTTGTGTTGGCTTTAAGAGATCCACCCATGGTCCACAGACCATGGGATTGTAAAAAAAGGGAAGTCTTAGAAGAGTCTAAGGCAGTTGAGTCTTGGTATGTTTGGAGTCATTAATGGTTCTATGAGAGCTAAGAGTGAAGAGTATTAGTGTAGGAAAGAGGCTCTATAGCTGTATGTGTAGAGGCCTAGGGTAGAAGTCTGCATCTCAGTGCACGGACTCTTGCAGTTCTGTGCATAGGGCAGTCAAAGGCTGTAAAGAAGATCTAAAGCATCAATAAAGAGAATTATTCTGGAATTACCTATGTATGATTTATTTTTCTTCTGTATAGATGCATATGATTATGTTGTGATAAATACTGGATTTATGTTTTAATGTTGTATTGATGTGTGAATCCATATGTTTTGCTTTGTTATACAAACGCAAGTAAGAATATCTGTTTACGCGAAGATCATCTTAATGCATGTTGAAGTTATGAGATACTTAAGCTAATATGGGTAAATATGGAAAAGTAGTTATAGAGGTGCGTACGTGTATGATCCGCCTATCTAGGGTACACAAAGGACAGTCATAGACATTCACGAAGGTTTAGAGGATGACTAAGAGGAATATATTGGTAAGCCCTAAAAGGCTTATTGACCTGTGGAAAGGAAATTTTAGGGTATAAAACAACATCACTACCATATTTGGGTGCAGAAACTTGGATCCTACATCCCCCCATATTGCTTCAGGTGAGACTTCAGTTTGCGCTCCGCGGATTGATGCTGAAAGGGACAGTAGTGTAGGGATTTGATTTGCTAATTAACGTTGAACTTGGGTTAGGGCCCATCGAGCCAACAAATGGTTTCTTTGTTGGGACCAGGATCTCTATAAAGAGATGTGTGATGTCGCATCACTAGAATCCAACTAAGAAGGAGATCAAAGACTGGTTGGATAGAAAGATCCACAAATTCGTGGCGTAGGAGAACAAGAATCTATGATTGATGAAAGAACAGTGATTGGACAGATAATTGTACACAGAGATACACAAAATCTTCTTCTGTTCCTTCCCGATTGAATTATACGAGTGGATCATGAAATTGGCAGATGGCCAAGGAAGGTGGAGGCTTAACAGTCCAATAGTCTAGATCCCAGAGTTAGTGCAGAGATTAGAAGCCTCTGAAGATAAGATCACATGCATTGTCGATCATTAGCTTGATCGTATCATAGGAGGATTCGTGACAGAGTTTACAGTCGATACCTTAGTCAGTTACAGTGAAGTAGAGCGCTGCTTCTTCAAGGGACCATGAGGTAAGTATTTAAGGTCTTTAAATACTTGGATTAAGATGCTCTTGTGTGAAAATAGGGTTATCCAGTTACCTTGATGATTGGAGCTATGTGAAGTGGAAATATCTTCAAGGATAGAGGGAAAACAAGCCCTGAATATAGCCCGCTAATTGGACCTCCTTTGAGTGACAATGAGGATGTTGGCATTATGTTTTCTGGTATGACTGTATGTTACAGATGTTGTACTTGATGGCAACTCCAGTGGTAAGGCTCTCAGTTTGTTGAAAATTAAGAAGGACGCAGGCAATCGGTTCAGAAAGTGCGTCCCCGCAGGTATACCATGCAGAACCCGCATCCAGGGACGCCGGCCAGCCGTTCAGGGGGTGCGTCTACCCAGTGCACACATTTCAAGGCAGAGAAAAGCACGTGGGGGTTTCTTGTGTGGTATCTAGCCGACAGTTTTGTGTTTCTATGGTGTCGGCTCGTGGTATTGTTCCATGTTTTGGGGAGGAGCTTGCCTATATAAAGCAAAGGAGTTCATTTGGATTGAGCAATTGTCTTGGGTTGAATATCTTATTTGGTGAGATCTAGTCCAGATCTAAGAGGGCGAATCTTCTAATGGACTGTGATCTCTATGGCGCATGATCAGATCTGTAGATCTGACTGATTGGGTTTGTCCTAAAGCCTTCATATCATTTATATCTGAAGGGTCGCAGGTTCAGTGAAGGGAAAGTGCGCCGGGACGCAGGTACTGTAAAGAGCAAGTGCGCCGAGACGCAGCACAGTAGAGAGAGACCTGCGTGGGGACGCAGGGCGATCAAGGTTCAGGTGCGTCTCTGAAGCAGAACGACGCGGCGCGATAGCATTTTCAGGTGCGTCTCTGTAGAGAAAGACGCGGCGCGATAATATCTTTGGGTGCGTCCCTGAAGCAACAGAACGCAGAGCAGTCAAAGGAACAGTGCGTGGGCACGCAGCAGAGCAGAAGGATATCTGCGTGTGGACGCAGAGTAGCAGAAGGTTAACGGCGTCTGGTCGCAGGCCACAGAAAGAAAAACTGCGTCTTTGTTTTAAGATGTTCTGTTGATTGAATTTCTCTGTTGATAAGGTGTTCTGGGTTGGTTCTGTTATTGCTGATCTGATATCTGTAGTGGTCTATATCTGTTATGTACTTGTTGATCATCTGATGCTTTATAAAAGGAAGTAGGGGGTTGTAGCTCCCTTCCAGGAGTAGACTGGAAAACGAGAAAGAGAGAGAGTTGTAGCTCTCTGCAGGTTGCAGCCTGCGTACTGGTAAAGGACTGCACCAGTACAAAATCATTGTAAAAGAAGTTTCTAAATTGAAAGAAGATAGAGACATATTGCAGCAGGTGGTTTTCACCCACATTGGGTTTCCACCTTACATCTTGTGTTCTTTGGTGTGACTATCTGTTTTTTCATGCTCATTATTTTATGGTACTGACATGCAAAAATAATTCAAAGATCAAATAAGGAAGATTTATTAAATTGCTTGATAATACTGATTCACCCCCCCTCTCAGTATTATTTCCAACAATTGGTATCAGAGCAAGTCCTTCAGAGAAGCTTGATCGCTTGAAGGTAGATCGTTCATCATGAGCAACTACGAGAGAGAAGCGTCAATCAGGCCACCGATTTTTGATGGGACAAACTTCAATTATTGGAAGGTAAGAGTTACTGCATATCTTCAATCTCTTGGTACAGAAGTTTGGGACATTGTAGAAACAGGCTATGCTTTTCCTTCAGCTACTCCTACAGATCCAGCTGAGAAAAAGAAGTATGAAACAAATGCAAAAGCAGTCAGTACTCTATTAGGAAGTATATCCCAAACAGAATTCATGAAGGTAATGCACTTCAAATCAGCAAAAGAGATATGGGACAAAATGGTCACGAGCTATGAAGGAGATGAACAGGTAAAACAAGCTAAACTTCAAACTCTCAGGATTCAATATGAGACTCTCAAGATGTATAATGATGAAAGTGTGGCTAATTATTTTCTTCGGGTAGATGAGATAGTTAATTGTATGAAAAATTTGGGTGAAGAAATAAAAGAGGCTATAGTAGTTCAAAAGATTCTAAGATCATTATCCCCCAAGTTTGAATCTAAAGTATCTGCAATAGAAGAAAAGGAAAATCTCCGTGTTCTCACTATGTCTCAGCTACATGGAATTCTAACTGCTTATGAAATGAGAAAGGGAGGTCCATCAGACAGAAGGGAAGCTGCTTTTAAGGCATCAGGCAAAGAAGATTACTATGAAGCAAGCCATGTTCCAGAAGAAGAGGAAGAAGAATCAAATTTTGTCAGAAATCTTCAAAGGGGTTCTGGAAGGTTCAGAGGTAAGCTACCTTTCAAATGCTTTGCTTGTGGAAGAGTAGGTCATTATGCTGCAAAATGTCCTTATAAGGATAAAGGAAAGGAACCTGCTAGATGGAACAAGAAACAAAGTGCAAATAAGAAAAGCTACTACACCCATGAAGATAGTGATGGCTTATCAAACAGTGATGAAGATGAACAAGGTAATAAATATACGTTGTTAATGGCATTTGAAGATGATGATTATGAGGATGCTGTAGATGTGGATAATCTCTATGATGAAATTACTAGACTCAAGAGATGTATAGAAGAAAAGAATGTGATCATTGATACTCTACAATTTCAAATTGATGAAAAGGAAAAACATCTTGAAAAACTAGAAGGTGAAATTGTTGGTCTCAGAAAAGAAATTGAGAAAACAAAAGCTATTAATCTTAAGTTTGTCAAAGGATCTGAAACTTTGGATGAGATTATCAATGTGCAGCGGTCTCCTCTAAACAAGACAGGTTTGGGCTATAATGGAGAAACCTCTCAAGCATCCACCTCAAAAAGTTATCTTGATGCAGCAAGAAGAAATGAGCAAAAGAACAATGAAGATAATCAGGTAAAGCAGGGACGAATTACAAACAGAAATTATCAGGGGCAATCCATCTTAAGGGTGAACAAAAGCTACAACCAGCCACAGGTAAAATCTTCTCAGTTTGGTTCAAGAATAGATGAAAATAGAAATTACAATCAGTTGGCTGGTAGATTCAATAACCGCAGAAGCTTCTTCAATGGACAATGCTTTTCTTGCCATAACTTTGGTCACAAAGCAGCTCAATGTGTTGCATATAAAACAATCATGACTAGGGAAGCTCAAAAACAAAGAAGTATGATTACAAAAAGGACCTATAACAACTTTTCGGCTCTTGAAAATGAAGTTGAATGTTCTATTTGAAATAATTTTGGTCATGAAGACTCTGAATGCAGGAGCAGGTTTCAGGAGAAAAAGGAACAAGAAGGGAAAAAGGAACAAGCCACAAGCACCAAAACATGGAGAATAAAGGAACCTCAAACAGAAAGATGTGGGATAGCATTTTATGCAGAAGGACAGGAAAATCTATGGTACATTGACAGTGGATGTTCGAAACATATGACAGGTGATAAAGAAAAACTTGAATCTTATTCTACTTTAGAAAAAGGAAAGAAAGTTTCTTTTGGAAATGATACTCCTGCAACTATAAAAGGAAAAGGTATTGCTCCTTTAAAAGAAAAGGTCAAGGCTGGAAATGTTTTGTATGTTGATGGATTGAAGCATAATCTACTAAGTGTCAGCCAGATGTGTGATCAAAGAACCGAGGTTATTTTCAGATCGAATGGATGTCTTGTTCGTGATCTTGATACAGGTAAAACAGTACTCAAAGGCAAAAGAACTCCAAATAATTTGTACATATTTGAAGAAGGACAACAACAATGCTATCTAAGCAATGATGAAGAGCACTGGTTATGGCATCGAAGGTTGGGACATCTAAGCTTCTCACAAATAAGGAAAGCATGCAAATATCAGGCAGTTCGCGATCTTCCAGATATCAAAATTCCTGACAACACCATATGCAGATCATGTCAGTTTGGAAAACAAACCAGGACTAACTTTCCAGAGAAAGAAGGATTAGCTAGCATGCCTCTTGAGCTAGTACATACAAATACATGTGGTCCATTCAGGAAAAGAACACCTAGAGGAGAGGAATACTTGATATTATTTATTGACGATTTCTCCAGGTTTGTCTGGTTAGGACTTATGAAGCACAAAGATGAAGCATTCGAAAAATTCAAGTCCTTCAAAGCCTTGGTTGAAAATGAATCAGGTCACAAAATTAAGTGCCTCAGATCCGACAGAGGTGGGGAATTTACTTCAAATGAATTTTTCGATTTCTGTGATGAACATGGGATAAGGAGAGAATTCTCTACAGCTAGAACTCCTCAGCAAAATGGAGTTGTTGAAAGAATGAACAGAACAATCCAACAAATGGCTCGTGCTATGCTTGATGAATCAGGAACTCCCGCAACTTTCTGGGGTGAAGCTGCACATGCTGCGGTTATTATTCTCAACAAGACAAATGTCCGGGTGAACAGCACTCAAACTCCTCATGAGCTCTGGAGTGGTAAAACTCCTTCGGTAAAGCACTTCAAAATCTTTGGGAGCAAATGCTATATCAAGAATACTGATGAGCAGCTTGGCAAACTTGAACCTAGAGCAGATGAAGGCATTCTTCTTGGCTATTCTCCACATAGCAAAGCATACAAATGCTACAATAAAAGACTTGGCAGAATTGTTGACAGCATTGATGTAGTGGTTGATGAGAAGGGATATATTCCTAGGCAAGTACATCATGAAGATATAGAAGAAGATGAAGGCTACCCTCAAAGACAGAATGATGAAGAAGAAGAACCCCAAGGAGAACCTCAAGAAGAACCAGAGGAGCAGACAAGAATAGAAGAGAAAACTCCATCCAGATATGTTCAGAAGAATCATCCAGAATCTCAGATTGTGGGGCAGAAAGAAGAAGGTGTACAAACAAGAAGAACAGTTGCAGAAGCCTCAAGCTATTTGGCATTACTCTCCTCTACTGAACCACAAAATGTGAAAGAAGCATGCAAATATGAATGTTGGGTGAAAGCAATGAATGAAGAACTTGAGCAAATCGAAAAGAACAACACTTGGGAGCTGGTTCCTAGACCAAAGGATAAGAATGTTATCGGAACAAAATGGGTCTTCAAAAATAAATTGAATGAAAATGGAGAAGTAATTAGAAACAAAGCCAGACTTGTTTGTAAAGGGTATGCGCAGCAAGAAGGAATAGACTTTGAAGAAACTTTTGCTCCTGTTGCAAGACTTGAGGCCATCCGAATGTTCCTTGCTCTCTCAAGTTTTCAAAACTTCAAAGTATTTCAAATGGACGTGAAATCAGCCTTTCTGAATGGAGACTTGGAAGAAGAAGTGTACATTGAACAGCCAGATGGGTTCATTCTTGGAAATGATCCAAATCTTGTATGCCGATTGAAAAAGGCTCTCTATGGTCTCAAACAAGCTCCAAGGGCTTGGTACTACCGGTTGGACAAATATCTTCATCAACAAGGTTTCTCAAAAGGTTCAGCAGATAGCAATCTGTATATAAAAGTTGAAAATGACAAATTGCTAATACTTGTTGTGTATGTAGATGACATTATTTTTGGCAGCAACGAAGAAGCTATGAGTCAAAGCTTTGCCTCAGTCATGCAGAAAGAATTTGAAATGTCCTTGCTAGGAGAACTGACATATTTCCTTGGTTTGCAAATCCAACAAAAGGAAGGAGGAATCTTTTTATCTCAAACCAAGTATCTCAAGCAGATTTTGAAGAAATATGGCATGGAAGATGCAAAACCAGTATGTACACCCATGGTCACAGGATGTAGTCTCAGTGCAAATGATGAATCTGCAGCAGTACATCAACCAACCTACAGATCTATGATTGGAAGTTTACTATATTTGACAGGTACCCGACTGGACATCATGCATGCAGTTGGAATAGTTGGAAGATTTCAGGCAAATCCGAAGGAGACTCATCTTCAGGCAGTAAAGAGAATTTTCAAATATCTTCAAGGGACTCAAAATTATGGCTTATGGTATCCTAGAGATACAGATCTTACTCTTCATGCTTATACAGATGCAGATTGGGCCGGAAGCGTGGATGACAGGAAAAGCACAAGTGGTGGTGCGTTCTTTATGGGTTCCAGACTGGTATCTTGGTTCAGCAAGAAACAGAGTTCGATTGCCTTGTCTACAGCTGAAGCAGAATATGTTGCTGCTACATCTTGTTGCACTCAACTCCTTTGGATGATGCAGACTTTGCAGGATTTTCAAATCACTTGTACACCACCTATCCCCATCTTATGTGATAACACAAGTGCAATCAGCATCTCAAAGAATCCGGTTATGCATTCAAAAACCAAGCACATACCAATCAAGTACCATTTTCTCCGGGAACAAGTGCTTGAACAGAAAGTCAAGTTGGAATATGTTCCTTCCAAGGAACAAGTTGCTGATATTCTTACCAAACCATTGCCCAGGGACACGTTTGAATACCTCAGGCAAAAGCTGGGGGTTGTTGATGCATCATCTTGTTGAACCTCTTCTTATTGGTGGTACAGGCTTAGGGGGAGCACATAATGCATTGTTGGCATTATGGAGAAGGAGATCTTGGAAATAGCTGCAATATGTCTCTATCTCTTTCATGATGGTGCGTTGCTGCAGATCTGGTTCATATTCAGAGGGAGCATGAGCTTAGGGGGAGCATACCCTTTGCCCTTGATGTCAAAGGGGGAGAATGAAGCTGAAGTTTGTGAGGTTGCCATCAAGTCCAAAGGGGGAGATTGTTGGCATTATGTTTTCTGGTATGACTGTATGTTACAGATGTTGTACTTGATGGCAACTCCAGTGGTAAGGCTCTCAGTTTATTGAAAATTAAGAAGGACACAGGCAATCGGTTCAGAAAGTGCATCCCCGCAGATATACCATGCAGAACCCGCGTCCAGGGACGCCGGCCAGCCGTTCAGGGGGTGCGTCTACCCAGTGCACACATTTCAAGGCAGAGAAAAGCACGTGGGGGTTTCTTGTGTGGTATCTAGCCGACGGTTTTGTGTTTCTATGGTGTCGGCTCGTGGTATTGTTCCATGTTTTGGGGAGGAGCTTGCCTATATAAAGCAAAGGAGTTCATTTGGATTGAGCAATTGTCTTGGGTTGAATATCTTATTTGGTGAGATCTAGTCCAGATCTAAGAGGGCGAATCTTCTAATGGACTGTGATCTCTATGGCGCATGATCAGATCTGTAGATCTGACTGATTGGGTTTGTCCTAAAGCCTTCATATCATTTATATCTAAAGGGTCGCAGGTTCAGTGAAGGGAAAGTGCGCCGGGACGCAGGTACTGTAAAGAGCAAGTGCGCCGAGACGCAGCACAGTAGAGAGAGACCTGCGTGGGGACGCAGGGCGATCAAGGTTCAGGTGCGTCTCTGAAGCAGAACGACGCGGCGCGATAGCATTTTCAGGTGCGTCTCTGTAGAGAAAGACGCGGTGCGATAATATCTTTGGGTGCGTCCCTGAAGCAACAGAACGCAGACCAGTCAAAGGAACAGTGCGTGGGCACGCAGCAGAGCAGAAGGATATCTGCATGTGGACGCAGAGTAGCAGAAGGTTAACGGCGTCTGGTCGCAGGCCACAGAAAGAAAAACTGCGTCTTTGTTTTAAGATGTTCTGTTGATTGAATTTCTCTGTTGATAAGGTGTTCTGGGTTGGTTCTGTTATTGCTGATCTGATATCTGTAGTGGTCTATATCTGTTATGTACTTTTTGATCATCTGATGCTTTATAAAAGGAAGTAGGGGGTTGTAGCTCCCTTCCAGGAGTAGACTGGAAAACGAGAAAGAGAGAGAGTTGTAGCTCTCTGCAGGTTGCAGCCTGCGTACTGGTAAAGGACTGCACCAGTACAAAATCATTGTAAAAGAAGTTTCTAAATTGAAAGAAGATAGAGACATATTGCAGCAGGTGGTTTTCACCCACATTGGGTTTCCACCTTACATCTTGTGTTCTTTGGTGTGACTATCTGTTTTTTCATGCTCATTATTTTATGGTACTGACATGCAAAAATAATTCAAAGATCAAATAAGGAAGATTTATTAAATTGTTTGATAATACTGATTCACCCCCCCTCTCAGTATTATTTCCAACAGAGGAAGCAACAGAGGCTTCTCCGCAGAGCATTGTTCAACCGATAATACAAGGGTTCCCACGAATACCCCATCCACCCACACCACCTCCATCTTCACCTACACCGCATACGTCTTCACCCACACCACTGCCACCATCCAATATGGCGAATTCAGTAAAATTGCCTGTGTTCAAGGGGTCAGGAACTGAGCACCCGGACCAATTTCGGTTCATCGTGAAGGTTGTATGGGAAGCTCAAGGTGTTACAAATGATCAGATGAAGAAATAAACATTGGCTATTGCTTTGCAGGAATGCATGCTAACATGATACATCAAGTACTGCACTGATAACCCGATGGCTTCATTAGCAGATATTCAGACCGTGCTGAATAAGGAGTTCAGCAGGCCCAAATCTGAAGCTCAATCAATTGTAGGATTCAAGGAGATCATGATGAATCTGGTAAGACACCCTGGGATTTTGATCATAGGCTGAAGTGCACAATCCACAAAGGCTACATCAATCTTACGGATGGGAAGCACCATGAATGGTTTGTGGCTTCGCTCCTGCCTCATTTATGGGTTTCTTTGTCACAACAAAAGATTGTAACCCAGGCGGAAGCCCTGGAGATTGCAATGAGATTGCACAAGACACCAATGCAAGATGCTAATTTATGGTTTTAGAATATTAATTTACAGTTACAAAACCTGTGCCTAGAATTTCAGAATCTGAAGAAAGATAAAACAGTTCGACCAAAGGTGCACGAAGAAGTTTGGTGCCTGAAGTGCAAAATTCAGGGGCATGACAAAGATCATTGTCCAGTCTTAGTGAATTATGTTGCAGCAGGGGGTCGATGTCTCTGAAGCCGAAAGCTCAAGCAGGGACAAGTACAAGGCCTAAGCTATGATGTACTATCTGTCAAGTAGTTGGAAAACATGCGACAGACAATTTCCATTTGCTGCAAAAATTTGTACAGACACCGAAACAACTCTTTTGCAAATTCTATCAATCAGTGGGTCATGATGAGCATAATTGTTCTAGTTATGAGCTAATGATGGATAGAATGCCCACATATAGGGTGCAGGTAGAAACCCGACCTCTGGACCAAGGCACTAGGGGAGTGTGAGGCAAATATCAAGGGCGCGGACGAGGCCGAGGTGGAGGAGGACCTGGTAGAGGTTCGGGACAGGTCATTTGTTACAACTGTGGAGGGTCGAGATACTATGCATAATATTGCACGAACCCGACACGCTTGTCATGCCGATATTGTACTTATTTTGACCATGCGATATAGGATTTCCCTATATTATTAGCTCAAATATGCCAAAAGGGGGCGTAGCCTCAGCAGTCGACTCAAAACCTGCAAATGATGAGGACTGAACCTCGCGAGGAGGATCCTAAGGTAAATATTGTGTTGCGGAGTGGAATGACTATTAGCGAAGAAAAGGGAAAACAACTTGAACAAGGTGAATGGGTCCACAATGCACTAGAAAAGGAGATCGGGTTGGATCTAAAGTGCGCAAGGGAAATGTTTATGAAAGAAAATAAAATCTTCGTTGGGGCCTCTACCTCAGGAAGTGAAGATAAGCCAGCTAAAGAGATGGACCCTTCCATGCTTACTACTTTCTTGGAGACCTAGATGAAGCTATTGCATGATAGCAAGGTTGTGAAAGGATTGTAGGAGTTGATAAATAAGTGTGCTAAAAAAGAAAATTCTCTTGACAGATTGTGCGTAGTCAGCAATATTGGTAAGAGTAAGGCAAGAACGGGGCGTGAGATGAGGCTCACTGCATAGATAGCAGAATATGAGATGGATCAAGTTATTCTAGATTTGGGGTTGGACGCAAATCTTTTGCCTAAACAGACATGGGAGAGGATGGGGAGACCTAGGCTGCAGTGGTCTCTGGTTCAGTTAAGAATGACAAATTAGCAAAAAATCATCCCCATGGGAAGATTGTAGGGAGTGAATATTGATGTTGAGTGTGCAAGCACATTGGATGATTTTGAGGTGATAGAGATTGTGGATGACAGAAATCCCTACCCTATGCTCCTTGGGATCGACTGGGCCACTAACATGAATGGGGTAATCAATTTGAAGAAGTGGAAAATGATATTTGAGAAGAAATCTCTCCCCGTACTAGTGCCCCTAGACCCTGTAGAAGGACCACACTATACTAAACCAGTCCGCAATTATGAAAGTGATGATGATTTGGACCAGATTTATAAGATAACAAAGCGAGATTGGGATTGGGTGAATCCGACAGTAGATGAACGCATTGCCTGGGACTGCTAAAGTTCCTGCACATCAGATTCATATGAGGAGTTGGAGCACTGGCAAAATCGACTGCATGAAGTATCTATGATGCGCAGTAATATGATGACCAAGTCGTTGCACTGTGTATCATTGGAGGTAAGGAGTCTGCCCCATTATGATGGTTTAATTGATGTCGATAAATTTTTGGATGCATTCAAAAGGGAAGTGCCATAGAAGCATCACTCCCAGGCCTTAGATTGGGCGTTGCATGCTAGGCCTATGAGATGGTGCAGTACACACAAAGACAGTTTTAATTATTGGCGTGTGTACAGAAAGATGATGAGATTATGATTTAGTCACCCACAAGTGCGGCTAATAGAGAAATATGATGGAAGGAATTATCAGCACGATAACCTATCCAAATGGACTAAGGTTTATGGAGTAGATCCTCAACCTGAATGGGTGCATCTGTTTTGTCATACTTTGGATGTAATACTGATGAACTAGTACTTGGAAATAGAGCTCCATCATGGCATTGAAGAATGGGACGTTTTGCAACAGGGATTCTTGATGACATTTAGCTTTGAGGATGGGTTTGAAATTATTGATGAAGAATTGCAGGAAGTCATGGTAGCAATCTTCAGAGTACCACAAGATCCCTTGGACTTAATTCAACCGGATTGGACCACCCAGATGCACCACGCAATGGAGTGCTACAATGTGACTACCGAAGAAGAGGACGAGGATCCGAGGAAGATTAATATCCTAGAGACTGAAGGTCACCGCGAAGTTGAAGGACCACAAATTGAAAATCTAGATATCATCCCACCACAAAAATAAGACAAGTGAACATTGGAATAGAGGTAGAGTTTAAATTTGCAAATATTGGGGATTACTGGGATGACGCAACACTACATAAGGTCACTAAATTGCTTCACGAATATCAGGAATTGTTCCCCACAAAGTTCTCAGACCTAAAGGGGATAATAGGGGACCTAGGAGTTATGAAAATTACGTTGAAACCAGATGTGAAGCCGATTAAGTAGAGGCCTTACCACCTCAATCCGAAGTATAAAGAAAGGGTCCGCTTAGAGTTGGATAAAATGCTTGCGACGGGTATTATTGAACCAGTAGACAAGTCTGAATGGGTGAGACCAATAGTAGTTCAGGAAAATAAGAAAAAGGATGAAATAAGGACATGTGTAGATCTCAAGAAGTTGAATGACGCCTGCATACATGATCTCTTTCCAACTCTGTTCACTGATGAAGTGATGGATAATGTAGGAGGACAGGAGGCATATTCGTTCACGGATGGGTTCTCGGGGTACCATCATATCAAGATCACATCAGAGGATATAAGTAAGATGACCTTCACCATGAAGTGGGTGTGCTTTCAGTATACCGTAATGCCTTGTGGACTAAAGAACGCACCAGCGATCATTTCACGTGTAGTCATCACGGTGTTAAAGGACTTCATTCACATGTTTCTGAGGTATACTTTGATGATTGGATGGTGTTTGGGCTAGTGAAACACCATGTCAGAAACCTATGATTGATGCTGGATACATGCCGGAGGTATCAGATCATGCTCATTTTGAATAAATTTTTGTTTTGTGTTCCTTTCAGAATCTTGATGGGCCATGTGGTGTGTAGACAAGGATTAATGATCAACCCAACTAAGATAGCAATTATAATTAACTTAGAGGCCAAGAAGTGTGAAATAGTTGCGCGCAACATTGGGGCATACGGGATACTATAGAAAGTTAATTAATATTTATGCTCGTTGTTATAGCCTACTGTTGTTGGGAAAAGTATCCAATACGGAATGACACTATCCCACTCTAAGGGTGATAGTACCTCAGCAACAATCAAAGCAAAGCTATTCGAGATTACTTCTTTATGAGATGTAAGAGAGAGGAGGAAGAGATCCACTAACCGATGTCTTCCGCTAATGATTGATCCAATCTTCTCTCTTTGCTGCTTGCTCCCAGCCCCTTGCTCTTTCACTGGCCCAGCTACACCAAGATCCTGCAAAATAACAAGAGAGGGAAACTACAAGAAGCATACATTCATAATTGATTCAAGGATTAGAATAAATCAAATATACAAGTATCAATACGCCATTGAGACACATGCATATAGAAGAACTTCAAATTCTTTATTAATGGAAGAAGTAAAGTTCAGGAAGTGATACAACCATAAAAGTCCCAATCCAGCATCACCTCCCAGCAGAAAGAAATCTCCTCTTCACCTCCTTCAAGCAAATCACCCAATAGTTCTATACTCAAACCAACAGCACTTCCTTACATTCACAAGATTCCAGCCCCCATAGACCTCATGAGAGAGCTCTATATATAGGATTTTTGGAGAAAGGATGAGTCAGCTTGAGCTTGGCATGGAGCTGACTAGTGTCCTCTCCCACTTCAGTTATTCTTCAGTTCTTGAGTCCACTTGGAGGTTCTTGCTTCCACTTGGAGATCTAGACCCTCTTACTCATCACTAGGCGAATTCCCTGATCCAAGTGTCATTTTGGAAGCTTCCTGGGCATTGACACCTTGAGGAATGACTGTGCCACTTGGCCAAACTCGCCCAGCGTAGGTAGCCTTTATTGCAGTTGACAGTTAGCGCAGGTACAGAGTGGAGCAGTTGACATTCAGCGCAGATGCTCAGTGGAGCAGTTGACATGATCCAGAATTAGCTTGTTTTTGAGTGTTTTCAAGTGGAGAACTGATATTTAGTGCTGTCGTTTGCTGACCTTGTTCCTCTAGGGGCAGGAACAACATGTTTAGGGACTTTGGATCCCTTAGATTATCGACATTTCATGCTTCATGCTGTAAGGCAAAAAAATGTCTATAACAGTTGCCCCCTAAAGTATGAGGTCGTTTATCGGGTGAAATGCTTTATCCGGAGGATCCGAAGTTCATTCAATCGCTGAGGGGTGACCTGTAATAAAATACAATACAATACATTATTTTTCATTCTGCTTTCATGATCTAGCTGAGGCAGGCATTCCCATGCTCAGCTTTATAAATTCATTTTGGTACATATAACAGACGATCGTCTGATGGTAGACTGATAATTCTCTGCTGAAAATTATCATCCTTTGAGTAGGATGATCATCTGCTGCAATGATGTACATATCAAATGTCTTTATATTTCCCGAATATATATCGCAGCTCGGATGGATGAAACTAGATCCGGGGTCTTCAAACTCGTTCGATATTCACTCTAAGTACAAGTCGATCCATGTGAGAATTGCATTGAAGTCGAACATGGAAAGACATCGCTTGATTACCAGTCAATGATGTAAACCGTTAACAAGCGCGAGAGGAATCACCGATAATGATAATGACCCTCAAGGTACTGCAGTACAATTCACATGGTGTGAATAAAGGACTTGGCGTCGAACACCATGCAAAATCTTCTGGTCGAAGGTCATTGATGTATACCTGTCGCCGGAAGTGAGAAACTTGCCATTGAGGCATGCAAGCTTCAAAGTACTGAGGGGGGTGTTCCTAGATCAACTTCTTGGATAATGAGCTGAAGTCGACAAGAAGCGATCCGTCAAAGGAGGGCCTTAATGAATCCCACATCAGTGACACGGAACGGAGCTAATGATTTTAGTGGAGGTGAAAACAATCTGTGAGATATGATTCAGGGTGGCGATCATGGGTGGATGAAGGATAATGTATGGCAATGGATGGGACACGGTTGACTCTTTCTGAACAACATCTCTTGAACATATAACGACATTGATGCGATGGATCGGTAGCATTACCCCAAATGTGGATGGTTTGGCGAAGACCATGGTGATGAGACCGGTGAATGAAACAACCCAACCCGATGTGATACGGAGGACAAAGTGTCATGTTCAAGAGCGACTTGCTACCATTAAAGCTTTGAGGTTCTCCCAATTTTTCCCCAGTCGTTTCTGACCAGTACCTCTTTATTTTTGTCAAGCTTGAGGAGGATAACATATGCTTGTTCTATAACCTACCCTTCGGGCAAGCCTATCACTATGTTTTAACGAGCTTAGCGATAAGGAAACTCGTTCTCGTCTAAAGACAAGTTTGTCGCTATTTAATCATTTTAACGAGTCTAACGACAAGGAAAACTCGGTCCTTTTCATTTTTAGAGAGTCTGAAAAGGTACAGAAAGTCAACTCCAAAATTCCTTTTTTGTCATCTAATCCCTTAAGTCCGAAAAAGTATAAAACAATACAGAAGGGATGAGTTTTCGATAACTTTAACGAGCCGAATAAAACAAGCGCTCGACCTTTTTGTGTAATAATCCCTCAGGTCCAAAAAGATTAAAATCTAGAGGAGGGATAGCTCTTTCGGTCACTTTAACGAGCTGGAAGGCCAAAACTCGGCAAACTTTTCATATTTTACGAGTCAGATGAAAAGAGCTCAAAGAAGACTCGTCTTTTGAGGAACGAGTGATAAACAGGGATAGCAGCAGATTCCAGGTACAGGTTGGAATTTTCCAATCACGGCAGTGTCACAAGGATGGCTAGGTGAAATCACTCTTCGCAGCTGTTCCTCAAAATGGGTAAACAATCATATGGAGGCGAACGATTGGCCAAATGAAATGGAGGTGGCAGGTGCAAACACGACCAAGGCTTTTTATGGCTAATAAATTTACGATCACAATGGTTATTTACCGGAATAGGTTCATTTTTTAATGAGCTTAAACTCTGGAGGAAACTCTTGCTCACGCTTTTCTATTTTTTAACGAGCATAAATTCCGCGGTAAAACTGCTCGAATCTATGGTCAAATTTTGATTTTTTACCATTACTAGCTTTTCTCTTTTCAAGTATAGTACTGCACTTTCAATTGCTGCAACAAACTTTGTTAGAAATGAATAATATTTGCATGAAAATGAGATTATAACCCTAATATTTCACTTTGAACTACGTAAAAAGCCATTAAAAGGTGTTTTTACCTCTCATTTACCATTTCATTTGCATTTGGTTTGTTGGAGCTCTGGAGGTGCCTCTTCCCCTTTGATTTTCACCAGCTGATTCTGGGAGATTCTGCGGACGATTTTCGGCGCCGTCTGGACCAGGTAGGAGCTAAACCCTAGCTCTTTCTTTTCATGGTTTCATTTTCCTGTTTTAAGCCTGTTTTTCAGTGTTTCTGAGCCCCAGGGGTTTTGCAAAAACGCCCTAGCTTCAGCGCAGGTTCCCCTTTCGAAACCTGCGCTGAATGTCAAGATGCCTTAAGGCAGCCTGACCTTCAGCGCAGGAGGGACACTCTCTGCCTGCGCTGGGCTCAGAAAACTGAGTTTTCAGGTCATTTTTTGATGATTTTTCGCCAGTTTTTCATCAAAATCAGGAACTTACTCCTTCTTTGTTTGCTTTGCAAGGAACTTTGAACAAAATGTCCCTTACATGGCGAGAACGAGAACATGAAGAGGAGGACATGATTGCCCTCCATGACCCGGTCACGGTGAACGCGCTGCGGAACTGTGGCCTGCTGAAGTTTTTCTGTATCTCTAGCATGAGAGCACAGATTTCTTTGCGGCAGTATATGCTTGATGCTTGGGATCCTGTTAACCAAGTATTCCAGATTAGGGGAAAGTCCATCCCCTTGACCATAGAGGACATGTACTTCTTGACTGGGTTGTCAAGACGAGGTGCCCCCATTTCCTTGTCAGGTACGGCCCGGGGGACTGATTCCACCAGAGATTATGTCCGCCAGTATTGCAGGGAAGGTTCTCAGCCGAGCAGAGACGGCAAGATTGTTATCCGTGAGATTACTGATCGGGCTCTTAGGTCCATTCTGTATACTATTGGTAGGATGGCCGGTAGCGCAGCTCTACATGTTGCCAACAGATCTTATATGCAGCACGCCTTGGAGTGTCTCCAGCCGAAAGTATTCAACTGGTGTGATGCAGTACTTGTTCAGATGAAAAGTCAATTGACCAAGGTAAAGGACGGGAAGCTGAAGAACTTTGGATTTGGTTCTATTCTGACTGCCTTTGCCTTGGAGAAAATCCCACTGATGCAGCCTCAGTACATCATACTCGACTTGCCTTCTCCGACCGAGCCACGCATGCAGAGGTGGGTTGATCACATGTCTAGGCATGCTGGTCAACCTCAGATTACTTTTACTGAGGCCTTCTTCAGGTGGTTCGAGCACCAGGAGATGGCGTTTTTTGAGTATCCATATGTGGGTATGGATTTCCGAGGTGATCCGGATTTGGTGCTACCGGATGGCGAACAGTGGGGCGCCATTGGTAAACTCCTTGACCATATTACTGTTTACTGTTCTTATTTATAATGTTGCTGTGCTTTATTCTATCAAGACTTTTAATTGTACTCTTGGGTGCATGCAGATATTGGTCCTGTTCGTCCAGCAGTTCGTCCGAGACCGCCAGTTGCTGCCCCGGCAGTGGAGCCTGCTAGGAGAGCTGTTATTCGCGACCTTGACGATACTGAGACCCTTACAGCTGTGCAGGAGCAGGTTGAGAGCCTTACTCTCGGCATTCCCGATGTGAGGATTGATGAGTTACCTTTACAGCTGCAGCGACACACTACTGGTGTACCTAGACGATGGACTCGTCTCTTGCGCATGATTGCACAGGCCGTGACGTGCTATCATGAGCACCACTAGGCTAGGGTGCCCCCTAGCATCTTTTTGAGTTTCAGGTCATATGACCAATTTTGTCTTGGTTACAGAACATTATGTATGAACTATAAACAGCTTATATATATCTTGATTTTCGAGTTTTATTCTGTTTGAGTTATATGATCCATATGTGCAATCTTTGATGATGTGTCCTTTTTATAAATGTTGCAAATGTCTATCTAACACATAGTTTGCTAATGAGTCAGTTAATGTGTTTAAGTTTCTTGAAATATGTTGATATTGAATTGAATCAAATCGTCTTTCCAAGATCTTAACCCTTAGGAACATGCGATAAATAGCTGGATTGCGAACAGAATATATACCATTGAGTTGTAGTATTACAAGCTGTGAGTCTAGCCTGACAATTAGTCGGCGTATGCCACGTGTGATGGCATCAGAGAGTAGTTCTATCAACGCGCTATACTTAGCGATGTTATTCGTTGATTGCCCAATACATACACCTCTGAAACTTACTAACTCGCCGCTTGGATCAAAAATGGCCCAGGCTGCGGAAGATAGGTTCCGCGAACTACGACTCGCTCCATCGGCATATCCAACACATGTCTCCAGAAGGTTTGACATCTGCAAAAAATGAAAAAGGTGGATCACTCTACCAGAACAAATACTTTAGCGAAAACAAAATACAACAAAAGCATGCAGGTTACTATTTAAGCATAGTAACGCTTGAGATACAACCCGTTGCGGGGCTGCGCTAGTGGAATTCCATCGTAATCTATTAACTCGTAGGCTCCTTTTGCTAACACTCTTTTAACAATATAGGGGCCCATCCATAAGGACTTGAATTTACCTGCTCCCAATTTATCGGATTCTTGGTCATAAAGCAAGACCAAATCACCTTCTGAGAAGACACGGGGTTTGACATTTTTGTCGAACTGAGCCTTGACTCGTTTCTTATGGGCCTCGTTAGCCAAAGCGGCATCACGACGGGTTTCATCCAATTGGATTAATTCCAAGAAACGAGCCTCTTCTTCTGAAGTTCCGGGGAGAAGATCGATTGCGAGTTTAAGCGACGAAATTTCGCACTGGATTGGTAAGACTGCTTCCAGGCCATACACCAGTTGAAAAGGTGTGAACCCGGTTGCGTTCTTTACCGACGTTCGGTAAGCCCACAAGGCTGAGTATAGGATTAGGTGCCACCTTCTTTTATGAACCCCAATCATCCTTTGCAACATACGCTTCAGGACCTTGTTGATTGCCTCAACTTGTCCATTGGCTTGCGGATAATAGGGGGTAGAGCTGTCGTGAGATAGCCCTAGCTTGGCAGCTAATTCGACCATCATGTGATTGCGAAAATGCGACCCATGATCTGTAACTATAGCCTGTGGTACGCCGAACCTGGCGACTACATGATTGAAAAAGAAAAGGGCAGCTGTTTCACCAGTGTTATCCAATGTAGGCATCGCCTCGGCCCATTTGGTAAAATAGTCAACAGTGACTATAATATACCCATGCCCCCCGGTCGAGGTGGGGTTACATTGCATGAAATCGATGCCCCACTTGGCGAAGGGCCCAACAGCAACTGTCGGCTGTAAAGGTGCGGGTGGTCGTCTGGTTTTGCTATCAAAAATTTGACAAGCATGGCAACTTCTGACTGCGGTTATGCAATCTTTGAACATGGTTGGCCAGAAGTATCCTGCTCGTAAGATTTTTTGTGCTGTTGCATATCCAGACTGATGCCCCCCACACGCGCCTGAATGACACTCATTCAGGGCTTTTTCGGCCTCCTCATGGGTAAGGCACCTCCTCAGAACTGTATCGATACCATGACAGTAAAGTGTATCACCGACGATCATGTAGTCTTTTGCTTGGTATCGTATACGTTTTTGTTCGGAGCGAGAGGTGTTAGGCCTAAACTTTTGGGTTTGGAGATAAACTATGATATCTCCATACCACTCATCGCTTACAGATATCAGAAACAAACTTTCGTCCACGATTGACTCTTCCGATGTTTCATCGTTGGACAACGATGGGAGATCGCACAATAATTCTGCGAAAACTAGAGCTTTCTTTGATTTGGATTTCACAAATTCCAGATCAAACTCTTGAAGGATCGCTATCCATTTTGAATATTTGCCCCCCAGCAATTGTCGCGATAGTATATAAGTCATGGGGTTGCAATCTGACAAGATGGTAGTTTTCCGAAAGAGGACATAATGTCAAAACCTTTGAATCGCTTGAACAGCTGCAAGCGCTAGCTTTTCAACATAAGAATATTTACTTTCTGTATCGTTTAAGTTTTTACTTAAATAATAGATAGGATGTTCAATTCCATCGACTTCTTGAACTAAAACCATTGCAATGGTCGTATCCGCTGCAGCCAGATACAGGTTAAAATCTCTTTGATAGTCCGGGGCGTACATTAATGATGCTTTTACTAGACAATCTTTCAGAGCATCAAAGGAAGCTTGCGCCACCTGGTCCCAGACAAAAGGTACATCCTTTTTCAAAAGACGAGTATAACCCTTAGCAAGTTCTGCGTAATTTGGAATGAAACTCCTCAGAAAGTTTGCTTTCCCTTGGAGTTTCTGAATCTGAAGCAAATTTGAAGGTGGAGGCAAATTAATGATTGCCTGAACCTTACAGGGGTCAAGATGAATCCCATCCTTAGAGACTACAAAGCCAAGTAAACGACCAGAACCGACGCAAAACACACACTTGTGCGGATTGAGTCTTATCTTGTAGTGTCGGCAACGTAGAAATATCACTCTTAAATGCTGCGGATGATCAATCCGCTTTCGCGAATGAGCCGGAAGATCGTCGAGCAGTTTTACCGTGGAATTTATGCTCGTTAAAAAATAGAAAAGCGAGATTCGAGCAGTTTTACCGCGGAATTTATGCTCGTTAAAGCGCAGGTACAGAGTGGAGCAGTTGACATTCAGCGCAGATGCTCAGTGGAGCAGTTGACATGATCCAGAATTAGCTTGTTTTTGAGTGTTTTCAGGTGGAGAACTGATATTTAGTGTTGTGGTTTGTTGACCTTGTTCCTCTAGGGGCAGGAACAACATGTTTAGGGACTTTGGATCCCTTAGATTATCGACATTTCATGCTTCATGCTGTAAGGCACAAAAATGTCTATAACACCTACACTGTCATTTAAATTTTCAATATTATTCAAAACCCAAAAATAAAATATCATGTCTAAGTCTTGAAAAAAAAAACAAAAGAAAGTTTAAAATTTTGTAATATTATTTTAAATTGCACTAATGGCGGCATTGAAGGCATGAAGAAGGTGGGTCCCACCCATCTACTAAAGCCCGAGAATTTCCACGTAGCGTGATCAAATGTCGGCAAAGAAGGTAGGCAAAGCACTCTGTCGGGGAAGAACTAACATAGATTATAATCCATGGCTCAACCCCCGCAGTTGACCCTGACGTAAGCACGATTGATAGAAATCGATGGCCTATGATCACTATGGGGGTTCAGCCTTGATCAGCATCTCATACACCCCCTACCCTTGTAGTGGGCCAACTCTCATCGTCTCGCTCCACCTCACATCCGCCACTTCATCCTCCGCTCCCATTCATTTCTATCTACCTCACCCACTGTACCCCGTCACGTCATCCCTGTCACTTCATTAATTCGTTACACATTCCATTTTTCCCCTCTTTTGATTTTCATTTATAAATAATAAAAAAAGGGAAATAAACCATGTTGTATTAGTCACTTTTTCTCGGTATGAGTAGCTCTAGCGCATAAACTCTCACTGCCAGTTCAGCATTTCAAGTCAACAACTATCATTTTCAGACGCCATGGCCAAACAATTAAGTTCCTCTTCTGTCATCCATACCCCGCTAATGGACATTGAGCATGATATTTTTGATACCTTCTGCACAATTAAGCATCTCCCTCTATATCAAGAAGTTAGTTTGAATCACAAGAAGTCCCCTGTATTTATGGCAATGGTTAGGTCAAGTGTATTAGTAGCATTTGTCCCAAAAACCAAATTGTTTCCAGAATTCATTCAATGGTTAGCTTTGTCTATCTACCCTAAGCAATGTTTTGTGATGAATGAGTTAGGGGAAAGTTTCTTCTAGGTAACCTCTCAGTTAATTCACCAGGCTTTCAATTACCCCGTCTTTGGAACTTATGTCACTTTTACAAAAGATTCTTTGGTCTCGTATTATGACAACCTATCATCCTGAGAGTCCTCTTATGCTTTATCCTTCTTAGCTCCCAAATCTGGACAGTTCTCTTCAAATGAAAAATTTCTTTCTTTAGATATCTTTGCAACAGATATAAGACCAATTTTGTAGGTGATTTATAAAATTCTGGGGAGGGAAGACTCCAAACAGGTTGATAAAGCATTTTTGGGATTTTTCACTATGATGATGAAACCAGAAGTGATATTAGATATTCTAGCATTTTGGGTGGACACCATTAATACTCAATTCATGACTTTGTCACTTACTGGTTCATTTAAATTTCCTTCAGTTGTCACTTATTTGTTCTTGTACCAGAATATTGATCATTTTGCAAGTCCAGGGTTAAATATTGTAGACATAAATGAAAAGAAATAGTCAGTGGTGTTTTGGACAGACCTGATGAGGGGTGATCCAAAAGTTGGCGGCCTGTTTGAATTTACTTCTTTATTTCTTATAGTGGCCTACAAGATTTTGAATGGGACCTTGCCACCAACATTTCTTCCCAAAGCTCAATAATTTCTTCAATTGAGCAAAGATGTAAGATGTGGAGACTAGTTTGTATTTGAAGAGCACGTAGAAATCAGCCTTTATGGAGCCTCAGTCAAACCAAATAGGTTACCAAAATTTGTGCCAATGTGACTCTTTGCTCTTGAGTTTATCAAAAAAATCCTAAATGTGGATCATGTTCATTTTGTCTATCTCTTTAAGTTGCCCAGAACAGTGGGACCTTTTATTGAGAACACTAGACAGGTTGCCCAAGAGGTTGAGAAATTATTAGGTGATATGTGTCTTTTACAAGTTGTTGAGTGGGCATATGATCTTCATTAGATCATTTCTAAAAAAAGGATAGAGAATGGATATTCAACATTTGTACATGAAAATGGGCTAGAGATTGAGAAAATGGCAAATGGAGGTCCACAGAACACCAAAGGAGCAGAGATTGAAACCCCGAGTATTTCAGAAAAGGGTTCAAAACAGGCCAGAGAGGAAATTATTGATCTTGATGAAGAAGAGTTAGAAACAACAAAGAGAGCTAAACTATTGGATGCAATGTCTTCAGCACAACCTGGTTTAGTAATCCAATTAGGAGAAACAGAGGGTGCACCAGCTTCTCCATCCTCCAATGAGCCTGTTCATGATCAAGTTCCTCTTATTCAAAGCATGTTTGCCCAGATAGCTGAGAAAAACCAAAAAATAAAGTTAAACATGGAGGCTCAGGCTGAGTCTCAAATTATTTCCGAGCAAACCAGGTTACTGTTTGTTATGGATTTAGAAAAGGGCCAGCTTAAAATTTCATTCTCTCATCCCACAGAGATGTCAGTTGGGTCCTCTAGTAACTTTAAAACTGTCAATTTGACAATTGATACTCAGAAACTTCCTATGCTTGACAAAATCAATTTGCACATGCAGACTGGGAAATTGATTGTCAATGATTTACATAAGACAAATGCAGCTACTATTAAAGCAGAGAAAATGTTACACAAAGTGATCAAGAAATTAAAGTTGGAGAAAGCCAATTCCAGAGCTCTAAATGCCCAGGTGGATGAATTAAAGAAGATTATTGTAAAGATAGGAGTCAATCCTGATGATCAACCTACAATACAAAAATTATTGCAATCTGCTAAGTCTGAGATTGGAATCTTAAGAAAGAAGTTGAATCTTCCTATAAGTGAGCACCCTATTGTTGTAGGGATCGCTGAAGTTGAGAATGAAAAGGAGAAGCTTTTACAGTATGTATTTCAGAAAACTGAAGAGGTTTCTTTGCTTAAGGAATCATTGGCCAAGCTATAGAAAAAAGTAGATACTCATGTCTGCACAGTAGTTATGCCAGCCAATATAGAGGATCCAGTGGCACAGGTATTACAGTTGGGTATAGAGTTAAAGATGGTTGAGCATGATTTAAAAAAAGCACAGAGGGATATGGACACTGTTTGTAAACTGTTAAACTTGAGTGAAGAGGAAGCTAGAATGGAGAAGGAAAATGCAAAGAAATACAGAGAAGAATTTCAAAGGGCTGAAGAGGAGGTTAAAATATTGAAGGAGAAAATGAAAGGTAATATGTCTTTAATCCAGGCTAGCGAAATTCTCTGGGATGAAATTATTGAAGTTATGAGGAACATCTGGGAATTCCTTGTCATTGTGTCTATTGAGAAGACAATTGTCAAGGACATGGAAAGTTTGGTCATGCAAGATAAGCAGAAATTGTTAGAGAGATCCAAGTTTGCAAAAAGAATGATAGATTTTATTAACTCTAAGTCTGATGTAGAGATAAAGGAACATGACCTTATGGACAGAACACTGTGTGCAATGGATTTCAATAAGATGATTATCAAAAATATATATATAAAAACTACTAAGAAGAAGATGAATGAAATAAAAGAATCAGTTTCTAGGTTCAATATCCTATTTGATAAAAGAGTTAGAACTGGGCTCCTCTCTTGTTGGGATTTACAAGGAAATTTGCTGCCATGGAAATCATATGAGACGTTGCTAGTGGAAGCTAAAAGTAAGATTCACAGCACTCATGAGAAGACAACATTACTAAAAGGAGAAACTATTGTGAATTATCTTAATAAGGATTTTAAACTTCCGTGGATGGTAAAGACTTTGTTTACAAACAAGCCTACTTATAGTAGGATCACGGCGTTCAAAATGGAACTCAACAAATTGGAAGAAGCATCAAAGTCAAATGTACCATTGTGGAGAAGATGCAAAGAGTGGATGATAGAATAGACAAAAGATTCACCATCAGGGCCATCTACTCAAACCACCAATCCGAACAGTGACCAGCAACAACCAATCATAATTTGATTTCATTTTATGTTATTTTATTTTCTAAGAAAATTGAGGTGTCTTGTACCCTCCAATGTAATATTTTAAAATGACTTTTTGTTTAAGACAGTTAGAAAGTAGTTAAGTATTTTGACAGTTTCTTGGTAGGTATCAACTGTCTCATGATGTATAAAAAGATGGAAAATCAAAGAAGAAAGGTCTGATTTTTGGGAATCTGAAGACTACACAATTTTGTACTTGATGAATGATTATTAATGAAAGAAACAGGAGTTTTCCATACGGTGTTGAGTATGATTTGTAATCTCTCTGCTATGTGTCATTTCGTCTCTTTCTCTCTTTGAATATGGTAATGAAGTTGCGGGTCTTTGTTTTCTTCTATGAATAAAGTTAAATTTCCTTAAAATAACGCTCCCATGTTTAAAGATCCTCTGTATTTCCTATGAGTTCAAGATAATAGTTTATGTTAAACACAACATATTGTCTTTAATCTTCCCAAGTATTCTTCACACGGCATTTGTATTCAGCACCACTTGGCATCTTGAAATTTTCGTATCAACTATATGTCAAGTGTTTTAAAAATAATGCTCTTCATACTCCTCAAGGTAAAGACACTTTATACAAATGAGTGACATGCATAATCAAACTTTAATGTCTTAGGCACAATTTCTCCACAGTTAAGAAATTGGTTTCCTGAGGGACAACACCCATATTATGCACCGATGGAGAAGTTTCTAAAGAAGGATGCTACATTTTGTTAGAATGAAGAATTTTAGCAAAGTTTAGATGTGTTAAAGGAAAAGATGGTCACGGGCTAATCCTAGTCTTCCCGGATTGGAAGAAGGAATTTCATGTGCATGTGGACACGTCATGTATTGCGCTCGGGGCAGTACTGACACATGCCATTGAGGGAGAGTTGGATCACCCTATAGCATTTGTGAGTAGGAAGTTGTCTAAAGTTGAGAATAATTATTCAATGATAGAGCACGAAGGTTTGGTTATGGTGTATGCACTCCAGAAGTTCAGACACTACTTGCTAGGTGGACACTTTAAGATGTATATAGGCCATTTTGCATTGAAGTACTTGGTTAACAAGCCTGTGTTGGTGGGGAAGATATGTAGATGGCTGTTGTTGTTTTAGGAATATGATTTCAAAGTTATTGTGAAGCTAGGACGATTGAATTCTAGACAGGATCATCTGTCATGCATTGAAATAGGAGAGGAGCCTACTAATTTGGAGGAAGGACTGCCTGATGTGCAACTCTTTGCAGTGCGTGTCACGGAAAATCACTTTGTAGATATCATACACTTCCTGACAATGGGGACAACTCCAGAAGGGTATACTAGTCAACAAAAGAAGGAGGTGGTGGTGCACACGATAGACTTTTCTGTCATTGCAGGGCATTAATATAAAATGGGCTCGGATGAAATTATGTGATGTTATGTACCTGACTTTGAATGGAACAACATCCTTGCTGAAGCTCATGGAGGAGCCACGGGAGGACATTATGCAGGAAAAGAAACAATGCAGAATATTTTATGCATTGGGTTGTGGTGGACGAAACTGCATAAGGACTCCAAGGCTTATTGTAAGGCATGTGATGCATGTCACAGGATGGGAAAGCCATCATGGAGGGATGAGCTGCCTCTGTATCTACAATTGTCATTACATCCAATTGAGAAGTGGGAGACTGATTTTGTAGGGCCAATTCAGCCTCCAGGAAAGAAGACAAATGCGCAGTACATCATCACTACAACGGAGTATTTGACCAGATCGACAGAGGCACAACTTGTGAAGGACTGTACAGGGGAAATAGCGGAAAATTTCATCTTTGAGTATGTAATGACTAGGTTTGGTTGCCCGAATATTTTGATGAGCGATAGTAGTACGCATTTCCTTATGAGATGATCAGCACGTTGATGGAGGAATTCCAAGTTTATCACCAAAAGAGTACGTCATATCACCCGCAGGCTAATGGGACAGTTGAAGCATTTAATAAGATATTGGAGAACACACTGACAAAGGTTTGCAATGCACAAAGAAATGACTGGGATGTGCACATACCCATAGTATTATGGGCTTATAGAACGACTTAGAAAATGCTGACTAGACAAACGCCTTTCAAGCTAGTTTATGGCATAGAAGTTGTGGTTCCGATGGAGTACATTGTACCTAGTCTGCGCATTGCAGCATTCTGTTGAAGCCCCGAAAATCGGGTCGACAACAAGGGGGATACCCACCCGGTCCGGACCTTGGTTGGCAGCTCCTTATCCGTTTGGTATAGCGGGTCCGACTGGGGATAATGGGACCAGTTTCCCAATTTAAGGGTGTGTGTGTTTGTAGAGTTGGATGATGCTGATCTAAGAGTACTTAAAGCTAATTTAATTCAAACTTCTAAACTAACTCTATGCTATTGTAATCTAATGAGAAACAACACATCTAATATACGCTAACCCGGGGTGTATTTCTTCTATTATGCGATCTAAAGAGATTTCAAACAATAACTGGTAATAAAGATCATTCAGCTATCATAAGAATAGAAATCCATTAAGATAAACCACTTTGCATAAAAAGTTAGGCAAAACAATTGTGAACAGCATATCGCATAATAAGTTATTCATATATCAAACATAAATAAATGATTCCACCATACAGAAGTGCCAAATGGTAACTCATACATTCATGCAGTAACATATAAACAACTGAAAACTATATATCACTTTAAGAATATAAGCAGAAATGGCCAAGAGATAAAAGTACCATTTATGACTAATCCTACTCATAAGCTTCAAGCAAAAACGATTTATCTCTACTTGCTCTAACATCTACTAAGATTACAAAAGTGCAACATCAGTAGCAGACATCAAATGCAAACATTAATAAATCTTGATCCATCCATTCATCAAAACCTCCTCTGAGGGTGCAGAAGTGCATGTTCCGAGGACAAGTTTTTGACAAATTTCTGGACCCTTCTCTAAATGCATGAGAAGGGTTAAAATACTACTTCCTAATTCTAATAATAGTGTTTTTACAAAATTTAGGATGCGGTTTTCAAATGACCGTCCTTTTTCTAATCTAATTTAAAAGAAAAAACAACATTCTAAAATAAGGCTAATTCTGAATTTGGTCTTTAAAGCTGCAAGTGTTCATCATGGGCTTGAGGAGAGTCGGCTGGCTGACTTTTGCGCTGAGCTGGGCTGCGAAAGCAGAATCTATGAGAGTTGGCACTACTTTTTTGGCCGCGTTTATAATGCATTTCACAGTCATCCATTGACTATGCGGCTTGACCAAGTATGCCCAGTAACACTCCCAATTCAACCTGTTTAATGCTTGGATCGCTTTTCCCTTTTCCTGCGCCTTCTGCTTCCAGTCGTAGTTTATTTGGTAGGTACCCCGGGGTGGTCTCTTTGATTAAATTGGCCCTGTGTAAATTCTCATTTACACAGTCGATAAGAATGTTTGCTTGCGTGGCCGCTGTCTCCGCTGCTTGTTCCGCAGGAAACTGAGGCCATATGGCCTTCTTTTTGTCTTTTAGGTCTTTGGTCAGGCCGCCTTCTGAACAGGTTTGATATGCAATTTCCCGAGCCAAAATTTTATCAGGGATATACAGAGGCAGGACGTGAGGAGGTACAATGCTTCCAAACACTCTAATATAGGTGAACCATTCTTCCCTGAACCATCTTGCGATGGGGATGATATCTATCTGTGCCTCGGGTGAGCACCTCGGGGGGTCTTCATCATACATCATTCTATACAAGGGTAAGATAAGCCCATGTCCTTGAACCTTGAATTGTCTATTGTTCATCTCTGCATTGTCAAGTATCCACTTGATCATATCCGTATATGGTAGAATTTTGGGCCTTGCTGCTATCCGGTGAAGAAATGAACATGCTAGCTCCTCTAAGGACGCCTCGGAAGAGCGTTGTGAGCCCGCGACAGCAGCAACCTTCATTATTCTGGGATTTTCTTCTTCAAGCAGTCTGTACATGCTTTCCCATGTCGATATCCCTGCGTCTCTATTACAGGTTGTGTCTGTATACAAAGGCGCCATCTCCTTCGTCTTCTCCTTTGTCTCAGAGCCTTGAGCTTTATTTTTCTTTCCCATTTCTTCTTGCGTTTGGCTTTGAATCGTCTTTAGCTCTTCGTTCCTGCAGCTCACGAGTGAAATGGAAATGACTGATCAAGAAAGGTGATGGGAGAGTTTTAAATGCAACAGATATATCAAATATGCCACCTTACGTGAAGTAATTCTTTACAAAAGCACGCGTCTTTATTTCATTTAATAGCTGACAACTAATTCATTTACTATCATTAAAAGCGCATGATCTTGAGTCAGATTATGGTAAGTGGCTTTTCTTTGAATGGCGTGCCCGAAGGATTCACGATGAAGTGATTTATGATTTGCTTACGTAACATCGCAGATCGCTCCATCGCAAATCGCACCATCGCAGATCGCGCGAATATAATATCGCAGCAATCGCAACATCGCAGGTCGCAAAAGTTTAATATTTGCCGAATCTTGTCAGCTCATTTCTGTGATATGCGATCTTGCGATCGGTGTTATCGCAGATCGATAAATCTTGAAGTTTTTTCCTTATGGGTATTACTTTATTGCGATGCGATATTATGCTTAACACGAGAGTCTTGCGCATACCAATTTTATAGAGAAATGGAGGCATTTCCTATCTTTTTGCAACGTGGCTTTAAAGACATTTCCCTTATCATAGACTTAGGTTAAAAAATATTCAAAAGACCTTTCTAAGATTAGGATGGTAACCTTATTTTGAAGAAAGGAAACTCTTGCTTTTTTCCTAAAATTTAATTAAGGGTCCCCATTCATTTAGTATTTTGGACAACACTTAAATGAACAAGGGGGGGGGGGGGGGGGGGGGGGGGTGTTGCTGGCCACAACACATTCATAGGAATCGTGGATCACAAAGCCCTGGAAGAGAGACTCACGCAACTGACAGAGCTAGAAGAGGATAGATTTTTGGCTGGATTCCATTAGCAAGTTCAAAAGGAGCGTGAAAAGGCATGGGACGATCGGCACATCAAACTGCACACCTTCAAGGTAAATGATTTATTGTTATTATATGACAACAAGTTTGATAAATTTCCAGGAAACTTTCGGATGCATTGGCTGGGGCCCTATGTCATCAAGGAGATTACCAATGGTGGAGAAGTTGAATTGGTAAAGTTGAATGGGGAGCCATTTCCAGGGAAGGTAAATGGCATTTGATTGAAGCCATACACCAGGGATTCGGCTAGATGACTATATGATGGAAGCATAGTCTTAGCACTCTAGGTAGCTGAAAGGAGGTGCAAGACTATAAACTACACTACCCGAGGTGTAGAGCTACGTGATGGGGGGACTGCGCGAAAAGGAGGGACGTCATAGTATCAGCAGACATGCGAGGGTAGCTGCGTTATAGGAAGAGAAATCGCGCAGGAGGAGAAAGTGACCATTACGGTCATTGTTCATGAGTTGACAGTGAGAAAATAACTAAGAGGAGTGGGTAGGTGGCATTGAAGGCCAAATTTAAATGTGAGATCTTTGAAAATTTGCCACCAAGCTAGCATTTATGAATGGATTTTGGGGGGAACGATCGGATTTGAATTCGAATTTGCCTATAAATTATAGATGGTCACCCAACAAAAAACACTTTGCATGTTGATAATTGAGATGTCGAGCTATTTGTTGCACATGAACCTTGAGATTTCTGAGGCTTTGGTGGCCAGTTCAGTATTTGACATATTTCCTAAAGCAACCAAGGAGCTTCTTACTAGCCTCTTTTCAGCTTCTGTGGAGACCACAAGTGTTGGAGGATCAATGGCCTCTGAGGTAGCTGGCCCTAAGGTCGTAAGTGTAGAAGTGCCCGTAGAAGTACCAAATTTGTCGAGGTCGCCTAGGCCGAGGCCTACGCTGCCAAAAGACTGGCCTAAGACAAAGAAAGGCAAGCAGAAAGTGACACAACCAGTGAGCGAGTCACCAAGAAAGCACCAGAAGAAAGAGAAGCCTACCGCATAGGAGAAAGGCAAGGTGGTAGAGCTAGAATTCAATGAGGGTGTGGAAGACACTAGTATGGGCACAGAGGATATTGATATTGAGGGGGAAGACCTTATTTCCAAATTACGAGAATACATCCCTCCACACTAAGGGAAGGTGAAGGTCCCAAAGGACCCAGATGAGGAAAAAATTTTATTTAACACGCCTTTGTTTCCAGACAAGATCACATTTGAAGGTTCATGCTTGGCATGTGTACCACATCTGGAGTTAGAGGATTGGGACTTGGTGGATACTGATCGATTCCCCTACTTGGAGAATGATACATTTACAACCCACATCTTCTATAAAGGTTTTGGTGTGACTGCACTAGAGTCGAGGCAGTGGATTAAAGGGGTGGACCGCGCAGGACTGTTGAACTTGATATGGGTGTCGCATTACAACCGCGTGCCCATAACTTTGATAGTGATCAAACAATTATTATGCTTGGTGCACGATGGGTGCCTATGGTTAGGAGAACTGATACCGATCACCAACATGGTGATCCATAGGATCACATTTCTTCTGCACTCATGGGATGAATCCAACCAAGGCATTTGGCAGAAATATGGGCAAGCGCGACCTCACCGAGAGAATGAAGGACAAGTTTAAGCTTGTCAAGAAACCGCACGACTACTCAATTTCTAGCATAACCTACCCCGCAGTTAAGGTAGCCACCCAGATCCTAGTTGGGAAAATAATGAGGAAGTGTCGCGCAAATGAAGTGTTGGCACCAGCTATGTCATTAGCAACCCAGTGCGTGGAGGGCATATAATTCAATTGGGCGTGCTACCTCTACAGCGAGTTCCTCGCGAACTATAGAGAAGCACAAGATAAGAGTAAGACCTTCCATTATGCATGGATTCTACTATCAATCGTACTCGTCACGTGCGAATTACCGGAGGACAGTCAGTTTCCCCCGATCGCATCAGATCTACCAGAATCAGTGAAGTTTGCTTCGCTCTAGGCCACAAAGGACCCTGAAAGGGTCAAGGACAGTAAGATCTTTTGGGTATTGATGGAACCAAGCATCCGCGCCATAATAAACTGCAAGTTGCGGCTATCACCAACTATCTTCGATCAGTTGTCAGGCTACATGGAGTTCAAAGCGGACTTCCACTATGTCTCCATGTGGGCACGAAAGGACCTTAAGTAGAAGTGGTATGATCTCCCAAACCTTGTGACATATGATGTAATCGCAGCGGTGCTTGAGCGGTGGCTAGTAGAGTGGCGCACGGCCTCAGATTTGTCAGCTGGGTCCAATAAGTCCAAAGGAAAGCAGAAGAAGGAAGAGACCTGGTTGAAGATGTAGTAGTTGGCTATTAAAAGTAAAAAGGAGGCTAAGGAAAAAGCCAGAGAAGAATGCGTTATAAAGGAGTATGCCACGGAGAAGGAAGGGGAGGAAGAGCGTGACTCTGACAAAAGTCAAAGGTCCCCTTCACCACAGATAAAGGATGATAAGCAGAAATTGGAATAGGGTGGTGGAGACTAGGAGAGTAATCCATTCTATATAAAGTGCACTCGGGAGTAGGAAAAAGAAGGGTCGTGGAAGAAGTCCAAGGCTAGTAAATGATCACTTGACCCGATCACCTTGATAGAAGGTGATTTGAATGACATCGGAGACACAGTAAGGGATGCGATCGTGTAACTGTTGCAGTAGTTTGAGCAGCAACATACACAAGCCTTGGTTTCCATTCAGATTGGTATGCACGAGCTAGAGATCCAGGCTACTCAACTGCAAGCCAATGGAGGGCGGGGCAACGCGGCATCGACTAGTTTGGCACCAAGAACCTCTGAAGCAGTGGAGATGGTTCGCTCTCTAGATCCCCAGGCCGTCGTGTTGCTGGACGGAGCTTTGAATGCCAAAGCAGAAGCTGACAAGGCCACTGTCAGCACTCTCAAAAAGGTTGGGTTGAACTTGGCCATGCTTCTAAGTGAATCCCTTCATACCCTGCAAGACAGTGTGATCATGGAACTTTGGGCCCGAGAGTAGCGCACGCTGAATGTGATCAGCGAAAAGAAGGTCAACAGTGCACAAATGTTCATAGAGAAGGCTTCCATGATCAATACCTTTAAGGAGATTTAGGAGAAGAACGAGCGCACCACAGCCATGGTAGCTGAAGCATGCAGAACCATTCTAGAGTTGCATATCCCAGAAGAAGCGCCGGTGGACACCAAAATTCAGAAGCTTGCTACGGGTGTGCGTGATACCAAGATAGAGCTAGCTAAGGTTCAGTGTGAACTGAACCTTAAAATTACAGAGCTTGATTTGAAGGCCTAGCCTTCAACTCCACTAGAGGTCAAAGAGAAGCGTGAGGCAGCCATCAAGGATGTAGTTGCAACAGCAGATGTCGCAGTGAAGGATTGCACTGTGCTCTTCTAGTAGTCGCTCGAAGTAGTTACCAGTTTGCAGGAAGATCCCAACCTACAGCGATTAGAGACTGAAGTGAGGGAATTACAGTAGAGGTACGACGAGGTCAAAGCAACGGCGTGCACCGTCGCCATCACACAGAGGTTGGCAAAGTTGTAGGAAGCAAAGGCACTGAAGGAACACGTGGATGCAGCACAATGCATGGAGGGAGTACTGAAGGCCATATTGGGGCCTAGGCTAAATGAATCCTATGTGCTCATGGCCACCATCTAAGGAAATTTGGTGAACCTGCAAGCAACACACCAAAAAATCAAGGCAGATAGCGCAGGACTAGCAACAGAGTAGCTGGTGGAGTAGGTCAAGCAGGTGGTGACACAGTGTGCCGCCGAAGTTGTAGTGGTACAAGTGGAGCTGGGAGGTCTTTGCAACAATATCTTCGTGCCAGTAGAGTGACTCAGGGATGAGTCACCATATTTGTGCTGGGGTCTTATTGGGAACGAGTCCCCTAGGGTCATTTTTGGGGTTAGAAGCCCAAGTTTTGGGGTAGAAAACCCAAGTTTTTGTATAAAAAGTGTAAAGTCTCTGCATTTTGTAGCTACGGAGCATGAATATGTAAAGAATAATTAAGGGCTTCTGCCCTTATTTTATGCAACTTGTGCTGGCTTTAAGAGATCCACCCATGGTCTACAGACCATGGGATTGTATAAAAAGGGAAGTCTTAGAAGAGTCCAAGGCAATTGAGTCTTGGTATGTTTGGAGTCATTGATGGGTCTATGAGAGCTAAGAGCGAAGAGTCTTAGCATAGGAAAGAGGCTCTACAGCTGTGTGCACAGAGGCCTAGGGTAGAAGTCTGCAGCTGAGTTCGCAGACCCCTGTAGCTGTGTGCGCAGGGCGGTCAGAGTCTGTAAAGAAGATTTGAAGCATCAATAAAGAGAATTATTTTGGAATTACTTATGTATGATTTATTTTATTTTGTTATAAATGCATATGATTATGTTATGATAAATATTGGATTTATTTTTTAATGTTGTATTGATGTGTGAATCCATATGTTTTGCTTTGTTATATGAACGCAAGTAAGAATATATATTTACGCAAAGATCATCTTAATACATGTTGAAGTTATCAGATACTTAAGCTAATATGGTTAAATATGGAACTAAGAGTAGTTATAGAGGCACGTAAGTGTTTGATCTGCCTATCTAGGGTACACGAAGGATAGTCATAGACCTTCGTGGAGCTTTAGAGGATGACTAAGAGGAGTATATCAATAAGCCCTAAAAGGCTTATCGACGTGTGCGAAGGAAGGTTTAGGGTATTAAACGACATCACTACCATCTTTGGGTGCAGAAACTTGGTTCCTGCATCCCCCCATACTGCTTCGAATGAGACTTCAATCGGCGCTCTGCGGTTTGATGCTGAAAGGGCCAGTAGTGTACGGATTTGCTTGGCTAATTAACATTGAACCTGGGTCAGGGCCCATCAAGCCAAGAATGGGCCATTAACTAGATACGCAGGGTGTTGATAATTATTTTTTTGATGTCTTTGGGATAGGGCTCCCATTAGTCCGTTAGCAGTATTGGATGTGCCTATGATTTCTCGATAATACTATAGGCATGGGGCATCTAGGAGCACGTGATAAATGTACCCAAATTGGTTATAGATAAGCTCTAGTTGGTGGGCTTTACTAATGCCTTATTCCTCTATTTGTGGGAATGTTTTAGCCACGTCTTTAGAGATTTCGGAGGTGAGGGATCTCAAGAAAATGTTGAGGAGGACTTTATCTTCAAAGTCAGTTTTGCACAGGCTACAGCGTTTCCACCATTCATGGATATGATCTGAGATGTGCGTATCTTGTGTTTGTTTGAAGTTCGTTAGGAGTTTCAAACCCAAATCATGGCAGATCGGGAGTTGGAATAAAGTAAGGAAAGAAATAGCTAATGAGCTAAAGGTTCTGTGAGACGTAGAGGGCTGGTCTATATACCATTTTGCAGTGGTCCTTGATAGGGTGCATTAAAATAATCATAATATAATAATATCTTTTGTGATACTATTAGAAAAACACTAGAGGTGAAACGTCATGACATGGTTCCCTCTGTCTTTGCCCTGCTTTCCCTTAAACTTTAGAATATTCGAAGGGAGCATTTTGGGCATAGATCACTAATTTTGGCCATGTGTGATCAAGTCATTGGTTAGCTTTCTTAAATCTAGGGGATTTAACGAAGCTAAGAATGGCATTTTTGCATTACCTATCATCGCAAAAATGATTCTGGACAACTATATGCAATGGAGTCCTCTGTGGGGATGTCACAGGAGAACTACCCTGATGGGTATCTTGGGGACTGTCCAAAGGAGAGATGTGTGCGCTCCCAAAGGGGGTAGCACATGGGGAACATTATGGAGTGGTGCAAGGTGTACTTTTCCGAGAAAGAGTTCCAAGTAAAGATGAAAAAATAAAGGAATATCTGATAATGGTGGCAGAGTGTCTTCCTCGATGCTTAAGCGGTAAGAGTCCTAGCACACCTCCCGATAATGGTGGCAGAGTATCTTCCTCGATGCTTAAGCGGCAGGAGTCCTGGCACACCTCCCGATAATGGAGGGAAGTCCCCTATTTTGTTGATTTAGAGTGTGTAATACTATGTGTATGGTGAGGGAAGGAGATAAATATCAATCAATAGGATCACATACATAAAACAAAGCAAAAATATAAGTGGTTTATTTTCCTTTAGTAATTAAACTATGTGATCAATCAAACAAGAAAAAGGTTTTTGTTTGTTGTGTATGATAAAAACTCCTATGTAGACCTAGTCTTCCTATCCACTCTCAAAATAACTAGGCCTTGCAGAGATATCCTCTGATGGGACCTGGGCAACGCCTTGAAAGAACTGGTTGTTGTTGGGAAAAGTATCCAATACGGAATGACCCTATCCCACTCTAAGGGTGATAGTACCTCAGCAACAACTGAATGCAAAGCTATTCAAGATTACTTCTTTATGAGATGAGAGAGAGAAGAGAAAAGGGATCCACTAACCGTTATCTTCCGCTAATGGTTGATCCAATCTTCCCTCTTTGCTGCTTGCTCCTAGCTCCTTGCTCTTTCACCGGCCCAGCTACACAAAGATCCTGTAAAAGCACAAAGAAAGGAAACTACAAGAAGCATACATCCATAATTGATTCAAGGATTAGAATAAATCAAATATACAAGCATCAATTCACCATAGAGACACATGCATATAGAAGAACCTCAAATACTTTATTAATAGAAGAAGTAAAGTTCTGAGAGTGTTACAACCATAATAGGCCCAATCTAGCAACACCTCCCAGCAGAAAGAAATCTTCTCTTCACCTCCTTCAAAGCAATCACCCAATAGTTCTATGCGCAAACCAACAGCACTTCCTTACATTCACAAGATTCCAGCCTCCCTAGACCTCATGAGAGAGCTCTATATATAGGAGTTTTGGAGAAAGGATGAGTCAGCTTGAGGCTGGCATGAAGCTGACTAGTGTCCTCTCCCACTTCAGTTATACTTCAGTTCTTGAGTCCACTTGGAGTTTCTTGCTTCCACTTGGAGATCTAGATCCTCTTACTCATCACAAGGCGAATTCCCTGATCCAAGTGTCATTTTGGAAGCTTCCTGGGCATTTGACACCTTGCAGAATGACTGTGCCACTTGGCCAATCTCGCCCAGCGCAGGTAGCCTTCATTGCTTTTGACATTCAGTGCAGGTACAGAGTGGAGCAGTTGACATTCAGCGCAGATGCTCAGTGGAGCAGCTGACATGATCCAGAAATAGCTTGTTTTTGAGTGTTTTCAGGTGGAGAACTGATTTTCAGTGCTGTGGTTTGCTGATCTTGTTCCTCTAGGGGTAGGAACAACATGTTTAGGGACTTTGGATCCCTCAGATTATCGACATTTCATGCTTCATGCTGTAAGGCACAAAAATGTCTATAACAGTTGCCCCCTAAAGTATGAGGTCGTTTATCGGGTGAAATGCTTTATCAGGAGGATCCAAAGTTCATTCAATCGCTGAGAGGTGCCCTGTAATAAAATACAATACAATACATTATTTTTTCATTCTGCTTTCATGATCTAGCTGAGGCGGGCATTCCCATGCTCAGCTTTATAAATTCATTTTGGTACATAGAACAGACGATCGTCTGATGGTAGACTGCTAATTCTCTGCTGAAATTATCATCCTTTGAGTAGGATGATCATCTGTTGCAATGATGTACATAACAAATGTCTTTATATCCTGAATATATATATCGCAGCTCGGATGGATGAAACTAGATCCGGGGTCTTCAAACTCGTTCGATCTTCACTCTAAGTACAAGTCGATCCATGTGAGAATTGCGTTGAAGTCGAACATGGAAAGACATCGCTTGATTACCGGCCAATAATGTAAACCGTTAACAAGCGCGAGAGGAATCACCAATAATGACAATGACCCTCAAGGTACTGCAGTACAATTCACATGGTGTGAATAAAGGACTTGGCGTCGAACACCACGCAAAATCTTCTGGTCGAAGGTCATTGATGTATACCTGTCGCCGGAAGTGAGAAACTTGCCATTGAGGCATGCAAGCTTCAAAGTACTGGGGGGTTTGTTCCTAGATCAACTTCTTGGATAATGAGCTGAAGTCGACAAGAAGCGATCCGTCAAAGGAGGGCCTTAATGAATCCCACATCAATGACACGGAACGGAGCTAATGATTTTAGTGGAGGTGAAAACAATCTGTGAAATATGATTCAGGGTGGTGATCATGGGTGGATGAAGGATAATGTATGGCAGTGGATGGGACACGGTTGACTCTTTCTGAACAACATCTCTTGAACATATAACGACACTGATGTGATGGATCGGTAGCATTACCCCAAATGTGGATGGTTTGGCGAGGACCATGGTGATGAGACCGGTGAATGAAACAACCCAACCCGATGTGATACGGAGGACAAAGTGTCATGTTCAAGAGCGACTTGCTACCATTAAAGCTTTGAGGTTCTCCCAATTTTTCCCCAGTCATTTCTGACCAGTACCTCTTTATTTTTGTCAAGCTTGAGGAGGATAACATATGCTTGTTCTATAACCTGCCCTTTAGGCAAGCCCATCGCTATGTTTTAACGAGCTTAGCGATAGGGAAACTCGTTCTCGTCTAAAGACAAGTTTGTCGCTATTTAATCATTTTAACGAGTCTAACGACAAGGAAAACTCGGTCCTTTTCAATTTTAGAGAGTCTGAAAAGGGACAGAAAGTTAACTCCAAAATTCCTTTTTCGTCATCTAATCCCTTAAGTCCGAAAAAGTATAAAACAATATAGAAGGGATGAGTTTTCGATAATTTTAACGAGCCGAATAAAACAAGCGCTCGACCTTTTTGTGTAATAATCCCTCAGGTCCAAAAAGATTAAAATCTAGAGGAGGGATAGCTCTTCCGGTCATTTTAACGAGCTGGAAGGCCAAAACTCGGCAAACTTTTCATATTTTACGAGTCAGGAGAAAAGAGCTCAAAGAAGACTCGTCTTTTGAGGAACGAGTGATAAACAGGGATAGCAGCAGATTCCAGGTACAGGTTGGAATTTTCCAATCACGTCAGTGTCACAAGGATGGCTAAGTGAAATCACTCTTCGCAGTTGTTCCTCAAAATAGGTAAACAATCATATGGAGGTGAACGATTGGCCAAATGGAATGGAGGTGGCGGGTGCAAACACGACCAAGGCTTTTATGGCTAATAAATTTACGATCACAATGGTTATTTACCGAGATGGGTTCATTTTTTAATGAGCTTGAATGCGCCAAAACACTGCTCAAAAGCTTATGTTTATTTTTTAACGAGCATGAACTATGACGCTAAAACTGCTCGGATCTCGCTTTTCTATTTTTTAACGAGCATAAATTCCGCGGTAAAACTGCTCGGATCTAATTTTGTATGCCCCCAGCATAATAATGCAAACGAGGCACATGCCCCCTAGTTTTTAGGGGGGCGCTTCATTTTTTAATGAGGTTGACACCGTAAAGAACTATCCTCTTCACTCTTTATTTCATTTTTTAACGAGGTTGACTTGAGATAGGAACTATCCTCGAAGCTTTAGATCCATTAGAAATAGAAGGTTTCATATTCCATTGTGGCCATTTCCTCCAGATCACTCGTAGGCGGTAGGGCAACAGTACCCATTAACTTGGGGTCTTTTAGGAAAATTACTCCGATGTTTTGGAGAGAATGATTACTTCCATGGATCATTGGAATACTTCCTGTAATGAATGGTGGCATAACTTCTGCTGAAGTTGTCGTCGAACTGCTTGGTTGATCTCTTCCTTTGCCGTTCGACAACTACGGATTTCTGTTCCTTGTCGAAATCAAAGTATCATCCTGTTGCTTAGAGTTCGACACCATTAGTACTTGGCACCCGGAAGTATTTCCACCATCAACCAGATTTTGACTTTGATTGGGAAACGGATCAGTCAACACAGCTGGATTTTTCGGACTCTTAAAGAATCTTTTTATCTTAGCTTTGTATGGACAGTCTCTTGTCCAGTGATCCTCATCACATATCTGACACCCAAAAGGTGGTTTCCCTTTGCCAGGAGGGGTTGAAGAATTTTTTCCAGGGGATGACTCACCCTGTTTCTTCTTCTTCCCTTTGCTTTGTTTCTTCTTGCTTCCTAGTTGATTGGTTTCTTTGCCTTTATCTTCTGATACGGCATTTACTTCCGAAGCAAGAATTTCTTCTTTTGCATTTTGATCCGAATTCTTACGGGCTTTCTTTGACGAAGCCTTTATCGATTTCGCGTTTGCTATGCCAATCACGCCATCACCGGCATGAGAGTCACTGTTTGATTTAGGAGGGGGAGGAATTGAAAACTCCGGTCTAGGGGCGTCAGGTATTTTGTCATAGAGCATGCCGGACTGAGTATAAACTAATTCCAAATATTGTGCACGAGCAATCACTTGCTCCTCTGTTACGACTCCCCCCTTGGCCACATCTTCCGTAATAGCCGGAAGTAACGACTTTATAAACCATTCAGCTAATAGCTGATCGGGAACATATGTTTTCACCATCCTACGACGAAGACGCCACTCATGTATATGATCAGATATATGGGTAGCAGTTGTCTGTTTGAAGTTGGTTAATATTTCTGTTCCCGTTTCATACCTTATCGGTAATTGAAAGTGGGTTAAGAAAGTCGTGGCTAGGGAACTAAAATTGTCGAAAGAGGCTCTTGGCAATTCAATATACCATTTAGCCGCTGGACCTGTCAATGTCCTCTGAAAAAGGCGAAGTCTTATCGAATCGTCGTTAAGGGTGTTCGACGAACACCACAGATGAAAAGTCATCACGTGATTCGACGGGTCTTCACCTGGATTTCCATTGAATTTAGGAATGTCAGATGGAAGTTTATGAGGAATCGTTGGCCACCAAGGGGCATAAGCAATCAGATCGTTGGTTAAATGGTGTAAATCGGGTAACTCTAAAGTTGCCACGAATGGTAACTGTTGATTCAGGTTAGGCGAAGCGTAACCAGGGTACGATGGAATCGTTTGAGCAGTGGGTCTTTGCATACCAGCATAATGTAATTGATGTTGGTATGATTGATACGGTTGGTGGACTTGACCGCTGTAAAGTGGTTGGTTTTGACCGTTTTGGATATACGATTGTCCACTATTCGCAAAGATCTGCTGCTCAGAACCTTGGTACACTTGCTGGAACTGCGGTTGTTGGTATTGTACAAATCATGGTTGTGACGCCATGTTCTGTTGCGCCATGCTAACCATTGGACCAAGGTGTGGGGTAATTGTACCCGTTTGTACTTGTGTCGTCCCACCAGTTGGTGATTGTGGTTATGACCCATGGTCAAGCGACTGTTGCATTACAACCTGAGAAATATGAGGTTGACATGTAACAGGTATCGCTTGAACTTGCGACATGGTTACAATAGCCGGGGTGGTTGGGATGTTCGTCACAGGTACACACTGTTGCATAGAATATACAACCCTTGGTTGTTGAGGTAGCATAGGTACCCAACTACTTGATGCAATTCCAGAATAACCAGAATACTGTTGAGAACTGCCATATGGATATCCTCCCGGAGGAGGTAATGAAAGGGCATACTGCCCCCCATATGGTAGCAATCCGGAACTCAGAGGGATTGTTAGTCCTTGAGGACTAGATGGCCCAAATTGACCTCCATGAGGATCAATTTGTCGAGTTTCAACATAAGAATTACCGGGTATTACTCCGGATGAACAAACTGGAACAGACCATACTGTCGAAATAGTCCCTTGGTGGACTCCTTCTAGCTGTTGAGAGCTAGTTGGGACAGCTGGTATGCCGGAAAACATCATTGGAGTGACTGCAGGGGCTTCTGCTGTCACTGTGTCATTTGACACAGTCCTAGATGATGACGGTTGTTCAGACATTTTAAGTCTATCCAATAGATTGCCTAGCGATTCTACAGGGACTTCCACTTGTGGTGGATTAACTTCTGATGAAGGAAAGAGAGTGACCCCTACTCCAAAATGAGTTGGAGTACTTGCTTGCGGATCCTCTGCAATTTCCTCTATCGCAATCAAACCCGGTGGAAGAGGAAGACCGTCAGGTCCGTAAAATATTTATGGTGCCGAAGAAGTGGTTGTTTCGACAGCGACAGTTGCTTGGGGAACAAAACTTTCTGGACCGGTTACAGATGGAACTGGTTCAGTTACACAAGTATTTGCCCCCAGACTAGGATCAGTATTACTGTCCTTCTGTGGCTGTTGAACTTCTTCTATAGAGGCAGGGTTTCCAGAAATGTTAGGAGTAACCGAAACCTTGGATGCAGTAGGAACACTTGTTCTAACTTTCAAAGGAGATTTTGAACCGGTTAAACGAGTTCGCTTTGCCCGTACTGTTTTCGATTCCGGGGACAAAGACGGTTGACTCGTAAGCCTCCGCGAACGATGGGGTTTCAATTGACTTTCTTCCACGATTGCGGATTACTCGATCAACTAAAATATTAAAAGGGGAAATTTGTGTTTCCGAATTGAATAAATTTTATTAGACGCTTTTAGACACAACTTGCTTTTTCACTTTTTAAGAGTCGAGAAAAAGCTAAAGATGACTCTAGTCTCCTTCGATGTATTAACGAGCCCGAAGTGACAAATGCTCAGTTGGACTTTTTTAGTTATAGAGTTTGAAAAAGGCCAAAAGAAACTGCTCTGGAGATCTAGGCAGAGGGTGTGCCAAACCTTTCGCAAAACCACAGAATACGTTTTACGGTACGAGTGGTCGATCTTCGTGAATGCTGTGTTCACTGCATTGCGATCAGTAGGGCGGCCGACATGGTTTCCTATTGGATAAAGGCTTTGTTCCTATAGGGGTCTCCCAATATATACGCGACGGTACGTGGGAGCACAAGTCCGTATTAGTGCCACCGACTCTCAGGAGGAATCACCCACCTTCGTCGAGATCGACAGTCACTACGTTTAACGACGCCGGAACACGTCTCTAGCTTAGACCTCTAGATGTTTGCGTTATGTTTCAAAGCGTTGTTAGGTTCATTCAATATATTTTAAGTTGATATTTTTAAAGTTTGCCTTTCAAGGTTCACCGCGAGATGTATTGATACAAATTCCTAAATGCAGTCTAAGATGAGAAGCAAGCTTTTTCAATCTTTTCGACTTATGAAAATCTTAACTACTGAGGGAAAAGAGAGACAAAATCTTTTCACACAGATCAAAGAGCACTCGCTAATGCACTTTTTCCTTAAATCAACATACAAACTTATATGCAAAATGCAAAGATGCAGGTATTTCTTTTCTCTTTCTTAATGTTGGCGTAATGCAAAAAGAAAGTTGTTGTATAATTTTGAATTCAATTTCAAGTGAAAGCAAACAAGCTTGTCCAAAATCAAAAGACACCTTAAGATTTACTTGTTTCGACACTAGAAATATATAAACTCAAACCAAATGACGAAAGCAAAAGCCCAATCAGCTATGAACAGCAGACAAACTAACTCTTAAGATCAAAACGACACTTTATCACAGGTCTAGATCTAAGAGGTCACAACAAGACTAGTTCACTTTCGTTATGGGAAACTGTAAATGTACAAGAAATACACAAAGAACAAACACAGTTTCTTTATACAACCGAGGTGGAATAGTGACAAGGAAAGTTGGTTTCAGATAGGCACATTGAGTGGTAACAAACAGCAAAAACAAGAGTGAAAACAGGGCAAGAAACAGCAGGAAACCCCAGTAGCACAAGGCAAGACTGGTCCAGCGCAGGTGGGACACTGCCTGTTTGACCTTCAGCGCAGGTAGCCCCTTCGGGAACTGCGCTGAAATGCAAACAGCCTTTGTACATCCTGCACTGAAGAACGAAACTTTCGTTTCTCTTGGTTTCCGGGTCACAGATTGCTCAAAAATTCACAGTTTTTGCTCAAATCAGAAGCTATCAGTCAAGGACACACTAAGGGATGACAAGGAGGATGAAAAGATATCACTAAGAGCTTATTAGAGTCCTTGTGGATCAGCTCTTCAAATCATAAACTTGCTCAGAAACTGAGCTAGAGTAGCTGCCCTCTACTTTGCATTTGAAAGATTCAAACACAGTTCGATTCGGTACTCCCTTTGTTTATGAAATGAATAGCAAAAACACAAACAACCAACAAGATACGATCCCCAGTGGAGTCGCCAATTTGTTGTTGGGAAAAGTATCCAATACGGAATGACCCTATCCCACTCTAAGGGTGATAGTACCTCAGCAACAACTGAATGAAAAGCTATTCAAGATTACTTCTTTATGAGATGAGAGAGAGAAGAGAAAAGGGATCCACTAACCGTTATCTTCCGCTAATGGTTGATCCAATCTTCCCTCTTTGCTGCTTGCTCCTAGCTCCTTGCTCTTTCACCGGCCCAGCTACACAAAGATCCTGTAAAAGCACAAAGAAAGGAAACTACAAGAAGCATACATCCATAACTGATTCAAGGATTAGAATAAATCAAATATACAAGCATCAATTCACCATAGAGACACATGCATATAGAAGAACCTCAAATACTTTATTAATAGAAGAAGTAAAGTTCTGAGAGTGTTACAACCATAATAGACCCAATCCAGCAACACCTCCCAGCAGAAAGAAATCTTCTCTTCACCTCCTTCAAAGCAATCACCCAATAGTTCTATGCGCAAACCAACAGCACTTCCTTACATTCACAAGATTCCAGCCTCCCTAGACCTCATGAGAGAGCTCTATATATAGGAGTTTTGGAGAAAGGATGAGTCATCTTGAGGCTGGCATGAAGCTGACTAGTGTCCTCTCCCACTTCAGTTATACTTCAGTTCTTGAGTCCACTTGGAGTTTCTTGCTTCCACTTGGAGATCTAGATCCTCTTACTCATCACAAGGCGAATTCCCTGATCCAAGTGTCATTTTGGAAGCTTCTTGGGCATTTGACACCTTGCAGAATGACTGTGCCACTTGGCCAATCTCGCCCAGCGCAGGTAGCCTTCATTGCTTTTGACATTCAGCGCAGGTACAGAGTGGAGCAGTTGACATTCAGCGCAGATGCTCAGTGGAGCAGTTGACATGATCCAGAAATAGCTTGTTTTTGAGTGTTTTCAGGTGGAGAACTGATTTTCAGTGCTGTGGTTTGCTGACCTTGTTCCTCTAGGGGTAGGAACAACATGTTTAGGGACTTTGGATCCCTTAGATTATCGACATTTCATGCTTCATGCTGTAAGGCACAAAAATGTCTATAACACTGGTGACGCCCTGCACTAGCTGAGGAATCAACCAAGGTAATGGTATTGATGCTCAAGTGATACCTGCATCATCACCTATAAGGAAAGGATGCCCTAGATTTGGTCATTAAGTACCTCCGTCCCACGTGAGCATTCGATTGTTTAGCTTATTGGTATTCAGTTACCAGTACCGAGCACTAGATGGGTAAGATAGCCCCAAAGAGTACCACTCACACTAGAACTAAGTTGAACCCCCTCTAAATCAGGTCTCTGTCATGCTCAAGTTTTCTTTTCATGGGATGATTGAAGGATTTTAAGCTCCCTAAAGAGTCAACAACTATGTTTCAATTGTGTAACATGACCATGGTGGCTTATGGGATGCATATCCCCAATGGTCCTAACTTGAACTATAAATTTTTTGGTGGCCCCTATGGGGAAATTTAGTTTGTTCAAGTTATGGTTGTTTTTTAAAGAGGCTTAATTCACTTATGGAGTGAATTTGTAAGAAAAAATAGGCTAAGTAACCAAAGACCCAAAAGTTGGATGATACTTGAGTACAAAGCGTATGAAGGCTTAGTGTGTGATGCAAGTGAACATACGAAGTGTGATAACATGTGGATATGCGATGATCCTTTTCAGTATCCTTCTAATTACACTAAGTGTTGGTTGTTCCTTGCATGGAAAGAAAAAATATATTTGTGGATTATGGGCCACTTACTTTTTTCCTATTAAATTATATGGAGTTTAATAAGGGAGATGGAAATTCAAATGTTTTCGAGAAGGTTTTCATATGCAAACCCAAGTTCATCTAAGAGACACAAGGGCAGGGATTACTTACTTTCTCTAGTAACATTTTCTCCTAGTCCCAAAAAATGCTTTGGTTACTAGAAAGATTCGTGGGTAATGGGCCACTTACTTGCTTCACTAATTACGCTATGTGATTTGCAGATTTTTAAGAAAAATAGTTTGAAAACATATGTGGATTTTGGCCACTTACTTTCCTCCCTAATTAAGCTATGTGGGTATTTGTTGCAAATACAAAAAAATATAATTTCTTGATGAATTAAGGTTCATTCAAGAAATCATGGGTACTGAACAGAAAACACATAATGCATAGGTGAAGGCAATTCACTAAAGGTTTCCAATCACTTGAGAAAACTGAAAAATACAAGGATTTTCTTTTCTTTCTGTCTGTCACGCGGGTTTCACAGAAACAGATGCAGAGCGCGCTCCGCGTCTGTTAGATAAAAAAGCATGCAAGAAAGAAATATTTGAAAATTTTTCACTTCCATGGCCTCAGAATAGATCTTGGGGGACCGTAAAAAATCTAGGGAGGTGAAGAGCGCCTTGAAGGATAGTTGTGCAAAAATAGGAGGTTGTGCAAACAATCTCTAAATTAATGAAAAGAGATCATTATGTTCACCATTCCTTTTGTACTATTTTTGGAGCACAAGTGTACCAAGAAACACCCCCTTAGTAGTGGATTTTTACTTGCAAAGGATCACAGTCAAAATTAGTGTTATTAGTGGACAGACTTAAATAAACACAACATTGTAGATAGTGGAAACAATGCATACATAAACATAAACTTAAACAAAGAGGTACATAACAAAAACAATGCTCAAATGGAGCAAACACATCAATAATATATGGAAAAATATACCTTTATTGATTGTTGGTGGTATAGGTTGAATAAAATTATAATCTTAGAGAGTTGAAGAGAATTCTTTGAGCTATGGAGCTCAAAAATCCTCAACAAGGGGGTTTTCTTTCCTCAATCTCTTTGCAATTTTCTCCTCAATCTCAAAGAAGTGTGAATACTTTCCAAAGGGTGGATTCCTCTTCACTCACTAAGATGTTAGAATAAATTTGGCCAGCATGCTAGTGCTCTTCACTTCCTTGGTTTCAACAATGGAATGATGGTTTGCTCAAACAAAAATTTGGCCAGCATAACAATGTCTCTTCTTTTGGCTCTCCCATGGCCTATTTATATAGAGTTTTTTAAATCCCTCTTCCCTCTCTTTGTACATGTATGATAAAGAAAAGTGACTAGGACAAGAGGATTCCATTAAGGGTTGCACTTCTCCAAGGTGACTCAAATTCGGCTGTACTAGGCTGATCTCATGTCAAAAAATCGGCTCCAAGTGTGTAGAGTGGTCCCGGATTGCTGAGTCATCCTTTTTTGCAACTGCGGGGCTTTTTGAGGTTATGTCATGCGCGCACATTTATCAAAGAAATATACGCATGGCATTAATTAATTTCCTTTATAAACTTTGGACCTTAGGAGAATTTTTTATTTTTAAATCTTCATAATGTATTCGGTTGGAAAAATGTCCATCTATGCATTCTACTGGACACTTTTAATGTCTTCTGGATTTTACTAACAGGTGTACGATTTTTTAGTGTTAATAATTAGGCTCAGATTTATATTCATGGTGGGTTAAAAGGAGGGATTATGGTCTATAAAAATATTCAAAATTGACACCAACATAGCAAATAAATGATAAACAAGTACATCCATGTAAATAATGGCTCTATTGTGCAAGTTATGATGTGAAAACAAAGAAAGGTTATTATTGTAACTTGTTGGGATCAGACCTAAGGTGCAATAAATGGAAATGGTGGTGAATAAGGCATTGAAGATAGCAAGGAAATACCTACCTCTACATATCAAGGTTAGGAAAGCACACCTAAGATCTAACTGATTTTGCAATGAAAATGCCACCCTATACTATAAAAACCATCTAGAAATACTAGACCCATTGTTAAAACATGTGATGAAATAAATAAAATCTAGATGGGGCAAAAAAAAGGACCATGTATTTTTTATTTTTTGAGTTTTATGATTTTTTGGGATTTTTGGCATATATAATGTATTATCTATGTCAATTTTGGCTCTTACTTATGACTTGAAATGATGTGATTCAAAATTTATGTTTTGTGGATATGCATGTTGTATAAATTCTAAATTAATTTGACAAATGTCAACATAGCTAGAGGACTAATGTATGTAACCTCTTAGTCTCACTATAGGTGTACCTATGACAAGCCAAGAGTATGCAATGACAAATGCAAATCAAGCTTTAAGTCTGATAAGAATCGAACTGAAACAACCCACATTGAAAGATAAAAAGCTCTCATATCAAATACCAAACCAAAACTAAAACACATATCCACTATGTACAAGCATCACTCAACGAAGTGAATAGCATATAGTACTTCTTTAGATAGATTCTATTGCAATGCTCAAACAAATGGTTACCATCATAGTATACTAACTCATATTCCACTTGCTTGAGAAAATTTTTACCAAAATAAGGCCCATGCTAGAGAGATTCTAATTCACCCATGCTTTACTTGTCTTGATCTTGCTCATACACTGAAACTAGGTCACCTTCTATGAAGACACAAGGATGACCTGATTTGTCATATGTGGGTTTAACATCCTTTTTATGATTTTTTTGGATATGGAAGCATAACATCATTGATTATCTATGTTGGCCAAATAAAGGAGATGCTCTTCCTCAACAAAAGTGTCAGACAATAATTCTACAACTAGTTTCAAGGATAGAATTTTGCATTCAAAAGGTAATATAACCTCCATCCCATAAGCCAACTGGAAAGGAGTTAAAGCCATATAAATTTTAATAGAGGTTTGACAGGCCCATAATGCAGAGAAGAGCATAATATTCCATCTTACCTTATGATTCCATACCATCTATTGAATCATGGTTTTCAAGACACAATTAATGGACTCTACTTTCTCGTTAGCTTGTGGATAATTGGGGGTTAATTGTTCATGAAAAAGCCCAACTTGGATGCTAGTTTCTTCATCATCTACTTACAAAAATGAAAACCATGATCAATAAAAATTGTTTTGGGTAGCCCAAACCTAGCAATAATATGGTTGAACATGAAAGGTGCCACAATGGCACTGTTGTTAAGGAAGGTAGGCATGGCCTTGGTCCACTTAGTGAAGTAGTCCACGACCATAATAATGTAGTGATGTTTGTTAGCTGAAGTTAGCTCCCATAACATAAAATCAATTCCCCATTTATCAAATGGTTTAACAAAAATAACGAAATGGAGTGGAGCAAGGTGATCACATATATTCTTAGTAAAGATTTGGAATTGATGGCACTTTTCATCTGCCATGATGCAACCTTTAAATATTGAATTCCAAAAGTAACCAGTACAAAGAATTAACGTACATGCTCTCCTTTGATCCCTTGGTTCTTCTCTTCCCTTGGCTTACATAAACAAGGCTCATTTTAGATGTAAGAGAAGAGTGTTATATTGATATTTTACCAGCATTACTGGGATTTCTCTCTGATCCCCCCTCTCACCCTTGATGGGGTCTCACTAAATGGACCATTCCTAGATCTAGGAGGATGTATCTAGACAACTAGGGCCAAGAGAAGTTAGAAAACCTCCACAATTATCGACCCTCAACCAACATTGGTGGGAAGTGTTTAAATGAACAATTCTACACACCAATAGTATGAAAAACATGAAGCTCAGTACCAACTGATAACTACAATGCATCTATCAACAACACCCAACCCCATTACAATTTTAGAGGGGTGTTTAAATAATACCTATATATTATAGGAAAATTTTTGTATCTAAATCATATCTAACGATACATTAGTTTCTAAGCATCAAGAAGATGAAGAGGTAGAAACAAGGAAAATGAAAATATGTTATTGCTATTACATTATTATTGTAATGGTTCATTGATATGTCCATCCATATTAGTGTTCCCACACATATCCTAAGTTGTGCAGTATGTGATCACATGCATGTATCTACAATATAATATTGGAACCATGTGAGAAGGTACATGTGTAATCCAATAGCAATTATTATCATGGGCTTTATCTTACAAGTACCCTTGAATGCAGTGTTGCATAGTTTATTGAGTATGAAACACGTATGAAATTAAATAAATACAATCTAAGAATTTTTATAAACAATTCATTTGTCTTCGTTATTTTACCCATACTCTTAATCCTTAAATAAATGTGAAATCGCATTTATAGCAAATTAAATTTGACATAATTCCCATTAATAAAGTCAAACTTGATTTTTGCAAGTGTCAAGGTTGATTTAGTCAATTTTGTGACCTTTTAGTTCACCCAAAGAATAGATGTTTTAGGACTCTTATAAAATATTGGTGTTTCCTCATGTAAAAAGACTAGAAATATGAACAAGTAATAAAACACATCTTTCACATGGGGTTGAGATTTATTTTTGTATAATGAAAATGAACTTATGATAGTGTGATTCTCTTACTTACATTCAAATAGTTTCCCAATGTGCACCTTTTCTTCTACTTGTTGAAATTATTTGTGGAATATTAAAGAAAGAAAGAGATCATAGAAAAAATAGAAAAAACAACTCCATAAGAGTTTTCCAGGTTCATGATGAAAGACCTAAATGGGATTTTGGGGCCACATAACATGTCCTAGATAAAATAGCAAAATAAATTTCTATTATGACAAAATGGCCACACCCTCTATAGCCATAAATTAAATAAAAATGTCTGAAAGCATTGAACATAAAAAGTGAGCTAGATTTTGATACTACAATGCCAATGACATCCTCTTCCTGTCCCAAGGAATTCCAAACCTCAGGAATTAACTTGACCAATAAAATTATCTTAGCTATGTTGTTATGTATCTAGATCAAAATAACACAGAAACATAAGAAAATATATATCAACGACTTGATAATAAACCACTTTGAGGGGGAACGTCCCTTTACATCACATAAATGAACAACTCTTAGATAATTCAATGAAAAGACATCCTTGGTATATATAAGAGTCTAAAGGGTCAAAATATAATTAGGGACTACATAACAATAATAATGTAAGGGAACAACAATAACAATAGTGGGCTTCTGTGGGGCACAACAATAACAATATCAGGGCTACACTAGTATAGGGACCTAACATGCTCCTCTCCTTCAAAAAGGTGTTTTCCTCGATCTTCTATATAAAATACTCATCCTCCCATGTGGAATATTCAGCAGGTAAGTTCTTCCATTTAATTTCTCTTTTTATCCTCATAATGTGCTATTAATTCCTAAGTAAAAATTGTTCAAGTGACAAGTGATTTACGAGAACAAAGTCATTGATACCACAAAAACTGATTGGGTTCTAAATACAAAGATGTAATGTGTACATTATGTGTGTGTTTCACATCGTGTAGATCAAAGAATTGCTCCATATGTAATATCCATGTTATAGGATCCTTGCCATCAAACTTCCTCATATCAATATTTGGAATATGGTTGGTCTTGAATCTAAAGTTAGAGTCTCTAAACTCATGATTCACATTCCTTTTATTGTCATCATGAGTTTCATGGAATACCTTGTCACCATTAGGAAGCCTTTCTTGTAGCAACTTTGTCAAATCTTCCTTCAAACCTTCCATGTCTGCATTTAAACCTTTTGTGTCCCCTTTTAAACCATCCATGTCCCATTTTATATCTTCTTTTAAGCCCTTCATCATCGCTTCCAATTCATCTTTGGTTTCTCTTTGTGAGAGTTAAATTTGTTGCACTTGGTCCTGTAATTTTAATATATCATGTTGCATTTTATCCTCTTCATGTGTCATTATAGAGTTTGTTGACGGCTTTGTCACACGGAATCTGTCAAGGGTGCGGACACGACTGACCTTCCTAGAAGTCTAAGACATTCTAATGACAAACAAGACAAAATGGAGTGATCTTTCTCTAAATACACCTTTTACAACATGAAAACTACAAGTGTTTAGGCTTACCTTATTCCAAAACGCTGTTGTTGAAGTCCGTTCTTGACGATCCGGATGAGCTCCTCCTTCAAGTCAATTCCTGCAACCACAAACAATCAAACAATTACCAAGCACTTGCATTTCATATAATAAAACATATATTCAACATGCAGACCAAGGAACACATGAAATAACTCATTAACACAAGCTATTGAGAAAAATAAACCAGTTTGTATTAATAACGAAACAAAGAAACTCTTACAACCTGGCCTTGGTGTTGTGCAAGTTCCTCCCAGGGTCCATCAAGGGTTTTCCTCTACTTTGACAAAGCTCACCCTCTCCCAAGTAGAATCAAGTGAAGACAATCTCTCCTCACAAAGACTCTAATGGAAGACCTAAATCCTGCAGCATTTACCCAAAGAAAATGTATAGCTCCAACCTCTCCTCCTTCTGGCTCAATGCCTTCATTTATAGTGCTGTAAAGAGGTTATTCAGGTCCACTATCAATGGGATCATCCCCCTTTATGGGTGGGATAGCTCCCTTATTGATGGGATAAGCTCCCTCTTAATAGAGATACATGAACCAACTGGAGGCGCATCCATTTCATCAAACCGACCTCTAGAATGTTCTAGAAGTAACCACAAGTAACTTTTTCAAGATAAAACTTGCGCATTTTGCCTTTTACAGAAGGACGCACCTGTCCTTTAACATACAGAGCGTCCATGGACGCAGTTTTTGTGAACATAGTCAGCGTCCCCGCAGGTAAGGCTAGAGAGAACCTGCGACCCCAGAGATAAACATGATTTTTACAAGACTTTCTCTCTTCTTTGAGTTTGAGATGGATAACAGAGGCATGAGACTTGCCTAAGAGGGTAGCATGACTTGTTGATTTGAGCCATACTAACTGTAAGTAGTCAAGGTGACATTTTTTAGTGTAACAGATTGCCCCCTAAAGTGCGAAGCCTGGAATAGAATAGGGTTTTGTAATTCTAGGAAGGGTGAAGCGCTTTATCATTTCAAGGATTGCCTTGTGGATGGCCTGGTTGGAACCTGCAATTTTCAACACAAAATACATGGATAAGATTATATCATCACTGAGGTAGGCATTCCCATACTCAGATTCAAAACTTTAACTAATGGACTAACTATCCTGATACAGGAATGATCTTGCAGTACATTATTTTTATAGACTTTTGTAGACACAGTATGGACGCAGCCATCTGTTTATGATAAGTCTACATAGACAATGAATACAAAACTCCTCGCAGCCTGGATGGTAGAAACTAGATCCAGGGTCTTCACTTCTACTTCCCGAATTGGTACGATTCTAGTCATGTGATTAAATGATTCGATGTCGAACATGGTAGAAACCACTTGATTACCAGTCAATGATGTAAACTGTTAACAAGTGTGAGAGAAACCACCAGTAATGTCAATGGTTCTCAAAGTACCAAGCACAACCCGTGAAATGTGAATAGATGTTTTGATGTCGAACACTTCACGGAATCCTCTGATCGAAAGTCAATGATGTAAACTGACGTCAAAGGCGAGAAACCTGCCATTGATGCATGCAGACTTCAAGGTACTGTCGATTCCTAAGTCATCTTTCTAGATAATGTGTCGATGTCGATAGAAAGCGACCCGTTGCAGGCAAGCCCGCAACACGAAATCATTGTTCAAGTTGAAGAAATGTTGCTGTAAGGACTGACTCAGGGATGGTCAATGGATGACAAGTATTTTGCAGATGAAAGTTTTGCTTGCAGACCTCTTGAACACATAACGACACAACAGATGGTTTGGTGACGAATAACTCAAAGTTGATCCCTGAACCCGGTTAAAGATTTTCAAAGTGATTTAGTCAACTGTGAGGTAAAAGATTTCCCAACCCAGGTGAATGAAAAGTGTCGTGTTCAAGAGCGGTAATAAAGTTTCTTCTGAGGCAAAAGGTGACAAATAGGTTCATTCTTCTCTTTTTTTTCCCCACCATTTCTGGCAAGTACCTCTTTATTTTTAACAAGCTTGAGGAGGATAACATATGCTTGATTATAAGCTCATCCTTCGGACGAGTCCAACCTAGTTTAAATGCGAACCCTAGGAAGGAGTGGTTCGTTCCTGTTTGTAATTGAACAGGTCCTTTACTGTAAAAGTTTAACGAGCCCAGTATAGGAGAAACTCGGCGTTTTTCAATTTTAGAGAGTCTGAAAAACTTAAGGAAACTCCACGTTGAACTTTTTCGTATATTTGTGTCCCTCAAGCCCGAAAAAGTATAAAATAATACCTGGGGGAACCGCTTGATCTTGCGACCAAGGAGTACTTTCATAATAGTATCGTTGACCTGAAAAGTAAAAAGCGATCAAAGACACGTCGTTTTATTTCCTTATCGAGTTTGAAACGACAAAAACCCGGCAATCTTTTCCTGATTTTGCGGTCAGAAAAGAGCTAAAAGGGGACCGTCTTTTAATTCCGTTTTAACGAGTGAAAAAGAAACACTCGGCGATCTTTTCATGTTTTAGGAGTCAGAAAAGGGCTTAAAAGATGACTCTGAAATTTTGTTTGTGAAAAATTACAATTTCCCTTGAAATCCCTTCGTCCTGCACAAAAGCGACACATTACTCATACCTGTTTAAAATAGGCAAAAATACATTTGAAAACATCTTTTCATGGTAAAAAATGAACTAATTCATCCAAAAAACCTATAAAAAGACCTTTTACCATGTCATTTTTACCGTTTCACTGTTGAGGTTGAAAAAAGAGCTTTTGACAAGAAACTTCCCGTGGTTGCTGCGGAAAATCTGACCGTCGGAATCGAACGCCGCTTCACCGAGGTATTTTACACATCCCACTCTTCATTTTTATCCGTTTAGTTTTTTGTTTTTGGTCTCTGTTTCATTTTTTGGGGGGGTTTTGGGTTCAAAATGCGCCCCTCGGCGGACGCAGGTGCCCTTCGGGTGAGCCGCGTCCCCCGACTTTTTCTCACACGGGAAAAAGGTCTGGGGACGCAGTCCGCCTTCAGGCGAGCTGCGTCCGGACGCCCTGTGCTAAAAATCCGGGGTGCGTCTTCCGCAAAGGGCGCATTTCAAAACCCTAACTCTCTCAAAAAACCACCAAATTTTCTCAAATTAATTTCTAATTGACTCTTTTGATGTGCAGGGCCCAAAACATGTTAGACTGGAGAGAGAGAGAGCACGTAGAAGACGATGAAGCTGCGATTAACCACCAACCCTCTCTGGATGCCTTAAGAACATGTGGATTGTACAAATATTGGACCATACCGGGCATGAGGGGCCAGGTAAGATTTTTGGAATGGCTAGTTGAGCGATGGAACGTTCAAGATCAATGCTTTTACATTGGAGGGCACCAGCTCGAGATAGAGCCCTCGGATGTATACTTTCTCACTGGCTTGCCAAACAGAGGTGAGCAACTCAACCTTGCGGGGACCAGGCCGGGTGGCCAATCCCTTGATGATCTCCGCGAGGAGTGGTGCAGACCAGGGACTCGCCATAAAAAAGGCGTGGAGATAAAGCACATCGCTCTGGCGGAACTTAGAGTTATTGCATTTACGGTCACTAGGATTTGTGGCGCGGCCGCCTTGCACATTGCTTCCGGATCCCAAATGCGGATGGCAGTTGACTGTTACCAAGGCACCATCTTCAACTGGTGCGAAGCTGTGTCGGCTCATATGAAGAGCCAACTAACCAAGGCAAAGAACGGACGACTAAAGACTTTTGGATATGGGCCTCTAGTCGTGAGCTTTGCCTTGGAGAGAGTTCCTATGCTGATCCCTCAGCAACTCACTGTTGATGACTTGGGTCCTTGGGAGCCAAAGCTTGTTCGATGGGTTGCGGTGATGGCCCGGCATCCTGACGAGGGTGCTGCAGTGGTTCGATTCTCAGACAGTTACTTCGACTGGCTAGAGGGCCAGCTTTTTGTGATACAAGACTTTCCATATGCCGGAATGGATTTCAGAGGTGATCCGGACATGGTTCTTCCACAGGGAGAACAATGGGATGACAGAGGTACTTTCATTTTCACAAGTTTTCTAATTATGTATTTTTTATTTTTCATATATATCGTCTCAAAGTAACAGTAAAATTTTAAAAATGCAGATGTTGGACCACAGCGTCCAGCCAATCTCCGGCCTTACGACAGACGACATCCAGCTGCACCGGCACCGGCCTTACAGGATGCGACAGCAGAAGTACTAGCCGATTTGGAGCATGATCTAGAGCGTCTCACGGCAGATATACCTGAGACTACTATGGACGATATTCCAATGAGGCTTCAGCGCTTCGTGGTTGCAGTCCCTGGACCGTTTAGGAGATTTCTGCGCAAGATAGCCCGCGCAGTGGTGTCGTACAGAGAGCACCACCAGTGATTGACTAGTCACTTTTGTAGTCACATGTGACATTTTTGACTTTTTGCACTATCATTTTGCCGATCATAAGGTGTGTTAAACCTATGATCGAAGACGATGTATATATTTTTGGACACACTTCTATCTATATCTATATATCACTATTATCGGCTTATCTTGTTTAACATGTATGATAAAATGTCTTTAAATTTACTTGCATGATTATTATAAATGTCTGTCCAACACTTGAGAAGCAATTGCATCTGCTAATGTATTCAAAGACCTTGGAATATGTTGATATTCAATGTAATCAAATTCACGTTCCAAGAGACGCACTCTCAAAAACAACCTTAATAACACAGGATTTCTAATGGCATAAACTCTATTAAGCTGTAATACAACAAGTTCAGAATCTAACCTCACTATCAAACGTCGAATTCCAAATGAAATAGATTCGGATAATAATTCAACCACTGCACTGTATTCTGCAATGTTATTCGTTGTTTGACCGAGGCTTACCCCATGCATAGAAACTAACTCGTCAGAGGGCGAATAGATAACCCAAGCTGCGGAAGAGATATTCCGTGTACTACGACAAGCACCATCAGCAAATCCAATGTATGTTTGGAGAGGCGTCGACATCTACAATATCAAGAGTAAAACCAAGATGAGCCAAAATAATGACGAAAAACCACACTTGCTAAGCTAAGCACACTGACTAAACTAACACACTTGCTAGCTAGAAAGGAAATCTAACCTATCTAAAAATTTCTCCATCCATCATTTTAAGCATAATACCTCTTTAGGTAAAGTCCATTTCTGGGTTTGCCCAAAGAGTCCCCATCAAAATCAACTAACTCATAAGCCCCTTTTGCTAGCTTTCGCTTTACAATGTAGGGCCCATGCCACATGGGAACGAATTTTCCAGCACCTAGCTTATCGTTCGCTTGATCATATAATAGTACTAGGTCTCCTTCCGAAAAACTTCGAGGGGTTACATTTTTATCGTACTGAGCTTTCATTCGTTTCGCGTGAGTCTCGATAGCTAAAGTAGCGTCACGTCGAGTCTCATCTAATTTAGCTAAGTATAACAACCGTTTCTCCTCTTCGGAAGTAGCTGGAAGTAATTCGACAGCCATTTGAAGTGATGGGATTTCGCACTCAATAGGTAACACAGCTTCTAAGCCATAAACTAGCTGAAAAGGGGTGAAACCTGTTGAATTTTTCACTGAAGTTCGATATGCCCATAGTGCCGAAAATAACATGTTATGCCAATTCGTTCGATGGATACCAATGATCCGTCGAATCATGACGACTAGAACTTTGTTGATTGACTCAACCAAACCGTTGGCTTGCGGATAATAAGGTGTAGAGCTATCGTGGCGCAAACCAAGCTGGTTTGTAAGTTCAGTCATCATGACATTTCGAAAATGGCTTCCATGGTCCGTAATGATTGCTTGTGGGACACCAAACCTAGTTATGATATGATTGAATACGAAAAGTGCAGCTGTCTTGCCGCTTGCGTCGAATGTAGGCATCGCCTCGGCCCACTTAGTAAAATAATCAACCGCAAGGATGATATACGCATGCCCCCCGGCCGAGTGAGGGTTACAAGTAATAAAGTCAATGCCCCATTTGGCGAATGGACCAGCGGCAATTATAGGGTGGAGAGGAGCAGGTGGAGCGCGCATCTTGCGATCAAACACTTGACAGTTGTGGCATTTTCTGACGGCAAGGATACAATCTTTAAACATAGACGGCCAGAAATAGCCAGCGCGCAACACCTTCTGAGCTGTGGCATACCCAGACATATGACCGCCACATGCTCCAGAGTGACAATCATTCAAAACTCTCTCAGCCTCATCGTGAGTTAAACAACGTCGAAAAACTAAGTCTGCCCCCAGGCGATAAAGTGTATCTCCAATAATTCTGTATTGCTGGGATTGAAACCGAATTTTTCGACGGTTTTCCTTGGAAGTTTCAGGCCGAAAGGTTTGGGTTTGGAGATAGATGATTATATCCCCATACCACGGATCTACAGTGCTAATAAGAAACAAAGATTCGTCCGCAATGGACTCCTCTGCCACAGTCTCTGTGTCAGCACTCGGGAAATCACACATCAATTCCGCGAAGACTAAAGATTTCTTAGACTTGGACTTCTCAAACTCCAAGTCGAACTCTTGCAGGATGACGATCCATTTAGAGTACTTGCCCCCTAGCAGTTGTTTTGTCAAGATATAAATCATAGGGTTGCAATCCGAAATAACAGTAGTTTTGCGGAGAAGAATGTAGTGACGAAAACGCTGGACAGCTTGAACGGCTGCCAGGGCCAATTTCTCCACATGCGAATATTTTAACTCAGTTGGATTTAAGGTTCTGCTAAGGTAATATATCACATGCTCTGCCTTGAATTCATCTTCTTGAACTAACACCATTCCAATGGTGGAATGCGAAGCTGCGAGGTATAAGAAGTAGTCCTGGTTGTAGTTGGGAGGATGCAATAACGGTGCATGGGTCAACGCGTGTTTCAGTGCATCAAAAGATTGTTGAGCAATCTCGTCCCAAAAGAATTGTACATTCTGTTTCAACAACCGTGTAAAACCTTTAGTGACCTCGGCGTAGTTAGGGATGAATCGGCGTAAAAAGTTTGCTTTCCCTTGCAAGCTTTGGAGTTGGCGCAAACTCGAAGGAGGAGGCAATTGGATGATAGCCTCGACTTTCGAGGGATCGACGCGAATGCCGGTTTTGGAAACAACAAATCCCAGCAATCGACCTGTTTCTATACAGAAAACACACTTGTGGGGATTCAACCGAATTCGATAATGCCTACACCTCATAAAGATTGCTCGTAAATGGACAAGGTGATCAGCTCGGTGTAAAGAATGAGCAGGCAAATCATCGAGATAGGGTTGCACAATGTGCTTGATGTCATGAAATGCATAAGACATGGCCCGTTGAAAAGTAGCACCGGCATTCTTAAGGCCAAAAGGTAATTTGCAATAAGCAAATGTCCCCCATGGACAAATGAATGCCGTTTTTGGTTGATCGGCAGGTAGAATATTGATTTGATTATACCCGGAGAAACCATCCATGAAGGAAAACATCTCACTTCCGGCACAATCATCAATAATTTGATCGATATAAGGCGTAGGATAGTTGTCTTTTGGACAAGCTCGATTGATATCCCTATAATCGATACAGATTCTTATTGTTCCTTGTTTTTTATTGACGGGAACAATATTCGATACCCAATCCGTTAACGGGATCGGATAAATGAAACCTGCTTTCAACAGCTTTTCGACTTCGGCTTTGATTGCAGCTGCTTTTCGAGGGTGAATCTGACGCAACCGTTGCCGAATGGGTTTAGCATCCGGGTAGGTTTTGATTTCATGAACAACAATGGCAGGATCGATTCCTGGCATTTCTTCGTAGGACCAGGCAAACACGTCGCGGAATTCTTGGAATAGGGCCTTGTAAGTTTCAATTTCTTCGTTAGTACATGCGGCACCTATATGAATGTTCTCCTTGATTCCGGGCTTCACTGAAATATCAATGGGAATAGTACGAGAAATATTTCCTAAATTCAGCTCTGAATCAGAATGTTTCGTTGGATCCTGAGCGTCTTTGACATATTCAGCGGTAAAGATAGATGAAAAATCATTTTCAAAGGCATCATCCTTAGGTAAAAACGAAGATCTGTGATGGAGATCGTCCCATGGTAGATCATCTACACTTAGGATTTCGCGAAGTTGTTCGTCAGATGACACTTCTTCGGGAAACGTTATCCGTTCTAAGGGTGAGGTGAAAAGTGACTCTTCACTGACCACATTCATTTGGTCGGTTGAATGAAAATCGGTAAAAGACATAAGAGCTTCATAAGCAATCTCATACGGACTCAACGGCATAACATCACCGAGTGAGTCTAGCTCAGAGTCAGAGGGAACATACCAAGGATCATCATAAATAATGTTTTCTGACGTGATCATATGAATTGTTGCGAACGAAGGGTCTGCATTGAGTGGAGGGAGAGGAAAAGTTCCCAGTAAACCGGAATCCTTAACTAAACCTACACCAATGTCCCTATAAGGGATCGTCGTTTTACCAACATGCTGGATAGTTTCTAAAGAGGTTGGGTCGGATGAAAAGTATGTCAGCTGATCAATAGTCACGATCTTACCGTTATGTGGAAACTTAATGACTCTGAAGACCGATGAAACGACCGCTGTCATAGCATATGACCAACTTCGACCCAAAAGAAGGTTGTAGTCTAGAGGGGCATCAACCACTTCCACATCCAGACTAACGGTTTTACCTTCGACCCCTATAGGCAATTCTTGTAGAATACCAAACGGACGGAACCCACGGCCATCAAAGGCCTTAAGGATGGTGGGGGATTGGTTCAACGAAGGAGAACCAAGCGATCTCCAACATTGAATCGACATAATACACGTAGAAGCTCCCTCATCAATCACAGTCCGATGAATAGGCCTGTTTTTGACTATCACTGGAATTTGGAAAGCCATTTGATGGGGGAGACGCGGTGTACTACTTTCTAGATCAAAGATCATTAGGTTCGGGTCCTGAACATCGACAGCTCCAATAGCCGACAAAAGCAATTTTCGTTGCGCTGGACATGATTGCAGCACTTCGAGTGCCGACATTGCTGAAGGTGAAACAGCTAAGTCTTCAACAATGTTGTAATTCTGGGCTGCTCTCGCATGTGGATTGAAAGCAGACCTTCGAAGTACACCCTTGGCGGGCGGCTTAATCACTAAGTCTGGGTTAGGTTTTTCGATCTGTAGTGGATCGGAACCAGGAGCTGAGGTTGATGGGTTAGAGTTAGAAGATTCTGCTTCTTTACCATCAATAGGAGCCTTACTACCATAATCTTGCGATCGAGTCGCAATCCTGACATGAGACATCATCAAAATGGGTTCTTCACTGGCATTCGAAGAAGAACCTATCATCTTATTTTCCTGCTCGGGGAATGGATTCTTTAACACAGCAGGAGTCGGAGAACCTTTAACTATTTTCACTACCTCGGCCCGATGAGGGCAGTCTCTCGTAAAATGATCTTCTTCACAAATGAGACAAGGATAACGAGGTTTGCGCTTTTCGTCATTAGTTTCCGACTTTTCCGTTTTCTCCTTTGGAGGCTTGTCTGTTTTAGCCTTCTTCTTTCCTTTCTTTTTTCCACCGTTTTTGGATTTGGCCGTAGATGACTCTACAGCGTGAATGTCGGCGGTAAGTTCAGGAGGAGAAGACTCTCCTGTCGGAGAATCAGGCAAAGTGATAATTGGAGTATTGGAGGTCTTGGAAGACTTCTTCTTACTCTTCGTAGTCACGATACCGATCATACCATCAGCGGCATGAGATCCCGAAGGAGCAGCAGCGATTTGGTTTGACTTTGGAAGATCCGGAATTTTCTCGTGTAACGTACCCGACTGAGTGTAAACTAAGTCAAGGTATTGTGCCTGAGCAATGACTTGCTCCTCAGTAACTACGCCGGCCTTAGCTACATCTTCAGTAATTCTTGGTAATAATGATTTTACAAACCATTCAGCTAAAATTTGGTCCGGGATAAAAACTTTCACTAATCTCCTTCGACGTCTCCACTCATGGATGTGATCAGAAATGTACGTGGATGTCGATTGTTTTAGCGAAGTTAATAATTCCGTACCATTATCGTATCTGACTGGTAACTGAAAATGAGTTAAGAATGAAGTAGCTAACTGGCTAAAGTTGTAAAAAGAAGCCCGTGGCAACTCAATGTACCACTTGGCTGCGAGACCAATGAGTGTACGCTGGAAAAGACGTAAGCGGATAGAATCATCTGAGATGGAATTTGATGCACACCAGAGGTGGTAAGTCATCACGTGATTAGACGGATCCTCTCCAGACTTACCTTCGAACTTGGGTATATCGCTGGGCAACTTATTTGGCATTGGCGGCCAGAACGGAAGATATTGAATTGGATCGTTCGTTAGGCGCGTCAAGTCGGGTAAATCTAAAGTCGCAATAAATGGTAACTGCCGGTTAGGATCTCTGAAACTCTGAGTCACAATACCAGCCCCAGGAGGAGGATATCCAGGATAACTAGGAACAGGATTCGCATTGGGGATATTATATCCTCCTGGAAAACCAGGATTAACCGGACCGTACTGGGGTTGTTGAGGTGGTTGATAATTGTACCCAGGATACGGTTGATACTGGTAAACCGGTTGTTGGGCAGCTTGACCAGGTTGATACTGTCCCTGGTACGGAGGTTGAACAAATTGAGGTTGAGTAGTAACAACCGTACTTGTACCAGGTTGACCTGCAGGCATCTGGACTGTGGTTTGAACCGTGGGTCCAGACAACGGTACAGATGTCTGAGGAGCGGTTACAGGGACAGTAGAAACCGGAGCTGCCGATACTCCAGATGTAAGCATGGTAGATGAAGCGGTAGCTGCTGCAGCCGTGTGAGGTGGAGTACTCGGTGCAATTGGCGGCTGAGTAACTACAGAAGTTACAGGGGTCTGAACACTTGACTGGACAGGTTGCGGTTGCTGGGGTGGACCAGGAACTGCAGGTTGTCCTGCTTGAGGTACCGACTGTATACTTGGTTGCGACATCTGTTGACCCTGTGACGGATCCCATGTTAACATTCCAGGGTATTGACTCGTAACAGGTTGAGGATACTGAGATCCATAGCCGTATTGAGGATAGGGTTGATAACTGTAAGGTGTAGTCCCATATGATTGCCCTTGAGGTGGTTGATAACCTTGACCAGGGTATTGACCCGTAGGTTGATAACCTTGAGGTAAATACGAATACTGGGGTTGACCTTGACCTTGAGGTTGGTATCCTTGAGGTTGATACCCTTGGGGTTGATACCCTTGGGGTTGCCATCCTTGAGGTTGCCATCCTTGAGGTTGATACTGATACTGAGGTTGACTTTGGGGTACGTATTGAGGCTGGGGTTGATACCCTTGGGGTTGATACCCTTGAGGTTGCCCCCCAGTCACAAATGAAGTACCTTGAGGTTGCCCCCCAGGCATTAACGAAGGTTGCCCCCCAGGCGGTAATTGGCCACCTTGAGGTTGGTTAATGGGAGTTGAACCTGACATCATATAAACTTCACCTATACTCAATGGTACATTACCACTGTTTCCAACTAATAACCCATGATCAACAGGTTGAGGAGATGCTCCCGCAAAGGTACCAGAAAGTGACTGATACCCAGTAGGAACAGAAGGACCGCCATGTAAAAATGATTCAGGACTTTGTGAAAACACAGACGACTGACCAGACATATTTACAGGAGAATGAATTCCTCTAGGTGGAACCGGAGTACGAGGTGTAGAAAAACCTACTGAGTTGTCTAAAAAATTGGTTAATGCAAGGTACCAAGACTCACTTCTAGGAGGACTGTAAAAGATGGATTCACGCTCCCTTAGATCAAGGGTAATTAGATCTTCAGAATCAGAAACGCCTATTTCTTCCTCTGGAACAAGTTCTTCTATAGCAATTAATCCAACAGGAAGATTTTCGGTGATAATTCTTTCTATTCTTGGTGAATCAGGAACACTAGGAGTTGGAGTAACAGGTTCTGAAATTTCAGGTTCTTCGCCTGTTTCACTGGCAGATGAAAAACTACCAGCAAGCTCGGAAACTGTAACAGCTTCGGGATTGTAACCTGTTCCACAGCAAGAATTTCCAACTGGTTACCGTAAACTTTCTCCCAACCTACCGTCAACTGACGGAGTGATTGATTTAAATTCAAGTATAGTCGATCACACTCTTCCATTGGAGGGTGAAACTCATGTCACTCAGGTTGATGATCCGTTAGTTGATCAAGTGGTCGATTCAATTTCACATTCGGTCGATCACACTCTCCCTTTCGAGAGTCATTTTCATACCGCTGATGTTCTTCTTGTTACATCAGATTCTTCTATGCCGGGGGGCATTTCACCTGTTTCTACAGAACCCCCTCCAAGTACTGAGGTCTTTTCCTTTGATTGGAATAGACTGACAGAACCTCGTCTTCCTTCCTCCATCCCTTTCCAAATCATTGTCAAGGCGGGTGGTAGGGACATACATCGTACTCAGGTAGATGAAGGTGCTTCTGTTAGTATTTTATCGTCAACTGTTTGGAAAGCTTTGGGTTCCCCTCAGCTTGCGCCTATTACGCAGAATCTGAAAGCTTTTAACAGAACCATTAGTGAACCTTTAGGGATCCTTCCTAAGTTTTCCATTACATTGGAAGGTAAAACTGTCTGTATTGATCTTATGGTAGTTCGAGGTCCCTTGGATTTCAATTTACTCCTTGGGCGAGACTATGTTTATGCAATGAAAGCTGTCGTATCGACACTCTTTCGCGTGATGTCTTTCCCTCACAATGGCAGTATTGTGACTGTAGACCAGCTTTCGTTCCCTAGTCTTGTTTCAACTACCAATAATATGACACCCCTAACTGTTCCTGATTCTAAAGTGGTATCTACCCTGCCACGGGTTAATTATGTGGCAACTGATCCCATGTTTTCAGTTACCAATGTAAGTGAGCCTCTCACTGTTGATTTAAATCCGGTAATTGACATGGAAAACTCTATGGGATTACTTGGACACGATGTTCTTATCCCTTTTGAGTCCCTTGACATGTGTTCCTTCCAAAGAACTGTTCTTCCTTCTGATGAAGATCTCTTGGAAGCCATGATCAAGGTGTGTCCATTGACATGTCTTTCTTCCAGTTGGAATCCATGATCAGTGTGTACGAGGATAGTTTGTTCCTCTCTCAACCTCGTTAAAAAATGAAATTGGATGGTGAGGAAAGTTCCTTTTACTGTGTCAACCTCGTTAAAAAATGAATCAGTGTGTGCGAGGATAGTTTTTTCCTGTATCAACCTCGTTAAAAAATGAAATAGGCTAGCATGAGGACAGTTCTTTTACTGAGTCAACCTCATTAAAAAATGAATCAGCTAGATTTTAGGATATGTAGGTAGATTGTAGAAAGTAGGATTATGAGGACGGTTCCTGTTACTGAGTCAACCTCGTTAAAAAATGAATCAGGTTTGAGGATAGTTCCTGTTACTGAGTCAACCTCGTTAAAAAATGAATCAGGTATGAGGATAGTTCCTGTTACTGAGTCAACCTCGTTAAAAAATGAATCAGGTATGAGGATAGTTCTTTTCTTGTGTCAACCTCTTTAAAAATGAAACAACTCCCTTTTCAAGTTAAATATTGAAAGTAAACCTTCATTTCATCCAGCCGTTTGAATGCAATGAAGCCTGGGGGGCATGTACCTCGCTTTGCATCATTATGCTGGGGGCATGCGAATTTTTTGAGCATAGTTCCTTGTCTTGTGTCAAGCTCGTTAAAAAATGAAACAAGGGTAGGTAAGTAGGTAGAGTGTAGAGCGTAGTCATGAGCATAGTTCTTTGTCTTGTGTCAAGCTCGTTAAAAAATGAAACAAGGATTTTAGAGCATAGTTCCTTGTCTTGTGTCAAGCTCATTAAAAAATGAATCAAGGTTTTTAGAGCACAGTTCCTTGTCTTGTGTCAAGCTCGTTAAAAAATGAATCAAGGTTTTTTAGAGTATAGTTTTTTGTTAGGTAGATTGTAGAAAGTAGTTATGAGCATAGTTCCTCGTCTTGTGTCAAGCTCACTAAAAAATGAAACAACTCCCTCGAGTCTTTCCAAGATTTTGAAAGTAAAGCTTCATTCCATCCACCTCATTGAATGCAATGAAGCTTGGGGGGCATGTACCTTGATTTGCATCATTATGCCGGGGGCATGTGAACTTGTAACAAGCATAGTTTTTCGTTTCAAGCTTGTGTAAACATGAAACCAAATCCGAGCATAGTTCTTTTCCTGTGTCAAGCTCGTTAAAAAATGAAACAAATCCTCCTCTACTTGAGTCGAGAGATTGACTAGATCTCATAGATGTTAAGTTTGATATTTAGGTTAGTTATTTCAGTTTTTTGCATAATTTTCTTATAGTTTTAGGTCGAGTCTTTCAAATGATCTCGTTCTTGAACCTTCATTTCATCCACCGTACTTGAATGAAATGAAGCTGGGGGGCATGCGCTCTAGCAGTTACGCTTAGGGGGCATCAAGCACAGTTTTCTCTCTGTTTCAAGCTTGTGTAAAAATGAAACTACTTTGAAGCATAGTTTTTCTCTGTTTCAAGCTTTTGTAAAAATGAAACCTATCTCGAGTCAATTTCAGTTATTTTCAAGACTCGTTAAACTCATGAAAATCCCGAGATTATTTTGCTATTTTTCATTCTCGTAAAACAAATGAAAATGCCGAGTTCTTTCCGTCTTTTCCTGCTCGTAAATTAAATTGAAAGTCGGCCATATGAGTACATTTTTATCATTTTTTCGAACTCATTAAAACTTACAAAAAAGTGAAAACCATGAGTACATTTTTATCCCTTTTTCGAACTCGTTAAAACTTACGAAAAAGTGAAACCTCAGAGTCATCTTTTAAGCCCTTTTCTGACTCCTGAAATATGAAAAGATTGCCGAGCGTTTCTTTTACACTCGTTAAAACGGAATTAAAAGACGGTCCCCTTTTAGCTCTTTTCTGACCGCAAAATCAGGAAAAGATTGCCGGGTTTTTGTCGTTTCAAACTCGATAAGGAAATAAAACGACGTGTCCTTGATCGCTTTTTACTTTTCAGGTCAACGACACTATTATGAAAGTACTCCTTGGTCGCAAGATCAAGCGGTTCCCCCAGGTATTATTTTATACTTTTTCGGGCTTGAGGGACACAAATATACGAAAAAGTTCAACGTGGAGTTTCCTTTAGTTTTTTCAGACTCTCTAAAATTGAAAAACGCCGAGTTTCTCCTATACTGGGCTCGTTAAACTTTTACAGTAAAGGACCTGTTCAATTACAAACAGGAACGAACCACTCCTTCCTAGGGTTCGAATTTAAACTAGGTTGGACTCGTCCGAAGGATGAGCTTATAATCAAGCATATGTTATCCTCCTCAAGCTTGTTAAAAATAAAGAGGTACTTGCCAGAAATGGTGGGGGAAAAGAGAGAAGAATGAACCTGTTTGTTACCTTTTGTCTCAAAAGAAACTTTATTACCACTCTTGAACACGACACTTTTCATTCACCTGGGTTGGGAAATCTTTTACCTCACAGTTGACCAAACCACTTTGAAAGTCTTTAACCGGGTTCCGGGGATTAACTTTGAGTTATTCGTCACCAAGCCATCTGTCATGTCGTTATGTGTTCAAGAGGTCTGCAAGCAAAAACTTTCATCTGCAAAATACTTGTCATCCATTTGACCATCCCTGAGTCAGTCCTTACGGCAACATTTCTTCAACTTGAACAATGATTTCGTGTTGCAGGCTTGCCTGCAACGGGTCGCTTTCTATCGACATCGACACATTATCTAGAAAGATGACTTAGGAATCGACAGTACCTTGAAGTCTGCATGCATCAATGGCAGGTTTCTCGCCTTTGACGTCAGTTTACATCTTTGACTTTCGATCAAAGGATTCCGTGAAGTGTTCGACATCAAAACATCTATTCACATTTCACGGGTTGTGCTTGGTACTTTGAGGACCATTGACATTACTGGTGGTTTCTCTCACGCTTGTTAACAGTTTGCATCATCGACTGGTAATCAAGTGGTTTCTAACATGTTCGACATCGAATCATTTAATCACATGGCTAGAATCGTACCAATTCGGGAAGTAGAAGTGAAGACCCTGGATCTAGTTTCTACCATCCAGGCTGCGAGGAGTTTTGTATTCATTATCTATGTAGACTAATCATAAACAGATGGCTGCGTCCATACTGTGTCTACAAAAGTCTATAAAAATGATGTACTGCAAGATCATTCCTGTATCAGAATAGTTAGTCCATTAGTTAAAGTTTTGAATCTGAGTATGGGAATGCCTACCTCAGTGATGATATAATCTTATCCATGTATTTTGTGTTGAAAATTGCAGGTTCCAACCAGGCCATCCACAAGACAATCCTTGAAATGATAAAGCGCTTCACCCTTCCTAGAATTACAAAACCCTATTCTATTCCAGGCTTCGCACTTTAGGGGGCAATCTGTTACACTAAAAAATGTCACCTTGACTACTTGCAGTTAGTATGGCTCAAATCAACAGTCATGCTACCCTCTTAGGCAAGTCTTATGCCTCTGTTATCCATCTCAAACTCAAAGAAGAGAGAAAGTCTTGTAAAAAATATGTTTATCTCTGGGGTCGCAGGTTCTCTCTAGCCTTACCTGCGGGGACGCTGACCATGTTCACAAAATCTGCGTCCATGGACGCTCTATATGTTAAGGGACAGGTGCGTCCCTCTGTAAAAGGCAAAATGCGCGAGTTTTATCTTGAAAAAGTTACTTGTGGTTACTTCTGGAATATTCTAGAGGTCGGTTTGATGAAATGGATGCGCCTCCAGTTGGTTCATGTATCTCTATTAAGGGGGAACTTATCCCATCAATAAGGGAGCTATCCCACCCATAGAGGGGGATGATCCCATTGATAGTGGACCTGAATAACCTCTTTACAGCACTATAAATAAAGACATTGAGCCAGAGGGAGAAGAGGTTGGAGCTATACATTTTCTTTGGGTAAATGCTGCAGGATTTAGGTCTTCCATTAGAGCCTTTGTGAGGAGAGATTGTCTTCACTTGATTCTACTTGGGAGAGGGTGAGCTTTGTCAAAGTAGAGGAAAACCCTTGATGGACCCTGGGAGGAACTTGCACAACACCAAGGCCAGGTTGTAAGAGTTTCTTTGTTTTGTTATTAATACAAACTGGTTTATTTTTCTCAATAGCTTGTGTTAATGAGTTATTTCATGTGTTTCTTGGTCTGCATGTTGAATATATGTTTTATTATATGAAATGCAAGTGCTTGGTAATTGTTTGATTGTTTGTGGTTGCAGGAATTGACTTGAAGGAGGAGCTCATCCGGATCGTCAAGAACGGACTTCAACAACAGCGTTTTGGAATAAGGTAAGCCTAAACACTTGTAGTTTTCATGTTGTAAAAGGTGTATTTAGAGAAAGATCACTCCATTTTGTCTTGTTTGTCATTAGAATGTCTTAGACTTCTAGGAAGGTCAGTCGTGTCCGCACCCTTGACAGATTCCGTGTGACAAATTCATGTACCTTGATTTGCATCATTATGCCGGGGGCATGTGAACTTGTAACAAGCATAGTTTTTCGTTTCAAGCTTGTGTAAACATGAAACCGAATCCGAGCATAGTTCTTTTCCTGTGTCAAGCTCGTTAAAAAATGAAACAAATCCTCCTCTACTTGAGTCGAGAGATTGACTAGATCTCATAGATGTTAAGTTTGATATTTAGGTTAGTTATTTCAGTTTTTTGCATAATTTTCTTATAGTTTTAGGTCGAGTCTTTCAAATGATCTCGTTCTTGAACCTTCATTTCATCCACCGTACTTGAATGAAATGAAGCTGGGGGGCATGCGCTCTAGCTTAACTCTAGCGTAACTGCTAGAGCGCATGCCCCCCAGCTTCATTTCATTCAAGTACGGTGGATGAAATGAAGGTTCAAGAACGAGATCATTTGAAAGACTCGACCTAAAACTGTAAGAAAATTATGCAAAAAACTGAAATAACTAACCTAAATATCAAACTTAACATCTATGAGATCTAGTCAATCTCTCGACTCAAGTAGAGGAGGATTTGTTTCATTTTTTAACGAGCTTGACACAGGAAAAGAACTATGCTCGGATTCGGTTTCATGTTTACACAAGCTTGAAACGAAAAACTATGCTTGTTACAAGTTCACATGCCCCCGGCATAATGATGCAAATCAAGGTACATGACACGACTGACCTTCCTAGAAGTCTAAGACATTCTAATGACAAACAAGACAAAATGGAGTGATCTTTCTCTAAATACACCTTTTACAACATGAAAACTACAAGTGTTTAGGCTTACCTTATTCCAAAACGCTGTTGTTGAAGTCCGTTCTTGACGATCCGGATGAGCTCCTCCTTCAAGTCAATTCCTGCAACCACAAACAATCAAACAATTACCAAGCACTTGCATTTCATATAATAAAACATATATTCAACATGCAGACCAAGGAACACATGAAATAACTCATTAACACAAGCTATTGAGAAAAATAAACCAGTTTGTATTAATAACGAAACAAAGAAACTCTTACAACCTGGCCTTGGTGTTGTGCAAGTTCCTCCCAGGGTCCATCAAGGGTTTTCCTCTACTTTGACAAAGCTCACCCTCTCCCAAGTAGAATCAAGTGAAGACAATCTCTCCTCACAAAGGCTCTAATGGAAGACCTAAATCCTGCAGCATTTACCCAAAGAAAATGTATAGCTCCAACCTCTTCTCCCTCTGGCTCAATGTCTTTATTTATAGTGCTGTAAAGAGGTTATTCAGGTCCACTATCAATGGGATCATCCCCCTCTATGGGTGGGATAGCTCCCTTATTGATGGGATAAGTTCCCCCTTAATAGAGATACATGAACCAACTGGAGGCGCATCCATTTCATCAAACCGACCTCTAGAATATTCCAGAAGTAACCACAAGTAACTTTTTCAAGATAAAACTCGCGCATTTTGCCTTTTACAGAGGGACGCACCTGTCCCTTAACATACAGAGCGTCCATGGACGCAGATTTTGTGAACATGGTCAGCGTCCCCGCAGGTAAGGCTAGAGAGAACCTGCGACCCCAGAGATAAACATATTTTTTACAAGACTTTCTCTCTTCTTTGAGTTTGAGATGGATAACAGAGGCATAAGACTTGCCTAAGAGGGTAGCATGACTGTTGATTTGAGCCATACTAACTGCAAGTAGTCAAGGTGACATTTTTTAGTGTAACAGATTGCCCCCTAAAGTGCGAAGCCTGGAATAGAATAGGGTTTTGTAATTCTAGGAAGGGTGAAGCGCTTTATCATTTCAAGGATTGTCTTGTGGATGGCCTGGTTGGAACCTGCAATTTTCAACACAAAATACATGGATAAGATTATATCATCACTGAGGTAGGCATTCCCATACTCAGATTCAAAACTTTAACTAATGGACTAACTATTCTGATACAGGAATGATCTTGCAGTACATCATTTTTATAGACTTTTGTAGACACAGTATGGACGCAGCCATCTGTTTATGATTAGTCTACATAGATAATGAATACAAAACTCCTCGCAGCCTGGATGGTAGAAACTAGATCCAGGGTCTTCACTTCTACTTCCCGAATTGGTACGATTCTAGCCATGTGATTAAATGATTCGATGTCGAACATGTTAGAAACCACTTGATTACCAGTCGATGATGCAAACTGTTAACAAGCGTGAGAGAAACCACCAGTAATGTCAATGGTCCTCAAAGTACCAAGCACAACCCGTGAAATGTGAATAGATGTTTTGATGTCGAACACTTCACGGAATCCTTTGATCGAAAGTCAAAGATGTAAACTGACGTCAAAGGCGAGAAACCTGCCATTGATGCATGCAGACTTCAAGGTACTGTCGATTCCTAAGTCATCTTTCTAGATAATGTGTCGATGTCGATAGAAAGCGACCCGTTGCAGGCAAGCCTGCAACACGAAATCATTGTTCAAGTTGAAGAAATGTTGCCGTAAGGACTGACTCAGGGATGGTCAAATGGATGACAAGTATTTTGCAGATGAAAGTTTTTGCTTGCAGACCTCTTGAACACATAACGACATGACAGATGGCTTGGTGACGAATAACTCAAAGTTAATCCCCGGAACCCGGTTAAAGACTTTCAAAGTGGTTTGGTCAACTGTGAGGTAAAAGATTTCCCAACCCAGGTGAATGAAAAGTGTCGTGTTCAAGAGTGGTAATAAAGTTTCTTTTGAGACAAAAGGTAACAAACAGGTTCATTCTTCTCTCTTTTCCCCCACCATTTCTGGCAAGTACCTCTTTATTTTTAACAAGCTTGAGGAGGATAACATATGCTTGATTATAAGCTCATCCTTCGGACGAGTCCAACCTAGTTTAAATTCGAACCCTAGGAAGGAGTGGTTCGTTCCTGTTTGTAATTGAACAGGTCCTTTACTGTAAAAGTTTAACGAGCCCAGTATAGGAGAAACTCGGCGTTTTTCAATTTTAGAGAGTCTGAAAAAACTAAAGGAAACTCCACGTTGAACTTTTTCGTATATTTGTGTCCCTCAAGCCCGAAAAAGTATAAAATAATACCTGGGGGAACCGCTTGATCTTGCGACCAAGGAGTACTTTCATAATAGTGTCGTTGACCTGAAAAGTAAAAAGCGATCAAGGACACGTCGTTTTATTTCCTTATCGAGTTTGAAACGACAAAAACCCGGCAATCTTTTCCTGATTTTGCGGTCAGAAAAGAGCTAAAAGGGGACCGTCTTTTAATTCCGTTTTAACGAGTGTAAAAGAAACGCTCGGCAATCTTTTCATATTTTAGGAGTCAGAAAAGGGCTTAAAAGATGACTCTGAGGTTTCACTTTTTCGTAAGTTTTAACGAGTTCGAAAAAGGGATAAAAATGTACTCATGGTTTTCACTTTTTTGTAAGTTTTAATGAGTTCGAAAAAATGATAAAAATGTACTCATATGGCCGACTTTCAATTTAATTTACGAGCAGGAAAAGACGGAAAGAACTCGGCATTTTCATTTGTTTTACGAGAATGAAAAATAGCAAAATAATCTCGGGATTTTCATGAGTTTAACGAGTCTTGAAAATAACTGAAATTGACTCGAGATAGGTTTCATTTTTACAAAAGCTTGAAACAGAGAAAAACTATGCTTCAAAGTAGTTTCATTTTTACACAAGCTTGAAACAGAGAGAAAACTGTGCTTGATGCCCCCTAAGCGTAACTGCTAGAGCGCATGCCCCCCAGCTTCATTTCATTCAAGTACGGTGGATGAAATGAAGGTTCAAGAACGAGATCATTTGAAAGACTCGACCTAAAACTATAAGAAAATTATGCAAAAAACTGAAATAACTAACCTAAATATCAAACTTAACATCTATGAGATCTAGTCAATCTCTCGACTCAAGTAGAGGAGGATTTGTTTCATTTTTTAACGAGCTTGACACAGGAAAAGAACTATGCTCGGATTTGGTTTCATGTTTACACAAGCTTGAAACGAAAAACTATGCTTGTTACAAGTTCACATGCCCCCGGCATAATGATGCAAATCAAGGTACATGCCCCCCAAGCTTCATTGCATTCAATGAGGTGGATGGAATGAAGCTTTACTTTCAAAATCTTGGAAAGACTCGAGGGAGTTGTTTCATTTTTTAGTGAGCTTGACACAAGACGAGGAACTATGCTCATAACTACTTTCTACAATCTACCTAACAAAAAACTATACTCTAAAAAACCTTGATTCATTTTTTAACGAGCTTGACACAAGACAAGGAACTGTGCTCTAAAAACCTTGATTCATTTTTTAATGAGCTTGACACAAGACAAGGAACTATGCTCTAAAATCCTTGTTTCATTTTTTAACGAGCTTGACACAAGACAAAGAACTATGCTCATGACTACGCTCTACACTCTACCTACTTACCTACCCTTGTTTCATTTTTTAACGAGCTTGACACAAGACAAGGAACTATGCTCAAAAAATTCGCATGCCCCCAGCATAATGATGCAAAGCGAGGTACATGCCCCCCAGGCTTCATTGCATTCAAACGGCTGGATGAAATGAAGGTTTACTTTCAATATTTAACTTGAAAAGGGAGTTGTTTCATTTTTAAAGAGGTTGACACAAGAAAAGAACTATCCTCATACCTGATTCATTTTTTAACGAGGTTGACTCAGTAACAGGAACTATCCTCATACCTGATTCATTTTTTAACGAGGTTGACTCAGTAACAGGAACTATCCTCAAACCTGATTCATTTTTTAACGAGGTTGACTCAGTAACAGGAACCGTCCTCATAATCCTACTTTCTACAATCTACCTACATATCCTAAAATCTAGCTGATTCATTTTTTAATGAGGTTGACTCAGTAAAAGAACTGTCCTCATGCTAGCCTATTTCATTTTTTAACGAGGTTGATACAGGAAAAAACTATCCTCGCACACACTGATTCATTTTTTAACGAGGTTGACACAGTAAAAGGAACTTTCCTCACCATCCAATTTCATTTTTTAACGAGGTTGAGAGAGGAACAAACTATCCTCGTACACACTGATCATGGATTCCAACTGGAAGAAAGACATGTCGTTTTATTTCCTTATCGAGTTTGAAACGACAAAAACCCGGCAATCTTTTCCTGATTTTGCGGTCAGAAAAGAGCTAAAAGGGGACCGTCTTTTAATTCCGTTTTAACGAGTGTAAAAGAAACGCTCGGCAATCTTTTCATATTTCAGGAGTCAGAAAAGGGCTTAAAAGATGACTCTGAGGTTTCACTTTTTCGTAAGTTTTAACGAGTTCGAAAAAGGGATAAAAATGTACTCATGGTTTTCACTTTTTTGTAAGTTTTAATGAGTTCGAAAAAATGATAAAAATGTACTCATATGGCCGACTTTCAATTTAATTTACGAGCAGGAAAAGACGGAAAGAACTCGGCATTTTCATTTGTTTTACGAGAATGAAAAATAGCAAAATAATCTCGGGATTTTCATGAGTTTAACGAGTCTTGAAAATAACTGAAATTGACTCGAGATAGGTTTCATTTTTACAAAAGCGATCAAGGACACGTCGTTTTATTTCCTTATCGAGTTTGAAACGACAAAAACCCGGCAATCTTTTCCTGATTTTGCGGTCAGAAAAGAGCTAAAAGGGGACCGTCTTTTAATTCCGTTTTAACGAGTGTAAAAGAAACGCTCGGCAATCTTTTCATATTTCAGGAGTCAGAAAAGGGCTTAAAAGATGACTCTGAGGTTTCACTTTTTCGTAAGTTTTAACGAGTTCGAAAAAGGGATAAAAATGTACTCATGGTTTTCACTTTTTTGTAAGTTTTAATGAGTTCGAAAAAATGATAAAAATGTACTCATATGGCCGACTTTCAATTTAATTTACGAGCAGGAAAAGACGGAAAGAACTCGGCATTTTCATTTGTTTTACGAGAATGAAAAATAGCAAAATAATCTCGGGATTTTCATGAGTTTAACGAGTCTTGAAAATAACTGAAATTGACTCGAGATAGGTTTCATTTTTACAAAAGCTTGAAACAGAGAAAAACTATGCTTCAAAGTAGTTTCATTTTTACACAAGCTTGAAACAGAGAGAAAACTGTGCTTGATGCCCCCTAAGCGTAACTGCTAGAGCGCATGCCCCCCAGCTTCATTTCATTCAAGTACGGTGGATGAAATGAAGGTTCAAGAACGAGATCATTTGAAAGACTCGACCTAAAACTATAAGAAAATTATGCAAAAAACTGAAATAACTAACCTAAATATCAAACCCCTCCACCGTCACCTTGGGTAGAATCCTAGATATTATGGCCACTAAGGTTACCAATCACAACAATTACACCTGGGGGAACAGTCTAAACTCCGACAGCACGCAAGGGCAGAGTAGCAAGCTCCAATCCCCTTACCGGCTCCTTGACAACAATCCAAGGTTTACCGATAAGTGACCCCTGGCTCCTCGACAATGGTTAATCCGAGGTTTACCGTTTGTAATACGTACTGCCTGGCGTCGTTCCCAACGAGGGAGGAATGATCCCCTCACTGGTTCGGACACGAGCTCGTGTTTCTCCTTTAAGAGGAGCTTTCCCAGAATGTAACTGAAACAATTGGATTTGTTCTACTCAAGATAGACTATCTGTTTGGTTTTGTAGTCTTGGAGAGTTAAGTACTCACCTACTCCAAGACCCTAGCCTAAGCTATGCTGGTGCTTCAGAGCCCTAGAAAAATAAAGATTACTAGATTGATTTTAATTTAAGCGTTACTTTTAAGGTTGTTTCTTAAGTCAAAAGGTGATGGAAGTGAAACTAGTGGTATGTTGACTCGACTCGAAACCACTACAAAATGCACCTAAAATGATTTATCCACTACTTTACTTTTTCGATGAATTGCTTAACTAAAAAGTTGAGAGAATGCAATCCTTATAAAAGCAACTTCTTAATTGAAGACAATCAAAGAAACAATTCGTTTTTCTTTTCCAAGCATAAAAACATAACTTCTCTTTACATGCACGAAAAAACTCTTTTCTTCTTTTGAAAACAAAAAGCTACTTGAAACAAGACTTTTAAGAAGATGTTTTTGTATTTTTCTTTTAATAAAGCAAATAAATCTAATATAACCAAAAAAAACAATCTTAAAAACTCTTAAAATCTATGAAAATGCACTCATAAGCAAACTAAAGGCAAATTTACTCTAAGCAATCTTAACGAGGCCAAAACTAACAATGATTATTTCTAAGGTGTTTTACTTGATCACAATCAAATCAAGGACTAGCTTATTGCAGAACCAACAACTAGTCAAAACAAAATTCTAATCTTTTTGTCCTTTTTGAAAATGGAAATCAATACTTTAAAAACAAGCAATTCGAAATTTGACCCAAAACAACTCAAATGACAAGTTGCTCAAACAAGGAGACTTTACGGCAGGCTCAACTTCTAAGAAGGTTGACTAACCAGAGATATCTAAGGCTGGACAACTTTCTAAGCTCAAAGTCACTACAAAGCCTTTCCAAAAATCAAACCCTAGGTCTAAACTTCGTTGAAAACCACTAAAACACTCAAAGCTCACAAAACAAGTTCAGGTGAGAATTCTTGACAGGGTACTAAAGGATCTGGGCGGAAAACACTAAGAAAAAACAAAATCTAAAAGTAATTTAATGCAAAAATGGAATTTTCTTAACTTTTACAGGAAGACGCAGGCCAGCCGTTGTCACAGGTGCGGCCCCGCACTGTGCAGTCGACAACAGCGCGTCCAAGGACGCACTGTGCAGCACACAGAGACTGCGTCTTTCTGGAAAAAAGAAGAAAAACTAAAGCCAACTAAAGCTACAGCTAAGCCACCCAAATACTAATTCTCACAGTCAAAAACCAGAAAATAAAAATGATTTTCTCAAAGCAAAGTTCATATAAAGGAAAAGACTCTCTCATTAATGGATTCCCCAGTGGAGTCGCCAATTTGTCACACGGAATCTGTCAAGGGTGCGGACACGACTGACCTTCCTAGAAGTCTAAGACATTCTAATGACAAACAAGACAAAATGGAGTGATCTTTCTCTAAATACACCTTTTACAACATGAAAACTACAAGTGTTTAGGCTTACCTTATTCCAAAACGCTGTTGTTGAAGTCCGTTCTTGACGATCCGGATGAGCTCCTCCTTCAAGTCAATTCCTGCAACCACAAACAATCAAACAATTACCAAGCACTTGCATTTCATATAATAAAACATATATTCAACATGCAGACCAAGGAACACATGAAATAACTCATTAACACAAGCTATTGAGAAAAATAAACCAGTTTGTATTAATAACGAAACAAAGAAACTCTTACAACCTGGCCTTGGTGTTGTGCAAGTTCCTCCCAGGGTCCATCAAGGGTTTTCCTCTACTTTGACAAAGCTCACCCTCTCCCAAGTAGAATCAAGTGAAGACAATCTCTCCTCACAAAGACTCTAATGGAAGACCTAAATCCTGCAGCATTTACCCAAAGAAAATGTATAGCTCCAACCTCTCCTCCTTCTGGCTCAATGCCTTCATTTATAGTGCTGTAAAGAGGTTATTCAGGTCCACTATCAATGGGATCATCCCCCTTTATGGGTGGGATAGCTCCCTTATTGATGGGATAAGCTCCCTCTTAATAGAGATACATGAACCAACTGGAGGCGCATCCATTTCATCAAACCGACCTCTAGAATGTTCTAGAAGTAACCACAAGTAACTTTTTCAAGATAAAACTTGCGCATTTTGCCTTTTACAGAAGGACGCACCTGTCCTTTAACATACAGAGCGTCCATGGACGCAGTTTTTGTGAACATAGTCAGCGTCCCCGCAGGTAAGGCTAGAGAGAACCTGCGACCCCAGAGATAAACATGATTTTTACAAGACTTTCTCTCTTCTTTGAGTTTGAGATGGATAACAGAGGCATGAGACTTGCCTAAGAGGGTAGCATGACTTGTTGATTTGAGCCATACTAACTGTAAGTAGTCAAGGTGACATTTTTTAGTGTAACAGGCTTAATGGGTGTAGAATTTTTTTATTCGGGAGGCATTTTGTTGAAAAAATGTAACAAGAAAGGCTAAATTTGACTTCAACCTTAGTCATATTGAGTAAATCAAATTTCCACATCAGTAGGAAAACTTGGGGGCAGTTAATTAGTGTAACATGGCTTTTGTCACTTAGTTAGTTCAGTAAATTTGAGTTAGAGGGATTGGAGTTTAGTTGTGCTTGTTTGATTGCTAAATATTAGTAATCTAGTTCAGTTGTATTTAGATAACTGACCTCTAACTATTGTTGGAGTCAGTTGAAGGCCAGTGGTGCAATGGGACAACGGTATTACTCAGAGATCTGTCAGTTAACTAATAAATCAACCCAAAATAGCTAGTCTGTGCAAGACATTCAAATTCCTCTATTGAAGTGGAGATGACGAGGAAGTGTAACATCGATTGTAGACTAGTCTTAAGTGTACAAGTGTTGCATGCAATCAGTGATCAATCCTTGGGAATTGCACAATCAATTTGGAGGAAAATCCTAAATAATAGGGGGTAATTTCCTCAAGAATTGTTCAAGGAAATAGGAGGCTAGGTGAGAAAATAATTGGCTAAGTGTTGGCCATAGTTGTTCATTGATCAGAGAGAACAATTACTCTTTTGCAGGTTGAGCTCAAAGTTGGAGCTAGAAATTGTAATAGATTCTCTATTCATCTTATTAATGCAAAGAGGCTTGAGAGGTTTTTCCCAGTTGGATTCCCTTGGAAAGCACTATGTATTTGCGGTTTTTCATATTGCATGTCTATGCATGTTGTTATAAATTGTGAATTCCATTCCGCATATAAGTAGATTAAAATTGTGTCTCTTGATTTTAGATTAAATTTTTTGAGAAATTGCAATTCTATCAAATTTCTACATGGTATCGGAGCACTAAAATCACATTAGAATTAGTATTTTGAACTTGTCTCTTAGGAATTTCAAAGTAGCAGCTTCAGTGCATCAATTTTTCTTCGGGATTAGAAGAATGTCTTTCAATGGTCTAAGATTAGAGTATTCCTTGGAGGGTTTCTCGAATTTCATAGACTGGAAGGATCAAATGGAAGCAGTGGTTGATAACAATGTTGTGTTAGAATATGTGAAAGCTAATACTGAAAAACCTCCATCGTCAGATACACAACAGCTAACCCAATGGAAAAAGCATGTTGCAAAGGCGAGAAGAATTATTCTAGAAGGTGTGAGAGATCATGTGTTCTCAAATCTCCATGCAGAAGAGACACCATTTACTGTGTCGAAGACGTTGATTGATTTATTCAAAAATAACAATGACCATAGAAAATTTGCCTTGAAAAACAAATTTTGAAACATCGGGATGCAAAAAAATGACACTATATTGATATATCTCTCTAGGTTTACACAAGATTGAGATGAGATCGGAGGGGTTGGAGTGAATGTAGTAGAATATGACCTGGTAAGCCTAGCTCTTCTAGGTCTTCCAAAATCCTAGTACAAATACTAGGACTTTGTCAATGGAAGGGAAAAAATACCAAATTGGGAAAGGTTGTGGTCTGATTTGGTTCAAGAAGAGTTTAGAAGAAATAACATAGATAGAAAATCATCCAAAGTTGAGGATGAAGAGAATTATGCATTGGTTGGAAAGGGGAAAAAGGGAAAAGGAAAGAAGCCCTAGAGAAAACCTAAATCTAGCCAAAATAATGGCAAGAAGAAATACTTGAGCAAGATAAAATACGTCCAATGCCATAAATACGGGCACAATGAAACAAAATGTCTGCACAAGAAGTCTAATAAGAAACATTCATGAGGAGCAGTAGGTGAAGCATCGGCTTCACAATTCAAATTAGACTTCACCCTAATAATATGCATGGCCATCACTGTTATGGGGAGTGTGTGGTACCTTGATTTTGGTGCCTTGTTTCATATGACAGGGTGCAAGGAGTTTTTTAGTAGCTTGGAGGAGAAGGATTTCCGTATGCATATCGAATTGGGGAATGATGGGAGGTACAATGCTACAAGAGTTGGTACTATCACCTTTAATAGGGAGAATACCTCCCCTCTTCACCTTGAAGATGTTATGTTTGTATCTGGACTAAAGAGTAACCTAATCTCTACAGTAGTTTCGAAGGGTCATGGCTATGATTTTATTTTGAGTAGAGGGAAAGCCTTTCTGAGACACCTAGCTACCAGGAAAGTGAAGAAAATTGGAGTTTGAGTCAAGAATCTATATAAACTTGAGGTGGGAGATTGTGCTACATTGACCAGCAAGGCATAAAATGTGTAGAGTCAGTATGTTGGAGAACTTTGGCATAGGAGAATGGGTCATCTATACCATGGTGCCTTAAAAATCATGTAGAAAATTACCACTAGTCTCCCTAAAGACTCCCTTGACTAGTGGGATGTATGAAATGGTTGCACATTGGGGACATATGTCAAATCCACTTTCAATAGACGAGATAGTAGAGAATATGTAATCTTGGAGTGAGTCCATTATGATTTTTTTGGAACCTTTTCTACAGCCTCTGCAACAAAACATAAGTACTATGTTATTTTAAGTACTAAGTAAACTAGCTTAGCCAAGCTATGGTGAGACCTACCAAATTATATTGGAAGGAAGCAAAGCATGTGTTACGGTACCTCAGAGGCACTACCTAGTATGGATTGTGGTACATAAGGACAGAGGGAATGAAACTGTGAGGCTTCACTGATGCATATTGGGTAGGGAACCCATCCGGCGGGAAAACTACATCAAGTGTTCTCTTTAGTGTTGGGTCTGCAACTATTTCTTGGTACAATAGGAAGCAGAGGCTTGTGGCGCTGAGCTTAGTAGAGGCTGAATACATGGTTGCAAGCCAAGAAGCGTGTGAAGAAATCTAGATGAGAAAAATACTTGTGGGACTATTCAGTTGGTAGATGGATCTGACAGTGATATATTATGATAATCAGAGTTGTATTAAGTTCTCTGAGAATATGGTATTTCATGATAGGTCCAAAGACATTGATATCTGATATCATCATTTGCGGGACTGTGTGCATATGAGAATTATGTTGCTAAAGTATATTCCAATGGAGGAGAAAGATGCTAACATCTTGACAAAGGAATTTTCAAGAGGTAAATTTGAATTCCATAGGTGCAATATAGGGGTGGTGGAAAATCCATTTCTTGCTAAGAGGGAGTGTTGAAAAAATGTAGCAAGTAAGGTTCAATTTGACTTTAGCCTTATTCAAATTGAGTAAATTGAATTTACACATCAACAGGACAATTTGGAGGCAATTAACTAGTGTGACATGGCTCTTGTCACTTAGTTAGCTCAATAAATTTGAGTTAGAGGGCTTGGAGTTTAGTTATGCATGTGTGATTGCTAAATTTTAGTAATCTAGTTCAATTATTTTCATTTGTATTCAATGAACTAACCTCTAACTATTATTGGAGTCACTTGAAGATCAGTGGTGCAATGGGACAACAATCTAACTCAGAGATCTATCAGTTAACTAATCAATCATCCCAAAATAGGTAGTGCATGTAAGAAATTTGAATTCATCAGTTGAAGTGAAGATGACAAGGAAATGTAACATTAGTTGTAGACTAGTCTTGAGCGTACAGGTGTTGCATGCAATCAATGATCAAAACTTGGGAATTGCGCAATCAATTTGGAGGAAATTCTTAAAGAATAGGGGCTAATTTCCTCAGGAATTTCACAAGGAAATAGGAGATTGGGTGAGTAAATAATTGGATAAGTGTTGGTCAACATTGTTCATTGAGAAGAGAGAACAAATATCCTTTTGCAGGTGTTAGTGTCCTATGTTATAGTAGTCAAAATCCAAGCTTAGTCTTTTTATTATTTTTGGTAAATTTGTAAAATTTTGCTATGATCTCTTAGAGATCAAGTTATTAGTTTTTGGGAAGAAGTGTGAGATCATACGATTGGTTTGAGTCTAAGTAGGTGTAGGTTTTAACCCTATACAGAAATTACCTGCATATGAATTCTAAAACATAGAAAATAAACAATGCTAGAGCATAACACATAAAACACATATACACAGAGATTTTCCCCTGGATCCCAAAACCGGGACTACCAGCTTGATTTTTCATTAGGTTCCTTTCAATGTTTTAATACATATTTATACATGTCAAAGCATCCAATACCATGGACCGAAAACCATCGCGTCCAAAAACATGTGCGAAAATCATGCACAAAACCATAGGTGGGTTCATCCAACCTAACATAGGTTCCAAAACCAAAATTTTCCAGGGCGATGCCCCGGACCCCAAAGAGTGGGGTTACCTAGACCCCTCAAAACCCTTATGACTCCCCCGCTACACAATTGGCGCAACGAAGGGGGGGCTTTGGCCCCCCTCTAACCCCCGGTTAACTATGTGGGCTAGTTGTGGAAAGAATATAACACAACCCAACATTCTCCCACTTGTTGTTTTATTTTGACAGGGGGGCACAAGAGAGCTTAGTCATTTATTCATCCTTGCAATGCCCATTGTTTCTCTACACCAAGAGAACTTCTCAGAGCTCACAAATTTTGTCAATGCATTTGCAATATTCTTCAAAGTGTCCACCTTTACCAGCAACACCTTTTTGTCTTCTATCATATCCCTCACAAAGTGATACTGAACATCAATGTGCTTTGTCTTTGAATGATATGAAGGGTTATTTGCCAAGAAAATTTCACTTTGTCTATCACAGTCTATCCTGATAGCTCCCTGTACTAATTCCATATTTGAACACAATCTCTCCAACCAAACCGCTTCCTTGCTTGCATGAGTGGCTGCCATGTATTCTGCCTCTATAGTTGATAGTGCCACTACATATTGTTTCTTACTCATCCAACTGACTGCACCTCCAAATAGGTTAAAGACATACCCACTTGTAGATCTTCTCTGATCCAAATCTCCAGCCCAGTCTACATAAACAAAGCCACGAATATCCAACACTTTTTCCAATCATGGTCTTCCTTGGTAGCACAAACCATAATCACTAGTGCCACACAAATACCTGAAAACTCGCTTCACTACTATCCAGTGCTCCTTCCCTGGTTTTGACATAAACCTGCTCAATACTCCCACTGCATGTGCAATGTCTAGTCTAGTACAGACCATTGCATACATCAGGCTACCAACTGCACTTGAATATGGAACACGGGACATGTCCTCTTCCGCTTCTTGTGTCTTGGGACACTGTTCAGCAGATAACTTCACACCTACAAGAATAGGAACCTTCACCGATTTACTATCCTACATATTAAACCTCTGCAATATTATCTCGACATACTTCCTCTGGTTTAACCAGAGCTTCCTCTTTGCTTGATCTCTTTTAATTTCCATGCCCAAAATATAGTTTGCAGCACCAATATCTTTCATGTCAAATTTGGAGGACAATTGGGCCTTCAAATCCTGGATAATTTCTTTGTCATTTCCAACCAGCAACATATCATCCACATATAAGACCAGATAAATAACACAGTCACCAATTAATTTAAAATACACACAGTGATCTGCTTTGCTTCTAGTGAAGCCAAGTCCCCGTATAAATGTATCAAATTCTTGATACCACATCCTTGGTGACTGTTTTAACCCATACAAATACTTCTTTAACTTGCATACTAGTTCATTCTTACCCTTCACCGCAAAGCCTTTAGGTTGCTTCATGTAGATTTCCTCTTCCAAATCTCCGTGAAGAAATTTTGTCTTCACATCCATCTGTTCTACCTCAAAATCAAAAACAGCAGCAACAGATAAAAGTAATCTAATAGAAGTTACGTTGGCAACAGCGTTATAGACATTTTTGGGCCCTACGACCCCAAGCATGAAATGTCCATAAACCAAGGGCTCCTAAGTCCCTAAAAGTGTTGTTCTAACCCCTAGAGGAACAAGGTCAACAGATTACAGCTTCTCCCAAAAGTTCTCCATGAGAAACTGCTCAGAATTGATCAAAACAGGATCATTGCAGCTGCTCCACTGGCTAAGTGCGTTGCATCTCACCCAAATACACTGTGAGGGTGCATTGCATTTCAAAAGTCCCTTCTGTGGGGTGCGATGGGCGAGAAATGACAAATGGCAGTGTCATTCCGCGAGGTGGAGAGGCAATGGAAGCTTCCAGAATCTTCTCCTGTGACACTTGCCTCACTGAATTCGACCAAGGATGAGTAAGAGGCCCTCAGTCTCCAAGTGGAAGCAAGAACTATCAGAGAGAAGACACTAATCAAATCACAAGCTGACTCATCCCCCTTACAGATATCTATATATGGATCCCTCATCCCAGAGATCCAGAGGCTAGAATTTTACATATTGTAAGGGATTGTTGTTGGTTTCCTGAGACAAACATCAGATTGTTGGGTGATCTAAGCTTTGTTTGAGGTGAAGAGGGGCTTCTTTGCTGGGAGGTTGATGCTGGGTCAGAACAACCGGTTGTAACTCCTCTTGGCTCTTTTCTTGTTTATCAATAAAAGCTATTTGAGTTTTCCTCCATGCTTTTGTGTCATTGATGCTTGTTACATTTGTATGGTCAATTTACATCTGACCCTAGATTGTTTATAATTATAGATCCATGTCTTTGTATAGTGCTATGCTTCTGTGATCTTACAGGTACTTTGTGAAGCTGGGCGTGAAAGGGAGCAGGTAGCTGAGCACTATCAAAGAAGAGAGGGATCAAATCAGGAGATTGGCGCAAGACAGAGGTTTGTCTTTCTGTTCCTCTCTATCTATAATTCATAAAGGAGAAACAAAAGTAGCTTTTCTCTGTTTGTTTCTAAGGCAGTTGTCACACCTTAGTGGGATAAAGCAGTTCTAAATAGACACTTTTCCCTGTAACAAAATGGCGACTCCGCTGGGGATCTAATTAGTTTGTTTGTTTATCATTCTTTGTTGTTTGTTTCATAAACTTACGAGTAGCATTCGAACTGCATTTGCCATAACAAATGCAAAGTAGACAACTGCTACTCCAATCCATCTACTGGATCTGTTTATGATTTAAACAGCTGATTCACAAACTATCTGATTGCCCTTGTGATAGCTCTTAGATCCTCCTTAGATCTACCCCTGATTGTTGCATTACTGATTGCTTTTTATTCAGCCAAAACCCAAGAACTGAACTGCAAACTGTGACCCGGAACCCGAACAGAGTCTCGTTTCTGGCCCAACGCAGGTACTGTTCAGAGATTCTAAATTTCAGCGCACTTCCCAAGTGGACAACCTACACTGCATTTCAAATTCTCTGTGTTACAGGTGCGCTGATCAGACTAGCTCTGTGCAGTTGTGGTTTCTGTGGTTCATTCTTTCCAGTTCTATTCCTGAATTTTGCTGCCTGTGATTAGTATATGTCTGTTTGAAACCCCTTTTACTTGCTGTTATTCCGCCTTCTTTGTACAAAAGAACTGTAGATGTTTTTGTGTGTTTATTGAGTCATTTACAGTTCTCCTTTGCAAAAGTAGCGTAATTGTACTGTCGTCCTTTGATTTGAATATGTCGCAAGTGTCGATTTCAATCGTAGGAAAGAGTTTGATTGCTGTTGATGGTCGATTATCCTGTTACTATTGCTTTTGGTCTGAATTTGTAATTATCTAGTGTCAAGAACAAGTATTCATTTCAAAATCGTAAGGTGTTGTAATCGTCTCCATTTTTTGATTTCGAAAAGAAACTTGTTTATATTTGTCGCTTGAAAAGAAATTCAGATTTGTGCATCAACTTTCTTTTTAGCATTCATATACTAAGAAAGTCGAAAGCAAATACATGCATGTGCATTTGCATATAAACAGTCTAATTGCCTTGATTTAGGAAAGTGCATTTAGAGTGTGCTCTTTGCTCTTTGTGAAAAGATTATGTCTTTCTTTTCCCTAGTAGCTAGGATTTTAATTGCATAAAGGAGATAAAAAGTTTGTTTATCATCTTAGATTGCATTTTAGGAATTACATCTACATCTCGTGGTGAACCCGAAAGGCAAACTTCATAAACAAGATCAACCTAAAATAAATTCAATGAATCTAACAACGCTTTGGAACTTAACGCACAATATTTAGAAGTCTAGGCTAGAGACGTATTCCAGCGTCGTAAAGCCTGGTAACTGTTGTTCTCACTGATGGTTGGGAGATTCCTCCACTTTGAGACGATAAGTGCCAGTATGGACTTGTGCTCCCACGTACCGTCGAGTATATTTTGGGAGACCCCAATAGGCTTAATCCTTTATCCATAGGAAGCCGTGTCTGCCACCCTATCGATCGCAATGCACTGAACACAGCATTCGGGAAGATTGACTGTCGTACGGTAAAAAGTATTCTGCAGTTTTGCGATTGGTTTGGTAATCCCTCTACCTAGATTTCCAGAGCAGTCCCTTTCGTTCCTTTTCAGACTCCTTAACGGAAAAGGTCCATCTGAGCACTTGTCACTTCAGGCTCATTAAAAATCGAAGGAGACTAGAGTCATCTTTTGTTTTTCTCGACTCTTAAAAACTAAAAAAACAAGTTGTGTCAAAGCGACTAAAATTTATTTTAAACGGAATATTCACTACCCTTTCCTACATTGATCTTGGGTTGAGAAAATGGAGTCCACCACCCAAGGAATTCCCCTTGGAGGAAATCCTAGTCCCTTCTCCTCTTAGGGAGATGTTGGTGCGCCCCATATGGCCACATTGTCGCTTCCAGGACTAACAATTGGTTTGCCTGTATGGCTCTTCTCAACCTCTGTCGTTCAGAACACCACAATTCCTGAACAATCGAATCAGCAATTAGACGAGTCCAGAGTTACCCACCAACCTTCTACTTCCTCTAATTCTTCCTCTCCTCCTTCCTCTTCGCTTGATGGGGCTGGTAAAGCCAAAAGTCAAGTACCTAAGGAGAAGAAGGAAAAGAAGAAGAAGGAGCCAAAAGCGAATGGGGGCAAACGAGTGTCGTCTAGCGAAAATCCACACACTGCACCGACCAGGCCTAAATCGCCATGTGTCATTTGCAAAGGAGACCACTATCACAGAGATTGTTCTTGCATCCCTCGGATCTTAAGGGACTGGTCTCCTCATTTGCACAACCCGGTGTCGTCAACCTCTGATGATCATGTTGAAAACACACCGTCAACTAGTCAAAGTGAAGCCCCAGAACAAAAAGGAAAATATAGATTTCCTTGTAAACTGTGCGAAGGCGATCATGTCGTCCACCGTTGTCCCTTCTTAGACGAAGCTAAAAGAGTTTTGGATGATCGTTCAGTTTCACCGTTACGACTTCCTCCTGGATATAAAAAACTCTTGCCGAGTCCGTCACTAGTTGAAAACCCGGCTGGCCCGCTCAGGTGGTCGGCTGAGGCACCTATCATTGAAGATAAACCATCTGAATCCATACCAGACGAGAGTCAAAAGGTCAAGGCGGCAGTTGACCCGGTCTTGCCTTCAGAGGTTCCATCTTCAGATGATATAATCACTAAAGAGAACAAGGATGACACCGTCCAAATTCTTTTCATAAGCACAGACTCCAACGAACATGGGGGCAATTTACCCGTTCCTTTACCGCAGGAAGGAAGTTCGTCAGATTCGTACCCGGCCGTCTATTCGGTCGCACCTCCAAGCAACCTAGTTGTCTCCTTCGACTGGAATCAACTAGGCAGACCCCGCTTACCGGCTAGTGTAGCATTTCGAATCATTGTTCAAATATATAGAATGGTTATGGTTGGTACCATCATAGATGAAGGGGCTTCTGTGAGTATCCTTTCCTCAACTGCTTGGAAAGCGCTTGGTTCGCCATCGCTTTTGCCTGAGATGAGAAATCTAACAGGCTTTGATAAAGGAACCAGTCGACCGTTAGGGATCCTTCCCAATGTGCCCATAACATTAAGAGGGAAAACCGTTCACATGAACATAATGGTAGTTCAAGGACCCCTAGATTACAATCTACTCCTTGGACGAGACTATATTTATTGCATGGGGGCAATTGTCTCCTCACTCTTTAGAGTAATGTGTTTTCCGCACGAAGGAAGAGTGGTCAAGCTTGTAGACCAGCTTTCATTTCCCGGATCACGCATAGCAAATAGTCATATACCATCCCTAAATGGTCTTTTCATGCAAGAAATGTCTCAATCTCCAGTCCGTCCTCCCGATGAGCGCGAGTGATTCAGGGGGACATGACTGAAACCCAGGGGGCACGCACCCTGGTCTGCTTCGGCAGGAAAACTTCGGGTATAGGGTAGGTTTCCGCGAGAGAATATGAATAGTCTGTACCCCCGTCCATGATTGGAAGAGGGGGTTATTCTAGAACAAGATTCTCTTGTCAAAGTTATGTGAGTGGAGTAGCCTCCTTCACTCACCTTTGTCTATTTTGGTAGACATCGCCGAGGAAGTGTTCTGTTTGCGCTGTAAATAGAACAATCTTTGGTAACCTGTAAGAGGTAGGCCTCTCTCGGTAAAACAAATGTTTTAACGAACTAAAGAAGGGGTAACCTTGAAACTCTGTTTTATACCTGGGGGCATGCAAGCCCTTTGGCGTGCAAGCGAAGAGCGACTATTTATTTTTTAAATTTTTAGGACCTCTAACCCTTTAAACTCGTAGGATTGGTCATCTCCTAACTTGCATAAAGAAAGGATGTGGGGAAAAACTCTAAAAGTTGTCGTTTTATATGAGACATTCTTATCACACGACTGGATTAATCGAGCAGTTTTAGCACATAGTTCAAGCTCGTTAAAAAATAAACATAAGACATGAGCAAATGTTTCCCCCGCGTTTAAGCTCGTTAAAAAATGAACTATTCCCCGGTAAATAACCATCGTGAATGTAGTACTTCAGCCGTTAAAGCCTTGGTCGTGTTTGCGCCATCACCTCCACTTTTTCATTAGCCGATCATTCACCTCCATTTGATTGTTTACCCATTTTGAGGAACAACTGCGAAGAGTGATTTCACTAGCCATCCTTGTGACACTGTCGTGATTGGAAAATTCCAAACCTTACCTGGAATCAGTTGCTACCTGTTTTATCACTCGTTCCTCAAAAGACGAGTCTCCTTTAAGCTCTTTTCAACTGACTCATAGAATATTGAAAGATTGCCGAGTCATTGGCCCCTCCAGCTCGTTAAAGGGACAGGAAGTGCTATCCCTCCTCTAGATTTTAATCTTTTTGGACCTGAGGGATTATTACACAAAAAGATCGAGCGCTTGTTTTGTTCGGCTCGTTAAAAGTATTGAAAATTCATCCCTTTTGTATTGTTTTATACTTTTTCGGACTTAAGGGATTGGATGACGAAAAAGGAATTTTGGAGTTACCTTTACGTCCCTTTTCAGACTTTCTAAAATTGAAAAGGACCGAGTTATCTTTGTCGTTAAACTCGTTAAAAAGATTAATAGCGACAAACTTGTCTATAGACAAGAACGAGTTTCACTGTCGCTAGGCTCGTTAAAACATAGCGATGGGTTTGCCCGAAGGGCAAATTATAGAACAAGCATATGTTATCCTCTTCAAGCTTGACAAAAATAAAGAGGTATTGGTCAGCAATGACTGGGGAAAATTGGGAAGAAAACTCAAAGAAACTTTATTGGTAGCAAGTCGCTCTTGAACATGACACTTCCACTTCGTGTCCGAGTCGGGTTGGGTTGTTTCATTCACCAGTCACATCACCATGGTCATGCCATACCATCCACATTTGGGGTTAATGCTACCAATCCATCACATCAGTGTCGCCGATATGTTCAAGAGAAGTCATTCAAAGAGTCCACCTGTGTCTCACCCACTACCATACATTATACTTCATTCTTTCATGACCGCCACCCTGAACCGTATATCACCATATCGTTTTCACCTCCATTAAAATCATTTGCTCCGTTCTATGTCATTGATGTGGGATTCATTAAGGCCCTCCTGTGACAGATCACTTCTTGTCGACATCAGCTCATTATCCAAGAAGTTGATCTAGGAACACCCCATTCAGTACTTTGAAGCTTGCATGCCTCAATGGCAAGTTTCTCACTTCCGGCGACAGGTTTACATTAATGGCCTTCGACCGAAAGATTTTGCGTGGTGTTCGACGCCAATTCCTTTATTCACACCACGTGAATTGTACTGCAGTACCTTGAGGTTCATTATCATTATCGATGATTCCTCTCGCGCTTGTTAACAGTTTACATCATTGACTGGTAATCAAGCGATGTATTTTCATGTTCGACTTCAAAACATTTCTCACATGGATCGACTTGTACTTTGAGTGAAGATCGGACGAGATTGAAGACCCCGGATCTAGTTTCATCCATCCGAGCTGCGATATATATTCAGGGAAATAAAGACATTAAATGTACATCATTGCTGCACAGATAATCATCCACTCAAAAGGATGATGGCTCTATCAGAATCATCAGTCTACACTCAGACGATTGTCTGTCCTATGTACATAAAAATGAATTTATAAAGCTGAGCATGGGAATGCCCGCCTCAGCTAGATCATGAAAATAGTATGAAGATAATGCATTGTATTGTATCTTATTACAGGTCTCTTCCTAGCATTGAAAGAACTTCGAATCCTCATAATAAAGCATTTCACCCGACACTAAAAGATTAACGGCCTCATACTTTAGGGGGCAACTGTTATAGACATTTTTGGGCCCTACGACCCCAAGCATGAAATGTCCATAAACCAAGGGTTCCTAAGTCCCTAAAAGTGTTGTTCTAACCCCTAGAGGAACAAGGTCAACAGATTACAGCTTCTCCTAGAAGTTCTCCATGAGAAACTGCTCAGAATTGGTCAAAACAGGATCATTGCAGCTACTCCACTGGCTAAGTGCATTGCATCTCACCCAAATACACTGTGAGGGTGCATTGCATTTCAAAAGTCCCTTCTGTGGGGTGCGATGGGTGAGAAATGACAAATGACAGTGTCATTCCGCGAGGTGGAGAGGCAATGGAAGCTTCCAGAATCTTCTCCTGTGACACTTGCCTCACTGAATTCGACCAAGGATGAGTAAGAGGCCCTCAGTCTCCAAGTGGAAGAAAGAACTATCAGAGAGAAGACACTAATCAAATCACAAGCTGACTCATCCCCCTTACAGATATCTATATATGGATCCCTCATCCCAGAGATCCAGAGGCTGGAATTTTGCATATTGTAAGGAATTGTTGTTGGTTTCCTGAGACAAACATCAGATTGTTGGGTGATCTAAGCTTTGTTTGAGGTGAAGAGGGGCTTCTTTGCTGGGAGGTTGATGCTGGGTCAGAACAACCGGTTGTAACTCCTCTTGGCTCTTTTCTTGTTTATCAATAAAAGCTATTTGAGTTTTCCTCCATGCTTTTGTGTCATTGATGCTTGTTACATTTGTATGGTCAATTTACATCTGACCCTAGATTGTTTATAATTATAGATCCATGTCTTTGTATAGTGCTATGCTTCTGTGATCTTACAGGTACTTTGTGAAGCTGGGCATGAAAGGGAGTAGGTAGCTGAGCACTATCAAAGAAGAGAGGGATCAAATCAGGAGATTGGCGCAAGACAGAGGTTGGTCTTTCTGTTCCTCTCTATCTATAATTCATAAAGGAAAAACAAAAGTAGCTTTTCTCTGTTTGTTTCTAAGGCAGCTGTCACACCTTAGTGGGATAGAGCAGTTCTAAATAGACACTTTTCCCTATAACAAACAGGAGAAAAAAATATCACCAAAATAAATTCCTGGCACCTGGGAATAACCTTTTGCTACCAACCGAGCTTTGTATTTCTCCACCTTTCCTTCTGCATTTGTATTCTTCTTGAACACCCATTTGCTGCCAATGGGTTTCCTTCCAGCCAGAAACTCCACCAGATCCCAAGCCTCCTTTTTGTGCGAAGATGCCATTTCATCAACCATGGCCTCTTTCCAGAGTTTTCCATCCTCTAAATCTACTGCTTCCTTCACAATTCTGGGATCATCATCAGTAATATATAAAGAAAAATTTGAACAGAAAGAAGATGGACTATACCTTTCTGGCTGCCTTCTTTCTTGAACTAATCTTCTCACACCTGGAGTTTGTAGCTCTTCATCTTCTGATTCCTCCTCTGTTGTAGAGTCTGATTCTTCCTCAGCTCAAACTTTATCTTCTCAGGTTCCTTTGGTTGGACTTCATGTTTAATAACATCTTTCACCTCTCTGAACACCACATCTCGGTTGTACACAACCTTCCTTGTTACTGGGTTCCAAAGCTTATAACCCTTTAAACCATCCTTATACACAATAAAGATGCACTTATCAGATTTACTATCCAACTTGGTTCGTTTCTCCTTTGGAACATGTACATATGCATCACATCCAAATACCCTCAGATGTGAAAGAGAGGGTTTCTTACCAGTCCATACCTCTTGTGGATTTTTATCCTCCAACGCTGATGAAGGTGATCTGTTGACTAGGTAACATGTTGTCTCCACCGCCTCTACCCAAAATTCCTGTCCTAACCCGGCACCATTGAGCATGCTTCTTGCCCTTTCCATCAACGTCTTGTTCATTATTTCTGCAACTCCATTTCGCTGAGGTGTATATGGAGTAGTCTTCTACCATGCTATACCACACTTCTTATAGAATTCTTCAAATTCATAACTGCAAAACTCTCCACCATTATCTGTCGTCAACACCTTTATCTTCTTCTCTGTCTGGTTTTCCACCAGAGCCTTTAATTCTTTAAACCTATAAAAGACTTTGGATTTCTTCTTAAGGAAATATATCCATGTATTCCTTGAGAAGTCATCTATAAATGATACACAGTACACAGACTTACCCACTGATGGAACCTTCATAGGTCCAAACACATCACTATGCACAAGCTCTAATATATGTTTCACCCTCTTACAACCAAAGGGGAAACTCACCTGATTCTGCTTCCCATATACACAATTTTCACAGAAATCAAAATCCAGAGAGCTATTACTCGTACCTTCTACAATACATTTACCATGAAGTATTCGAAGGCCCTTCTCTCCAATATGTCCAAGCCTTTGATGCCACAGCATGGTCTTCTCTTCAGATACCACTAGATTTTCTGCTTCACTTTCAGGAACCACAAAACTGTTGCACCCATCAACAATAGTGCTACCTTGCAACTTGTATAGAGTTCCAATTCAAACTCCATGCATCAATACCAGTGCCCCCGAACCATCTTGCAGGTATCCTTCTCAAACACTTTTTTTACACCTGCATCATCCAGCTTGCTTACAGAAATCAGATTTCTAGCTAATGCAGGAATATGCAGAACACCCAAAAGTGTTCTAACCCTTCCACCTTGCAACTTCAACTTTACTTTTCTACGACCAATGATTCTAGCCTTCCTGTCATCCCCCAAGAAGACATCACCACCATCATATTTCTCATACTCGCAAAACCACTCTCTATGGGGAATGAAGTGAAAGGATGCACCTGATTCAATCAACCATGCCTCATGATCTACATGTGTATTTTAAGAAGCCAAGTACACATCCCCACCTTCATCTGAGGTGGTTTTCGCCTCTGCAGAAGGAGCATCATCAGATCCCTTTCCTTTATCAGGAGATTTAGATTTACAGTCCATTTTGTAGTACCCTTCCTTTCCACATTTCCAGTACAACACCTTTACAGGCTTTCCTGGAGATTTAGATCTCCCTCTAGATTTAGATCTCCCACTCGATGACTTATTTTTGTTTCTATTTTGGTTCCGTCCTCGTACAGACAAGGCATCACCATTCTAGCTCTCCATATTTTTCTGTCTCATCTCCTCCGTCAACAATGATGAGACTATTTCATCAAACTGCAAGGCAGTTGTATTGCTACCTATTGCAATAACCAAACTATCCCAGGAATCTGGTAGAGAAAACAACAAACTGATGCACTTGTCTTCATCTAAAATTTTAATATCAACAGATAATAACTGACTTACCACAGTATTAAATGCATTCAGATGCTCTATCACTAAGTCTCCATCTTTCATCCTTAGGTTATACAGCGTTTTCCGCAGGAACATTTTATTCACTAGAGACTTAGATTGGTACAAAGTCCCTAACTTGTCACCCCAAAGCCTTCGTCGTAGCTTCCCCTAATACATTCAGCAATACTGAATCTGAGACACACAATCGTATTGTGGTTTTTGCCTTCCGATCCAACTTCTTCCATTCTTCATCAGACACTCCCATTGGTTTAGTACCCAGATCTACCACGATCCACTGATCTTTATCCACCAAAAGATCCTCCATCTTGAGTTTCCACAACTCAAAACTCTAACCATTAAATTTCTCAATCTCTATATTTCCACTACTCGCCATCTTCTTTCACCACCAGAATCGATCTCGCAGATCTCCCACTGAATAGGGTCTACCACAGGCCCGAGCGAAACCCCTCAGCAACAAAGGCGTCCCCTTGAAGCCAAAAATAGCTATGATACCAAATGTAGGTTTTAACCCTGTATAGAAATTACCTGCATACAAATTCTAAAACACAAAAAATAAACAATGCGAGAGTATAACACATAAAACACATATACACAGAGATTTTCCCCTGGATCCCAAAACTAGGACTACCAGCTTGATTTTTCATTATGTTCCTTTCAATGTTTTAATACATATTTATACATGCCGAAGCATCCAATACCATGGATTGAAAACCATCACGTCCAAAAACATGTGCGAAAATCATGCACAAAACCATAGGTGGGTTCTCCTAACCTAACATAGGTTTCAAAACCAAAATTTTCCGGGGCGCTACCCCAGACCCCATAGAGTGGGGTTACCTACACCCCTCAAACCCCCTATGACCCCCCTACTACACAATCGGCACAACGAAGGGAGGGCTCTGTGCCCCCCCCAACCCCCAGTTAACTACATGGGCTAGTCGTGGAAAGAATATAACACAACCCAACAGTAGGGTTATGTTTCAAATAATGATGGAAATAGTCACTGATTTCCTAAGGTCTAAGCTTAGTAAGTTTAGGGGAAAGTTTCAATCAAGTCATGAGTGAATATCATAATCGACTTGAGTTTTAATCATTAAGTCATGTTCAGTGGTGTCTTTTCAAGTTAGTTACAAGGTTGAGTTGTCAAATCATCATCATTACAAGTTGGTGTTGCACTCATCATTCACGTTGCACTTTCATATTTTAATTTTCAATTAATCATTGTAAACAAAAGAGGTCTGGAAGGTGTGGAAGGTGACAAATGCATTCATTTGGCTCTCAAAAATCCATCGAACCAGTTTCTCCTTCTCCTTAGATACTATGAACAACACATGAAGGTTGTTGCGCTTTGGCTGTAGGGGTGTTCCTTCGCTTCTACAAATTGGATATTTTCTTGTACCACGATCACTCTAAAGTTATAAATTTCTCATCTCTATAATAATTCACATTGTTTATTTTTAACCTTAAACAACCAAGGAGAGTGCCCAAATGAGCTTGCAACCCTCATAAACTTGAACTTGTTGCGCTCAGGGGTTGTACTTCTGTTGTAGGTGATGTTTTTTAAGGATGAGGGTTTACAGTATGAACATATATTATCGTATAGGTATTTGATATTTTAAAATTGTTCTTTCACATGTGTGACACATTTAGAATTCTGGGAAGTGATCGTAAGAATGAAAATCATGAACTCGTTGTGTATTTTCTAAAGAAGGAAGAAGCGCAGCGAATGCGTTGCACTTCCACACAGTCCACAATTTGACCTTTAAATTAAACTCCCCACCTCTTGAAATAAGTTTATATGGTTATTAAAAGTGTCCTTAAGTGTCTTTCATGTTCATCATTCAATCATTGATCATATAATATGAAAAGGATGTTCGTTGTGTTTTGGCTACAGGGGATTTGTTGTGTTTTTTTATTGTTTTAGCAGTAAAATTAAAAAGCGGTTTTTAAGCAAATGGAAATGAATCTTGCAACATCAAAAGAGGTTTTTGTCAAAAACAATCTAAATAACAAAAAATTCCTTCATTTTGTTCAAAGGCATCATATATTGGAAGATTCGAATGAATATTTATAGCCTATTTTACATCTTTTTTGATTCCCTGTTTTAGTCATGATCCTTGAGCACAGATTCCAAGGAGTTGGATAAGAATATCAAAAAAGGAGATAGGTTTCTCTCATGCATAATCACGTATATGAAAACCTCCTTTTGTTTTGTAACAACTGTCATGATTAGAGAGATATGATCAACTATTTGACCCTTATTTTCCATAAATTCGATCCCTATTTCCTAGGAGGCAGTTTCTAAACCTAATGTAACAGACTATATCTTTGGGGAAATGGTTGAGCTCAACTCCCTAAGTATAGGGATGAGCTAATTGTATATATTTCATGAATTTTAGTGTGCAAAAGGTTGCTTGGTCAAGGTTTTATAGAGAATACATTGTGCATTATACATTTCCAATAAGTTACAGTGAATGATGAAGGTTGAAGACTATTTTTTCAGGGATTCATGTGTCAGTCTCTTATGGTGATGTTTATCTCTTGTTTTTCTCATTTACCTTATGTTTTTCCATGCTTAAATGTCATGTCTTCAGTGTTTAGTTAAGAAAAACTTATTTCAGAATTCACTTTTAAGTGCTATGTTATGGCTCACTGAACATTTTAGTGTTTTTCTTCCATTGTAATATCTAAAATTCATCCGCAGCTAGATGTTTTAGATGTTATCAATTCCATTATTCCTCTGCTCACCTCTCTACAGTTCAATTTGACAATATCATAAGGATTTCCTACCTTGCCCCTGTTTAAGGATTCCTCATTTTTCACATCATTTCATTGAAAATCATTAGCTCAATATGACTCCATGCCTAAGGGATTTTCCGTATTCATTGCCATCAAACTATTAAAACCTATTCCTCTTTGATATTAATACCTAGCCTAAAATCTAAGACAACCAGCCATCTAAGTGACTGGAGATTCATATAGAGAGAGCCCTCTCTGAAGCTGGAAGGGCTAGATTCCAGTTCTAAAATGGTTTTGGGTTACCTTTGGGTTCCTCTCCTCAGCTAGGAAGAATTACGAAGTGCTAACATAGTGGCATCGTTTTCGAGGAACGACGGGTTCCCTCTTCCACAGGAAAGAATCCTAAAGATAATATTTGACTTATGATGGTTAACAGAAGCTAAACACATTAAGGCTGTACCATTCACCGAGTGATTCCAATCAATGTTACATTCATATTCAAATATTCCGCTGGAGGATGAACCTTAATTGACAGAGAAATAGAGGGACATTTCAAAAACTAGGTACCAAAGCTTCAATTTTTTGCAAGAAATCTTATTCGTTTTCATCAGATACCTCTTGTGCTTTCTTGAATAGGTTAAAACCAACATATATCCATCTTAAATATGCATCTAATATGATCCGAGAGGGATCCAATTTCTTTAAGTCCAAATTTTTTATGAGCCCACATTATTTCAATGTTTTGCATAGTTATTCAATTTTTTCAAATTTTTAGATTTTTTAAAACTTTTATTTTGGCATATATGAACAAAATTTCAACTTTGATGATAGATGGACATCCTTACACGTCATATTGGGCTGTAGAATGAGCCTCTCGAATCAATAATTTTCCTTTACTTATCGTATTCTAACGATGACCATAAATATGCACTTGATTCTCCCTCTTTTAAAATTGTAAAGACATCTCCTTTTCCTTGCACTTTGACCTTGAAAAAAATCCTAACGATGACTATGATCAGTTTTATGAGCCTCATGTGACCCAAGTTGATGACATACCTTTTGTACCAAATCCTATATCTTCCAAGTTTCAAGACACATATAAAACCCTCAAATTACCTCATGTTCTCCATGACTTTCCTCCGAAGAATTTCAAGTATCTTCCTAAGTTTTATGGAGAGCTTGAGAACATCGCAGCTGAAAATCGCATCCATGATTTTGAGTATTTTATAGATCTATTGAAAAATGAAAAAGATGATGTATGTATGAGAGCTTTTCCTCAGTCATTGCAAGGAGAAGTTAAGAAATGGTTTAGAAGTCTGCCATTTGGAAGAATTGTAAATTTCCAACAGATTGAGCACACTTTTCTTACGAGATGGGAAGAAAAGAAGAACCATCTGTAGGTATTGGTTGAATATGACAACCTAAATAGAGGTCCAGGGGAATCAGTTCAGCAGTTTTCAACTATATTTAATAAGGTGTACAACTCAATAACTGTTGAGATAAAACCCCCCCAGGGTTGGCTTTGCTTCATTACCCTGATGGTTTTGATGTTGAGCTTTCTTATCAGCTTAGAGAAAGGAATTCAGCCACATTGGAGGATATGCAGAAAAATGTTGTTGGAGTTGAAGTAAATATGTTGACCAAAAAGGCCAAGATGAAATTTGAAAGAAGGGGAATGGTTAAGGAGGAACCTCCTTCATCTTCAGATGCTAAGTTGGATGTTGTTATGAAAACAACGGAAAATATGATGGAAAGATTGACTTTGGAAAACAAATTTGTTACAGAGAACAACAAGTGCCCCCTCAAATAAGAAACCCCAATTTCTGAAGACCTCAAGGTCAAATAATACCTCCTTTCCAAGAAAATTTTGCAGGAGATGAAGAGTTAGATGGTGAAGCGTATGAACATGAGGCTAAACATGAAAAAAAAATTGATCTAAATTTTGAGCAGAAGGTTAATAATATTATTCATGTTCTTGAATATTTTAATGTTGATGATGTCGTAGAAGAAGAAGAATTTGATGTCCCAAACTTTTTTGTTGTTGATTCATGTCACCATGAGGTAGAAGTTGATTATTTTATGTATTCACTTGAAGATGGTCATGGAAGTGAATTTGTAGATTAACCTACAGAAGAGAAAGTCGTTGTTCCAATTTTCATGTTTGATGGAATTACAGATGTGTTTGATGTGTCAAAGTATGCTAAACATGATGATGATTTTGGTATTGATTTTCTAGGGCTACATGATGTGTTTTCTCCATTAGGAAATGATGATTCTCAGCAGTCTCAAGAAAGTAGTCAACCTGCATGTTTCAGTTGTGACAATAATAAAGAACATGGAAAATGTATTGAATACGCTGAATAAAATACTCTACCCTTGTGTTTTTCTTCATTCCAATTGCTGAAAAGGAATTTTCATAGTGTTATAAATCGATAGTATTAAAATTTTTACATTGAACATGAGGAAAATAGTGAGTTTGCTTATGAAAATTATCTTTCTTTAAGATTCTCTTCATTTAAATTATTGAAAGAAAATTTTGAGATCATTAATGAAGTTGAGGAGTGTGGGTTGATGCAAAGGCATCTAGAGTCAATGGGGAAAATTAACAATGAATTGCAACAATCTCCTCTTGTTTTTCATGACCCAGTGGTTGATTATATAGAGGGTTTAAATAATCAAAATTTGTAGCTATTGGTCAAATTTCAATCTAGAAATTAAGATAATGATTAGTCAATGTCAGAGTGAGACATGTATTTCTTTCCAGTCGTAGCTTCATTGCAGAAATTTAGTGCAAATTTTCAGCTTCTTTGTGACACCTTTCAGTTGGATTTGAATGGAAATAGGAATACAGTTGAAAGTTTGATACAATATGATTGTCTTATGCATTCATTTGAGGATCCTTTTGCAGTGTTTTTGGAGTCAGTAAGTAAGCTCAATTTTTCAAATTTTTCCCATGCTGAGTTTATTTTCAAGCTTTTCAATGAGTTTCCCTTGAGCAAGTCTTTTATTTTTCCTCTGAGGAAACACATGCAAGGAGGTGGAACAATGAATGAAGTGCTTGCGTGGTTGCACTAGTTTTTTTACTTCACTTGATCTAGTAGTGGTTTTAACATATTAGAGTAGGTAGGAGTGTGAATAAGCTCAACACTCTGAGCATCTTTTTCAATAGTGTGCCAGCTTCTAGCAGTTTATTTTGGAAGAATGGTATTACTTTTCAGCATTCATTTTCAATTTACAGTTACGTGTTGAAAATTTGGAAGAGAGAAGGTTGCATTTTTCAAGTTGGGAGCCACCCAGTGGATCAGGCTACTAGTCTACAATGTTCTTTGGAACCTCACAGGGAGGATGCCATCCCCGTTGGAGCCAATTTGAGTGTCCTATGTTATAGTAGTCAAAAGCCAAGCTTAGTATTTTTATTATATTTGGTCAATTTGTAAAATGTTGCTATGATATATTATAGATAAAGTTATTAGTTTTTGGAAAGAAGTGTGAGATCATATGATTGGTTTTAGTCTAAGTAGGGTTATGTTTAAAATGTTTCAAATAATGGTGGAAATAGTCGTTGATTTCCTAAGGTCTAAGTTTAGTAAGTTTAGGGGAATGTGTTAATCAAGTCATGAGTGAATATCATAACGGATTTGATTTTTCATCATTGATTCAAGTTAAGTGGTGTCTTGCCAAGTTAGTTGCAGGGTCAAGTTATCACATAATCATCATTACAAGTTGGCGATGTGCTCATCATTTTTGTTGCGCTTTCATATTTGAATTTGCAACTAATCATTGTAAACAAACAAGGCTTGGAATGCATGGAAGGTGAAAAATTCATGCATTTGGCTCTCAAAAAACCATTGAACTAGTTTCTCCTCCTCCTTAGATACTATAAACAACACATGAAAGTTGTTTCTCTTTGGCTACAGGGGTGTTGTTGCACTTCTGCAAATTGGATATTTTCTTGTACCATGATCACTCTCAAGTTCTAAATTTCTCTTCTCTAGCATAATTCATGTTGTGCCCAAATGATCTTGCAACCCTCATAAACTTGAATTTGTTGTGCTTCTGTTGTAGGTGATGTTTTTCAAGGATGGGGGTTTATAGGATGAACAGATGTTATTGTGGAGTAGGTAAATCTCCTCTGCGAACAGAGGTGATCCCTCTAGCCCTAGAGTGGGTCTAACGGAAAACAAAACAACCTAATGAAAACTTCCTTAAACTAGAATCGAATAAGAGGGCTTACCTCTTACAACGCTACTCCGCTTGATGATGACCTCACTCCTTTGCTCCAGCTTCCTTTGAGTTCTTCTCCTTCAAATACCTGAAACAAATACACAAGATAAAACAGCAAACGTAATAACATAAAATCGCATTCAATTTACTTAAAAATTAAAGGAATATTAAGCCATTAAATGTAATATGACACTCAATGTAGGAAATAAATCATTAGTTGTATTGATATAAAGCTCAGAAAGAGATACAACCAAATCCTTGATGTTGCAGGTCTCCTCCGATGTATCCGGGTTCCAACACCACTTCTAACATCTCATGGTTAGCCTCAACAATGGGAGTAAGTCTTCTTCCCCTTAGTTCCAAACCAAACCAAACACGCTATTCTCCCTTTACACACATGAACTAGAAAGCAAAAAGCTATAGATATCTTGTCGATTATTCAAGCTCCAAAAAAGACTAGTTCATCTTGGAAAAGGAGGAGTTTATATAGCTTTGAGGGAGGGGAGATGGTTCCTCTTATTATGGGAGAGGCCTTATCTCTTGTGTTTGTTCCATCCCAATAGGGGAAAAGAGCCCAAACTAGATTCCTCAACTCTTTCTAGCCCAACCATTTACCATATTTCTGTTATGAAGCTTCTAGACCTAGAAGCTTCAACTCCATATTTACAAAAAATTTCCAAAAGAGGATCGGTGTGAGTGATGAAGGGATCACTTGCGTCGTATGGTGCTAGGCCCAGTTTTAAACCTTGCAAATCGACACATGGAAGGAATTGAGCACTAGCGCCAGTCTTGTAAACTAGGATAAAGGGAAGATTCTTGGGAAATGATGCAAAAGGGAAATGTTCTGCCCATGAAGAGGGACATAAGGGAAGTAGCTTCATGATGTGAAAGCATGTAAGGTTCACTGTAGAGGTCCTCCAATATCGAGGAACGGGGAGTACAGGGACAGTGACAAAATGTTGTGTAACAGATGACCCCTAAAGCGTGAAGGCCGAACTAGAGTGAGGGGTGAAATGCTTTACATGTAGATGTGTGGAACCGGAGACCATCGTTGGAGAACCTGTAAGCAAGCATAGATACACATACATCACTAAAATATATGATAAATGATACATGAATCATGGTATGGGTGCATCCATCCATTTGAAAGAGACATGTATATCAGCATGACCATGTCACATCGTCTTGCAACCTAGACTTTTGTAATTTGAGCCCAAGGTCTTGTGCTCCAACACGACCCAATCAAAGTAAAAATTCTAACATGTGAATAAGTGTGCTGAAGTCGAACATGCTAGAAATTCACTTTATTACCTGTCAATGATGCGAACAGTTAACAAGCACGAGAGAAACCACTAATAATGACAATGGATCTCAAGCTACTAGCAGCACAATTCACAAAATATGAATAAAGGAACTAAATTCAAACACCCGTGAAATCATCTGATTGAAAGCCAATGATGTGAACTTGTCGTCGAGTGCGAAGAACTTTCCATTAAGGCATGCAAGCTCTAAGGTATTGGAAGGGAGTCTCTCGGCCAACTTCTTGGATAATGAGCTGAAGTCGATAGGAAGTGACCTTGTCGAAGGAGGGACATGATGTATCCCACATCATCGACACAAGACAAAGGGATGTAATGATTTTGGATGATACAGAGAATCAGGAATGAGTGTAACTACAGAAGGATAACTCTTGAACATATCGGCGACACGACTCCGGATTTTGGCAGCTTTTGGATCCATAGGATCGAAGGTCATGATGACATGGCAGAGATCAAATTGAAAGGCAAAAAAAAAAATGAACGGCCCAACCCAGGAAAGTCAACAATGAAGTGAGGATATCCCAACCCGACACAAAGTAGAAAGTGTCATGTTCAAGAGTGAGCTACCGACACAACTGATGGAATCTCCAATTTTCCCCCACAATTTCTAGAAGGTACCCCAATTATTTTTTATCACAAGCTTGAAGGGGATAGCATGTTCTTGCATTGTAATTCCATCCTTCGGATGAATCCAACCTAGTAAGATTAATGAGCCGTAGGAAGGAGAAGCTCATGTCCGTCATGGTGACGAATCTGATGTCGTTTAAGTTCAACAAGTCCGACAAAGGTGTAACTCAGTATATTTTTCTTGTTTAGAGAGTTTGAAAAAGACACGAAAAAGAAAACTCCAAAAGGTCCCTTTTCATATATTTGTGTCTCTCGAGCCCGAAAAGGTAGGAAACGATACTTGAGAGAACCACTTGACCATGCCAGTTAAGGAGTACCTTTTTCGTAAATAGTTTATCCCAGCCTGAAAAAAGGGGTAAACGTATAGTGGGTAAATGACGTTTCATATCCTTTAATGAGTTCAAAATGGCAAGAGCTTGGCAATATTATTATGTTTAAAGAGTCGGAAAAGAGATTGAAATTGGACCCCTCGTTTTTATTCTATTTAACGATTCAAAAAGGGAAAAATACTCGACGATCTTTTTCATTTGAGTTTTTACGAGTCGAGAAAAAAGCTTAAAGATTACTCCAGTACCATTGTCAGTAATTTGTCACTTGTTGTTGCACAAGAGGCAAACATATTATCCAATTTCTGAGGTAAAAATAGAGGAAAAATGCTTTTAAAACCCTAAAATATCATGAAAAATGAATAAAAAGGGGAAAAAGTAAATTATTTTTACCATTTTACCTTTTTACCTTGGTGGAGAAATTTTTTACCCATTTGTGCCCTAGATTTTCAGGAGCAGATTGCGGAAAATCTAGGAGGCCGATCGACGATCCATCAGTTGCAGGTAGGAGCTGAGACCCTTAGCTTTATTTTTATGCTTGTTTTTCCTATTTTTAACCATTTTTTGGATTTATGGAAGAGATCTTGGCAAAAAAAAATTGCCCTCGGTCGGAGCAAGATCCAAGCTCAAGATCGCACTGATCAAGGGTCCTTAACACGACCACTTCCGTATTTGGTGCCATTGTTTTTTAAAACAGTTGTGCTTGCGCCGAGAGTAAGAAAAAAATGATTTTTACTTTATTTCTCTGCTTTGAATCTAAATTTCTTCAATCAAGGATAAATGTTAACTTGATTCTATGGTTTTTGTAGGAAAAATACAATGAAAAATTATCGATTGGAAAGAACGTGAGCATGAGGCAATCGATTCACAAGAATTGGCAGACCCAAACTATTTAAATGCCCTGAGGAACTATGGGCTCCTCAAATTATTCCTCACACTGGGTCTTCGGGCTCAACCTGAGCTACTCCATTATTTGATTAGTCTTTGGGACATTAATCGAGAAGTTTTTGTGATCTGGGATCAAGAACTGGAATTAGAAACTTCAGACATCTATTTTATCACCGGACTGTCTCGAAGAGGGGAACCAGTCAACATGTATGGGGCTAGGCCCATTGGGGCAAGCGTGAACATGTTGCTTGCAGAACACTGCCCAGAAGCACTGAAATCAAAGAGCGGCAAGGTAGATATCATGATTGTTAACGACCTTGTGTTGAAAGTGCTTCTTTTGACCATAAATAGAGTTGTTGGGGTTGAGCCATTGCATGAGTCAAATAAGTCCAAGTTTCAGTATGCTATAGACTGTACAGCGCCCACTATCTTCAATTGGGTAGAAGCCATGAAGGTAAACATGAAGCGCTAGTTATCCAAAGCCAGGGCAGGAAACCTAAGGTAGTTCGGATATGGTTCCATTCTAGTGACCTTTTTTTTGGAGCGGATCCCACTATTTCACTATCATCTTAAAGAGGTGAACCCCCCATTGCCACGAGACCCACAGATGGTCTGTTGGAGTGAAATGATGCTCAAAACTAGCGTGGGCCAGCATATGTCATACAAGCCCACCTTCTTTTCATGGCTAAGGCGTCAGCTCATCGTGCTCGAGGATTGGCCTTATAGCGTTACAAACTTCCGCGGCGATATTGATATGTCGATCCCAAAGGGAGAAGATTCTGATGATCGAGGTAAGCAAAAATAATAATATTTTATGATTTTTATTGTTTTTTAAATATATGCATTCATGACAGTTTGATTTTGTAAATGCAGATGTGGGACTAGAGAAACTAGCCAGGATGTCCCCGATCGCCAAGCACATTGCTTGATAGTTTGATATTTCTCCTTGTCAGGAAGGATTCGATAACAAGGAGGATATCACCCGGAACCTTGAGGGATTGACCAGGGATATCCTAGAGTATGCCCTAGAGGGTGACATTCCATGCCAATATCAGTGGCACACAGTGTGGGTGTCTGACTGAATCCGTCGTTTATTGACTCGAGTAGTATGAGCAGTAACATGCTATCATGCTCATCATGCCGAGTAGTCCATAGTTTAGCATTTACAGTTTTGAGGCCTGCGAGCCACAGATGTACTGAACACATATATTATTTTTTGGGGTTTTGATGTATGACACTCAAACATTATCGACATATATATATATATATATATATATATATATATATATATATATATATATATATATATATATATATATATATATATATATATATATATTATATTTATATATATATATGTTATATTTCTTGCTTACTATGATACAAATGTTTTTTTTTCACATGTTGCGTAAATGTCTGTCTAACACATAATTAGCTAATGCATCTATCAATGTATTCATATGCCTAGGAATATGATGATATGTGATGTAATCAAAATTTCTTTCCAATAGATGAATACACAAATACATTCTCAATATGTGAGGGTTTCTGACGAAATATTGCCCGTTGAGCTGAAGAACAACAAGCTATGAATCGAGGTTAACAACCATTTCCTGAATGTCAAGAGCAATGGATTCTAAAAAGAGTTCAGTGACTGCGATATACGCAACGATGTTATTAGTTGTTTAACCCAAACATATACCTTGAATATCAATAAACTCACCATTAGGGGCATAGATAGCCCTTGTCTCGGAAGATAGATTCTAAGTACTATGGAAAGCACCATCAGTGAAACCGATGTAAGGAGTCACAAACATCTGCAAAGAAAGTGAAGACATAATAAGCATGAAACCTACTTGAAAAACACACCAAACCAAACTAACTTTCACAAAAATGAATAACACATTTATGTACAAAAGTAGCCATGCGAGATGACTCAAACATAGCACTTCTTGAGATATAGCCCATTACGGGGCCTGTCTAAAGGGTTGCCCTCATAATCAATCAGCTCATAGGCCCCTTTTTGTAACACATGTTTGACAATATAGGGCCCATGCCACATGGGTTCGAATTTACCTACCCCTAGCTTATCATTTGCTTGGTCATATAACAGGATCAAATTTCCCTAAAAAAAGCATGAGGAGAAACTGACTGATCAAAATGGGATTTAACTCGCTTTTTCTATGCTTCAATGACTAAAGAAGCAAGAAGGCGAGTTTTATCCAGTCATTCTAAATACAAGAGGTGCTCTTCTTGAGGCGAGGTTTCGGGGAGTAGTTCGACAGCCAACTTGATTGAGGAAATTTCACACTCAATCGGTAAATTTTCTTCCAGACCATAAACGAGCTAGAAAGGTGTGAATCTAGTTTAATCTTTGGTCGAGGTTTGGTAAGCCCACATAGCTAAAGCATCATAACTAAGACCTTGTTTACAGCTTCAACTTGGTCGTTGTCCTGAGGGTAATACAGGGTTGAGCCATTGTGACGCATGCCCAATGTAGAACTTAGCTCAGCCATCATGTAATCACAAAAATGGGAGCCATGGTCGGTAACAATGGCTTGAGGCACTCCAAACCTAGAAATAACGTGATTGAATAGAAATTGTGTCGTCATTTTACCATCAGCTGAATATGTAGGCATTGCTTCGGCCCATTTGGTGAAATAATCCACAACAATGATAATATAACCATGCCCCCTGACCGAACAAGGGTTACATGTCATATAGTCGATGCCCCATTTTGAAAAGGGACCAACAGTAATAACAAGGTGAAGGAGAGCGTGTGGGGCGCTCATTTTGCGCTGATAAATCTGGCACTCGTGGAATTTTCAAACAGCAAGGACGCAATCCTTAAAGATGGAGAGTTAGAAGTAACCAGCACGAAGTATCTTTTGAGCAATGGCATAGCCAGACAGATGACTCCCACATGTGCTAGAATGATAGTCATTCAAGACTCTTTCAGCTTCCTTGAGAGTCAAACATTGGCGAAGAATTGAATCAACACCAACGCGGTATAAAGTATCTCCAATGATGCAGTAAGGTTGGGATTGATGCCGAATGCGTCGCAATCATCTTTGGTCAACGCAGACCAGAAGGTAGAGGTTTGGAGATACACGATGATATCACCATACCAAGGGTCGATTGTGCTAATCAGAAAAAGAGTCTTGTTTTGGAGCTACTCATCAGCACCAGCAAGAAGAGAAGCAAAGGGAAGAGAGCAAATCAACTCAACAAATACAAGTGATTTCTTCGATTTGGCAGTAGTGAACACCAAATCTAATTCTTGGAGGATGAAAATCCACTTAGAATACTTTCCCCCCAGTAACTGACGAGTCAAAATGTAAGTCATGGGGTTACTCTCAAAAATCACAGTTGTAGTGCATAGGAGAATATAATGTCGAAAGCGTTGAACAGCCTGAACGACAGCCAAAGCCAACTTGTCAACATGAGCATACCACATCTCAAGATCGTGGATATTGTGGCTGAGGTAGTAAATAACATGTTCATGGCCTTTGTCATCATCTTGCACCAACACCATAGAAATGGTGCTAGAGGCTGTAGCTAGATAGAGAAAATAATCACGATGGTAGTTCAGAGGATGCAGTAAGGAAGCATTAATGAGGATAGATTTTAGGTCATTGAAATATTTTTGGGTAGTCTCACCCCAAAGGAATGGAATCCCTTTCTTAAGCAACCGGGTGAACCTTGAAGCTAACTCAGAATAGTTAGGCACAAAACGACGAAGGAAATTCGTTTTCCCTTGTAGACTCTATAGTTGATGCAATGAAGAGGGAGGGGGTAGATTGACAATAGCCTCAACTTTAAGAGGATCAAGTCAAATCCCATCTTTTGAAACAATAAAATGAGCAAGCGCCCAGATTCAACGCAGAAGAAACATTTATGCAGATTCAGCGGAATGTTGTAGTGTCTACAATGAAGAAAAATTTGTCGAAGATGGTTGAGATGGTTGTGGCACTTACGTGAATGAGCAAGAAGATCATCCAGATAAGGTTGAATGATGTTTTTAATATCATGGAAATCATATGACATCACTCTTTGAAAAGTTTCCCCGTCATTCTTAAGGCTAAAAGGGAGCTTTTTATACGCAAAATTCCCCCACGGATAAATAAAGGCAATCTTATCTTCATCAGCTGGCGCAATGTTTATCTAGTTGTAACCATAAAAACTGTCCATAAAGAAAAAAGATTTCACTCCCAACACATTCATCGATGATCTGGTCTATAAAAGGAGTGGGGTAGTTATCCTTTGGACAAGCACGATTTAGGTCACGATAATCAACATAGACCTAAATGGTGCCCTGCTTCTTTATCACCGGTACGATATTCAATACCCAATCTGTCAGAGGGATTAGATAAATAAATCCAGCTTTGAGAAGTTTTTCAACATCCCCCTGGACGAATTCGTTGTCGAACAGGCTTCGTGTTAGGATAAGTTGGAATCTCATGCATGGCTATACTTGGTCAATGTCGGGAATTTCTTCATATGACCATGCAAAAACGTCTCGAAATTCTTGAAAAAGACGAGTATAGAGCTTGATCTCATCAGGAGAACAAGTCACCCCAATATGAATGTTTTCAACGATACCAGGCTTGACATAAATATCAATAGGCAACGTTTGAGTAATATTACCCATGTTCCCTTTCAACCAAACTTCATGAGTCATGATCAGCATCTGAAGTGGTTGGGTCAGGAACTGAAAAGAGAACTTATCAAGACAAGTAGACATGACCATCGGGCCAAGCAAGAATAAAGAACGATGATGAGTATCACTCCAAGGTACTTCCTTCAGAGACATGACTTCAATAATACTCTCATCAGTAAGAAAGGTCTTTGTTAAGGGATCGGGAGAATCCGAAGCACCAAGTCAAGGGGATTGAGAATACACGTCGAGAGATGTACTCGAAACAGAATGATTAGTAAATACCGAAGCTGAAGCCAAAACAATCTCCACATAATTGATCTCAGCAGGGCTTAACGGCATGACATCACCCCATGTATCAACAAGATCAGGAGAAGGGATGACCCAAGGATCAGACTTGACCGAGATCATGTTGACTAAGGCAACATGTGAACATGGGAGAGGAAAAATACCCATCAAGGTGGGATCTTTAAAAATTCCAACCCCCACACTCTCATAAGGAGCACCGATATGCTTCACATAGGGAACATTTCCATCTGAGGAAGAAGAAGCGAAGAAAGACAACTAGTCAACTGTGACAATTTTCCCTTGATGGAGAAAATGGAGCACGTGGAATAGAGAAGAGGCCACAACATGCATAGCATGGGTCCAACTCCCTCCGAGTAATAGATTATAATTAAGATTTGCATCCACAATTTCTACTTTGACAAGTACTGTCTTGCCTTCCAAGTTAATGGCAAGGTTTGGAAGGACCGAATGGTCGAGAATCACGCCCATCAAAGGCTTCCAAAGTGTTAGGTGATTAGTTCAAGGTAGGAGAACCAATTTCCTTCCAACAAGAGACAAACATGATGTAGGTGGAAGCACCTTCATCAATGGTGGTCCTATGAATTGTCTTCTCATTAATGATCACCTGGATGAGAAAGGCAATCTGACGAGGTAAGTGTGGAATGTGGTTTTCCAGATCAAAACAAATAATATTGGAGTCATATGGATCAATACCTCCAATAACCGACAGCAACGCTTTCCACTAAGACAGACAACTTTGAAAGACCTCGAGAGCAGACATGGCTGATGGCACTTGAGCAAAATCCTCAACAATGTTACAATGTTGAGCGGCTCGAGCATTTGGATTATATGAGGAATTTTGCATCACACCCCGTGAGGGAAGTCGAATAATGGAATCTGGATTAGGTCACTCTATATGGAGAGGACTAGATGAAGATGCGATAAAGGAGGAAGAGGCATCTTCTTTCTCTTTCCCTACTATCAGGGTAGGTGTTTGATAATCTTTCGATCTGGTAGCCACATTTACCTGTGAACTCATCATAAACACTTGGGAACCTGAGGAAGCAAATGACTGAGGCTAATCTACCATTTGGGTCTACTAGGATGGAAAGGGCTCTTTTAGGACAACTGGGGTCCCTTTGACCAAACGAATAACTTCGAATCATCAGGGACAATCTTTTATGTAGTGATCCTCCTCACAGATGAGGCATGGATAATTGGACTTCCGTTGAGAAACATCACCAGCAGATGACTTAGGAGGACCTTATTTTGGGGCATCGGCTTTGGACTTGCCTTTGCCTTTCTTAGAGGATTTGTCTGCTACGGTAGACTGGACAGCGTGAACCTCAGAGGTTTTATCAGGACTCGGTGAATTTTGGGAGGAATCATTGGAAGAAGTGTTTCAGACCGACTTCTGCTTGGAAGAAGACTTTGCGGGGTTGTGGGACACTGAACCAGTTACTCCATCAACAGGAGGTGTAGTCAGAGACTTCGATGTTGCTAGATCAGATGATGGTTTGTGTTAGGGTCCTATAATAATAGGATTCATAATTTTGAATTGGCTATGGTTAGTCTTGTAATATTGTACATACTTTTGCTTTCTGCAAAATGTTTTCCCATATTAAAAATAAAAAATTTAAAGAGGGTAAGTCCTAAAAGAATAATCAAAGGACTAAAATAAAGAAAAAGATAAAAAAAGTGAAAAATATGAATCCCAAAAAAGAGATAAGAATAGATCATGAAAGTGTGCAAATTCAAATGCCACTACCTTTTACTTTACTTTGCAAAATAAGATTGTGTGTAACTTATCAAAAATGCCACAATCCATGATGGGCAAATAGTTTAAACTTGATTCATTCATGCTTTAAATTTCATGTTAATAGATAGAGAATAAAGATCTAGCCTAACTATTTAATCTTGGCAGATCAATAGTTAGGTAGAGAATAATAATGAGCTCATCAGTTTAATCTGATCCATTGGAAGTTATAAGGTTAGAATTAGATATTTTTCTTATCAAAGAAAAAGAAATGAAGGGTCAGCAAGCTCAAATGCACCCTATGAATGAAGAGAAAATGCTAGGGTAAATAAAGTGTAGGTAGAAGAAGTTTTGCAAGTGCACAAATTTGCTAAGTCAAAAAGCACTTTCATCATGCTTAATCCTATTTCTCATGTGCAGAGGAATTGTCAAAGAGAAAGGGCATTCACTAAAGCTTATTTACTAATTTTCCCTCATCTCACTAGACCCCCCACATACTTAGTTTATTAATTTCCTCTCATTATCCCTTAATTACTTATAAAACCCTTTCCCCTCATTTTGACCTTTTATCCCTTTGTTTCACACATTTCCCTAGAAATTACCCTTCAAAAATCATTCCCCCTTCCCAAAACCCCTTTCCCTAGTGTGAAACACATTCCCATCACAAATAATACATTCCCCCCTTATTAATTTCCCTTTTTCCCCCTAAAAACCCACTAAAACCCTTTTATAGTAAGTTATTTCCTAAACTATACCCCCACATTATGTATTTAAAATTCCCTCGTGCCATAATTCCCCGACACCCTTTTAACTCTGTTGTGGGGAAAAATGCCTATGCAGGACGATCCTATCCACCTAAGGTGTGACAGTGCCTTAGCAACAAACAGAGATAGCTATTCTAGTATTCTTCCTTTATGAATCAAGAATGAAGAGAGATAGATGGACTAACCGGTGTCTTCCGTTTGTCCCTCGATCCGGTCTCTCTTCTCTTGGAGAGTTCCCAGCTACTTGCCTTCTCGCTCGCCCAGCTTCAAGAGGTTTCTGCAAGATCATAAGAAGAGAACACTACACAAGACATGGATTCATATTCATAACTAGTTCAGGATTAGAAATAAACTAAACATACTAATGCAATCATACATCAAAGATACATCAGTATATAGGAGAAACCAAGATAGCTTTATTGATGAATAACAAGGTTCAGGAAGAGATACAACCCAGAGGGCTCCAATCCAGCATCTCCTTCCCAGCAAATGGAATTCCTATCTTCACCCCCTTCAAAGCATTAAGCACCCAATGATTCCAATCTCAAACCAACAGCAATTCTTTGCAATAACAAAATTCCAGCCTCTAGATCTCATGGAGGAGAGATCCATATATAGATGTTTGGAGAGAGGATGAGTCAGCTTGAGATCTGACTAGTGTCCTCTCCCTCTGTCAGTTCTTGATTCCACTTGGAGGTTCTTGCTTCCACTTGGAGATTTGGAACCTCTTACTCATCACCAGTCGAATTCCCTGAGGCAAGTGTCATTTTGGAAGCTTCCTGGGTTTTGACACCTTGATAAATGAACTTGCCACATGTCCACTCTCGTTCAGCGCAGGTAGCCAGTGTTCCCTTTGACATTCAACGCAGGTAGCCAGTGTTGGCTTTGACATTCAGCGCAAACAGCTAGTGTAGCCACTGAAATGATCCTGAATTGACTTGTTTTTGAGCAGTTTCTAGTGGAGAACTTCTGTGAATTGTTGTGGTTTGTTAGCCTTGTTCCTCTAGGGGTAGGAACAACATGTTTAGGGACTTTGGATCCCTTAGATTATGGACATTTCATGCTCAATGCTGTAAGGCACAAAAATGTCTATAACAGTTGCCCCCTAAAGTATGAGGCTGTTTATCGGGTGAAATGCTTTATCAGGGGGATCCGAAGTTCATCCAATGCTGGGAGGAGACCTGTAATAAGATACAATACAATACATTATATTTCATACTGCTTTCACGATCTAGCTGAGGCGGGCATTCCCATGCTCAGCTTTATAAATTCATTTTAATGTACATAGAACAGACAATCATCTGATGGTAGACTGATAATTTTGATGAAATTATCATCCTTTGAGTAGGATGATTATCTGCTGCAATGATGTACATGTCAATGTCTTTATCTTTCCTGAATATATATCGCAGCCCGGATGGATGAAACTAGATCCGGGGTCTTCAAACTCGTTCGATCTTCACTCTAAGTACAAGTCGATCCATGTGAGAAATGTTCTGAAGTCGAACATGGAAAGACATCGCTTGATTACTGGTCAATGATGTAAACCGTTAACAAGCGCGAGAGGAATCACCAATAATGATAATGACCCTCAAGGTACTACAGTACAATTCACGTGGTGTGAATAAAGGACTTGGTGTCGAACACCACGCAAAATATTTCGGTCGAAGGTCATTGATGTATACCTGTCGCCGGAAGTGAGAAACTTGCCATTGAGGCATGCAAGCTTCAAAGTACTGAAGGGGTTGTTCCTAGATCAACTTCTTGGATAATGAGCTGATGTTGACAAAAAGCGATCCATCACAGGAGGGCCTTAATGAATCCCACATCAGTGACACGGAACGGAGCTAATGATTTTAATGGAGGTGAAAATGATCTGTGACATATGATTCAGGGTGGCGGTCATGAAAGGATGAAGGATAATGTATGGCAGTGGATGGGACACGGTTGACTTTTCTGAACGACTTCTCTTGAACATATGGCAACACTGATGCAATGGATTGGTAGCATTACCCCAAATATGGATGGTATGGCGAGACCATGGATGTGACCGGTGAATGAAACAACCCAACCTGATTGTGGTACGGAGGAAAAGTGTCATGTTCAAGAGAGACTTGCTACCATCAAAGTTTTCTTGAGTTTCTCCCAATTTTTCCCCAGTCATTGCTGACCAGTACCTCTTTATTTTTGTCAAGCTTGAGGAGGATAACATATGCTTGTTCTATAACCTGCCCTTCGGGCAAGCCCATCGCTATGTTTTAACGAGCCTAGCGATAGTGAAACTCGTTCTCGTCTAAAGACAAGTTTGTCGCTATTTAATGATTTTAATGAGTCTAACGACAAAGATAACTCGGTCCTTTTCATTTTTAGAGAGTCTGAAAAGGTACATAAAGTTAACTCCAAAATTCCTTTTTCGTCATCTAATCCCTTAAGTCCGAAAAGGTATAAAACAATACAGAAGGGATGAGTTTTTGATAGTTTGAACGAGTTGAACAAAACAAGCGCTCGATCTTTTTGTGCAATAATCCCTCAGGTCCAAAAATATTAAAATCTAGAGGAGGGATAGCTCTTCCTGTCCCTTTAACGAGCTGGAAGGCCAAGGACTCGGCAATCTTTTCATATTTTACGAGTCAGTTGAAAAGAGCTTAAAGAAGACTCGTCTTTTGAGGAACGAGTGATGAACAGGGTTAGCAGCTGATTCCAGGTACAGGTTGGAATTTTCCAATCAAGGCAGTGTCACAAGGATGGCTAGGTGAAATCACTCTTCGCAGTTGTTCCTCAAAATGGGTAAACAATCATATGGAGGTGAACGATCGGCCAAATGAAAAGTGGAGGTGACGGTGCAAACACTACCAAGGCTTTAATGGCTGATGATATTACATTCACAGCGGTTATTTACTGGGATAGTTCCTTTTTTAACGAGCTTAAACGTGGGTGGAAACATTTGCTCGATCTTATGTTTATTTTTTAACGAGCATGAACTATGTGCTAAAACTGCTCAGATCTTGCGTTTATTTTTTAATGAGCATGAACTGTGTGCTAAAACTGCTCGATATTATATGGTCAAATTTTTTATTTTTTACCATAACTAGCTTTGCCCTTTTCAAAGATAGTACTGTATCCTCAATTGCTGCATCAAACTAGTTAGAAATGAATAACATTTGCTTGAAAATGAGATTAGAACCCTAATATTTCACTTTGAACTACGTAAAAAGCAATTAAAAGGTGTTTTTACCTCTCATTTCACCATTTCATTTGAACTTGGTTTGTTGGAGCTTTGGAGGTGCCTCTTCCCCCTTGATTTTCATCAGCTGATTCCGGGAGATTCTGCGGACGATTTTCGACGCCGTCTGGACCAGGTAGGAGCTAAACCCTAGCTCTTTCTTTTCATGGTTTCCTTTTTCCATTCTGTGCCTATTTTCCTGTTCCCCTGAGCCCCTAGGGTTTTGCTAGGGCGCTCTGCCATCAGCGCAGGTAGTCCATTCGAAACCTGCGTTGAATGTCAAGCTGCATGAAGGCAGTTTGACCTTCAACGCAGGTGGAACACTAGCCAGTTGCGTTGGGCATAGAAAAACAGTTCTGTTGCACAGTTTTTGATGAAAATTTTGCCAGTTTCTCATCAAATCCAGGATCTTACTCTTTCTCTTGTTTGTTTCTCAGGGACTTTTGAGCAAAATGACCCTTACATGGCGAGAACGAGAACATGAAGAAGAGGACATGATTGCCCTCCATGACCCTATCATGGTGAACGCGCTGCGGAACTGTGGCCTGCTGAAGTTCTTCCGTATCTCTAGTATGAGAGCACAGATCTCCTTACTGCAGTATATGCTTGATGCTTGGGATCCTATCAACCAAGTATTTCAGATCAGGAGCAAATCCATCCCTTTGACCGTGGTAGACATTTACTTCTTGACTGGTTTGTCGAGGAGGGGTGCCCCCATTTCTTTGTCAGGTTCGGCCCGAGGGAATGACTCCGTGAGAGATTATGTCCGCCAGTATTGTAGGGAGGGATCCCAGCCGAGTAGAGACGGCAAGGTTGTTATCCGTGAGATTACTGACAGGTCTCTCAGGTCCATTCTGTATACTATTGGTAGGATGGCCGGTAGCGCATCTCTTCATGTTGCCAACAGATCCTATGTGCAGCACGCCTTGGAGTGCCTCCAACCAAAAATATTCAACTGGTGTGATGCAGTACTTCTTCAGATGAAAAGTCAGTTGAACAAGGTAAAGGACGGGAAGCTGAAGAACTTTGGATTTGGTTCTATTTTGACTGCCTTTGCCTTGGAGAAAATACCACTGATGCAGCCTCAGTATATCGCACTCGACTTGCCTTCTCCCACCGAGCCACACATGCAGAGATGGGTTGATCACATGTCTAGGCATGCTGGTCAATCTCAGATTTCTTTCACTCATACCTTCTTCAGGTGGTTCGAGTGTCAGGAGATGGTTTATTCCGAGTATCCATATGTTGGTATGGATTTCCGAGGTGATCCGGACTTGGTATTGTCGGATGGCGAACAGTGGGGCGCTATTGGTAAAATCTTCGACCATATTACTATTTATTGTTCTTATTTATAATGTCCTTGTGCTTTATTCTATCAAGACTTTAATCAACTCATGTGTGCATGCAGATGTTGGTCCTGTTCGTCCAGCAATTCGCCCGAGAGTGCCAGTCGTTACCCCAGCAGGGGAGACTGCTGGGAGGGTTATTCTCCACGACCTTGATGTGGCCGAGACCCTTACAGCTGTGCAGGAGCAGGTTGAGAGCCTTACTCTCGGCATTCCCGATGTGAGTATTGATGGGTTACCTTTACAGTTGCAGCGGCATACTACTGGTGTGCCTAGACGATGGACTCGTCTCTTGCGCATGATTGCACAGGCCGTGACGTGCTATCATGAGCATCATTAGGCTAGGGTGCCCCCTAGCATTTTTGAGTTTTTGGGTCATGCGACCGATTTTTGTCTTGGTTACAGAACATTATGTATAAACGATAAACAGCTTATATATATATATATATATTTTGATTTTCGAGGTTTATTCTGGTTGAGTTATATGATCCATATGTACCACATTGATGATGTGTCTCTTTTTATAAATGTCGCAAATGTCTATCTAACACATAGTTTGCTAATGAGTCGGTTAATGTGTTTAAGTTTCTGGAAATATGTTGGTATTGAATTAAATCAAACTGTCTTTCCAAAATCTTAACCCTTAGGAACATGCGATAAATATCTGGGTTGTGGACGGAATATATACCATTGAGTTGTAGTATTACGAGTTGTGAGTCTAGCCTGACGATTAGTCGGCGTATACCATGGGTGATGGCATCAGAGAGTAGTTTTATCAACGCGTTATACTCAGCAATGTTATTCGTTGATTGCCCAATACATACCCCTCTGAAACTTACTAACTCGCCGCTTGGATCAAAAATGGCCCAGGCTGCGAAGGACAGGTTCCGCGAACTACGACTCGCTCCGTCGGCATATCCAACACATTTCTCCAAAAGGTTTGACATCTGCAATAAATGTAAAAAGGTGGATTACTCGACCAGAACAAACACTTTAGCGAAAACAAAATACAACAAAAGCATACAGGTTACTATTTAAGCATAGTAACGCTTGAGGTACAACCCATTACGGGGTTGCGCCAGTGGAATTCCGTCATAATCCATTAACTCGTAGGCTCCTTTTGCTAACACTTGTTTAACAATATAGGGGCCCATCCATAAAGAATTAAATTTACCTGCTCCCAATTTATCAGATTCTTGGTCATAAAGAAAGACCAAGTCACCTTCTGAGAAGACACGGGGTTTGACATTTTTGTCGAACTGCGCCTTGACTCGTTTCTTATGGGCTTCGTTAGCCAAAGCGGCGTCACAACGGGTTTCATCCAATTGGATTAATTCCAAGAAACGGGCCTCTTCTTCCGAAGTTCTGGGGAGGAGATAAATTGCGAGTTTAAGAGACGAAATTTCACACTAGATTGACAAGACTGCTTCCAGGCCATACACCAGTTGGAAAGGTGTGAACCTAGTTGCGTTCCTTATCGATGTTCGGTAAGCCCACAAGGCTGAGTACAGGATTAGGCGCCACCTTCTTTTGTGAACCCCAATCATCCTTTGCAACATACGCTTCAGGACCTTGTTGATTGCTTCAACTTGTCCGTTGGCTTGCGGATAATACGGGGTAGAGCTGTCGTGAGATAGCCCTAGCTTGGCAGCTAATTCAACCATCATGTGATTGTGAAAATGCGACCCATGATCTGTAACTATGGCCTGTGGTACGCCGAACGTGGCGACTACATGATTGAAAAAGAAAAGGGCAGCTGTTTCACCAGTGTTATCTAATGTAGGCATCGCCTCGGCCCATTTGGTAAAATAGTCAACGGCGACTATAATATACCCCTGCCCCCCGGTCGAGGTGGGGTTACATGTCATGAAATCGATGCCCCATTTGGCGAAAGGCCCAACAGCAACTATTGGCTGTAAAGGTGTGGGTGGTCTTCTGTTTTGCTATCAAAAATTTGACAAGCATGGCAACTTCTGACTGCGGTTATGCAATCTTTGAACATGGTTGGCCAGAAGTATCCTGCTCGTAAGATTTTCTGTGCTGTAGAATATCCAGATTGATGTCCCCCACACACACCTGAATGACACTCATTCAGGGTGTTTTCGGCCTCTTCATGGGTTAGGCACCTCCTCAGAACTGTATCGATACCACGACGGTAAAGCGTATCACCGACGATCATGTAGTCTTTTGCTTGGTATCGTATATGTTTCTGTTCTGAGTGAGAGGTGTCAGGCCTGAATTTTTGGGTTTGGAGATAAATTATTATATCTCCATACCACTCATTGCTTGCAGATATCAGAAACAAACTTTCGTCCACGATTGATTCTTCAGATGTTTCATCGTTGGATGACGATGGGAGATCGCACAATAATTCTGCGAAAACTAAAGCTTTCTTTGATTTGGATTTTACAAATTCCAGATCAAACTCTTGAAGGATCGCTATCCATTTTGAATACTTGCCCCCCAGTAACTGTCGCGACAATATATAAGTCATGGGGTTGCAATCTGATAGAATGGTAGTTTTCCGAAAGAGGACATAATGTCGAAATCTTTGTATCGCTTGAACAGCAGCGAGTGCTAGCTTTTCAACGTAAGAATATTTGCTTTCTGTATCATTCAAGTTTTTACTTAAATAATATATTGGATGTTCAGTTCCATCGACTTCTTGAACTAAAACCATCGCAATGGTCGTATCTGCTGCAGCCAGATACAGGTTAAAATCTCTTTGATAGTCCGGGGCATACATTAATGATGCTTTTACTAGAGAATCTTTCAGAGCATCGAATGAAGCTTGTGCCACCTGATCCCAGACAAAAGGTACATCCTTTTTCAAAAGACGAGTATAACCTTTAGCAAGTTCTGCGTAATTTGGAATGAACCTCCTCAGAAAGTTTGCTTTCCCTTGGAGTTTCTGAATCTGAAGCAAATTTGAAGGTGGAGGCAAATTAATGATTGCCTGAACCTTGCAAGGGTCGAGACGAATCCCATCCTTAGAGACTACAAAGCCAAGTAAATGACCAGAACCGACGCAAAACACACATTTGTGTGGATTGAGTCTTATCTTGTAGTGTCAGCAACGTAGAAATATCGCTCTTAAATGCTGCGGATGATCAGTCCGCTTTCGCGAATGAGCCGGAAGGTCGTCGAGGTATGGTTGAACGATGTTCTTGATGTCATGGAAGGCATAATTCATTGCCCTCTTAAACGTCGCCCCTGCGTTCTTTAAACCAAAGGGTAATTTCCGATAAGCGAATGTGCCCCACGGACAGATGAATGCAGTCTTTGACTGGTCCTGTGGGCGGATATTTATTTGATTATACCCGGAAAATCCATCCATGAATGAAAAGATTTCACATCCGGCGCATTCATCAATTATCTGGTCGATGAAGGGTGTAGGGTAGTTGTCCTTCGGACAAGCTTGGTTTACATCCCTATAATCGACACACACTCTAATTGTCCCTTGTTTCTTCATAACAGGGACAATATTCGATACCCAATCGGTTAGAGGAACCGGGTAGATGAAACCAGCATGGAGGAGCTTTTCAACTTCTGCTTTTATGGCAGCGGCTTTCTTGCGGTGCACCTGTCGAAGCCGTTGTCTTACTGGTTTGACATCAGGATACATCTTAATTTCATGTTCAACGATACTCGAGTCAATGCCTGGCATTTCATCATATGACCAAGCAAAGACATCTCTGAATTCGCGAAAAAGAGCGTTATATATTTCCAGTTCTGAAGGAGAACAACCTTTGCCGACATAAATATTCTCTACAACATTTGTCTTAGTCGAGATATTTATGGCTATAGTCTCTTCAATATTGGATAAGTTTCGCTCGAAATCCACCGTATTTACAGTATTTGATAGGAATTAAAAAACTGAAGGGTGATAAAGGTCATGTTGAGTATCTTCTCCATATTCTGGAAGAAGGGAACGATGGTGGCAATCACTCCATGGTGCCCCCTCAATCAACATTGATTGTAGGATTCCTTCGTCAGTCCCATGTACTTTCGACCAAGGATCTAACGGGGTACCATATTCTCTGGACCTATCTACCCAAACGCTTGATGAGCGTTGATTTGGGTTCGCCTCCCATGCTCGAAACATTGATTGCTACAATATTTCTATTGGGCTTGGGGGAAAACCATTGCATGATCCATGGCGATATCGTCTTCTGAGATCTTCGTGGAAGATATCATGTTGCAGGCTCCTACCAATGCTACTTCTCCTATGTAGATTGGAGGTGGAAGTGCGAAAGTTCCCATTAATGTGGGGTCTTTCAGTAGGCCTACTCCGATGTCTTGAAGTGAATGGTTGCTTCCATGGATCATGGGAATGCTTCCTGTAACTTGTGAACCATTAGGGAGGAAGTCTTGTTGGTCGACGATCGTAATCCCTCCTTGAAAAGGGAATGCGATCTTCCTAAAATAAGTCGACACAACAGCTGCCATGGCGTAGATCCACGGTCTTCCTAGTAGGATGTTGTAGTCAAGATTCCCATCAATGACTTCAACATCTATTTCTACTGTTTTTCCCCCCAGTTCAACCTTCAAGTTATTAAGGATACCGCACGGGGTATAAGTCCTTCCGTCGAATGCTTTCAATGTCGTCGAAGATCGCGACAAGGTCGGAGACCCTAAAGTTTTCCAGCAACTCATCGACATAATACATGTAGATGCTCCCTCATCAATAATTGTTCTATGAATAGTTTTGTTGAGGGCTTTCACTTGGATAAGGAAAGCTAGTTGAGCTGGTAACTGAGGATCGTATCCTTTGTGGTCGAAGGATACAAGATTGCAATCCTTAGGATCAACCCCACCAATAGCCGATAACAAAGCCTGCCTTTGGGATGGACAATTTTGTAGTACTTCAAGAGTCGACATAGCGGATGGCGATTGGGCCAAATCTTCCACTATGTTATAATGCTGCGCCACTCTGGCGCGAGGATTAAACGTCGACTTATGTACTACTCCCTTTGGTGGTTTTATCGTTAATTCAGGAATGATGGGCAGTACAACTTCTGTCGAAGTTGTTGTCGAACTACTTGGTTGATCTTTACCTTTGTCGTTCGACAGCTGCGGATTCTCGTAATCTTTGTTCCTTGTCGAAATCAAAGCATCATTTTGCTGTTTTGAAACCGAAAACATAAGCACTTGCGACGGGGAAGCATTTCCACTATCAACCAGATTTTGACCTGGATTTGGGAATGGATCAGTTAACACAGCTGAGGTTTGCGAACTTTTGAAGAACCTTTTCAGCTCAGCTTTGTATGGACAATCCCTTGTCCAGTGATCCTCATCGCATATCTAACATGGATATTTCCTATTTCTAGGAGGGTTTGAAGAAGTTTTTTCAGGGGATGACTCACCCTGTTTCTTCTTCTTCCCTTTGTTTTGCTTCTTCTTGCTCCCTGGTTGTTTGGTTTCTTTGCCCTTATCTGCTGATCCGGCATTTACTTCCGAAGAAATAATTTCTTCTTTTGCATTTTTATCTGAATTCTTACGGGCTTTCTTAGACGAAGCCTTTGTCGATTTCGCGTTTGTCGTGCCAATCACACCATCGCTGGCATGAGAGTCACTATTTGATTTAGGAGGAGGAGGAATTGAGAATTCCGGTCTAGGTGCGTCAGGTATTTTGTCGTAGAGCATGCCAGACTGATTATAGACTAAGTCTAGATATTGTGCACGAGCAATAACTTGCTCCTCCATTACGACTCCCCCCTTGGCCACATCTTCTGTTATGGCAGGAAGTAACGACTTGATAAACCATTCAGATAATAACTGATCGGGAACGTACGTTTTTACCATCCTACGACAGCGACGCCACTCATGTATATGATCAGATATATGAGTGGCAGTTGTCTGCTTGAAGTTGGTTAAGATTTCTGTTCCCATTTCATACCTTATCGGTAATTGAAAATGGGTTAAGAAAGTCATGGCTAGGGAGTTGAAATTGTCGAACGAGGCTCTAGGTAATTCAATATACCATTTAGCCGCTGGACCCGTTAACGTCCTCTGGAAAAGGCGAAGCCTTATCGAATCATCGTTTAGGGTGTTTGATGAACACCACAGATGAAAAGTCATCACATGATTCGATGGGTCTTCACCTGGATTTCCATTAAATTTAGGAATGTCCGATGGAAGTTTGTGAGGGATCGCTGGCCACCAAGGGGCGTAAGCAATTGGATCGTTTGTTAACCGGTGTAAATCGGGTAACTCTAAAGTTGCCATGAATGGTAACTGTTGATTCAGGTTAGGTGAAGCATATCCAGGATACGACGGGATCGCCTGAGCAGTTGGCCTTTGCATACCAGCATAATGCAACTGATGTTGGTATGACTGATACGGTTGGTGGACTTGACCACTGTAAAGCGGTTGGTTTTGACCATTTTGAATATACGGTTGTCCACTGTTCGCAAAGATCTACTGCTCAGAACCTTGGTACACTTGCTGGAATTGTGGTTGTTGGTATTTCACCAGCCATGGTTGTGAAGCCATGTTCTGTTGTGCTATACTAACCGTTGGACCAAGGTGTGGGGTAATTGTACCCGTTTGGACCTGTGTCGCCCCACCAGTTGGCGATTGTGGTTGTGTCATAGGGTCAAGGGGCTGTTGCATTACAACCTGAGAAATCTGAGGTTGACATACAACAGGAAACATTTGAACTTGCGACACTGTCACAATGGTCGGTGTGGTCGGGATGTTCGACATAGGTACACACTGTTGCATAGAATATACAACCCTTGGTTGTTGAGGTAGCATAGGTACCCAACCACTTGATGTAACTCCAGTATAACCTGAATACTTTTGTGAACTCCCGTATGGATACCCTCCCAGAGAGGGTAATGAAAGGGCATACTGCCCCCCATACGGTAGCAATCCGGAACTCAAGGGGATTGTTTGTCCTTGGGGACTGGATTGCCCAAATTGACCTCCAAAGGGATCAATCTGGTGAGTTTCAACATAAGAGTTGCCGGATATTACTCCGGAGGAACAAACTGGAACAGACCACACTGTCGAAATAGTCCCTGGGTGGACTCCTTCTAGCGGTTGTGAGCTAGTTGGGACAGATGGTACGCCGGCAAACATTGTCGGAGTGACGGCAGGGGCTTCTGCTGTCGCTGTGTCATTCGACACAGTCCTAGATTTTGACGGTTGTTCAGACATTTTGAGTCTATCCAATAGATTGCCTAGCGATTCTACAGGAACTTCCACTGGTGATGGACTAACTTCTGATGCCGAAAGAAATAGAGTGACCCCGACCCCAAAATGAGTTGGAGTGCTTGCTTGCGGATATTCTACAATTTCCTCTATCGCAATCAAACCAGGTGGAAGCGGAAGACCGTCAGGTCCGTAAAATGTTTCTGGTGTTGAAGAAGGGGTTGAATCGACAGCAACAGTTGTCTGAGGAGCAAGACTCTCTGAACCGGTTACAGATGGAACTGGTTCAGTAACGCAAGTATTTGCTCTCAGACTAGGATCAGTGTTATTGTCCCTCTGTGGCTGTTGAACTTCTTCTGTAGAGGCAGGGTTTCCAGAAATGTTTGGAGTAACCGGAATCTCAGATGTCGTTGGAACACCTGTTCTAACTTTGATAGGAGATTTCGAACCGGTTAAACGAGTTCGCTTTGTCCGTACTGTTTTCGATTCCGGAGACAAAGACGGTTGACTCGTAAGCCTCCGTGAATGACGGGGTTTCAATTGACTTTCTTCCATGATTGCAGATTACTCGATCAACCAAAATACAAAAGGGGAAAATGTGTTTCCGAATTAAATGAATTTTTTAGACGCTTTTAGACACAACTTGCTTTTTCAGTTTTAAAGAGTCGAGAAAAAGCTAAAGATGACTCTAGTCTCCTTCGATGTTTTAACGAGCCCGAAGTGACAAATGCTCGGATGGACTTTTTCCGTTATAGAGTCTGAAAAAGGCCAAAAGGAACTGCTCTGGAGTTCTAGGCAGAGGGTGTACCAAACTTTTCGCAAAACCGCAGAATACTTTTTAGGGTACGGGCGGTCGATCTTCCTGAATGCTGTGTTCAGTGCATTGCGATCAGTAGGGCGGCCGACACGGCTTCCTAAGGATAAAGGTTTTATGCCTATAGGGGTCTCCCAATATATACGCGACGGTACGTGGGAGCACAATCCGTACTGGCGCTGTCGTCCCTCAGGAGGAATCACCCACCATCAACGATATCGACAGTCACCAGGCTTTACGACGCCAGAACACGTCTCTAGCCTAGACCTCTATGTTGTGCGTTATGTTGCAAAGCGTTGTTAAGTTCATTCAATTTATTTTAGGTTGATCTTTTTAGAAGTTTGCCTTTCAAGGTTCACCACGAGATGTATGATACAATTCCAAAATGCAGTCTAAAGATGATAAGCAAGTTTTATATCTTTTCAACTTTGAAAATCCTAGCTACTAAGGGAAAAGAAAGACACCATCTTTTCTCAAAGAGCAATCAGCACACTCTAATGCACTTTTCCTAAATCAAACATGCAAACTATCAAAATGCAAATGCACAATGCAGGTGTTTGTTTTCCGCTTTCTTAGTATTGATGCCTACAAAGAAAGCTTTTTGTACAACTTTGAATTTGCTTTTAAATGACAAATACAAACAAGTTCACTTTTTCGAAATCAGAGAGGGTAGAAGAGATTACAACACTTAACGATTTTCGAAATGAATACTTGTTTCGACACTTAAAAGAGACAAACTCAAACCAATAAGCAAAAGCAAATGTATAATCAACTGTAAACAGCCAATGAACTCTCTCCTAAGATCACAATCAACAGATCTGAATCAAGGGCTACAGGATGATTATTTCACTCATGCAAAGGAAAACTGCGAATGACGCCACAAACATTTAAAAAACACTCACAGTCTTTTTGTACAAAAGGAGGCGGAATTTAAGCAGAGAAAAGGAGTTATCAGACTGGTACCTATGTTGGTTACAGGCTGCAAAAATCAGAGATCAAAACAAGGCAAAAAAGAGCAGAGAACCCCAGCTGCACAAGGGCAAACTAGTTCAGTGCAACCTCAACACAGGGGTTTTGACATTCAGCGCAGGTAGCCTTCACGGGACCTGCGTTGAAATGTAGAATCCCTTCACTGGGTCTACGCTGAAGGAGAAACTCTCGTTTCTCACTGGGTTCTGGGTCACAGATTGCTATTTAATCCACTGTTTCAGGCCAAATAAAAGCAACAAGCAAGGTGTAATCAAAGGGATGCTTTGAGGGAGTACTAAGATCTATCACAAAGGATCATCAAATAATTTTTGAGTCCATTTTTTAGATCATAGACAAGTCCAGTGATTGGATCAAAGCAGCAACTGTCTACTTTGCATCCGGGAATAGCAGATGCAGTTCGATTGTTGTTGTCGAGTCTATGAAACAAACAATGATAGAAACACAAATAAAATGACTAAACAGATCTCTCCCCAGCGGAGTCGCCAATTTGTTGTGGGGAAAAATGCCTATGCAGGACGATCTTATCCACCTAAGGTGTGACAATGCCTTAGCAACAAACAGAGACAGCTATTCTAGTATTCTTCCTTTATGAATCAAGAATGAAGAGAGATAGATGGACTAACCGGTGTCTTCCGTTTGTCCCTCGATCTGGTCTCTCTTCTCTTGGAGAGTTCCCAGCTACTTGCCTTCTCGCTCGCCCAACTTCAAGAGGTTTCTGCAAGATCACAAGAAGAGAACACTACACAAGACATGGATTCATATTCATAACTAGTTCAGGATTAGAAATAAACTAAACATACTAATGCAATCATACATCAAAGATACATCAGTATATAGGAGAAACCAAGATAGCTTTATTGATGAATAACAAGGTTCAGGAAGAGATACAACCCAGAGGTCTCCAATCCAGCATCTCCTTCCCAGCAAATGGAATTCCTATCTTCACCCCCTTCAAAGCATTAAGCACCCAATGATTCCAATCTCAAACCAACAGCAATTCTTTGCAATAACAAAATTCCAGCCTCTAGATCTCATGGAGGAGAGATCCATATATAGATGTTTGGAGAGAGGATGAGTCAGCTTGAGATCTGACTAGTGTCCTCTCCCTCTGTCAGTTCTTGATTCCACTTAGAGGTTCTTGCTTCCACTTGGAGATTTGGAACCTCTTACTCATCACCAGTCGAATTCCCTGAGGCAAGTGTCATTTTGGAAGCTTCCTGGGTTTTGACACCTTGAGAAATGAACTTGCCACATGTCCACTCTCGTTCAGCGCAGGTAGCCAATGTTCCCTTTGACATTCAATGCAGGTAGCCAGTGTTGGCTTTGACATTCAGCGCAAACAGCTAGTGTAGCCACTGAAATGATCCTGAATTGACTTGTTTTTGAGCAATTTCTGGTGGAGAACTTCTGTGAATTGTTGTGGTTTGTTAGCCTTGTTCCTCTAGGGGTAGGAACAACATGTTTAGGGACTTTGGATCCCTTAGATTATGGACATTTCATGCTCAATGCTGTAAGGCACAAAAATGTCTATAACAAACTCACCAAACCTTGGTATATAGTTAAAACCCTCCGCCATATAAACCCATGTTCCCCACCTTTATTAACCCATTATTTATATTAATTAATCACTTTTCACTCTAATTAAATCCCAGGCCCTGCCAACCACATCCGAACTTCGTCTGTGCAACTTCACCACGCGATAGCCCTTTAATCTCCCACCTCCAGATCCAATGGCACATATCCGTATCATGTAGTTTCATCATCCAATAGTTAACGGTCCAAAAGCACGCGAGATTCGCGGTTTTTGCCAAGCATTGTTTGGCTACATGGTGGCACCAAGTTTTATCACGTGCTCACGAAAAATAGTGCCATCCACCCGAAAGCGGTGAAATATGGCAAAAAACCGCCTCCCCGTGTAAAATAAAAACTACCCACCATTCATTTGCAAACTATCATGCCAAAATGTAACTGTTGTTGGTTAAAAGGCCAAGAAAGCCCCATTTTACTCTTTTCACTCATTTTTGTTGCAAACCCGTGTTAACCAATTCTGAAACCTTGAACCTTTGCGCAACCAATTTAGCCAACTTTTGAAACCAGAAGATGCTGCAGACACCAAGTTGAAGTAGCGAATACATAATTGAAGCCTCAGAAACCCCATCTACTACCACATAACCCTGTCTGTGCACCAAATCGTCAATTTCCAGGTATTCTTGAAAGAACCAAAACGACCCTGTAATTTAAGTTATACACAGTAATTATTAAAGGGTTAATTAATTGAATTAACTAAAGAACCTTCCTATACTAAAGAAAACCTTACTGTGCATCCAAAAGCCCTTTCCTACAGACTATAATTACCATACCCACTATTCTAGAGCTTCTAACTTTACTCCTAAAGCCAAAGAAAAGGTAATTTAGTTGAATAAATCAAATTATGGCTTCCTAAAGCTCTTTGGATGTAAGACCCCTACAAACCCCTCACTTGGATATTGACCACCACCCATTAGCCGACAGAGAGTTTCAAATTAAATACACTGCTTCCCCTAGCCACCTACTAAAACTCCACTGTTGGAGTAAAGATAATTTCCTGAACCAAAATGATGACATTCACCTATGGGAATCAAACTTTCCCAAATAATTGTTCCCACAGGTGCACCTATTCCCAGAAATCATCCACTTATGCCAAGCTTTCTATGTCCCCAGTCAAAGAGCCATAATCACTCCTGACCAACAGGTTTTATCCACCATTACTACAGAGTCAATAAACCAAATGTTGCAGATCTAGCCAGGCCCAAATGAGACCCCACTTTCCATTGAATCTTTACTTGAACTCTACATAAAGCTAGACCTTCCCAAGAAAGCTCAGATCTTTCAGACTTTCATCATAGAGGAGTCTCATACTCCTACAGATAGTCCTCCATATGCTACCATGCTCTCTTGTATTCTAGGATGCACCACTGATGAGCATGTGGATGAAGTTATCCTTGCTTTCCTTTCTATTTTTTGCCCAGGAAAGCCTCCTGCTACAGTTTACAACTTTGCTCAATTCTTGGTAGACAGAATCCATGAACAGTTTATTAGATTGCCAAATGAGAGAGTATTCAAGTACTCATCAGTATTGTTTCACATGTTTCTATATTTTTAGTTAGATAAGTTTCTAGTGAGCATCCAAAAGTTAGACACTAAGGGAAATCCAAGATCTGTCATCTTTTGGACACCATTGATCCCAAGATATTCCACTATTTTTAATTATAAAGAGTTCATTGATTCATTTGTTCATCCAGTTATAAGCAAGAAGACACCAGGTGAAATGATTTATTCCACCATGACTAACAAATAAATGACTATGCAGAAACTTCAAAGCTCACTGGACAACATCACAGCACAGTATAAGCTAGAAAAGGCATCCTCATAGGCCAAGGATAACAAAATCAAGTCACTGGAAGACTTGGTGATTGAGATTGGATATAATCCAAGTGACATCAAGGCAGCAAAAAAACTGATAAAGAAGAAAAATGAGGATATTGTTGCTTTGAAGAAACAACTAAAGTTGCCTCCTTTAGAACATCCACAGACCAAGGAGGTCCTAGAGAGCCAAACCCAGCAGGAGGAAATGATGGATCTCATTCTTCAACTGAATGCTCAGATGAAAGAAATGGAGAATGAATTGGACAGTTTAATACAGTTGAAACAAGCTAGCCTTGAGACAGCCACTGCCACTGCTATTCCCACAGTAACTACAGTAGTTCCATCAACCTTGGTAGCTTCATTGGCTCCAACAGCTCCACTAGCTACAGCACTTCCAACTACAACAACAACTGAATCAGCAACAAGTTCAACAACAACAGCAGCTCAGACAAGTGATGAGGCAAGTAAACTAGTCAAAGCCATGGAGGACATGTCCATTCAGACCACTAAAATAAACAGACTTAAAGAACAAATAAGGAATCTGGAGGATGAGAAGAAACTGGCTCAGATTATGCAGAAAAATGAAGTACAAAAGTCAAACAGGTTGACTGAGAGGATAAAGAGCTTGGAAAAAGAATTAACACTGAAGGAGCCACTTGCCCAAGCGAAAGAACAGCTATGGGCCAATATCATTGACTCTGTCAATGATATTTGGCAATCTATACAATTCATCTTTGAACAAAATGATTTAGTCAAAGAGGCTACTGAAGCAATTCAAAGAGATATGCCAGAAGAAGCCTCAATAATAATCAAATTCCTTAACTCTGAAAATAAATATGAATTGTAGGAGCTCAACATAGCTGACAAGATTGGAACTATACTAGAGGTGAAGAAAGTGCTCACCAAGAGGAACTTAATGATGTATCTAGAGGACAAATTCCAAACATGTAACAACCCAGATTTTAAAATATACAAATAATTATATCAATTATGCGATTTATAATCAACACACAATTAATTAACTATTTAACATAGAATTTCGGAAATATGAGCAGAAACAATTTACCTGTGGCGATGATATTCCTTACTTGTGATTTCGGAGTTGAACACTATTTGAATCCTGCTAACCGCAACAAAGTTTTGGGGACGACTCTCCACCCAACCGTAGGCTCAGTTGCACAAAATCTTTCTACAACTGGCCACCCCCGAGCCCTCAATCAACATACTACTGCTAGGGAATCCTTTGTCTCACAACACTTTTCTCCCAAGAGAATGGATGATGGAATCATGGAATGATCTCTCATCTTCCTTACCATCTATTAAATAGAGCAAACATTGGAAGGGGAACTGCATGCACACACTCCATGTGTCAACATGCAACTTTTATTTCTTTATTTTAAGTTTAACTTAATTTAGTAATTCTCTTAATATAATTCTTTCTTATTTTATTCATTTTTACTTTTTGATAACTTTACTTATTTTTACTATTTTTATAGTTCTCTTAATTTAACTCTTTTTTATTTTATTTTACTTTTTGTTAACTTTAATTATTTTTACTATTTTTACAGTTTATTTTTATCTATATTTATTTAGAACTCTAGTATTGTTATTTATTATTTTATTTATTTATTATTATTATATTTTCTTCATTATTTATTATTTATTTACTATTATTATTTTTTCTTTATTGTTTATGATTTATTTTCTTATATTTTAATATTATATTTTAATATTATATTTTCCTCTGGAAAAATCCATAAATATTGCATTAATGAGCAAAAAATTTACATGAGAGTGTCTATTTGCCAGTATTATCAGTTTTGCTGTTAAGTCGCATTACCACGCAGGGTATGCTCAGCTGTTACAGTGTTCTGTACATCTTTTTCAAAATATCAAAAAACATTTCAGTATGAGTCTATATTATATCTGTTAGATAAAAGCAGTTTCTAATGAGCTATTTGCTGACCCAAGGTTGGGTATCCTGGGTCTATATACGGTCGATGAAAAAACTTGTGTTCCTGCTGATCTTTCACCTCTGTAATCTCCCAGATGCCTCTGTCCATCAGCGCTGCCTCCTTGGATAATTTGTCGGCACCCTTGTTGTGTTTCCTGTAGATGTGAGAGATAGGAATATTGTTAAAAGCTGATTTGAGAGTCAGTGCTTCATGTAATATAATGCTGAGTGAGTGCATGTGACAAGTAGCTGTGCCATTTATCCAATTTATGATGATCTGTGAGTCCCCAAATATATTGATGCTAGTGCAGTGGTGCCTCAATGCAAAGTGAAGTAAGTGGCGGAGAGTGATGAGTTCTACGTAGTTATTGGTTCCAGATCCCAGTCCAGCCTTGATTCTGTAGAGGTGATTTTCAGAAATATGAAGGATGATGCCTCCTCCACAACTTTGCAGGTTTGTTGCCCCATCGAAAAAAGCCCTAGGCGTACCAGGGTCGATGGGAGGAGGAGGGGTAGGTTGGCGAGATGAGGGAGGGGGTGGGTCGGGTAGTTCCCTCAGGGCAGCTACAATACTAGCCTCGAGCAGTGGCCATTGTATGGGCTTGTTGTCAAATATCACTCTGTTTCTAGTTTTCCAAATAGCCCAGTTTACAATAATGGGAAGATTAATGGTTTTTGAACCTCTGTTATTCTTTTCCAAAACAGTCCAAGCGTTAATGATATCAGTACCAGCCCAATCACCCACGTAGTTAATGAATGGCTTGAGGTTTTTCCACAGGTTCAATGTCGAACTGCAGTTAAGGAAGATGTGATCTGAAGATTCCGAGTCTGCCTTACATAATACGCACCACGAGGGGCCATGCTGGGCTCTTTTCATGAGCTGGTCCCCAGTTGGAATTTTGTTCCGCAGTATGCACCAATTGAAGAGCTTTGCTCGAGGGGAGGCGGTTTGTTTCCAGATACTCTGCCACCAATTTGCAATTGCCTCGGGTTTTTTATGAGCAATGAGCTGTATGTAACCATCCTTGGGTGTGTATACTCCGTGTTCTGCCTGGTTCCATACAAGTTCATCCGGGCCCTCTGTAATTCTAATGTGAGCTTCTGTTAAGGCATCTCTGTATTCTTCCCATGCTGTGTGCCATCTTCCATGGAGATTTAGTTGGCGCGCTGATTTCCAAGCTTGATGGAAGATATTTGATTGGTCCTGGTCCGCAATCTGTGAGATTACTTTAATGTTCCGAGCTGAGAGATGTGCGACCAGATCTGGTGGTAGGGTATGTCTTCCCCCACTCTCTGTCCAGGGGTCAAGTCCTATCCTTGCATTGTTCCCATCTTTGATACGTCAGACCAAGTTATCTCTAATGAGAGGCATGGAATGTAAGAGGGCCTTCCAAATCGAAGATATTCCAGTTTTATTCCACTCCGGGAGTCTTACCCAGTCGTAGATGCTGAGAGGCCATATGTATTTGTGGAATGTAATGCTGGTCCATAAGCTTTGAGACGTCAGTAGGGCCCAACCCATTTTTCCTGCTAATGCTTTTGCGAAGATAGGGAGCTCCTTCAACCCCCAACCTCCCCATTTCTTAGGTAAGGCAATCTTGTTCCAGCCGATCCAGGCAAAGATGCGCTTGTCTTGGTTGCCTGCCCATAAGTATCTATTGCACAGCTGCTGTAGTTTAGCCAGTATGTTCCGGGGTATCCAAGCCAATGCCATCCAGAACACTGGGGTGGCTTCGAGTACATATTTTATCAGTGTTAGTCTTCCAGCCCTGGAGAGATATCTGTGGCTCCAGCATGATAACCTTTTCTCTATCTTCGATACTAGCCATACCCAATCAGCTATCTTTTGATGTGTCAGCTTTAGCCAATATCCCAGATATTTAAGGCCTCTGTCAAGTGGCTGGGTGGTATAAGGAAAAGCCTGTCTAGCCACAAGTGCTTCATTTGTTGTGGTTCCCACCAAGGTGATAGTGGACTTTGATCTGTTCACTTCCATTTCCGTTGCTTTTGAGAAGAGCTCTAAGATGCGAGTGAAGGAAGTAGTGTCCTATACGCTACCATCCAATAAAATTAAGACATCATCTACAAATAGAAGGTGAGTAAGGAAGCATACATCAGTGATTTTGAGGCCTCTGATAGACCCCTCCCTTTTTGCCGAGATGATAAGCCTGCTTAGAGCTTCTATGACCAAGAGAAATAGAAGTGGCGAGAGGGGGCAGCCCTGTCTCAGCCCTCTTTTGGAGTGAAAGAAATGTGAGGCTGATCCATTGATCAAGATGCTGAAAGTGGGAGAGGTGATGCACGCCATGATCCAATCGATTAAGGCATGGGGAAAGCCGATGTGAATGAGGATCATTTTTATATAAAGCCAGCTTACGCGGTCAAATGCCTTGGATAGATCAATCTTCAGCAGGATACACTTGAGATGTTTAGTCCAAATGGAGTGGATTGCCTCTTGTGCCGAGCCAATGGCTTCATGGATCTGCCTGTTTTCCAGAAATGCAAATTGTTGAGGTGAGATGTGTCTGGAGAGAATGGGATTGATTCTATTGGCAATGATCTTGGAAATTATCTTATAGAGAACATTGCGGAGGGATATGGGGCGAAAATCATCAAATGAGGATGGGTTGTCTGATTTAGGGATGAGGGCAATGAAAGTGGTATTAATAGCATTGTAGAGACAACCCGAGATCCTACTTTCCTCAACAACCTTTAAGATATCTCCTCCCAGAAGTTCAAAGAAAGCAATGTAGAACTCTATCGTCCAGCCATCCGGCCCCGGGCTCTTTTCCTTTTGAAACCATTTGATAGTACTTTCCAGTTCTGCCATAGTGACGGGGGCTTCAAGATCTTCAGAATCCTCCTCCTCTACAAATCTGGGGAAGTGAGAGGCCACATTGATGATTTCTGCCAGATTTGTGCCTGCAGGGTTCTTGTATAGGCCTCTGAAGTGAGAAGTACCCAGATGAGAGAGCTTGTTAAAGGAGTCCGCCAGGCCTCCCTCAGGGAGAGGGAGGTTCCATATGGTGTTTGCCACTTTCCTTCCTTTGGCAAAATTATGGAAGAATCTGGTATTCTCATCTCCAGCTTTAAGCCAAGTAGCTCTGCTACGAAGCCTGGTAGCTTCCTCCCTACCCTTAAGAATATTATTCTTCTGATTTTCCAGCTCCACGAGGCGGGCCTTGTCATCCTGTGTTATGAACCCTAGGTTTCTTTCATCCAGTAGGGCATTCAGGTCTTCTTCTACCTTTATGAGCTGCACATCTTCTCGCTTCTTCTTCTCCCTGGCCTAGTTGATCACAATATGCTTGAGCTCAGTCAGGTTTTTTACAAATCCCCTTGCCATGGAAGACTCTCGGTCTATGGGGTGTGCTCTCCAGTATTCTGTAATCAGATTAGAGAAGCTAGGGTCTTGTAGCCACAGATGATTAAACTTGTAGGGTGCTTTAGGTTTCAGCTGTGGACCCTGGATTTCCATGGCAATTGGGGAGTGGTCAGAGATGCCTCCATTGCTTACCCACTGTTTGTATGAGTGCAGTCGATGGATCAGAGGGCCTTTCATCAGAAATCTATCTAATCTTCGGGCCAGAGCAGCCGATCCTATCCTTCTATTTCTCCATGTAGGGTGAGGCTTCTGTAGTGGGATGTCAATGAGGTCATGCTGCTCCAATAACCGTCTCATGAAATCTGTGATGGGATCAATCTGTGCCGATGATCCCCATGACTCACTGAATCCCAGGGAGAAGTTCAGGTCTCCGCCTATGATGATGTGTTCAAGTGATAATAGGTTACAGCTGAGGAGATGTCTCCAATAATTTTCCCTCTATTGGCAAGGCCCATATATGTTGATAATGCGGAGGGAGAGGCCGAGTTCGATAGAGAATATATCTGCACCCAGGAATCCATGACCTCCCCAAGAGGAGTCAAGTCTGATAGAGCTGGGATTATATCCAAGCGCCAGGCCACCTGATCTGCCCATGGCATCAGAAGCAATGAAGTGCCATTGGGCACCTACTGAGGCTAGGGCTCGAGAAGTAGACTCTGCAGAACCAAGGGTTTCTTGTAGGAGAATGATATCGGGAAGTTCGACCTCAAAAAGTCGTTTGAGGGCTAGCTTTTTTGGGGTGCTAGCCAGGCCCCTACAGTTGAAGGAGATGCACTTCATGGGGGGCCGATCTTTGGGGGTTTTGTTGCTCTAAGGACCCCGTCGATGGTGGCTTGACGCCCAGCTGCTACTTCCGCTCTGGCGTGCCTAATGGCTTTATTGAGATATGATTTGCGACCCCGGGTAGTAAGGAACCCAGGGCCTAGAGGGACAATGCCCAGCCCGGTTAGGGATTCAGAGACCTCCAGATGAGATGAACGAGGGCGGAGGGAGTATGGGTGGGATGGGGTCGAACGGGATGATGATGGCGAGGGGGGCGGAGATGAAAGAGGCAGAGTGGGCGGAGCAGTGGATGGCGACGGAGGGGGAGGGGGGATAACACATTGAACCATAGTGCAAGCAGTCGAAAATTCAAGTGCAGATGAGATATTAGATGATTTAGAGGAAGGAATAGGAGAGATACCCGACACTTGCGCGGCCGCTGCTGCTGCCCGAGCCCTGGTCAGCGGGGGCGAAGGCGGGGCAATCTTTCGCTTGTCCAATTTTGCAGGTTCACCATGGGGTCCCGCGCTGCTTTGTGGCGAACGAGGAATGGAAGGGGGAGCTCCGCTGGAGATAGCAGGTGCCGGCTTTGGAGATCCATCCTGATTGTTGTTCAATGGGCAGTCCATGAACAAATGACCGACTTGGTGACATCGGTTGCACCTGAAGGGAACGCCCTCGTAATCCAGTATCTACATTCTGCTGAAATTTCCCCATCTTAATGTCATCTTTTCTAGTAATCCCTCCCTGGTATCCAGATGGACCAGAATTCTCGCCAGTATTCTTTTGTTGGTCTCCTTGTAGGATCGATCGTGGTCCAAATACGTTCCTAACGCATTCCCAATCTTGACGAATGCTTCCTCAGTCCAGTATTGCAGAGGCAACCCCGGTAACCTCACCCAAAGAGGGCCTGCTCCAATCTGTTCGCGCTCCGGATCAAATAGAGGGCTCCACCTTTTCAATAGCACCGGTGCCATTTCTATGTGCCAGTACAGTATTCGTGTGATCCTCTTTTGAGAAGTGGAGTGAGAACCATCCCCTTGGGAGTTCTTGTACTTCCGGTAATTCAGAGAATAGCGCACCCCAAATTTCTTTCACCCACATTTTTAATCGCTCCGCCGTGAAGGTACGCCCCCGCACATGTCCAACCAAAATTGTTCGAGCCAGTGCCATGGTCTCCTCGAAGTTTGTGGGGTCGCCGAATGATACTGTAACGTCTTTGACAGTTGCTCTGATGCACTTGGATCTCTTCTGCGAGCGCGGAGCGGTCGGATGATCTATGAGAGGGTTTGTGACCCCGACCCCCGGGGAGGGCTTAGCGGGCTGGGCATTGAGGGCCGGCGTGCAGAAGCTACCCGAGGGTCTGATCCCTGCGTCGATCGAGGGTTTATCCGCTGCAGCCCTAGATTCAACAGGGGGTATGGTGTTTTCTGGCGCTACCTGGTGATCAGACGGTGAGATGGTGGATTCTGCTGCTGCCCTAATCTCAACCGGGGCGGAGGGAGGTGCGGTTCGAGGAGGAGATGGCAAATCGAAGGTTAAAGCGTCAGGTGAAAATTGTGAAAGGAGGATGGCGGTACCTGGTGAAAGGGGCGGTGCATCCAGAGCAGGGGATGTAGGCGGAAACGGCAGAGAAACCACAGGAAGGATGTCCTGTGGGGCGGGGATTCCAACAGCTGGTGCGGGAGAATCGATAGGGTTTCTGAAGATGGCGATCCCTTCTAGTGGGTCTGCGGAGTAGTCTACTAGCTCCGTAGCTTCGAGGCCCTCCATTCCGGTCAACCGTAGATACCTCTGTCACTGTCTGCAGCCGGAAACCGAAACCCTGTTCCCTGATCTATGCTATCCGATCCGGCGGTCTCCCGTTTTCCTACGGCTCCTGCAGCTAGGTTACCCGAGGCCCATGCGATCACGACGCGTGAACCCCATCAGCGTCCCCCATATCCTAGTACCCGGTGATTGTATCCCATATTTTAATATTATATTATATTATTTATTATTTATTATTTTTATTATTATTAGGGGACATTACATACTTCCCCTCTTTAAGGAACGTCGTCCCGAAGTTAAGTGGAATTATTTAACATTTTATTTATTTATTTATTTATTTATTACTTCATGTTTGCCCTACACCCTCTGCTGAACTAGTATAATCAGCAGGCATCGAAAGTTTTCACAACACCCGGGAAATCTCAAGGAATCTCTGCCCTTTTTCCCACTTTCGGAATCAAGCATAAGCCTCCCTGGTCTGTATCCTAGTCCAAGGCTGTCCCCAAGGCTCACACCTGACTCAGACCTCATATGCCCCAAGGCAGGCATCTAGTACGGTACTCAATGACTTCGGGTATCTCGAAAGGCTGGCCCACTCCCTCCACAACTACTAAGGTGCACAACCCCAAGCATCGAAGTCCTTACATCCCCACCAGACTTTGGCATCCCAATCCAATACTAGGCACCTAGCCTACAATATTAGGCACTTGGCCTCCTCAAGATGGTCCCATAGCCCCTCAAGAGCTATCCATAAAGAGCTATACAAGACAAAGGAACCACTGGCATATGTAGTGTTGATTGAGTATGTCCCCAGCCCATATGGTGTTACTTATTCTCCCTCGCAGGTATGGGCTCCTACAAGATCATCAAATAAACTGGCCCTCTCAGCCCATTTATGGATTTCCTGTCCATCACCACATCTCAACATACATCCAATGCATTAGCTATAACATCATAGTATCATAGAAAATAATCCACATGGAAGGTCTTGCATGTCATCATGAGAACATAACATCATTGTTATCACAAAATTTTGCATGTCATAAATCTACATACAATTACCACATGCTTCACATCATAATATCCTCCTAAGTTATAACATCAACATTCAACATCAAAGATGTATCATCACATAATAAATGAACCACATGTCAATATACCTCAACATAACATCATAATCCTTATGCATATTATATCCATTATGAGCATACAACAACATTATCATATCAAATTGAATGAATAAGAACCACATGTGCATCATTATCCACATATAATCACATCATGAAACATCATCAATATGAGAATCATCTCAACACTTATCAAATATAGAACAATAATACACTATAAGCATTCTTTTCATGATTCATCAGAAAAATCAATTTCATTTGTTTATGTTAAAAAAAAAGAATACCAATGATGAAATAAGATTATTCAACTAGGTTATCTCATCAATACTATTAGTGTCATGTTTTCATCAAGGTACCAATTACCTTTCAATAATCATTTCCACTTCCTTCCACTAGGAAGTTGGCAATTTTCATAGTAGGTATAATCATTTAAGTACATGTTTAGCCTTCAAATAAACCTCATCATCTTGAAAATTAATCCCTAGTCATGTATTCCCCCTTCCCCAAGGAAATTTAGTGAAATTCATCCTTAAGATATTACTAGACGTACAAATTATAATCATCGATATCAAATTAAAATTCCATGATTGTTATACATATTTTGTTTATCCATTCTAGTACCATTCTACTTAGTGACACACAGTCACTAGGTCATCCTTGTTTAAGTTTGTTATCATGCTTAATCAACTTGCATTATGGTTGGTTGATCCCTAGTAATGTATCCATCATTGTGTAATTATCACTGTACATCCTCAAAAGGATTACTTATCTCATCAGGTTCTCATCTCAATACCACTTGACCTCTCTTCTTTTGTCAATTTATGCATAATTCTTCTTGAAGTTTCATTATAGAATTTCCAACAACATATGTTCGTATGCTTCATGCTCAATGTTTTCTCGTTATTCTACATAGTTTATTTCCTTTTCCATAAGTTTAACAATCGTTGTCCTTCGAACATTTTCTTAGATTAATCACTTGTCATTTCTACAACTTCCAATCTTAATCCTTTTAAATCATATAAGTCATCAGTGTGAATTGTACCAATCATGTTGCTTAACCCACCCATCAATATCCTTAGGAGAACGTGCCAGTAAGAGAGAAAATCCTTCACTTCATCGCATAAGTTGGTCATAGGATTATCACAGTTCAACCTATTACTCCCATGTTATTCACTAGGTATACACCCCAAGGAAGTTTTCTCAGCTTTAATCAACTTCTTCATTCTAAGAATTTCCATATTGTTGTTTTTCAATGGGGAACTTGACTTTACTATCAATGATAGTTGACTGGGTAGGAGATTATTCCTCTCTTGAGAAGGAACACCCTCAAAGTAATACAACCCCATAGATTTTAATTATGAATTCAAACACTATAGCTTAACAGTCCTCTAAATCCATGGTATATAATATTCATCCTTCGATCATCTCTAACTATTCAGTGATCATTACTAGGTTTCCTTTACACAACTCATCCTCGTTCAATCTCAAAGTTTTAAGTTTGTAGGTTCCCTTTCTAGTCTATGGGAGAACTCCCTATAACAACACAACACACCCATTGATATTGATATTCTTTTCAATCGATGTTCATCCTAAGATCATATCCCTCACGACTTCCATTGATTCCATACGTCATTAATGCAAGATCCTCAACCCACGGACAACACTTTCATTAAAATTGTCAAGCCCACCAATCTTAAGGGGTCAACCTTATTCCACAAAGAACAATATCAATCTTAACAATAACATATCGTCATACATGTCACCACAACAACAATTCTCTATAGGTAATTCCAAATAGATGTATTATTTTTCTTCTTCGCCGGTAAACATTTTATGGCCTTTGCATAACAACTGAAACTTGTATAGTTCAATCTAAATGATTTTAAAGCTAAGTAACCAATCGATCTTCATACTTGATATCATGATTCAACTTAGTTTTTTTTTTTTTCTTCCTCTCTTAAAAGCATAACATGGTTGCACCTGAAATTTTATTACTATATCACAATTTGGGTAACATATCTTATAAAAGAATCAATAAAGTGGGTTGTCAAAAGTAATCCACTCAATGCTTATTATTTGAATACATTAAAGGAATATAATTTCTCAATCATACATATGCATGCCCATAATTCAGATATCACTTAATCATTTTAATAACTCTTTTTTTTATCTTATCATTTTAGGTTGATCACTTATTATGAAGGCTATCATTCATTTCACCATTAGAAATATTGTAGGGTTCTCATTTTCCCTTTCTCCATACATAACTTTATTCAATGTTAACATTAGTTACCAATCATAGAAACTTTTCTTCATTTCTTAAAACCTTTGTGGACATACTTATCTTTCCAACTTCTCATTTTAATAATGGGTTTATCCTTCTAGGGATAGCTTCCCACTATATTCATGTCACTAACAATGCATGCAAATGATACCATAACTAAATTTAACTCGAAATTGCAATAAAAAAATTGCAAAATAAATTAATCATCTAATATATTCAACATCACAATCATCTCATGCTACTCATTAAAAGCCATTGTTAGTCATCTAATTGGAAGTTAGTACCTCCAAATCCATTACTAACCTAAATTTAATTGTTTAAACCAACACTACTAGTCATTGAAAATTTCCCATTTATCTACCTATTTTCTTTTAGGTATTATTTATATGTGATTACTATTATATATATAGATATATATGAGTACTAGAAAACAATTTAGTACTTTTTTTTAATAAGATAATTATTTGTTAAGATAGTCTTCGGCAAAATCACATAACCAATCTTTTGTCGACGCGTTTCGAACCAACCAGTGTGGTTCATCGTCAGGACAAGTTGACGAACCAATCTGGCTTAGCTCGATTAAATATAGTGTGCAGAGACTCCAACGGCTAAAATTCTAACGGCTCGATTAGACGTTAGAATTTTAGCCATTGGAGTCTCTGCACACTATATTTAATCGAGCTAAGCCAGATTGGTTCGTCAACTTGTCCTGACGATGAACCACACTAGTTGGTTCGAAACGCGGCGACAAAAGATTGGTTATGTGATTTTGCCGAAGACTATCTTAACAATGTTATGGATCACAGAAGTCTAAATTCCTTACGATAATTATTTAGCAATTAATTTATGCTTTCATAAATTTATCTAAAGTAAAATAATGTCTTAGGGCTCTATATAAACCACTCTTCAGACTAAAATATTATATAACCATCATGGGTCATAAATTTGTGATTTTGTAGGCTTATTATTAAATAATTGTAAAAAAATTATCCATTATAATGCTTATAAATTTCATAACAAACATCCCATTTGGAAATACTTTGACACAAGACAAAATCGCGTATCAATAAAATTTTAAAGAATATGACTAGCCTCATACATAGTACCATAGTGTGTCAATAAAATTTTAAATAATATGACTAATTTGCTACATGAATGTTAATTACAAAATTCCAATCACCCACAAAATCATATTCTAAATCATATTCTAAATTAAGAATATATTCATGCAAAAGCAAAAATAATGCAAGAAAATTGATACACTTCAAACCTTTCCTTTGAAATAATAACCACTATTAAACTTTCAACCTTTCACTTCTGCAATAACCATGATTAAACTTTGACTTATGACTTGTTATCCTTAGACTCCCTTAATTCTTAATATGTTTTAGAATAATTAAACTCATTAAATTAACCCTTACCAACTATAAAACTAACTTGAATTTACTTAAAATTATTCAACCATAATACAACCTTTTCTTTATCATTTATATTTCACTACCACTTTATTTATGGCTTCCAACAACTTTTCATTAATAACTATATCTAAATACCTAAAAAAAATATAATTCAAATCTAGCTTTTAAAAAATAACTCTCATTCAATAAAATTACAATTATATTCAAAAATCAATATATGTAAACACATGTTATTTATTACCATATATATTAATCTTATAACAATTTCCTCCATGCCACTGATTAATTCATAAACAAAATTATTGATATATTATTCTCAGCCATAGATCGTTCACAAGATTATTGATTTTACGTTCACAACGGTTTTGCTTCGGTTTTTGGAAAACCTGCAGTCAAGGCATTTGGATTTCTTTTCCGGCCTCTAAAATGGTTACAAGGCAAATGAGCCCTTGGCCTCGCAATTCAATTCGTCTGGTTAAGACCACAATCTTTCTTCTGTAAGAAGTGGCCTCCCCCTAATCTTGGCGGTTTTCCAGTTTTCAAGATTCCGGCCTGTTCGCAATTTAGGGTTTGAGCGGCTCTACATTTGAAAATTGCTTTTGTTTTTGCTAGTGGTTTCGTGTCTATCAAAAGCTCGAGCTTTGGAGAATGCCTCTGTCGGGCAGCTTTGGAACGGTTGTTTGGAAGGAAGCGGTATTCCGGGGTTTCTGGTTTCTTCAGAGCTGGGGGACAGTAGTCTGGGCTTTCAAGACATGAATACTAATTATTTTGTTTAATTTTTTTTTAATATATATATTGAGAATTATTAAGAATTCTAAGAATATATATACTAATAAAATAAATATAAAAAATTTAGAAATTTTTGGTTGTCTTGAACACTTATACATAACTATGGCTCAAGTATTATAATATATTTAGAACATGCATGGATGTAATGATATTAAAATATCATGTAGGTAATTCTATTATAATATATTTTGAACATGCATGGATGTGTAATGATATTAAGATATACAGTTAACAGTATTATAATATATGTTGAATATGCATGGATGTAATCATATTAAGATTATAATGCATGTAATAAGTATCTACGGTTTATATATATATATTTTAATTATAATTATAATAGTAGGTTTAAGAGCAAGATGTATATATAATTTCATGCAAACTAGAAGTGTCTCAATTTATTTTTAATAATAAAGAAAGTTTATTTATTTTTTGAAATAAATGTTATTTATTCAATAATTTACGAAAATTAAAGTATATTTTCTTTTTTCCAATTTATTTATTAAATTTTTCTCTATCATTACAAATCAAGTTTTTGTTTTTGTTTTTGTTATTGTCTTTTTTTTAATCTAGAGATTATATAGAGTCGAAATCCGTTCTGATACCATATGTAACAACCCCAATTTTAAAATATACAAATAATTACATCAATTATGCGATTTATAATCAACACACGATTAATTAACTATTTAACATAGAATTTCAGAAATATGAGCAAAAACAATTTACTTGTGACGGTGATATTCCTTACTTGTGATTTCGGAGTTGAACACTATTTGAATCTTGTTAACCGCAACAAAGTTTTGGGGACGACTCTCCACCCAACCGTAGACTCAGTTGCATAAAATCTTTCTACAACTGACCACCTGCGAGCCCTCAATCAACGTACTACCGCCAGGGAATCCTTTGTCTCACAACACTTTTCTCCCAAGAGAATGAACGATGAAATCATGGAATGATCTTCCTCACCATTTATTAAATAAAGCAAACATTGGAAGAGGAACCGCATGCACACACTCCATGTGTCAACTGCAACTTTTATTTCTGTATTTTAAGTTTAACTTAATTTAGTAATTCTCCTAATATAATTCTTTCTTATTTTATTCATTTTTACTTTTTGATAACTTTACTTATTTTTACTATTTTTATAGTTCTCTTAATTTAACTCATTTTTATTTTATTTTACTTTTTGTTAACTTTACTTATTTTTACAGCTTATTTTTTTTTTTATTGATTTAGAACTCTAGTATTGTTATTTATTGTTTTATTTATTTATTATTATTATGTTTTCTTCATTATTTATTATTTATTTACTATTATTATTATGTTTTCTTTATTGTTTATTATGTATTTTCTTATATTTTAATATTATATTATTTATTTATTATTTATTATTTTTATTATTACTAGGGGACATTACAAAACCATTGAGTTGGCTATAGGCAGGTTCATGGTTAAATTTGATGTTATGAAGCAGAAAGGTCTGCCAAATCCCTTGGTAATAAATGACAAGTTAATGCCACATGAAGACTATAACAGGAGAGAAGTGGCAAGAGATCAAACCAATAATTCTTCTATGAAATGGATGCCTACAGGAAAGGTTTTGTACCAAACTTTTGAGAACCTCTTTTACCTCCAGCATGAGGTAAAACACATTTTTGTAAATAAGCCCACCTTTGCAAAATACACAGAAGCAGATGAAGTCTATAGAAGAATGGTAAATATTAAATTACCAGACACAGAGACTTGGGAAAAGTTAAATGATTTACTGTGAAAATGCAATGTAAAAGTGAATATAGAGCAGTAAAAGAAAAAAGCAGCAGTTTAGCCTAGTCAAAGAGTATCAGTTAAAAGGAAAAGTGAAAGAACAATCAGCGTGGAAGACAAACAGCAAATGAGAAAAGGCTGCAAAAGATCTGACAACAGAGCCAAATAAACAGGGACAGCTTGCAGCAGTTGAATATCTGTCTCTATCTTCTTGCATGAAGATATTTCTTTTTCCTAGAATAATTCCCAAAATAGTTTGGTATATTTTGTAATACATTTTTGTATAAATACTTCATAATTCGAAGTATAGAGGGTGGATTGCTAAACATTTCTATAGTTGTATTGATATGAAACCTAAGGGTTCATTGTACCATTTTTTCAAGTCAGCAAACTCGACTGATTAATAAAGACATTGCATTACAGGATTCATGTATTGGGCCACTTCAGTGAAGTATTTTCTATTTGTCAAATTGTTATCTTCTTAAGTGTTTCATATACTTGCATGTTATCTAAATTGAATGAAATAACTCAAAAATTATTACAGAATTTGTTTAAGTACATTATGTTTTGAACAGTTAATCATTTTAATGTTTTCTTCTGATATCCAGAGTAGGGAATCTTTCATTGCTCCCTAGTTTTGATTGACCCCTACCATTTCCCTCATTATCCGGTTTGAGAAACCCTTAATTGCTCCTTGACCTCAATTGAAAACCACTTCACCATTTAGCCTAAAAGATATGAATTTACTCAGCTACCTTGCCCTGTAAACATTATCTTTAGAACTTGATTCAGTCATGTTTTCTTGACATTTGACCCCATAACCCAATGGTAAAGGACATCCCTCTACCCATCTAAGTCAATGGTTCCACCACCAAATCAAAATCAAAACTCAATCAAAGACTAAATAACTAGCCTAAAATCAATTAACTAAACAAAGTTAAATCATAAAAAGGGAGCCCTCTTTGAGCATTAGGAAGGCTAGGTCCTAATCTTGAAAGTAGGTTTGTGGTTACCTCTATTATTTCTTTCATAACAACACTAGGGAAATTTTAGAGTGATATCATATTGGCGACCATACTGGGTACTAGTACTCAATTTAATAAAACTTTAAGGAAATCTTAAATATCATCTTTTGCACCTTAATTTCATTTTAAAGTTGTTAAAAAGTTTTCATAAAAAAAATTTTAAAATTAAAATTATGGCTTCGAAAAGAACACACTATACCAGGGCACATCCAGATCCAAACCCTGCTACAATAGTTGATGATCCTGACAAAATTTTAAGAAAACCAAAAAAGGTAGAAACTCAAGGAAGTAGTAGTTAGTTAATTAAAGCAAATTCACTCCCTAAGGAGTTATCAAGTTTAGAGGATATTCAATTTGATCTATCATTTGAGCTTTCTTTGTTTAGAACCAAATCTGAAAATTCAATTCATGATAATGTAATAGACCACAATTTTATTCAATTTATTGAGTCAAAGAAGGGTCCTATACATCTAGATTTAGATCAACATGTTTTTGATACTTTTGATAAACTAGAAGCTTTAACCTCAACGTTGATAAGGCACATAGACGAAGCCTATCTTCAACAATCAGTTGAATTAACTGCCTTCACTGCTGCTATCCCTGAAATTTCTACAAAGTCTTCAAAAATTGTAAATACAGCTTAATTTACTACCACCTCACTTATAATATCCACCACAGTTCATTCCCCTAAACTAGTTATTCCTCAACTTCCTCTTCAACCAAACATCTCAAGTTCATCTAGTTTATCTACAGCCATCTCAAGTTCTTCTCCAAGCACCACTACTTTACCCCCAGTCAAACCAAAATCTCAGCCATGGTAGACAGATATGCACCTTTGGTCTTACCAGCTCAACTACATGCCATGCCCCAAGATTACCAAAGTAAAATCTTTCTGTTTGATGCTACTAGTTAGTATATTGCCCAATAGCATGTGAATAAAATGACTGATTACTTTGAGTTACATGAGATTGATGAGTCTGATGTGAAAATGAGGTTATTTTCCGAAACACTGATAGGGGATGTAAAAAAATGGTTTAAAGCTTTACTTGCTAATCATATTGTTAATTTAGCTACTTTTCATAGATTGTTTACTGATAGATGGGAAAGAAAGAAAAACCCTTTACAAATATTGTCTGAATATGAAAACATTAGAAGAGCTCCTAATGAATCTGTCCAGGAATATTGTACTAGGTTCAACGGTATCTATAATGCAATCCCTGCTAATATCAAACCTTCACCAAACTTAGCACTAATCAAATTTCCTGATGGTTTTGACATTGATATGTATTACCAATTGAGAGAAAGAAACCATGTAACATTGGAACAAATACAAAGTAATGTTGTTAGTGTAGAAGCAAATTTATTAGCTAAGAAACCTAGGATGAGAAATGAGAAAAGAGTAATCATTAAAGAGGAACCATCCACTTCAGATGGTAAGATAGATAGTTTAGCTAAAAGTGTAGAAAGGATAATGGATAGATTAGAAAATATGGAAATAAAATCTCAGTGGGAAAATCAACAAACACCCCCAATAAGAAACCCCAACTTTAGGAAAAATCCTAATACTAGAAAAACAAGAGATGTTGTACCAAATCAACAGATTAGACCACCTTTCCAGGAAAATTATGCTGAAGGTTCACAAAACTATGAAGAAGAGGAGGACACCTAGATAAACCTACTAGGGATTAAAAACAAAGATGTTGTTTTTCTTACTCATGAAGAACAGGAATTGTACATGTTACAACAATTACAATTAGAATCTGGAGAGTCCTTTGACTACAAACAAGGCTATGAATCTGCTATCTATGAGGTTCACAAACAGTATAACCTTAAAAGCAAAAAGAATACAGAAGTCCCCACTAAGAAGTCAGTCCAAACCCAAACTAAAAAAATATCAGAAGCTCCTATGACCAAAGTTCTACAAATTCTCCCTAGAGGAACTCAGGAGAGTTCCAGCCGAAAATTTGTAGATATAACTTCAGCTGAAACTTAAATTGCAACTATTAGTCAAACTATTCCAAACAAGAAAATTCAAAACAAAACTGCTGGTACACAAACTAAGTTGCCAGGTGCTGATAAAGAAGATAAAAGTACACAGACCACAATTACTAAGGAAGATCTCATACAAACAGGAAAAACTCTATTTCCATTCAACATAAAGACTGAGATAGCCAAGTTGAAAATATCAGTTCCTTTGACAAAGATAGTGAAAAATGAATCATACAAAGTACAAATCACTGAAGCACTAAACATAGGTGAAGGAGAAGGTGTTGTAAACCTTAATGATGATCAACCTGAGTTATTATTTGGTCTAGAAGTATATGGCAAGCATCAACAAGGGGGTATCCCTCCATTCTACATTAGCTTAAATGTTCATGATAAAATCTTACACAATGCTATGCTAGATTCAGGGGAATCCCATAACCTAATGCCTAAAGCAATCATGGAGAGATTAAATTTAGATATCACTAGGTCATACAAGGACCTATTTTCCTCTAATTCTAGTCAATTCAAATGCCTTGGCCTGATTAAATATTTGTGTGTGACTCTAGTCCAGTGCCCAACAAAGATTATTGTTATGGACATAGCAGTTGTTGATATCCCACCTAAGTATGGAATGTTATTATCTTTCTCATGGGGAGAAAAATTGCAGGGATCTCTACAGTTAGACATGTCATATGCCACCATCTCTGTATTTGGTCAGCAAACAAATCTTTACAGAGAAACATTAATGAAATACATGGTAAGTAGTTCAGAAAAACCACAAAATTACCCTATATACTCCATGCATTCTGATATGGACTCATTTATCTTGTATAATTCAGACAATGGCAAAAATGAGATCGCAATTGTAGAAGAAAAATACAAAGCACCTGATAGTGAAAACATATTTCATGAGTCTCTATGGCATTTAGATTTTGATGGCTTTGTAAATATATTAGGAGCATGTGCCGGAGTTTGGATTCACAACATGGAAAATAATCATTTTGAAGGTCATGCTTTTAGATTAAACTTTAAATGCACAAACAATATGGCAGAGTATGAAGCTTCAATCTTAGGACTACAAATTGTAAGAAAACCTATAGCCAAGAGAGTTTCTATCATGGGAGACTTGGAATTGATCATAAAACAAATTAAAGGAGAATACTCTGTGAATAATCCCAGACTTAACCAATATAGAGAGACTATTCTAGATCTGATTAAGGAACTTCTTGAAACTGATTTTGCTGCTATTCCTAGGAAACAGAACATGCAAGCTCATAGTTTGGCTACTTTTGCTAGCACTTGCAAATTACCTTTTCATCCCAACAACCAGTACACAGCAGAAGTAAGACACAAACCTATTATACCTGATAATCTAAAATATTGGCAGATTTTTTTCACAAGATTCTCAAATCTATGATTTCATGAATGTTGAAGGAGTTTCAAAACTGTAACATAGATACTGATGGTACAATAAATAACATCATAAATAGTGAGATAGATATAAATGCTTTAGATGTAGATAAACCCACTAAATTTACGAAAGTAGAAATAGATAACTTAGAAAAAGTAGAAATAGAAGAAATAATCAATGATGATCCAGAGATTTTAAACCAAAAAAATAACTTTTTTCCTAAAGGATTAGTCCTGTTAGAAGATTTGTTTAATTCAAATGATGTAGCCAGAAAACGAAAAATGGAGCCTCTAAGAGTAGACATAGAAGAATGTAACATAGGAACAGAAGAAAAACCCAATCTTATCAAAATATCTAAAGCATTACCTCCAGATGAAAAGTTGAAATACATAAGTCTGTTCAAAGAGTTTCAAGATGTCTTTGCCTGGAGTTATGAAGACCTTAAGTCTTATGATACCAGCATTATTCAACATAAGATACCCATCAAAGAAGATCATAAACCCTTTAAACAAAAGCTTAGGAGAATTAATCCAGTTCTTATGCCATTAATTGAAAAAGAAGTAAAAAGGATGTATGATGCACAAATCATAGCACCAATTAGATATTTAGATTGGGTCTCTAATTTAGTCACCACAAGAAATAATATAGGAGAAATCAGACTCTGTTTTGATTTTAGAAACTTGAACAAAGTGTCATTAAAATATAACTACCCTCTCCCTAAAAGGGACCACATTCTCCAGAGGTTAGTAGGCTCATCCAGAATTTCATTGCTTGATGGATTCTCTGGATACAACCAAATCTTAGTTCAACCAGAGGATCAAGAAAAGACTGCATTTACCACTCCTTGTTGTACTTTCATGTATTTAAATATGCCTTTTGGATTAACGAATGTTGTAGCAACATTCCAAAGAGAAATGGACATAGCTTTTGCAAAATAAATCCATGACTTTGTAGTTGTTTACCAAGATGAAATCACAGTATTTTCCAAATCAAATAATGAACATCTACATCACCTAAGAAGATTTTTTGTTAAATGTAAAAAATTTGGCATTTCCTTGAATCCCAAAAAGACACTCTTTGGTCTAGAAGAAGGTAAACTCTTGGGGCACATAATATAAAAAGATGGAATTAGAATAGATCCAGCTAGAATAGAGGCAATCCTGAACATCACTCATCCTAGAAACATCAGAGAATTACAATCATTCCTAGGAAAAATAAATTTTCTTAGAAGATTCATTTCTAACTTAGCAGAATTAATCAGAGAATTAAATAACATGTTAAAGAAAGATTCAGCACTTAAGTGGACATTAGAGGCTAAATAGTATTTTGAGGCAATCAAAGAAGCCCTTACTAAAACACCAGTCCTCATAAGTCCCGATTTCAAAAAAGATTTTATAATTTTTTCTTTTGCTTCAGAACATACTATTGCAGCAATTTTGTTGCAAAAGAATGATCAAGGTTATGAACAGCCTATTACATTTTTCAGAAAATATTTAAGATATGCTACACTAAAGTACAACATAATGGAAAAGCAAGCACTTGCTTTAGTCAAAGGTATTAAATATTTCAGAGTGTACATCTTGTACTCACACATCATTGCTTATGTTCCAAATTCAGTAGTAAAGGACATTTTGACACAAAATGGGCCTGAAGGAAAGAGAGGCAAATGAATTGCCACCATTTTGGTATATGACATTGAAATAAAGCCTACAAAACTTATCAAAGGCCAAGGTTTAGCTAAACTCATGGTTGAATCGAACTGTCATGCCTTAGATATAAATTTCATTGGTTCCCTAGATGATCAGGAAGAGATGGCGACTCCACAGTTCAGTGAAGCTTTCATATATTCACCTTGGTATGCAGATATCATATTTGTTTTACTAAACCTACAAGCTCCTCCTATTTTATCTAGAACTAAAAGCAGATTTTTGAAAATGAAATCAATGAAATATTGTATCATAGACAATGCTTTATTTTGGAAAGATAATGGTGGTATTTTATTGAATTGTTTTTTAAAAGATGAAGCTGACAAAGTTATGCAAGAATTTCATGCAGGAGATTGTGGAGGACACATATACTAGAAAACAACAACTGATAAGATTTTAAGGGCAGGTTTTTACTAGCCCACCATTTTTGCAGATGTCAAGAAATATGTGACATCCTGTCACAAATGCCAAATATTTGAAGGCAAAAAGAAACTCTTACCATTACCTCTCAAACCCATCTCCACAGGAATTCCTTTTCAACAATGGGGTTTGGGCTTCATTGGGGAAATTCACCCATCCTCCTCAGCCCAGCATAAATGGATTTTGACAGCGACAGATTACTTTACTAAATGGATAGAAGCCATCACTTCTAGACAAGCCACAGACTCTGTCATAATTTCATTCCTTGAGAACAACATCCTTTCTAGATTTGGATGCCCCTAAAAGCTCATTAATGATAATGCAGCTGCTTTCAAATCCAATAAAATGGTATACTTTTGTAACAGATATCACATTACCCTTGGCCATTCCACTGCCTATTACCCTCAAGGTAATGGACTTGCAGAATCTTCAAACAAAAGCCTTGTTAATATCATCAAGAAACTGATAGAAGACAATAAGAAGACCTCGAACAAAAAGTTGGTTAATGCCTTATGGGTAGATAGACTAACTACCAAAAATTCCATTGATACATCTCCTTACCAGCTAGTATATGGAATGGATGTTGTTTTTCCATTCTCTTTAGGAGTACCAGTGATGAAAATGATTCAAGAGTTGCAAGTGGAACCAAATGATATCCAAAGGAGGATAAATCAAACGATGCATTTGCAGCAAACAAGAGAAGAAGTCTATGTCAAACCACAAGTGATCGAGGATAAAATCAAAAAGATTTTTGACAAGAAAACCAAAGCTGATGATTTCTACATAGGTGATAAAGTACTCAAATGGGATTCCAGAAGAGAATAGAAGGGTAAACATGGTAAACTTGATTTCCTATGGCAAGGCCCTTATACAATTTATGGTTACAGAGGTAACAATGCATTTTTCTTGAGACAGTTAGATGGAAAAGATCTGCCAGGAGGACCAGTCAATGGTAGAATGTTGAAGCATTACTTGTCCATATATTAATATTACTTCATTTGTTTATTTTTCTCATTGTATATAACATTGCAAATTTTAGATTGGATTGGATGGTAATATTTTGAGGTTGAAGCCTGAAGAGAAGGCCTTGAGCTTTGAAAGGTGTACTATCATATGTATGAATAAAGCAGATCACAGAGGAGCAGTTACAAGGCAACCGTAGTTGAAGTTTCAAAGGCTACTGATCTTAAAGTTCTTGACATTTCACCAGGAAATGCCATCCCCATGTGGAGCCATTGTTAGGGTCCTATAATAATAGGATTCATAATTTTGAATTGGATATGGTTAGTCTTGTAATATTGTACATACTTTTGCTTTCTGCAAAATGTTTTCCCATATTAAAAATAAAAATTGTAAAGAAGGTAAGTCTTAAAAGAATAATCAAAGGACTAAAAGAAAGAAAAAGTGAAAAAAAAAAAAATGAAAAATATGAACCCCAAAAAAGAGATAAGAATAGATCATGAAAGTGTGAAAATTCAAATGCCACTACCTTTTAATTTACTTTGCAAAATAAGATTGTGTGCAGCTTGTCAAAAATACCACAATCCATGATGGTCAAATAGTTTAAACTTGATTCATTCATGCTTTAAATTTCATGTTAATAGATAGAGAATAAAGATCTTGCCAAACTATTTAATGTTAGCATATCAGTGGTTAGGTAGAGAATAATAATGAGCTCATAAGTTTAATCTGATCCATTGGAAGTTATAAGTTAGAATTAGATAGTTTGCTTATCAAAGAAAAAGAAATGAAGGGTCGGCAAGCTCAAATGCACCCAATGAATGAAGAGAAAATGCTAGGGTAAATAAAGGGTAGGTAGAAGAAGTTTTGCAAGTGCACAAGGTTGCTAAGTCAAAAAGCACTTTCATCATGCTTAATCCTATTTCTCATGTGCAGGAGGAATTGTCAAAGAGAAAGGACATTCACTAAAGCTTATTTACTAATTTCCCCTCATCTCACTAGACCCCCCACATACTTAATTTATTAATTTCCCCTCATTATCCCTTCATTACTTTTAAAAACCCTTTCCCCTCATTTTGACCTTTTATCCCTTTGTTTCACACATTTCCCTAGACATTACCCTTCAAAAATCATTCCCCCTTCCCAAAACCCCTTTCCCTAGTGTGAAACACATTCCCATCACAAATAATACATTCCCCCCTTATTAATTTCCCCTTTTCCCCTTAAAAACCCACTAAACCCCTTTTATCCTAAGTTATTTCCTAAACTATACCCCCACATTATGTATTTAAAATTCCCTCACGCCATAATTCCCCAATGTTGTGGGGAAAAATGCCTATGCAGGACGATCCTATCCACCTAAGGTGTGACAGTGCCTTAGCAACAAACAGAGACAGCTATTCTAGTATTCTTCCTTTATGAATTAAGAATGAAAGAGAGATAGATGGACTAACCGGTGTCTTCTGTTTGTCCCTCGATCCGGTCTCTCTTCTCTTTGAGGGTTTCTAGCTACTTGCCTTCTCGCTCACCCAGCTTCAAGAGGTTTCTGCAAGATCACAAGAAGAGAACACTACACAAGACATGGATTCATATTCATAACTAGTTCAGGATTAGAAATAAACTAAACATACTAATGCAATCATACATCAAAGATACATCAGTATATAGGAGAAACCAAGATAGCTTTATTGATGAATAACAAGGTTCAGGAAGAGATACAACCCAGAGGGCTCCAATCCAGCATCTCCTCCCCAGCAAATGGAATTCCTATATTCACCCCCTTCAAAGCATTAAGCACCCAATGATTCCAATCTCAAACCAACAGCAATTCTTTGCAATAACAAAATTCCAGCCTCCAACCTCCTGGATCTCTGGGATGAGAGATCTATATATAGATATTTGTAGAGGTGTGAGTCAGCTCTGGGTTTTTTATTAGTGCCTTCTCTCTGATAGTTCTTGATGCCACTTGGAGATCTCATTGATCTCTTACTCATCCTTGGGCGATTTTGAGAGGCAAGTGTCCCATGAGAAGTTTCTAGAATATTCCATGATCATCCACCTCGCAAACTGTCTCCACCACTTGTCTTTTCCTGATCAGCGCACCCTCACAGTGTATTTAGGTGCACTGAAACGCAATTCCCGTGTGTACCACCTGCGCTGAATGTCAAAACCTCTGTGTTGAGGGTGCACTGATCCCGTTTTGACCAATTTTGAGTAGTTTCTGGTGGAGAACTTCTGGGAGAAGCTGTAATTTGTTGACCTTGTTCCTTTAGGGGTAGGAACAACATGTTTAGGGACTTTGGATCCCTTAGATTATGGACATTTCATGCTCAATGTTGTAAGGCACAAAAATGTCTATAACAGTTGCCCCCTAAAGTATGAGTTCGTTTATCGGGTGAAATGCTTTATCAGGAGGATCCGAAGTTCATCCAATGCTGGGAGGAGACCTGTAATAAGATACAATACAATACATTATTTTTCATACTACTTTCATGATCTAGCTGAGGCGGGCATTCCCATGCTCAGCTTTATAAATTCATAGAATAGACAATCGTCTGATGGTAGACTGATAATTTTGATGAAATTATCATCCTTTGAGTAGGATGATTATCTGCTGCAATGATGTACATGTCAATATCTTTATCTTTCCTGAATATATATCGCAGCCCGGATGGATGGAACTAGATCCGGGGTCTTCAAACTCGTTCGATATTCACTCTAAGTACAAGTCGATCCATGTGAGAAATGTTCTGAAGTCGAACATGGAAAGACATCGCTTGATTACCGGTCAATGAGGTAAACCGTTAACAAGCGCGAGAGGAATCACCGATAATGATAATGACCCTCAAGGTACTGCAGTACAATTCACGTGGTGTGAATAAAGGACTTGGCGTCGAACACCACGCAAAATCTTTCGGTCGAAGGTCATTGATGTATACCTGTCGCCGGAAGTGAGAAACTTGCCATTGAGGCATGCAAGCTTCAAAGTACTGAAGGGGTTGTTCCTAGATCAACTTCTTGGATAATGAGCTGATGTCGACAAGAAGTGATCCGTCAAAGGAGGACCTTAATGAATCCCACATCAATGACACGGAACGGAGCTAATGATTTTGATGGAGGTGAAAACGATCTGTGACATATGATTCAGGGTGGCGGTCATGAAAGGATGAAGGATAATGTACGGCAGTGGATGGGACACGGTTGACTTTTCTGAACGACTTCTCTTGAACATATGGCGACACTGATGCAATGGATTGGTAGCATTACCCCAAATATGGATGGTATGGCGAGACCATGGATGTGACCGGTGAATGAAACAACCCAACCCGATTGTGGTACGGAGGAAAAGTGTCATGTTCAAGAGCGACTTGCTACCATCAAAGTTTTCTTGAGTTTCTCCCAATTTTTCCCCAGTCATTGCTGACCAGTACCTCTTTATTTTTGTCAAGCTTGAGGAGGATAACATATGCTTGTTCTATAACCTACCCTTCAGGCAAGCCCATCGCTATGTTTTAACGAGCCTAGCGATAGTGAAACTCGTTCTCGTCTAAAGACAAGTTTGTCGCTATTTAATGCATTTAATGAGTCTAACGACAAAGATAACTCGGTCCTTTTCACTTTTAGAGAGTCTGAAAAGGTACATAAAGTTAACTCCAAAAGTCATTTTTCGTCATCTAATCCCTTAGGTCCGAAAAAGTATAAAACAATACAGAAGGGATGAGTTTTTGATAGTTTTAACGAGACGAATAAAACAAGCGCTCGATCTTTTTGTGCAATAATCCCTCAGGTCCAAAAAGATTAAAATCTAGAGGAGGGATAGCACTTCTTGTCCCTTTAACGAGCTGGAAGGCCAAGGACTCGGCAATCTTTTCATATTTTACGAGTCAGATGAAAAGAGCTTAAAGAAGACTCATCTTTTGAGGAACGAGTGATGAAACAGGTTAGCAGCTGATTCCAGGTACAGGTTGGAATTTTCCAATCACGGCAGTGTCACAAGGATGGCTAGTGAAATCACTCTTCGCAACTGTTCCTCAAAATGGGTAAACAAACATATGGAGGTGAACGATCGGCCAATGGAAAAGTGGAGGTGACGGGCAAACACGACCAAGGCTTTAATGGCTGATGATATTACATTCACAGTGGTTATTTACCGGGATAGTTCATTTTTTAACGAGCTTAAACGCGGGTGGAAACATTTGCTCGATCTTATGTTTATTTTTTAACGAGCATGAACTATGTGCTAAAACTGCTCGGATCTTGCATTTATTTTTTAACGAGCATGAACTGTGTGCTAAAACTGCTCGATCCTTGCGTTTATTTTTTAACGAGCATGAACTGTGTGCTAAAACTGCTCAATAAGTTTGCATGCCCCCAGCATAATAACACAAATCGAGGTGCATGCCCCCCAAGCTTCATTGCATTCAACTCGGTGGTTGGAATGAAGGTTTACCTTTGAGATTTGGAAAGGAGATTGTTTCATTTTTTTAATGAGGTTGACACAGTAAAAGAACTATCCTCATGACTCCTTGTTTCATTTTTTAACGAGGTTGACACGAGATTAGAACCGTCCTCGGAGCCCACTGTATTTACAGTATTTCTATTAGGGCGATGATCCACGCTGACAAAATGTTTAGGAATCTTTTGAATCCATTAGATATAGAAGATTTCATATTGTAGGTTTCCACTGTGGCCACTTCTTCCAGATTACTTGCAGGTGGTAGGGAAAAAGTACCCATTAAGGCAGGGTCTTTTAGGAGACCTACTCCAATATTTTGAAGCGAATGATTGCTTCCATGGATCATTGGAATGCTTCCCGTAACTTGTGAACTATCGGGGAGGAAAGTTTGTTGGTCGATGACTGTAATTCCTCCTTGAAAGGGAAATGCAATCTTCCTGAAGTAGGTCGACACAACTGCGGCCATGGCATATATCCAGGGCCTTCCCAGTAGGATGTTGTAATCGAGGTTTCCATCAATACTTCAACATCAATTCCTACTGTTTTGCCCCCTAGTTCAACTTGCAAGTTACTTAAAATCCCGTATGGAGTGTATGATCGTCCATCAAATGCTTTTAACGTCGTTGACGATCCCGACAAGGGTGGTGAGCCTAAATTCTTCCAGCAACTCATTGACATAATACACGTAGATGCCCCCTCATCAATAATTGTTCGATGAACAGTTTTGTTGAGGGCTTTCACTTGAATAAGGAAAGCTAGTTGAGCTGGTAACTGAGGGTCATATCCTTTATGATCAAAGGCCACAAGATTGGAATCCCTTGGGCCAATCCCACCTATTGCTGATAATAAAGCTTGCCCTTCGGAGGGGCAATTTTGTGGTACCTCAAGTGTCGACATAGCGGATGACGATTGGGCCAGGTCCTCTATTATATTATAATTCTGTGCTATTTTTGCACGAGGATTAAATGTCGATTTGTGTACTATTCCCTTTGGCGACTTTATCATTTGTTCAGGAATGATGGGTGGCACAACTTCGGTCAAAGTTGTCGTCGAACTACTAGGTTGTTCATTAGCCTTGTTATTCGACAGATGTGGATTCCCGTAATATTTATTCCTTGTCCAAGCATCATTTTGCTGCTTTGAGACAGACATCATAAGAACTTGGGATCGAGAAGAATTTTGATTAGCAACCAGTTTGGTTCCCGGGTTTGGAAACGAATCAGTTAATACTGCTGAGGTTTTCGAACTCTTAAAGAATCTTTTAAGCTCAGCTTTGTATGGACATTCATTCGTCCAATGATCCTCATCGCATATATGACACCCCGCAGGGGGTTTCCTTTTTCTCCCTTTGTTTTTCTTCTTGCCCCCTGGTTGCTTCAGTTGTTTGCCCTTGTCAATTGACGCGGCATTTACTTCCGAGGCAAGAAGTTCCTCATTTTCATTTTGATTAGAAATCTTACGGGCCTTTTTAGATGTAGCCTTTGTCGATTTCGCATTTGTCGTGCCAATCACGCCATCGCTGGCGTGAGAGTCATTGTTTGATTTAGGAGGAGGAGGAATTGAGAATTCCGGTCTAGGGGCGTCAGGTATTTTGTCGTAGAGCGTGCCAGACTGAGTATAGACCAAGTCCAGATATTGCGCATGAGCGATAACTTGCTCTTCCGTTACGACTCCCCCCTTTGCCACATCTTTCGTAATGGCTGGAAGTAATGACTTGATAAACCATTCAGCTAATAGCTGATCGGGGATGTATGTTTTTACCATCCTACAACGACGTCACCACTCATGTATATGATCAGATATGTGAGTGGCCGTTGTCTGTTTGAAGTTGGTTAGGAGTTCCGTTCCCGTTTCATACCTTATCGGTAATTGAAAATGAGTTAAGAAAGTCGTGGCTAAGGTACTGAAGTTGTTGAACGAAGCTCTAGGCAATTCAATATACCATTTTTCCGTTGGACCAGTTAACGTCCTCTGAAAAAGGCGAAGCCTAATCGAATCATCGTTTAGGGTGTTTGATGAACACCACAGATGAAATGTCATCACATGATTCGACGGATCTTCACCCTGATTTCCATTAAATTTAGGAATATCTGACGGAAGTTTATGCGGAATCGCTGGCCACCAAGGGGCATAAGCAATTGGATCATTCGTCAGCCGGTTTAGATCTGGTAATTCTAGAGTTGCTACAAAGGGAAACTGTTGATTTAGGTTAGGCAAAGCATACCCAGGATAAGATGGAATCGCCTGAGCAGTGGGTCTTTGCATACCAGCATAATGTATTTGATGCTGGCAACTTTGACAAGGTTGATGGGCATAACCATTATAATATGGTTGTTGATTACCTCTTTGGAAATGCGATTGCCCATTACTTACAAAGACTTGTTGCTCAGGTCCTTGATATGATTGCTGGAATGGGGGTTGTTGAGTTTGAACCAGCTCTGGTTGTTGAACCATTTGCTGTTGACCAATACTGGATGATTGACCAAGATGAGGAGTCACAGTACTTGTTTGATCCTGAGTCGCTCCAGATAAGGAGGAACTAACCTGAGGTTGTGATTGAGTCGTTGAGACAAGAGGCTGTTGTATTGCAACCTGAGGCTGTTGGGGTTGACATACAACAGGTAGCGCTTGTACTTGCGACGCAGTAACCATAGCAGGTATAGTGGGAATATTCGACACAGGGTGGACTGGTTGCATTGAATATACAACCCTTGGTTGCTGAGGCAGTATTGGTACCCAACCGCTGGATGTAATTCCAGTTTGACCTGAACTTTGTTGTAAACTCCCATATGGTTGTTCTCCGGGAGGGAACAATAAAAAGGCATACTGCCCTCCATATGGTGGCAATCCAGTACTTAAAGGGCAGATTGGCCTTTGAAGACACATTGGATCAATTTGTTGAGTTTCAACATAAGAAATACCAGATGATAATCCGGATGAAGAAATAGGAACTAACCATGTCGTCGAAGCAGTCCCTGATGGGACTCCGGCTTGTTGTTGATAACTTGCCGGGACAGATGGTATACCATCGAACATCGTTGGGGTAGCAGCAGGAGGCTCTGCCGCTGCTGTGTCGGATGACACAGTCCTGGATGTCGACGGTTGTTCAGACATATCTAGTCTATCCAAAAGATTTTCTAGCGATTCTACAAGAACTTACGATGAAAAGAGACTAACTTCGAAGATCAATGAGGGAATGGTGATGATTATTCCGTTTAAAATAAATTTTAACGACGCTTAGACACAACCTGCTTTTTCAATTTTAAAGAGTCGAGAAAAAGCAAAAGATGACTCTAGTCTCCTTCGATGTTTTAACGAGCCCGAAGTGACAAATGCTCGGATGGACTTTTTCTGTTATAGAGTCTGAAAAAGGCCAAAAGGAACTGCTCTGGAGTTCTAGGTAGAGGGTGTGCCAAACTTTTCGCAAAACCGCAGAATACTTTTTAAGGTACGGGCGGTCAATCTTCCTGAATGCTGTGTTCAGTGCATTGCGATCAGTAGGGCGGCCGACACGGCTTCCTAAGGATAAAGGTTTTATGCCTATAGGGGTCTCCCAATATATACGCGACGGTATGTGGGAGCACAATCCGTACTGGCGCTATCGTCCCTCAGGAGGAATCACCCACCATCAGCGAGATCGACAGTCACCAGGCTTTACGACGCCGGAACACATCTCTATCCTAGACCTCAGTGTTGTGCGTTAAGTTACAAAGCGTTGTTAAGTTCATTCAATTTATTTTAGGTTGATCTTTTTAGAAGTTTGCCTTTTGAGGTTCACCACGAGATGTATGATACAATTCCTAAATGCAGTCTAAAGATGATAAGCAAGCTTTATATCTTTTCAACTTATGAAAATCCTAGCTACAAAGGGAAAAGAAAGACACCATCTTTTCTCAAAGAGCAATCAGCACACTCTAATGCACTTTTCCTAAATCAAACATGCAAACTATCAAGATGCAAATGCACAATGTAGGTGTTTGTTTTCCACTTTCTTAGTATTGATGCCTACAAAGAAAGCTTTTTGTACAACTTTGAATTCGCTTTTAAATGACAAATACAAACAATTTTACTTTTTCGAAATCAGAGAGGGTAGAAGAGATTACAACACTTAACGATTTCCGAAATGAATACTTGTTTTGACACTTAAAAGAGACAAACTCAAACCAAAAGCAAAAGTAAATGTATAATCAACTGCAAATAGCCAATGAACTCTCTCCTAAGATCACAATCAACAGATCTGAATCAAGGGCTACAGGATGATTATTTCACTCATGCAAAGGAAAACTGTAAATGACGCCACAAACACATAAAAACACTCACAGTCTTTTTGTACAAAAGGAGGCGGAATTTAAGCGGAGAAAAGGAGTTATCAGACTGGTACCTATGCTGGTTACAGGCTGCAAAAATCAGAGATCAAAACAAGGCAAAATAGAGCAGAGAACCCCAGCTGCACAAGGCCTAACTGGATCAGCGCAACCTCAACACAGAGGTTTTGACATTCAGTGCAGGTAGCCTTCATGGGACCTGCATTGAAATGCAGAACCTCTTCACAGGGTCTGCGCTGAAGGAGAAACGAGAGTTTCTCACTGGGTTCTGGGTCACAGATTGTTGATTAATCTACAGTTTCAGGCCAAATAAAAGCAACAAGCAAGGTGCAATCAAAGGGATGCTTTGAGGGAGTACTAAGATCTATCACAAAGGATCATCAAATCATTTGTGAGTCCATTTTTCAGATCATAGACAAATCCAGTGATTGGATCAAAGCAGCAACTGTCTACTTTGCATCTGAGAATAGCAGATGCAGTTCGATTGTTGCTGTCGAGTCTATGAAACAAACAATGATAGAAACACAAATAAAATGACTAAACAGATCTCCCCAGTGGATTCGCCAATTTGTTGTGGGGAAAAATGCCTATGCAGGACGATCCTATCCACCTAAGGTGTGACAGTGCCTTAGCAACAAACAGAGAGAGTTATTCTAGTATTCTTCCTTTATGAATTAAGAATGAAAGAGAGATAGATGGACTAACCGGTGTCTTCCGTTTGTCCCTCGATCCGGTCTCTCTTCTCTTTGAGGGTTTCTAGCTACTTGCCTTCTCGCTCGCCCAGCTTCAAGAGGTTTCTGCAAGATCACAAGAAGAGAACACTACACAAGACATGGATTCATATTCATAACTAGTTCAGGATTAGAAATAAACTAAACATACTAATGCAATCATACATCAAAGATACATCAGTATATAGGAGAAACCAAGATAGCTTTATTGATGAATAACAAGGTTTAGGAAGAGATACAACCCAGAGGGCTCCAATCCATCATCTCCTTCCCAGCAAATGGAATTCCTATCTTCACCCCCTTCAAAGCATTAAGCACCCAATGATTCCAATCTCAAACCAACAGCAATTCTTTGCAATAACAAAATTCCAGCCTCCAACCTCCTGGATCTCTGGGATGAGAGATCTATATATAGATATTTGTAGAGGTGTGAGTCAGCTCTGGGTTTTTGATTAGTGTCTTCTCTCTGATAGTTCTTGATGCCACTTGGAGATCTCATTGATCTCTTACTCATCCTTGGGCGATTTTGAGAGGCAAGTGTCCCATGAGAAGTTTCTAGAAGATTCCATGATCATCCACCTCGCAAACTGTCTCCGCCACTTGTCTTTTCCTGATCAGCGCACCCTCACAGTGTATTTAGGTGCAATGAAACGCAATTCCCGTGTGTACCACCTGCGCTGAATGTCAAAACCTCTGTGTTGAGGGTGCACTGATCCAGTTTTGACCAATTTTGAGTAGTTTCTGGTGGAGAACTTCTGGGAGAAGCTGTAATTTGTTGACCTTGTTCCTTTAGGGGTAGGAACAACATGTTTAGGGACTTTGGATCCCTTAGATTATGGACATTTCATGCTCAATGTTGTAAGGCACAAAAATGTCTATAACACCCAACACCCTTTTAACTCACCAAACCTTGGTATATAGTTAAAACCCTCTTCCATATAAACCCATGGTCCCCACCTTTATTAACCCATTGTTTATATTAATTAATCACTTTTCATTCTAATTAAATCATGCGCCTCGCCAACCACATCCCAACTCCATCCGTGCAACTTCACCGCATGATAGCCCTCTGATCTCCCACCTCCAGATCCAACGGTGCATATTCATATCGCGCAATTTCATCATCCGACAGTTAACGATCCAAAAGCACACGAGATTCGTGGTTTTGGCCGAGCACTATTTGGCTACGTGGTAGCACCAGGTTATATTGCGTGCTCGTGAAAAATATTACCCTCCACCCAAAAGTGGTGTGATATGGAAAAAACCAGCTCCACGCATAAAAGAAAAACTGCCCACTGTTCATTTGCCAATTCTCATGCCAAAATGTAACCGTTGTTGGTTAAAAGGCTGAAAAAGCCCCATTTTGCTCTTTTCACTCATTTTCGCTGCAAATCTCTATTAACCAATTCCAAAACCTTGAACCTCTGCACAACCAATTTAGCCACCTTTTTCAACTAGAAGACACTGCAGACACCAAGTTGAAGTAGTGAATACATAATTGAAGCCTCAGAAACCCTAGATACTACCACAGAACCATGTCTGCACACCAAATCATCAATTCCAGGTATTCTTGACATAACCAAAATGGCCCTGTAATTTAAGTTATACACAGTAATTAGGGTTAATTAATTAAATAACCTTGCTAGACTGAAGAAAACCTTACTGTGCATCTAAAAACCCTTTCCTACAAACTATAATTACCTTCCCCACTATTCCAAAGATTCTAACTTTACTCCTAAAGCCAAAGAAAAGGTAATTTAGTTGAATAAACCAAATTATGGCTTCCCAAATCTCTTTGGATGTAAGACCCCTACAAACCCCTCACCTGGATATTGACCACCTCCCATTAGCCGACAAACATATTCAAATTAAAGACACTACTTCCCCTTGCCACCTACTAAAACTCCATTGCTGGAATAAAGATAAGTTCCTGAACCAAAATGATGACATTCACCTATGGGAATCAAATTTGCCCAAATACTTTTTCCCATAGGTGCACCTATTCCTAGAAATCATCCACTTCTACCAAGCTTGCTATGTCCCCAGTCAAAGAGCCATAATCTCTCCTGACCAACAGGTTTTATTCACCATTACTGTAGAGTCAATAAATCAAATGTTGCAGATCTAGCCAAGCCCAAATGAGGCCCCACTTTCCATTGAAGCTTTACTTGAACTCTACACAAAGCTAGACCTTCCCAAGAAAACTCAGATCTTTTAGACTTTCATCATAGAGGAGTCTCATACTCCTACAGATAGTCTTCCATATGCTGCTACCATTTTCTCTAAGAGAGGCAAACAAATTATTACCATGCTCTCTTGTATTCTAGGATACACCACTAATGAGCATGTGGATGAGGTTATCCTTGCTTTCATTTCTATTTTTTGCCTAGGCAAGCCTCCTGCTATAGTTTACAACTTTGCTCAGTTCTTGGAAGACATAATACATGAACAGTTTATCAGATTGCCAGATGAGAGAGTATTCAAGTACTCATCAGTATTGTTTCACACGTTTCTATATTTTCAGTCGGATAAGTTTCCATTCAGCATCTAAAAGTTAGACGCTAAGGGAAATCCAAGATCTGTCATCTTTTTTACACCATTGATCCAAAGATATTCCACTGCTTTTACTTATAAATATTTCATTAATTCATTTGTTCATCGAGTTATAAACATGCTAACCAGTAGCTAACAACCCAGGATCAATGAGGAGATTAAGAGAGTTTTACAGTTGGCTAAGAATAGTAGAGTGGGAGACTGGTATCTATACCAGGACCACACAGAAATTAGGATATATGGATGCCAACTCACTCCCTACAAGCTTCCCAAATACCTTCCGATGAGGATATTTGCATTAGAGTAGTTTAGGCAAATCATAAACTCTGATGAATTTAATTTCCTATCAGCTAGGAAGAAGACTCAGTTTAAAATCAAAAACCAGTTGGGCCCTTTTATTTGTAATTATAATAGGGAAGTTGAACAAGAGGCAAAGATAATCTTACAACAAATGAACTTCAAGAGCATTTTTATGTGGCAGTATGACCCTAATGGAACCATAAACAAACTAAGGCTCAAATTCAAGCTAAGTCCTTTCATACATGAGCCCAGGCCAGACATTGAAAGATATGCCAACCAGTCAAAATGGTTGGAGAATACTTTAATAGATGTGGAGAGTACTTTGATAGATGTGGAAAAGTAGATTGATATTAGTTCCTTTCTACAGGTTCCAGCCCTACAAGAACATATGAGTATTACTCCCATTCTAGAAACTCCAGCCAATGAGGACATAAATGTAAAATGAACTAGGGAAGAAGGTTCTTGCTCTTGGATGGACACTATAGATGACAGGTTTGAAATCAGTTACAGGAAGAGGCCCAATCTTAATCCTGTAACTAAGTAAGAAGACACCATTGAGACAGTTGAAATTACTTATACTAACGCAATGGTTGGAAAGAGTAAAGGTCCAGAAGTTTCAGAGGAAACTCATTAGCCTTCTACCTCAAACACTCACTTATTGAGAAACAGATTAGCATTGAAGTCTCTTCATCCAGAAAACCAGTGGATAAAGAGAAATATGTAAAATATAAGTACGAAGAAATCAAGTCGAGGAATGAGGCATTAAAGGCTGAAACATGTGCCAAGTACTTCAAACAAACCCCTGCCAATCAGAATAGGAAGACAGAGTTTGAAGTTTTGGCTAGGGATGTTCACCCTATTGACCAAATTGAATTCCATAAACAAGCAGGTGAAATGATTTATTCCACCATGACTAACAAAACAATGACTGTGCAGAAACTTCAAAGCTCACTAGACAACATCACAGCACAATATAAGCTAGAAAGGCATCCTCACAGACCATGGATAACAAAACCAAGTCACTGGAAGACTTGGTGATTGAGATTGGATATAATCCAAGTGACATTAAGGCAGCAAAAAAACTAATAAAGAAGACAAATGAGAATATTTTTGCTTTGAAGAGACAACTGAAGTTGCCTCCTCTAGAACATCCGCAAACCAAGGAGGTCCCAGAGAGCAAAACCCAGCAGGAGGAAATGATGGATCTCATTCTTCAACTGAATGCTCAAATGAAAGAAATGAAGAATGAATTGGACATTTTAATACAATTGAAACAAGCCAGCCTTGAGACAACCACTGCCAATGCTATTCCCACAGTAACTACAACAGTTCCATCAACCTTGGCAGCTTCATTGGCCCTAACAGCGCCACTAGCTACAACACTTCCAGTTGTAACAGCAACTACATCAACAACATGTTCAACAACAGACGCAGCTCAGCCAAGTGATGAGGCAAGTAAACTGGTCAAAGCCATGGAGGACATGTCCATTCAGACCACTGAAATAAATAGACTTAAAGAACATATAAGAATTTTGGAGGATGAGAAGAAACTAGCTCAGATTATGCAGAAAAATGAAGTACAGAAGTCAAACAGGTTGATTGAGAGGATAAAGAGCTTGGAAAAAGAATCAACACTAAAGGAGCCACTTGCCCAAATAAAATAATAGCTATGGGCCAATATCATTGACTCTATCAATGATATTTAGCCATCTATACAAGTCATCTTTGAACAAAATGATTTAGTCAAAGAGGCTACTGAAGCAATTCAAAGAGTTAAGGTCGAACTTGGAGATATGCCAGAAGAATCCTCAAGAATAATCAAATTCCTTAACTCTAAAAATAAATATGAATTGCGGGAGATAGACATAGCTAACAGGACTGGAACTATACTAGAGGTGAAGAAAGTGCTCACCAAGAGGAACTTAATGATGCAGCTGGAGGAAAAATGCCAAACCATGGCGCTGGCTATAGGCAAGTTCATGGTTAAATTTGATGCTTTGAGGCAGAAATGTCTGCCAAATCCCTTGGTAATAAATGATAGCTTAATGCCACATGAAGACAATAACAGGAAAATCAGAGAAGTGGAAAGAGATCAAGCCAATAATTCTTCTATGAAAGGGATGCCTACAGGGAAGGTTCTATACCAAACTTTTGAGAACCTCTTTTACCTCCAGCATGAGGTAAAACACCTTTTTGTAAATAAGCCCACCTTTGAAAAATACACAGAAGCAGATGAAGTCTACAAAAGAATGGTAAATATTAAATTATCAGACACTAAGTCTTGGGATAGGATAAATGATTTACTGTGAAAATGCAAGGTAAAAGTGAATACAGAGCAGTAAAAGAAAAAGCAGCAGTTCAGCTTAGTCAAAGAGTATTAGATGAAAGAGTATCAGTTAGAAGGAAAAGTGAAAGAACAGTCAGCGTGGAAGACAAACATCAAATGAGAAAAGGCTGCAAAAGATTTGACAGCAGAGCCAAATAAACAGGGACAACTTGCAGCAGTTGAATATCTGTCTCTATCTTCTTGCATGAAGATATTTATTTTTCCTAGAATAATTCCCAAAACAATTTGGGATATTTTGTAATAAGTCTTTGTATAAATACTTCATAATTTAAAGTATAGAGGGCGGATTGCTATAAATTTCTATAGTTGTATTGATTTGAAACCTAAGGGTTCATTGTACTAGTTTTTCAAGTCAACAGACTGTACTAAGTAATAAAGACATTTCATTACAGGGTTCATGTGTTGGGCCACTTCAGTGAAGTATTTTCTGTTTGTCAAATTGTTATCTTCTTAAGTGTTTCATCTAGTTTCATGTTATCTAAATTGAATGAAATAACTTGAAAATTATTATAGAATTTGTTTAAGTACACTCTGTCTTGAACAGTTAATCATTTTAATGTTTTCTTCTGATATCCAGGGTAGGGAATCCTTTTTTTCTCCCTAGTTTCGATTGACCCCTACCATTTCCCTCATTATCTGATTTGAGGAACCCTTAATTTCTCCTTGACCCCAATTGAAAACCACTTCACCATCCATCCTAAAAGATCTGAATTTATTCAGCTACCTTGCCCTGTAAACACTATCTTTAGAACTTGATTCAATCATGTTTTCTTGACATTTGACCCCATAGACCAATGGTAAATAACATCCCTCTACCCATCTATGTCAGTGATTCCACCACCAAATCAAAATCAAAACCCAATCAAAGACTGAATAACTAGCCTAAAATCAATTAACTAAACAAAGTTAAATCATAAAGAGGGAGCCCTCTCTCAGCATTAGGAAGGCTAGATCTTGATCTCGAAAGTAGGTTTGTGGTTACGTCTATTATTTCTTTCATAACAACTCTAGGGAAATTTTAGTGTTATAACAGCCTGGGCGCATCAGGTAACATATCATATAACGTCCCAGATTGTGAGTAGACGAGGTCTAGATACTGGGCACGCACGATGGCATGTTCTTTAGTGACACATCGACCCATGGCTATGTCCTCAGCAATTTTTGTGACGAATGACTTGGTGAACCATTTGATCAACAACTGATCAACAATTTCAAACTTTGTCAAGCGACATAAATGCCTCAATTCATGGATGTGATTAGAGATATGGGTCGCAGTGTATTTATTAAGGGACATAAGTAGATGGGTGCCAATTTCATAGCGAACTGGTAGCTAAAAATGTGTGAGGAAAGCCATAGCTAAATTATTAAAGTCATTGTAAGTACCTCGAGGCAATTCGATGTACCACTTGGTTGCAGCACCTGTGAGGTTTTGCTGAAAAAGTCGAAGACAAATGGAATCATCATCGTATGAATTAGAGGAGCACTAGAGGTGATATATCATCACGTGGGCTTGTGGATCCTCTTTTGATTTTCCCTCAAACTTTGTACAATCGCTTGGAATCTTGGATGGAACTGGATGCCAGTATGGCGAATGAAGAATGGGATCATTCGTGAGTCTAGAAACATCTGGCAGCTCTAATGTGGCCAATAAAGGAATTTCATATTAAAAGGCATTTGGGGCCTCTAAGCAGGCTCGGATTGCAGAACGCATCCTTGTTGATAAGGATTTTTTTCCCCATAGTGGAGGATTTTGTCCATATGGCATTTGATTTTGCCCCTACTGTAGGTTACCTTGCCTATAGGGAGGATTCTGACCGACATAGCCTTGATACTATCCACCCATAGGCTATTGATAAGAAACATATGGGTTAAAAGGTTGTTAAGCCTGTTGGCCTTGGAAAAATGGATTTTGCACCTACTACCCCTGGACATAAGGGTTTTGAACCTGTTGCCCTTGGACATAAGGATTTTTCACCTGCTACCCTTGGACATAACAATTATGAACTTGTTGCCCTTGGGCATAGGGATCTTGAGCCTGTTGTTGCAGGACTTGACCTTGGCCTTGCAAAGGTTGACCTTGTTGATATGAGTATAAGGGTTGTTGTTTCCCAGGTTGACCTTGTTGCTGCAAGGGCTAGCCTTACTGTTGTAAAGGTTGTCCCTGCAGCAACAAAGGTTGTCCTTGCGAAGGCATAGGTTGGGAAGATTTGTGACAAACTACGCCTGTGGCTGCAAAGTTTATTACGGTTGTTGCAAGGGTTTCCCCTGCGGTTGCTGCAGTTTTCCTTGCTACTGCAGTGTCTACCCTTTCTACTGCAAAAGTTTCCCTTGTAGATGCGAAGGTTTCCCTTGCTACTGCAAGGGTTTCCCTTACCATGGCAAGGGTACTTGAATATTTCCACGAGAAATAGCTTGAAAATTCCTGAATTGGATCTGGCCATTTCTACCAGGCATGGCAGATGGACCAAGCTAAACATATGGTACAGCTTGAGGGACGTAAGGAGGACTTACCATCGCTTGTGAACCATATGGAATATAAGGAGGTTGGAATGGATCCTGAGCCACATATGGCAGCTGGTACTGGATGTTTCTTGACCCAGACGGACTAGCAGGGTTCAGCTACTGGTATTGGACACTACTCGATCCAGAAGGACCAGTAGGGTTCGGAATAGCACCAGAAGAGGGCTGGTTCATCCCAACCATATGAGTTTGTGAGTCACTCACATTGGTTGCCCCAGACATCATGGAAATATTCAGGCTTTTTCCCCCAGGTGGTGGGACAGCCTGCCCACTTACTAGAGGGGTTGAAGAACTTACAGAGACTTGACTCGAAATCACTGGTTGAACTGGAAGAGTAACTTGAAATGACGAAACAAGTGGATTCAGAATAGTGGGTTGCACCGGAACTAATGTGACTACAGAATGCACACTCGGCTAAGAGGTTGGGTTCTGAATGAACGGACTTGAGGTAGGAATAGCGCCAGATGACCAGATAGGGTTGTGATACAATGATGAAGCACTAGGAGTTCCCAACACCAACTGAGCCAGAGAGGTATAGCCATGCGGCAATGAAGGCCCACTATGCTCAAGGTAAATGCTAGTCAGAATGCTTCTTGTGTAAGGGAAACCTTCAAGAGGGAATTGATATCCCTATTCATCAACAATGTGAGGAGTGTGTGTAGCAGAAACCTTCGAGTGACATGGACAGGAGATTGGAATATCGCCTTCTAATCCCATGGGTGGAAACAAATGATGACGTACAACCAAAGATGTTCGAGGGGATAGTTCCAAAGGAATACCCAGTTGATCATACGGACTGTATGGATGCTGTGATGATATCACAACAGGATCGAACAAAGGATTCGGAGGGAAAAGAAACCAGTCCTTCCTGACCTTTATGGGTCAGTGCCACTCTCGAGAGTCTGGATAGGATTATCTAGAGATTTCGAGCCAGATTCGTAAGGTGACCTAGTATCTTATGGGGGAGGACAAGATGACAAAGGTTGAATACTCAGAACAATTCCAATTTCAACACCTTGATCCTCGAGTGATTGTGGGATTTTAGGAAGAGGCTCCTCAGATGATATTTCAAATGTAGGATTGGAAGAGGAACTAGGCAAACCTAATGGTTCTGCCACGATGACTTTGTCTCAAGCAATAAGAGAAAAAGAGATTAATTTCAAGGCTTCTTCAAAATGTATTAAAGGTATACTCACGATGTGGTCTAAAATAAGACTATCAGGAATGTGATGCGTTCATGGGAAATAATCTTTTAACATGTTGAAATAGACTGGTGTTTTTTCATGTTTTAAGAGTCGAGAAAAAAGCAAAGATGACTCTATCTCTTTCGGTTTGAAATGAGCTCGAAAGGATAGGCGCTCGGTGATATTTTAAATTTAGGGAGTCAAAAAGATCAAAATGATTGCTCAGGATAATCTAGGTTAGGCAAAAGGATTACCAGGTAACTGTGAACTGTTGAATGCCTCTGGGAAAATCAAGAAGTATGGGTGGGCAATATCCTCGAATGTTGTGTTCGATGTATCATGTTTATAAGGTGACAGACTCGACTTCTTATGGATAAAGGATTGCAAACCTAGTGGGGTCTCCCTTTATATACGTGACAGTACGGGGAGCACAAGTCTGTACTAGCACTGTCTAGTGCCAAAGCGAATGACAACTGCTAGGTTTAAAGACCCCAGAATACGTCTCTAGCCTAGACCTCTAAAATGTGAGCGTTAGGTTTCAAATGCGCCTTAGGTTAATTAAATACATTTTAAAGTTTATCTTGAAATTCTATCTCAGTTTTTAGGCCCTATCGATGTGACTCGAAAAAGCTCCTATATGCAGCTAAATGAGACAAAACCCTTTCAATTCGATGAATGTTTACACTAATTAGAGTAGAGAAACCAATCAATTTAACAAACAAGAAACTGAAAGAAAGATGTCCTTTTTCACTACTTTGGTTTTGAAAACAAAATAATGAAAGTTCTTTCCACTTCCTATCTTTCATATCAAATGCACTTCAAATAATCCTTTCAATAGTAAAGAGAATTCAATTCTTTTTGAATGCAAATGATGATGCAACTCTAGTTTTCAATGATGTTAGCCAATGTAACATATTGATTGAACAAACTAGAATGATATACTTTTCAATGGAATGATAAAATGAATTTTCACTCAAACATTTCAATGAAATTTTTTCAAAATAATCAACATCAATCAAATGCCAAGCACAAAAAGAGAATTCTTTCTACACCAATGATGCAAAGACTCAATCAAAACAAGATGAGCAATGTAATCTATGCCCGAAAAGAGACGCCTAATCGAGAGAATAACAAACGACACTTTTCAAACTTGTCCAATTGAAATCAAAGCAATAAAGGCACTAAAAACAAAATGCATGGAGCAGCTAACCAACAACTTGACTTGTTGAGCACAAAAACAGCTGAATGGACAATGACATAGATGCCCTAGGGTCATAAACCATCCAAAAACTCAAAAATCAAGTAGGGAAATCTCAAAACAAACAAGCACACAAACCAAGCTAATGAAGCTTTCCAGTTAGGAAGAACACACGCAAAATAGGCTAAGAGGTAGAAATTAAGAGGGCAAGACACACTGGTTTTGATTCAAGAGAAACCCTGATCTTCACCTACAGTAATCAGCACGATTGCCTAACTGACAACAAGCGCCACAAGGGGGAACGACACAACTATTTGAGAGAAATTCGTGCTGATCGATGTGACTGACAGAAAATTAAATGCGTTGTTCGAGGATTTCAAGAAAAAATTAAAAATTTTCAAAGGCCAAAACCAGACCTTCCACTATAAATTTCAGACTCAGAGCAGTAAACCAGGAAAAGCACAAAAAACCAAAGGGAAAAGGTGATACAACAAAATTTCACACAAACCATGAAATGAATATCAATCAAAAAGTGGAATAGGTCCCCAGCGGAGTCACCAATTTGTGGATTAGGTAAATCTCCTCTGCAGACAGAGGTGATCCCTCTAGCCCTAAAGTGGGTCTAGCCGCAAACAAAACAACCTAATGAAAACTTCCTTAAACTAGAATTCAATAAGAGCGCCTACCTCTTAGAACATTACTCTACTTGATGATGACCTCACTCCTTTGCTCCAACTTCCTTTGAGTTCTTCTCCTTCAAATACCTGAAACAAATACACAAGAGATAACAACAAACGTAATAACATACAATCACATTCAATTTACTTAAAAAGTCAATGAATCTTAATCCATTAAATGTAATATGACACTCAATGTAGGAAATAAATCATTAGTTGTGTTGATAAAAAGCTCAGAAAGAGATAATACCAAAGCCTTAACGTTGCAGGTCTCCTCCGACGTATCCAGGTTCCAACACCACTTCTAACATCTCATGGTTAACCTCAACAATGGGAGTTTAAGGTTTCTTCCCTTTAGTTCCAAACCAAACCAAACACACTATTATCCCTTTACACACATGAACTATAAAGCAAAAAGCTATAGATATCTTGTTGGTTATTCAAGCTCCAAAAAAGACTAGTTTAGCTTGGAAAAGGATGAGTTTGTATAGCTTTTATGGAGGGGAGATGTTTCCTCTTACTATGGGAGAGGCCTTATCTCTTGGGTTTGTTCCATCTCAATAGGGGAAAAGATCCCAAACTGAATTCCTCAACTCTATCTAGCCCAACCATTTACCATACTTTTGTTAGGAAGCTTCTAGACCTGGAAGCTTTGACTCCATATTTAAAAAACTTTCCAAAAGAGGATCGATGCGATTGATGAAGGGCTCACTTGCATTGTATGGTGCTAGGCTTGGTTTTAAACCCTAAGGAATTGAGCACTGGCTTTGGTCTTGTAAACTAGGAAGGAATTGAGCACTGGCTTTGGTCTTGTAAACTAGGATAAAAGGAAGATTCTTGGGAAATGATGCAAAAGGGAAATGTTCTGCCCATGAAGAGGGATATAAGGGTAGTCTCTTCATGATGGGAAAGCATGTAAGGTTCACTGTAGAGGTCCTGCAAGATCGAGGAATGGGGAGTACATGGACAATGACAGTGACAAAATGTTGTCTAACAGTTATCTTATAGGTATATGATGTTTTAAAAATTTTCTTTCACACGTGTGACACATTCATAAGTATGAGAGGTGATCAGAAGCATGAAAATAATGAACTCGTTGCATTTTTGCTGAAGAAGGAAGAAGCACAGTGAATGTGTTGCACTTCCACACAATCAAGAGTTTGACCTTTCAATTCAACTCCTCGCCTTTTGAAATTAGTTTATATGATTATGCAAAGTGTACTTAGGTGTATTATGGGTTCATCATTCGAGCATTGATCATATAATATGAAAAGGAAGCTCACTGCATTTTGGCTGCATGGGATTTGTTGTGTTTTTTAATGTTTTAGCAGTTAAATTAAAAATCATTTTCTGACCAAATGCAAAATGAATATTGAAACACCAAAAGTTTTTTTTCCAAAAACAAGCTAAATAAAAAAAACCTCTTTTAGTTTATTCAAAGGTGTCATATATTGGAAGATTCGAATGAATATTTATAGCCTCTTTTGCAGATTTCGTCATTTCCTGTTTTAGTCATGATCCTTGGGCGCAGATTTTGAGGAGTTGGAGACAAATTTTCTAAAATGGAGAGAGGTTTCTCTCACACATAAGATCATATATGAAAAACACCTTCAGTTTTGTAACATATGTCATGATTCGAGAGATATGATATAATCTTTGACCCCTATTTTCCATAAAATCGGTTCCTATTCCCTAGCAAGCAGTTTCTAAATCTAATGTAACTGACTATATCTTTGGGGAAATGGTTGAGCTCAACCCCCCAAGTCCAGGGATGACATAATTGTATATATTTCATTAATTTTAGTGTGCAAAAGGTTTCTTGGTCAAGGTTTTATAGAGAATACATTGTGCATTATACATTTTCATTAAGTTTCAGTGAATGATGAAGGTTGGAGTCTACTCTTTCAGGGATTCATGTGTCAGTCTCTTATGGTGATGTTTATCTCCTATTTTGTTCATTTAGCTTATGTTTTTTCCATGCTTAAATGTCATGTCTTCAATGTTTAGTTAAGAAAAAATTATTTCAGAATTCACTTTTAAGTGTTATGTTATGGCTCACTAAACATTTTAGTGTTTTTCTTCCATTGTAATATCTAAAATTCATCCTCAGCTAGATGATTTAGATGTTATCAATTCCACTATTCCTCTGCTCACCTCTCTACAATGAAATTTGACAAAGACATCATAAGGATTTCCTACCTTGCCCCTATCTAAGGATTCCTCATTTTTCCCATCATATCACTGAAAATCATTAGCTCAATATGACTCCATGCCCAATGGATTTTCCCTCTTCCCTGCCATCAAATTGTTAAAACCTATTCCTCTTTAATCTTAATACCTAGCCTAAAACCTAAGACAACCAATCATCTAAGTGACTGAAGATTCATATAGAGAGAGCCCTCTCTGAAGCTGGAAGGGCTAGATTCTAGTTTTAAAGTGGTTTGTGGTTACCTTTGGGTTCCTCTTCTCGGCCTGGAGGAATTACGAAGTGCTAAGAAGAGGTTGAGCTTAGATCTAGATCTAGACTTGTAATAGATTCTCTATTCATATGATTAATGCAAAAGGGCTTGAGGGGTTTTTCCTAGTTGGGTTCCCCAAAAATCACTGTGAATTTCATTCTGCAGATGAGTTGAGTAGAGTTGTGCCTCTTGAGTTTGAATTAAATTTCTTTAGCAGTTGCAATTCTATCCAATTTATACACATTTTAGAACTAATTAATGATATATATATTTCAAAATTCCCTTTGAATCACTTCAAACTTATTTTTCAAATAAAAGTTATGCAAATTTAAAAATACATGCCTTTTAAGAGCTTGATTTTGAGCTTGTTGATCTAGCTGACCTTGACACAGTTGTATCTCTATGATTTTGGCCTCCCAAGGTTTGAAATTTCATCTTGAGGTATCTCTTTGTGTCTTATTTATAACCCCAAAAGTTAAACCGAGATTGGATTCTTCAAGGTAAATTTATGCCAAAACTCCCAATATGACCTGATTATGGATTTGTTCATTAGAGAAAACTTGTATGGGATGCCACATGCAATTGTTTCAACCTTCAGCTTTGAAACTCCTACCAAAAAAACTACAGCCTATGCACTTTCAGTAAATTTTAATTGAATTCAAATATGATGCTCAAAAATTTCTCCAGGACACCTATTTGAGACAGAATTTTGGAGCATACACAAATCCTAACTTCATTGGACCATATCCCCCAAAATGTAGTTAACCAAGGTCTAAAATTGTAACAAAATGTTCATTAATATTTCATCTCCACATGGTAGTAATTTCATGGTCTGAAATTTTTCATAAAATTTTTATAGTGAAAATTCCACAATGGCCTGTTTGAAGCAACAAAATCCTAGGATCAAGAGCTTTGATACCAAATGTTATGTACCCAAATCAAAATAACACAGAAAAATAAGAAAAGATAGATCAATGAATTGATAATAAGCCACTCTAAGAGGGAAACCTTTACATCACATAAATGAATAATTATTGGTTGATTCAAATGACAAGACTCCTTGGTATACATAGGAGCCTAAAGGGTCAAAATATTATTAGGGCCTACATAATAATAATAATGTAATGGCATGACAATAACAATAGCGAGTTTTTATGGGGTGCAAAAATAACAATATAGGGGCTAAACTAGTATTATAGGGACCTAACATATGCCCAACCATCCATTCATTAACTTTGGATGCCAATCTACAAAAGAAATAGGTTTTTCATCCAACTGTTAGCAAATTTGGTTACTATAAAACAGAAGAAGATGCAACCCTCACCCCGAGTTATATGGCTACACAATTTATAAATGGTTTCACAGGTCTTGTAGCAGATTGGTGGTGTCAGTTGCCAAAAAGAACAAAATATGAGTTTATGAATGACCCCAAGGTAGATGAAGTAATAATGCATGCCTTAAGTGCACAATTTCATGGTCTTGAGACTAATATAGATCATGACCATCCTGCATCCTTATTTATGACTCAAAGGCTTTGTAATCTTGCATACCATGATCAATATATTTTTTTATTCAAAATTTAATAATAGAATTAGGAAAAATGAATGAAATTGCATATATAAAATACTATAAAAGAAGCTTTCCAGGAGAACTTCTAGATGCAATAGAGCAATATTTTAAAGACAAAGGCATAACCCTAGAAGGCATGTGCATAACAATGGTCAATCGGCACATTAGGATAGTAATCTAAGAGCATTTTTTGGATAAAAGAGTAAAAAAATATTTCAAAAGGTTTAATAATATGTTTACTTCATCTCTATTCAAAAACAAAGGAAGCATGCTTAAATGGGGAACTAGTTCTTATCATCGTAGCCACTAGACTACAAAAAATGTTTGTCAGTGCAACAAAAGAGATAAACACTACACTTTTAGATCTAGGTTTCTCCCTAATAGATCTGAAATAATGTATAAGAAAAATAATGTTGAAAATGCAACAAGAAAATCATAATTTAATTTTTTCCTTCAATTAAATTAGGAATAAAATTGTAATTACACATCTCATGACAACTTGTATTAGTTAACTAAGTTAATTTGACTTAGTTAGCTCAATTAATTTGAGTTGAGGGTCTAACTTGAGTCATGTAGAGTGTCTCCTACATTATAGGATCCTTGGTTGAGTTTATTTTGAGTTAATTAATTCATACTAACTGAGTTAAAGTCAGTTAAACTAGTTCCAACTATTGGAGGAACTAGTGGGAGGTATAGTAGTGTGGTGCTCCTTGGAGTGATCAACCAGTTAACTAATAATTCACTCATAAATAACTCATGCATATCAGATTTGAGAGTTACCTAGTTGATATTGGAGTTCAGGGGCATTGTACTATCAGTTGTATAATCATCTGAATTTTACAGGTGGTACATGGAGTCAAAGGAAGGCCTATGAGGATTGCAAAATTCCAATTGAGGAATTTCTATAATTAATAGGGGGTTAATTCCCAAGGAAGTAGGGACTTGGGAAATCGATAAATTGGTTAAGTATTGGCATGGGCTTGTCTAGGAATATCTGACATAGATAGAGATAGTGCAGAGGTTGCTCGGGCTTGAGTAAAGCACTTAAATCTTCTCATATTTTATGACTAATGAAATATACAGATAGCATGGGTTTTTAGTTGTGTCTTTCCCCAGGAAATAATTATGTAATGTGTTGTTTGAATTATTTATCTTACATGCTTTGTGATTTCACGATCATTTAATTATTTCTGCTGATGAGTAGAGTATATTCAAGTTTTTTGTTTTAGAATATTACATAAGAATTTTGAATCTACAATGAATTCCTACATGGTATTAGAGCATAAATCACTCTAGAAGAGGAGAAAATGAATTTGCCTTTTGCAGGTGAAATCGAATTTGCAATATCATACTTCAGAGCCAGTAGGATGTCGTTCTATGGATTGAAACTCAAATATGCTCTTGAGGGTAGTTCAAACTATATTGCTTGGAAGGACAAGATGGAGGTAATGTTGGAAGACAATGGGCTTAAGGAATTAATAGAAAAAGATATTCCTAAGCCTCTAGTAAATGATGATCAAGATCTGGAAAACTGGAGAAAATGTGTTGCAAAGGTGAGAAGGATTATCCTAGAAGGATTTTGAGATCATATTGTATCGAACCTCCACGATAAGGAGACTCCATATGCAACGTGGAAGGCCTTAACAGATCTCTTTTAAAATAGCAGTGACTACAGGAATCTAACACTAAAGGACAAGCTTAGAAAAATCAAGATGGAGAAGGGAAACACAATACCAAAGTACTTGACCAAGTTCACCCAATGTTGGGATGAGCTTGGAAGTGTTGGTGTTATAGTTGTTGAAGATGATCTAGTCAACCTAGCACTTCTAGGCCTTCCCAAGAGCTAGCATAGCTACCAAGACTCAATAAATGGGAGGGAGAAGCTACCAGAGTGGGAGCGTTTGTGGTCTGAATTGGTGCAAGAACATATTTGTTGGAACACCAAAGATGGATCCTCATCCAAGCATGATGATGAGGAGAAATGTGCCTTAGCTAGAAAGGAAAAGTAAGGGAAAGGGAATTCATCCCATTCCAAATCAAATTCCAGTCAGGGCGGCAAGAAGGAATTATCAAAGATTAAATTTTTTCACTGTCATGAGCTGAGACACTATGCCACAAAGTGTCTGCACAAGAAGGACATAAAAATTCCCTCAAGAGGTGTTTCTGGGAAAACTAGTGTCAATTCGAACTGCCAGTCCCACTAAGATGGGTAGCTATCTTAGAAACAAACAATCAAAGAAATTCGAGATTTCCTTTAAGTGTAATAGATAAGAAGGAAGAAAAGAGGACCAACCTGGATCTTCCTCTTTGATCCTTGCTTGATTTATCTTTCCCTTGATATAATTTTCCACTCCTCTCCTACTTGTCCCGCTTTAAAGAGTACCTATGGAGTCAAAGTAACAGAAAACCATCAAATCATCTCTATCTAAAACATCATAAACAATGCAGAATCAGAAACACATTGATCATACAATTGCATTCATAAACAATAAGATTCACAAACACACGATTATATGGAGGAAAACTCAAATAACTTTATTAATAGTAGAAGAGAGGATTACAACCCAACTGTCTGATCGAGCATCATCCTCCCAGCATAGAAACCATCTTCACCTCATGAAAAGCAAGATCACCCAACAATGCAATGCCTCTTTTCACAGATAAACCAACAACACTTCCTTACAAATTACAAAATTCTAGCCTCTAGAGCTCTCAGATGAGGGATCCATTTATAGATGTCTTGTGAGGGTGTGAGTCAGCTCTTGGTTTTTTATTAGTGTTATTCCATTAATAGTGCTTGGTTCCACTTGGAGATTTCATTGATCTCTTACTCATCCCTGGGCAAATTCGGAGAGGCAAGTGTCATAGGAGATGTTTCTGGAAGATTCCATGAATTTCCACTTAGCAAACTATCTCTGCCATTTGTCTATTCTTGCTCATCGCACCCTACAGAAGGCCATTTCAGTATGCATCGTAACTAGCTAGTGTGGCAGCCAATATGCATCGCACCTTGACCATGGAGCATCATTATGGTCCAGTTTTGGCCAGTTCTGAGTGATTTTTCAGGTGGAACTTCTAGGAAATGATGTAATCAGTTGACCATGATCCTTTAGGGTATGAAACAACACTTTTAGGGACTAAAGAGCCCTTTGTTTATGGACATATGAGTTTGGGGTTGCAGTGCCCAAATATGTCTATAACAGTTGCCCCCTAAAGCACGAGGTCGTAAATCTTTTGATGTCGGCTGAAATGCTTTATCATGAGGATCCGCGGTATTCAAACTGGAAGGTGACCTGTATAAGATACAACACAATACATCATCATCATATTATTTTCATGATCTAGCTGAGATGGGCATTCCCATGCTCAGTTTTATAAATTCATTTTCATGTACATAGGACAGAGTGATTCTTCATATGAAGAGTCATCTTCTTTTGCTTAGATGACTATCTGTGTAGATTATGTGCACATTTGATGTCTTTATGTTCCTGAATATATCGCATCCCGAATGGATGAAACTAGATCTGAGGTCTTCAAACTCGTTCAATCATCACCCGATTGTACAAGTCGATCCATGTGAAAAGATGTTCTAAAGTCGAACATGGAAAGACATCGCCTAATTACCAACCGATAATGTAAGCTGTTAACAGGCGCAAGAGGAATCACTGATAATGATAATGACCCTCAAGGTACTACTGTACAATTCACGTGGTGCGAATATATGAGTCGATGTCAAACACCACGCAAAATCTTTTGGTCAAAGGTCATTGATGTAAACCTGTCGCTGAAAGTGAGAAACTTGCCATTAAGGCATGCAAGCTTCAAAGTACTGAAAGGGTTGTTTCTAAGTCAACTTCTTGGATAATGAGCTGATGTTGACAAGAAGTGACCTGTCGTAGGAGGGCCTTGATGTATCCCACATCTATGATGCGAAACGAAGCAAATGATTTTTTTGGAGGTGAAAATGATTTGATGATATAAGGTTCAGGAATGGCGGTCATGAAAAATTAAGGGTGAAGGTATTGCAGTGGATGAGGCGTTTGCTAGATGGTGAATTCGCGCAATGACTTCTCTTGAACATGTCTGCGACACTGATATGTATTGGTAGCGTTAACCCCATGGATGGTACGGAGGACCAATGGTGATATGGTGAATGGAATAACCCAACCCGACTCAATCATGGTGATGGAGTGAAAGTGTCATGTTCAAGAGCAACCTACTACCAATAAAATTCTTCAAGTTTTCTTCCCTTTTTCCCCAATCATTGCTGACCAATACCTCTTTATTTTTGTCAAGCTTGAGGAGGATAACATATGCTTGGTCTATAATTTTCCCTTCGGGCAAACCTGTCGCTATGTTTTAGCGAGCCTAGCATCAGTGAGACTCATTCTTGTCTGGGTGGACAAGTTTGTCGCTATTGTTTTAATGAGTTTAACGACAAAGATAACTTGGTCCTTTTCATGTTTATAGAGTTTGAAAAAGGACGAAAAGGAAACTCCAACGGTCCTTTTTCATAGCATAATCCCTTAAGTCTGAAAAAGTATAAAACAATACGAAAGGGATGACTTTTCGATCACTTTAGCGAGCCAAAAGAGACAAGCGCTCAATCTTTTTGTTTGATAATCCCTCAAGTCCAAAAAGATTAAAATATATGGGAGGGATGGCATTCCCCTTACTTTAATGAGCTGGAAAGGCCAATGGATCGACAATATTTTTATATTTAACAAGTCTAAAAAGAGTTTAAAAGGGACTTGTTTTTTAGGAACGAGTGGTATTTTCGGGTAGCAATTGGTTCCAGGTAAGTTTGGAACTTCTCAAAACATGGCAGTGTGAAGAGGGTGGCAATCAGAATCACTCGTCGCAGATGTTCCTCAAAAGGGTAAACAATCAAGTGGAAGCATGTGATCGGCCAAATGAATGGAGGTGACGGTAGGAACACAACCAAGGTTCAAAATGCTAATAGCAAGGCGATCACAAAGGTTATTTACCAAAGGTGGATTCATTTTTTAATGAGCTTGAGCCAAGAGAAACTATGCTCAGTGGCAGGTTTATTTTTTAATGAGCTTGAACCTTGTGGGAACATTGCTCTTTGGCAGGTTTATTTTTTAACAAGCTTGAACCTTGCGGAAACATTGTTCTTTTGCATCGTTTGAAGATGTCTCTTGGTAGATTTATTTTTTAATGAGCTTGAACTCTACTATAACATGTGCTCATTTTCCTTTTTATGTAGGCTAGAAACGACCAAGCTACAAAGCTAGAAAGATAAAAAGCTAAAAGGTTGAGAACGCTAAAAAGATAAAAAAGTCAAAGGTCGTTTTTTACTTGCATACAAAGGTTTGCATGCCCCTAGGTCTTTTAGAAAAGGAGATTTTCCAGGTTACCATATGGAAGTTCCTGTGGTTAGGCAGGATTGTTTCTGTTAACAGACAAAAATCTCTTACTTGGCTTTTTCCATCGAAATAGACGAAGGTGAATGGTGAGCTTCCAATCACATAACATACAAGGAAATACCTGTTTCAGATTGACAACATATCCAACAAGGAAATGGTTTTTCAATCTAATCATATAACCTTTCAAGGAAATATCTGTTTTAGACTAATCACATAACCTACAAGGGAATGTCTTTTCAGTCCAATCATATGATCTTCAAGAAAATCTCTCTTTCCTCTGGGTTTGCCTACCGAAGCAAACCAAGGTGCATGCCCCCTAAAATCCATTACATTCACTGGACTACTCCCGATAATTAAGTGGATGGAATGAAGGTTGAAGAGACATTGTTGACGTAAAGAGACCATTTAGGGATGATGGTTGATTTGTAGTTGTGTTTGAACCGGGAAATGAAAGTTGGTCGACTAATTGCACCAGTTTTCCTTCATGTGGAAAACACATCACTCGAAAGAGTGTGGAAACAATCACTTCCATGCTATATATATAGTCACGTCTAACGAGTAGATTGTAATCTAAAGGCCCTCGAACTACCATCACGTTCAAATGAATAGTTTTCTTTCTCAAAGTTATTGGTAACTTTGAAAGGATCCCTAACGGTCGACTGGTTCCTTTGCTGAAGCCTGAAAAATTTTGTTTTTCAGGCAAAAGTGATGGCGAACCAAGCGCTTTCCAAGCAGTTGAGGAAAGGATACTCACTAAAGCCCCTTCATCTATGATAGTGCCAGACACGATCATTTTGTAAACTTGTACTATGATCCAGAATGGTACATTAGATGGAAGGCGGGGTTTTGGTAGTTGAATCCAATCAAAGAAAACGACTAGACTGCTTAAAGGAGGTACCGGATAAATGGCTAGATAAATCTCATGAACTAGGGGGCTTTCTCCCTGTTGTAAAGGAACGGGTGGATTGCCCCTAAGTTCATTAGACTCTGTATCAACAAAAAGAATTTGAACAGTGTCGTTCTCATTCTCTTTGGTAATAGTATCATCTGAAGGTGGACCTTCTGAAGGCAAGACTGGGTTGACTGCCATCTCGACCTGTTGACTTTGGTCTGGTATGGACTCAGAAGGTTCACTTTCAATGACAGGCATTTCGACTAAAAATTGAGTTGTGTCAGTCGGGTTTTCAACTAGAGATGGACTTGGTAAGAGTTTCTTGTATGCAGGTGTTATAGACATTTTTGTGCCTTACAGCATGAAGCATGAAATGTCAATAATCTAAGGGATCCAAAGTCCCTAAACATGTTGTTCCTACCCCTAGAGGAACAAGGTCAGCAAACCACAGCACTAAATATCAGTTCTCCACCTGAAAACACTCAAAAACAAGCTAATTCTGGATCGTGTCAACTGCTCCACTGAGCATCTGCGCTGAATGTCAAGTGCTCCACTGTGTACCTGCGCTGAATGTCAACTGCAAAGAAGGCTACCTGTGCTGGGCGAGTTTGGCCAAGTGGCACAGTCATTCCTCAAGGTGTCAATGCCCAGGAAGCTTCCAAAATGACACTTGGATCAGGGAATTCGCCTTGTGATGAGTAAGAGGATCTAGATCTCCAAGTGGAAGCAAGAAACTCCAAGTGGACTCAAGAACTGAAGAATAACTGAAGTGGGAGAGGACACTAGTCAGCTCCATGCCAAGCTCAAGCTGACTCATCCTTTCTCCAAATCTCCTATATATAGAGCTCTCTCATGAGGTCTATAGGGGGCTGGAATCTTGTGAATGTAAGGAAGTGCTGTTGGTTTGAGTATAGAACTATTGGGTGATTTGCTTGAAGGAGGTGAAGAGGAGATTTCTTTCTATTGGGAGGTGATGCTGGATTGGGCCTTTTATGGTTGTATCACTTCCTGAACTTTACTTCTTCCATTAATAAAGCATTTGAGGTTCTTCTATATGCATGTGTCTCAATGGCGTATTGATGCTTGTATATTTGATTTATTCTAATCCTTGAATCAATTATGGATGTATGCTTCTTGTAGTTTCCTCTTCTTTTTATTTTGCAGGATCTTAGTGTAGCTGGGCCAGTGAAAGAGCAAAGAGCTGGGAGAAAGCAGCAAAGAGAGAAGATTGGATCAATCATTAGCGGAAGACAACGGTTAGTGGATCTCTTTCTCCCCTCTCTTACATCTCATAAAGAAGTAATCTCGAATAGCTTTGCTTTGATTGTTGCTGAGGTACTATCACCCTTAGAGTGGGATAGGGTCATTCTGTATTGGATACTTTTCCCAACAACAAATTGGCGACTCCACTGGGGATCGTATCTTGTTGGTTGTTTGTGTTTTTGCTATTCATTTCATAAACACAAGGAGTACTGAATCGAACTGCATTTGGATCTTTCAAATGCAAAGTAGAGGGCAGCTACTCTAGCTCAGTTTCTGGGCAAGTTTATGATTTGAAGAGCTGATCCACAAGGACTCTAAATAGCTCTTAGTGATAGCTTTTCATCCTCCTTTTCATCCCTTAGTGTGTACTTGACTGATAGCTTCTGATTTGGCCAAAAACTGTGAATTTTTGAGCAATCTGTGACCCGGAAACTGAGAAAAACGAAAGTTTGAATCTTCAGTGCAGGCACTGTGAAGGCAGTCTGCATTTCAGCGCAGTTCCCGAAGGGGCTACCTGCACTGAAGGTCAAACTTCCAGTGTACTACCTGCGCTGAACCAGTTTTGCCTAGTGCTACTGGGGTTCCCTCCTGTTTATTGCCCTGTTTTCACCTTTGTTTTTGCAGCTTGTTACCAGTCAATGTACCTATCTGAAACCAACTTTCCTTGCCACTATTCCGCCTCGGTTGTATAAAGAAACTGTATTTTTTCTTTGTGTATTTCTTATATCATTTGTAGTTTCCCATAACGAAAAGTGAACTAGTCTTGTTGTGGCCTCTTAGATCTAGACCTGTGATAAGTGTCGTTTTGATCTTAAGAGTTAGTTTGTTTGTTGTTGATGGCTGATTGAGCTTTTGCTTTCATCATATGGTTTGAATTTGTATATTTCTAGTGTCGAAACAAGTAAATCTTAAGGTGTCTTTTGATTTTGGACAAGCTTGTTTGCTTTCACTTGAAATTGAATTCGAAGTTATACAACAGCTTTCTTTTTGTATTACGCCAACATTAAGAAAGAGAAAAGAAATACCTGCATTTTTCATTTTGCATTTGATAAGTTTGCATGTTGATTTAGGGAAAAGTGCATTAGTGAGTGCTCTTTGATCTGTGTGAAAAGATTCTGTCTCTCTTTTCCCTCAGTAGTTAAGATTTTCATAAGTCGAAAAGATTGGAAAAGCTTGCTTCTCATCTTAGACTGCATTTAGGAATTTGTATCAAAACATCTCGTGGTGAACCTTGAAAGGCAAACTTTAAAAAGATCAACTTAAAATATATTGAATGAACCTAACAACACTTTGAAACATAACGCAAACACATAGAGGTCTAAGCTAGAGACGTGTTCCGGCGTCGTTAAACGTAGTGACTGTCGATCTCGACGAAGGTGGGTGATTCCTCCTGAGAGTCGGTGGCACTAATACGGACTTGTGCTCCCACGTACCGTCGCGTATATATTGGGAGACCCCTATAGGCATATATCTTTTATCCTTAAGAAGCCGTGTCGGCCGCCCTACTGATCACAATGCAGTGAACACAGCATTCACGAAGATCGACCACCCGTACCGTAAAACGTATTCTGTGGTTTTGCGAAAGGTTTGGCACACCCTCTGCCTAGATCTCCAGAGCAGTTTCTTTTGGCCTTTTTCAAACTCTATAACTGAAAAAGTCCAGCCGAGAATTTGTCACTTCGGGCTCGTTAAAACATCGAAGGAGACTAGAGTCATCTTTAGCTTTTTCTCGACTCTTAAAAAGTGAAAAAGCAAGTTGTGTCTAAAAGCGTCTAATAAAATTCATTCAAATTCGGAAACACAAATTTCCCCTTTTAATATTTTGGTTGATCGAGTAATCCGCAATCATGGAAGAAAGTCAATTGAAACCCCGTCATTCGCGGAGGCTTACGAGTCAACCGTCTTTGTCTCCGGAATCGAAAACAGTACGGACAAAGCGAACTCGTTTAACCGGTTCAAAATCTCCTTTAAAAGTTAGAACAAGTGTTCCGACTGCATCTGAGGTTCCGGTTACTCCTAACATTTCTGGAAACCCTGCCTCTATAGAAGGAGTTCAACAGCCACAGAAGGACAGTAATACTGATCCTAGTCTGGGGGAAAATACTTGTGTAACTGAACCAGTTCCATCTGTAACCGGTCCAGAGAGTTTTGTTCCTCAAACAACTGTCGCTGTCGAAGCAACCACTTCTTCGGCACAACTGACGGTCTTCCTCTTCCACCGGGTTTGATTGCGATAGAGGAAATCGCAAAGGATCCGCAAGCAAGTACTCCAACTCATTTTGGAGTCGGGGTCACTCTATTTCCTTCATCAGAAGTTAATCCACCACAAGTGGAAGTCCCTGTAGAATCGCTAGGCAATCTATTGGATAGACTTAAGATGTTTGAACAACCGTCATCATCTAGGACTGTGTCAAATGACACAGCGACAGCAGAAGCCCCTGCCGTCACTCCGACAATGTTTGCCGGCATACCAGCTGTCCCAACTAGCTCACAACCGCTAGAAGGAGTCCACCAAGGGACTATTTCGACAGTATGGTCTGTTCCAATTTGTTCATCCGGAGTAATACCCGGTAACTCTTATGTTGAAACTCGACAAATTGATCCTCATGGAGGTCAATTTGGGCCGTCCAGTCCTCAAGGACTAACAATCCCTCTGAGTTCCGGATTGCTACCGTATGGGGGGCAGTATGCCCTTTCATTACCTCCTCCGGGAGGATATCCATATGGCAGTTCTCAACAGTATTCAGGTTATACTGGAATTGCATCAAGTAGTTGGGTACCTATGCTACCTCAACAACCAAGGGTTGTATATTCTATGCAACAGTGTGTACCTGTGACGAACATCCCAACCACACCGGCTATTGTAACCGTGTCACAAGTTCAAGCGATACCTGTTACATGTCAACCTCAGATTTCTCAGGTTGTAATGAAACAGTCGCTTGACCGTGGGTCACAACCACAATCGCCAACTGGTGGGGCGACACAGGTCCAAACGGGTACAATTACCCCATACCTCGGTCCAACGGTTAGCGTAGCACAACAGAACATGGCTTCACAACCATGGCTTGTGCAATACCAACAACCGCAATTCCAGCAAGTGTACCAAGGTTCTGAGCAGCAGATCTTTGCGAAAAGTGGACAACTGTATATCCAAAACAGTCAAAACCAACCACTTTACAGTGGTCAAGTCCACCAACCGTATCAGTCATACCAACATCAATTACATTATGCTGGTATGCAAAGGCCCACTGCTCAAGCGATTCCATCGTACCCTGGTTATGCTTCGCCTAACCTGAATCAACAGTTACCATTTGTGGCAACTTTAGAGTTACCTGATTTACACCAGTTAACCAACGATCCGATTGCTTATGCCCCTTGGTGGCCAGCGATTCCTCATAAACTTCCATCTGACATTCCTAAATTCAATGGAAATCCAGGTGAAGACCCATCGAATCACGTGATGACTTTTCATCTGTGGTGTTCATCGAACACCCTAAATGACGATTCGATAAGTCTTCGCCTTTTTCAGAGGACATTGACAGGTCCAGCGGCTAAATGGTATATTGAATTACCTAGAGCCTCTTTCGACAATTTTAGCTCCCTAGCCACGACTTTCTTAACACATTTTCAATTACCGATAAGGTATGAAATGGGAACAGAAATATTAACCAACTTCAAGCAGACAACTGCCACCCATATATCTGATCATATACATGAGTGGTGTCGTCGTCGTAGGATGGTGAAAACATATGTTCCCGATCAGCTATTAACTGAATGGTTTATAAAGTCGTTACTTCCGGCTATTACGGAAGATGTGGCCAAGGGGGGAGTCGTAACAGAGGAGCAAGTTATTGCTCGTGCACAGTATCTGGACTTAGTTTATACTCAGTCCGGCACGCTCTACGACAAAATACCCGACGCCCCTAGACCGGAATTTTCAATTCCTCCCCCTCCTAAATCCAATAGTGACTCTCATGCCGGTGATGGTGTGATTGGCACGGCAAACGCGAAATCGATAAAGGCTTCATCAAAGAAAGCCCGTAAGAATTCGGATCAAAATGAAAAAGAAGAAATTCTTGCTTCGGAAGTAAATGTCGTATCAGAAGATAAAGGCAAAGAAACCAATCAACCAGGAAGCAAGAAAAAACAAAACAAAGGGAAGAAGAAGAAACAGGGTGAGTCATCCCCTGGAAAAAATTCTTCAAACCCTCCTGGGAAAGGGAAACAAAATTATCCATGTCTAATATGTGATGATAAGGATCATAACACAAAGAATTGCCCATTCAAAGCTGAGTTAAAGAGGTTCTTTAAAAGTTCCCAAACCTCAGCTGTGTTAACTGATCCATTTCCCAACCCAGGTCAAAATCTGGTTGATAGTGGAAATGCTTCCCCATCGCAAGTACTTATGTTGTCGGTTTCAAAACAGCAGAATGATGCTTTGATTTCGACAAGGAACAAAGATTATGGGAATCCTCAGCTGTCGAACGAAAAAGGTAAAGATCAACCAAGTAGTTCGACAACATCTTCGTCAGAAGTTGTAACGCCCATCATCCCTGAATTAACAATAAAACCGCCAAAGGGTGTAGTACACAAGTCGACATTTAATCCTCGCGCCAGAGCGGCGCAGCATTATAATATAGTGGAAGATTTGGCCCAATCGCCATCCGCTATGTCGACTCTTGAAGTACTACAAAATTGTCCATCCCAAAGGCAGGCATTGTTATCAGCAATTGGTGGGGTTGATCCCAAGGATTCCAATCTTGTATCCTTTGATCACAAGGGATATGATCCTCAGTTACCAGCTCAGCTAGCTTTCCTTATTCAAGTGAAAGCACTCAACAAAACTGTTCACAGAACAATAATTGATGAGGGAGCCTCGACATGTATTATGTCGATGAGTTGCTGGAAAACTTTAGGATCTCCAACCTTGTCGCGATCTTCGACGACATTAAAAGCTTTCGACGGAAGGACTTATACCCCGTATGGTATCCTTAATAACTTGAAAGTTGAACTAGGAGGAAAAACAGTAGAAATTGATGTAGAAGTCATTGATGGAAATCTTGACTATAACATCCTACTGGGTAGACCATGGATTTATGCCATGGCAGCTGCCGTGTCGACTTATTTTAGGAAGATCGCATTCCCATTTGAAGGAGGGATTACGATCGTCGACCAACAGAATTTCCTCCCTAATGGTTCACAAGTTACAGGAAGCATTCCCATGATCCATGAGAGAAACCATTCAATTCAAGATATCGGAGTAGGATTATTGAAAGACCCCACATTAATGGGAACTTTCGCGCTACCACCTCCTATTTATATAGGAAATGTACCGTTTGTAGCAACCTGCAACATGATATCTTCCACGAAGGTCAACATGGATCATTCAAAGGTTTTGCCCCCAAGCCCTTTAGAAATATTGTAGCAATCAATGTTTCAAACATGGGAGACGAACCCAAATCAACGCTCGTCAAGCGTTTGGGTAGATAGGTCTAGAGAATATGGCACCTCATTAGATCCTTGGTCGAAAGTACATGGGACTGACGAAGGAATCTTACAATCAATGATGATTGAGGGGGCACCATGGAACGATCACCACCATCGTTCCCTTCTTCCGGAATATGAAGAAGATACTCAAATTGATCTTTATCACCCTTCAGTATTTGAATTCCTAACAAATACTGTAAATACGGTGGATTCCGAGCGAAACCTATCCAATATTGAAGAGACTATAGCCATAAATATCTCGACTAAAACAGATGTTGTAGAGAATATTTATGTCGGCAAAGGTTGTTCCCCTTCAGAACTGGAAATATATAACGCTCTTTTTCGCGAATTTAGAGATGTCTTTGCTTGGTCATATGATGAAATGCCAGGCATTGACTCGATTATCGTTGAACATGAAATTAAAATGTATCCTGATGTCAAACCAGTAAGACAACGGCTTCGGCAAGTGCACCCGAAGAAAGACGCTGCCATTAAGGCAGAAGTTGAAAAACTTCTCCATGCTGGATTCATCTACCCGGTTCCTCTAACCGATTGGGTATCGAATATTGTCCCTGTTATGAAAAAACAAGGGACGATTAGAGTGTGTGTTGATTATAGGGATGTAAACCAAGCTTGTCCGAAGGACAACTACCCTACACCCTTCATCGACCAGATAATTGATGAATGCGCCGGATGTGAAATCTTTTCATTTATGGATGGATTTTCCGGGTATAATCAAATAAATATCCGCCCACAGGACCAGTCAAAGACTGCATTTATTTGTCCGTGGGGCACATTCGCTTATCAAAAATTACCCTTTGGTTTAAAGAACGCAGGGGCAACGTTTTAGAGGGCGATGAATTATGCCTTCCATGACATCAAGAACATTGTTCAACCTTATCTCGACGATCTTCCGGCTCATTCGCGAAAGCGGACTGATCATCCGCAGCATTTAAGAGCGATATTTCTACGTTGCCGACACTACAAGATAAGACTCAATCCACACAAATGTGTGTTTTGCATCGGTTCTGGTCGTTTACTTGGCTTTGTAGTCTCTAAGGATGGGATTCGTCTCGACCCCTGCAAGGTTCAGGCAATCATTAATTTGCCTCCACCTTCAAATTTGCTTCAGATTCAGAAACTCCAAGGGAAAGCGAACTTTCTGAGGAGGTTCATTCCAAATTACGCAGAACTTGCTAAAGGTTATACTCGTCTTTTGAAAAAGGATGTACCTTTTGTCTGGGACCAGGTGGCGCAAGCTTCCTTTGATGCTCTGAAAGATTGTCTAGTAAAAGCATCATTAATGTACGCCCCAGACTATCAAAGAGATTTTAACCTGTATCTGGCTGCAGCGGATACGACCATTGCGATGGTTTTAGTTCAAGAAGTCAATGGAATTGAACATCCTATCTATTATTTAAGTAAAAACTTAAACGATACAGAAAGTAAATATTCACTTGCAGCTGTTCAAGCGATTCAAAGATTTCGACATTATGTCCTCTTTTGGAAAACTACCATCTTGTCAGATTGCAACCCCATGACTTATATACTGTCACGACAGTTGCTGGGGGGAAAATATTCAAAATGGATAGCGATCCTTCAAGAGTTTGATCTGGAATTTGTAAAATCCAAATCAAAGAAAGCTCTAGTTTTCGCAGAATTATTGTGCGATCTCCCATCGTCGTCCAACGATGAAACATCGGAAGAGTCAATCGTGAACGAAAGTTTGTTTCTGATATCTGTAAGTGATGAGTGGTATGGAGATATCATAGTTTATCTCCAAACCCAAAATTTCAGGCCTAACACCTCTCACTCCGAACAAAAACGTATACGATACCAAGCAAAAGACTACATGATCGTCGGTGATACACTTTACCGTCGTGGTGTCGATACAGTTCTGAGGAGGTGCCTTACCCATGAGGAGGCCAAAAAAGCCCTGAATGAGTGTCATTCAGGCGCGTGTGGGGGGTATCAATCTGGATATGCAACAGCACAAAAAATCTTACGAGCAGGATACTTCTGGCCAACCATGTTCAAAGATTGCATAACCGCAGTCAGAAGTTGCCATGCTTGTCAAATTTTTGATAGCAAAACCAGACGACCACCCGCACCTTTACAGCCGATAGTTGCTATTGGGCCCTTCGCCAAGTGGAGCATCGATTTCATGCAATGTAACCCCACCTCGACCGGGGGGCATGGGTATATTATAGTCGTTGTTGACTATTTTACCAAATGGGCCGAGGCGATGCCTACATTGGATAACACTGGTGAAACAACTGCCCTTTTCTTTTTCAATCATGTAGTCGCCAGGTTTGGCGTACCACAGGCTATAGTTACAGATCATGGGTCGCATTTTCGCAATCACATGATGGTCGAATTAGCTGCCAAGCTAGGGCTATCTCACGACAGCTCTACCCCATATTATCCGCAAGCCAACGGACAAGTTGAGGCAATCAACAAGGTCCTGAAGCGTATGTTGCAAAGGATGATCGGGGTTCATAAAAGAAGGTGGCATCTAATCCTGTACTCAGCCTTGTGGGCTTACCGAACGTCGGTAAAGAACGCAACCGGGTTCACACCTTTTCAACTGGTGTATGGCCTGGAAGCAGTCTTACCAATCCAGTGCGAAATTTCGTCGCTTAAACTCGCAATCGATCTTCTCCCCGGAACTTCAGAAGAAGAGGCTCGTTTCTTGGAATTAATCCAGTTGGATGAAACCCGTCGTGATGCCGCTTTGGCTAACGAGGCCCATAAGAAACGAGTCAAGGCTCAGTTCGACAAAAATGTCAAACCCCGTGTCTTCTCAGAAGGTGATTTGGTCTTGCTTTATGACCAAGAATCCGATAAATTGGGAGCAGGTAAATTCAAGTCCTTATGGATGGGCCCCTATATTGTTAAAAGGGTGTTAGCAAAAGGAGCCTACGAGTTAATGGATTACGATGGAATTCCACTGGCGCAGCCCCGCAACGGGTTGTATCTCAAGCGTTACTATGCTTAAATAGTAACCCGCATGCTTTTGTTGTATTTTGTTTTCGCTAAAGTATTTGTTCTGGTCGAGTGATCCACCTTTACATTTATTGCAGATGTCGAACCTTTTGGAGACATGTGTTGGATATGCCGACGGAGCGAGTCGTAGTTCGTGGAACCTATCCTCCGCAGCCTGGGCCATTTTTGATCCAAGCGGCGAGTTAGTAAGTTTCAGAGGTGTATGTATTGGGCAATCAACGAATAACATCGCTGAGTATAGCGCGTTGATAGAACTACTCTCTGATGCCATCACACATGACATACGTCGACTAATTATCAGGCTAGACTCACAGCTCGTAATACTACAACTCAATGGTATATATTCTTTTCGCAATCCAGCTATTTATCGCATGTTCCTAAGGGTTAAGATCTTGGAAAGACGATTTGATTCAATTCAATATCAACATATTTCAAGAAACTTAAACACATTAACTGACTCATTAGCAAACTATGTGTTAGATAGACATTTGCAACATTTATAAAAAAGGACACATCATCAAAGATTGTACATATGGATCACATAAATCAACCAGAATAAAACTCGAAAATCAAAATATATATAAGTTGTTTATATAGTTCATACATAATGTTCTGTAACCAAGACAAAATTGGTCATATGACCTAAAAACTCAAAAAGATGCTAGGGGGCACCCTAGCCTAGTGGTGCTCATGATAGTACGTCACGGCCTGTGCAATCATGCGCAAGAGACGAGTCCATCGTCTAGGCACGCCGATAGTATGCCGCTGCAACTGTAAAGGTAACTTGTCAATCTGTACATCCGGAAGACCGCGAGTAAGGCTCTCAACCTGCTCCTGCACAGCTGTAAGGGTCTCGGTATCGTCAAGATCGCGAAGAATAGCTCTCCCAGCAGGCTCCACTGCCGGGGCAGCAACCGGCGGTCTCGGACGAACTGCTGGACGAACAGGACCAACATCTGCATGCACCCAAGAGTATGATTAAAAGTCTTGATAGAATAAAGCACAGCAACATTATAAATAAGAACAATAAACAGTAATATGGTCAAAGAGCTTACCAATAGCACCCCACTGTTCGCCATCCGGTAACACCAAATCCGGATCACCTCGGAAATCCATACCCACATATGGATACTCGAAGAAAACCATCTCCTGGCGCTCGAACCACCTGAAGAAGGCCTCAGTAAAAGTAATCTGAGGTTGACCAGCATGTCTAGACATGTGATCAACCCACCTCTGCATGCGTGGCTCGGTCGGAGAAGGCAAGTCGAGTATGATGTACTGAGGCTGCATCAGTGGGATTTTCTCCAAGGCGAAGGCAGTCAGAATAGAACCAAATCCAAATTTCTTCAGCTTCCCGTCCTTTACCTTGGTCAATTGACTTTTCATCTGAACAAGTACTGCATCACACCAGTTGAATACTTTCGGTTGGAGACACTCCAAGGTGTGCTGCATATAAGATCTGTTGGCAACATGTAAAGCTGCGCTACCGGCCATCCTACCAATGGTATACAGAATGGACCTGAGAGACCTGTCAGTAATCTCACGGATAACAATCTTGCCGTCTCTGCTCGGCTGAGAACCTTCCCTGCAATACTGACGGACATAATCTCTGGTGGAATCGGTCCCCCGGGCCATACCTGACAAGGAAACGGGGGCACCTCGCCTTGACAACCCTGTCAAGAAGTACATGTCCTCTATGGTCAAGGGGATGGACTTTCCCCTAATATGGAATACTTGGTTAACAGGATCCCAAGCATCAAGCATATACTGCAGCAAAGTAATCTGTGGTCTCATGCTAGAGATACGGAAAAACTTCAGCAGGCCACAGTTCCGCAACGCATTCACCGTGACAGGGTCATGGAGGGAAATCATGTCCTCCTCTTCATGTTCTCGTTCTCGCCATGTAAGGGACATTTTTTTCAAAGTTCCCTGCAAAGCAAACAAAGAGAAGGAGTAAGTTCCTGATTTTGATGAAAAACTGGCGAAAAATCATCAAAAAATGACCTGAAAACTCAGTTTTCTGAGCCCAGCGCAGGCAGAGAGTGTCCCTCCTGCGCTGAAGGTCAGGCTGCCTTAAGGCAGTTTGACATTCAGCGCAGGTTTCGAAAGGGGAACCTGCGCTGAAGTTAGGGCGATTTTGCAAAACCCCTGGGACTCAGAAACACTGAAAAACAGGCCTAAAACTGGAAAATGAAACCATGAAAAGAAAGATCTAGGGTTTAGCTCCTACCTAGTCCAGACGGCGTCGAAAATCGTCCGCAGAATCTCCCGGAATCAGCTGGTGAAAATCAAGGAAGAAGAGGCACCTCCAGAGCTCCAACAAACCAAATGCAAATGAAATGATAAATGAGAGGTAAAAACACCTTTTAATGGCATTTTACGTAGTTCAAAGTGAAATATTAGGGTTATAATCTCATTTTTATGCAAATATTATCCATTTCTAACAAAGTTTGTTGCAGAAATTGAAAATGCAGTACTATACTTGAAAAGAGAAAAGCTAGTAATGGTAGAAAATCAAAATTTGACCATATAATCGAGCAGTTTTACCGCGGAATTTATGCTCGTTAAAAAATAGAAAAGCGAGATCCGAGCAGTTTTAGCACATAGTTCATGCTCGTTAAAAAATAAACATAAGATTGAGCAGTGTTTTGGCGCATTCAAGCTCTTTAAAAAATGAACCCAGTACCGGTAAATAACCATTGTGATCGTAAAATTAATAGCCATAAAAAGCCTTGGTCGTGTTTGCACCTGCCACCTCCATTTCATTTGGCCAATCGTTCACCTCCATATGATTGTTTACCCATTTTGAGGAACAGCTGCGAAGAGTGATTTCACCTATCCATCCTTGTGACACTGCCGTGATTGGAAAATTCCAACCTGTACCTGGAATCTGCTGCTATCCCTGTTTATCACTCGTTCCTCAAAAGACGAGTCTTCTTTGAGCTCTTTTCTCCTGACTCGTAAAATATGAAAAGTTTGCCGAGTTTTGGCCTTCCAGCTCGTTAAAATGACCGGAAGAGTTATCCCTCCTCTAGATTTTAATCTTTTTGGACCTGAGGGATTATTGCACAAAAAGGTCGAGCGCTTGTTTTATTCGGCTCGTTAAAATTATCGAAAACTCATCCCTTTTGTATTGTTTTATACTTTTTCGAACTTAAGGGATTAGATAACGAAAAAGGAATTTTGGAGTTGACTTTCTGTACCTTTTCAGACTCTCTAAAAATGAAAAGGACCGAGTTTTCCTTGTCGTTAGACTCGTTAAAATGATTAAATAGCGACAAACTTGTCTTTAGACGAGAACGAGTTTCCCTATCGCTAAGCTCGTTAAAACATAGCGATAGGCTTGCCCGAAGGGCAGGTTATAGAACAAGCATATGTTATCCTCCTCAAGCTTGACAAAAATAAAGAGGTACTGGTCAGAAATGACTGGGGAAAAATTGGGAGAACCTCAAAGCTTTAATGGTAGCAAGTCGCTCTTGAACATGACACTTTGTCCTCCGTATCACATCGGGTTGGGTTGTTTCATTCACCGGTCTCATCACCATGGTCTTCGCCAAACCATCCACATTTGGGGTAATGCTACCGATCCATCGCATCAGTGTCGTTATATGTTCAAGAGATGTTGTTCAGAAAGAGTCAACCGTGTCCCATCCACTGCCATACATTATCCTTCATCCATCCATGATCGCCACCCTGAATCATATTTCACAGATTGTTTTCACCTCCACTAAAATCATTAGCTCCGTTCCGTGTCACTTATGTGGGATTCATTAAGGCCCTCCTTTGACAGATCACTTCTTGTCGACTTCAGCTCATTATCTAAGAAGCTGATCTAGGAACACCCCCCTCAGTACTTTGAAGCTTGCATGCCTCAATGGCAAGTTTCTCACTTCCGGCGACAGGTATACATCAATGACCTTCGACCAGAAGATTTTGCGTGGTGTTCGACGCCAAGTCCTTTATTCACACCACGTGAATTGTACTGCAGTACCTTGAGGGTCATTATCATTATCGGTGATTCCTCTCGTGCTTGTTAACGGTTTACATCATTGACCGGTAATCAAGCGATGTCTTTCCATGTTCGACTTCAACGCAATTCTCACATGGATCGACTTGTACTTAGAGTGAAGATCGAACGAGTTTGAAGACCCCGGATCTAGTTTCATCCATCCGGGCTACGATATATATTCAGGAAAAATAAAGACATTTGACATGTACATCATTGCATCAGATGATCATCCTACTCAAAGGATGATAATTTCAGCAGAGAATTATCAGTCTACCATCAGACGATCGTTTGTTCTATGTACCAAAATGAATTTATAAATCTGAGCATGGGAATGCCCGCCTCAGCTAGATCATGAAAGCAGAATGAATCATAATGTATTGTATTGTATTTTATTACAGGTCACCTCTCAGTGATTGAATGAACTTTGGATCCTCCTGATAAAGCATTTCACCCGATAAACGACCTCATACTTTAGGGGGCAACTGTTATAGACATTTTTGTACCTTACAGCATGAAGCATGAAATGTCAATAATCTAAGGGATCCAAAGTCCCTAAACATGTTTTTCCTACCCCTAGAGGAACAAGGTCAGCAAACCACAGCACTAAATATCAGTTCTCCACCTGAAAACACTCAAAAACAAGCTAATTCTGGATCATGTCAACTGCTCCACTGAGCATCTGCGCTGAATGTCAAGTGCTCCACTGTGTACCTGCGCTGAATGTCAACTGCAAAGAAGGCTACCTGCGCTGGGCGAGTTTGGCCAAGTGGCACAGTCATTCCTCAAGGTGTCAATGCCCAGGAAGCTTCCAAAATGACACTTGGATCAGGGAATTCGCCTTGTGATGAGTAAGAGGATCTAGATCTCCAAGTGGAAGCAAGAAACTCCAAGTGGACTCAAGAACTGAAGAATAACTGAAGTGGGAGAGGACACTAGTCAGCTCCATGCCAAGCTCAAGCTGACTCATCCTTTCTCCAAATCTCCTATATATAGAGCTCTCTCATGAGGTCTATAGGGCGCTGGAATCTTGTGAATGTAAGGAAGTGCTGTTGGTTTGAGTATAGAACTATTGGGTGATTTGCTTGAAGGAGGTGAAGAGGAGATTTCTTTCTGCTGGGAGGTGATGCTGGATTGGGCCTTTTATGGTTGTATCACTTCCTGAACTTTACTTCTTCCATTAATAAAGCATTTGAGGTTCTTCTATATGCATGTGTCTCAATGGCGTATTGATGCTTGTATATTTGATTTATTCTAATCCTTGAATCAATTATGGATGTATGCTTCTTATAGTTTCCTCTTCTTGTTATTTTGCAGGATCTTGGTGTAGTTGGGCCAGTGAAAGAGCAAAGAGTTGGGAGCAAGCAGCAAAGAGAGAAGATTGGATCAATCATTAGCGGAAGACAACGGTTAGTGGATCTCTTTCTCCCCTCTCTTACATCTCATAAAGAAGTAATCTCGAATAACTTTGCTTTGATTGTTGCTGAGGTACTATCACCCTTAGAGTGGGATAGGGCCATTCCGTATTGGATACTTTTCCCAACAACAGCAGGCGAAAGCTGCTATGGTGAAGCGGGATGATTATGCAGGATCCTCTTAGCCTCATCTAGAAAAGGACAATGGGGAAGTTGATGGTCTCTCTCACATAGTAGACAAGGATATCTAGGAGATTTAATGTGTGAATTTTCACCAGATGATTCATAGTTGCCCCCTTGTTTAACTGGATTCTTCTTCTTTTTCTCCTTCCCTTTCTTCTTCTTCTCAGCTACTTGGTTTTTAGTGTCACTAGTTTCACCAAGTGAAGAGGAAGAAGGGGAGGGAGAAACAAGAAAAATAGAATGTGAAGGGACAACTTCAGTATCATCTGGCTGCTGATTTGATTGTTGAGGAATTATGGTGTTTTGAACAATAGAGGTCGAGAATAGCCATACCAGCAGGCCGATTGTGATTCCCGGAAGGGAAAATGTAGCCATGTATGGAGCACCAATATCTCCCCAAGAGGAGAAAGGACTAGGATTCCCCCCAAGAGGGGTTCCTTGATTGGACTCCATTATCTCAATCTAAGATCAATGAAGGAACAGGGATGTTATTCCCATTTAAATAAATTTTAAGACACTTTGACGCAACTTTGATTTTTCAATTTTTAAGAGTCAAGAAAAATCTAAAGGTGACTCTAGTCGCCTTCGATTTTTAATGAGCCTGAATTGACAAGTGCTCAGATGGACCTTTTCTTTTAAGGAGTCGAAAAAGAACAAAAGTGACTACTCTGGAAATCTAGACAGAGGGATTACCAAACCAATCGCAAAACTGCAAAATACACCTTGGTGATAAATGATAAAGAAATTACCAAGGACTTATGTACGACAGTCAATCTTCCCGAATGCTGTGTTCAATGCATTGCGATCGATAGGGTGGCAGACACGGCTTCCTAAGGATAAAGGATATCAGCCTATTGTGGTCTCCCAATATATACTCGACGGTACAGGGAGCATAAGTTTGTACTGTCACTTGTCGTATCGAAGAGGAGGAATCACCCAACATTCGATGAAAATGATAGTTACCAGGTTTTACGACGTCGGAACACGTCTCTAGCCTAGACTTCTAGATGTGTTGCGTTAGGTTCCAAAGCGTTTTTATGTTCATTGAGATTTATTTTAGAGTTGATCTTGCTTAGAAGTTTGTCTTTCAAGGTTCACCGCGTGATGTAGATGTAAAATTCCTAAATATGCAATCTAAAATGATAAACAATCGTTTATTTTGTTTTGGCAATGAAAATCCTAGCTACTAAGGAAAGAAGAGCATGATTCTTTCAGCATAGAGAAAAGAGCACACACTAAATGCACTTTTCCTAAATCATCTTTCACACACAGTCTAAATGAAAATGCAAATGCATGTATTTGTTTTTCGTTTCCTTAATGTGAGAATGCTCAAAAGGAAAACTAAGTACAGATCTGAACTATTTTCTTCAAAGTGACATTTCGACAATTTCTTTTCAAAATGAAAGGAAGACTAAAATGACACTTTCAATTTCGAATGGAAAAACTGCTTTCGACACTTCAAATATTAACAATTCAAATAAAATACAATGACAAAAGTACAATCGACTATCTAGAGGAGGAAGACTTTACGACACTCTTCTTTTTTACTCAAAACAATAGTTATGACAGTTTTTGCATCAAAAACGACAGTTCGATTAAGCTACTTTCGACAAAGGAGGATAGTAAATGATGGACAAATACATAAAAACATTTACAAATCCTAGTCAATGGAGGTTGAATAATGTAAAGGAAGGAGGCTTTAGCAATGAGATACTGATCATGAACAGCGAAACTAATGAATAAAGCTGAAAATCGGGAGGAAAAAACCAACTTTCAAAGAGAGAAATAGTATCACTCAATCATGCACCTGTCCTTAAGGGAAACCGGGATGCATCTCACCTGCAAAACACGGGAGGTGTGATGCATACAAGCTGCCTCTCACAGACAGTGCGATGGACCAGGGAGTGAAACTAAGTTTGGTTTTTGCTCAAAATTTGCAGCCAAGTTCAGTGATTTAGGTTGAGTTATGATGGACAGTAAAAACAAAGTATAGGGGTATGATCTTATGAGGTTATGAGCTACCACAAGGGTGCTTAGGATGCTTGTAAGTCAGATGTTTTAGTTCATAAACCAACCCGAAGATCGACTGAAGCAGCATTCATCTACTTCGCAATTGCATAGAAAAGGCGATTCGAAGGCTAGCTGGCTAACTTCAGGCTCCATCTATAGTTTATAAAGCAAACAATAGTAACAAACAAACAAACTATTCGATCCCCAGTGGAGTCTCCATTTTGTTTCCGGGAAAACTATTGTCGATTCGAACTGCTAGTCCCACTGAGATGGGTAGCTATCTTAGAAACAAACAATCAAAGAAATTCGAGATTTCCTTTAAGTGTAATAGATAAGAGGGAAGAAAAGAGGACCAACCTGGATCTTCCGCTTTGATCCTTGCTTGATTTCTCTTTCCCTTGATAGAATTTTCCACTCCTCTCCTACTTGTCCCACTTTAAACAATACCTGTGGAGTCAAAGTAACATAAAACCATCAAAGCATCTCAATCTAAAACATCATAAACAATGCAGAATCAGAAACACATTGACCCTACAATTGCTTTGATAAACAATAAGATTCACAAACACACGATTATATGGAGGAAAACTCAAAGAACTTTATTAATAGTAGAAGAGAGGATTACAACCCAGCTGTCTGATCCAGCACCATCCTCCTAGCATAGAAGCCCTCTTCACATCATGAAAAGCAAGATCACCCAACAATACAATGCCTCTTCTCATAGATAAACCAATAGCACTTCCTTACAAATTACAAAATTCCAGCCTCTAGATCTCTCAGATGAGGAATCCATTTATAGATGTCTTGCAAGGGTGTGAGTCAGCTCTGGGTTTTTTATTAGTGTTATTCCACTGATAGTTCCTGGTTCCACTTGGAGATTTCATTGATCTCTTACTCATCCATAGGCGAATTCAGAGACGCAAGTGTCATAGGAGAAGTTTCTGGAAGATTCCATGAGCTTCCACTTAGCAAACTGTCTTTGCCATTTGTCTATTCTCACTCATCACGCCCTACAGAAGTCCATTTCAGTATGCATCACACCTGGCTAGTGTGGCAGCCAGTATGCATCGCACCTTGACCATGGAGCAGTCAGTATGGTCCAGTTTTGGCTAGTTCTGAGTGGATTTTCAAGTGGAACTTCTGGGAAATGATGTAATCAATTGACCATGATCCTTTAGAGTATGAAACAACACTTTTAGGGACTAAAGAGCCCTTTTTTTATGGACATATGAGTTTGGGGTTGCAGTGCCCAAATATGTCTATAACAAGAGGAGTGAAAGGTGAAGCTCTTGCTTCACAATTCGAGTTGGATATTACCCTCATCGCTTGCATGATGACATTGGTGATGGGTAGTGTGTGGTATTTGGATAGTGGAGCCTCATTCAATATGACCGAAAACAAATAATTCTTTATTGACTTGGAGGAGAAGGACCTCCAGATGTACATCGAAATGGGAGATGATTGAATTTATAGCGTGACCGACATCGGTACTGTTACTTTTCAGAGGGAGACTAGTTCTCCTCTCACATTAAAATATGTCATGTATGTTCCGGATCTGAAGAAGAATTTGGGTTTAGTTGCTATGTTGGAGGAGCATGGTTATGGTGTGATATTTAGCAAACGAAAGACTTTCCTTTGTCACATAGCATCAACACAAGTGAAGCGAATCGGAGTTTGGGTGAAGAACCTCTACAAATTGGATGTAGAATAATGTGTTTCTTTGAGCACAAAAGTAGAGAAGGTGCAGAGCTGAGACATCAAGGAGTTGTGGCATAAAATATTGGGTCACTTGCACCACGAAGCTTTAAAGATCATGCAACATATTTCTATAATACTTCCCAAGGGTACACTAGAGTAGAGAGATACATGAAAAGGGTGTACAATGGGGAAGTAAACCAAAGCTACATATCATGATAAGGAAAATCGAGTGCAAGCGATCCTTGAAAGAGTTCACTCATATGTGTGTGGACCATTCTCGACAGCCTCCATGAACAAGCACAAGTATTATGTAATATTTGTAGATTATTTCTCACATAAATGATGGATTTTATTCATGCAGAAGAAATATCAGACTTTCGCTAAATTTTGTGAATTTAAATCACGTGTTGAGAAAGAAACTAGCAGGAAAGTTAAATATATCAGGAGCGATAACATTGGAGAATATGTTTTGAATGAATTCAAGAACTTATGTGCATCAAAATGAATTCGAGAGTTAATAGCACCCCATAACCCACAACAGAATGGGGTGGTTGAAAGGAAGAACATAAGTATTGTGGGAGCTGCATGGGCAATGTTACATGATCAGGACTTATCGTTGCACTTATGGGATGAAACATGTAACACAACTGTATATGTGCAAAATAAGAGTCCTCATCGAATTCTCGAGATGAGTACACCAGAAGAAGATTTTTTAGGTAAGAAATCATATTTGATACACTTTAGGATCTTTGGTTCATCATTTTATTATGATGTTGCCAAGGATGCAAGGAAAAAGTTAGAACCAACAACTTAGTTGGGCATATTTGTGGGGTACATTGATACACCTCACAACTATCAAGTGTACCTTCCATCTCACAGGATGATAATGGTTCGTAGAGATGTGAAGTTCGATGAAGAGAAGGCCATGAGATGTTCCCTTGAGAGGGAGCTTTAGTTGCATGGAGAATAGTAGCTTTTAGCTCCAAAGGAAGAACCTCAGGATGATGTGGAGCCGCCACATGCAGATGAGAAGAGAGTGGAATCACCCACCCATGCAAAGACTTCCAGAGATGGAAGGAGCGCACCAGAGAGGATGGAAGATTGATGCATGATGGTAGAGAGAATGTGGGAGCACCCACATCACATCGCAGGAAGAGGAGGTCACCAGATCTGTACACTAGCTACATGGATCTAATGAGAAAGAGTGTAAATATTAAGCCATCCTCATTCAAGGAAGCAATGCAACAACTAGTATGGGTTGATGCCATGGTTGAGGAGTATGACTACATTATCAGAAAGAATATTTGAGAAGTGGTCCCAAGACCAGCAGACAAGTTAGTGGTGAGTTCTATATGGCTTTACAAGGTAAAGCAAGTAGTAGATGGGAGTGTGGAGAAACACAAGGCTAGATTTATGGCCAAAGGGTTCTCTTAAGTGGAGAGAATTGATTATGAGGAGACCTTTTCTCTAGTAGAAAGGTACTCTTCAATCATATTTATTATAGCACTTTCAATGCATATGGGGTTGAAGATACATCAAATGGATGTGAAGACAACATTCCTCAATGGTGTGATTGAGGAATAGGTGTACATTAAGAAGCCGGAAAGATTTGGGACCTTCATTAGAGAGTCGCATGTGTGCAGACTCAAGCGAGCATTGTATGGATTGAAACAAGCACCCTGTGCTTGGTACACTAAGATTGAAATCTATTTCACCAGGTTGGGCTTCACCAAAAATGAAGTAGATGCGAACCTTGACCATATTGTGGTTGAAGGTAATTTTTTTATTATAGTATTATAGGTAAATGATTTAATTCTAACAAGTGATGAGAAGCTAGTAAAATATTGCAAAGAGGATATTGCAAGAGAATTTGAGATGAAGGACCTGGGGCTCATGCATTATTTCCTTCGTATGGATGTATGGCAAGGAGATGAGGAAGTGTTTGTCTCTCAGGCCAAGTATGACAATGAGATACTAAATAATTTCCACATGGAGAGCAGTAGACCCATGGAGACTCCTCTAGCATGAATTTAGAGGAAGGAATATGCTACTTCAGGTGAATTAGTGGAGGCTACTATTTACAAGAAACTTGTGGGTTCACTTATGTATTTGGTGAACACATGACTGAACATATGTTTTTCAGTTAACCAGCTTAGTCAAGCAATGGTTAAGCCAACTAAATTCTATTGGAAGGTACATGTGTTGATATACCTCAGAGGCACCACTCAGTATGGCCTTTGGTACAGACGAATAGAGGGAGTGAAGCTTCAAGTCTTCATAGATGCAGATTTGGTAGGGAGCCCATTCAAAAAGAAGAGCACATCAAGGGGAATATGTAGTATTGGGTTAGCAGCAGTATCTTGGTACAACAAGAAGCAGAGATCGGTTGCACTTAGTTTGGTAGAAGCATAGTACATGTGATCTGGATTTAAACAGGAACGCAACAAATTACATATATAACCATACACACAGAGATGTAGCATAAATAATACTTCATTTCATTACTGTAAAATATTGAAATATGCTTACAAACAGAAATGGAAATAAACTAGCTGGGGCGATGGTAGCTTATCTCTGAGAAGAGATGTGGCGGCTACATGCCTCTTAACTATGTTACAATGAGGCTCGAAGGCCTATTTATTATTTATAAACAACGGAAAACCCTAAAAATCGAAAAACCTAACCCTAGGAGATGAAGCGCCAAACTATGGGCCCGTTTGGGTAAATTGGTATATCAACTTCCCAGGGTCGTAACTTTAGCATACAATCTCCGTTTGACACGCACAATACCTCGTTAGAAAGATCTATCCGAGCATTACAACTTTGGGAAGAGAAACATTGGTCCATGGATCCATGTTGCTCCCACTTTTCCTAAAAAAACGTCATTTAGGGCCTCAAAACAGCTTTCGAAGTTCAGGACCCGAAAAACTGCTAAAAATAGTAAATTGTGCTAAAATTAAGGAAACTGAAAAACTGAAAGAAACAATGGTGGGGTCCAAGTGGAATTGGTGGGTGACCACCAATATCCACCTGGATCAACATGGATGCTAGTCAAGCAACTTGTGAAGCTATCTGGATGAGGAAGATCCTTGTTGGGTTATTTATTCAAGAGATGGATCCTATAGTGATTTACAATGGTAACCATAGTTGTATCAAACTCTCTAAGAATCAAATTCTTCATGATCGTTCCAAGCATATTGACATATAGTATCACCATCTACGAGATTGTGTGCTGAGGAGAATCATGTTGTTGGAGTACATTCCTACGAAAGAACAGGATGCAGATATTTTGACAAAGGCATTGTCAAGATGCAAATTCGAGTTTCATTGAGGTAGGATCGGGGTAGAAGATAATCCCTTTCTTGTTGAGAGGGATTTTTGAAAATGCAACAAGAAAATCATAATTTAATTTTGTCCTTGAATTAAATTAGGAATAAAATTGTAATTCCACATCTCATGACAACTTGTATTAGTTAACTAAGTTAATTTGACTTAGTTGGCTCAGTTAATTCAATTTGACAGTCTAACTTGACTCATGCAGAGTTTCTCCTACATTATAGAAGCCCTAGCTGAGTTTATTTTGCATTGTAATTAATTAATTCAGTCTAACTCAGTCAAAGTCAATTAAACTAGTTCTAGTTGTTGGAGGAACTAGTGGGAGGTTTAGTAGTGTCGTGATGCCTGTAGTGATCAAGCCGTTAACTGATAATTCACTCATAAATAAGGCATGCATGTCAGATTTGATAGTTACCTAGTTGATATTGGAGTTCAGGGACAGTGTAACATCAATTTTAGAATCATCTGAATTGTACAGGTGGTGCATGTAGTTAGAGAAAGGCTTGTGAGGATTGCGCAATCCCAATTGAGGAGTTTCCCTAATTACTAGGGGGTTAATTCCCAAGGAAACAGAGCAAGGAAACAATGCAAGGAAATAGGAAATTAGGAAAGTGAGAATATGGTTAAGTATTGGCCTGGGCTTGTCTAGGAAGTTGTGAGATAGATAGAGATAGTGCATAGGTTGATTGGGCTTGAGTAAAGCATTGTAATCTTCTCATATTTTCTGACTAATGCAATATACAGATAATATGGATTTTTAGTTGTGGATTTCCCTAGGAAATCATTGTGTAATGTGTTGATTGAATTCTTTCTCTTGTATGCTTTGTGATTTCACGATCGTTTAATTGTTTCTGCTGATAAGTAGAGTAAATTCAAGTCTTTTGTTTTAGAATATTACATAAGCAGATTGAATCTAAAAGGAATTTCTACAAATAGAATGCATCCCAAGAGGATTCAATATCCGAAGAAAATACAAACTTCCCAGAAGAAGTTTGTATGTTATAACTGCAAAACACCAGGCCACTAGGCTCACCAATGGCTACAGAAAAAATCTAAGCCAAAATTGGTTGCATTGTTTGCTAAACAAATCGAGCTAGAATGGTGGGATTTAAATTATTATTCACACACATATTAGCCTAAAGGAAATATAAATTTTCTCGACCCCTCTAAATTTTGAGAAGAAGTTAACCAAACTTTTGATTCCTCTATAGATTAATTTAGTGACCTAGAGTCACTAAATTGGGAGGGTGATAGTGAGCATGAGCGTGATTACCTCCAATAATAGGAATTTAAATTTTTCATGTTCATTACGTAGTAGTAGAAAGATCCTAAATCTAATACCAAATAGATTGACTAAAAACTAAAAGAAATCCCTACATAGAAATATGTAGAAAGAGTAAATTTGTGAAAAGAAAACAATGAAATATTGAGACAGTTTGCATCTCCACGTCCATCTCAAAATTTCAAAATGAATTTCCATAAAGCAACTAGCAACAAATATATAGATTTGTATATGGAAATAATCCATGAAGATAGACAAAGCTTCATAAAAGATAGACAAATATTCTTGAAGCTACAAATTAAAGAACAATAGAACATTTTGAAGAAAGCAGTCGAAGCTATCAAAGAACTAAAGTAAGAGCTCAAATAAATAAGAGAAAAAGAAAACAAGACATCAAGGGATGAATTGTCAAGAATATTTGAATAATCCCTGCACATATCATCTGGCTACAGAAAGAAACCTACAGAAAAAGATGGAGGCATTTGGAGAATCTGAAAAATCTGAAGAACACATTAATTCAAATTCAAACTAGCCAAAAGAACAACACTAGCCAAAACCTACTTTGTTGACCTTTGTAGGATCCAAGTTTTACATCAAACTATTGTTTTATCCACCAAAGGTAAAACCTTATGAAGTTGATTTCTTGGTCAACTCTGGATGTTACTTAAAGGTAATTCCAGAGTTTTATTTGGAACATCCTACCATCATAGGAAGAGCAATATATGGAGCAAGCATAGAGATCCAAGGCCAAACAAAATAATTCCCATTAAAGGAAAACAATCATTGCTTAAAGCATTCTTTCCATTGTGTAAACCAGAGGGTAGATTATTGTATTATAGGATCAAAATTTCTTGAATTAGTTGAACCTGTTACTATAAATAAAAAATAAAGAATGTTTGAATTCCACATTGATGGGATAATAGTAAAGGCTCCTCTGGATTTATAAGGTAGAAGTCGTGACAAAGAAAAAGAACACTCAATAAAGGTCAAAATTCGAATGACATCAAGCGATCTAAACAAGATGGAGAGATGCATATTATATGCCAAAATTCATGCAAGGGTTTTAAACCCTATTAGTGAAAAAAATTATGAGATATCGCACCTCAGAAACCCCTAATTCATTTTGGCACATGGAAAAATACTTTGTTTCTCTCCACTATAATCCCCTGGTCAAATTTTACCCTAAGAAGGTTTCAGCGGCATTAATGAGTCCATCTAAAATAAGTACTTGCTAAGACGAAATAAATGACCAATTAAGTAAAGGTCTCATAGAACCTTCTAAAAGTGCATGGGCATGCAGAGGGTTCTACGTCAAAAGCACTCAAAACAAAACAGAGGAATTTTGGGGCTAGTAGTGAACTACAAACCTATGAAAAAAGATCTGCAATATATCAAGTATCAATTCCTAATAAAAACTCTTTGTTACAATAGATAAATGGAAAATCAATATTCAATCAATATGATTTGAAGTCTGATTCCTACCAGAATGGCATAGTTCCAAAAGATAAGCACAAGACTGCATTTGTAGTTCCTCACAGAAACTAGCAATGGAAAGTTATGCCATTTGGAGTAATGAATTATGCTCATGAGTTTTAGAAGAGAATGGAAGGTATCTTTATGGAATATTCTTGGATCATAGTTTATATTGATGAACTGTTAATTTGTTCGAAGAATTTGCAAGAACATAGAAAACACTTGTAGATGTTTTATGATACAATATTTAAGCATGGACTAGTTCTATCGAAAACAAAAATGGAGATAGGTAAAATCGATATTGAATTCTTAGGTCTCAAAATTTCCAAAAGCCAAATTCTTCTACAAGATCACATCCTGAAGACTTTCAAATTATTTCTAGACAACCTAGTGGAGAAAACCCAACTTCAATTATTTTTGGGTAGTTTGAACTATATTAGACCATTTTATAAAGGATAGGAAGGATACATATTGGTACTTCAACATAGACTAAAAAATAATCCCCCATCCTGGTCTCCAGCCATGACTAAAGCAATCAAGAGGATAAAAGAAAAGGTCAAAGGCTTGTCACCATTATCCCTACCCATAAAAGAAGGAAGGTATATCATAGAGACAAATGCTTCTAATTAAACTTGGGAAGGAGTCTTGCTTGAAGAAATTAGGGGGAAGGAAGTAGTATGTTCTTATGCAACTAGAGCATTTCATGGAGAAGAACTAAATTACCCATCAAGCCACAAAGAATTGTTAGTTGTAAAGAAAAAAAATCATCTTTTTAGGTTGTATTTGAAACCTGTTCACTTGCTTGTAAGATCATATTTAAAGGTCTTACCAAGAATGCTAAAATATGATAAGTTGATTACAGAGAGTCATTAAAGGATACAAAAGTGGGTTCTTTGGTTATATAAATTTGAATTTAGCATAGAGCATAAACTTGGAAAGTTAAACTGCTTGGCTAATATGTTAACTAGAGAGGTGAATTGTGCATATTTAGCTATGATTTCTAGAGACTACATAGATAAAGGGAAAAGGTTGTTATAATGGATATAGGCAACATCAATAATAGAGAAGATCACCGGATACAGGCTCGAAGAAGAAAAATTGGAGTCCAACTAATCTGCAAACCAAAACTCCAAAGAGAAGTACATGATTTATTTAATAGATAAGGGAAGAAAGTTAGTTTTCCATAAGACTAATTAAAGAAATTAAAGTATCACCCATCTATATTCAAATATTAGAAAAAATGGGAACAGGTAGAAGTCGGGAAAAATTCAACGAGGGTCGAAGCACAAATTAACAAGAATGTCAAACACATGTAAATTGACTATGATAATTCTGGACTATCTTATTGTGGCATTGGTTCAGGACCAATATCATGGAAAAATTATTATATTATACTAAAATTAGTAAGGAAAAAGAGGGAAGTTGTTATTTGTGCAAATACTAAAAACTTGGTTAGGAAACCATGGTCAAGATGGACAAATATCCTGATTGAAAAATTTATACCAATGGAAAACTAGAATTGTACAGAAGCATATTTCATCATTAACATCCAAGATGGACTAGTAAGGATTGCACGGTTTGAATTGTGGCTCAAATTCAAATTAAAGCTCTTAAGTTGTGAATTTTCCTTGATAAACCCTCCAGAAATAGTAACGGTTGATAAAGAATTGAAATAATTGGTAGAATGAAATAATTGGTATCACATGTGAAGAATTATCCTACAAATTCAAAGATCGAACATCATACCAAGGAGAGTATCTGTTGGCAAAATATCATCCACTCATGATAGGGACAATCATGGAAAAATGTCTCAATGACTATCTTTTTCATGTTTTGAATTATATCGATACTTAAGATCCATAACTATCATATGAAATAATGACATGGTGGGAACACCACAATCTAGAAAATCGAATGGAGTCATAGAGCCATCCAACATAAATCAAGGTGGACCCTTATTCCACTTTACTTCAGCTTCTTCATGGGTGGTGTATCACTCCAATGTGTAAGTACTCTATCATGTCAGACATGAGAATAATTTATCTTTATTTTAGTTGCTTCGTGGGTGGGCGTATCACTCTACTATGTAAGTACTCTAGCCTATTGACCATGAAAAAAATTCAACTTTACTTCGGTCACTTCGTGGGTGGTGTATCAATCCACTGTGTAAGTACTATGGCCTGTCAGCCATGAGAATATTTCAACTTTACTTTAGCTGTTGCAAGGTTACTCTGACATAAGTACTCTTAGTTAACTTTTTGGAAGAATCTTTGAAACTCAAAGCACTTCTCTCACTTTTGGTGCAATTTGATCCACATTTCAAAGAATCTACGAAAAAGTTTGGATATGATATCTATAACCCAGAAGATTCCTGAGTACTTAGTCAATCATGTCATGTTCTTAGGAGATGTTTTTTTCTCCCTCAAGACTCTATAAATAAAGAGGAGCTTCTTCATTCTCCTCATTCGAGTGGATTCAGTCTTCTAAGCTCTTTCCTCTCTAAGATTTGAGTCATTATGTGTCTAGGTAGAGTTCGACAAGCCTACGCAGGTATATGAGAGTATAACTTAGAATCTAAAATGGTGGGACTCTAGTAGTGAGTCTCTAAGTATGAGTCTCCATATATGTAACTCATTTACAAATCTGAGACATGGCATAATTCTAGTTACTATAAGTGTGTAGTGTTGGTGTGGCTAGACGTTTGTCTACAAATCAAAGATCTATCAAAGTTCAAGTATTCATATTGACGAAAAGCTAAAATAAATCCCTACATGTAAATATGTAGAAAGAGAAAATCAGTGAAAAAGAAAAAATGAATTATTGACACATTTGACATCTCCACATCCTTCTCAAACTTTCAAAAAGTAGTTCCATAAATTAGCTAGCAGCATATATGTTCCTATAGATTTGTATATGGAACATGACACAAGCCATGAAGATAAATAGAGCTTTATAAAATATATAGAAATATTCCTAAAGTTGCAAATTAAAGAGCATCAAAACATTATGAATAAGGCAGCCAAAGTTATCAAAGAACTAAAGCAAGATCTCGAAGAAATAAGAGTAGAAAGAAACAAGTCATGAGGGGAGGAATTATCAAGAATATTTGAAGAATCCCTGCACACATCATTTGGCTACAAAAAGAAATCCTCGGGGAAGCAAAAGATGGAGGAATATGAATAATCTGAAAAATTTGAAGAATGCGTTAATTCAGATTCAGATCATCTAGAAGAACAATACCAACTAGAGCCTACTCTGTTGACCTTTGAGGATCCAAGTCTTACATCAAACTATTGTTTTGTACACCAGAGGTCAAAATTTATGAATTTGATTTTTTCTTTGACTTTGGATGTTAGTTAAATTTGCTAAGGAAAAGGGTAATTCCATAATTTTATTGGAAACATCCTACAAAAGAGATAAATACTACACTTTTAAATATAGGTTTCTCCTTGATAGATCTAAAAGAAGGTATAAGAAAAATAAAATATATCCTTAGAGGATTCCATATCAGAAGAAAATAGAAACTCCCCAAAAGAATTATGTATGTTATAACTATAAAAATCTAGGTCATTAGGGTCACTAATGCCTGTAGAAAAAATCTAAGCCAAAATTGGTTGCATTGTTTGTTAAACATATTGATCTAGAATTGTGGGATTTAAATTATTGCTTCCCCCATAGATCATATTGAAGGAAATATAAATTTTCTCGACCCCCCTGAATTTTCAAAAGAAGTTAACTAAACTTATGATTTCTCTATAGATGAATTTAGTGACCTAGAGTCACTAAATTTTGGGGGTGATAGTGAGCATGAGTATGATTAATTCCAAAAAAATGGAATTTGATTTTCAAATGTTAACTATGCAGCAGAAGAAAGATCCGGAATCTAAGATCAAACAAATTGACCAAAAGCTAAAAGAAATCCCTACATTGAAATATGCAGAAATAGAAAATCTGCGAAAAGAAAAAGATGAATTATTGAGACAGTTAACATTTCCACCTCCTTCTCAAAATTCCAAAAAGAATTTCCATAAAGAAACTAGAAGCAAATATTCTCCTATAGATTTGCATATAGAACATGACACAAGCCATGAATATAAACAAAGCTTCGTAAAAGATAGAGAAAGATTCTTGAAGCTGCAAATTAAAAAACAATAGAACATTCTGAAGAAAGTAGTTGAAGTAATCAAAGAACTAAATCAAGAGCTCGAAGAAATAAGAGCATAAACAAACAAGTCATTAGGGGAAAAATCGTCAAAAATATTTGAAGAATCACTGCACATATCATTTGGATACAGAAAGAAACCTTTAGGGAAGAAAAAATGGATGCATCTGAAGAATTTCAAAAATCTGAAGAACACATTGATTCAAATTCAGACGAGTCAGAAGAACAACACCAACCAAAGCCTTCTCTATTAACCTTTGGACGATCCAAGTTTTACATCAAACTATTGTTTTGTCCTCTAGAGGTAAAACCTTATGAAGTTGATTGCTTGGTCAACTCTAGATGTCAGCGAAATCTGCTAAGGAAAAGGGTAATTCCATAATTTTATTGGGAACATCCTACTATCATAGGAAGAGAAATAGATGGAGAAATTGTAGAGATCTAAGGCCAAACAAAAGACTTCCCATTAAAGGTAAACAATCATTGCTTTAAGCTTCCCTTCCATTGTGTAAATTGGATGGAAAATGAAATTATTCTAGGATCATAATTTCTTGAATTAGTTGATCCTATTACTATAAACAAAAAAGAAAGAATGTTTGACTTCCACATCAATGGGATAAAAGTAAAAGCTCCTCTGATTTTAGAAGGCATAAGTCACAACTGAGAAAAATAACATTCAATAAATACCAAAAATCAGAATACATCAATCGATCTAAACAAGATGGAGAGATGCATATTATATGCCCAAACTCATGCAAGAGTTTTAAACCCTATTAGTGAAAAAATCATGAGAGATTGCACCTCAAAAAACCCTAATGCATTTTGGCACAAGGAAAAACACTTTGTTTCTCTCCCCTACAATCCCCTGGTTAAATTTTACCCTTAGAAGGATTTAGCAACATTAATGAGTCCATCTAAAATTAGGACCTTCGAAAATGAAATAAATGACCTATTAAGGAAAAGTATCATAGAACCTTCTAAGAGTGCATGGGCATGCAGAGGATTCTATGTCAACAAGCACTTAGAACATAAAATAGGAAAGCCAGGGGTGGTAGTGTTATCGGGAAATCTAGTGTCCACTCGGATCTGCTAGTCCCACTAAGACTGGTAGCTATCTTAGAAACAAACAAACTAAAACCACTTTCATTTTCCTTTATGAGGAGTAGATAAGAGAGAAATGAAGGATACCAACCTCAGTCTTGCGCTTGGTTCCTTGTTCTGTTCCTCTCCCTTCTGACAGATCCTTGATGCTTCTCCTTCGTCTACCCAGCTTCAAAGAGCACCTGTGGAATCAAAGCAGCACAATACTATTGAAGAACAGAGATCTACAATCATAAACAATATAGGACCAGATGTATATAGACCACACAAATGCATATATCATCAAACATACAAGAATGTGGAGGAAAACTTGAATAGCTTTATTAATAATCAAGAATAGCAAAGAGGATTACAACCAATTGTTCTGACCCAGCGTCACCCTCCAGCATGAAAGCCCTTCTTTCACCTCATGAAAAGCTTAGATCACCCAACATTATGATATTCCAACAACAAACCAACAGCACTTCCTTACAAGATACAAAATTCCAGCCTCTAGATCTCTGGGATGAGGGATCCATATATAGATGATTGCAGGGGGGTGAGTTAGCTTAGAGGATTTTGATTAGTCTCCTCTCTCTGATATTTCTTGATTCCACTTGGAGATTGATGATCTCTTACTCATGCCTAGGCGAATCCAGAGAGGCAAGTGTCACAGGAGAAGTTTCTGGAAGATTCCATGATCATCCACCTCGCAAATTGTCTCTGCCATTTGTCCACTATCGCCCATCACACCCCATAGAAGGGCTTTTCAGTATGCATCGCACCTCCCGTGTGCATTAGGTGGGATGCATCACACTTTGACCATGGAGCAGGTGAGATGGTCCAGCTTTGACTAGTTCTGAGTAGTTTCCTGTGGAGAACTTCTGGGAGATGATGTAATTAGCTGACCTCGTTCCATGAAACAACACTTTTAGGGACTTAGGAGCCCTTGGTTTATGGACATGTTTGATTGGGGTTGCAGTGCCCAAAAATGTATATAACAGTTGCCCCCTAAAGCATGAGGTCGTTAATCTTTTGATGTCGGGTGAAATGCTTTATCATGAGGATCCGAAGTTTTTTCGAGCTGGAAGGTGACCTGTAATAAGATAGAATACAATACATTATCTTCATAATATTTTTCATGATCTAGCTGAGGCGGGCATTCCCATGCTCAACTTTATAAATTCATGTACATAAGACAGACAACTGTCTATGTGGGAGACTAATGATTCTAATAGAATCATCATCCTTTGATTCGTATGATCATCTGTGCAGCAACAGTGTACATTTGATGTCTTTATTTCCCTGAATATATCGTAGTCCGAATGGATGAAACTAGATCCGGGGTCTTCAAACTCGTTCAATCTTCACTCGGAGTACAAGTCTATCCATGTGAAAGATGTTCTAGAGTCGAACATGGAAAGACATCGCCTAATTACCAGCCAATGATGTAAGCTGTTAACAGGCACGAGAGGAATCACTGATAATGATGATGATCCTCAAGGTACTACAGTACAATTCGTGTGGTGTGAATAAGGGACTTGGCGTCGGACACTGCGGAAAATCTTTCGGTCGAAGGCCATTGATGGAAAACATGTCGCCATAAGTGAGAAACTTGCCATTGAGGCATGCAAGCTTCAAAGTACTGAAAGGGTTGTTCCTAAGTCGACTTCTTAGATAATGAGATGATGTCGACAAGAAGCAACCCACTATAGGAGGGCCTTAATGAATCCCACATCTATGACACAGAACGGAGTAAATGATTTTGGAGGTGAAAACGATCTGATGATACAAGGTTCAGGGTGGCGGTCATGAAAGAATGGAGCGTGAATGTATTGCAGTGGATGAGACACAGGTGAATTCTCTAAGCGACTTCTCTTGAACATACCGGCGACACTGACATGGATTGGTAGCATTAACCCCAAATATGGATGGTGTGATGGACCAATGGCGATATGACCAGTGAACGGAACAACCCAACCCGACTCGGATGCGGAGTGAAAGTGTCATGTTCAAGAGCGACTTGCTACCAATAAAGTTTCTTCAAGTTTTCTTCCCAATTTTTCCCCAGTCATTGCTAACCAGTACCTCTTTATTTTTGTCAAGCTTGAGGAGGATAACATATGCTTGTTCTATAATTTTCCCTTCAAGCAAACCCGTCGCTATATTTTAACGAGCCTAGTGACAGTGAAACTCGTTCTTGTCTGTATGGACAAGTTTGTCGGTATTAGATTTTAACGAGTTTAACGACAAAGATAACTCGGTCCTTTTCAATTTTAGAGAGTTTGAAAGGGATGTAAAGGAAACTCCAATAATCCTTTTTCGTCATATAGTCCCTTAAGTCCGAAAAAGTATAAAATAATATGAAAGGGATGAATTTTCAGTAATTTTAACGAGCCAAACAAGACAAGCACTCAATCTTTTTGTGTAATAATCCCTCAGGTCCAAAAAGATTAAAATCTAGAGGAGGGATAGCACTTCCGATCACTTTAACGAACTGGAAAGGCCAATCGCTTGGCAATCTTTTCATGTTTTACGAGTCAGGTGAAAAGAGCTTAAAGGGGACTCGTTTTTGAGGAACGAGTGATAATTTCGGGTAGCAGTTGATTCCAGGTAAGGTTTGGAATTTTCCAATCACGGTAGTGTCACAAGAATGGCTAACAGGATCACTATTCGCAGTTGTTCCTCAAAAGGGGTAAACAATCAAATGGAGGCAAATGATCGGCTAAAACAGAGTGGAGGTGATGACGAGAACATGACCAGGGCTCAAAAGCTGATGATAATGCATTCACAATGGTTATTTACCGAAAATTGATTCATTTTTTTTTAATGAGCTTAAACTCTGGGGGGAACGTTTTCTCATTGCTTATGTTTAATTTTTAATGAGTTTGAAATCCACATAAAAAACTGCTCATGCCAGTCATATAATAAGGATATCCCATCTAAGATGCCATTTTTTATGGAGCTTGCACCTTTCAAAGCTTTGCCCCGGATCCTTTCTTTATGCAAGTTAGGAACGACCAATCCTACGAGTTTAAAGGTTTAAGAAACTACAAACTATGAAAATAAATGGTCGCTCTTCGCTTGCATGCAAAAAGGCTTGCATGCCCCCAGGTATAACGAAAAATTTCCAGGCTACCATATGAAAGCTCTCCATCCGCGTTGCAGACAAAATGCTTCCTTGGCAATGTCTACCGAAATAGACAAAGGTGAGTGGCGCAGTCGCCTCCACTCACATAAATTTGACAAGGGAATCTTATTCCAGTCTAATCCCATTTTCCTAAATGGACGGGTGTGTCAGACTAGTCATATATGCTCCACAGAAACCTACCCTATACCCAAGGTTTTCCTGCTGAAACAAACCAGGGTGCATGCCCCCTGGGTTTCAGTCATGTCCTCCTGAATCACTCGCGCTCTTCAGGTGGATGGACTGGATATTGATGAGACATTCCTTGTGTGAAAAGACCATTTAGGGATGGTATTTGACTATTAGCTATGTGTGAGCCAGGAAACAACAGCTGGTCTACGAGCTTGACCACTCTGCCTTCATGCGGAAAACACATTACTCTAAAGAGTGAGGAGACAATGGCTCCTATGCTATAAATATAGTCGTGTCCAAGGAGTAGATTATAATCTAGAGGTCCTCAGACTACCATTATGTTCATGTAAATGGTTTTCCTTCTCAACGTTATGGGCAAATTGGGAAGGATCCCTAACAGTCGACTGGTTCCTTTGTCGAAGCCTGTCAGATTTCTCATCTCAAGCAGAAGCGATGGCGAACCAAGATATTCCCAAGCAATTGAGGAAAGGATACTCACAGAAGCCTCTTCATCTATGATGGTACCAACCATTATCATTTTGTAAGCTTGTACAATGATTCGGAATGGTACATTGGCTGGTACCCGGGGTCCGCCTAGTGGGTTCCAATCAAAAGAAACGACTAGGTTGCTTGGAGGTGGGACCGAATAGACGGTCAGATATGACTCTGACGAACTTCCTTCCTACGGTAAAGGAACGGGTAGACTTCCCCCATGTTCATCGGAGTATGTGTTTACGAAAAGAATTTGGATGGTGTCGTTCTCAGTCTCTTCGGTGATTGTGTCATCTGAAGATGGACCTTCTGAAGACAAGACGATGTCGACTTCCGCCTCAACCTTTTGACTTTCGTCTGGTATGGGTTCAGCGGTTTTATCTTCAATGACAGATGCTTCGACCGACCACAATCGTGTGTCAGACGAATTTTCAACCAGTGACAGACTCAGCAAGAGTTTCTTATATCCAGGAGGAAGCTGTAACGGTGGAGCCGGACAGTCATCCAAAACTCTTTTAGCTTCATCTAGGAAGGGACAACAGTGGATGGCGTGATCGCCTTCACACAGTTTAAAAGGAAATTTACATTTCCTTTTTTGTCCAAATGCTTCGCTTTCACTAGTTGATGGTGTACTTTCAACATGGTCTTCAGAGGTTGATGACTCCGAGTTGTGCAAACGAGGAGACAGTCCCTTAAGATCTGAGGGATGTAGGGACAATCTCGGTGGTAGTGGTCTCCTTTGCAAATGACACATGGAGATTTAGGCTTAGATGGTGCAGTGTGTGGATTTTCACTAGACGATGCCTAGTTACTCCTTTTCGCCTTTGGCTCCTTCTTCTTCTTCTCTTTCTTCTTCTTCTCTTTCTTCTTCTTCTCCTTCTTCTTCTCAGTTACTTGGTTTTTAGCTTTACCGGCTTTATCAAGCGAAGAGGAAGGAGGAGAGGAAGAATCGGATGAAGTAGAAGGTTGGGGGGTAACTTTAGTATCATCCAGTTGCTGACTTGATTGCTCAGGAATCACGGTGTTCTGAACGATGGAGGTCAAGAAGAGCCATATTGGCAAGCCAATCGTCAATCCTGGAAGTGACAATGTGGCCATATTAGGTGCACCAACATCTCCCCAAGAGGAGAAAGGACTAGGATTTCCTCCAAGGGGAACTCCTTGGTTGGTGGACTCCATTTTTTATCAACCTAAGACCAACACGGGAATGGTGATATTCTGATTAAAATAAATTTTAGACGCTTTGACACAACTTGTTTTTCAATTTTTAAGAGTCGAGAAAAAACAAAAGATGACTCTAGTCGCCTTCGATTTTTAATGAGCCTGAAGTGACAAGTGCTTAAATGGACCTTTTCCTTTAAGGAGTCTGAAAAGGAAGGAAAGAGACTACTCTGGAAATCTAGACAGAGGGATTACCAAACCAATCGCAAAACTGTAGAAAACTTTTTACGGTACGGCAGTCAAATCTTCCCGAATGTTGTGTTCAGTGCATTGCGATCGATACGGCGGCAGACACGACTTCCTATGGATAAAGGTTATAGCCTATTGTGGTCTCCCAATATATACTCGACGGTATGTGGGAGCACAAGTCCGTACTGGCACTTGTCATCTCAAAGAGGAGGAATCACCCAACCAACAGTGAAAGCGACAATTACCAGGCTTTACGACGCCGGAATAAATCTCTAGCCTAGACTTCTAGATGTTGTGCTTTAGGTTCCAAAGCGTTTTTAAGTTCATTAAATTTATTTTATAGTTTATCTTTCTTAAGAAATTTTCCTTTCAGGTTCACCACGTGATGTAGATGTACAATTCCTAAAATGAAATCTAAGATGATAAACAATCGTTTAATCTTCTTTTTGCAATGAAAATCCTAGCTACTAAAGAAAGAGAGATGATATTCTTTCAACATAGAGCAGAGAACACACACTAGATGCACTGTCCTAAATCAAACCAACAAGCAGTCTAAATGCAAATGCACATGCATGTATTTTGTTTTTAGATTTCTTAATGTGTGAATGACAACAAGAATGCTAAGTACAAATCTGAATTATCTTTTCAAAGCGACAATACTAACAAATTTCTCTTCAAAAACGAAAGGAAGATAATGATGACACTTTACTATTTTGAATTGAAAACTGCTTTCGACACTTGAAAAACTACTAATTCAAATCAAATACAAGAGTAACTATATAATCGACCATCAAGAACAATAGAATTCTTTTCTTTGACTGAAAACGACATTTGCGACACTTTCAAATCAAAAGACGACAGTTCGACTATGCTACTACTTTGTAAAAGAGAACCGAAAATGGCGGAAAATCCATAAAAACATTCACATTTATTTTCACAATGGAGGCGGAATGATGGAAAGGAAGGGGGTTTCCACAGTAGTATACTGATCACAGACAGCAAAACTCCTGAATAGAGCTGAAGAGAGTGAACACAGAAACCAAAATCTGAGAGCAGAAGAGGTATTGTCTGATCAGCGCACCTGTAACACAGGGAAAGTGCGATGCAGCACACCTACAGCACACGGGAAGTGCGATGCATCCAGATTCCCAAGAGTAAAAGGTGTGATGGTCCAGGGACGAGACTTCAACTGGGTTCCGGGTCACAGTTTGTAGCTCAGTTCAGGGAATGAGGCTGGGCAAGTGATGTACAGTAAATAGAAATCACAGGGGCTGATCTAATGAGGTTACTAGAGCCACCACTAGGGAAATTATAAGGTTTGCAAATCAATTGTTCAGTTTATAAACAAAACCTAGAGATAGACTGAAGCAACATTGATCTACTTTGCACTTGCATAGCAAATGCAGTTCGAAGGCTAGCTGTCTTGACTTCAGGCTCCGTCTATAAGTTTATAAAACAAACAAATATAGACAAACAAACAATGTATTCGCTCCCCAGTGGAGTCGCCATTTTGTTATCAGGAAATCTAGTGTCCACTCGGATCTACTAGTCCCACTATTGACTGGTAGCTATCTTAGAAACAAAAAAACTAAAACCACTTTCATTTTCCTTTATGAGGAGTAGATAAGAGAGGAATGAAGGATACCAACCTCAGTCTTGCGCTTGGTTCCTTGCTCGATTCCTCTCCCTTCTGATATATCCTTGCCGCTTCTCCTTCATTTACACAGCTTCAAAGAGCACCTGTGGAATCAAAGCAACACAATACTATCGAAGAACAGAGATCTACAATCATAAACAATATAGGACCAGATGTATATTGACCACACAAATGCATATATCATCAAACATACAAGAATGTGGAGGAAAACTTGAATAACTTTATTAATAATCAAGAATAGCAAAGAGGATTACAACCAATTGTTCTGACCCAGCGTCACCTCATGAAAAGATTAGATCACCCAACACTATGATATTCCAACAAGAAACCAACAACACTTCCTTACAAGATACAAAATTCCAGCCTCTGGATCTCTGGGATGAGGGATCCATATATAGATGATTGTAGGGGGGCGAGTCAGCTTCTGGGATTTTGATTAGTGTCCTCTCTCTGATAGTTCTTGATTCCACTTGGAGATTGATGATCTGTTACTCATCCCTGGGCGAATCCAGAGAGGCAAGTGTCACAAGAGAAGTTTCTAGAAGATTCCATGATCATCCACCTCACAAACTGTCTCTGCCATTCGTCCACTCTCGCCCATCACACCCCATAGAAGGGCTTTTCTGTATGCATCGCACCTCCCGTGTGCATTAGGTGGGATGCATCGCACTTTGACCATGGAGCAGGTGAGATGGTCCAGCTTTGACCAGTTCTGAGCAGTTTCCTGTGGATAACTTCTGAGAGATGATGTAATCAGCTGACCTTGTTCCTTTAGGGTATGAAACAACACTTTTAGGGACATAGGAGCCCTTGGTTTATGGACATGTTTGATTGGGGTTGCAGTGCCCAAAAATGTCTATAACAGGTAGTAAACTACAAGCCTCTAAACAAAGCTCTGCAAGATATCATGTATTCTATCCATAATAAAAACTCTTTGTTACAAAAGATAAAAGGAAAAATAATATTTAGTAAATTTTATTTGAAGTATGGTTTCTACCAGATTAGCATAGTTCCAAAAGATAGGCACAAGACTACATTTGTAGTTCCTCACGAACACTACCAACGGAAATTTATACCATTTGGACTAAAGGATGCTCCTAGTGAGTTTCATAAGAGAATGGAATATATCTTCAAGGAAAATCCTTAGATCATAGTCTATATTGATGATTTGTTAATTTGTTCCAAGAATTTGTAGGAACATGTAAAACAATTGTAGATGTTTTATGATATAGTATTTAAGAATGGACTAGTTTTGTTGAAAATAAAAAAGGAGATAGGAAAAACCGAGATTGAATTCATAGGTCTCAAAATTTCCAAAGGCGAGATTATTCTACAAGATCACGTATTGAAGACTTTCATATTGTTTCCAGACACCCTAATGGAGAAAACCCAACTTCAAAGATATTTGGGTATTTTGAAATATAGTAGGTCAGTCTATAAAGGTCAGGTATAAGACACATTGGTACTTCAATAGTGACTAAAAACGAACCCCCCTACCTGGTCTCCAACTATGCCTAATGTAGTCAAGAGGATAAAAGAAAAGGTCAAAGACTTGTTGCCATTATCCCTGCCCACAGAAGAAGGAAGGTTTATCATAGAGACAGATGATTCTATTAGCACTTGGGTAGGAGTCTTGCTTGAAGAAATTTATGGGAAGGAATTAGTATGTTCTTATGCTTCAGAAGCCTTTCATGGAAAGGAACAAAATTACCCATCAAGCCACAAATAATTGTTAGTTGTAAAGAAAACAATTCATCATTTTAGGTTGTATTTGAAACATATTCACTTTCTTGTAAGATCAAATTCAAAGGTCTTATCAGGAATGCTAAAATATGATAAGTTGATTACATAGAGCCATTAATGGATACAAAAGTGGGTTGTTTGGTTAGATAATTTTGATTTTAGCGTAGAGCATAAACATGGAAAGTTAAACTGCTTGGTTGATATGTTAACTAGAGAGGTGAATTGTACATATTTGGATATTCTTTCCAGAGACTACATGGATAAAGGGAAAAGGTTGATGGAATGGATAGAGGCAACATTGAGGGCATAGTATATTTACAGATATAGGGTTGAAGAAGAAAAAATGAAGAGAGTCCAGCTAATCTACAGACCAAAACTCCAAAGAGAAGTACTTGAGTTATTTAACAGAGAAATGGAAAAAATCAGTTTTCCATAAGCCTAATTAAAGAAACTAAATGTTGAAAATAGCAAAAAGAAATGCTATAAATAGCATTTCAAGTACCAGTGTTGAAAATTGCAACAAGGAATGCAAAAAATAAAAATTCTATAAATAGCATTGCTACAGATAGCATTTCATGATAGATTCCAATTTTAATTAGTCCCTAAATTAAAATTGAGAATTAAAATTCGAATTTAGTCTCACCAGCTGTTTGAAAAATAATTAATTAATTCATCTTGAGTTAAATAGTTGGTGAAAATGAAACATGAAGTCTTTGTGAAGACATGCAACAGTTATCCCTTTGATTGAGGAAGTTATCCCTTAATTAAGGAGATAAGGATGAGTTGTATTTGAGTTGTAATTAGTTAGCTCAATTAACTGAGTTAAGTCCAGTTAAATTAGTTCCAAATAGTTGGAGGAACTAATTGTGAGTCCAGTCAGTTAATGCATGCATGCATGCAACTAGTGTTCTCCAAATAACTGAATATTCTCTCATAAATAACTCATGCATGTCCGTTCAGACAAAGACCCAATTGAGATTAAGGACAGGGACATTGTACTATCAGTTGGAGGAATTTTCCTATAAAGGAAACTCATCCATGCAAAAGGAATTAACTCCTTCAGGATTGCGCAGTTGTTTCAGAGGTCGGAGCAGATATTATTTCTAGAGACTACATGGATAAAGGGAAAAGGTTGATGGAATGGATAGAGGCAACATCGGGAGCATAGTATATTTCCAGATACAGGGTCGAAGAAGAAAAAAATGAAGAGAGTCCAGCTAATCTACAGACCAAAACTCCAAAGAGAAGTACTTGAGTTATTTAACAGAGAAATGGCAAAAAATCAGTTTTCCATAGGCCTAATTAAAGAAACTAAATGTTGAAAATAGCAACAAAAAATGTTATAAATAGCATTGTTATAGATATCATTTCAGGTACCAGTGTTGAAAATAGCAGTAAGAAGTGAAAAAAATAAAAATGCTATAAATAGCATTGTTATAGATAGCATTTCAGGATAGATTCCAATTTTAATTAGTCCCTGAATTAAAATTGAGAATTAAAATTCGAATTTAGTCTCACTAGCTGTTTGAAAAAATAATTAATTATTTCATCTTGAGTTAATTAGTTGGTGAAAATCAAACATGAAGTCTTTGTGAAGATATGCAATAGTTATCCCTTTGATTGAGGAAGTTATCCCTTAATTAAGGAGATAAGGATGAGTTGTATTTGAGTTGTAATTAGTTAGCTCAGTTAACTGAGTTAAGTCCAGTTAAATTAGTTCCAAACATTTGGAGGAACTAATTGTGAGTTTAGTCAGTTAATGCATGCATGCATGTAACTAGTGTTCTCCAAATAACTTAATATTCTCTCATAAATAACTCATGCATGTCAGTTTAGACAAAGACCTAGTTGAGATAAAAGACAGGGACATTATACTATCATTTGGAGGAATTTTCCTATAAAGGAAACTCATCCATGCATAAGGAATTAACTCCTTCAGGATTGTGCAATTATTTCAGAGGTCAGAGCAGTGTGTGAGGTGAGAACCACACATGTGGCAGTTGGAGGACCCAGGAGAAATTGCGCAAGGAAATAGGAGGCTTTGAGGACTAAAGGAAGGCATAAGTGTTGTCTATTCTGTCTATGAGCAACAGTGAGGGATTGTACTGAGAGCTGGATAGCTTGTGAGCTAAAGCATTGTGTAATCCTGAGATATTTCCACTTGTATGATAATACAGATAGCGGGGTTTTTAGCTGAGGCTTTCCACAGAGTATTCTTCTGTGTTTCATGTATGATTGAATCTTCTTCTCTGATATATGTGTTCTGGTTGATCTTGCTCAAAATCGATTAAGCTTCCACAAGTTTGATTGTAGAAGTAGATTAAGTATTTTGCTTTAGTACATTGCATAATCAGTTTAATCTACAGTGAGAATTTCATCATGGTATCAAAGCGAGGTTTTGTAGAAAAATTTCTACATGGCATCGAAGCAAAGGTTATCATAGCTATGAACATTTTACTGAGAATAATTCAATGTTTGAAGTTCGAGGTTGCAGGTGCAAACCGAATTCACAAGATGGGCCAATATGCAACTAATTGTCCATTGAAGAAGTCTAAGAAGGCATCCTTAGAAGGATTTGAAGGTGAGGCATTGGCCTCTCAGTTTGAATTGGATTTTACCCTCATCACATGCATGGTTTCATCGATTATGGGTTTTGGTTGGTTTCTTGATAGTGGAGCCTCATTCCACATGACCGACGATAAGATTTTGTTCAGTACCTTGGAGGAGAAAGACCTCTAGATGTGCATAAAGATGGGTAATGATGAAAAGTATAGTGTTTCAAGAGTGGGCACGATTGCTTTTAAGAGGGAGAATGGAGCTCGCATCACCTTGACAGATGTGAAGTATGTGCTAGGACTGAAGAGGAACTTGGTATCGATCACGATGTTGGAGGACACAAGCTACGATGTTGTCTTCAGTAAGGGAAAGGTTTTCCTTAGACACATCACCATGAGACAGGTGAAGCAAATTGGTTCACAAGTCAAGAACCTGTATGCTCTTGAGGTTCAAGATGCATGCAAGGCCTTGAGGAGTAAGGAAAATGTTGGAGACTTGGCAGTTGAGAGGGGGGGTACATTACCTCTCAACATGCGGCCTCAGAAGAAGTCTCAGACAATTGTGGAGGAGCCACAATTGGTGAAGCAGTTTTAGGAGGTTGTGAAGCAGCCACAACTGGAGAAGCTGAGAGGAGATTGAGTGGAGGCATCCACTCATCCAGATACCTCCAGTAGGGGGAAATTTCGATCCAATTGGGCAGAGAAATCACATGCAGCCATACCTCCAGGTGTGAGGTGGGGCGATGTGAAGTGATAGTCCCAAGAAGGCTGAAATAGGGGCACGATCCTTAAGGTACCCAACCTCTTTAATTAGACCTTGCTATGGGATCCCCGACAAGGAGTAGTAGGACTGGCTGAGTGGGTAGAGACAGATGCGGATGGAGCATCAGAGGGTGTTTCTAGCCCAACGGGGAGGTTAGTTAGGAGATCAGTTACTTACTTCTCAGTAACTGAATTGCAATGCATCATCAGGCAGCGTGATGCAACATGATGAGAGGAGGTGCAGTGCGGATACAGTGTTGGGAGATAGAACCAGCAGTAGCACAGATGCAACGGGAGGAATCAGTGGGATTGATGAAGTCAGAGATCAAAGCGACAGAGGCTAGAGTAGTCAGATACTGAAGAGCACAGAGGTGCAGACTTTTCAGTCGACAGAGGCAATAGCAATTAGAGACTTTGATGACAGATGCATCATACTGATTCAGTTTGTGTATTTTTTTGTTTCTGGAGTTGTTGCAGCAACAACACTTGAGAGAAGTGTTGCATGCAGAACATTCCAAAGGTTCAGGATCAGGTTCGAGTTGAATGCCTTTCTTGTTGAGAGGGAGTGTTGAAAGTAGCAACAAGAAATGTTAAAAATAGAAATGATATAAATAGCATTGCTATAGATAGAATTTCAGGTACTAGTGTTGAAAATAGCAACAAGGAATGCAAAAAATAAAAATGCTATAAATAGCATTGCTATAGATATCATTTCAGGACAGATTAAAATTCGAATTTAGTCTCACCAACTGTTTGAAAAATAATTAATTAATTCATCTTGAGTTAATTAGTTGGTGAAAATCAAACATGAAGTCTTTGTGAAGACATGCAACAGTTATCCCTTTGATTGAGGAATTTATCCCTTAATTAAGGAGATAAGGATGAGTTGTAATTAGTTAGCTCAGTTAACTGAGTTAAATCTAGTTAAATTAGTTTCAAACAGTTGGAGGAACTAATTGTGAGTTTAGTCAGTTAATGCATGCATGCATGCAACTAGTGTTCTCCAGATAACTAAATATTCTCTCATAAATCACTCATGCATGTTAGTTCAGACAAAGACCCAGTTGAGATTAAAGACAAGGACATTGTACTATCAGTTGGAGGAATTTTCCTATAAAGGAAACGCATCCATGCAGAAGGAATTAAGTCCTTCAGGATTGCGCAGTTATTTCAGAGGTCAGAGCAGTGTGTGAGGTGAGAATCACACAGTTTGCAATTGGAGGACCCAAGAGAAACTGCGTAAGGAAATAAGAGGCTTGGAGGACTAAAGGAAGGCACAAGTGTTGTCTATTCTGTCTATGAGCAGCAGTGAGGGATTGTATTGAGAGCTGGATAGCTTGTGAGCTAAAGATTTGTGTAATCCTGAGATATTTCCACTTGTATGATAATACAGATAGTGGGGTATTTAGCTGAGGCTTTCCCCAGAGTATTTTTCTGTGTTTCATGTGTGATTGAATCTTCTTCTCTGTTATATGTGTTCTGGTTGATCTTGCTCAAAATCAATTAAGCTTCTGCAAGTTTGATTGTAGAAGTAGATTAAGTATTTTGCTTTAGTACATTGCATAACCAATTTAATCTACATTGAGAATTTCTACAATAAAGCATCACCCCTCCATATTCAAATATTAGAAAAATGGGAACAATAGGTAGAAGCCAGGAAAAATTTAGCAATGGTCAAAGCATAGATTAACAAGAATGTCAAACATATGTGAATCGACTATGATCAATTTGGACTATAGTGATGTGACTTTGGTTCAAGACTAGTATCATGGGAATGTTATTCTCTTCTACTAAAATTAGTAAGGAAAAAGAGAAAAGTTGTTATTTGTGCAGATACTAAAAACTTGGTTAGGAAACCATGGTCAATATGGACGAAGATCCTGATTGAAAAATTTATACCTATGGAAAACTAGAATTACTAAGGAATAAGGAAGGTAAAAAACAAGACAAGAAACGATATTAGACATATAGTTTAGACAAAAGAAAAGAATGAAGACCATTTTAAGTTGAGAATAAATTAGCTCTAAATTCGGTGTCGTAAAATATACATGTAAATAAAAGAAATCATGGATAGAAACATCATGGATAGAAACAAAACGTCAACGACCATGAATAATGGTTACATAGAAAATTGCAATAACTCTACATTTCAAGATATAGAGAAACAATAACCACAAGGGAATTAGGGAAGAAAAAAGAAAAAAAAAAAACACATACACATTGTAATTCTAAGGTATCAACATTTATGAAAAATGTTTTAAGGAGAAATTGACTTTGTGAATAAAACTCATCGAATATTATTTTAAAATGACTTTTCTAACAAAAAAAAATAGAGAAAACCAAGAAATAAATCCTTGTAAATATCAAGAGATTGTTTTGTTGATTTAAGGTTTCAAAATCAATGATTAAAAATCAATATTCGCTTTCCATAATATTATTTATTTCAATCAACGTTATCTTAAAAATTGTAAAGGAAAATATTGTACCACTTTCCAATTTAATTTTATATTATTTTATTAATTGAAAAAATAAATTTTATATTATTTTATTAATTGAGAAAATAAAAAAGAGAGGAGAATTTTATAATAATAAAATTATTATAAAATACCATAAAATAGAAGATTAATTAAAACCATCCATACTTAAATTTGTGGAGAAGGAAATATAAGTGCATAAGTGTAAATAGATACCTTACACATATGCATGGTAAGATAGTTGATTTTATTCATATATATTTTTCTTAAAAAGAACTGTACTTTCTTTTTCTTTTAAAAATATATTTATGAAATTTACATATGATTAAATTATTGTGTAAGAGTATTGTAAATAATCACCTTACACGTATTATAAGATAGCTAATTTTAATCATATACATTTTCCCAAAAAAATTGTATTTTTTTCTTTTAAAAATATATATTTATAAAATTTGCATATATATTACTGATTAAATTATTATATTATAAATCATATATTTTTTTATTATTATTATTTTTTTTTTCTTTCAGAAATGGTTACAAAGATTTTATTAAAGAAAAGAATTGGGATCTAGTTGTTACATTTTTTAGGATTGTGAATATTTCTTGTTAAAATAGGTACATAGGCTTAATCTAGTCTCTCAGACAATTACCCCATAATACAAAATTGTCATTCTCATTCCAGCTTAAAATTTTCCATAACACCCCGTAATCAAAATGCATTTACATTCCAATTTTATAGTTACCAGAGGGGTTTTACTTGCATAATTACATCATCAAATTGAGGTTGGCTCCCATGTCCTTTTTTGCACCCCTATTCACGAGTTGCTGCAGATTTAAAGAAATCTGTGATTTGGGATTGACTTCCGAATTTTATATTCAATTCAACCTCTGCCTCTCTTTCTTCTTTTCTAGAGTATCTTCCTAGACCCTTCTTGTTGATTTTTGTTTCATGGCTTGATGAATTGTCTCCCCCACTCAAATTCTTTTGGCATTCCTGGTTAAAATTCTAGACCATGAATTTGATCCTTTTACTACTGTTGGGGAACTCGTTGAATCTTACCTTACTATACCCTGAGGGTTTTCTTTTTGAACTGAAACTAGAGGCTCTTGTTTTTTGTTTACCTTCGTAGACGAAGGACCTTCTTCAACATTATCAAATTTGGCTTCCGCTGTAGGAGACTTAGGGATCAGCTTTGTTCACAATTAATTGGGGTTGTTTACAAGAGTCTTCTCTACTTCATTCACTTCCCTTTCCTCATGCTCCGTATTTTCTGCCTCTTCAACCAGTGTTCCTTTATTCAAATTAGGGTTTGAACCATCCTCACTATCTTCCCCTTGATTTTGAAGAGCTTCGAAAGGCTTTGCAGATAGACACACCATTATTATTTCAGGTATTTTAGTTCTTTGCTAGTATTGTTTTCCCCCTATTTCCTCCTTGCCCTTGCGCCTGCCATTACTACCCTTGAGATTCATTTGATTCAGGGCCCTTGATGCTAGAGCCCTTTGAGCAGTCTCTAGCAAAGTGGTCATATTCATGACAATATCCGCATATAAATGGGATATGTTCATAATTGAGGGATTGATTATGGATCCAATAGACATCAAGCATGTTTCAAGATCTACTTCCACACAGATTTTGGCACATGTAAATTAAGATCCCTTGGGTTTTTCCCTATCCAAGTACTTTCCAACCCCATTTCCTATTGCCCTTAAACAATCGTCACTCCAACAAGATAGGGAAAGCAGCAACAATTTAACCCATATAGTATCGCAGTCGAGATATGCTCATTAAGGTTGAAATCTAAATTCTACTTATTCAAATGCATAACTTTAGATCAAAAAAAGTGAGGAACATTCCTGAAAATCACATCTATGTCTTCTTTAAGTTCAAACAAAAAAGTGAAGAATTTGTTATCACAGACATACAAAGCAATATTTCCATTGATCTTTGACCGCCAAGTCTTCTTGATCCAGGCATCCATTGACAGCAGGGATGGCCACATCCTAGAAAATTTTCCAATCAAAGTTGTCTCAGAATATGTAACCATTGTCCTTCGAACCCCTGTGGGGAGGGCCAGAGAGGGGATATCTTCAACTCTTTTAATGAACTTGGATTTCGCATCAGATGACTAAGCTCATTTCAGCAAGGCAACCGTTAGAGCTTGGAATGTGGCCGCCTCATCAACATGCGAAGAGGGAGGAGGAGGGGGAAGAACCCCTCCAGAGATATCGTAGCCTAGGGTTTCTGCAGTCGACTTTCTCCCATAAATTCACATTCAAAGCTCCTTTCTTATCGAAATTATTAACAATTTATACACGATTTTATTACTATAAAGGAATATTTATTTTATTAAAATTATTAACAATTTATATATAATTTTATTTGATATTTATTTAAAAATATTAAATATTAAATTTATATTAATAAAAAAATTTAAATAATTATATATATATATATGTCAAAATAGCATCTTGATGTAATATTAAAGTAATGAATAATGGCCTCTATTATTCGGTTAAAAAGAGAAGCATCCGCGTTGATGGCACAAACAACGACATAAAGGAAAAAGGAACATCACATTCCTTAGGAGATGCTTCCCGAAATGACTTCTTGGTGAAGAATGAGTCATCAAATCATCAACTACCATTAAATTTCTCATTTGCTTGGATTGTCCCTCAAGGCTTTTCTTTTTCACTAAAAAGTTTTGCTTGGATTGCCCCCCAAGGCTTTTCTTTTTCACTAAAATGTATTCCCTGTGATGTGATATCATTACAATCATAAAGAATAAGATTATAATTAAAGTATATCCGCTAGCATGCCCCTTTAGAAAGTGAATTACTTAGCACTTTATGCCTTCTGGAGAAAAAATTATCAAGTGCAAGAACACTTTTTTCTATTAAGTATTATTTTAATTCATATTTAATATGTTTAAATGATTTTTTTAATTGGTATATATATTTAATGGAATTCTGTAATTTCTTATTTTAAATTATAAAAATTAAATTTAAAAATAGAAATTTTTTTTAATGGAATAAATAAATTATTAAAATTTATAAAATATAATTTATAATTACAAATTTATATGAGTAATTAAAGATTGATATAGTTATTTATATTATTAGAAATGTTCAAAATAATATTATATAGTATTTATAATCGTCACGAATGATAACTCCATCCATTATCAAAAATTATTAATAAAAAAATTATATTTTTATATAATAATAATTCATAATCCATACAACTTCTTTATAATAATAATAATAAATAAATAAATAAAATTAAATCCAAAAATTAATTAAAACTATATATATAAAATTATAATTTATATACTTTCTTTATCTTTTCTCTCAAATATCAAATTTTAATTAACAAGTTTCTATCCAAAAATATATGATAGCTACCCTCTTCTTCCATCTTTATCTCATATGCCCAATTTTGGTTCACAAGTTCTCTCAAAAGATATACGATAAATCGATAAATTTTTGCTTATGTTAATTACCTTTTGTGCATCTATCCTTCAACTACGTCAACTATATAAAAGGAAAAATTAAATTACTCTCGCACCATCAACTTTCAGACATTGTTTTTCATAGGAAACAACGAAATTGCTTTCATTCCATGAACATTAAGACATTTTTCATGTGAATATGCTTTCCTTTTCTTTTCTTTTTTTGGTTAATGTTAAGTTTCTTTCCTTTGTTTGGCGGAATATTAAGACCTTTTTATCTGAATATGTGTTTTCTTACCGTTATATTTTGTAAACATGTAATTTGATTTAATTTTATATTGATAATATATAATAAATATTTAGGTGTAGTATAATTTATAGATGAAACAATTTTTTTTACATTTTATTTATTTATTTATTTATTCCCTGGTTAATTTTAATTAAAATTTGATAGAAATTTTTAAAAACTTGAGTTTAAGTTGTTTAATTTTTAGAATTTAAGTGCCCTCGGGTTTTCAGGTTGTTGAATCATTTATGCATTCAAAATGCATTTTAAATAACAAAAAAACACATTATTTCTTGAAATTGTTTTGCCTTAGTAAGTTAGACTATGCCTAAATATTTATTTCTTTTAAATTATTTAGTTTATATTTAATTAGATTTTGATTTTAAAGAATATGTTAAAATATCAATTTTGTTAACTTTTTAAAATTATGGTTCTCAGATGGGGTGCTTTTTGAGTGTGGGGCGAGGGTGGGGAAGGGGAAGATGTCGTCCCACCTGATTAAGGGACTAGGGGATGTGCAACATGCCCCCGTACTAGATATTAAAAGGTTTGGCTAAGTTTGAGGTGACGCTACTTGCAAACACTCACCATGGTCATTAAACACCTTTGTGTTGTACACACTAGTTAATTTGATTCTCGAGTCTGTATGTCAAAGCCTCTTCCTTGCGAAGCATCATTTTGTGCTAACGCATAGTATGACACTTTGAATTTCAGTTTAGATATTCCATAATTTTAATGACACTAGATGTCAGAGGATCCTATTCCGTAAGTAGGCAATGGCATTTACAATATATTATTGGGCTCCTCTATTGGTTTAGCTTCCTGAGAGCTTGTTAGGCGAGGACCTACAAATTATTGTTCATCTCCAAAAACCCAGTGAAGAATGCCCTCCCTGCCAATTTGGACCATAGTTTTGAAGTAAATTATTTCATGTCTGGTCGAGAGCTTTGCTCCACAAAGCTGTCACTATTTCTTTGTAGGCTTAGCGGGCACTTTGTTGTTTTTGCACTTAGTTCTTATTGCATGATAGATATGGTACCTCCTTACGATGGATAAAGCATTTCGCCACAATGGAACTGGTATTGTCACGCCCCTACCCTGGTGGTACTCTTCCAACCGCACGATGGGGGGTGCGGCACCACCACCCACTTTCTTTTTAACAATACTTGTAAGTGTGGACTATGCCTACTTTCTATACTTAGTTTATTTTTCAACTTTCCTACATATAACATTCACATACATAGAGGAAACATTCAATTAATCATCTTCATCATTATTATCATTTACACATATGCACAACGAATAATTAATGGGAGGGGCAACTCCCTGAATATGAATCTGCCCGTATGATAATAACAATCTTTCATAAAATACAATTTTACAGTCTTTGCAGGAAACCCCAAGTTTCCTTAGTACAATTTCTGTCACAACCGTGCAACCCAGCTTGCACCGTTCAGACTACCTAAACCACCGTTCGGAGTGCCCACCGGTTCTACCGTCCGTCACAACTCGTTCACCGTCGCACTGTTCAGCACGTCGTTCACCCTCAGCTCGTTCAGTCGAACGCCCTCAACTTGTTCAAGCGGACGCCCTCACACGCCCTCGCCCGTTCACTCGTTCAGGCCGGCGCCCTCGCACGCCCTCACCCGTTCCGTCGTTCAGACCAACCTCGCCCGTTTAGTCGTTCGGGCGGACGCCCTTGCATGCCTTCGCCTGTCCAGTCGTTCGGGCGGACGCCCTCACACGCCCTCACCCGTTCAGACGTTCGGGCGAACGCCCTCACCCATTCAAACGTTCAAGCGGACACTCTCGCACGCCCTCGCTCGTTCAGACATTCAAACAAACACCCTTGCACACCTTCACTCGTTCGGTCGTTCAGGCTGACGCCCTTGCCTGTTTAGTCGTTCAGGCGAACACCCTCACCCAAACACCTTCACACAACCTGTGGTTTCGGTTTTCTGCGTTTACTGCGGCTCCGTGCTTCGGCCCAAGAGTCCGCTTGCACTTCGCCCAATTTTAGACTCTCCAAGTAACTCGCCCTCCTAGCTTGCATAAACACTTGGAAACTTCACTTGAATGATTTTTGCCACCATTCCAACGCTTTACTTATATGGCGGTTGGCCCATCAGTTGGGGCATCGACTCACTAAGCCGACCCACCGTTTCATCCAACTTGCCCCATCTTCGCGTCAGCTCATGGTGTGGGCGCCCATGTGTAGGACCACCCCCACATATAAATTCACCAATACTCCCGACACTTAGTCATTTTTCAAGATGACTTTCACGTCACATGTTGGCTCGTATCCTCTGTTTGGTCAACTCGTCGCACCGTGCAGGCACGCCCCAAATCGTCGGTTACTCCTAGCTTGTTGTTCACCCATCGTGCACCCTTCACTTGTTTCCTCCATCGTTCAGCCTAACTCATCACACCGTGCGGGTGCGCCCAACTCACCGGTTGCCCTAGCTCATCGCCCGCTCGCCCATCGTGCACCCTTCGCCAAATGATCCGCAACTCGTGGGCCTTACATTCTCCCCCACTCTAAATGGTTGTCGTCCTCGACAACACCGTCATACAACATCGCAAAGTGTCGCTAGCTCCAACATCAAAATGCTCATGCTGCCTGCCTCTGCTCTGCCATCGCATAAACCATAAAGGCTTATGTCTCCATGAATCGGAAAGTCTCCTCAATCCATGATCATCAACCACATTCGTCGCAATCCCCACATGCTGCCCCACCATGGAAGGTTAGCCCCTCCAACTCAAGCTACATGCTCACTGCAACATATCGTGTTGACCTCATCATGTATCGTCATCGTGTGAACTACTGCCATGATACTCCAACACAATGCTAACACATCTCTATACACTTCCGGACCCCATGATTCGAGCTAGTCGGATAGCTAGTCCAACTGTCATGCTCAAACCATGAGAGTGCTCATCATCATGCCATCATCAGTCATTTCTCAGACTCCTAACACAACATCAACTCGATCAAGAATCCATCTCCATCTAAGTAAGCCATGCCCAGGTCCATGAAGTAACCCCCATCTCATCTGCAACATGTTGTCCATGATGTTGGTGTCAATGTGCTGCAAATCAGTCGCATCTATCCCAGCATCATCATCCATATGTGTAAAACCCATCTCTTCAAAGTGAAGAGATCCTCTCATCAAATTGACTCTCGATGTGCCACATCCAGGTCCATGAAGTAACCTCCATCATATATGTAATGTGCCATCCCCCAAGTCTGCCACAGAAACAAGTATACACCTGTCTCATCTCCCATGTGATGCCTATGATCATAGATCAATCAGCTCCCATGTATCAAAAGTGGTTAAGTCTAAGCTCAACCCATGCCCAAGTGTTGCCACAAAGGCATCATCATCACTACAACTCCATCACTCCAAAGTGTCTCATATTGATCCTCCACGTCAAGTCACTATCTCAAGTACACCCATAAATGTGCTCAAGAATATGCACCCCATCTTGCATCAAAGTCCCTAACCTCAGCTCCTCAATGCCTCAGATCCTCCAAGTCCACCATAATATGAAGTCCCCAAAAGTCACAACCTCATGTCATCATGAGCTCCATGAGTCATCTCCAACCAACATCCTAGCAAGCATACATGTCTCGGTCCAAAGGTCTTTGCAAGATGCCTCAGCTCTCCATGTACTAGGAATGCTCCATAGTCTGCTCACAAATCCAACCAAGTCCATGGCCTTGTTGTACAATAGTGCACAACATCCCCATTGGCTCATAAATAAAACATCTCCATGTCACATCAGCAAATCCACCTGCATAACATCCCTGCCTTGGCACCTCTCATTGAATGCCCATAAGTGACACCTCTACAAGTGCTCATGCATAATGTCCCTACATAAGACTGTCATCCTCCATGTCTCCAACTCGATGTCCATTACTCAAGTTGCCCATGTTCTCTAACTAAGTAGACCCATCACAACATTGGTCATCCTCATCCAAGCCTGTAATCCAGTCTAGTGAACTCGGTCACCCAACCCATATATATCATCACATGAGTCTCTTCCACCATGGCTCCCCCACTGAAGGTTCCACCAAGACTTCCTCTTGGTCTCAGCAATGAGAATTCCACCCAAGTATCATCAAACTCAAGTGTGTGCCCTCTCTCCAATCTGTCCATGAGTCATGCCGGGCACTTAGCCAATTTCTCCATATGGCTAAAGCATGACTCATTCCTCCACAATGATCATCATGTTCCTCCCTTGTCACAGGCATTTGTACCTTTTTCCATAAGGTCACAAACAACCCCAACAAGCTCTGCAATAGTCAATGGTCCTTGCTTCTCCATACAAGGTCTCATCGTAGACATCCATGGTAAGATCCTCCATCACATTAGCAAACTAATTTTGCCCTTCCCTGCATATGGCCCATCTACCAAAAGTTCCAATGAAACACAAGTATAAGTAGTACTTGCTTCACCATGAGGCTCCTCCATGTGAGTATCCTCATCCACCAATGTCTGCAAACTACACGATCCTGGTCCAACTTGAACAATTTCAAGTTCATCCTCCATCGTTGTCGTATCTGCAACATCCTCAAACATCACGAATTCCTCTTCTTTGTCATCGCAATCTGCAACTACAACTTGCTCCATTGCCGAACCAAGTCAAAGAAGTTCGTCTGCAACATTCCTTTCCAAGACTTCAAGTTCATCTTGAATCTGTGGGTTCTCTTCTTTCTGCTTCAACCTGTATAAGGTCAGCAAGAGCCTCCCTTGACATTCTTCCAAACCTACCATGTCTTGTCATTCAGCTTGGCCCAAGCACAAATCTTTCCCCTGCTAAACCTGTCACGAAGTGTAACGCTTCCTTCAGTACGCCTGGTTCGATTGAATCAAGCTCTGATACCACCTGTCACACCCCTACCTGGCGATACTCTTCCAACCGCACGATGGGGGGTGCGGCACCACCACCCACTTTCTTTTTAACAATACTTGTAAGTGTGGAATACGCCTACTTTCTATACTTAGTTTATTTTTCAACTTTCCTAAGTATAACATTCACATACACAACGAAAACATTCAATTAATCATCTTCATCATTATTACCATTTACACATATGCACAATGGATAATTAATGGGAGGGGCAACTCCCTGAATATGAGTCTGCCCTTATGATAATAACAAACTTTCATAAAATACAATTTTACAGTCTTTGCAGGAAACCCCAAGTTTCCTTAGTACAATCTCTGTCACAACCGTGCAACCTGGCCTGCATCGTTCATACTACTCAAACCACCATTCAAAGTGCCCACCGATTCTACCGTCCGTTGCAACTCGTTCACCGTCACACTGTTCAGCAGATCATTCACCCTCAGCTCGTTCAGTCGAACACTCTCAACTCGTTTAGGCGGACGCCCTCGCACGCCCTCGCCCGTTCACTCGTTCAGGTCGGCGCTCTCGCCCATTTTGTCGTACATACCAACCTCGCCTGTTCAGTCGTTCGGGTGGACACCTTCGCACACCTTTGCCCATTTAGTCGTTCGGGCGGACACCCTCACATGCCCTCGCCTGTTTATACGTTCGGGCGGATGCCCTCGCACACCCTCACTCATTTAGACGTTCGGGTGGATGCTCTCGCATGCCCTCACCCGTTTAGACGTTCGGGCAGATGCTCTCACACGCCCTTGCCCGTTTAGACGTTCAGACAAACGCCCTCGCACACTTTCACCCGTTTGGTCATTCAGGCCAACGCCCTCGCACGCCCTTGCCCATTCAGTTGTTCAGGTGTACGCCCTCACACGCCCTCGCCCAAATGCCTTCGCACGACCTGCGGTTCCATTTTCTGCATTTGCTGCGGCTCCGTGCTTCAACCCAAGAGTCCGCCTGCACTTTGCCCAATTTCAGACTCTCCAAGTAGCTCGCCCTCCTAGCTTACATAAACACTCGGAAACTTCACTTGAATGATTTTTGCCACCATTCCAACGCTTTACTTATATGGCAGTTGGCCCATTTGTTGGGGCGTCAACTCACCAAGACGACCCACCGTTTCATCCAACTCGCCCCATCTTTACGTCGGCTCATGGTGTGGGCACCCATGTGCGAACCACCCCCACATATAAACTCGCCACTACTCCCGACACTTAGTCATTTTCGAAGATGACTTTTGCGTCACACATTGGCTCGTCTCCTTCGTTTTGTCAGCTCGTCGCACCGTGTGGGCACGCCCCAATTGATCGGTTACTCCCAACTCGTCGCTCGCCCGTCGTGCACCCTTCACTCATTTCCTCCATCGTTCAGCCCAACTCGTCGTACCGTGCGGGCACGCCCAACTCGCCGGTTGCCCCAGCTCGTCGCTCGCTCACCCGTCATGCGCCCTTCACCAAACGATCCGCAACTCGTGGGCCTTACAGGTATGTACCTGTCTAGGTGCCTCCCCTTTGAACATGGTCATTTCTCTTCCTTTCTAGTTCTTTATTTGTTTCTCTTTCCATTATATCATTGTTTGGACTACCAACCCCTATGGTCGCCTAGTGTTAATGCTCTGGAAGATTTTATGTGCATTTCCTCTTTGGGCTCCTCTCTCCCCCTCATCATAGCATTCCTTCTTTGGTAGTGAGCCCCCCTCCAAGCACTTTTCCTTGCCACAACCCTCTCTTCTCTTTTGGCTGCAATTAATCTTTCCCTTTTTCATTGGTCGTATTCGAGGATTCGCCTTTTTCCCCTGACTCTCTTATGTGTGAATCTCTGTCAACACCCTCACTTCCTACTTCTAATTCTTGGTCTTGTCCTCTCTCTTGTGATCCCATCATTCCCCGTCAACGCGCCCATTTTTGTAGGGGAGTAAAATACTGCCAGTAATGAGCTAATTAAGGAGACACATGCACGCACCATCGATTGGAGAAAATTGGAACTTGGTTCAAAGATATTACCCTAGGCCCCATCCGAGACGATTTCACCCGTGCTGAGAGAGAGGGGAATTCCCAAAGGAACCACCTCTTAGATACAAAGGTTCTAGCCGAGCTAGCAAATTCAATGTCAAACATTAGGCATGGCATATGAGTGCTTCAACCAGTACATGCACACAGTGGATTTGTATGGCATATGAAGTTTCTCTTAAGCATGGTTCTTTTGGACAGGTATAAGCATCAGAAAGATCTCCTCCACTCCATGGAACACTTACATCGCACATGAAAGACCTAGATCAGTGGTTAGAGCACATTGAGCAACACCTTGGCATCCCTCTCCCTGTTGGAGGCACCCTAGATGACAACAAGGATCCCATCTAGGTTGCAACTATTGATTTAGACCCTTCTACCTACTCTCTTGTTATGTTCCTGAGTTCTTCTTTTCTTATTTTCTCAGTTTATTTCCGAGGCCGAAAAGACGAGTATTTTAGTTTCTGTATGCTAAATTTTGAACTCCTGAGCACTTTGAGGGTAATTTTTTGGTTATGGTCTAGTCTTCCAAGTGAACGACCGACTTAAAATTTTTAGCATTTTCATGTACATTCTCGTTTAGAAGGCAATACAATATTTACCAAAAAAATAAAAATAAAATTATGGTAACTTTAAAATATATTTTTAATGTCTTTCTTAATATATTTTTTAAAATTAACTAATTCTTTATTTTCTTAAGGTTAACTAAATCAAGTTTAATATTAGTGAATATTAATCATCATCATCAGCATTATCATGATCATATTGTAATTTTTTCTTTAATACAATATTAATATTAATCAAATAGTTATTAAAATATCTTATGTCCTTGACGATAGATAAAGTGTCCACTCAAAACTACACCCTTTAAAAAATCTATACAATTTAACTCTTTTAAAATTACACAACACACTTATAATAATAATAATATATATTAAAACACCATAATAATAATAATAAATATTAAAATACTATAAATATATTAATATATATAGTTTTTGAATAATAATAATAATAAATGTTTGATTTTAGATTTTAGTGATTTATATCGATTTTGATAAAGGCTTTCTGATTAATCACATTATAAGTTGTTGGTCAAGTAAAATAAATAAAAGACCATCTAATGTGGTTCATCCTTATGATAAAGGTGAGTCAATCAGAGTGTTTAAATAGCAAAGATACATTTGTACCGAGTTAACCATTAAAAAATAGCTGTTAAAAATTAATGATTAAAAATTAATTAAATAAACATTAAAATACTATAAAAATATTAATGTATATAGTTTTTGAATCATATAAATATATAATATGCAAAAACATCATTGTCATTATCATAATGGTTGTATTAGCTTAGCTCAATTTGATTGACATTAATATGTTGCATGCTTATGGTCATTAGGACGGTTATATTAAACTAGTTCGTTTTGATTCATATTAATATGTTTCAGGTATAAGTTCATTATGAGAATGATTTTCCAAAGTAATAATTTAATTTTTATTTAAAAATATATTTTTTTAAATTTTTATTTAAATTATTATTAGAAATGTATTAAGTATTTTTATTATTAATTTAAATGTATTAAGTGTATTATTAAGAAAAGGAGTTAATTAATTTATATATATATATATATATATTTTAAGGAGTTAATTTTTTTTATAGATATATTTTTAATATAATCACGTCATGAGATGGGGAGGTTATGAGGTTATCATTAAATCTTCCTAATCACCCCGGATATTTACTATTGATAGGGAATTAAGATATATATTTATAACTTAGTATGAGAGATATGTGTAATTTATTTTCATACATCGATGTGGTGTCTGGTTTGGTGGTGACCTTAAAATTGGATAAGGATAATAATAATAATAATAATAATAATAATAATATATATAAACATTGTAAATCCATTTTAACTATGCATCTCACATGTCACAAGAGAATCAAGTTTTTAATTGTGAATTTTTTTTAAGATCAAAAAATTTACAGCCTTGAAATATTTTATCTCTTTGAATATGATAAATTTTGAGTTGAAATGGATCTATTCCCCTTCTCTTATCAAACCCAAGGTTTTGAACTTTCAGATTAGATTATTATTATTAATATTAACATTTGGTGTTGTTGTGGAATCCCACTAGAAATTCTTCAAGAAATCTGAGCGTGTTGTTGTGGAATCCGACTAGAAATTCTTCAAAAAATTTGAGTGTGAGAGTGTGTTATTATTATTATTATTATTGCTATTACTATTACTATCACCTAAAATCCCGAAACTTGACATCGATAACTCAAATTTTCTCAAACATGACTCATTTGGACTACATGTTAACATTTACTAATATTTAAACCAACACCTTTAATAACCTAATATCAACCATATCTAATAACTAAAATATTATTTATAACAAATACACATGCGTTTTATTTTTTTATTGGCTATAGAAATTCCTTGTAGATTGGAAGTGCTAATTGTAATTTCCTGACTTGAATCTACTCTACTAAAGAGTTAGACGATCGTGAAATAACGAAGCATACAAGAGAAAAAATTCAATCAACACATTAAACAATGATTTTCTGGGGAAAGCCACAACTAAAAACACCTGCTATCTATATAATTAAACGATCGTGAAATAACAAAGCATACAAGAGAAAAAATTCAATCAACACATTAAACAATGATTTCCTGGGGAAAGCCACAACTAAAAACACCTCTATTTGTATATTGCATTAGTCAAAATATGAGAAAATACAAGCCCATGCCAATACTTAACCAAGTCTCCGCTTGCCCAAGCCTCTATTTCCTTGGGTTGTTTCCTTGGGAATTAGCCCTATATTAATTAGGGAAATTCCTCAAAGGAATTGTGCAATCCATCATAGGCCTTTCTCTTTGACTCCATGCACCACTTGTACAATTCAGATGATTATACAACTGATAGTACATTGTCTCTAAACTCCAATCTCAACTGGGTAACTCTCAGATCTGACATGCATGAGTTATTTATGAGTGAATCGTGACTTAAATAGTTGATCATTGCAGGCAACACCACACTACTAGACCTCCTATAATGTAGGAGATACTCTACATGACTCAACTTAGACCCTCAACTCGAATTAACTAAGCCAACTAAGTCAAATTAGCTTAGTTAACTAATACAAGTTGTCATGAGATGTGGAATTATAATTTTATTCCTAATTTAATTCAAGGACAAAATTAAATTAGGATTTTCTTGTTTCATTTTCAACAAAGGCTTCATATTTCAACTTATTGTGGTTGAGGATCTATTGACTTTTATTTTTATTTTTTTAATTGACTGCCTAGATTGATTCTCAAGGGTATATACTCAACATATGCTTCCTTTGAATGCTTATCAATTGTTGTAGCGTGTTAAAGAGTTTGTTAGGTTGCATTGACTTTTAACAAATTTAAAATTTTGATGTATGAAAGCCCACCAATTTTGTAGGGATTTTCAAAACATATCTAATTTTAGAAAATTACGTTATATCTTGGTTGTAAACGATAGAAACTCTTCAACACTTCTATTTTTTAAATATTACTGTAATTTCACATGATGGGTTAAGGGAAGTAATGTTAAAGTTATAAAACCTAGGTGAAAGGAATAAGGAAGAATAAATTTAAATTTATTTAAAGTGGATTTGTGTTTTTAAATTTAAAATTAATTTTTGTTTTTTTTATTGTAAATCTTTTACTTTTAGAAGGTTTCCTATTTCGACTTAACTTGGATGATGATCTCTTGATTTTATTTTTATTTATTTTTAATTGACAATCTAGATTAATTCTCAAGGGAATATGCTCAACATATACTTCATCTCAATGCTGATCAACTGTTGGAGTGTGTTAAAAAGTTCGTTAAGTTGCATTGACTTTTAATAAATTTAAAAAATTTGTTGTGGGAAAGCCCACCAATTTCTGAGGGATCTTCAAAGCATATCTAATGTAGAAATTTGGAATAATATGACACATATTCACAGAGATTATCCTGATTATACACTTATAAGTGGAACATGAATAATACATAACCTCCTCTATGTTGATCATCAATTTACAGAAGCAGAAACATTCACAGGCGTACATAGAAGCATCAATCACACATATCAACACAGTATTTTCCCGGGGAAAGCATCTCGCTAAAAACCCCAACTATCTGTATATTATAGTGATTGAATCATGTAACAATACATAGTGCAATACTCCTCACAAGTACTCAGTACTATCTCCACATGCTACACACAATACAGCTCAGATCTGATCTCGAAATCTCCCTCGCTGCTTGCCTGCCTCCACAGCTCAATACCTGCTCAAGAATGAATGAGAATGGTTTAACAAACTCGTATTTAACCTCCAAAGAATCACTCACACTGGGAAAGACGTGAGCAGAGGCTATAATACTTGGTATTAGCCAATTCATTGGCATACTCAATCCCTTTGATTGTGCAAATCATCATGCACAACTATAGTCACAATTGATAGCAATCTGATCCTCTAACACCTGTCCCTGTTGAACTGAACATGCACTGACATGCAACTGAGTTAACTGATGTATTCTATAGTTGCATTATGAGTTAATAATTATTTTAACAACTCATCATTAGTCTATTTGTAGTTAGACTAATTACAACTAGTTTAACCAAGTCAAACTAAACACAACTCCATCAACTCTACAATCAACTCCACCAAACTCAACTGATTGAGTTCTAACTGAAGTCATGCATGCAACAACTCAACTAACCCACCAAGAAAGCATACTTCCTTCTGACAGCTGCATGTGCCACCTTTGTAGCTCAAACTGAAGTGCTCCAAGAGAATAAGATCAAGTTTATAGTCCAAATATTATTACGAGACAATAATATTTGACTTTTCTATTTTGGACAGCCAGTCTAAAAATAGACTTTGATCACTCCTGCTGTGATCACTCCTGCTGTGATCACTCCTGTTGTGGTCACTCCTGCTGTGATCATCCCTGCTGTGGTCACTCCTGCTGTGATCATCCCTGCTGTGGTCACTCCTGCTGTGATCATCCCTGCTGGGATCCAAAAATAGAACTTGCGCCATAATTTGCCTGCGGGCCCACTTAGTGAAGGCGACTCCTTTCCACTAAGCTCCATCATCTTGTTGCATTCTCAACAAGCATTTCTTGTTGCACACTTTTCAACACTCCCTCTCAACAAGAAAGGCTTCCTCTCTAACTCGATCTTGTAACTCTGGAATGTTCTCCATGCAACACATCTGGTCGGTCCACTTGCTCTGTCATCAAAGTCTCTGACTACTATTGCCTCTGTCGACTGAAAACTCTGCATCTCTGTGCTCTTCAGTATCTGACTGCTCTAGCCTCTGTCACTTTGATCTCTGACTACATCTGTGCTGCTGCTAGTTCTATCTCCCAGCATTGCATCCGCACTGCACCTCCCAACTGACCTCCCTATTGGGCTAGAAACACCCTCTGATGCTGAAGCTCTACCTGCTACTGACAAGTGCTCCCTCTATGACATCTGCGCTACTGCAACATCTCCATGCATCTCGCACCATTGCACACCTCTCTGTGCCACCTAGCACTGTGCAAAACACTTGTGCCTCTCGCATTGTTGCAGCCTGCTAGCTATGCGCTGTCCTGGGATTCCCTGCACTGTCGCTCTCTCTGTCGCTCCATCCACATCTGTCTCTACCCAATCAATCAGCTCCTGCTACTTCACATCGGGGCTCCCGTAGCAAGGTCTCATCTAAGAGGTTGGGTACCTCAAGGATCCTGCCCCTCCTCCTTGGGATGATCAATCCACATCACCCCACCTCCTACCTGGAGGTATGGCTGCATGCGATCCCTCAGCCCACCTGGCTCGATGTTTCCCCCTACTGTAGGTCTCTGCATGAGTAGATGTCTCTACTCGATCTCCTCTCAGCTTCCCTTGTTGTGGCTGCTCCACAACCTCTTGAAGTTGCCGCACTAATCGTGGCTCCTCCACAATCATCTGAGACTTCTTCTGGCTCTGCATGTTGAGAGGTAATATACGCTCCCTCTCAACCACCGAGTCTCCATCAGTTGCCTCGCTGCTCAAGGCTTTGCATGCATCTTGAACCTCAAGAACATATAGGTTCTTGACCCGTGAACCAATCTGCTTCACCTGTCTAGTGATGATGTGTCTAAGGAAAACCTTTCCCTTACTGAAGACTACATCATAGCCTCTGTCTTCCATCATCGCAATCGACACCAAGTTTCTCTTCAGTCTTGGTACATACTTGACATCGGTTAAGGTAAGGCGAGCTCCATGCTCCCTCTGAAAAATAACCATGCCTACACCTAGACACTATACTTCTCATCATTACCCATCACTATGAGTATCTGGAGATCTTTCTCCTCCAAAGTACTGAACAAACTTTTGTCACCGGTCATGTGGAAAGAAGCTCCACTGTCAAGAAACCAAACACTTCCCATCATGGATGAAACCATGCATGCGAAGAGTGTGAAATCCAACTCGAACTGTGAAGCAAGTGCCTCACCTTCAGATCCTTCCCCGGATCCCTTCTTGGACTTCTTCTTTGGGCAATTAGTAACATAAAGACCCAACTCATGACAACGAAAGCATCTCACCTTCGCCTTGTCAACCTTCTTCCTATCATTGGAAGAACTGGATTTGGAAAGAGAAACCTTCCCCTTCCCCTTCTTCACCTTACTCGCTAAGGCATAGTTCTCCTCATCATGCATAGATGAAGAACTGTCTCTGGTGCGCCGTCTAATCTCCTCTTGCACAAGATCCGACCAAAGTCTCTCCCATCCTGGCAGTTTCTCCCTTCCATTCATCGAGTCCTGGTAGCTATGCCAACTCTTGGGAAGGTCAAGGAGTCTAGGCTCACCATCCTCATCCGACAGTCACCCCCACACTTCCCAGCTCATCCCGGCATTGGGTGAACTTCGTGAGATACTGGGGCATACTGTCTCCATTCTCACACTTAATGTTTCTGAGTTTTATCTCTTGCTTTGGAATTAAATTCGAATTCCACCAGCTCAAAAACTCAACCACTTCCGATCTAGAATTCGTGAGAACAAAGTATTTCTTGTACAAAGATTGACTGTCTGGGCATTCACCGGATATCTCACCTTCCAAAAGAAGGATGAATCCAGAGGCTACCTGGCTCGATTACAGACTCTGCCTGAAGAAATAAAATGTAAACACTTTCTGAATAATAGATCCGATGATCAATCCTCGCTTGATATCTTGTAAAAATCTCTTCTACAAATCAAGCAGCTTTGATACCATGTAGAAATTTTGAATAATATGACACATATTCACAGAGATTATCCTGATTATACACTTATAAGCGGAACATGCATAATACATAACCTCCTCTACATTGATCATCAATTTATAGAAACAGAAACATTCGCAGGCGTACATAGAAGCATCAATCACACATATCAACACAGTATTTTCCCGGGGAAAGCATCTCGCTAAAAACCCCAACTATCTGTAGATTATAGTGATTGAATCATGTAACAATACATAGTAAAATACTCCTCACAAGTACTCAGTACTATCTCCGCATGCTACACACAATACAACTCAGATCTGATCTCCAAATCTCCCCCGCTGCTTGCCTGCCTCCACAGCTCAATACCTGCTCAAGAATGAATGAGAATGGTTTACCAAACTTGTATTTAACCTCCAAAGAATCACTCACACTGGGAAAGACATGAGCAGAGGCTATAATACTTGGTATTGGCCAATTCGTTGGCATACTCAATCCATTTGATTGTGCAAATCATCATGCACAACTATAGTCACAACTGATAGCAATCTGATCCTCTAACACTTGTCCCTGCTGAACTGAACATGCACTGACATGCAACTGAGTTAACTGATGTATTCTATAGTTGCATTATGAGTTAATAATTAGTTTAACAACTCATCATTAGTCTATTTGCAGTTAGACTAATTACAACTAGTTTAACCAAGTCAAACTAAACACAACTCCATCAACTCTACAACCAACTCCACCAAACTCAACTGATTGAGTTCTAACTGAAGTCATGCATGCAACAACTCAACTGACCCACCAAGAAAGTGTACTTCCTTATGACAGCTGCATGTGCCACCTCTGTAGCTCAAACTGAAGTGCTCCAAGAGAATAAGATCAAGTTTATAGTCCAAATATTATTATGAGACAATAATATTTGACTTTTCTATTTTGGACAGCCAGTCTAAAAATAGACTTTGGTCACTCCTGCTGTGATCACTCTTGCTGTGATCATCCCTGCTGTGGTCACTCCTGCTGTGATCATCCCTGCTGGGATCCAAAAATAGAACTTGCGCCATGATTTGCCTGTGGGCCCACTTAGTGAAGGCGACTCCTTTCCACCAAGCTCCATCATCTTGTTGCATTCTCAACAAGCATTTCTTGTTGCACACTTTTCAACATCTAATTTTAGAAAAGATACCTTATATCTTGGTTGTAAAGGATAGAAACTCTTCAACGCTTCTATTGGTTGTCAAGACATATAAAAATATTTATGAGATAAAATATATATTTTTTTCTTGACATATCATTATTACTAATAAAAATTAATAATGAGATATTTTATTATTATTTATATGTATTTATTTTTGGATGAACAATTTATTATTTTTATATTTTTGTGTTGAGAGGTGGTTTACGATTCATTATATAAAGTTGCATTTAAAAATAATAAGATAATATTTACATTAACATATTAAAAATAGTAATAATAAAATCAATGTTTGTCATAAATAAAATAATTCAATTTCCACCTAAATTTTAAGTCAATTTTATATAGAACCATCCTAGATCCATCTTAACTCCAAATTCTTCATCTCATGGTTTTGTTTTGACTTAGTCAAAATGTTAAACATTAGAGTGTCTCTACCAAATTGGGTTGGGAGTACATCTATTTCATATATATGTGTGTATGTGGGGGGGGGGGGGGGGGGGAGAGCGGACGAGAGGGGGGAGTGTGGGGGATACATATTTCCTTTGTTACTTAATATGGAGTTGACAGATGGTACAAGTAATAAAAATTTCATATATATATATATATATATATATATATATATATATGGGGGGAGATATGTAATTCTTGTGTTACTTAATATGGAGTTGACAGATGGTATGTTAAATTATTATTATTGATATTACACTAGCCTAGATCCATTGTCGAGAGGGATCATATCTTTCAAGGTGCAAACCCATTTGTTTTTTAGTATTTTTGACCAAGTTAAAATGTTTTAATAATAATAATAATAATAATAATAATAATATTATTATTATTATACTTGGAATGAAAGCACGAGAAACCTAGAATACATCTCCACATTTCGTGGATAGCAATCATTTGTCTTGATTATGGGGCATCGCCCCAAGGGACTCAAAGAAAGTTGAACACGTGATCAATAATAACTACTAACAATTTCAAAGAACTTCACCTCTGTAGGTCATTTGAGCCAACCGACGCGCTATTTTTTAATTTTAATTATATTAATAATCAACCTAGATCCCTCTTAACTCTAGATCTATCAAGCTTCGAGATAGATCAAATCTCTTTTCACTTTAAAAAATGTTTGTATCTCAAGAGAAAAGTTTTGTTGTATTGAGGCTTCTGTGATCCATATCAAGTTTAAGAGAGATTCTTCGGCGTAAATATCATGTGATTTACGCCGGAGATTTTTTTTTTTAATTTTAATTATATTAACAATCAACCTAGATCCATATTAACTCTCGATCTATCGAGCTTCCAAGGGATCAAATCTCTTCTCAATGCTTGGTAGATCCTAAGATAGATCTAGGTTGGTTTAGTTAATTATAATTATTTTATTTTACTTTTATTTTTATTTTTATTTTTATTTTTATGTAATTTGAACCACTCAAAATGTTTTAATGATAATGATAATGATAATTATTTTATTTTATTTTATTGTCTTTTGACCAAGTCAAAATGTTTACAAGAAATTACATTAAATTACAACATCTCTACCATACTAGGTTGTAGAGCGTCTTTTGGCGCAACAAAAAAATATTTTAATGTTGACCATAAATAAATATTTCAATGCCATCCCACAGGGTCTAGAGTAGACACTAACATGGTATGGTGTAAAGTTCATCAGTTTCGAAACTCAATGGGAAAAAATCCATCCATGCTAATGGATGTATGCCCAAGTCGACTTAAATGCCCCCCTAGGTGGCGACTTCTCAAGCCACAGGTTAGTAGCGTGGATCATCTTAGGACTCACATAAACTAGTAAACAAAAAATATATTTCAATGTTGATATTAAATAACATAGTTTTATATCCACTTGGGAAAAATAAAGAAATTTAAATTAAAAAAATCTTATAGTTTTACTTTACATTATGAGGGAGATGTGTAATTTATTCGTTTATGGAGTTGTTATGTAACATTTAAAAAATATTATTAACAAAAAAAAGTTTAGTGTGGATTATAAATCAAATATTTCAATACATGTGTTGAGCAAAAGATTTTAATATCAAATATTTGAAAGAATGAAAGAGCCAGAGAATTCTTATTCCATTAATAGGTTCTTTCTTATTTAAAGTATGAAGAGATTTGTAGTTCCTTCAATGTTTGATATGGACTTGACATGTAATATTTAAAAAAATTCTTATACTTCAAACATTTTATTAGTGTGTTGCTCAAAACCAACATAGATTCATTTTAACTCCATATCTACCAAGAGCCGAATGGAATAAATTTCTTCCTGAAAGTTCCCACTCAAAAAGAGGTTTGCATCCTAAGAGATTCAACCCCTCTAGGCACTCCGGTATATCCGGAATTAAGATGGATCTATGTTGGTCTAACTAAATTGAATTTAGGTCCCTGAGTCAGACTCCCTTTGATTGAAGAGGCAAGAGAGAGATTGGTCCTAGGCTTGATGTATAACATTAAAAGATATTAATAACAATTTTTTTTAATGTGGGTTATAAATAAAATATTTCAATATGCATGTTGAGTAAAAGTTTTAACATCATAATTTAGAGAGAGAAAGAGCAATAGAGTTCTTATTCTAGTAATAGGTTCTTTATAATTCAAGGTATGAAAAAGGTAATTTAATATGGACTTGATATGTAATATTTTAAAAAATTACTAAGTCAACTCTCAATATAAACTCACTAAAGAGCGTAACGTACTCAATATAAACTCACTAAATAACATGTGAATCTAAGTGAGAAGGATAACAAGTACTCCACCCAAGTTAAACTCAATTAACTAAAAGAAAAAAATCAATATACATATAAAAACATCTCTTTAACAAAATAATAAAATTTCTTTAACATAAGTTTAATTACTAATAAAAATCAAACATTCAATGTAGAAGGAGAATAGATAAATCTAATTCTAATAAAAATCAACAATAAAATATTTCATCATTATATGGAAAGACAATAATTAGAATGATAACTAATAAATTTAATTCACTTTCATCTGGATAAAATTTTTATATTATTTCTAATTTTTATTTTTAAATAACTAATTCATTATTTTTAATTTTTCTATATTAAAATTAAATGGTGGAAAAGCAATCTATTGACTTATAAAATGCTATTCTCTAAACTATATAAACTCAATAAAACCTAACCACCAAATGGTGGAAAAACAATCTATTCACTTATGAAATGCTATTCTCTAAACTGTATTAACTCAATAAAACCTAAGCACCATTGGAACGATTTTTATCCCATAAATTCAATTATATATATAACTATCTACTTTAAAAATAATAATAAAATATAAATATATTTTTTTAATTACAATAATGATGTTTTATAATTTTTCAATTTTATTCATAAAGTAGCTAGATAAATTTTGTCCAAATATATTAATTGAGTTAAATAAATATCATGGAAAGTACTTTCTCCGAGGTTAAAATACAATCAATGCCATAATAATAATAATATTATTATTAACTAAATAGATATTCGAATACGTATTGATCATTTTACACGTCATCGTCATTATCATATTGATCATTTTAACGATGATGGTGGTATATCTAAACATATAAGGTCATCAATATAATGATGTGCCTTTTATAGATAACTAATTTACAATTTATATGATATTTATTTAAATCAATTTAATTTATTTTTTATATAATATTTATTTAAATCAATTTAATTTCTTTTTAATATAACATTTATTTAAATCAATTTGATTTTTATAAAATAGGTTTTTTAACTTCTTATTATATAAAAAGATTCTTTGAAAAAGTTAAATAATATATATTTTTATTAAATAGTTGATGAACGTTTAGTATTATTATAATTTTTATTTAGATTTCACCTATGAACCTTCATTTAGGTAAAGCAATTTAGGTGGACATTTCATTTATTATTAAAAATAAATAAAAGTTAATCTTATATATATTTTGATATAATTAAAAAAATATATTTTTTCATTTTAATTAATAAATATAAAAGTTTATTTGTTATATGTTTTGGTGGTTTTTTTACATATTTTTTAGTTGAATTTGTCTAAAATATGGTAGGGGTTTTTTGGAATTATAAATTTAAATTCTGAACTCTCCATAACTTGAATATATCAGGATTTTTTCAATTAAAGTTCTTGCTCTTGAAATTGGTGAAGTGTTCACCCAAAATATTTCTTCAAATAAAATCAACAATAAAAATACATTTAAATATAAAAAAACACAATTTAACCAAATTTTAACGAAAAACTATAAAATTTATAATAATTAAATATTAAGGTAAATTATATAATTTCCCTTTTTAATATATAATAATTCTTATAATATTAAATTTAAACCATTAATAAATCCGCAGTCTAAATTATTTATGTAACACCACCTAATCCCATCACTAAACCACATTACCATTTAAAAAAAAAACCCTTTATCTGTGGGCGGTTAATGTCAACAGGGTTTTATTGTGGGAACCACCATAAACCCTTTGCATTATAAAAACGAAAACAAAAGGAAAGCCCCCCTAACTAAATAGGACCACCTAACCGAGAGTGGGAACTAATTCAAAGTCACCACTCATCATCAGAATCTATGATTATTATTATTAATATTAAGAGTCGTTTATACCATCATATCTCGCATAGGTGTACTTCGAGTTTCAACTAGAAAGTGTTACTTTAATAACCAGGAATTACATGAATGTTTAAAAAATTTAATTACTCAGACCCCAAAACATCATTAAACACGTTTAATTTTTTATTTTCAGAAAATCTAAATAATAATATATTTTTTATTTTCAGAAAATCTAAATAATAATATTAATATGTTACCGGAAGGGCGGTTCGCATGCGTGTGAAAATAGGTTGATTTGTTCCACCGGCGATACTGGCTCGTGCCGGTAATGGGGTTTACTTTTCTTCAACTTTCACTACCGTTCCTGTTAACCCATTAATGTAAAATAACGGTTTCAACGATTGCATTTCATGTTTATCCGTCAAATAACATTGCACGCAATTTTCTAACGATAGCATTTCATGTTTCATCGGTTGAATGCTATTTCTTCTTCATCGGTTGAATGCTTCAACGCATCTCTGCGCCTATGCCTATGGGTGAGATGCTGTGAATTCGAGCTGAAATTGGCCCCTGGATGTCTTTAAGACGGCAGAACATTCTAGCTCAATTGTGGCCCGCGAGCACGGCTCTTGAACAGGCACTCGAATGCGAGTTTCGGTGGATAATTCGACGCAGATATGGTGTAGGATTGAATGGCGGATGGATGCTAAACTGATAGTAGATTTCTTTAAATGTTAGGGTTTGTTTGAAGAGTTAATGGCGGAACAAAAGGATTCAATGCCTTATTGCTCCCGGAGTCTTTGAGATTATGAAGTCTCTGGAAGAAAGACCATAATAGCCTTGTTTTGACTTTGGAAACGACCGGCCAAGGTTCGAAGGTCGAGCACGTCAATACGTGCCAAGAAGTGGTAGAAGAAGGCGCAGAGTGTTATTCGTCCGAAAGAAACGAAAGTATTGAAGTCTTTGCTTGGCTTCTGCAAGTTTAATGCGCCAACTGTTTGATTCCTCTGGCGAGCACTGCAGTTTGAACGCTACAGGAGTCTCTCCAGGCTTGGGAGTAGACAATTGCTGAATTTACTCAAAAGATTGTTTGCTTTCAGCAAGTTTTTCTGCCACAAGAGGCCGAGGTAACAAGCAGCCTCAGCTTTTTGTCTTAGGGTCCGTGAATTTCTCCAAAAAGAGACTCAAGATAGGGATTTACAGTTATCTTTTGATCAAATTTAGTTACTAGATTGCATAGAAGTTGACTTTGGCATAATGGACCCTCAAATTAGTCCATACAGGTGAGATCTTGCTTAGATGACCGCTTGAGATTGTTTAGCTATGAGACGGAAGCTTGTAATATTATTCTTAGGCTGGAGAAGCTGAGTAGCATGAAAGTGGTGGATATTAAGCTGAAGAGGCTGAAGAAGGCCGGGGAGTCTTCGTCCGTCTGTGCATTGGTCATCAAACGGGTTATGCGATGCTTCGGCAGGCGAGTGTGGCACAGGATCATGGTGACTTTGACGACATGCTCCATGAGAGCCCGTTTCAGTCCCTCCTCTGTTTCTTATCATCGCTTAAAGCGGAGCTTATCAGCCTCCGTCGTATCTGATATGAGAGATTTGGAAGCCTGCGAAATCGATTCCCGCGCGGGGGACGGTTTTATGACCCCAGTTTCTGATTTTTATGTTACACCCAGCGGCGAATTGACTACTGCTTCTGATCCCGAAGCCGATGATACGGTGGTTTTGAAGATTGCCATGATGGGCGACAGCGGGACAGGGAAAACGAGCTTCATGGTGTGTTTTCTCTATCTTTCAGATTTTTTTTTGTCTCAACCCTACAGATAGAATTTATTTATATCTATTTGATTTATTTAGCCAATATTCTTGGTTTCTCCGAGTTCATACCTGTGGAACTTGTATTTCGTCCTCCTGCAATTAGATGTTACGGTGTACTGTAATTATTCGACGCTTGTCTAGGTTGATAATTTAAATCACAATCCCTATGCCTAAAGTTGCCATTATTGGAATATGTTAGTGACCAGAGTACCAGAATTTTGGTCTCCAACACCCCCTGGACAATACCCATTGGATGAAGTGAGGGTTACTTGACAAATATGACCGAACATTGGCTGTGCAGTACAGGTTCTCAGCGTTATTTTCGTCATAATGGTCCAAACATATCGCCTTTCCCCAAATGCCTCTCATATTGCCATCGGTAAGCATTTCATTGTTTGTCAGACTCGATTCTGACTCTTATCATGTTTAGAACACGGCTGAGATTAAGGAATGCACAAGATGCTCTCCAGCCCAGGTATTTTGGGGTGGGGATATAATGGTGCCTTACATTTAGATGTTCCATTTTGTGTAAATGGACACTAGTGTAGATTCATCTAAACCTGGGTTTCAAATGCATCTCGAAGCTACAAAAGACGAGAATTTGAGAATCGAGATATGCAACTTCGTGTTGCATTTCAGACCTGGGTTGATTCAAAAAGACCCCTGAGACATCATTCTGGCACCCAAAGCTTCCAAGACTCTGTTTTTGTCTCAGAGATTTTCAAGATGCCATATGAAGCTGAACCAGAACAATGGCTGTTTCCTAACATTTTCAGAGACCATGAATGTTCTCTGAGTCAGGCGTCCATATATTGATATATAGTGGGAATCACACATTGCATTATGTAAGGATAGATTGTTTGATTGAATTAAAAATTGGCTAAGCATAATGTTGGTCATCATTAAAATTCATTCCACTGCACAAACTCTACTAATAGATGCATTTGTTTTATTGAAATCAGGTAAAGTATGTATCTTCAGAGAGAAATGAGAAGTATGTTCAAACAGTGGGAATTTCTTGTAAGGACAAAGTTATCCGTATCAAAGGTGCTAAAATTGCGTTTAGCATTTGGGATTTTGGTGGTAATCTTGCCGACACTTTCTCTGATTTAATTGCATTAACACAAAGCTGCATGGCCCCTTTCTAATTCTGACATAAATTTTTTTTACTTACTTCATTTCTTCTTTTTCAGGGCATCAGCAGTTCACAGACATTGTGCCAATTGCTTGCCAGGATGCTACAGCCATCTTGATCATGTTCGATCTTACGAGAAGATCAACCCTCAACAGGTAAGAGTTAAAAAATTTGGGCCATCTGTGAATTTTAAATTAGGCCTCCATTTTGTTTTTGGGAATATGGAATTCAAATGTATTTGTTGGTCAATGCCGTGATTGTTGTGGTTTTGAACAGTGTAATGGACTGGTATCAACAGGCACGACAGTACAACCCGGTGGGTACCTACTTATCTACTCCTTCTGGCGTATCATGCTTGATTTTCTCGAATCAGGACAATATTCTCCTTTGACAATACGCACGGTAGCTATTATAGATTTCTGTAGCTTGAACCGTGGTTACATTAAAATATTGGGGAAAAAGGTAGTTGTTGACCAAGTTGGGTATACAGAGTATAAAGCATTAGTAAAGCATCAAATAATTATTGGTACACGATTGGAGATAAATATGTAGAGGTGCAGCACATTATTCTGCTCACTATTAAATATACCCACACAATCTGTTTGGTAGGAGGCAACAAATGGCTAATTCCAATTTAAGGCCGTGCTGTAGTTTGGTGGAGATTCTTTTCTTTTGTCTTATGTTTTACTTGGTTAAATTTAATATTAGTATCATCTATTTACATCAAAATTATGTAACTTGAAAAGGTTAGTTTAGTTTATAATTATTAATGTTAAATTTGTTGATTAGTTGTTAATAGTCTTAGATGTTTAGTTAATTATGAATAATGAGCATTCAGTTCTAATCATCCTCCACCCTAAGATTGGAGATAGATTAGTTTGATAAATTCGACTGTTCTATGTGAACATTTAATTTAGCAATGCTTGTTTACTTTATCATCTAATAAATTGACTAAACTATATAACACAGTAAATTTGTGTTGTATGCAGTCTGCAATTCTTGTTCTGGTTGGAACCAAGTTTGATCACTTTATCCATCTGCCTCGGGACATCCAGTCAACAATAGTGAAACAGGTGAGCAAGCATCCTTCTTCTTTGGTTTGGTGATATGCCTTTCAGCTTATGGTGGTAACTGATTAAGAATATTGTGCTGTGCAGGCAAGAGTGTTTGCTCATGCAATGGAGGCTATTTTGTTCTTCTCCAGTGTAACTCATAATATTAATGTAAATAAGATATTCAAGGTGATTACAGCCAAATTGTTTGATTTGCCTTGCAATATAGCAAGGAACCTTACGGTTGGAGAACCCATCATTGACTTCTGATCTATATCCTAGCCAATACCGATTTTTGTTCCCATCTGATTGATTGTATTTTGTTTGTAACGCAATCCGATAGGGAGAGTTTTATATTTGTAAATGCCCTTTCATTTTCACATTACAGGCTTTTCCAGTGTCGGGGTATTTCTCGAACAGGCCTGGTAAGGGTTTGGTATGAAATTTCTATAAAATAGAATTCCCTCATTTTTGTTTATCTGCTTTTTCTTTTTCTCGATGACACACTCGTTCTCCAAACCCTTTGTATGAAAAATTTATAAAAATAAATTTTCTCCCCACTTTTATGAAGTCTGTTTTTTAAACTGATGAACCTCAACTATGATTTATTATTAATATTATAAATATTAAGCAATTATAAAATTCATATTTATATTAATTTAAAGAGTGAATTTAATTAATTGTAAATCTTGTTGAACATTTAATTAATTTTAAAATGTAAAAATCTTTGTTCCAATTTGATTGAAGTATATTGATTTATTTCAAATACAATTTGGTGAATTATTTTTTAAAATAGTTTTTCTTTTAAAAAAATAAATGATATTCCTATTATATAATACGATATTTAATGTAAATTTGTTATATTATAATAAAAAGAATGTAAAATTAGAACTATATTATATTAAAAAAATTATATTATAGAGAAAAAAGTTTTTCAGGGAAAAATTTAGGTAATCTTTTTTTTTTTTTTATAAATAATTTTTGAAATGCTTACTATAAAATAATGAGTCATGTTCAAGAAAAAAGTATTCAAAATTTTGAGGATTTTGTATATAGTTTATAGAAAATTTTGATGATTTATAGAGAAATAATTTTATCCTATATAATTTGGAGCAAATCAATTGAAGAAAAAATGGAAATTGAGGTATATATACCGCAAAAACGGTGACATTTAGCCCGTAATATTTTTGCTAAAACCGCCCTTTAGATATCATGTTGTTGTCGTAATGGTCAATATCTCTTATTGTTGTTTAAGTGTTAGTGAGACTACTCCTTACCTAGCCATACCTACCATGCCTATAAGGGCCAATCCCATCTCTTTAAGCATTGAACAAAAAATCTATAAAGAATAACTCTACCTAATCAATGAAGTGTGTAAGCTTGCCTTTCAACTTATCATAAAAAATTGATGAAGAGGTCCTTACCCTTCCATCCCTTGCTCAAGGGGGTTTTTGTTCCAATAAGGCCTTGAAAGGTCTTCACTTTTGAGACATTTAAGGTTTTGGAATTCACTAGCATATGGCTAAGAAGAGAAAGTATAAATAGACTAAGGCTATGCATTAGAGCTCAATGTGACTAGTAAACATGAAAGATCACATGAGTCAAGACTACATCAATGAGAGCCTAGCCCAATTCCACCAACATAAGGATGTTATCTCACAAGATTTCCATATGTCCCACCTCACCAAGGACCTTTCCTTTATAGGACAAAAGGAGGTTCACATTAGTTGACAATAGAGATCATCGCCCTGCAAGTGCATAGCTCAAGACCTAGCTTGAGAATTACGCTTGCATGGTTTTTATGGCCACTTTTAGGCATAAATTTGCAAATAAAGTTATTTTAAAGGTAAATTAGGCTAGAAAAAGTGCCCCTTAAGGGCATAACAAATGGTAGTGGCTAAACTTCACTCCAATAACTCGGAAGACTAATTTTAGTGTAACAATTAGTTATCAAAGATTTGAATTGAAACTCTTCAATTGAGATGAACAATTGATCTTTGGTTTCTAAGGGTGGGTGGAAATCAAATTACAACTCAAGTTTAGGTTGTATCGGTATTTCATTCTCAAATTGAACCTTAATATTTTGAACTTTGGTTCTTGGTTCTTACACTTAGGTTCTCTTTGTTCACTAGTTGGTTGGGTTATTGTGATTATTCAAACTAATAAATAATCTGCACAAAATTAATTAAATTGTTATTCAAACAAGGCCATGTCCCTTCTTTTAGCACCAAAATGATGATGTGGGAAAATGCCCATTGTCAACCACATAGGTTCATCCAATGAAAGGGTCTTGTTGCTTCAAAATCTAATAGGCCTTGTGAGAGGTTTCACAAGGCAAGGGCTAGACCCTAATGCAATGATGAGGCGGTGGTTACCACTATGACCTTAGCACTCTACGCGCTACTTTTTAGTGGAATTTCACTGCACATGAGGCTTTCCAATATAGATCACCTAAAGGTATTCTATGTTGGCAAGATTAAGGTGATATTTAAGAGACTTGATCAAGGTACTTCTCACTTGGAACCAAGCACAATTCTTTGTATAGGAGGAACATTGTACCTATGAAGAAGCCTAAGAAACGACACTTGGAGCCTAGGGTTTCAAGATGTAATTCAACATTAGTACATCTAAGCATACAAGAATAGATAGAAGGTTTGGTTTGAAAAATATGATCAACAAATGGAGTGACAAACCTTCAAATAGCCCTAAGTTGAAGCCTTTATGCTAAACTAGGGTTTCAAGAGACCTAAATTTCTTAGGGTTGATGATGTCAACCCTAAATAAGCAATTCCCACCAAAGGCAAGGCTAGATTTTGAATTGGAAAGGTCAAACAAGTTGGAAATCAATGAAACTAGATCCAATGTTATCTTAGAGCAAGCCCTAGTTGAATTCAACCCTTGCGTTAGCCCTATGACTTTCCTTGAAGGGCCGAAATATTGGATAAGATTTTCATTGATATCAATATGATGTCATGCATTGTTGAAGCCAACCCTAGGTCATGGGGTACATGCTAGTGAGGCACTTCAAGAATTAAGATATGTTGATGTTGGAGAAAACTGTAGGTGCCAAATACCTTGATGAAACCCTAACATTTCCTAAGCATGACCCTAACATTATCCAAGACATATGATGAGACCCTAATCACTGCCATGGATGAACATACATGAAAGGAGCCCTAGATCTATGAAGAAGAAGTCCTTGAAATGAAACCCTAAGTGCATGGATGAAAACTTAGGTACATGGAGCATTAGATAACAGAACCCAACATGGAGGAACATTGCTAGTTAGCTTGAGAAGAGACTTGGACTAGGGCGTTGGAGAAACTCTTGAAAGCAAGCCTCAATTATTGAAAGAATAGTCATGTCTCACCTTGGGATATTTAAGCATGTTCAAGGTACTTATGCTTTAAGGATTGTTGGTTTGGAGATATGGAGACAGATTCTAAAATCGCAGTGTATTACTATACAAAGTGCTTATGCTTTAAGGATATAAACTTTAAGGATTGTTGGTTTGGAGACATGGAGACAAATTCTGAAATCACAATATATTGCTACACAAGAAGCAAAAAAAAGAGGACATGGAGGATCTATAATTTCTTTTAATTAAAATTAATTCAAATAGAGTATGAGCAGGTCGGCTCAATAGTATAGTTTGGCTCTCCTCAAAGGGACACGTCCCTTCACACACACAAAAAAATATGAATACCATGTTAGACTCGCATTCTAAAAAAGAAATTAGATCAAGGAACAATTCAAGAATTTGGTGAAGCATAGGTACATGAATTTGGATGAAGGAGCATATTAATTATATATATGTGTGTGTGTGTGTGGGTGGTTCGTTTGGATCAAAACTTATAAATTTTTGTGGCAAAATTGTTGAAACTTGTCCCTATGGAAGGTGTGTAATAGACCCGTGAATTTGGCTCTCTGGAAGGTCTATAAAAAACCTATAAATTTGGCCATGTGGAGCCACAACCTCCCACGGGCCTTGGCCCCTGTGGAACCATAATCTTCAGACTTGTAGCTCACACCTGAAACTTATTCATTCGACCCGTGCATAGATTTTTGGAGTGTAGGAAAGGATTGAAGCTTGGATCTATGGAGAGTGTGTGAAGAGACAAACCAGTAAATTAACAAGAGCTCGGACATATGCTTATCTTGTGAGTTGATAAGAATAAGGAACATCAGATTTATGCTTATCTTGTGATATGGGCAAAGAAGGAGCTCGGACATGTGTTGAGTTTGGATCTGTGGATAAAAGAGTTCAGACCTATTATTATATTGGTGCTTGTGAGAAAAATTGAATCTGTGACACTTAGGTTGAAATATTGACATCAATTGTGTGCAAACCTTTGAACAGTGGTTGTAACAAAACTGAAGAAAACTTTGGCATCATTTGAGAGAAGGATTTCGAGCACAACTTGGAACATACTTGTAGATTGGTAGTCAAGATGTTCTTTTTAAACATCACTTTAAGTTGTTGGAGTAGACCTAAAAAACCATTTTTGAAATAGTCTTTTATGAAGAAGAAGTATTGTTGAATTCCTCATGGAGTAACCTTTGAAGAAGATTGATTGTGCAGACATGAAGAGTCTTGGAGACACCTACTGAAGTTGTTGATGTTGACTTTCATCCTCAGGGAATAGTTGGAAATAATCCCTTGTAGGAGGCAGTGAAGATTTGAGAAGCAGTCCCTGACACATTGTTGAAGCCAGTTGAAGATGCTCGTTGAAGGGAATTTAAAGACTCACTTGTTGCCTTGATTGAAGACATTCTTGGAGACATGCTGTGAAGACCTTGTGGAGATGAAATTTAGGACTTGTTGAAGATGGTTTTGGAAGTCCCGAGGAAACACTGAATACACCTTGAAGAACTAAAGAAACTTTAGAGGGTTGGATCCCTAAAGGATTGGAGTTCTCACACATGGTTGGAGCCTTGTGGAAAAACTAGGTTGGAGCTTGAATTTAGTGAGAGGATTGGAGTCCTCAAGAAGACCAAGTTGGAGCCTGGTTTGTTGAATATTAGAGTATTCATCTAGGGTTGGAGCCCTGAAGAAATTACAAGTCTTATTATACAAATTGATTGATGTAAAAAGAGGATTGGAGTCCTCACCATTCTAGTTAATAAAATTATTCTTTTATTGTTCATTTTGTGTTATGTTTTAAATGACATTAACTGATTTAAAATAAAAAATGTGAAAGGAAACATTGATTCACCTCACCCTCTGAGTATTTCCAACACGAAAAGAGAAAAAGAGAGATAAAAGATGATTTTTTCAAGGTTTTAATCATCAAGAGGGATGAGTGCCTTTTCACTACTTGGGTGATGGAGTATTAGGGATTTTACCCATGGAAAAATCAAATCTTTGAAGGGAGTAAGGGGGGAGGGGAGATCCTAGTTTCACTTCCTAACCTTAGTTATCATTTTATGAGGGGATAAATTCACTAGAAAAGACTTTCTAGGAGGTTTTCTAGGGAATTCAAGGATAAAATGTTAAGCATGCAATAATCACTAAGAATTTGATATAAACATGTGCATTTAAACAAGGAGAATATAAACCCTAGCAATATTCTATTACATGAAAAACCATACAATATATTCAACAAAATAGTCACAATATATCCAAGAACATTACTTCTTTCAATCCCAAAATGACATGTCCACAACAAAAACTAGCCTCCAATAGCCAAAATCCACATAAGATCACACCTCCACAAGTAGTGAAATACAATAAAGCAAGTCATGTCTCTTCTAGAGAGACCAAAATCTACAAATGTGTTGATGAGAAAATGAGATAGGCGTTCCTCTGCTTATATGAGGTCTATCACCTTTATTTTTTGACTAAAATCCCCTAAACAAGTTTGATTCTTGAGTAGACATTAAGTAAAATTGGGTTACAAGCCAACCCACAAGCTCAACAACAACATATGCCATAATCCCACACTTGTGAGTCTTAAGCCTCTAAAATGAATGACATCATGCCATTTTAGGGCTCAAAATGCTCCAAAAATGCATTGGAAGGGCTACAAATTATCTAGGTGGATATCGGTGGCCATCCACCTACTCCACTGACTGAAAGCATAATTCTCCATCTTGGAAATTCATCTACATTTTTTCGGGTCCTAAACTTCTGAGGGAATTTTAAGGCCCTAAATGATGTTTTTTTGATGTGGAAGGGACCTAAGCTATAGCCATAGGTAAATTGTGGATCATTCTAAATTGCGTGATTCTCGGCTAAACTTGCCCCATAGGCTATCAAGCACGTTAAATGGATATTATATGCAAAATTTATGACCTTGGAAAGTTGATGTACCAACCCTAGTAGGGCCCATAAACCTTTTAGAATTTCATCTCCTAGGGTTAGGTTACTGGATGTTTTATTAGACTTAAGATCACACTGAAAGGGGGGTAGTGGGTGAATTAATGTATCAACCAATTATAGCAATTTAAACAAATTTACACTTTAATCACAATTGAAAGCATAACAAAGCATTTATAGACATCATCATCACATCAACACATGTAAACACATGATGTAAATGGAAACCCTTGCGAGAAAAAAACACGATTTTTTATTTTTATTTTTTATTTTTTTATTACATCAATTCACAAGTACCAACCTGCTAGATGCGCCAACCCCCTAAATCAATTCGTAGGCACCAACCTCCAAAATAGATTTGCAGGCACCAATCTGTTGTAGGCTACAACATGATTGAGATACCAACCTCGAAAGCATGCAAGCACCGACTTGCAGTAGGTTCCAACCTGATTAAGGCACCAACCTTAGAGGAGGCATCCAACCCCTTGTTCAAACCAACGTGGAACACTTTTCATAGTCTTTCAAACTGGATCTACAAGCTCTTCACAAAACATTTCTTTCAAATTTGATCATATCAATACTTCATCAACTAGTTCTTCTAACGTCAACATTAACTCATCCTTCATATCTTACATCAACATTCAACGTCCTAATATGGCTCAAATTTTTTTAAAACTTCTTTCCCTTCAAAACATGTCATCATGGATCTGGAAAAATCTATTCAAAATGCACTTTTTCTAGTGCATGTTCTACAAAATGCACTTATTTGGTTTGTTTAACTCCTCCAAACTTGAACATGTGACCTCTCCTGAGCCAAACAATATCAAAACCAATTTGGTTACTTTATTAGTCATTCATTTCAACCATCAACAATTTATTAATATTCAGTGACCATGTTGGTAATGATAAAGGATAAGCCTTTGGGCTTAACGAAACACAACATGTATTAGACATGATTGGAAAAGACACAACCAAAGAAAACATAACACAGAGTCAAATGCCTTCTAGCACGACCTTATTCCATGGGGTTATGCCCCATTCCTTTGAAATTGACCTTATGCCATAAAACTATGCCCCATGCCATAGAGCTACATGTCAATTCCTCCGAGCATGATTATATGCCACAATGTTAAGCATCAGTGCTTTCAAGCTTGAAAATATGCCACAGAGCTACACTTTAATGCCTTTGGGCTCGACCATGTGCCACATAGCTACGTCCCACCAAGCACGACCAATTCCACAGTGTTAAACACCTTTGGGCACGATTGATACTACAAAGTAAAATGCCTTCAGGCAGGATTGATACCACAAAGTAAAGAGCCACAGAGTTACATGACTTTGGGCACAATTGATATCATAGAGTTAAATTCCTTTAGGCACAACCAATACCACGAAGTAAAACACCTTCGGGCATAACAAATATCATAGAGTTAAACACCACAGAGCTTATGAGCCTTTGGGGAAGCCTTCAACCATGACCAATGCCATAGAGTAAAAGGCCTTTGGACATGACATAAATTGTTAGAATAAAGATTACACTGAGAGGGGGGTTGAATTAGTGTAATGGAAAATTTTCATCAATTTAAACAATTCACTAATCAATCAAAACTGTAACCATAAACATGCATCATTAAAGAACATCAACACATCAACATAATAATACACTATATATACGTGGAAACCCTTGTGGGAGAAAACCACATTCTTTTTGTCTTCTTCAATATGATTACATAGATTTGCTGGCACCAAGTTACCTGCTAGAGGCAACAAAACCCCAAAATGTGCAAGCACTGACTTGCAATAAGCTATAAATTGATTGAGGCACCAACCTCGAAAATGTGCAAGCACTAACTTGCAATAGGCTTTAACCTGATTAAGGCACCAACCTCAATGGAGGCACCCGCCTCCTTCTTCAGTGTATCACTTTTCACAATATTTCAAATTGGATCCACAAGTTCAACTCACAACCAGATTACCCTGCATGTTATTCATCAATCTTCTACAAATTCAACATGTCAAAAACCCATTCATACATTCATATTGATAGTAAACATGACCCCCCTAATCTCAAAAACTATTTTTAGCTTCTCTTTTTCAAACGACAAAAAATATAACCAAAACCCCTTTTCGAGCATTCAATTTTCCCTCAAATCTTCCCACAAAAACATAAGAAGGATTCGTTGTCCTACAAATTTTCTCTTTCTGGTGTGCATTCTAGAAAATGCACCTTTTCTGGTAATCGTTTTATAAAATGTGCATCATCGATTAGTTATCAGTTCAAAAAAATGGACCTTTGTGGGGTAAAATAAAAATTAATTTTTGGCTTACCCGACTGAGTTCGAACCCTCAACCTCCTGAGGAATCCCAACACCCTTTAATGACAACGCTATCGTAACATGGCTAAACTCTACACATATGTTTATATTATACATCAATGGTATTCACAACAATATGCCACAAAGGCTAGACACGGCGTCGAATCACAGTGAGCCAACTCAACCTCAATCACTAAGAGCCAAGTTACACTACCACAAATCAATCCCGAAGAGCCACTTCAACTGCCACGAGGGCCACGTCAATTACCATGAGCCAATAACAAAGAGCCACTTCAAATTACGGTGAGCCAGTCACTTAGAGCCATATCAAACCACCACAGACCAATCACGGAGAGCCACATCAACTACCACAGAGAGGCACGTAAATTTCCATGAGCCAATCACAGAGAGACACATCAAGTGCCATGAGCCAATCACAGAGAGTCCTTTCACACTATCGCAAGCCAATCATAGAGATCCATGTTAATTTCTATGAGCTAATCACAAAGAGCATGCCAAGCTACCACAGACTAATTGTGGAGAGTCACGTCAACTTCCACAGAGAGCTACGTCAATTTCTACAATCCAGTCATAGTGAGCCACTTCAAACAACTGCAAACCAATCATAGAGATTCACATCAACTACTACGATCTAATCATAGAGAGGCAATAATTTTTTTTGCTAATCACAGAGAGCCAACTCATATCACCTGATGAACCAATCATGAAGAGGCAAGTCAAATTGCTACAAGCCAATCAAATTGCAATGAAAATCAAACCGTAGGGATTGTATTAAAATTGGGACCTCCAAAACACAACTCCTCACTCAAATCACAAAGGCTAGTTCTTCACATGTTGAACCACACTATTGTCATTTCGTTCTGATCTCAACGAATATTTATATGTGAGCGGGGGGCTAATTTGGCATGGGGGTCAACGCTCTAAAAATTTCATGAAACTGTTCTATGTGATCTGAATCAAAGGGTCATTGGACACCCCTATGTTGATGTCATCATGACATCATAGCTACCACATGGCACTCCCCTAGTGGTCCTATGTGTCACAAAAATACACCCTATTGGCCAATGAAAAATTCCATATCAACATGCCACATGGCATCATGATGGGATGCCACATCATCTTTTCCTTCCATGTCACCATCATTTCCATGCCATCATGTCTTTCCACATCATCATTTTGAGCTAATCTCAAGCTTCCATGTGTCATTATTAGCCTACTTGTCAAATCTAAATTTTCCAACACAACATCCACGTAAGGGGTGCCACATCACCATTACGAACATTAATGGGTCCACGTGGCATCTGTTGGCATTATGACACAGGTTTGGCTCTATGGCACAGGTGTTGTTCTTGATGGCAACTCACTCAGATGACAGATCACAGTTCAGGCTCACAGAATGAAGGAAAAGAAATATACGCAGGTTCCCCTTGAACAAGCTGAATATACACGCAGGTTCGACGACCAAAAGGCGCGTATGCGTATACAAGCACTTTCATGCAAGGAAAGGTGCATATGTGTATACAAGCACTTTCATGCAAGGAAAGGCGCGTACATTTGGTTTTGGTCTGTGGTATTTGGACCATGGTATTGTGATCCATGGTATTGGTCCAAGGTATCTTGTCTAACGTGTTGACCCCAGGTATTTGGTCCAAGGTATTAGTTCTAAGTGGTTTTGGACCATGGTATTGAGTAAGGCCTAAGACTATAAAAAGAGGAGGAGATCATTAGGCCAAAATGCATGTGTACAAGTGATGAATATCTGATGAAGTGAGAGATCTAGTATGCTAGTTATGGGTTGGTGATGCTTTGCTTGATCTGAACCAAGGGTGCACCTATGCGGTTGATGAAGGTTGATGGACCGAGATCATGAAGACTAAAATGCATTATCATTATATGGTATGATCATGAATAGATCTGAATACTGACGCATGTCTTATCCTTTATATCTTATGTTCTGGGTATATCTGAAGTTGGAAATTGCAGCGAAGGTATAAGTAATTATTTTCAGATCTGTACGCGGGTTCCCTTTGGTGAAACAACGTATACACGTTGGTTCAACACAGCCAAGTAGCGTATACATTATGATATTTGATATTTGAGGTTGTTGTTGGTTCTAGTGGTTGTTGCAGAGTTCTAGGTTCTGCTCTGTGTTCTGGTAACTATTTTTTGATAACAAGGTTTCAGTGATTCAGTTGTTGGGTGATTTAGAGATTGATGATGCAGATATAGTTGATGGTTGTATTGCAGTAGTGATTGTTTTTGTATTGATAGATCCAGTCTGAAAATTTATGAAACGTGGTCCCTGGAAGAAAAGAGAAGGTTGTAGCCTACTGTAGGCCGATGCCTACATACTAGTAAACATATTGGCTAGTACAAGAGCTAGGGGGTTGTAGCTCCCTTCCAGTAGTAGCTGGAGAACGAGAGAAGGTTGTATCCTTCTATAGGTGGGTGCTTGCATACTGGTATGAGTCTGCGCCAGTGCAAAATTGTAAAAAGAAGTTTCTTATTAAAAGGAAGAGAGAGACGATTGCAGCAGGTGGTTTTCACCCACATTGGGTTTCAACCTTATATCATGGTGTTCATGTGTGATTTTTATGTGTGATGATCTGTTCTGTTTTACTGCACCTATTTACTGTTAATAATGTTCTAATGCACTCATTAAAGATCAAAAAACTGAATCATAAATCTGCTCGATATATGCTAGTTGCATTAAACATAGTTGCGTATACACGCGGGTTGCCTTAACTGAAGTAGCGTATATGAATCTGAGTATGGAATTGTAAAAATGTTATTGATTTGCTAATACTGATTCACCCCCCCTCTCAGTATTATTTCCAACAACATCCAACTGAGGGGTCTGATAGACACCTACAACGTGTCACTGTGGCACCATTCTAGTGTGGAGGGCATGGTCCACATTAACCTCCATGCACCATGAAGCTTCATCCACTGTTCATGTGAATCTCAATGGATATATCTAATTATAAACACTTGATCTTTAACCTGATTAAACAGTGCGCAAGTTCATGTGCCATCCATTGTCGATTTCCCTCAAGGTGACAAATCCGATCCAAAGATTCATGATGTTTAACAATTTTGGTGTTTCAATTCACAAATTTGATGTTTTTGCCCTTAGTGTAGTTGCCAACTTCAAACTAACATAACTTCTCATTTGGGAAGAAATTGGCCAAGTGTAATATACTGTTGGAAAGGTCTTGGAGAGTATTATCCAACCATGCTAACCATAGACTCATTTTAGCACCATAAATTCAACAAAAGACTCAAAAAACTTTGAGGTACTTTGACATAATTTGATGTGAGCTTGTCAAAACATTGAACTATCATATTGTTTCCTTAGACTTCCCCTTTGACATTAATTACAACACCATGTCCAACAATATCTACCGTTTTCATTGATGGAAACACCATCATATGTTGATGGTCATTGATGGAAATGGACTGAACTCCCCTTATCATGTTTTTTTGAACTCCCCCTGTCATGTTGCTAGGAAAAATTATGCTGGCTACAAAACTCCTCCTGCTTGTTCTCAATATTTTCTCTCTCTTCTTCAATGTATATTTTCTCTCCAAACTCCTCTTACTGCTTCAATATCTGCTTTCTCTCCCCCTTTGACATTAATGGAAAATGGACATGTTGATGATGTTTGCTTATAAGGTGACTACTTTTCAATGCTAGATAACTGTTATTTTTCTTCCTGCGGACTTTATCTTTTTATGAATGAAATCTCCCCCTCAGAACATTCTCCATGTAATGTGAAATGACTCTCCCCTTTTCAATAAACTCTCTACTTGTTAATACTTCCTTCTATGTACACATTCCTCCTATTAAATTCTAGAGGACAACCCTATAATCCTTCGCTAAAATTAGTGGCCCATTCATTCATGTTATATCTAAGATACAAATCATTTGATCTTCAATATGAAGCCCAATATGAACTACTAAGATTCCTTTGACTACTCAAATGCTTTTTCTGATGCTCCCCTTATGCCTAGGCTTCTTTAAACTTCTGTGCACACTCTTGCATTCTCTTTCTTCTTCAAGTTCCATCTTGTCTTTTTGAACACGTTTGAGATTGCTTGTTTCCTCCTATGGGGACTGTTGTTATGCAATCTCAGGTCTCATCCTTCAATATATTTAACAACTCAACCATATTAGACTTAATTTCATACCTGGTGATGATGTTCTATGAGATGTACTTGCAAAATTGACATATGTAGGTGGGTTCAACTCTCCATTATATTTCTGATAGTATTCCTTCTAAACTTGAACTTGTTCCCTTTCCTGTCTTCTCTTCCTTTAGTTAATTTTTCAACTATTTTTGTTTCATCACATTATTTCATTCATTTTCTTCCTTTCTTCAAATTCATGGCACTCCAATATTTCTTATGCATTCAAAATTTGTTCTTATTATTATCAAACTTGGGACAATTAAGTCATGGTTACAACCTTGATAACACTTCTCCAAAGCACAATGTCATACCTTTAACAAAATAATATTTGAACATATAACTCCTTTCATCATGATCTTTCTTAGGCAAAACCTCAAATATTAGAACTAAAAGAATCTTGGTTTCTGCCTTAGAGCACATAACTAATCAATAATTAAAACCATTTCCTTGAGCACTCAATGAAAGTTCATGCTGTTCATTTTCTGGCTCAACCTGTTTTCTCCTCCAAACCTTAGTGTGATTTTCTCCTTACTTCGTAGAAGTATTTTCTTCCCTGGTTTTCTCAAGTAACCTCTTCATGTCACGTTCTCATGTAATGTGTCAAAGATTATGGCATTTAAAGCCTTTTGAATTGAACTTGAATGAAGCATCAATTGACGTATACATTCTGCTATTGAATCCATTTGGATATTTAACTTGTCTACCTATAAACTTGCTTTTGGAGGCCTGATAATGACTTAAAATCATCCTTGTCATAGGATTTGCAATCCCTAGCATTATGCCTGAAATTTGTACATGAAAAGAAATAACAAAGAAATATATTTTAATATCTAGATGAGTACGGTTCCCTTGATGAAGTTGATCTTCTAAAAATATTCTACCTTGGAGGAAGTTCAATCCTTTGTTGATCCTTGTCCTTGATTACATTGTTGTCTTATTTATGATGGGGCTTCTTCAAAACATCGACATATCTCCTTCGAGTAGCAACCATTCCAACCTTGTTCTGTCTTTCACTGTGATTTTCCTTTTGAAGAATACTAACTTTGCTTTCAAGCTTTTCTTCAAATTTAACCTTTAGAGACTTGGAGCTTGTATCCTCTTTGCATGGAGACTTACATGTATAACCAAGACATGTTTTGTTGCATGGTGTTATCTGACAATTGAAAATGTCTTTGAATACTTGTGAGCTCTTCAAGTTCTTTTTGAGCTTGTCAACTTCAACCCTTAATGAAACAACTTCTTCAAGCTTCTCACACTTATTTTTTTATCATCTATATCTTCATTACTTGTAATTTCTTCCTTGTAGAAATAAACCACTCTTTGATTTTTCCACATTCCTATAGTTTTTCTTTCATCTTGTTCACTAAAGTATCCTCATTTCATATAGATGCTTATAACTATGTCTTTAGAATAGAAGCATCATGATCCCTGCTTTCTGATAGATCCTTTTGTTCTTCTTCATTTTGATTATTAGTTTTTTTCTAGTGCATTTTTCAAGGAACTAATTTTGGTTGTGCCTCACAATGACCTTTTCTTTGTTGTAGCTGGCTCTGCCTCATTTCTTCCAACATTCTTGCTTCTTCTAGTTGGACCTTCAAAGTAGCAACATCATAATCCTTATTTTTATATTTCTTCAAAAGCTCCTTCTAGTTTTTGTCTTATTTTGAAATTTTCTATATGAGTTCATCTTTACCTTTATAATTTTGGAGTTTCTCACCTAATTGACTAACCCTTCTTCTTGAAGATTTTAATTCCTCTAAGGAACTTCTGATTTCTCCTTCATAATCTACTTATGCTTCAATTTATTCTTCTACTTCCTTTAAGCAGTTAACCTCAATTAGTTGAAGAACATCACCTTCATTATTTGTAACTAGAAATGGACACATAGAAGTATAGTGGCCTTCATTTCCACAATTGAAGCAATATGCAATACTTGATTCCTCTTTCTGAGGGTTTTCAACATCATGACTTTGAAGAAAATATCTTGTTTGGGATCTAATGTATTGCTCGCATAATCAGAGCCCTTCCTTTTCTGAGTCAACTTCTTCTTACTCTTCCCTTCATTGGCCATAATTATTTGGATCTACCATCCAGCAGTTAATTGTTCCTGAAGGAACCTACTATGATACAAATTGCTAGACTAAATATTACACTGAGATGGGGGGTGAATCAATGTAATGGAAAATTTTCATCAATTGAAACAATTCACCAATCAATCAAAACCGTAACCATAAACATGCATCATTAAATAACATCAGCATATCATCATAATAAGACACCATATGTACATGGAAACCCTTGGGAAGAAAACCAAAAAAAAATTGTTGTCTTCAATTTTATTACATAGATTTATAGGCACTAACTTGTTAGAGGCACCCACCCCAAAAAAGTAAATTTGCAGGAATCGACCCCCAAAATGTAAAAGAATCGAATTAGTATAGGATACAACCTGATTGAGGCACCAACCTTGAAAATATGAATTGCAGTAGGCTTCAACCTGATTGAGACACCAACCCTGATGGAGGCACCCACCTTGATCCTTCTTTAGTGGACCACTTTTCACAATATTTCAAACTGGATCCACAAGCTCAACTCATAACTAAATCAACCTTCCTACTAGTCATCAATACTTTGCAAATTCAACATATCCAAAACCTATCCATACATTCATACTGATAAAAAACATAACCCCCCTAATCTCAAAAACTATTTGTAGCTTCCCTTTTTCAAATCACAAAAAAATTCCAACTAGAATCAATTTCTAGAATTCGATTTTCCCTCAAATTGACCCATAAAAATATTACAAAGTTTAATTGTTCTACAAATTTTCTCTTTCTGGTGCACATTCTACAAAATTATCACCTTCATTCAGTTATTGTTTCGACAAAATGGACATTTGTGGGGTAAAATAAAAAAATAACTTTTGGCTTTCATGACCGAGTTCAAACCTTCAACCTCCCAAGGAATCACAACACATTTTACTGATTGTGCTATCGTAACCTCACTTAAGCTTTGCATTGATGTTTATATTATATGCCAGTGTGATTCACAACAATATGATACAAAGGCTAGACATGACACCCAATCATAGTGAACCAACCTAATCTCAATCATTGGGAGTCAAGTTAGATAGTCGCAGACAAATTCTGAAGAGACACCTCAACTGCTAAGAGGGCCATCTCCACTACCACGATCCAATCACAGAGAGCCACATCAACTATTATGAGCCAATCATAGAGAGCGAAATCAAATCACCACCAACCAAACACAAAGAGCCAAGTCAAACTACCACGAGCCAATCACATTGCAATGAAAATTATATCACAGGGATTGTATTGAACCTGCCACCGAGAGAATACAACTCCTCAATCAAATCACAAAGCTTGGGCCTCTTGGGTGTGTGTTATATTCTTTCCACAATTAGGAGTAAACATTGTACGCTGCGCTAGGTGTAGTGGGGAGGTCACATGGGGGCGGTAGCCCCCTTGCATGAGGTCCAATGCAGTGCCCAGAGAATTTATTTTTTTATGTGGAACCAATAATAGTTGGGTGGACCCAAGGATGGGGGGCCGACCCAAAGATGGTGGGAGAACCTACCCATCATTTTGTGCATGGGTTTTGCACATGATTTTGGGCATGATGGTTTTTTTCCCATGGTATTTTGTAGATCCGGTCTAGGGAACTACGATTATGTTATAATCTAGAGTTAATGGATTTGGATTTATGAATGCTTTGACATGTATATATATATATATATATATATATATATATATATATATATATATGTAACATTGAAAGGAATATAATGAAAAATCAATCTGGTAGTCCCGGTTTTTGGAACCAAAGGAAAATCTCTATGTATATTTGTTTTATGTTCTCGCCATTGTATATTTTTCTGTTTTAAGAATTCGTTTGCAACTAATTTATGTACAAAGTTAAAACCTATAGGGCCTTCACATGTTGAACCACACTCTTATCATTTCGTTTTGATCTCGATGGATATCTATATGTGAGTGAGGGTTTGATTGGGCATGGGTGTTACACAGTAATTTTTCACTGCCTTCATCCCAGTCTTCCTACTGTGTCATGAGTCGAAATCATTCATGCTCATGCTCTCTGATGTTGCCAAATGACCCACTTTGCCAAAGTTTTTGCATCATTGCCACTGTTGTCAAAATAAACGCGCTGATGAGCGCTCCAAAATATACCAAACGCGCTGCCATCGCGGAAGTACACGTGATTCCCGCGATGGTCGGATTTCATGAAACAACGCAACTGTTGCTTATATTTGATCGCGATGACATGAACTTCTCCGTTATGCAGTAGCGATGTCAGCGCTCCAGTACAGTTATGTACCCACGATGATCTAGTCTGGGCGAGTTTGTTCTAATAGCCGGCCTTCCAGATGACTCCAGACCTGGTTGTTGGCCTTGTATATGTCGCCCTCCCTTCTCTGGCATGTCTGTTTCGTCATTTGAGCCACCTTCCTTGGAGATAAGCTCATCTTCCCACCATTCATGGAGACTCCTTCTCCTATTTAAGCCTCCACCATTGCTATGAGCTGCTAGTTTGGAATTCATAGTCTTTGGAGTGTTGCTGATAGTGTTGTGAGCTTGATAAGTAGCTGGTGTGACAAGTGTGGGATTGCTAGAGAGCTTAAGGAAGGTTGTGAAGTGTTTTGATCTTGTGTAAACTTGTGAGTGAGAGAGTTTTGTCTTGGGAGATCTATCTTCAAGGGTGAATGCTTGAGGAACTTGTTGGCTGGACCCTCTTGAGAAGGATTTAACGTCAGAACTATGGTTGTATTCTTCTTTGTTTATCAATAATAGACGACTATCATTATGGTTCCACTCTTATTGTCTTTATAATGGTGATTGAGTTATATCCTTTCTGATTGATATATAGTTGCATCTATTGGATTTTATGCTTGTGTTTGTATCGTTCTTTGCATGTGCAGGTGTCCGTTCACGAGGATCGTGGGGATTGTGACCAGCCGGAGCAAAGGAATGGGAGCGACGACTCTTCTACAAGTACTAGCGTTGGAATCCAGGTAGGCCCTCATCATCGGTCTTTAATTTGCAATTAGGAACTTGCATGTTAGCGTTGTTTGATTGTTTCTAGACCCTATTTGGACTAGTAGGGATCACCTCTGTCCACAGAGGGGATTTACCTCCACAACAATGGGGTTTGATGCTCTAGAAATTTCATGAAACTGTTCCATGTGCCCTAGATCCAAGGGTCATTGGACACTCCTATATTGATGTCATTGTGACATCACAACTACCACATGACACTCCCTGAGTGGTTCCATGTGTCACAAAAATCTTCCCCCACTTGGCTAGTAGAAAATTCCATATTAGCATGCCATGTGGAATCATGATAGGATGCCACATCATCTTGGCAAACCACATCACCATCACCTTCCATGTCATCATTTCTTACCACATCATCATTTTGAGCCAGTCTCGAGTCACCACACATCACTGCCAACCTACCTATCCAATCCAAAATTTCCAACATAGCATCCATGTCAGAGATGCCACATCACCATTACAGGTGCTAAGGGTTCCACGTGGCATCCAATCGGGGGGTTTGATATACAGTTTCCATGTGCTGTTGTGGCATTGGTCTAGCATGGAGGGCACGGTCCACATTAACCTTCACGCACTTGAAGCTTCATCTATTGCTCATGTGAATCTCAACACCATATCTACCCATAGATGATCGATATTTAACCTTATTAAACTATGCTTAGGTTCACACACTATCCATCATTCATTTCCCTTGAGGTGAAAGATCTAATCGAAAGATGCATGATGTTTAACAAATTTTGTGTTTCAATTCAAAAATTTGGTGTTTTTTCCCTTATTGCAACTGTTAACTTCAAACTAACATGACTTCTCATCTGGAAATAATTTGGCCAAGTGTGATATATTGTTGGAAAGGTCTCAAAGAGGACTATCCAACCATGTTAACCATAGACTCATTTGAGCATCATAACTTCAACAAAAACTTAATAAAATTAGAGGTAATTTGAAATAATTTTATCTGAGCTTGTGAAAACATTAGACTATTTTTTTTACTTATCAATGATATCGTTGCTTCCTTAGACTTCCCCTTTGACATAAATGACACTAATTGTCATTAATGACAACACTTTATCCAACAAATATCACAGAGCTAAATTCCACAAAGTTACATGCCTTCGAGCATAACATATACCATATAATAAAATGCCACATATCTTACGATACAATGCCTTCGGGCACAAAAATTGACATACCACAGAGCTTATAACCAATGCCTTTGAGTATCCTCAACATAAAAATATGTTGGTGAACATGCATGCTATTGATAACACTGATTACACACACCTAGATAGACATGTGTGTGTTGGTGCTCCTAACTTGATCGAAGCCAATGAGAATTCAAGACATGTGCGGCCGCAAATTCTAGCTTTGTGTTGAAAATTCCATGCTACGTCACTATGTGACCCAGTCCTAAGGATCCTTGGTTAGACCACTGCTGTCATCATCATGAAATCACCATTGACACGTGGTGCACTTTGATTGGGCTATGTGTCACTTAGATATTGTCTAATTTAGCAACCAAAATTGCCCAATCAACATGCCACATGGCACCTTCCGCATCATCACCATACACCCAGTCTCTCACTACCAGGTGTCATTGGTTTCCACTCATCCAATCCTATATGCCACGTCTACTTCCATGTCATACTATGACATCACATGTCATCAAATTTCATGGAGGCCACTTTTCATCATTTTATACCTGCCCTGTGTCATGATGTGATTGGACCAACGTGGCAGGTAGGGAAATATTTATGGGCGAAATTTCACTAATTGGTTATTTTTTAGACATTTTCTTAAATAAATATTTACCAATTTACATAAACATTCACCTATTTTTTACATATATATGATTAAATGGGTGATATTCACCAAAACATTATCAATTTTAATAGTAAATTACATATTTGTTATTGAATATTTTCCTACATTCTATATGTATGCCTTTTCAAACTAGAGTAATTGCCTATAATATTATAAATAGGTATAATATTTGAATCCTTAAAAAATACCCAAGTGGTGGAGCTCAAGTGATATGGGAGAGGCATGACTATCATTAAAGTTCAGACAAGTTATCACTTAATCCACTTTCCATGAATTCTTTCACGACTAGATCTATCCTCTGATGCATGATCTTTACCCTGAGCCTATTAAATAACATGCAACTTCATGTGCCATCTGCCATAGATTGCCCACAAAATCAAAGATTCGATCTGAAGATGCTTGAAATTTAAAAAATTTGGTGTTCTTAATAATAAATTTGGTGCTTTTTCCCTTCTACAATTGCCAACTTCAAACTGACATATCTTCTTATTTGGGAGGATTTTGACCAAGCGTGACATATTGTTGGAAAGGTCTCAGCGAGGACTATCTAACCATACCATCCATATCTTATTAAAACAATGCAACTTTAAGAAAATCTCAATGTTATTCAAGTTCCTGTGTCATTAATGATGTGATCTTCCAAGGCACCGAACCAATATTGTACTTAGGAAGATCCTTTCTTTGACCTCCCCTTTAACATCAATGGCACTTGTTGTCATTAATTGTTATCACCTAAAAAATGATCACCTAGCTATTTCTAACTAGGTGTATCAAAATACACCATGTAGGATTAATTTTACCATAGTAAAATCTTTTTCAGCATAGGAAATGATTTAGTAAAACATTTTTATTAAATTATTTCTCTTTAAAATAAAATAACCCAATGAAAATAATTGAATAAATCATTATTTATTTAATTTTCTCTAGAAATATATTAAATAAATATTTGATAATTATTTCTTAACACATTTGACTAAATCACCTAGGAATAATTAAAATAAATCACTATTTATTTAGTATTCCTTAATTTTATCTTTGGAATAATTGTTAAATCACTATTTAATAATTATTTTGAATTCACACTTTTTCTTAATCCTTGCAAAGTAATTAATAAATCATTGTATTTGTTAATTACTTCAACCATTTTTTAAATAAAGGTATTTGACCACTTTGAATATTTTTTCTCTCTCCAAAAAATATAATAAAGTATTCCTAATGGCTAGATCTTGATTTGGTAAAAAATATTTTATTATTTTCCAATTTCTAATCTACCCCAATACTTTCTTATAAATAAGAGGGTTTTGCATTCATTCTTCACCATGATCACTATCATTGTCACCACTATCATCTTCTCACATTTGAGCTCCCTCTTGATTTCTATCTTTCTTTTGGGTTTTCTACATATTGAAAGAGATAAATAGGTCGCTGAAGCACAAGGACATTAAAGGACCCATCCCACAGAGGGGGATTTACAAACCTTTGTTGTAAACCTCCTGCACCAGGTGTTTTCTAATAAAAATATTATTCATTTAAATCTTCTTCTACTAGTTTATTTCATTAGTTATTTTTTGTTGTTAGTTTCAATGTTTTTCCAGCTATTTTTAGCTTCTCAATTTCTATTTTTAGATCCACTTTGTTTTTTGGAAAAGTGTTTGGTTTTGTTGGTTTTCCACATCTTTCTACAGATCACAGGTACCAGCTGAGCATGAGACGACAAAATCTGGGTGAAACCTGCCGAGCGAGAGTCGCAAAAGAAAAACACACTTTTTGGCCCATTATCTGCATTCTAGAATGCACTTTTTGGCCCATTTTTTGCATTCCTTTGCACTTTTGAAGTTAGAATCCACATTTTGTCATTTTTTCAGAAATTTTCAGATTATGTTATGTTTATTGGGAATGGTTTATATTCTTTCCTAAGTCGCCCCTATGCCTATATTCTCTTAGTAATTTCTCATTGAGGAAAAAAAAATCCCCTAGGGTTTAGAGTACACCTCCATCATTTAGGAAGAGATTTGTTGAGTTGGGGAGTCTAGGGTTTTGTCTACTATTTTACAACCCTCTTGGATAGGATTCTTCATCATTTTACTCCCTTTAGAGTTTGGGGTTGCCTCCCCCCCTTAGGATCCCCTTGTGTTTCCTAGGTTTTTGGAGTTTCTTTCCTATCGTTTACAACATTTTTCACTTCTGATTTTTGTTGTTTGTTTGCACCATACCGCAGATTAGTGCCTTTGTATCATAGTCCCTTAGACATTAGATCATTTTCCCTTTATGTGTCTTTGAGTAGCTTGTTTTCCTCTTATTTTTTAGCTTCTTGATAACATTCTTGGGTGGGGGTTTGCGTGCTTGGATTTGTTGTTCATTTTACTGTCCATTCTCAACATTATTTATAGTTTTTAAATACTTTATTTTCAACAACACATGACATCATAAAACATGCTCAATTAACTTATCCACTTGACACATCATTTTCACACCCACACACCTTAAGCTAATGTGAGCTTGGTTAACACTGCCAAACCAAGACTTGAAACATTACAGCTTAATAATTCAACACACATATATTAAGCCCACTTGGGAACCAGGGCCAAAACAATCTATGTAGTTAGGTGTAGGATTGGTGGGATAGACATCAAATAACACTCATCAATAAAATACATTGTGACATATAAGTTGAGATATTAGGGAGCTTAAAATCCTTCACCATCCCACGGTCCAAAACAAGAGTGCGTCATAAACTTGATTCAGAGGGGGTTAGGCTAGGTCATCTACGAGTTGTTCTCCTCGGGGCTACCCAACCCATGGCAGGGAATCCCATGCGGTGGATGATAAAAAATAATTTCAAAACTCTACCACCCCCGTGGGATGAAGGTAACTATAGTGACCAATCATAGAAAAACACCCTATAGGATTGGTTGTGGGCAATAGTTGGTTCTCTACCCCACCTTTCTCTGGACAACCCTACTTGTAGGGATCAGATTCGTTCAAGTAAGAAGTATTGGCCATATGAAATAATATATTTAGGAATTGTTTGAGGATATATATCACCTATAGGCTAGAGGTCATTTTTATTTGATAAGACACATTTTCTTGAATTAGAGTAGCATATTAATATAGGTAGTTTACACTTGACACCATTGCACTAGGTGTTTTCTTGTTGTTTGTTGCTCTTTTCTTCCTATCATCCCAATTTAGTCTATTGTGTCATCTTTGTCTTGACATCATTGCGCTCCCTAAGTGTTTGTTGCGAAAAATTTGTGGCCTTTTCCCCGAGTTTACTCTAGGATATCTTACTCCTTCCCATCGAGCTAGAGTTCATCCTCCTAGTCTTCCATTGAGTCCTCATTCTGACTATAGTTCTGTTGATTCTTCTAATTATTCCTTTGATTCTACATCTCCCGAACCTTGTACCTCCACCATGTCTGGCACTAATGTGGGTGCAGGAAACCAAGGTAACCCCATAAGTGGAACCTCTACTGGTATGGTCACTGCTCCTCCATTGCTTCCCTTTATGGTTGTTTTGAGCCATCCTGATTTCAACCAACTCATCAATGATCCTATTCTCCATGACCCCAGTTCGCCTACTATGCATACTAAGCTTCTTTCTGACATCCCCAAGTTTGAACATAATCTTGGAGAAGATCCCACAAATAATGTTCTCTTTTCATATGTAGTGTTCATCCAATTCCATCATTGAAGGCTCCATTTGTCTTCGACTGTTCCAACACACCCTCATTAAAGCTACTGCCAAGTGGTATGTGGACCAACCGCATGCCTCCCGTTCCACCTTTGCAACTCTAGCCAAAGCCTTTATGTCATAATTCTAGTTACCCCTCTGATATGACACTGGTACCGAACTCTTGACCTCTTTTCATCAAAAAATTTCCACCCGCTTATCTAACCATGTTCAAGAATGGCGTAGAAGGAGGAGAATATGTAGGGCTTCTAAATTTGAAGACTGTGTCTATATGGATTGGTTCCTTAGGTCTCTTTTGGCCCCCATTTGTAAATATGTTTCCTCCTACTTCCCCCAGTCTGAGGAAGAAGTGCTCCAAGTAGCTTTGAAATTTGACCTAATCTATGCACAATCAGGATATGTTTATACTGTCATTCTCGATCTTCCTCGACTTGGCGCTGTTAAGGCGTTGGGGTCATCTCATTCAATCAATGATATCATTGGATCTATCTCGCATCCTCAACCTCCACCATATCCTCAACCTCACATGAGTTATGGTCAACCTTGGGGGGACCAATTCCACTTACACTTATCCCCCTCCTACTCCTTCCCATGGAAACCCTTACCAAGGTTCAAGCATGTCATATGCATATCCCCATCTGCATCAGTCGATGTCAGGGCCAACTCTCGCTTCACCTGGTTATCCCAATGTTGCTGCTAATTATTTCTATCCTTATGCACCACCTAGCGCTCCAGCCCCTCCGGCACTAACGCCCCAACCTCCCATGCCTCCTCCACCTCTGCCACAATAACAACCACCTCCTTAAGGTCAAGTGTATTCTCAGCAGAGTGTAACCAATCCCCAACCCCAATCTAAATAATAAGGGGAAGGGTAACCAAAACCAACCATCTCAAGGTAACTAAGGAAACCAAGGTCCACCACCTAATTCCCCTCAGGGTGACCAGCCTAATCCTGGGACCCAACAATAGGGCAAACAACCCAAGAAAAACATGGTTATTCGTAAGAATAAACCTTGTGCCTGTTGTGGAGTATATGGCAATTATCCTCATGAGAGTCCCCTATTACCTCAGATGTGCCAAGCATGGGAAGCTCAATCAAATGATTCTAGAGGAACTCATCCCATTGCTTCACCTCCTCCCCCTCTTGCTTCATGACAATCGACTGCGATTACCAATTCTTTTCCCCATCAGGGATATTTAGCTTCCCAACCCACATAGGGTAATCTAGCTCCTCAACCTTCACAATCTGGCCAAAACAATTACTAGATTCTCATGATGAATTCTACCAAAATCAACACTAAATAAGTCAACCTTCAGACTCGGTCGCACCAATATGCCAGACCCCCTACCAAGTCAATGACAGATCCCTAACCCAAAGTTTCCACTAAGCCTCTATCGTCACCAAATGGCACCTTACATATCCCTCTACCTAAAGTCGAGGTCCCCCCCAAGATCCCCAAAGTTCCATTATATCAAAATGTTGCTTCTTCTAAAGCCTCCCATACCTATAGCATAAGTAGATGACTTGGTGGAGTCCCTGCTACCATGTCAATGTTGGAATTCCTCTAGAGGTGCCCATACATGCCATAAATCTCTACTCTCTACTTTAGGCACTGTGGATCCTTTTGACAATCATCTGATTGTTTTTTATGTTGAAAAAGTGGAACATCCCTGCCTTCCTTCCTCAGTTTCCTTTCAAATACCAGTCTCCATAAAGAACACCACGGTCCAATGATGTATCATAGGTGAAGGCGCCTCCACATGTGTGATGGCCACTAGTGTTTGGAAGAAAGTTGGTTCCCCTGACCTGTACCCATCCACTATCACTCTTCGTGCTTTGGACGGTCATCCCTCACATCCCCTTGGTTTGTATTGCAACTGTCCCATTACTGTTGTTGGTAAGACTATATTGATTGAAATTTAAGTCATTGATGCCGCATTAGATCATAACATCTTGTTGGGTCATAGTTACACCTATGCCATGTCCATTGTCACATCTGTAGTCTTTCGCAAGTTGTGCTTTCCCCATAATGGAAAGATCATCACTATCAATCAGCTGACTTATTATGAACCTCAGTCTTAGACATCTCCTCAGGCCACTATCTCATCGATGACTAGAAATAAGAGTATCACTTCCTTAACCGATGTGTCTCCTGGAGTCTATAAGTATTCCATGCTACTTTGGGCTTATTGTGGCTCGCTACCTATCCCTTCTGAGCCTAGCTTGTCTAGTGTGTGCATGCTTCAGGCATCAAAAGCCACCCACAATTCGTTTGCTATGCCTTCACAATATCCAGCCCCTCCACAACCTCATTCTCCTAACTTAACCCAACCTTCAGGCATAATTCCTCCAGGCCCATTTCCTTCTACTGGTGTCTCTCCCGGCCATTTTCATCCCAAAACCGTTCCCCCAGGTCTTAACCATCTGGGAGCAATTTCCCCAGGTCATTAACTTTCTAGTCATATACCTTTCTTATTCCCACCACTTGGATTATTTTCTACCCTTATTACGGCTACGTTGAGTTTACCTAACATTACCTTGGGGATCCTAGTCTGGTACATAGATCCTCCCATAAATATTCCTCCTAATCAACTCAAACCTTGCACAACTTTGACCCTGGTTCAACCTGTTGTTCCTACCCATTCCTTTGCTTCATTTCCACAAAAACCTCAACAAGAATCCAATCCTGTTTCGAAAGCATCTGGTGAGGAGGGGAAAATCCCAGAAAAAGGGGCACAAAGAAAAGGCACTGAAAAGAACTCCAGTTCCTCCTAAGCCTCCAAAGCCTGATCCTCCATGCACTTTCTGCGATGTTGTTGGGCATGCCACCAATAATTTTCCTGAGATCCCTCATATCAAGAATGTGGTGTCTAATACCTTTCTTGACTCTAACATTCCTAAGGTCCATGTCACCTTACTCGAGTTAGCTAAGAAGAATAGATCCTTAGACATGAATCACCCTTTTGCTTTGTGTGATAACTATGGCCATTATTCCCATCACTGACTCCGTATCAATATTTTCGTGATACACTTCATGTGCTTCACAACTTAGATGTCGCTCATAGTGATTCCAATTCCCCTCCACCTATGGGTTTTAGTCCCATTGTTACACTAGAACATGAGGTTTCCCAACCTACCATTTTGATTCCCCCTCCTGATGTCGATATGATAGATAGTTCTATCCCTATTCTCTACCTATATTCATCCATGGGATTGATCTATTGGGACTCTCTTGACGTTTCCTATTGTGATTCCATCAAACCCTCTTTGACGAACACTTCGGTATCAACATCAGTAGATGTCACATCTACTAGTCATCCCTCCAACCCTCATGGATATGTGTATGTGAACCATGTATCCCATGATGATGATTGGTTACATCACCCCTTACTTCAAATCGATGAATTCGAAACACATCCACCTTGTGGCAATTACATTTCCACACAATGTTTGGGTAAGGGGGCATCCATTTTTTAGAGTCCAGGAGAAGAAATTCTCCCCAAACCTCTTAGTGCATCTGGTAGTGTTGATTCTAGTGCCATTATTCTTCCCCATGCTGAAGAAATTCTAGAGTCTCATGTCACTCATCACCACAGGGATGATCCATTTAATCATTCCTCCATCTTCCATCAACATCCCAGTCCCTTAGACATTGTTGTTGTTCAACCCCCATGTCATCTAGGTGACCATCAATTTATTATATACAAAGCCACTCTTTGGTATAGTGACACCATGTATGTGAACCCAGAAATTCAGTCCATTTGACTCATATATGCAATGCCAACGTGAGATTGGTAATCCACCATTTCCTTTCTTCTACTGCATCTGTACATTCTTTGTAATATCCCTTATCAGGAATATACCTCAAACACAAGCAAACTCCAACCATAGATGGACTGGGAGGGCATTTACCAGATATGTCACCTCTCAAAAGAGGACAAGATCCGGAGGCTACCTGGCCCTTTCCAGACTCTGTCTAAGAGTATAATAGAAACACACAAGTGGTATAATAGCCGAGAATGCTCAAAGAGATACAAATAACAATGATACGATATATATCAAATAAACCATAAGAAGATACACAAGAAATGCAGAGAGAATGCTAAGCCATTTTATTACACTGAGTAAAAAAATGAGTACAGGAGGTGATCAGGAAGATGGCACCTTTACTTTCACAAGGCAAGTTAAGAAATACACTCAGAATAGCAAAGGAATGGCCCCTCTCTGATCTGCGTCCAAGCTACTGGGAAAACTGCTGCGCTGTTGTTGCTGCTAGAAATAAAACGAGGATTTGGGACTGCTCCCCTCCTCAGAAAAAGCTAAAACTATGGGACTAGACTCTACTCAAGAAACCCATAAAAACCCAGAAAGCTTTCCCGGAATGGGTGACCCCTGAAAATCACCCCCTTGGGGTTCTGTGAAGTTCCTCACTGCTCTGCGCTGCCACTGAATAGAATCCTTTGAAACTTAGCCCAGAACTCTGCCAAACTCCTCCAATATGGAAGAGCTGATCTCTTGCTCAATCCCTCGTCTCAAATCCTCCACAAACCCTCAATCCAAACTACTCCTAAAAGGAACTGCGTCCCTCTCCCAGTGCTGCGCAGTCCTCCAGAACACTGATAAAACCATTGCTGAAATGTTGAAGATACTGCTACTGAAATGCCAACGAAAATACCTTGCCCGAGAAGGCACTCGAAGTCCCCCAGGGCTAAGGGTGAGATCTTCGAACGAAGACACTCAATGCACTAAACAGTGCTGCAGACTAGCTAAACAGCCAGCGTGCTCTAAGCCAAAACGACTATCACAAATGCACATAACTGAATGATCAAAATGAGGGGGCTCTTCTCTCTTTTATAGCTTCTGCCTCTCTCAATCCCAATGCTTACCTTCTCCTGTGTGATTCCCCTTTTGCCACGTGTTCCTCGCCTCCTGCGCAGTCCCTCCATGTGTCTGCGTGGGATCCATTTTTGCGTCCCCCTTTTGGCCCCCTTGGCTCTCCCTTTAAGTCACAACGTTGTGCTACTAGGAAGTGAATTTTATTCTAAAAGTGAGTTATGTCCCCCTTTCTCACTTTTTAATTTACAAAATAACTATAGAAGGAAAAATTTGGCAAAATCAAATATTCCAATTACCTGGGGCTAATTAGGAATATTACATTCTTCCCACAAGAAGGCATCCATAAAACAACAAATGGTGAAGCACACCATAAAAATGTGTTTAGAGTCCACTCTTATAAATCCATTCGGCATGTCCATAGCATGCTACATCCATTCAAAATTGGGGGGCACATATTCCCCTACATCTCCTCCTCATCCTCTATAGGATCTTGTACTAGTAGGGCCAAATGCTTGAATCCCTTATTTGAGCTCTTAGAACAACAATAGCGCTCCACAAACTCCTCCAGCTGGGGGAATCATTCCCACATTTGCATACCTGATAAGCCCCTCCATCATCATATGTTGGGGGGGACTATCCCATGCTTGGGGGCATGATGGCCCCTGATCAACTTCTCACTTTATTAACATAAGTCTGGGCCTAGACCCCAACGATATAGGTATGTTCAATTATCCTTCCATTCCTTGGATAGTCACCTACCGACCTCTTCGGCGAGCCATATATACATCACATATTGTAGATGTTTGATACCATATCTTCAAATCTTCTACTATATGTGATACCACACGTACTACCTAGTCCCCATGTTTGACTTGTTAGGTGGGGTTGATCCTAGACCTTTTCTAGTAGTTCCTTCCTATATCCTTTATTACCTTAATCCTTCAACATGAACCATATTTCTAAGAATAATTAAGGCCATTTTTAGAAAAGTAAGGTCACCTACCTAAAACTTGTAGATCTGAATTCCAACGGTCGTTTTTTCCACTACAATCTCCTCAAGATTTAGGGCCTTCTCCTCCTCTCCAAATTCTCCTCCAACTCAATGTGAAAATGAATTGGATTTGGGGGCAAGAAGCCCTTTTATAAGAAAAGCCCTATTTTTCCATCACCCATTGTGACCAAACCGTAGCTTGGGTTGATGAACCATCAACGCCATTGGAAATCTCTCATCGAGTTCTATAATGGATCTCTCTTTGTTTTTGGTAATTTAATACTTGACCAGGAAGCCATTTTTTCCACGATGTCTCACTTTTTCGCCTATTAAAATTGAATTTCTTCATATGAGCTACCTATCACTCTGGTACCACTTTACCTTTGCATAGGTCGACTCATGTGTCGATTTTCGTCCCGCATAACCCAATTTTACTCATGTTTTTATGATCCCCTTTGGGCCTCCCCCTATGTGGCAGCATCATCGAGTCACCCTTGTTTAGAGCACCAAATATGAGTCACCCTTGCATCTATGGAGTTTTTTCTGAGTCCCCTTGAGCCCAGTTATAGTTTCCATACATCTTTGTGTTGCATTCATCTTATTTTTCTCATATTTGGCCTCTAGCTATACTGCTTCGTCTTAGCAAAAACCTCGTTTGAGTAATTGACCATATGTTGTCTAGGTAAATCCTCTCTATGAACAGAGACAATCTCTCTAGCCCAATGAGTGTGTCTAGCAACTGAAGTGACAATCTACTAGACACTTTCCTAAGCTTCAAATTGAAAAGAGAGACGAAGAATATGGCCTACCGCTTTCTGATGCTATGTCGATCTCCTTTGTTGAAGACCTTGAATCACTCGTGTCATGGGCTTGTTCCTACGACTCTCAACATTTTTGCACCTGCACAAGGGATCAAGACACAAAAAGGCATGCAAATAAAAATAGCATATCCAAAAGTAACCTACTTCACTGATCAAGGAATGCTAAGCTAAATGATACATAAGCATACACATTTAGGGAAAATGAACCAGTAGTTGTATATTAATAGAAAATAAGGGGAAGCATACGACCAAGCCTTGATGTTGATAGGCTCTCCTAGAATGAATATCCAAGTCCAAGCTAAGATCTCCAAGCACTCCTTCTCCAATCCAAATGAATAACACATAGGCACAATATTAGCATAAGGGTGCAAATAGGAATAAACCAACAAGACAATCCATTTGGGAATGGGAGAGGATGAATATATAGGCTAGGAAAGGGAGTTAAGACCTCTCCAAAGATAGGATTAGGCCCTCATATCAAGGAGGTAGCTCATAGGGATAAGACCAAGAGGCCAAGTTGGGAGAATTCGACCTCATCTATGCCAAACAACCCAACTCGCTACTCTAGAAGCTTCTAGATCACGATGCTTCTCATCCTCTTAAGGGAAGTTTCCTTTTTTGGATCATCATAGGTATACAAGGGAATAGAGCGATGCCATCACAGGTCAAGTGCAATGAAACAAGTGATCATCACTGTTTTGAGTCTCATAAGGGTGATGATGTTCAAATTAGGGTTTTAGAGCTATTTCTTCTAGGGAAAGCTCAAGGCATTTTCCAATCAATGACTTAGGGAGGATCTGAGATGCATATATGAATGAGTACACTGCATGATGGTCATGTTTCAGGCACTTTAGGGTATGTCACAAGGAAGTGTAGGAGGATTGACAAAATATTGTGTAAAAGATGCCCCCTAAAGCATGAAAGCAGAATGAGGAGTGATGGCTGAGATGCTTTACGAGCTTTTGCAAGGATGAGGACAAACACTGTTAGGAGACCTGCAAATCAAGGATGCATATACATATACATATCTGATATCATGAATCCACATATGGACGCAACCAACCGGATGATAAGGAATATATGGAAAGATCCATGGTATGGGCGCAACCATCCAAACGAAAAGGATAATTTGTGAATCTAAGATCCAAGGTATGGTCGCATCCATTCGATATATAAGGATCAACATAAATGTAAAGTCCCATGGTATGGTCACAGCCATACGTATAGCAGAAAAATGTGTACAATCAAGAATAACATATAATTCGACATAACCTGAGCCATATCAGATAAGACTTAGGGACTTGTGCTCCATCCCGACCCGATCAAAGTATGATTCCTAACATGTGAATGAATGTGTCGAAGTTGAACATGCTAGAAAACTACCTGATTACCGGCCAATGATGTGGACCGTTAACAGGCACGAGAGAAACCACCAATAATGACAATGGCTCTCAAGGTACGACAATATAATCCGTGAACGTGATAATGAAGCTGAATTCGAACACTCATGGAATCACCCAATCGAAGGCCAATGATGAAAACCTGTCGTCAGATGCGAAGAACTCACCATTAGGGCATGCAAACTGTAAGGTATTGAAAGGGAGTTTCTAAGTCATCTTCCTGGATAATGAGCTGAAGTCGACACGAAGCGACCCGTCGAAGGAGGGCAATGATGAGTCCCTCATCATCAAAACGAAACAAGGAATAAAGTGGAATGAAATGAATAAGATCCAAGACTGTAACAATAGGTCAGACAATGTATAGGTAAATAACTGCAGATAGGACTTCTCTTGAACACTGGTGACATGACTCCAGAGCATGGTAGCTTTTGACTCAACATAGGACTAAAGGTCATGATGACGAAATGGAATAGTCAAATGAGAGTAAAAAATGGATCACCCAAACTCGAGAGGATAAGTGACTGAGTGAGGATATCCCAAACCCAACAAGAAAGAAAAAAAGTGTCATGTTCAAGAGCGACATGCTGCCTATACAAAGGATGCTTCATCTTCATTTTCCCCTGCTATTTCTAGTGAGTACCCCAATTATTTTTATCGCAAGCTTGAAGGGGATATAATATTCTCTTAAAATAAGTTCATTCTTTGAATGAATCCATCCTAGTAAGTTTTATGAGTCCTAGGAAGGAGAAACTCGGTCTCATCATGGTGACAAGTCTTTCATCGTAAAATTTTAACGAGTCCAATGTAAGAATAACTCGGTGTCTTTTTCATATTTAGAGAGATTGAAAAAGAGATGAAAAAAGAAAAGTCCATCATGTAACTTTTTGTAATTTGTCTCTCGAACCCGAAAAGGTAGGAAAAAATATCCGAGAGAACCTCTTGACCATGTCGATCAAGGTGTACATTTTTCGTAAATAGTCAATATCAGCCCGAAAAAGGGGTAAACATATACTAAGGTGACATCATTTCATTTAATTTAACGAGTTCTAAATGACAATTACTCAACGATATTTTCAGTTTTTGAGAGTCAAAAAAGGGCTTAAAGATGACTCTAGGGGGGTTCCTTTTTCGTTTATTTTGAACTAGTCCGAAAAAGAGATAAAACAACAACTTGTGAGAATCAGAAAAATAATGACTGTCCACAGAAAGCACCTGTAACTACACAAAGAAATGCACCCATCACTGATATCGAAATCTAATAACAAAATATTATTAAAATATTGACAAAAAATGACTTCAAAACTTATAAATAACCAAAAGTAACATTATTTTTACCATTTTACCATAGTTAGTTTTGAAAGTGCACTTGTGCCTTAATTTTCTCGATTTTCAAGTGACCATTATGGGAGATTCAGGGCACCATTTTGAAAACCATTTGCATCAGGTAAGAGTTCTGTCATTGCTCTTGTATTTCATCACTTTTTCAAGTATTTTTAATGGAATTTTATGTGCTAAAAGGGAGGATTTTAAAATTTTTGAGCATCGGCGATCATCACGGGTTTGATCATTGGTCCCATGATAATCGCTCTTGAGCTTAAATACACCCGCGATGACATTTCTCTGTTTATAAAAAATAGGCACGATGGTGCCAAGGAAGAATTTTTTTATTGAAAAAACCCTTTTGAAAGAAAAATTTCTTGATTTCAACCCATGAAAAAGGTTATAATTGGTGTTAAATGATGTTTTGTAGGAGATCACAGTTCTAGAATGGAAAGAAAGAGGCCATGAGGCCGCAGATCACGAAGCAGCCCAGAATCCAGAATGCATCAATGCCTTGAGAGATTGTAGGTTGCTGAAGTTCTTCAGGACCACAGGACTGAGGGCTCAAATGGAATTTCTACCCTATTTGATCAATATTTGGGATGTAGATCAAGAGAAATTTATCATTAAAGGCCAGGAACTGGAATAGAAGAATCTGACATCTATTTTATCAAATGATTGTCCCAAAGAGGTGAAAGAGTCTATCTCTTCAGATCTCACCCAAGTGGTGAGAGTACTATTGATTTCATTAGGAGACATTGCCTAGGTGTAGAGATGATGAGGGGTGGGAAGGTGAAGATATCCACGATCACCAACAACCTTCATTTATGAACCATCGTATTCAGCATAGTTCGTGTATCTGGGACACAAGCCCTGCATGAGAGTTCAAAATCCAAATTCCAGTATGGAGTTGAGTGTCTGACCCCCACCATATTCAATAGGTGTGGATCCCTTCTCGTGAACATGAAAAGATAGCTGACCAAAGGGAAGCAGGGAAACCTTAGACAATTTGGGTTTGGCTCAATACTGGTGACTTTCTTCTTAGAGCGAGTGCCCCTATTCTGGTATCAATGGGAAGAGGTACCAGATGAGGTACTATATCCTGCTCCCCAAGACTCTAGGTTAGTGAGGTGAGTCAACTCATGCCTCGAGGAGGGACGAGTCAACATATGCATTAACTTCCACAGTTCTTTAGTTAGATACTGCACCAATTACTTGTGGTGGACGATTATGCCTATACTGGCACAACTTTCCGATGGGATCTAGATCTACCTTCGCCACCGGGAGAAGAGTGGACTGGTGTAGGTAAATACTTGTCTTTTGGATTTTTTCAAGTCTTATGATTTTTTTTTGTTGTAAAAGTGTAAACTAAGACTCGACTTATGATAAATGTGTAGATGTAGGCCCCGAAATACTGCCTGACATGTTGCCAATAGCATGGCGGGCTACTCATCACATAGTGGGTGCTGACTATGAGGAAGGGGCAGACCCCTTAACTGAGATGGAGCACAACCTAGAAGCGATTACTCGAGGAGTTCTGGAGTATGCTACTATAGATGAGGTGCCACTACACTGGAAAAGACAAACAGTCGGAGTATCCACAAGGCTGTGTCGATTTTTAGGTCTAGTGATCAAAGCAGTCTCGTGCTATCATGAGCACCATGTAGGCTAATAGCCTTTCTAGCTCTTTTACACATTTTGTAGGCTTTGAAAGGAAAGTGTCTCAGAACACTTTATTTTTTGAGATTTTGATGTAAAAACTTCAATAGACTCAACATATATATAGAAAGGGACCCCCTTCTTAAGTAAGTGAGTAAAACCCTTGGCGAGTTCAGTGTTATTAGGAACAAAACGACGAAAAAAGTTAGTCTTTCCTTGTAGGCTTTGAAATTGAAACAATGAGGTTGGGGGGGGGGTAAGTTGACAATAGCCTCAAATTTTAAAGGATTGATTCAGATACCTTTTTGGGGTACCAAAAAACCCAAGATTCGACCAGATTCAATGCAAAAAACACACTTGTGAGGATTGACATAGATGTTATAATGCCAACATCACAGAAAAATGGATCTTAAGTGATCGGATGGTCATGACGCTTAGCAGAATGGGCTGGTAAGTCATTAAGGTAGGGTTGAAAAATGTGTCGAATATCAGGAAACACATAAGACATTTCCCTTTGGAAGGTAGTGCCAACATTTTTTAAACTGAAAGGAAGCTTCTTGTAGGCAAAAGTTCCCTATGGATAGATAAATGCCGTCTTATTTTGATCAGCAGGTGAAATGTTGATCTGGTTGTAGCCAAAAAAACCATCCATAAATGCGAAAATCTCACTCCCAGCACACTTGCCAATGATTTGATCGATAAAAGGAGTGGGATAATTGTCTTTTGGACATGCGCGATTGATGTTGCGATAATCAACACAGACATGAATCGTGCCCTGCTTTTTAGAAGCAGGTACAATGTTGAACACCCAATCTGTCGATGAGAATGGATAGATAAAACCAACTTTCAAAAGCTTTTGAACTTCTGCTTTAATAGCAACAACCTTTCGAGGATGCACGGGGTGAAGCCATTGGCAAACATGCTTTGCACTAGGGTAGGTAGGTATTTCATGCACCACTATTGTTGGATCAATACCAGGAATTTCCTTGTATGACCATGTGAAGACATCTCGAAACTCTTTGAAAAGTTTAGTGTAAACCTTGATCTCATCGAGAGAATAGGACACCCCAATATGAATGTTCTCGACAATTCTAGGTTTAGCGAAAATTTCAAGAGGCATAGTTTTAGCAATGTTTCCCATATCACCCTCCGACAAGACTTCATTCACCGAGACAGGTGTTTGAAGTGGATGCGTGGGGAAATGAGAAACAAGTGCTTCAAGACATGAAGGCACCTCACCGAGGCTGGGAAAAATTGAAGAACAATGATGGAGATCGTTCCAAGGAGTTTTGTCCAAGGACATAACCTCAATGATAATCTCGTCCGTGAGGAACGTCTCATTCAAAGGATCCGGAGAATCCCAATAACCAAGCTAAGGAGATGGCACATAAGTATCCAGGTTCATACTGAAAACAACATGACTTTCTAAAGCGGCCATTGAAGCCAAGACAATTTCTTGATAATTTTGCTCTAATGGACTTAAAAGCATAGAATTTCCAAATGAATCAATTTGATCTGTAGTAGGAATAATTCAAGGATCCATAGAAACCGAGATCATATTGATTGGAGTAACATTTGGAGGTGGGAGAGTAAAAGTACCCATTAAAGCAAAGTCTTTGAAAATACCTGTTCCCACACTCTCATAAGGGACCTCACTATTTCCCACATAAGGAACATTGTCGTTCGATGATCTGGAAGAGAAAAAATGCAGTTAGTCGTCGGTGATAATTTTTCCTTCGTGAGGAAAACAAGGCACCCAGAATAAAGAAGAAACCACACAAAACATAGCGTGGGTTCAACTGCACCTGAGAAGAAGGTTATAGTAGAGATTCACATCTACAACTTCCACTTCTAGATCAACAGTCTTTCCTTCCAATGTAATTGACAAGTTTGTGAGAATATCGTATGGATGGGAGCCTCTGCCATCAAAGGCTTCCAAAGTGTTCGGGGACTAGTTAAGAGAAGGAGAGCTAATGGCCTTCCAACATGAAACAAACATGATGCAGGTGGAAGCACCTTCATCAATAACAGTCTGATGAATCATCTTTCCTTTAATGAGAACTTGTATCAGAAAAGAAATTTGATGAGGAAGATGAGGAATGTGGTTTTCAAGATCAAAGGTAATTAAACTTGAATCGGCAGGATCAATAGCGCCTATAGTAGACAACAATGACTTCTGTTGTGTTGGACAGGTTTGGAGAACCTCCAAAGCAGACATCACCAAAGGGGCTTGAGCTAAAACCTCAACAATATTATAATGTTGTTCAACTCTAGCATTTGGATTATAAGATGATTTTCAAAGTACACCTTTGGGAGGTGGTCGGATTATAGACTTACTGTTAGGGAGATCAATATGGAGTGGACTAGAACTAGAGGGAGTGGAAGCATAACATGTATCAGTGACTTCTTTCTCCACCATCTGCTTGTGCAGGGTTTGATAGTCCCTTGTTCGAGTAGCAATCGAAATAAGAGATGAACCTTGCATCATGAAAACTTGGGAACCAAAGGAGGCAGAGGATTGTCGTTGGTCTACCAACTATGTTTGCTGAGATGGAAAATTTTCTTTCAAAACAACTAGAGTCCCTTTCAATAAGCGGGTAATTTCCAAACGTCGGGGACATTCGTTGGTGTAATGATCTTCCTCACAGTTGAGGCAAGGATATTTCAGCTTTCTCTTAGAAGCATCATCAGCAGATGATTTAGGTGGATCCTATTTTGGGGTATCGGTTTTGCCTTTACCTTTACCCTTCTTCTTACATTTGGATGCCTTATCTATTGTGGTAGACTAAACATCATGTACCTCAGAGGTTTTACTAGGATTTGATGATTTTTTTGAAGGGTTATTGGAACCAATGTTCGAAACAGATTTATGCTTCAAGGAAGTCTTCGTGGAAGTCTGCGACATAGAACCAATTACACCATCAACAGGTGGTACATCAAGAGAATTTGAGGTTGTCATCTCTGAAGATGGTCTTGGAGCATCAGGAAACATCTCATATAACGTGCCAGATTTTGAATATACTAAGTCTAGATACTGAGCACGGGCAATAGATTGCTCTTCAGTAACACATCCACCCATAGCTATATCCTTAGAAATATTGTTAACGAATGATTTTGTGAAGGTCCACTCGGTTAAAAACTCATTAGCAATCTTGAATTTTATGAGGTGATGTCGATGTCTCCATTCATGGATATGATCAGAAATGTGGGTCATGGTATATTGCATATGGGATGTGAGAAAATGAGTGATATTTTCATACTGAACCAGAAATTGGAAGTGGGTGAGGAAGACCATAGCTAGAGAGTTAAAGTCAACATAGGTTGCTCAAGGAAACTCAATATACCATTTTGCGGTAGCATCTGTTAAGGTTCTTTGAAAGAGGCGAAGATGGATATAATCATCAACATGTGAATTTGAAGAGCACCATGGGTGATATGTCATCACATGGGCTTGCGGGTCCTCTTTACACTTTCCTTCGAAGTTAGGGAAATCACTTGGAATTTTAGTTGGAATTGGAGGCCAGTAAGATGAATGAAGAATAGGATCATTTGTGAGCCTCGAGACATCAGGTAGTTCCAACGTAGCCAAGAAAGGAAATTGTGTATTGAATGGCATGTAGGTCCTTGGTTCCAACCTTGCTGGTAAGGATTTTTGTCCCACACTGGGGGATTTTGTCCATACGGGATTTTATTTCCCCCCCATTGAGGGTTACCTTGACCATAAGGCAAATTCCGTCTAGGGTAGGTTTGATATTGAACTACCATAGGCCACTGATAATAATTATACACGACATACAGATTATAAGGTTGTTGAACTTGTTGACCCTGAACCTGAAGAGATTGGCCCTGCTACCGCAGGGGCTGACCTTGTGTCTGCAAGGGATGACCTTATTGATATACATATGAAGCTTGTTGCTACAGAGGTTAACCTTGTTGCTGCAAAGGCTGACTTTGCTACTGTAAAGGTTGACCTTGTTGCTGCAAAGGTTGGTCTTGTGAGTACAAGGGTTGGGTAGGTTGCTGAACAAACTAAGTTTGCTGCTGCAAAGACTGTTGATACTACTGCAAAGGTTTCCCCTACTGCTGTAACAGTTGCCCTTGCTGCTACAACATTTTCCCTTGCTACTGCAAGGGTTGTTGGACAGTTCCTTGGGATATACCTTGAGGGTATTGGTAATTTATGAATTGAATCTGACCATATCCACCAGGGATAATGGATTGACCAGGCGGGACATAAGCTTTTTCTTGTGGAGTGTAAGGTGGATTGACCAAGGCTTGCGAACCATATGGAACATAAACTTGCTGGAGTGAAATCTGAGCCATATAAGGCTGTTGGTACTGGATATTACCTGACTCGAATGGATCTACAGGGTTAGGAATACTGCCAGAATAAGGTTGATTAACTCCAACCATGTGAGTTTGTAATCCACTCACAATTGTCTCACCTAACACAAGAGGAACTTTTGGGATTCCCCCCCCCCCCAAGCGGTGGTACATTCTGTCCACTTGATGGAGGGCTGGAAGAATTAACTAAAACCTGACCTCAAACAGTCGATTGTACTGGAAGGTTCGGTTGAAACGATGAAACAGGTTGTGATGGAATCATAGGTTGAATGGGAATTGACGTAACAACAGTTTGTACTGAAGTTTGAGAGGTCATGTTTGGAATGAATGGACTAGAAGTAGGCATGCCATTGGAAGACCAAATGGGATTTTGATACAAAGACGAAGCACTAGGAGTTCTTGAAATTAACTGAGTGAGGGTTGTATAATTAGGTGGAAGCATGGTCCATTGGTATCAGGAAGTGTGTGGTATGGGACTCTTCCTATAAAAGGAAAACCATTTGGATGAAACTCATACCCTTGTTCATCATTGACATGAGGAGTATGAGTAGCGGAAACTTCTGAATGACTCGAAGAAGAGGAGGAGATTTCACCCTCTGACTCCATAGATGGAAACGGTTAGTGTCGAGGAGTCCAAGACATGCGAGGAGATAAATCCAAAGGAATACCAGGCCTATCATAAGGACTGTAAAGAATCTGAGGAGATATCAAAACATAATCGAATAACAGATTCGGTGGATGAAGAACAAGCCTCTACGGACTCTTAGGGATTTGCAGACTCTCAACGGTTTGTGTAGGATTGTCTGGAGTCTTAGGATCATATTATTAAGGTGATGAGGAATCCGATGGAGGTGGACGAGTAGACAGGGGTTGGATACTTGGAATAATCCCAAGTTCAAAACCTTGATTTCAAGATACTAAGGAAGCTCCGGATGAACTCCTTAGGAGGACCCTTTAATATTAGAAAATGAAGGGGAACTGTGAGATGAACTCAATGGTTCAGCCACGATGACTTCCTCTTGTTGAGGGCTTATTAACAATCTTGAAATTAACAGGGAATTACTCAATATTGGTCCAAGAAGCAACTGCTTGGGTTCAACATGTTTATCGTGGATAATTATTTTTAGAAACAAAAACTTTGCCTTTTAATTTCTTAAGAGTCGAGAAAAGGATGAAAAGCTGACTCTAGTCGCTTTCAATGGTTTAGTGAGCTTGAAAGGACAAGTGCTCGATGATATCTTCAAATTTAAGGGGTTAGAAAATATTGAAATGACCACTCAGGTAACTCTAGGCAAAAAGGAGTACCAAGTAACCGTGAACTGCAATATACACCTCAACGAATAAATTTACCAAGGACTTGATGTATGTGTAGGAAATCTCCTTGAATGTTGTGTTTGGTGTATCATGTTTACAAGGCGATAGACTTGACTTCCTATGGATAAAGGTTTGCAACCTATGAGGGTCTCCCTTTATATACTCGATGGTATGGGGAGCACAAGTCCGTGCTAGCGCTGTCTAATGCAAGAGCGAACAAAAACTGCTAAGTTTTATAGACGCCAGAACACGTCTCTAGCCTAGACCATTAAGTATGAACATTAATGTTTCAAATGCTCCTTAGATTAATTGATAGATTTTAAAGTTAATCTTGAAATTATGTTTCAATTTCAAGGCCTTAATGATGTCACCTGTTCCTAAAATGCAGCTAAATGATGAAACTGAAACCCTTTCATTCGATGAAGGTTACCTATTTAGGGAAGAGAAACATCCAAATCATGCATCAAACAAGAAATAATGCATTAATGACAATTTTCCAATGCTAAATACCAAACATGAAATATAATATTTCATATGATAAGCAAATGCAATACCTAAAGCAAAATCCTAAAGCGATGTACTTTAAGATATAATGATGATTTCTTTTTCACTTTAATGCAAACAATGTAGTCTAGTGCAAAAGAGAAAAAGAGAATGAAAACAACCCAATAATCATAAAAATCTCTTTCACATTAATGATATTGAATGCAAAAAAGGCTTCAAAAACTACTTAGAATATAAACACTTTCGCTTGTGTTTTTCGAAACACAAAATTCCAAGCAAATATTTCCTTTCAATTCAATCGAAAACAAATTTTTTTGTAATATATTGCTTGCCAAAGGGAACTAAAGTGACTTTCAAAGCATCTACTCAATTCGACACTAATGAAAATAACTTAATAACCAAGAACCAAAAGTGATTTGGAAAATACATCCAAACACAAAAAGACTCTTTTAACAAAGGTATTCGGTCTTCGAAGAGAAAACCAATGAGTGAATGAAGGATGACCTAGAAGACCTAAAACCATAAAATGGAAATCAGGCTCCAAACACACATAAACCCAATCAAGAGGCAATTGTAATCAGAAAAACATGTCAAGCAAGACAAGGACACTAAAATCACATTGGTATGCTACTGAGAGAAGGAAAAAACTGAAAACATGAAGACAAACCCTAATTTTCTTCAACCTCTGTTATCACCGCACTTGTTGAAAGAAAATTAGTGTTCATTGCCACTATAATCAACATATCCGTGATGTCATCATGACTATAAGAGACAAAACCACGATGGTTGAGAAAGATAAAGAAAAGCAAAAAATCTTCAAGAGCAACACAAATCAAGAACCTTCAAGCAATTATCAGGAAGTGAAAATAGTCACAGACAAGAAAACAAGTTTGGGATCAGATGGTTGGTCAAACTCGTCATAAAGTCAAGGTGAAGGATTTGATGGAAAGGATCATAGGCTCCCCAAAGGAGTCACCATTTTTTTGTCTAGGTAAATCCTCTATGCGGACAAAGACGATCCCTCTAGCCCAATGAGTGGGTCTAGCAACCAAAGTGACAATCTACTAGAAACTTTCCTAAGTTGCAAATTGAAAAGAGAGACGAAGAAGATGGCCTACCTCGTTCTGATGCTATCTCGATCTCCTTTGTTGAAGACCTCGAATCACTCGCGTCGCGGGCTTGTTCCTGCTTCTCTCAGCATTTATGCACCTGCACAATAGATCAAGACACAACAAGGCATGCAAATACAAATAGCATATCCAAAAGAAACCTACTTAACTGATCAAGGAATGTTAAGCTAAATGATACATAAGCATACACATTTAGGGAAAATGAACCAATAGTTGTATATTAATAGAAAATAAGAGGATACATACAACCAAGCCTTGATGTTGATAGGTTGTCCTTGAAGGAATATCCAAGTCTAAGATAAGCTCTCCAAACACTCCTTCTCCAAGCCAAATGAATAACATATAGGCATAATCTTAGCATAAGGGTGCAAATAGGCATAGATCAACAAGAGCAACCATTTGGGAATGGGAGAGGAAGAATATATAGGCTAGGAAATGGAGTTAGGACCTCTCCAAAGATAGGATTAGGCCCTCATCTCAAGGAGGTAGCTCATAGGGATAAGACTAAGAGGCCACGTTGGGAGAATTCAACCTCATCTATTCCAAAAAACCTCCATCTTGCCACTCTGGAAGCTTCTCATCCTCTTAAGGAAAGCTCCCTTTTTGGGATCATCGTGGGTATACAAGGGAACAAAGCAATGCCATCATGGGTCAAGTGCAGTGCAACAGGCGATCATCACTGTTTTGAGTCTCATAAGCACAATGATGTTCAAATTAGGGTTTTAGAGTTTTTTCTTCGAGGGAAAGCCCAAGGCATTTTGATCCGGATTTAAACAAGAATGCAACAAATTACAGATATAACCATAAATACAAATATACAGTAGAAATAACACTTCATTTCATTAATATCAAATACTGAAATATGCTTACAAACAGAATGGAAATAAGACTAGCTCGGGCGATGGTAGCTTATCTCTGAGAAGAGATGTGGCGGCTACATGCCTCTCAACTACATTACAATGAGGCTAAAGGGCCTTTTTATTATTGAAAAATAAGAGCAAACCCTAAACAACCCAAACCCTAACCCGAGGAGATGTAATACCAAGAGCTTATGGGCCCTGTTAGGGTGAGTTGGATAGCCAACTTCCCGGGGTCGTGACTTGGTCATATTATCTTCGTTTGACGCGCATGATAACCCGTTGGAAAGATCTCTCTGAGGACTATGATGGAAAATACGATTTTAGATAACAAATTGATGGCAATAGATTGCCAGAAAAACGTTGTTTAGGGCCTCAAAACGGATTCGGAAGTTTAGGAACCGAAAAAATGCTAAAAATAGTAAACTGTGCTATAATAAAGGAAACTGAAAAACTAAAAGAAACAATGGTGGGGGTCCAAGTGGAATTGGTAGGTGGCCACCAATATCCCCCTGGATCATTCCTCCCCCCTTAGGAACCAATGGTCCCCATTGTGTTGATTTCCTCCATGAGATGAGGAAACTTCTGTTGAACTTGGTCCGTGGTGAGCCACTTGCCTTGGTGAAGGAGTTGGTCTGCTTTGATAACTCTCTACAGTTGGATCTTCTACTGGCTAGTGTTCTTGATCTGCGTGTCCATGATCCGATCAGTTGTGTCTTGATCCATGCAATCTAGATTTAAATCTGTAGGTGTGAGTTGTTCTGTAATGTCTGATGTGTCCAGCAATGGTGGGAAGTATGGTTGAAGGCGTTCCACATTAAACACTAAGTGCAGGCCAAGGAATGGGGGAATGCTGAGCTCAAATGCATTGTCACCCACAACCTTGGTAATGGTGTAAGGGCCATATCAGAGTGGTCTGAGTTTATGATAGGCTCTGGTAAGGCGTTCCTTCTGCAAATGCAACTAGACTTTGTTGCCCACCCAAAACTTGTGTGGCACCAGATGTTGATCATGTCGCTGCTTGTACTTGGCATTTGATTTCTCCAGAATGGCATTGACTTGCTAGCAGATATGTTATATGTGCTCAATGAATTTTTTTGCCTTATCGACATCCGACTGGACATGAGCCAAATCTGTCTGAGTAGCTGCAAATGGTATTGCCGCATCAATGGGACATAGTGGTTGGAATCCCAAGCCCACTTGAAAAGGGCTGTGTCTAGTCGAGATGTGGACATGGGGAAGGATCTAATCCCATGTGCATGGATGCTTTGAGTTGTACATGCACATAATGTGTACGATCATCTTGTTGACGACCTCTGTCTGGCCATCAGTTTGGGGATGGAAAGCTGTGGACTTAGTGAACTTGGTGTCTAGAATCGATGAGAGACTAGACCAAAATGCACTGAGGAACCTGCGGTCCTGATTTGATATGATAGACTGTGGGATCACAAAGTGTACCCACACTTGTTCAAAGAAGAGTTTAGCAGTGGCTTCTGCAGTGATATTCTTCTTACAAGCCGCCAGAATGGCCATCTTCGAGAATTTGTCGATGACCACAAAAACAAAGTCATTGCCATGCTTAGTCGAAGGAAGGCCCAACATGTAATCCATGGAGATGGATTCCCAAGGTCGACTAGGGGTAGGCAACAGAGTATAGAGGCCTTGCTTCTTGATGGTCAGTTTGGCAATGGCACAACCAGTGCAGGATCTGATGTACTTCTCGACATCTTGTCAAAGATTCAACTAGTAGAAATACTTTTGTAGTACTGCCACTGTTTTCTCGACCCCGAAATGCCTAGCGGCCCGACTATAGTGCACTTCCCAAATCATCTTGGCTTGCTCGCTTGAAGGATCACAAAGGTGTCCTAGATGGCATGGCAGGGCATCTTGGAGGTGAAAATCTAGAACTTGATGACCCTCCAAGAGCCTCTAGTATGTGTGGTTGAACTCTGGGTCACATTTGTAGAGAAGTGGCCAATTAGAAGTCTCGTGCCCACAAGAGTTGAACACGGTGGTTAACGCCATGATCGGTGGTCGGATGAGGCAGTCTGCAACATTATTGGTGCTACCCTTCTTATACTTGATATTCAAATGGAACTGCTACAGGTATGTGGACCACTTTTGATGGCGATCATTCTGCAACTTCCCTTGTGTCTGTATGAATTGAAGGGGTCAGTGGTCTGTGTGGATGACCATTTCCTTCCCCAAAATGTAAATCTTCCATTGTCGGCAAGCCTGCACAATGAATTTTGTTTTCGCTCCTCCCTTGGTGACTTGACTCAAGGGCCAAGTGATATGAGAGAATCCCAACACAAACTTGCGGTAGAAATTCGCGAGACCCAGAAAGCTATGAAGCTCTGTCAGAGTGGTTGGGGTTGGCCAATCCTGAATGACTTGGATCTTGGATGGATCCACATGCACCCCTCATTCATCAATAATGTATCCCAGATACTCAACCTAGGTCATGCCAAAAGTGAATTTATCCAAATTGGAACACAACTTGTGTTACTGTAGTGTTTGGAGAACCTATCGGATGTGGTGGAGGTGCTCTTCCCAACTCTGGCTAAGGATAAAGATTTCATCCAAGTATACCACTACAAATGAGTTGGTGAATGGCTACAAGATGTCATCCATCAACCTCATGAAGGTTGCAGGAGCATTCGTCAACCCAAAAGGCATAACCAACCATTCGAAAAAGCCCTCCTTAGATTTGAAAGCAATCTTCCACACATTGGAGGGTTTGATTGGTAGCTGGTGATAGCTAGACTTCTAGTCGATCTTGCTGAAATATTTTCCCCCCTTCAGTTGTTCTAGAAGGTCATCAATCTATGGGATCAGGTATCTATTCCAGACAGTGATCTTGTTCAGTGCCCGGTAGTCAATACAGAGTCTCCAAGTCCTAGCCTTCTTCTGTACCAACACGATCGGGCTCCCACAGGGTGATGAACTTGGACGGGTGTGACCTTTCTGCAGCAACTCTTGAACCTACCTCTTGATTTCTTCATTCTCCATAACAGAGCACCGATAAATTGGTCCATTGGGCAGCGGCACACTTGGGGTTAGATCGATGGAGTGCTTGACCCGACAATGTAGAGGCACCCTTGTGGGGGAGGTGAAGATGTCCTCGTACTCCTCCACGACCTTGTCCATCTATTGTTTCTGTGCAGAGGGGCCTTGTCTGAAGGTCGTGGCCACTCTCTTCTTCTTTCCTTGAGGGTGTATCATCAGGAAATTTTTTTTCTCGGTTTTGGAAATGTGCTTACTGCATTGTTTTGTAGTAACCAAATAAATGGCGGTAGGCAGTGCTACCTTCAGTACCCTGTACAACTTATTTCCGAAAGTAACAATAACAACACGAGGCCTTGACTCATACACAACATGTCACTTCCATAAGTATGGTTGGCCTAATAATACATCACAAACATCAAGGGGAGCAACGTCACATAATACCTCATCCGTGAAGGGCTTGATGTTGTATGGAAGGCGGCATTGCTGGTCATGTGAAGATTCCATCCTTGGTGAAGCCACCCAATGGTGTACGATTGTGGATGTGCTGTGGTCGGTAAGCCCAACTGCTTCAAGACCTCTGCGGAAATGAGGTTCTTTTGGATCATGCTGTCGATAATGAACTGTAGTGGGGAACCCTTTACCCACATCTGGGAGTGGAAGAGGCACTCCTCCTCTGGATCTTCGGGTTCCTCCGTCTGAATCTTCGTGGTGGAAATGGTGGCGTTGGGCTCTGCATCTATAATCTACTTCCCTTTTTCATTCCCCTTGTTGGGTTCTGACTCAGAGTCATAACATGCATCTAATTCTTAAGCCTTTAACTCGGCCACCAGAGACTGCTTGGCCCGACACTCACTTGTGTTGTGAGTGAAGCTCTTATGGAACTCACACCACTTTCCCGTGTCCTTCTTCGACTTCGCGGTGTTGTCCACTTTATGTGTTTATCCTCATAGCTCCTCATAGGGTAGTACTGCTACTTGATGGCATCCTGGAACGAGTTCCAAGTGGGTGTGGCTGAAAACAATGAGTTTGTACTTTCATCCTTCTGATCACAGTAGGTTTCCCACTAGTCCTTGATGTGGGGGGCTACTTTGAGAAGTGCAAAGGTGATCTTTTCCTAGTTGGAAAAATCATGAACGGAAAAATATCCTTCTAGCATATTTAACCATTTATCTACATCGTATCCATCTATCTGACCCTCAAATATGGGAATGTCAAAGTTAACTTGTACCTTAAAGGGTGTGGTGCTTCTAGAGTAGCGCCGAAAGTAAATGTGTCGCCCTTGGTTAGCCACTGAAGGATCTGGGCAAAGTTATCATCGTGTTCCTTTGTCACTCGAGGGCTTCCTCGAGCAAGATTTTGATAGGATCTCCTACCCCCTCATCTTTCTTTTCATCCGCCATGGGAGGTCATTGGGATTTTCGAGGCTGGTCTTGCAAAGGTTCGACCAGTTCAAGACCTAACTCCTTATATCCCAACCTCATTGGGGACATGCAAAGAAAAACAGAGAAAGAGCAAACCACTCTGATACCACTGATCCATATTTAAACAGGAACGCAACAAATTACAAATATAACCATAAATACAAAAATGCAGTAGAAATAACACTTCATTTCATTAATATCAAATAATTAACTATGCTTACAAACAGAATGAGAATAAGACTAGCTCGGGCGATGGTAGCTTATCTCTAAGAAGAGATGTGGCTGCTACATGCCTCTCAACTGCGTTACAATGAGGCTGAAGGGCCTTTTTATTATTGAATAATAAGAGAAAAACCTAAACAACCAAAACCCTAACCCGAGGAGATGTAACACCAAGAGTTTATGGGCCCCGTTGGGGTGAGTTTGATAGCCAACTTCTTGGGGTCGCTACTTGGTCATATTATCTCCGTTTGACGCACATTAAAACCTGTTGGAAAGATCTCTCTGAGGATTATGACGGAAAAGAAGAGGATTTTAGATATAAAATCATTGGTCATAGATTTCCAAAAAAAACGTCGTTTAGGGCCTCAAAACAGCTCCGGAAATTTTGGACATGAAAAACTGCTAAAAATAGTAAACTGTGCTACAATTAAGGAAATTGAAAAATTGAAAAAACAATGGAGGGGGTGCAAGTGGAATTGGCGGGTGGCCACCAATATCCACCTGGATGACATTTTCCAATAAATGACTTAGGGAGGATCTGAGCTGCATATATGAATGAGTACACTGCATGATGGTCATGTTTCAGGCACTTCGGGGTATGTCACAGGGAAGTGCAGGAGGTGTGACAAAATACTGTGTAACACCATTCCCTCTGGAATCGAGTCAATCATTGTTAGGTCAACCATGCCTATCATACTATGACAAGGGAAGTTTCCAATCTACCTTTCATCTTGTATCCTTCCATTATCATGCTTCGTGTGAGTCCACCAGTCACATGATTATGACCCTCGTGCCTTTGCTGAGGAATCCTGATTGCCTCACCTCTTGCAAGCCCTCTTTTGTCGACTTCATCACATTTATTCTAGGAAAGTGGTCTAGAGGGTGATGTACCTTGGTTCTAACTTTCATCATTGTTCGGTGCTTGAGATCAAGCAAAGCAAATCATCATTGCCTTTTACTTGGTTGTTTCTCACATGCTTGAATCTAGTTCATTATCGCATGATCGAGAATCATACACTTGATGGTTTAGTGATCCAGTATATTGTACTAGTATTCCCGGGTGTGTGTGAGATGTTCTAGACCTCATGATGGGTTGACCCTTCAGGTAGCCCCCCACATCCCAGAATGTATGCAAATCATGATCTAGCTTCAGATGCAGTTCCCTAGATTTGACTGGCTCGGTTCCCGCTGCTTGGAGGGCCCACACCATGCATGTATTATTCAGATGATCCATTCATATCTTCAGATCCCTTTCTTGTGCAATAGGGCTTCTTTGGTTGTGATGATACCTCCCCATGTCAGCGTGAGGGGCATTATGTCCCATGTACTTAGATCAATAGATGTTATTGTATTTAGTCTTGTCCTTTGTTTTCCAAGCACATTATGTATGTGGGACTCATTGTATTATTGTATCACATCCTGACCCATTGATGCAAGCTTATCATGTATATTGTAGCTTAGTCCCACATTATTGGGAACACCATTATTATTTGTACTCAGTTATCTCAGTGGGCATGGGTATGCCTCCCCTGCCTCATTTGAGATCATGTACTCCAAAATAAAAGGAGACTTATATCAGCTTATTAGGTCTCACCCCCTCCATTCCTTCACCCTTCCTTGCATTTCTTTAGCTATCTCTCTTTCTTTCTCTCTCTCTGACTCCCCTTTGGTGTCTCGTGGAAGTGTAACCTACAACATATTTCAGCTGTATTATTTTCTCCTAACGCTTGTACGTTGGGGGGCAATCTGTTATCACCGAAAAAATGATCACCTACCCATTTCTAACTAGGTGGATTGAAATACACCATGTAGTATTAATTTTACCATAGTAAAATCACTTTCACCATAGGAAATAATTCAGTAAAACATTTATACTAAAATATTTCAATTTAAATAAAAAACCCCATGAGAATAATTGAATAAATCATTATTTATTCATTGTTTCTCTAGAAATAATTATTTGATAATTATTTGTTAAAACATTTGACTAAATTACCTAGGAATAATTAGATAAAGCACTATTTATTTATTATTACTTAATCTTATTTTTGGAATAATTTTTAAATCACTATTTAATAATTATTTTTAATTCACACTTTTCTTAATACTTGGAAAGTAATTAATAAATCATTTTACTTGTTAATTACTTCAACCATTTTCTAAATAAAGAGATTTGACCACTTTGAATATATTTTGCCTCTCCAAAAAATAAAATAAATTATTCCTAACGGTTAGATATTTTTTTTTTGTAATGCTTGGAAGGACCTTCCATTTTCTATTATATATATAAGGAAAATTTACACCACACAGTTTTACCTGGTGGCCTCAACTCGCCTGAGGGGAAACTGAGTTTGTTGGCCACCTGTCAGCATTATACGCCATCCAAAAGCAAAATTTCTTCAGTCTTTGTTTCAAGGTTATGTAGGTCTCAGTCTCATGTCCAAATACTATATAACTTCTAACATAAACAATAGGAAATTTAAATGATATCTGCATAAACAAAAACTAAGCCTAGAGGAACTACTCCTTCTGGACATTCCGCTCCTCAAAGTCTGAGGCAACAGGAGTGAGATCATCAGCGGTTTCCTCTGGCATTCCAAACAGCTCCACGATGCAAGATGTGATGGTCGATACGATCCATATTGACATCCCGTTTGTGCAACTGGAATAGGATTTTCTCCATGTCTTTTTTTGTAATTGGGTGGGCGCTGCAGTGTCACTGCCATCCCCACAGAAATTTGTTCCATTGCTTTACTAAGCAAACTTTTTATCAAGAAATACAGGTACAAGGTGTGTTTGAATTGCGTGATTCTACCTCTTGTGTTTCGTGGGTCAGGAACCATCATCCTCCATATCTCTATCTCATCATTCGGTTCCAACTCATGTCTTATCTCATCTTCCCAGTCATCTATCAGCTTTTAGATGCCATCGTCTATTTCCTCTCTGTATTCCGCAATGGCTTCTACTATGAAGTGCTCAGCTGGCTTTCGGACCCTGCAGCCTTCCATTGGGTTGGGTCTCTTGGCTTCCCGAGGAGCTGGGCCTTTACTTCCACGACCACGCCCACGTTTAGCTAGTGCCATGTCCAGTTCCTTGATGCCCTGTAAGCATTCAAACACCATTAGATCACTGACGCCATTCATGTAAATTCCTCGCAACTGGTCATACCTTACTTCTCTGAGCTGCCTAGCTTGTAGTGAGTTAGGGAATCCATGTGGCCATAGGTGGCTTGGGGGATTGGGTTCCAAGCTCAGGTCCTCAGTATTTTCCCCGTGGCACTCCCCCTTACCATGGATTAGAAGCTGGTCACCCCCCTACATTTGGAACCCAACATTTGTGCCCTTCTTGACCCAGTATTTACAATTTAATCCATACAGGCATGCCCCTTCCTCAGGTTGCAACTTCTTGCCATGGGAATGCTTGCCTATCTACCAATTGTGCCCCCCAGGGTCCCTATTAGCATTTTTTTTGCCATGCATATGATTTTGCCAGGGATTTCTTAGCAGAGTACTGGCGTTGTCAGTATCTCATCCCCCTACTCGCGACTTAGGTTTACCTCTCTCAGCTTCACTCAACCCCCCCAGCATGCCTTGCCTGCTATCACCAATTTCCCTGGACTGGGTTACTAGGTATGGGCTTGTAGCTTGGCTCAGCCCCATCAACTCCATGCTATTTGGCTCAAAAGCCAAAGGGCTGACACACAGAGCCATGCCATGGCCCTCCCTTTCCTCCCCTGGTTCCCTTGTGACTGGACTAAGCCACATTGGGATGACCTTTTGCCTCTCCCTTCCCCCCAGCGGAACCCCACCAACACATGAAATTGTTGTAGAAATCTGACCAGAGCTTAGAAATATACCAGGAGCGAGACCAAATGTTGGCTTATTGGGGCTTGACCCAGGTTTAGAAGTGTTTTAGCCGAACAAATCCCGCACTACCAGCCCTTTCGGCAACAATCTGTGGAGCACGGACTGAAATCTCACCCAAGGTAGTATGGGAGGGTGATGGAACCAGGTTTCTGCACCCTTGGGATGTCTTGATGTGGTCTAGAGGGGTTGTAAACCGTTCTGTGGCCTCACGCCAATCTGTACTGCTGTTGAGCTTCCATGTAGATCCACACAATTATTCTTTCTTATTAATGAATTGATTACAGATCTAATCTTCTTCTTACAGTCTTTAAGCAAATATTTAACAATAAAACCCAGTGCACGCTATCATAATTAAAAAAAACAGTTCATAAATTCAAAACATAAGCCGCAGATAGATTCGCAATAAAGCACACAATGTCTCAAGGCTTCTTATCTTTATTTATCTCCTGTCAATACAACCAGATCCGCCCTATGCACTCAGTTGCAGGGGTACGCACACATAGCTGCGGACTCTACCAGGCCTCTGCGCACACAGCTGCAGAGCCTCTATCTATCTACCAACACCCTTGACTCGAACTTACAGACGCAGATGAGAATATTTCCTTCATAAACCCATAATATTCAAGATCAAAACCAAAAACTAACTTCTAACCATAGAGCCTTGCTCTATTTATACATTTCCATGGTCCGCGGACCATGGGCGGGCCGACTCACTTTCTATTTTCTTACATTATTTTCGGGCGGACAACCCTTTGACTTGACTCATTACAATTCGTGCTCCGCACACCTCGCGGAGCTTTTACAATACTTTGACCCAAAATTGTGGGCTTTGAGCCCCAAAAGGATTACGCGGGCCCTCTGCTACCCAACAGGCCCCCAACACAATCATCGTGACTCGTCCTGAGTCACTCGGCTGGTGCAACAATCTTCGCGCGGAGGTCATTCAACTTTTATGCTTCGTTTACATCCGCAACAAAATTTTCTGCCATCTGCTGTATCCATTCTACACAAGCCATCGATGCATCAACATCAATTTTCATTACTTGTCCGGGTTCATATACTGCCTGCATGTGTTATAACTTTTCATCGATGTTGGTGGAGTTCGTGAATGCCTCATCAAGCCACGGTTGGATGCATGTTTCTTTAAGCATTGTTTCCTTTTGCCGAGTGGCATCAACTTGTGCGTTGAGAACCTGGGCCTCCCTCATTTTGGCCAAGCGCTGTGTAATAGCAACCGTCTGCATGGTCCCCCTGACATTATCATAGGCTTGTTGTAGCTCCCTTGCCTTTGTTTCCAACTGCTGTAAGGTTGGTTCTTCCTGTAGTGAAGTGAGCGTAATAAGTGACTGATCCAACAAGCCGACGCACTCCTACATGGCATGTGCTATTGTTTCCTACCCAGATTGAATGATGCTTCTCTGCTGCTCTGTGACCTCTGGTGGTGTAGAGGGATGTGATTTCAGGTTCAGTTTGGCGATCTACAAGTTGAAGGACAACTGGATCCTCGCAGCTTCATCCTTTGCTTCATGGAACCCACTGGCCAACTTGTGGATCCGTATGCCTGCAGGTAACTCTGTCGTGATCTTGAGCTCAAGGGCACGACAACATGCTTCCTGCACAATTTGCTCCAACTCCTGATTCTGTGCTACTGCTTCATCTCTTTGGAGGCTCAACTACTCGATGTTAATTCGTTGCTCACTAAGTAGCTTTACCATGCGGCGTTCCCTTGCGTGGAGCTCTGTCATTGCGCCATCCTATAGTCGGTATAAAACCTCTCGCGGAAGGGCAGCCAAGTTTATTCCAAGTCTCTAAATTCGGCCTACCATGGCTCGATCTTCTGCGTTATCTGCTATCAATGATCCGACCGGAAGTACGATGGTATTAGCCATTTTGGCCTACAACATCTACTCGGTCGCAGCCATACCCATAGCTCCATGGGCAGATTTCACAGTCAGCTGTGGGACCCTTGTTTGAAGTTCCTGCAGCTGTGTCCTGAGTGCCCCTAACATAGTATGTTGCTCTGTCATGGCTTCATCGAGTGCCTCCTTGGTAGCCTTGTGCACTATATCTCCAATGTCACCTAGGTCACCCTCTGTTAGTGTGATAGGATCCGCATCCAGCTTGGATACCTTGGCGTTCTTCCTTGAATTTGTCTGCTCTATTACACGCGGTCATTTTAAAGGTGCACCAGTGGTGCCAGGCTCCGCACCTTCCGTCATAGTATCCATTTCCAGCTCTGTAGGTACATGCGCGTCGCTATTGTCTTTTGTTGTAGCAACCTCTCCTATTGTCACCTTGTCTGTGGTGGCCCGCGCGTCTTCTTAGGACGCCCATACTTCCTCAGCGAGTTGTTCATTTTTCTTCTACTGTGCTAGGTATTTGGTGACAACCTTCTACTTTTGGATTGCGGCCTCATCACATCCTACCACATCTAGTCCACGCCATTCTGGTGGCCAGGTATCAAGCACTGCGTAAACCACTTCATCAATAGTGATGAACCGAAGCATGGTCCATGTCTGCTCTAGATCCTTGCACGCCTTGATATATATGTGGTGCATATCTGTCTTAAAGTCAGCAACGCTTTTCACACTATCATATACTTTGGTAGTTAAGTGGAGTTGCTGGTTGATCCATTGTCATATGCTTGTGTCCATTAGTATCCAGAAAATCTTGACTTTGCGAATTCTGGTACCATCCTTTGTTGCCCATAGTGACACGTATCTGGCTGCCTCTAGCCAATCCTGGTCTAATGGAGGAAACTAAATATCTTCGGACAATTCGGTTGTAACCAATAGTATGGATAAGAGTAACCATGCATAGTGGAAGGTCTTACCCTCCTCTTGGGACTCCCTGCAGTTCGTTATGAATTCATCGCGGAGGAACTGCACCCAATTAAATTGTACCCCTTCCGTGCATTGCTAGCTAATGCGATGATCGTTGCTAGTACCCCACTGCCTCAGCACCTTCTCATTACCTTCCCGGCCAGCAATTGGGTAGCAATGTGGACCCTTGTGTTCTGAATGCTAATGATAAGATACCCTCTCTGATTTTTCTCCAAGTTGTACTTCTTTTTCATATTTTCTGCAATCATCAAGTCACCACCCATGCCTACTATTTCCATGGGGTCCCTTCCCTCCCAGGGAAGCTGAGAGATCCTATGAATGAGTTCCACTGTAATGGGGATGGGTTTGCCGAGCCATAAGTACCCATCGTGCAGTAGGCAGAGCAATTGCTTGATGACCAATAATTTGATTGGGGGCCGATGAAAATGTGGAATCGACAAGAGGTGAAGTAGCCTGGCCTCCTCCACCTTTCACAATGCTTCCTTCGGCTGTAGTGTTGTGACGGCCCCCTCTGTGCTTAGTTCCATCAATTTGCTAGTTTCCAAATGAGGAAACTTCTCAATATCCACGAGGTCCCAATCCTCAAATTTCATAGAGGGGATACGGCCAAACTCCGTTCCTTCAAGCGAAACCCCTTTGGGGAGGGATGAGGTTATGAGCTTACTCTAAACAAAATCCAAATCTTTACGTACCCTGACCTTTCCTTTCCGTGGAGGGACATACTTGGGTCATTTTACGGGGCCCCGCACTGGTTGAATATCTTCATCTATTTCTTCCTCAGGTTCCATTTCTTCGACATATGTCAGAGGGTCCTTTTCCTCATCGTCACTCTCAATAGTAACAACTTTTCCCTTTTCTTCCATTGACAGCTGGTAGAATCGTGAATTCCGTGGTGACATCCGTATTGGTCCTATTACCTGGGGGTCCTTCTTGGTTTGTGGCATCCTCGGTGATTTAGGGATTTCGGCTGCCCCTACTGTCTGCGGTGCAAGGTTCTGTGTAATGTCCTTGGTTGTGGATATCAACCTTAGTAATGACTCTTGCAGTCCCTTTGGAAATTCTTGAAACCATGTGCTTTCTTTTAAGAGCTTCTCATTCATCTTGTTCCTATCGTTTTGAACCCAGAACATCCTAATCTTGAAATGGCCAAACTTTCTTTTGTGGCAAGCCACCTATTCTTTATATACTTTTTCAAATTCAAATTCGGTAGTGCCCCCCATTCGTGGCTCATTAATGTGATTTTGGCGGTTAAACCTATGACTTAATTGCCCACCGTCTGCTCCTCGGTGTCTTAAATGGGACATCTTGTCTGCAACGGTCACCTTTCATGCTTCCTACGCGACAGCGTAGGCCCTTGTATGCGGACGCATTCTATACTGCATAATGATCCCGCGTGCCATGTCCATGCCATGCAACCTCCCTACATACTTCTTTATAGTTTGGCACCCTCTTTGAACTACATGGGGCGCTGAGATTGGGCCTCCTACAGATAGTCAGGTGGTCGCACCCCCCGTGTGAGGTTTCTACTTCCCTGCTAGCTTGGGCTGTGAGCACCCTTCGCGTACCTTTGCATTTAGTAGCACGTCATGTTCTGTGCTCCTCCATTCAGTAGGGTGTGGTTGAAACCATGATAGCAGGGTCGTAGTTCATTCCAGTATTGTAGGAGGGCCAGCCAGGTCTGGTTCCCTTATTCTCAGATTCGCGCAGCCCGTTTGTGCGACTCCACTTTTTACTTTGCTAATTTATTCGTCGAACTTCACATTTTTCCTCCTTAGCCTTGCCCATTCCTTATCAAGTTCGTGAAGTCTCAAGCTGCCATGCCAAATAGCTTCATGCACTTTCCTAATGCCTTCGCCTAGGTTAGTCCTAACTTTTGGGGCATGCCATGGGGAAATTTTCTCTGCCTTCCTAGTTTTACCTAATTCGAGCGCGGATACGATCATCTTCGCATGTTTTGTCTTGTTTATGGTCCTAATTGCCCACCGAACCTTTGGTGTGTGTGGATTTATTTGCAGCGATGGTTGTGCAGCACATAGCTGCATCCTTCGTCGGAGGTCGGTGCCCAACCCACTCCATCTTGGCTGCCCCACCCGCGTTCGAAACTGATGGCCTCCATCCCGTACATGCAGCTGCCTTTTACATTTGCGCCTATTCCACCTAATCTTCCGGGGTGCTTTCCATCCTTTTGCGCGCAGCACCCCTTCCTACACATTATCTTGCTTCCACTCCATAATTGTAGTTCCTCAGCGGTCTACAAATTCCTCCTTATTTGTTGCGTCGTCACTTACTGGTAGCATCCTTCCTTCAGCCGTCACATGCCGCAGTGATTTGATCATCATATTACAATTTAGCATCGTTACCTCATGCAATCTGTTCTACCAATGCTCTACTTCCTCATTTGAATCCGACATGTAGGAATTGTCGCGTTCCCATGAGAGCCTTCCGTCCACTGTTGGATTCACTCGATCCTAGTCTTGTACCGTTATCTGGTAGATGCAGTCTAGCTCATCATCATTGTCCTCATCATGCACAGGTTTAGTGTAGCATTATACCTTATCTGGATCTAGCAACACAATTACATGTAGCGACTTTTTCTCGAAAATCATTTTTCGCTTCTTCAAGTTGACAACTCCATTCATGTCCATGGCCCAGTCTATTCCTAGTAACGCGGGGTACGGATTACTCTCATCAACAATTTATATCACCTCAAAGTTTGTCTGTGTACTTACACCTTCAATGTCTACTGTCACCCCCTACAACCTTCCCATTGGTAAGATCTTCTGTTGATAGGCCATTCAGAGTTGGATGGGAGACCATTGTAGCGCAGGTCTTCCCATACGCTCCCATGTTTGCTTAGGCAACACATTCACATCCAACCCTAAGTCCAAAACAACCTGATCCATTTCATACTCACCTATTTGCACCGTCAATTGCATTTCCCATCCAGTGCGCAAAGTATGTTTCCAAGCTTTCGACTACGCGTGGCTCCCTTGATCCTGTGCACCTAGTAATAAGCTCTTGTAGTCCTTTAACTGCCTTATTGTTGCATAGTAGGTTCATACATGTCTCTAAAAAGGTAGGAAGCATAGAGGGATCCATTTCTGGCTCAATTGGATCCCTACTACCTGGAGTAGAGACTTCTGTGAAGCTCTTTTGAGCTTCCTTAGACGTCCCCTTCACATGTTCCCTCCCAAAGTTAGGTTCCTTTGTAGGAGCATCGTGAACCTTCCTATCTTCTCTGGGCTGTTTCCTTACATCTCCCCCTGTAATTGCGCGGCTTCTCAGTACCATGTTTATGCTTGGGTCCTCTTTGCGTGGTTCAAACCTCATCATTTGGATATTTTGAGTTTGAGTAGGCTTTAATAACCCCTTTTTGCACATTTGTGCAATTAGCGTTGGACAATCTACCATTTTATGGTCAAACTACTCATATTATGGACAAGATATTCTTGTTGGGTTAGTACAGTCACTAGCGTAGTGCCCCGGCCCTCCGTAATTATAATAGATCAGCTGTGCGCGTCCTTGTCTAGGGCCCATTCCTCCCCTTCCTCGCCCATGTCCTTGGAATCCACCGCGTGGCCCTATGGCTGGGTTGAAACCCCATGCCTCATTTTGCATTCGATAGGCTAGGGTCCTCTCCATCATTAGCTTGTAGCTTCGACACATTCACTCGTCGTGACCCACTGATCTACAGAAGTTGCAATACAGCTGCTGTGGAGTCTGGGTATACTTCTGCAACAGGTGACAGTTGTTTGTTGCGTGCTTTCCTCCTACTTGACAAATCGCGCACCAAAGCGTGGGCACCGCACTTGGCCCTGCTTGTACCTCTAGCCTTAATGGCATCGGCCCCCCTCCCGCCAGATAGTTCGTGAATACAGGGTAGTGATCCTTGTCGTGACCTTGACCTTTGCATTTGATACACCCCACTTCTATACGCGTCTCTGGTCGGGGTGCCCTTTCCTACTTCAAACTTTGCATTTCTTAGCATAGGTTGTGTAGTTGTGCTTGGATTTGCTAAACTCCCAACCCCAGATCTTGTGTTGGAGTTTCATGCAACCTCATTGTTGTCTCTAATGCTTCAGCTTGGGTTGAGATCTTTTGCTGTGATAACATCGTCCTCAAATGTGGTGTCAAAGACGCCACAAACCATGTGCAGTTCTATGCATTTGTCAGCGTCACATTAGCCTCGTGGATTGTACTCTTCAATCTCTGATCCAGATTCCATGGGGTTTCACCAGGTAGCATCACGATCTCATTGAACCCGATGATCGACTGCATTTTTGATTTTGGCCGGCTAAATTCTTTGTTCAATGCATCCTAGATCGCCACTATTCCTGCATTCGGGTGATCGCTCGAGTACTTTATATACCACGTCAACACACGGTCCTGTAGCGCGCTAACTAGAGTAGCCTTTTTGATGATATCATCCATTACGCCTTGGGCTTCCCATACAACCTTTACCACGAACCAAAACTGATCTGGTTCCTCATTTCCTACGCCTCTAAATACCAGCAACTTGATCGCACTCACCATTCCAACCCTCGATGGTGGCGGAGGTGGGGTAGGTGAAGATGGGTTTGATGTAGGTGAAGTAGGTGATGGCGTGGATGATGGTGGTATCAGTGGAATGTGCTGCTTTATCAATCAGACTGTGCTTCTTAGAGAGAACCCAATGAGCTCCTCTTCACTTTCTCACGAAAGTGAAATCAGAGGAGTGTTTTCTAATCCTTTTGTCCCTCGGTAGCCTCTTCTGCTCCTTGTTACCCAAAACATCAATGGATGCACATAACCTGTTTTTCACGTAACAACATTTTAATCCAAGTATTCAACGATTTGATGTACTTACCTCGCGGTCCTTGGAGAAAGCACCTTTCTGCTTCGCTGTAACTCATAGTTGTGTCTATCACGAATTCGGTGATAAACCCTCCTATTATTCGATCCAACTAGTAATCTACTGCCCGTGCGATTTTATCTTCAGATGCTTCCAGCCTACGCACCAACTTTGGCATCCACACGGTGGGTTGATCTAGTCTGCACCTTCCCTGACTATTAGCTAGCCTTGCGATCCACTTGTACAGTTCTGTTGAGAAGGACGCGAAGAAGATCTTGTGGATTTCTGTGTTTATGTAGAAATCCAACCACCTTTCCTCAGATATCCACGGATTTTTATTTTCCTGTACCACGAACTCGTGAAGCTTCTGATCCAACCAATCTTCAAGTTCTTTCTTCGTAGGGTTCCAGTGCTCTGACATCAGATGTCCCTTAGGCAGATCCTAGTCTCGGCAACGGAACCATTTGTTGGCTTATTGGGGCCTGACCCAGGTTTAGAAGTGTTTTAGCCAAAAAAAATCCCGCACTACTAGCCCTTTCGGCAACAATCTGCGGAGCGCGGACTGAGGTTTCACCCAAGGTAGTATGGGAGGGTGCTGGAACTAGGTTTCCACACCCTTGGGATGTCTTGATGTGGTCTGGAGGGGTCGCGAACCGTTCTATGGCCTCGCACCAATCTGTACTGTTGTCGAGCTTCTGTGTAGATTGGTGGGCTCCAGTATTGCAGCAATAATGCTGCAACTCCTGGGACTTCCTTTTACTTTTATCAATCGGTAGTTCGTAACAAACTTGGAAGCGACAGTTCTATATGCACAAGTACTAGCTCTTGCCTCAGGCTGTCACTTGATCAGCTGGCACAAGTCCGCTAGAAGCTTAAGCCAACTTCTATGAGCTCTCAGAAGAAGCTTTTAACTGTGATGGATGAAAATTAACTCTAAGTAGGCTAATCTATTTGCAGAAAGAAACTAAAAGCTGAAAGGAAATGCAAACCCTAGTAAGCCCAAGTTTTATCGACTAACCCTACTAGTGCAAGAAAAGAGATGAAAGCTGCTGAAATGGATGCCATTGACTCTTGGAAAGGTAAAATGCATGTGTCTAAGCTACTTTTGAAGTAAAATCTGGAAAAAACATCTTTTTGTATTTTTGAGTAATTTTGCAGAATTATTATGCATGTGCTTTAACTGTTTTTGACTGTGCAGAGGTTGATTGGCGAAAGGAAATGGAGCGGGCACTTGCAGGAGGTTGGGAAGGTGAGAAGAGGGCCTAAGGGGTCCCTAGCACCCTTCCAGAGAGTTTCACAGTGATCATATCTCGAGAAACTGCCCACGTGATCTTCTACAGGAAGTCTGCAGGGGTTCTACAGGATGTTCTACAGGAAGAGCCGAGAGAGGATTTTTGAGGGTTGATGGAGGAAAACTGGTGGGAAAGTGGAAATGGAGGTTGGATGAGGCTGTGAAGAGGTCTAGGACCTGGTAAATGAGGCTAGGGAGCGATGAAGATGGTTGGATTTGTTCAAGGATGGAGGGAGCAATGTTGCACAAAAATGAAGAAATTAGGTCAAACTGGCAAAGTGTGGCAAATGAAGGGAAGGAATCCAGAATCTGGGGTTGGAGCAGGTGGTGTGAGGAAGGAAGGATAGGTAGGGATGGATTACAGGTGATCTGCACACTATTTCTCCAAACTAATCAAAGAAAGACTAAAAACATCAGAGATCTATCTACTTTAACCTATTCTGACCTAAAAACCAGAAATCATGGTGGACAGAAGTTTATTGGCAGAAAATCATGTAAGACAACTATGAAAACTGAGCAAGAATAGATCTAAGCATGTCATCACAACTAGTATCAACTTCCCTAACTAAAAAGCTAACACTTGCAATTGCATGGAAAGGCAAAATAGTGTTTTTGTGGCAGCAAGTATGCCTTGGTCTCAGCTCATGGTCCCAAGGAGGGAGAGATGAGATCAAGGATTGCTTGGTGGCCTTTTTGTAGGTATTTTCCTTTACCAAACTATCAAAACAACCTGAAGCATGAAAAGCTATTTCAATCATCAAAAGCAACCTAAATAACAAAGAAATATGTTAATCTAAGTAGCAGAAACTATTCTAGGAATGCAACAAAAACATATAAAAGTACACAAAAGGAGGTACTAGAACTTGGGTTGGGCCCAACCCCAAGAGCTACAGCCTCTTAAAAGAAACTCAGAGCTGATGCAAAGTGAAACTGATCTCCATTACTCAAAAAATAACCATGTCACAAAAAGGTTTACAACAAAAGCTTGAAAATGAGCTGAAAGGCAGAGCAACACTAAAGTGCGAAAATACAACTATTCAAGAGCTAAACTACGAAGGCTGGAAGCCTTCCTACTTATCACCACCAAGACCTCCAATAGCCCTCCTTAACTCAAGGAGCTTGGCTGCTCAAAACTGCAAGTAATCAACCACTTCACAAAAGCTACTCGGCTGCCCTTGGGGATCATCTTCGGTGGGCTGCTAAACTCTGAGCTAATGGTGGAGAACTTGAGGAAGGGGCCATTTAGTGCAGGAGACACCCTTCCTAAAAATCCTCAGCCTTGTTCCCTCGTATTTGGCTGTCAACTGGCTCATAAATGCTTGACCTTGGTCCAAAAGATGTCCAAAAATATGCAATAAGCACATATTAGACTTCATGGTCAAGTGACAATTCTCATTCATTCAATTAACATAAATATACTCAAAAGCATGCATAAACTATGAAGAAAGGTGGATTAATGGAGAACAATAGGCAAAATGAGCCCAATAAGTTACCCATTTTTGGGGCTCATCATCACCCCCTGCTAAATGGGTTGCTCATCCTTTGAGCAACTAATCCAGCTCATCATCCTTGATTGCTTTAATTGCCTCTCTCACATCCCAGGCTTCCGAGGTGATGTCTTCTTCTCGGTCATGGAACCCTGCTTTTCTCTCTACTTCCTCCCACTGCCTGTGCTCCTCTTCTTCTTCGACTCCTTCCAGCAGTGCTAAAAGCAATGGAGGACTAAACTTTAGGCCGATCCAGTTGGCCTCCAGATTTTGCATTGACTATTTATAGAGTGGTACTCTTGCCAAGGCCTCCCTCATCCTTGTTGGGGAGTGGTATTCTCTAATTGTTAGACTGTGGGACAGTGTGTTCCATCTCCTTGTGCAAGCATGAATACAATTATCCCCCAACAATGTTTCCATGTCCTCAAAGTGAGTAATGGCCTGAGATTGTCTTTCAATGTAATCTGGGTGAACCTGGGGGTTGTTGGCAAGTTGCTGATGGGCATACACTAAAGCTAAGGGATATTCTGGTTCTTCTCTGATCATGAGTGGCTCCTGTAGCTCCCTGTCCATAACATTCCGAATTTCTGCTGCCCTCTTTTCCTCATGGTTTAACCAAGAGGCCATGGCCATGAGTTGCACATCTTCTAATGCAGCATTGGGGTCCCATAGATTCATGTTTGGAAGGGCCAAGTTGTGTAAATAGAATTCTGATAACTTGGCCTTATCTTCTGTTGAGCTGCTGTCACACAAAGCCATGAATTGATGGCAATTCTGAAATGGAATGGTGCCCCCTTGAGCCAAGGTGTTAATTTGGAATTGCAACCATTGATCTTTAAGATATAAGGCATATGACTTAGCACGTTGCCTACATTGTAGGGTTTCTACTGCCCAGCTGGCCATGCAGGCCAGTTGGGCCTCTTTCTCTTGCACTTGTTTCTTTAGGGACAATATTTCCTCTGCTGCTTGTGACTCCTTTTCCTATAGCAGTTTTGTTAGTGCCTCAACCTCAGCCTATAGCTTATCCCCTTTCTACTGTTCATCAGATGCTTCCTTGTCTTCCGGAGGCCCTTCTTACTGCTGCTGTTCTCCCAAATGGGGGGCCTATCTTCCTTATGACTTCCCTGTAGCTGCAACTGTTTTCTTAGTAGCTCATTCTCCTCCTGCATCTGGGCTCTTTTGCAGCTTTCTACATGCCTGACCATGGCCAGTTCTCCTCTTAACTCTTTTAACTTCTCCTCCATGTGGCCTATGTCCTCAATTCCCTTAAATTTGGCAATTTTCATCCATGTGTGCGTTCTGATCCTCTCTTGTTCTAATGCAAGGAAGAGTGGCATAGAAAATTTCTGTGGGATGATTTTCCCACCCTCTAACAGGTTGTAGTATGAGCCCAAGCTAGGTTGAGGGCTTGGTTCCAATATCTCCTCGGTCTTTCCCTCTCCCTGTGATGATTTGGCTGTCTTTTCCTCCAATTTCTTGGTCTCGTTTAACTTAGCCAGAGTTTCCTATAGAGACGTCTCGGCTTCCTGTAGAGCTGTCTTTGAGTCCATCATCCTAATTCTTTCTCTCCAGGTGGAGGTTTTTGGGCTTCCTCGTTCATAGGTGATAGACACCTTTGAAGGAGACTCTTCTTTTGGTTTAGTTGTTGTATCCTGAATGACAATTGGCTCTTTTGACTGTGGTTGGAGTCTGCCCACTTTTATCCGTGTGCTCCTCCTTGCTTTAAAGTACATGAAGGTTTGCCTCTTTCTTTGGAGGTGTGCTTAAGGTAGCAAGCACAGCTGCTACCTCCCTTGCCAATATCTCAGGTGATTTCTCCTCTTGCTGTTCTTTTTCCCTGTTTCCTGTAGAAATCCCTGTGTCAACTGTTTCTGTTTGTGTTGCTGAGATTTCAGGGTGTGTCTTTTCCTTTGTTTCTGTGTTCCTTCTTTAGCTGTGGCATCCTTCATTGGGATTTTTCGACCTTCTCTGTTCTACTCTGCATCCTCTTTTCCCGTGGTGTTTTTGCTGTTGTTTCTTCCCCTTTTTTAGGCTCAGTAATCTGGCCCATTTCCCCTTTTTCTTTATGTTCTTTTTGTGCTTGAATTTCCTGTGTTCCTTCACCATTGGTTTGGCCACCTTCTTCAGTGTGTTCTCCCACGTCACTGCTGGATGAGGTGATGTTTTCGGCTAGAATTCTGATATTGTCATCCCTGGACATGTTTCGGAAGGTCTCCCAAGAGATGGGGATAGTGTAGGTGTGCAAAGCATCTTCCACCAATAGTTTGATGAGCCCATGATGGGCCAACTGATCTGGGATCCCTTCATTTAATTTTGTACCACATTCAATTAGTGACTGAAGAAGAAAATAAGGGATGCTCAGTTTCTTGTCTGGAGGCAAGTCAATCCCATGCCTTAGTTCACACAGCAACCTGAAATGATATCCATAGATGATGCTAAACCTCCCTTCACATGTGATGTACTTCATAATTTGGAAACTGACTTCACTCCAGAGAGGAGGCAAGCTGGTTCTTCTAACCCCATTTTTGTCTTCTACAGGATGCTCCGTGGGCAGAAAGAATGACTTCTTAGCAATTTGGCCCAATGATCTCTCTTCTTTGCTCCAAGGGAGCCCCAATGGTAGACCAGTAACTGCACTGATGAGCTCAGGGGTGAGTTCTAGGGTCAAACCCCTAAAACTAACTGTGGCATGTGTTTTTGACTGTGGTCTCAGGGACATTAAAAAATCCTCAGTTATCTCCTCATCATGACCCTGAATTTTGTCAAAGAAGGATATCCAATTTGCTTGGGTGAAAAGGTCCACCACCTTAGGATGCTCGTGCAGTTTGCTAGAGTCTGATGGTTCTTTCCTTATGAATCCTCCTGGCATGGTGAGAGTGCTCTTTTTATGCTTTAATCAGAAAAGGAAATGCCTTTTATGGTTTCCCCTGAACCCAAGAAGGAATTTCTTGAGTGTCCAATATCAACTAGCAACAATTCTTTGGTTTTAAGACTGCTGTCACCCAGAACTCGACTGTCTGCTTATGAAAAGATGAATTTGGTTTTTACAGACAGAGCACAAGGATCAAGTTTTCTTCTCAGCACACAGACAGATATGTAAATTCAAAATTTTTTACACACACAGGTTGGCCCCCATGGTTGCATATATCTTCCCTATAGGAGAATTCAAAAAGGAAATGTGGAGGAAAATTTTAATGCAGAAAACTGGGAAACTCAGTGCAATACGCAGGCAAACATTTCACTTCCAATACATAGGCAGATTTTTCTCTAATTTTCCAATCTGATGCAATTCAATTCACCACCTTGCACAAACACATCATGCGTAGAGGAGTTTTTCGAGCCTACCTCGTTTGGAGCTCCAAATTCGACGAAAAATCACAGGTTCTCCTGCTCCGGAAAGCTGTGTAGGTTTTCCTGTAGAAGGCCCCCGGTTCCTGTAGAATGTCACTGTGTTGTTGAGCGAGCCCGATACACGGGAGATTTTTGAAAACAAGCAGGAAAACCGATGGAGGACAACTGGTTAATATTTTTTGGAAGCGGAGGACGCGTAATCTAGTTGAGGACGTTGCAAGTGCAAGATGGACAGAAGGTGGTGTAAGATTTAGACGGGTATCTTTTAACTGCGGCATGATTTGTGGTGAGGGGATGAGGTGGCTGGACTGGACCATTGATCCGATGTCACAGCCATAATTTCTCTATGTGTTTCTGACCACCATCACCTCCTTTCTGCCATTATCCGCTGCCACCACTACCAGTCCCGACGATTTCTCACGGAATGGACACTCCACACGTGCTGGCTGCACATTTCATTGGCAATTTTGAATGTAACGGGGCTCGTTTGGATCCCGCGAGGATATGTAACTGGCCGAGGGTGGCCAGTTGACTGGCCACCGATTCCACTCAATCCAAACCATTCCCATAGGCATGCAGCTTTTAAAATATAATTTATGCAATTGACGAATGAGTTTAGGCACTTACCTGTGTGGTCACGGCCGCGTTATGCAGACTTCGGGTTTTGGAACCACTCCTTCATTTGCTGCTGCTTCATGCATGGGTTTTGGAACCCATTCCTTCATTCGCTGATGCTGCATGCACGGGTTTTTCTTAGCTTCGGCTGCTGCTGATATTTTCACGTTCAAGGAGAGCCCTTTGCATGTCTCCTTTGTCGTTTTTGGTTGTCCCTGTCTCCAGAGTATGTCTTCCAGAGGGATCAACTGCTACAGGATTCCTGTAGGATGTCCTGTAGCTGCTTCTCCTCCTAGAATGCAATGCTAGAATGAGCAGGGCTATACTGCTGAGGAGGGGTTCGGCTGATGAGGCGTCTAGATGGAGATTGACAGGTATGGTGAGTGAGACACTACTGCTTGATTTGTCACTAGAAGTTCTTGCTGGCAGTATGAAGAAAACAAGGTTTTTTTGTGTGACTGTGCAGGAATAAATAATAGGATGAGTGCAATGGAGGTGTAAAGAGATGAAAAAGGGTGACATATGGTGATGGACGGAAATAGGGGTGTTGGCAAGTCTCATAGGTAGATTCCCAACCTTCGGATTCTCTTCTGAGATCAATTTTGCTTGTCTGTGGGTTCTACAGGATCTTCCTGTAGAAGACACAGGACTTCCTGTAGAAGACACAGAACTTCCTGTAGAAGGTGAAATCTTGGCCTGAATGAGATCAAATCTTAGGAAAGGGGAGTGGTCATGGAGGAATTGTTTGTGAGGGATGCTTGTAGCCTGGTGCCGACCTTTGTCCTTGTTTTGTGCGATCCTCCTAACCTACAATGTCCTACTTGCAACCTGCAAATTTTTCAACAGAAGTCAGGTTTATTTTTCTGTGTTCTTTCTCTTTTTTTTTTTGGTGCTCGGAATGTGGATGGGGTGGAGACAGGGACCTACTCCACTACCAGCACTGATTTATCCAGAGTTTCAATGAACTCCTGCTTAGAAAGGGGCTTCTTGTAGATCTTCAAACGATGCCCATTGACGAGCATGGGGATGGCTTCTTCATCAATGGTCCTGATAAGGACTGAACCATTGTCGTTACATTTCTCCACTGTATATGGTCCCAGCCATCCTGTCCTCAGCTTCCCTCTAAAATCCTTGTATCTTGAATCATATAACAGTGCCCAATCTCTTGGCTGAAATTGCTTCTCTTTAAGGTGTCGGTCATGCCATATTTTTCTTTGAAGTTTGACTACCTCTAAGTGGAGGAGGGCCTGCATTCTTTGTTCATCCAGTCCATTCAGCTGAAGTAGTATTTCCTGTTGTGCATGGCTGAGATCTAGGTCTAGCTGAGCTGCCAACCTCAATGTGTTGTATTCAAATTCTATGGACAACAAAGCCTTCTTCCTGTAGACCAGCTCATAAGGTCTAAAACCTATTGTAATTTTCCAAGTAGTGTTGTAGGCCTAGGTGGCCTCAACCAAGCGATCTGCCCAATCCTTTCTGCTGGTGCTCACCACTTTAGTCAAGATCTCTTCCAAAGCCTTGTTAGTGACTTCCACTTGCCCATTTGCTTGCAGATGATAAGGCGTGGAAGTTCTGTGCTTAATCTTGTGATGAGCAAGCAGGTCTTCAATCAGGTTAGAGGTAAACTGGCTTCCTTGATCTGTGACAAATTGTCTTGGGTAGCCAAATTTATAGAAGATATTTTCCCTCAAAAACTCAATCACTTTTTCTTCTGTTGCTTCCTTAATTGCCTTTGTTTCTGCCCACTTTGTCAGGTAGTCTGTGCACACAATGATGTAAGACTTTTGTCTTGAAGGAGGGTTGATAGGACCTACAAAGTCCATGCCCCACTTCTCAAATGGCTCAAAAGTCACCTGAGTTTGGAGGGGCATTTCATTCCTTCGAGTTGGTTTCCCCATCCTATGACATCGGTCACATTGGCTGATATATCTTCTGACATCTGATGAAGAGTGGGCCAATAGTAGCCCGCCTGTAGAATTTTGAAAGCGGTTCTCTTTGCTGCAAAGTGGCCTCCATAGGGTCCATCATGACAGGTCAGGAGGATGTCAAAAAATTCCTCCTCCCTGACACAACACCTCAAAATCTGATCTGGGCCAAGTTTGAACAGGTTGCCCCCAATCCAAGTGAATGGGGCGCTTTTCCTCACGATCTTGCCTTCTCTTTTGAGGATAGGTGTGGCAGGAATTGTGCTGAAACAAAGTAATTTGCTATATCAGCAAACCATGGTGAGAGTACTTAAATAGAAAATAGGTGTTCATCTAGTAGCTGATCATCCACAACCCCTTATTCTCCTGTAGGCAAATCTAGTCTAGACAGAAAATCAGCAACAACATTTTCCTTACCTGGCTTGTCAACAATGGTCAAATCAAATTGCTGCAATAAAAGTAACCATCTAATGATATGAGCATTTACATCAAGTTTATTCATCAAATACCTAATTGCATCATGATCACTGTGTACGAATGTCTGATAACCAGTGATTTAGTGTCTGAACTTGTTTAGGGAATGGACTACAGCTAGGAGCTCTTTCTCGGTTACAGTATAGTTTAATTCTGCCTTGGACAGGTTTTTACTGACGAAATATATGGCATATGGTAGCTTCTCTTCAAATTGTCCTAAGGCTGCTCCTATGGCTTTGTTCGAGGCATCTATGTGAATGTGGAAAGGTAGGGCCGAGTTTGGACCTCTCAAGATTGGGGAAGTTACCAGCTTATCCTTCAACACATCCAGAGCCTCTTGACAATTGTCAATCCACATAAACTCAACATCTTTCCCCAAAAGACCAAACAATGGAGAGGCTAGCTTACTGAAATCTTTAATGAACCTTCTATAATATCCCGCTAAGCCTAAAAGACTCTGAACATCCCTTACCTTTTGAGGAGGTGGAACCATTTGGATGATAGCAATATTGTTGGGATCCACTTGTAAGCCTTGTTGAGAAATTGTATGACCTAGCACAGTCTCTTCAGTCATCAGGAACTCACATTTTTCAGGACTGAGGGACAGGTTCATCTCAATGCACTTGATTAAAACTTTTCCCAGGTTAGTTAATGCTTCTTGGAAGTTGGACCCATAAGGGGTAAAGTCATCCATATAGATTTCCATTAAATCATGAACCAGCTCAGCGAATATGCTCAGTACTGCTCTTTGGAAAGTGGCAGGAGCATTGCATAACCCAAAGGGAAGGACCTGGTAGGTAAAGGTACCCCATGGACAAGTGAAAGTGGTCTTATCTTGGTCTTTCGGGCTGATTTGGATCTGATTATACCCGCTAAACCCATCTAGGAAAGAAAATAATTTCTTCCCTGCCAGACCATCTAACACTTGATCTATGAAAGGCAAAGGGAAATGGTCCTTCTTGGTGGCTTTGTTAAGTTCTCGATAATCTACACAGATTCTCCACTTCCCATTTTTCTTGGGCACAAGCACCAGAGGAGAAACCCACTCGCTGTCAGAGATGGGGTAGATGAATCTTGCATCCAATAACTGTTGCAATTCTTCTTTGACAATGTCTTTGAGGGCTAGATTCATTCTCCTCTGAGGCTGCCTGATTGGTTTACAATCCTCTTTAATGTAAACGTGATGGGTACAGACTAGAGGGTGGACTCCCTTCATCTCCTTATAGCTCCAAGCAAAAGCATCCAAATGGCGGTTCAATAAGCTACATAGCTCCTTCTATTGAGAGGGAGATAGGGATGAGCTAATCTTCAAGGTTCTTTCACGACCAAATTCCACATTCTTAACTCGGGAAGAGGTCAGATCAGCCACACATAGATCCCCTAAAGAACTGGCTTGGGTGTCTCCTACCAAATCTTCTAATGGTAGCAGACTGGGAGGTGGATTTTGGATTAAATTCTTAATAAGGTCATCCTCGTTTTGAGGACCCCCCCTGGTGGCCTCCACGGTGCACACAGGTGTAGAGTAGACTTCATCCTCATCTTCCCCCTCCAACCAGAGAGGTAAGTCATGTTCGAGCAAAGGTTGGGTAGGAGGATATAGGACTAGCTGTTTGGACATTGGCCCATTTTTAATGGTCATGCTCCTAGCTCAACAACTGATGTAAGCATCTGCGGTAGTTAACCAAGGCCTTCCCAAAATGAGGAGGTATCCAATGAGTTTTTCCTTTGGCTGAAGGACCAAAAAGTCCACAGGTTACTTCCAAGAATCAACAGAGACCAGGACATCTTCCACAATCCCTTCGGGAGTCACGGTGGAGCAGTCTGCTAACTGCAGTACTGTCGAGGTCTTTCTCAAGGAACCCTGAAGGTTAAGTTTGAGCATAGTGTCCCTGGTCATCACATTAATGGCAGCCCCTAGATAAATCAGGGTGTGGGGGATTATGGTGCCATTGATGTGGACATCCACTACAGGACTCCCAAGGTCCAAATATTTTGGACAGATTACTTGTCCCAACATTAGATCGAACAATTGTCCTATGACATTGATAGTTGGGGCATCTCTCTTGCGCCTACTTGGGTGCTTGAAACACTTCTCTTTGATCAATTTGTTGTATATTGGTACATCTTTGATGGCCTAGAGAAGTGGTATTTTTACACACAACTGTTTAAGTTCTCCCAGAAGTTCAGTCTCTTCTGGGTTTGGTTGCGTGTTTCCAGTAATCTCTCAGGAAAGGGTGGAACAAATTTGGGTTCACTTTCATGTTCGTCTACTTCATCCTCCTTATGAGGAGGTTGGATATCTGGGAGGACCTTCCCAGATCGAAGGTTGATCTCCTGAATCTCCACAACATAGGTAGGGATGTTGTCTCTCCAGTATATACCTGTTGGGTCTGTCTGTTATTGGGGTTCGGGTTCGGGTTTGGTTGAGCAGGAATATGGGGTTTTCTCGGAGGAGCAGGAGGTAATGGTTGTGGTTGAGTAGGTGGTGGAGGCAAAATGGCAGGAGGAGAGTTGTACTGGGGCCTCCACCCCTATTGCGGTGCATTCCACTGAGGTTGTGGCTGAACATGATAATGAAACGAATGAGCCCAAGAAGGTATGTGAGTGGATTGGTTGGGGTTGTAATATGTTTGGGATGTCCCTTGCATCTCCTGCTGGTAAGGTCTGGATCCATGTGGACTCCTTTGGTTGAGGAAGTAGAGTGGTTTAGTGGCTCCTTCAGCCCCTTGGTACATAGCTTTAAGTCCGGGTAAGGTTGGGCACTGGTTTGTAGGGTGGTCTTCCTCAAAAACGAAACATACCTCTACTGAGTGCAATGGACACTCATTCTTAGGATGCTTCCTTGTGCATCTGGGACAAAAGATGGCCAAAGCCCTCTTAGCTTCTTCTTTCTTCTGTTGGATTTGGAAAGTATCCAGTTGCATGGCAATGGTCTGTCTCACCTCACTTTTAAGGTCTTCCATCTGATTTGTAAACTCATGTTTGGAGAAGGTGGCACTAGCTGAAAGTGGATTCCCCCTACCTCTTTTCCGGGCTGCCCTAGAATGGTTTCTAAACACAGTCTTTATGTCCTCATAAGGTAGTTGGTAGATGTCTCCTCCAGCTAGCAAATGGAGGGTATCTAGAAGGTCTTCAGGGACTCCTCGGAGCAGAACCAACTTCAGAGATTCAGGGTCAAGTGTGCACCTGGCCCTTTTATAACTGAGTTGGAACCTTTCTTCATAGTCTTCCAGAGACTCATCACTTCCCATGGTCATTCGAAAGATTTCTCCCTTCATTTCCTTTGACCTACAGTAGTCTCGGTATTTTTTGTTAAAGGCTTGCTGCATTTGAGCCCAAGTTGTGATACTGTTTCTAGGTAACCCCATGAACCAGCATAGTGCTGCATCCTTGAGGGTAGAGGGAAAGAGTTTCAACTTTTGCTCATCTTCTGCATAGTCATAAGTTCGACAAAGGACAAAAAACTCAAACAAGAAGGTATCAGGGTCTTGAGTGGTCAATCTGTGGAAGTGAGGTAAGGCTGAGGGACCTATGTTTTTCAATTTTGTGTCCCCATTTTTCTCTCGGATGGGAAAGGCACCTTCTATTCTTTCCTCATTCCCTATACCGTTCTTGTGTTCAGCCATGGTCTCAAGAGGAACGTTTTCTTGCTCTTCTTCTGTTATAGGGTCTTCGTATATCTCTGGAGGTTCACCTATAGGTTCTTCTAGATCACTGCCACCGAAGAAGAGAGAAGGGTGACTCAGTGATGTGGTGGGGGTGTTGGGTAAGAATTTTCCTGTATGGTCTCTGTTTCTACGAGGCATGAAATGAAATATTTTTGGTTGATTTTTTATTTTTCTGTTTGTACCTGCAAAACTGAAATGGATTGAACTGCAACTAACTAAAATCTATCTTGTTGAAATGAAAATGCAGAATTGAAATGAGAGCAGGAAAGGACTAATCTATGCTGCTGAAATGAAATTGTAGAAAGGAAATGCTAAGCTACGCTTGCAGAATTGAAATTGCTGAATTGAAATGCTAATTTATGCTTGCAGAATTGAAATTGCAGAATGGAAATGCTAATCTATGCTTGCAGAATTGAAATGCTAGTCTAGGAAAGTAGGAAATGTCTAATCTACTTTTGTGGAAATGAAATTGCAGAATGGAAATGAAACAACTACTCTACGCTTGATGAAATAAACTACTGAGCAGAAGGTTGTAGTAGAAACTAGAATAAAAGCAGCAATCACAAATACTCTGACGCTTCCCCGGTAACGGTGACAAAAAGATGGTGGAATCCAGTATTGCAGCAATAATGCTGCAAGTAGTTCGTAACAAACTTGGAAGCGATGGTGCTATATGCACAAGTACTAGCTCTTGCTGCAGGCTGTCACTTGATCAGCTGGCACAAGTCTGCTAGGAGCTTAAGTAAACTTATATGAGCTCTCAAAAGAAGCTTTTAACTATGATGGATGAAAGCTAACTCTAAGGAGGCTAATCTATTTGCAGAAAGAAACTAAAAGCTGAAAGGAAATGCAAACCCTAGCAAACCCTAGTTTTACCGACTAACCCTACTAGTGCAAGAAAAGAGATGAAAGCTGCTGAAATGGATGCCATTGACTCTTGGAAAGGTAAAATGCATGTGTCTAAGCTACTTCTGAAGTAAAATCTGGAAAAAACATATTTTTGTATTTTTGAGTAATTTTGCAGAATTATTATGCATGTGCTTTAACTGTTTTTGACTGTGCAGAGGTTGATTGGCGAAAGGAAATGGAGCGGGCACTTGCAGGAGGTTGGGAAGGTGAGAAGAGGGCCTAAGAGGTCCCTAGCACCTTTCCAAAGAGTTTCAAAGCGATCAAATCTCGAGAAACTGCCCACGTGATCTTCTACAGGAAGTCTGCAGGGGTTCTACAAGAAGAGCCGAGAGAGGATTTTTGAGGGTTGATAGAGGAAAACCAGTGGGAAAGTGGAAATGGAGGTTGGATGAGGTTTTGAAGAGGTCTAGGACCTGGTAAATGAGGCTAGGGAGCGATGAAGACGGTTGGATTTGTTCAAGGATGGAGGGAGCAATATTGCACAAAAATGAAGAAATTAGGTCAAACTGGAAAAGTGTGGTAAATGAAGGAAAGGAATCCGGAATCTGGGGTTGGATCAGGTGGTGTGAGGAAGGAAGGATAGGCAGGGATGGATTATAGGTGATCTGCAAACTATTTCTCCAAACTAATCAAAGAAAGACTAAAAACATCAGAGATCTATATACTTTAACCTATTCTGACCTAAAAACCAGAAATCATGGTGGACAAAAGTTTATTGGCAGAAAATCATGTAAGACAACTATGAAAACCAAGCAAGAATAAATCTAAGCATGTCATCACAATTGGTTTCAACTTCCCTAACTAAAAATCTAACACTTGCAATTGCATGGAAAGGCAAAACAATGTTTTTGTGGTAGCAAGTATGCCTTAGTCTCAGCTCATGGTCCCAAGGAGGGAGAGATGAGATCAAGGATTGCTTGGTGGCCTTTTTGTAGGTATTTTCCTTTACCAAACTATCAAAACAACCTGAAGCATGAAAAGCTATTTTAATAATCAAAAGCAACCTAAATAACAAAGCAATATGTTAATCTAAGTAGCAGAAACTATTCTAGGAATGCATCAACAACATATAAAAGTACACAAAAGGAGGTACTGGCACTTGGGTTGGGCCCAACCCCAAGAGCTACAGCCTCCTAAAAGAAGCTCAGAGCTGATGCAAAGAGAAACTGATCTCCATTACTCAAAAAATAACCATGTCACAAAAAGGTTTACAACAAAATCTTGAAAATGAGCAAAAAGGTAGAGCAACACTAAAGTGCGAAAATAAAACTGTTCAAGAGCTAAACTATGAAGGCTGGAAGCCTTCCTACTTATCACCACCAGGACCCCTAACAACCCTCCTTAACTCAAGGGGCTTGGCTGCTCAAAACTGCAAGTAATCAGCCACTTCACAAAAGCTGTTCGGCTGCCCTTGGGGATCATCTTCGGTGGGCTACTGAACTCCGAGCTGATGGTAGATAACTCGAGGAAGGAGCCATTTAGTGTAGGAGACACCCTTCCTACAAATCCTCAGCCTTGTTCCCTCGTATTTGGTTGTCAACTAGCTCATAAATGCTTGACCTTGGTCCAAAAGATGTCCAAAAATATGCAATAAGCACGTATTAGACTTCATGGTCAAGTGACTATTCTCATTCATTCAATTAACATAAATATACTCAAAAGCATGCATAAACTGTGAAGAATGGTGGATTAATGGAGAAAAATAGGCAAAATGAGCCCAATAAGTTACCCATTTTTGGGGCTCATTATAGATTCGCACAATTGCGCTTTCTTATTAATGAATTGATTACAGATCTGATCTTCTTATTACAGTCTTTAAGCAAACATTTAACAATAAAACCTAGTGCACGCTATCATAATTAGAAAAGGCAGTGCATAAATTCAGAACATAAGCCACAGATAGATTTGCAATAAAGCACACAATGTCTCAGAGATTCTTATCTTTATTTATCTCCTGTGAATACAACCAGATCCTCCCTGCGCACACAACTGCAGGCGTCCGTGCACACAGCTGCGGACTCTACCAGGCCTCTGCACACATAGCTGTAGAGCCTCTATCTATCTACCAACACCCTTAACTCAAACTTACAGATGCAAATGAGAATATTGCCTTCATAAACCCATAATATTCAAGATCAAAACCAAAAATTGACTTCTAACCATAGAGCCTTGCTCTATTTATACATTTCCATGGTCGCGGACCATGGGCAGGCCGACTCACTTTCTATTTTCTTACATTATTTTTGGGTGGACAACCCTTTGACTTGACTCATTACAATTCGTGCTCCACACACGTCGCAGAGCTTTTACCATACTTTTACCCAAAATTGTGGGCTTTAAGCCCCAAAACCGTTACGCGGGCCCTCTGCTACCCAACACCAAACTACATACCAGAAAGCCATCACTAGCCCGCAGACACAGTTCTACCTTCTCTCTTCTACTCTAAGCTTCCTCCCTTCTCCTCTACAGAATTCACTTTCTTGGCACATCGAATACCTTCCACGTCTCCGCCACCCTACCTTATCTCTCCCTCTTCCACCCTGCCAACCCACATCCCATGCATTCATGAGTGAGGACACCGCACCCCCTACCTTAAGCATGTGGGGGGCGGTTGACATAAACATTTTGGTACTGACCATGTCCAATCGAGGTCTATTTCCCTTGAAACTACGTCGCATCCCGATCGGGAGTAACGATTAGATCTTGATTTGGTCAATGATATTTTATTATTTTCCAATTTCTAATCTAGCCCAATACTTTGTTATATATAAGAGAGTTTTCCATTCATTCTTCACCATGATCACTATCATCGTCACCACTATCGTCTTTTCACATTTGAGCTCCCTCTTGAGTTATATCTTGCTTTTAGGTATTCTACATATTGAGAGAGAGAAACAAATCGTTGAAGCATAAGGACATCAAAGGACCCATCCCATGAAGGGGGATCTATAGACCCTTGTTGTAAACCTCCTTCACCACGTGTTTTCTAATAAAAAATTATTCATTTAAAGTCTTTTTATATTCGGTTATTACATCAGTTATTTCTTGTTGTTCTATGTTTTGGATTGAAAATGTTCTTTATGTTGCAGGGTTTTCTTCAGTTCTATGTTTTGGATTGAAAATGTTCTTTATGTTGCAGGGTTTTATTCATTTTTCATTGCAGATCCGAAGCCTTAACAACCATATCTTGTTGTTAGGGTCACTTGTCACCAATGAATTAAGTGAAGTGTTTTTGGTAAACCTTTCTGAAATATTTACACTAACACCAATGACAACACCATGTCCAACATGTTTATGGTTTCCTAATTTATTATGATGTTAAAAAGGGCCTTTTAGCCTCATTGTAACTCACTTTTGTGAAGGCGTGTATTCATCACATCTCTTCTCATAGATAAGCTACCACCATTCGAGCTAGTTTGCTTTCATTATGCATTTTTAGAGTTTCAACATTTTCCATTCATTAATAGAATTCAAGTTTCATTGTATCTTTATGTTTTGGTTATAAATTTGTATTTCATTTGGTTCTCTTCAGAAATATAGATCAACAAATCTCTCCAAGCATCATTATCATCTTCAATTTGAGGGAAGGTCCTCAAATAACGTCTCAAAGCATCTCCATGTGTCCAAAATCGAGCTGCAAGTGCCCTATATCATCTCTATGGGTACCAAGTAGACAACGTGGTATGCTCTCTCTCAAACATTGGTACTCCATAAGGTGAAATAAGCCTTTCTCAACCGTTTGGAGGGGGATGACCATCCTCATCTAAGCTTTGGGTCAAGGCATGCCCATCAAGTAGTGTCAATGCTAGCTTGGGGGAATGTTGGGTTCACTAGTACATAATCAAGAATACCACATGCCAAGTAAGAGAAGCACAACATTCTAGCATTTGGGGGTGCCTTGGAGTATCCATGAATTGCTAAGATCAACAAAGTGCCCAACACTTTGCTGCATAGGGGCAATTTTACATCTGCAAGATCACCATGATCTATTGGAGTGTAGTATGGCATGGGAAATATGTGGGTTAGGATTCCCTCAAAGCCTAAATTTCTCTGGAATATTTTGAAAAACCATCTCAACCTCAAGCGAAAGTAACCATTCATTATAGATCAAGACCATAAATGCATCTAAGTGGACCATACTTAGTGTCAATCAAGTAGTGTTAATGATAGCTTAGGGCCATGTTGGGTCCACTAGTACATAATCAAGAATACCCCATGCTAAGTAAGAGAAGCATAACATTCTAGCATCTGGGGGTACCTTGGAGTATCCATCAATTATTAAGATCAACAAAGTACCCAACACTTTGCTACATAGGGGCAATGTTACATGCGCAAGATCACCATGATCTATAGGAGTGTAGTATGGCATGGGAAATATGTGGATTAGGAATCCCTCAAAGCCTCAATTTCTATAGACTATTTGGAAAAACCATCTCAATCACAAGTGAAAGAAACCATTCATTATAGATCAAGACCATAAATTCATTTAAGTGGACCATACTTAAGTTTTTAAGGGCATATTGATACTTCAAACTAGGATCACCTTTAAATATCTAACTATAAAAACTATCATAAAGTGTTCCCTACCTTTGTAGGGGTGGCTAAGTAATCAACCCTATTAGGTGCTGCCAGCCCCCAAGGGGAGGTGGAATTTCCAAGGTCAACCATTTAATCCACAAGTGTTAGTGAAAATAGGTGGAAATGTAGGGGAAGGACTTCATGACCAAGTGTTGTGGCCAGGGGACCAGCTAATGAGATTCCACATACCAAGTGTATATATGTAATGGAGGGAGAAATAATGGAGGCATGAGTTTCCCCTCTCATCCTTCCTTTTTCCACCCCTCTGGTGTGCATTTTACCTCTTTTTTATAATTCTTCTTAATTGTTGCATAGAGCAAGGATCAAAGTTTTCACTTTATGATGTAGCATTTGTTTTATCCCTTAATATGAAGTGGTTTCTAGGTCATTATGCTTGCGATATGCAAGGGTTCCTTTTAATGAGGTGGGGCATCATGTGCTTCAAAACTGAGTGATGGCTAATGGGGAGGTAGAGCTCATGCTATGGTTTTTCCCATGCAACAACTTATGTCCTTTCCATCTTTTGCATTTTGACTTTTTATTTTATTTTATTGTGGTCATATTATGTTTTTTCTATTGATTTTATGTAACATTGGGAGGTTGTTGTAGTGGCTACAACCACCCTCCAAAATTTTGGCCAGCACCCAATTTTGGAGCATCCCTTTGAGAGTTTCACTTGGTGACTGCACACACTCGGGCTCACTCTGTGAGATCATGTGAGTCTTTGCACCCACCTTGCTTGTTCATTTCACCCAAGTTTTTACATGTTGATGTGAAATTCATGTTTGCGACCAAGTTCTGGTCATGCTCAAGGTCTTTGCTTTGTGTGTACATGTTGTGTTCGCTATGAAAAAATCTATCACACTCGCACACAGAGTCACATTCACTATCACGCAAGTGTCGTCACAGTTGACCAACGATCAATCACAAGTGTCACGCATGTCGCTTGCACCATCAGTCTATCATGTTGAACATGTGTGTCTGGATGGTTTGAGTCGTCTCATCATCAAGTCATGTAAGTACGTGTTTGTAGGATCACATATGAATCTTTCACTCGTTCACACACTTAGTAATTTTATTGAAGTTATGACAACTGGACCCCCTCTGATAGCCAGACCATCACCCCACTATCGACTCTATTGAATGTCACCCAGAACAGCGTACAAGTACCAAGCAAGCCATTTTGAGCTGCACTACTTGCAAGCAAATCATTCAGCCTTCATGCTGGTCAACTGGAAAGTTTGACATGGTAGCCACCCCGAGACTGATTCCCCTCAGAAATTGTGCAGAGGCTACAGACCTTGCCTGCTATGCTGGCTAGGAAAATTGCACAAATAGGCTAGATAGACACCTAGTGCCCCTCCTTGTCTCCCTCAGAAAATTGTGCAGTTTTTCCAGCCAGGCCTCTTAATAGTCTACTGGCTACTCACTAAGAAAATTGCGTAGTTTTGATGAGCAAGACCTCTGCTACCTAGTAGTCTGCTCAGCTCAGAAAATGTGTAGAGATGATTAGCAAGCCAACCTCCCATCATTAGCACAACTTTTCCTGCCAGCAGCTCCCGGTAGTGGACTGCCAGTTCCCTCCAGGAATTGCGCAGTTTTTTCTACCAAGCTTGAGCAGATGACTGCCAGTTCCCCTCACGAATTACGCAGATTTTGTTGCCAGCGATCCAACAGTAGATTGCCAGTTCCCCACAGGAATTGCGCAGTTTTTGCTGTCAGTGTCCCTGCAGCCAGCTACCAGTTCCCTCTAGGAATTGCATAGTTTTGGCTGCCAAGATCCCATTGCCTGCTCGTTCCGGAAACTGCGCAGATTTTTCCTGCCCAACCTTCCTGTAACCAAGATTGTTCCTCCCAAAAACTATGCAGTTTTTTCCTCTAACTGAGCCAGACCCTGTGGACAATCACTATCGATTCTGATTTCCCATCTTCATCACCTAGTGACTCTTGCGCAGTTTTCATCAGTAGTGCCCGAAGCCTCCATCCCGCCTCGCAACCTTGTTGCCTCTCCCAGTCACCTGCATCCGAAATGATCATGTATCATGGTAGACTAGGAGGTTTTTGGATTTGATTTCATCTCGTCATGAGTGACTATAGGTACAGGTACAAAAAAAACATGACATGATGACGAATGGGATGAACAAAGGGAGTACATGTAGAAGGATAGGTTCACCAACGGACAAACAAATGATGCATGTAAAGAGATGTGCTCATGCAAAGATGTGTTCGTGGACGGATGGACGAACATGCACCTTTTGCGAACATACGGACATGTCAAGCCTTCCAACATACAAGCAGGGAGCAACATGCAAAAGAAACATCAAATGAACCAACGACCATTGAAGACTCCATGCACTTTGCCATGCGGAGGTGAAGATATGACATACCATGAGGAAATCCATCACCCAACAACACTGTAGCTCGACATGCACATTAGCAGTAGCACGAATGTACCAGCCCTGTGATGTCGAGTCTTGCCATGAGTCATTTCATCCACATCTCTACTGTAGGCCATACTGTCAATCAATGTAATGTAACGTGGAAGTCCAAGAGACCCACTTGTTGTACAAAGAGTCATGTAAAGTTGAAAATTCATGGAAGTCAAATAGTCATGAGGGTAGTCGAACAACCACAAGGGTCAGTTTCACCCTTGGCTATAAATACCCCCTCATTTGTACATGGAAGGGACTTTTCACCTCAGCTCCTCCTACATAGCCAAGAGAGTCTGTAATCTTTTACTTGAGGAGTAAGTAGTGGCTCCAATGCCAAGCCCATAGGGTTAGTGATGTATGGTGTAATGATGTGTCTTGGAACTTTTGATTAATTCAGAAACCTACTAACATGCCATCACGTTTTCACTCATGTATTGTAACTGTTCTAAGACTAATCTTGAACACTTGTAATGCATGTTGCTTTAACCTGTGTTTAACACTTGAACTCATTCACTTGTTGTAATACATATCTATTAATGAAAATGTGTTGTATATGTTGTTAATGTTGTCTCACCCATGTTGGTTACCTCCCCGGACATCAGACAAACCTTTCACATAAAACTTTCTATAACAACCATCGCACTTGCGCGGACGCATCCGGTGAGTGTTGTATGTGTTATCTTCCCTTGCGTGTTGTGACTTCTACATCCGTGTGGATTGTTCTTCTAGAAGCTGTGCACATCCTATTGTGTTGTAACTTCTGCATCTGTGTGGACTATTCTTCTGGAAGCTGTGCACGTCCTATTGTGTTGTGTGTTCGTAACTGAGTTGGGGCTTCCTCCCAACAAACTTGGGACTCACTCCCACCCTCTCCCTCTACAGTGAAAGAACCATTGACACAAGTGACACTAGCAATCACCAGGCACACGAATGTCACTTCTCGAAGACAGGCTAGACCACTCTCCTGTGCTGACAAGCAAGAGTTGAGGAAAATATTTAAGATAATGGAAACCAGGCCATCATACCGGATGGGACTCCCACACCAAATGGTGCGAGGTCTAGTTGGGAATTCATACCAGGGTGATCCCATGAATGTTGGCAGGTCCAACACCATCAACTTTTCTAGTGCTAGAAGGAGGGCAACCAGTTGTATATAACTAAACATCCTCTCACACTCACTCATCAACCATATGGTCAAGGCAGTAACTCGCACTCCCTCTCACCTATGCATGACTCTGAAATTGGTTACTTCTCACCTCCCAGGATTGAACACGAAATTCCATATCATCAACTTCGATCCATCCGTCCTATCACCCACTAGTTCACGAAAGTAGTCGGACTGATCCCAAGCATAAAGCATATTCCATACGCATCAAGGAAGCCAAAAGAAACTCCCATAGGGGTTGTTGTATCATCAGTGTAAGAAGAAGTCCTTGCCACACTTGAAGGTCTAGCAGAAGCTATTGAAGACGAAGAGGAACCTACCATATTTCAACAAGGTGAATGAGACACCATTGTGATCTTGGGATCAGAATCCGGTACAGGAGGCGGAGGGGAAGGTAGCGGAGGAGAAGGAGACAGAGACAAACTAATAGACTCAGAGTTGGAACCATCAGATTCTGAAGGAGAGGAGGAGGAGGAAGAAGAAGAAGAGATGGTTGACCAAAATCTGGAATGGATGACTCAAGGACCATTGGCTCTCCCCGATGTCTTGTACAAGATGTTGAAGCGAGTGAAGAGAATGAACATCAAGTGAATGTAAAAGATCAATTCGACAACTTCTACCTGCAGCTGCAAACCCTTGAGGTACAGTATGACGACATAGCATGTAGGTTGTTTCCATGTACCTTAGATGGTCGCGCAGCTACATGGTATCACAACTTTCCACTGAACTCATACAGAACTGGGGTGCATTCAAACACATGTTCCTTGAAATGTTTGTTGATGAAAAGACCCTAGCCATGCTACTCAAAGAATTGGGAAGCCTGAAGATGGTGGGAAAAGAAAAGGTAAAATATTTCAATAAGAGGTTTACACCCATATTGAAAAAATTTACAGTGGATACCAAACCTCATGGCTCCATCATTGTTGATTACTACACGTCCGCACTACCAACCAACATTGTGTAGTTCGTGAAGCAAGCTGCGAAATCAACACTCTTGGAAAACTACAAAGAGGCTATTGCTATTGAAAAAGACTCGCATGCAATTGGAGTCATCAAGGATGACGAATCAACAAAGGACTCCAAAGATGTGAGCAGGAAGTCCCAAGCGATGGCGAGCAAGGGTAGAGACAAGGAAGCAACTGATATTGAAACCCTCACTCGCCTTGTCAAGAACTTGACTACGGAAGTGTCTGAGCTCAAACAACGGAAAACAGACACATCTGCAAGTAGCCATTCGCCCATACAGAGATATGGGAGTAGCTCATCTGGAAATAATCGGTACCCTCCAAAAACTGCACAGAGCTCTGTGTTCCAAGTCAAACAATGTGCAGATCCTATGTTTTGTTCGTTCCATGAAGAACATCACCTCGAGAACTCTTGTTCGGACTGGAAGCAAGTCACAAAATTTCTATGCAATCATACTTTTGATGTGGAAAATGGTATGCAAGAAAAGCTGGAAGACATTGATAATGATGAAGAGGGTGCACCTAATGAAGCATCAAGTTCTGGGCATGTGGTGAACATGTATTAGTGCTTGCAAGCAATGCTGAAGATGAACACTGAGAAGCAACCCCAAAAGAAAAATGACTGTTACAATCTCAAGAGCAAAGGGGCTCCCCTTACACTTGGGGAAGCACAAGAAAAGATGATATTGCTGATGAGGAAGGCTGATCCACCGGCCGCCCCAAAGCAGAAAACATAAAACAAGTCCTGGAAGATAGTGGCAGACAAGAGTATGTCCATGAGAAGCAAGCTGCAAAACACTTCGTCGGAAAACATGAACATCCGTTCCACCCCGGATACCTCGGTGAGTCTACCACATTTGGACTACAACATTGTAGATGACATGAATAAAAATCAAGTGAACATCAGTTTGTTCGAGTTAGCTAAGATCTAGAGTCAGCAAGACATCCTGCTGTGCACATTGGGATAGACAGTAATGAACAATGCAACCTCTACTAGCAAGGGAGCAAGCATACCTCCCAGATCACTTTCTACTATGATCAACATACTCCAGATGGAAGAAGAAAACTTAGGTTTCCCTCCATTCCTGCTATCATTCGAAAATTTTAACTGCAATGTTCACAACTGCTTGGTTGATTTCGGCGCTGGAGCCAACGTCATGCCGCTCTCCATTGCGAAAAAGATCAATGCACAATGCAGCGAGACATCCACATGAATCATACATCTAGATCGAACATTAGTACCATCCATTGGTGAACTACGAGACGTGATCATACAACTATCGCATGACAGTCGAGTCCACCAATGCATCAACATAGTTGTTGTGGATATACTAGAAGAATACAATCTACTACTCAGCAGAGACTGGTCCAACAAGCTAGACGAATAATTTGCTATAGATTGGTCTCACATGTGGAATCCGTACAAGGGAAAAATCCAAGTGTTATCCGAGAGGTATATGAAGCACAATGTCACTCCCCTTAATGATGAGAATGAACCATTGGCCTTCGTAGAACTCATGTTTGGAAACTGCCTCCTTGAAACAACATTGGGGTGTTATCCTGCATGACCAGTTGCAGTTGGGACTCCTTCCATGCCAAAATGATGGTAATGAAACATGTATAGTGCATTGTACCAGTAGTAGAGCAACAGTAGTAGCAACAATACTAGCACGTCAAACAATCTGTGTATATATGAGTTTTGGCCCATGTACTTTGACAGATCAAAGACATAGGACGGCCCAGGAGTCAGATGTGTCTTGATCGATCCTTACAACTGGAAGCATATTGTTTCAAGTTGCTTGGAGTTTTAGTGCATGAACAACATTGCTGAGTATGAAGCACTCATGTTAGGCTTGCAGAAATCCATCAGCCTCAACATGGTCACACTCAAAGTGGTAGGTGATTCAAAGATAGTGGTATGACAGGTACGTAACACCATTCACTATTTTTCATCGAATCTCAAAAGTTACCAGCAAGAGGTATGGTAGCTAATCTCTAACTTCCAAGCATTTAACATCATTACTATACCATGTATGCGTAATGCAACTGCCAATGCTCTACCAAATGCAACCTCGAGAATGTCACTGATTAGGGATAGATTTACTATTGAAATTTTGTACAAACCATCTATCTCGGATAACATAACTAATTTACGCATGTTTAATGATGATCAACAGATACTTCATTTCATGGCCAACGCTGACGTCTTCAAAGATGCAACGATAGATGATGATGAGAATGAGCGCTCTCTACAAGTAGAAGATGGTAACAGGAAAGGCCACCTTATCACAAAAGGTGTGGCAACATTAGAAGAGATTTATGACTTGCAAGAACGTTTTCAGGGGTCTAGGAACAACAAGACCCACAGTTCTACAATGATGTATGAATTGATCAACCTAGGAACATAACAAGATCTGAAGTTCGTCAATCTTGGTAGATGTTGCACACAGCAAGAGCAGAGAGCCTCTGTCTACTTTTTCAAATAGTATTGAGATGTGTTCGCATGGATGTATTATGATCTAAAAACTTATGACTCACAGATCATCCAACACATCATCCCGATCAAAGAAGGGGTCAAGCCATATCAACAGAAGCTGAGGAAATTACATCCATCGCTTGAACCCCTCATACAGAAAGAGCTTACTTAGCTATTGGATGCATAGATCATATACAAAGTTCGTCATTCGACATTGGTTCCAAATCTTGTTCCTATATGCAATAAGTCTAGGGAAATCTGCTTGTGTGTTGATTTTCAGAATGTGAACCGCGCCTCAGACAAAGGCAGCTACCCCGTGCCATCGATGGACCACATTCTGCAGACAGTATCTAGTGCACATATGTTTTCTCTTCTTGAAATTTTTTTAGGATACAATTAGGTTCCGGTCACAGAACCTGACATACTTAAGACTAATTTCCATACCAAGTGGGGTACGTTCACTTATAGACGAATTCCATTTGGGCTTGTAAATGCAGGCGCAACCTTTCAGTGTGCCATGGACATCGCATTTCGTGGAATCATCGGAAAAAACATAGTGGTATACCTTGATGATGTGACTGTGTTCTCAAGAAGATGAGAGGACCACATACACCATTTGAAGAAAATCTTTGAGCGATGCCGGAGATACGAGATTTCCTTGAATCCCAAAAATAAAATATTTGCAGTGTCTGAGGGGAACCTTCTCGGACACATTGTTTCCAAAAGTGGGATCAAGGTGGAACCAAACCGGGTCCAGACAATTACACAAATCCATCACCCAACCAACAAGAAAGCCATGCAGTCCTTCTTGGGCAAGATAAACTTCTTCCAAAAGTTCATATCGGGCTATGCACAGATAGTCAAGCCCATGCACGACATGATCAAGAAAGATATAGTCTACAGTTGGGGAAACAGGGAAAAGTATGCATTTGCTTGTTCAAGTAGGCCATTGTAGAAGCACATGCACTCTACAAACCAGATTTCAAGAAATATTTCCTGTTATACACCTTCGCCTTTGATAATTCACTAGCTGCAATACTCACTCAGAAGGATGAAACAAACTATGAACACCCCTTCTCCTTCATGAGCGCAAGCATGTAGGAATGAAAGATTAGCTACCCCGCCATTGATAAGCAAGCGTATGTAGTATACAAGGTGGTGAAACACTTCAGGACCTACTTGCTGAAGAACCACTGCATAGTTTTCATCCCTCACCTAGCAGTCCACACATTTCTTGTACAACAAGAATTGGGTGAATGACGTGCGAAATGGATGACAGGCTTGCAAGAGTATGATCTTGAAATTAGACCAATTCACATGATAAAAGGACATGGGATCTGTAGACTTGCATCTAAAGCAATACACGCTCTGGAGAGCGAAGAAGAGCTTGCCAGTTGGGAGCAGGAAATTGAGATGTATGATATAAGGCGAGCAACACCCACTGAAGACGAAACCTCTTGGTACGCAGATGTGCGCCAGTACCTTGAGCATGACACCGTACCCTCTCACTTTTCCATCAGACAGAAGAGGGCATTGCGCCTTAAAGCCTTAGCATATCAATCATTGCATGAACTTCTTTGTAGAAAGCACAGTAACAAAGTTTTTCTCAGGTGCCTGGAGATACATGAATCTGAGAAGGTACTTCAAGATCTGCATGATGGACCTGCCAGGGGTCACTTTGTGGGAAACACCACTGCACACAAATTTATGCGAGCTGGTTTTTACTGGCCCACATTATTCAAGGATGCACATTCTTATGCCTGCAAGTGCCTGGTCTATCAGCGATGCGCTGAAATAACACGAAGATCAACAACCCCACTACATGCCTGTTGTAGTGACCGAACCTTTCCAAAAGTGGGCATGGACATCATTGGGGAGATCTTCCCACATTTGAAAGCAACACCACTAAATTATCACAACAACAGATTACTTCACGCAGTGGACAGAAGTTGTTCCGCTGAAGGAAGTGAATGACCATGATCATCAACTTCCTCCAGCAACATATATCTGACGCTTTGGTGTTTTGTTATCACTTGTTTTTGATAATGGTATGCACTTCTTGAATCGAAACTCATGCATTTTGCAATACAAAATGGTATTGTCATGAAAAATTCATCTACCTATTACCCACAGGTAATGGTCTCGCAGAATCCATGAATAAAAACTCATTCGCTGATTAAGGTAGCTATTTTCTCTAAGGATCGCAACCTAGGAATACCTGGCGAATTCATTATGGGTTGACCATGAAAAAAGCTGACAGGATAGACACCTTAGGCTAGTATATGGGGTTGAAGCTATGATGCCTATGGAATACATCGTACCTATTCTATGCATAGCAGCGCTCACAGATATGACGGACTGTAGAGCCCTGGAAGAGAGGCTTGTGTAGTTGGATGAGTTGGAAGAAAAGACATTTTTGGCTGGATTTCACAAGCAGTTCCAAAAGCAGCACGAAAAGGCATGGTACGATCGACATATTAAGCTGCACACCTTTAAGGTGAATGACTTGGTGCTGTTGTATGAGAGTAATTTTGATAAATTTCTAGGGAAACTCAGAATGCATTGGTTGGGGCCGTATGTTATTAAGGAGAATACCGATGGTGGCGCGGTCTAGTTGGCTAAGTTGAACGGAGATCCCTTCCTAGAAAGAGTGAATGGTAGTCATTTGAAGCCATACACAGGTGGCCGGGCCATCTGAATAGCTGACAGAAGCATAGTATTAGTGCTCTAGGCAGCTGAAAGGAGGTGCAAGACTATAAACTACACTTCCCAGGAGCTGCGCGATTTCAAAACTGTGCGAAGCAGTGAAGTGTCACAGGGTCTACGACAGCGTGAAGATAGCTGCACTCACACTTAGGAATTCTAGAAAGTGACCACTAAAGTCACTATTCACGATTTGATGGTTGGTTTGAGGCCAAATGGAGCAGGCGATAGGCATTTAAGGTGAATTTTATGGGCTAGTATCTTGAAAATCTGTCGCCAATCCAGAATTAATGGACTGAATGTGGGGGGAACGATCAAATTTAAATTCAAAAGGCGCTATAAATTACAAGTGGCTGTCTAGTGAACAACACTTGCCATTTTGAGAACTAGGTTGTTGCGTGCTCAAGTATACATGAACTGAGAACTATTCAAGACCTTGAAAGTGAATTCATTGTTTGAGCAACTACCAGAGACACTCAAGAATTGTGGAATAACGTTATGTCAGCACCCACAGAAGCCATGGACATAGAAGTAATGACAACCGAGGAAGCCGCGCAGGAAATTGCGGTAGTGGAAGCCCTAGAGAGCGTTGGAATAATAGTTGAGGTCCCTAAATCAAAGAACAATGCGACCTAAGAAGGATAAGCAGGCCATGATCCCGGTACGCATCTCGAACAAAAATACACAGAGGACCAAGCTCACCCTACAGGAAAAAGGGAAGGCCATTAATTTGGAGGCCGACGAGGAGGAATCTGAAGAAATCTTGGTGGAGGAGGAGGGTGAGGAAATGGAAGTTGAAACCTAGGGTGAAAAAACCTGTTGAGTCCCAAACCTGCATCTTCCCTATATACCTTTTCAGCCTTCTTTTCCATTTACTTGATCCACCAAGCTGTCAAATCATTGCATATTAGTCAAAAAAGAGCTTGTGAAATGGTTTCCTAACTATGTTTATGACTGTTGTTTGATTTAGATTTTTGTTCAATCAGCTCCGGAAACTTGTCACTTTCCGCAGCCAGCTCAAGTTTCTGCAACCATTTTGTTAAAGACTATGTTACAGGTGTCCAATGGAGAATCCGGAATACACATGGCCAAGCTGCAAATGACATGTACATGGAATGTGTCCCCTTGGTTCAGCCGAATCACTCACAAACAACCATGGTCAAAGATGGTCAAAGGAAGGGTCAAACCAAGAGTTTTGCGGTGGCACGGCTCTGTTTTGCCCACGTGAAGTTTTACGTGGCAAGATCCTCAATTTTTGGGGGTGTGCTAACACCTATGGAGCAATCCTTGAACCGAATCGAGCAGCCACCACTCCATGGATTTATCTGTCATGATTACCATACCGCTAGATCTCAGGCCGTGGAGATTTACGTGTCTGTTTGGCAGCGTAGAATCTAGGAATCAGTTATAGCGTTTTCACTTATAAATAACGCGTTAGTATACGCTGGATAGTTAGCTTTTGATATGTAATCTTGACTGTGTTTACGAGCCACTGTACCGTGCTCTATTTCTATGTTTTTACTGCACTTTAATATATGAGAAGACAACATTCTTGAGTTCCATTTGTGACTGAGTATTGATTGGCTGAGGTTGCAGAGGGCCCCTGTACACCAAAGCTCTGTATCTACTGTATAATTTCTCGCCTTCTTTCATTATGTTACTGCTTTTATAATTAGTTGCTTGTATATACTTCCTGATATTTATACTAACTGCTGTTTATCTTTTCTTTTATGCTTTCTCATGGTTGCTAGCTGATCAGTCTTTGTCTTTCAGGTTCTTGTAGGCAGCCCGGGAAAATTACATAGTTTTAATGACTACTGATATGAGATCATCTTGTCCTTTCTGCTGATTCATTTACTGAGTTTTAATTCCAACATTGTCATTTCTTTCAGTTTTTCTTGCTTGTTTACTTTTCTACCACTTAGATATCATATTACTCATCTGTTTATGATTTCCTTCCTATAGCCAAGCGACTCAATTAGTGAGGAATCAGAATATTATTTGATGTAGTATGACTTAGTTTTCTTTCCTGCAAGTTAGTGATTAAATTACTTATGTCATTTTCAAGAATTGAAATATGAATGAGTAGTTAAATCTTAGTTTCCTTTTATGCAATTTGATTTCCTGCAATTTAGATATCATATTACTCAGCTTGTTTATGATTACTTCCTATAGCTGGAGCGAGTCGAAAGGTGAAGGGTCAGAATGTGGGTTGAAGTAGTGTGATTTAGTTTGCTTTGTTTTCAGTCTTTGAGTTGCTTTGAGTTCAGTTTTTATTTTCTTTTCATACAGAAGTAAGGATACTGGGCCATTGTCACTAGTTCACTGTTTTGGTACATTTATTTTCTTTTGAGAATTGATTTCATCACAGTCAGTTCGAAACCTTCTTTTTGAAAACTTTAAAGTTTGGAAAATCATTGTAGAAATCACCATTACCATCCATACTTGACTTTCAATTTCGCCATCTCACACTAGGGAATCCACAGAAGATAAACCCAAAAACAAACCAAAAACTCAAAAACGACAAAGAACTAAGAAATCGATTATCTTGCATACACAGTGCACTTCACTTCAGCAGTTTACGACTCTCGGATTGACATTTTAAATATCAATTTAGGACACACTAAATTGACCAAACAGAACCTATTACCCGGTTACCGTAATATGTTCCTCCGCATAAGGGAAAAGCTAGGGTGCCGAAGGACATAGATGAGAGCAAGAGCTCTCTGCAAACTCTGCTACTCCTAGACGATATTTTTTTTGAGGGACCGCACTTGGGTTGGGTTCCTGTGTTGAAGTTTGAATATTGGGACCTCACAGACCATGATAATTTCCTGCATTTAGTGACTGTGAAACTAATGCGCCAAAGGATTGACGTGACTGCTGGAACAATTCAATTGGAGTCATGGACATGGCTTAGATGTGTAGAGAAAGCCAGGTTGCTAAACCTACTCTGGGTGCCGCATTACCACCGCACCCCAGTGACTGTCTTCATCATCAGGCAGCTGCTCTACTTGATGCATGATGGGTGTTTGTGGCTGGAGGAGCCCATTCCCATCATAATCCATTTGATTCACTAAATTACATGGTTGCCTTACTTAGGGGAGGATCCAACCAATATTTTAGAAGGAAAAGGTGGCGAGTTGTCCCTCACGGAAGTAGTGAAGAAGAGGTTCAAGTTGGAGAAGAAGAAGCGAGGGTACGCCATCTCTAGCATTAACAACTTTCCAGTCAAGGTCACGACACAAATCCTAGCAGGGAAGGTGATGCAGAAGTTCCGTGCGGATGAGGTGCCTGTGGCCGTGGTTGCACTAGCGGCCCAATGTGTGGAAGGAGTCCAGTTCAACTGGGTGAACTATTTATGTAGCGAGTTCGTTGCGAACTGTCACGAGGCACAAGAGCAGGGCAAAACGTTTCATTACGCATGGCTCCTGTTTTCGATCACACTCGTGGCATGGGAGCTACCCGAAGACAACCAGTTCCTTTTTGTCGCGCCGGACCTTCTAGAGGCAACGAAGCACGCTTCACAGTGGGTGACAAGGAATGCACAATGGATAAAGGAGAGTAAGATATTTTTCATATCAATGGAGATGAATATTCGGATGGGGATAAATAGTAAGCCGCTATTGTCACCCACAGTATACGCCAGTCTATAGAGATTTGCATAGTTCAAAGCATATTTCCACCATGTTTTTATCAGGGTGAGGAAGGACCCTACAAAGACATGGCATAACCTACCATACCTGGTGACTGACGATGTCATTTTCATAGTCATTGAGTCTTCAGCACTGTAGTGGTGCGCTTTAGCTGGGTTCATGGTGGAAATGGACAAGTCTACTGCGCAACACAAGAAGGAAGAAACAAAGCTTTGAATGGCACAGCTAGCAGAGAAGCACAGGAAAGAGGAAGTAGAGGCTAAGGCCCAGGTAGTGTGCGACGTCGTGAAAGTGGCGGAACAATAGAAAACAAGAGAAGAACACAAAGGACAAAAGTCACCTTTGCATGGCACTGAGGCAGAAATAGAGACAGAACAAGGTGGTGCGGACCTGCAAACGACGTCCACCCAATGCAAGAGTCTGTGACTACGAGAGTAGGTAGTTCCACGAAAGAAGACAGAGGCCTCAAAGACGCCTTTTGACCCAATCACCCCCATTGAGGGGGCTTTGCATGACATTGGAGAAATGGTGAGGGATGTCACTATGGAGGCCTTCCAACAATTTGAAGAGGAATAGAAGTTGGTATTGGGGGCTCACAAGACAGAGTTGCAGGAGTTGGAGTTATGCACTCCACAGGCTGGCACAGTGTCCACCAGCCTCACGATTGACACTTCAGCTTCCGAGGAGATGTTGTGCACAAGGGTGACCAACATGGTACTACTACTTGATGGGGCACTCACTATAGAAAATGAGGCCGATAGGCCTAGGGTTAGCAGTCTGAAAGGGGTAGTATTAAACATGGCTGCGCTCCCTTGGGAGATGCTTTACCTCTTATAGGATGGAGTCACCACGAAACTCAGGGCCCGAGAGAGTCATGCTCTACAGGTGATGAGAAAGCAGTGCACCAACATCGAGCATTTGGGCCTGCAGCACAAAGAAGCAGTAGAGCAGAATGAACAGATAATGTAGGTTGTGCAGGAAGCCTGCCGAATGGTCCCGGAGTTGGACATTTAGGTAGAAGAACTGGTGGAGGCACGCGTTCGCAAATTAGCCACAAGGGTTTGTGACACTAGAGTAGAGATGGCCAAGGTTCAACTAGAGTTGAACCTGCAGATCATAGAACTGCAGTTGAAGGCTTAGCCTTCAACTTCGCCAGAGATCAAGGAACAATGTACCACTGTTGTTACAACATCAATGCCGACGGTTGACAGTGCAGTGGCAGACTGCATGCAACTGTTTGAACAATAATTCCAGGTCCTCACCACCCTACAGGAGGACCTGAATGTGGAGCGCCTAGAGATAGAGGTGTGTGAGCTACAACAGAAGTATGACGAGGTGAAAGGGACCGCACAGATGGTTGCCCTTACACAGAGGCTTGCAAGGATGCATGAGGCAGAGACGCTCAAGGAACAAGTAGATGTCGCTCGACATAAGGAAGCAGTCTCAAAAGTGCACCTATAACCATGGATTAACAAGGCTTACATGATCAAAACCTCCATTGAAGGGAAGCTCATGAAACCCCTATTCACATGTGATGTACTTCATAATTTGGAAACTGACTTCACTCCAGAGAGGAGGCAAGCTGGTTCTTATAACCCCATTTCTGTCTTCTACAGGATGCTCCGTGGGCAGAAAGAATGACTTCTTAGCAATTTGGCCCAATGATCTCTCTTCTTTGCTCCAAGGGAGCCCCAATGGTAGACCAGTAACTGCACTGATAAGCTCAGGGGTGGGTTCTAGGGTCAAACCCCTAAAACTAACTGTGGCATGTGTTTTTGACTGTGGTCTCAGGGACATTCAAAAATCCTCAGTTATCTCCTCATCATGACCCTGAATTTTGTCAAAGAAGGATATCCAATTTGCTTGGGTGAAAAGGTCCACCACCTTAGGATGCTCGTGCATTTTGCTAGAGTCTGATGGTTCTTTCCTTATGAATCCTCCTGGCATGGTGAGAGTGCTCTTTTTATTCTTTAATCAGAAAAGGAAATGCCTTTTATGGTTTCCCCTGAACCCAAGAAGGAATTTCTTGAGTGTCCAATATCAACTAGCAACAATTCTTTGGTTTTAAGACTGCTGTCACCCAGAACTCGACTGTCTGCTTATGAAAAGATGAATTTGGTTTTTACGGACAGAGCACAAGGATCAAGTTTTCTTCTCAGCACACAGGCAGATATGTAAATTCAAAATTTTTTACACACACAGGTTGGCCCCCATGGTTGCATATATCTTCCCTATAGGAGAATTCAAAAAGGAAATGTGGAGGAAAATTTTAATGCAGAAAACTGGGAAACTCAGTGCAATACGCAGGCAAACATTTCACTTCCAATACATAGGCAGATTTTTCTCTAATTTTCCAATCTGATGCAATTCAATTCACCACCTTGCACAAACACATCATGCGTAGAGGAGTTTTTCGAGCCTACCTCGTTTGGAGCTCCAAATTCGACGAAAAATCACAGGTTCTCCTGCTCCGGAAAGCTGTGTAGGTTTTCCTGTAGAAGGCCCCCGGTTCCTGTAGAATGTCACTGTGTTGTTGAGCGAGCCCGATACACGGGAGATTTTTGAAAACAAGCAGGAAAACCGGTGGAGGACAACTGGTTAATATTTTTTGGAAGCGGAGGACGCGTAATCTAGTTGAGGACGTTGCAAGTGCAAGATGGACAGAAGGTGGTGTAAGATTTAGACGGGTATCTTTTAACTGCCGCATGATTTGTGGTGAGGGGATGAGGTGGCTGGACTGGACCATTGATCCAATGTCACAGCCATAATTTCTCTATGTGTTTCTGACCACCATCACCTCCTCTCTGCCATTATCCGCTGCGACCACTACCAGTCCCGACGATTTCTCACGGAATGGACACTCCACACGTGCTGGCTGCACATTTCATTGGCAATTTTGAACGTAAGGGGGCTCGCTTGGATCCCGCGAGGATATGTAACTGGTCGAGGGTGGCCAGTTGACTGGCCACCGATTCCACTTAATCCAAACCATCCCCATAGGCATGCAGCTTTTAAAATATAATTTATGCAATTGACGAATCAGTCTAGGCACTTACCTGTGTGGTCACGGCCGCGTTATGCAGACTTCGGGTTTTGGAACCACTCCTTCACTTGCTACTGCTTCATGCATGGGTTTTGGAACCCATTCCTTCACTCGCTGATGCTGCATGCACGGGTTTTGCTTAGCTTCGGCTGCTTATTATATTTTCACGTTCAAGGAGAGCCCTTTGCATGTCTCCTTTGTCGTTTTTGGTTGTCCCTGTCTCCAAAGTATGTCTTCCAGAGGGATCAACTGCTACAGGATTCCTGTAGGATGTCTTGTAGCTGCTTCTCCTCCTAGAATGCAATGCTAGAATGAGCAGGGCTATACTGCCGAGGAGGGGTTCGGCTGATGAGGCGTCTAGATGGAGATTGACAGGTATGGTGAGTGAGACACTACTGCTTGATTTGTCACTAGAAGTTCTTGCTGGCAGTATGAAGAAAACAAGGTTTTTTTGTGTGACTGTGCAGGAATAAATAATAGGATGAGTGCAATGGAGGTGTAACGAGATGAAAAAGGGTGACATATGGTGATGGACAGAAATAGGGGTGTTGGCAAGTCTCATAGGTAGATTTCCAACCTTCGGATTCTCTTCTGAGATCAATTTTGCTTGTCTGTGGGTTCTACAGGATCTTCCTGTAGAAGACACAGAACTTCCTGTAGAAGACACAGAACTTCCTGTAGAAGGTGAAATCTTGGCCTGAATGAGATCAAATCTTAGGAAAGGGGAGTGGTCATGGAGGAATTGTTTGTGAGGGATGCTTGTAGCCTGGTGCCGACCTTTGTCCTTGTTTTGTGCGATCCTCCTAACCTACAATGTCCTACTTGCAACCTGCAAATTTTTCAACAGAAGTCAGGTTTATTTTTCTGTGTTCTTTCTCTTTTTTTTTTTGGTGCTCGGAATGTGGATGGGGTGGAGACAGGGACCTACTCCACTACCAGCACTGATTTATCCAGAGTTTCAATGAACTCCTGCTTAGAAAGGGGTTTCTTGTAGATCTTCAAACGATGCCCATTGACGAGCATGGGGATGGCTTCTTCATCAATGGTCCTGATAAGGACTGAACCATTGTCGTTACATTTCTCCACTGTATATGGTCCCAGCCATCCTGTCCTCAGCTTCCCTCTAAAATCCTTGTATCTTGAATCATATAACAGTGCCCAATCTCTTGGCTGAAATTGCTTCTCTTTAAGGTGTCGGTCATGCCATATTTTTCTTTGAAGTTAGACTACCTCTGAGTGGAGGAGGGCCTGCATTCTTTGTTCATCCAGTCCATTCAGCTGAAGTAGTATTTCCTGTTGTGCATGGCTGAGATCTAGGTCTAGCTGAGCTGCCAACCTCAATGTGTTGTATTCAAATTCTATGGACAACAAAGCCTTCTTCCTGTAGACCAGCTCATAAGGTCTAAAACCTATTGTAATTTTCCAAGTAGTGTTGTAGGCCTAGGTGGCCTCAACCAAGCGATCTGCCCAATCCTTTCTGCTGGTGCTCACCACTTTAGTCAAGATCTCTTCCAAAGCCTTGTTAGTGACTTCCACTTGCCCATTTGCTTGCAGATGATAAGGCGTGGAAGTTCTATGCTTAATCTTGTGATGAGCAAGCAGGTCTTCAATCAGGTTAGAGGTAAACTGGCTTCCTTGATCTGTGACTAATTGTCTTGGGTAGCCAAATTTATAGAAGATATTTTCCCTCAAAAACTCAATCACTTTTTCTTCTGTTGCTTCCTTAATTGCCTTTGTTTCTGCCCACTTTGTCAGGTAGTCTGTGCACACAATGATGTAAGACTTTTGTCTTGAAGGAGGGTTGATAGGACCTACAAAGTCCATGCCCCACTTCTCAAATGGCTCAAAAGTCACCTGAGTTTGGAGGGGCATTTCATTCCTTCGAGTTGGTTTCCCCATCCTATGACATCGGTCACATTGGCTGATATATCTTCTGACATCTGATGAAGAGTGGGCCAATAGTAGCCCGCCTGTAGAATTTTGAAAGCGGTTCTCTTTGCTGCAAAGTGGCCTCCATAGGGTCCATCATGACAGGTCAGGAGGATGTCAAAAAATTCCTCCTCCCTGACACAACACCTCAAAATCTGATCTGGGCCAAGTTTGAACAGGTTGCCCCCAATCCAAGTGAATGGGGCGCTTTTCCTCACGATCTTGCCTTCTCTTTTGAGGATAGGTGTGGCAGGAATTGTGCTGAAACAAAGTAATTTGCTATATCAGCAAACCATGGTGAGAGTACTTAAATAGAAAATAGGTGTTCATCTAGTAGCTGATCATCCACAACCCCTTATTCTCCTGTAGGCAAATCTAGTCTAGACAGAAAATCAGCAACAACATTTTCCTTACCTGGCTTGTCAACAATGGTCAAATCAAATTGCTGCAATAAAAGTAACCATCTAATGATATGAGCATTTACATCAAGTTTATTCATCAAATACCTAATTGCATCATGATCACTGTGTACGAATGTCTGATAACCAGTGATTTAGTGTCTGAACTTGTTTAGGGAATGGACTACAGCTAGGAGCTCTTTCTCGGTTACAGTATAGTTTAATTCTGCCTTGGACAGGTTTTTACTGACGAAATATATGGCATATGGTAGCTTCTCTTCAAATTGTCCTAAGGCTGCTCCTATGGCTTTGTTCGAGGCATCTATGTGAATGTGGAAAGGTAGGGCCGAGTTTGGACCTCTCAAGATTGGGGAAGTTACCAGCTTATCCTTCAACACATCCAGAGCCTCTTGACAATTGTCAATCCACATAAACTCAACATCTTTCCCCAAAAGACCAAACAATGGAGAGGCTAGCTTACTGAAATCTTTAATGAACCTTCTATAATATCCCGCTAAGCCTAAAAGACTCTGAACATCCCTTACCTTTTGAGGAGGTGGAACCATTTGGATGATAGCAATATTGTTGGGATCCACTTGTAAGCCTTGTTGAGAAATTGTATGACCTAGCACAGTCTCTTCAGTCATCAGGAACTCACATTTTTCAGGACTGAGGGACAGGTTCATCTCAATGCACTTGATTAAAACTTTTCCCAGGTTAGTTAATGCTTCTTGGAAGTTGGACCCATAAGGGGTAAAGTCATCCATATAGATTTCCATTAAATCATGAACCAGCTCAGCGAATATGCTCAGTACTGCTCTTTGGAAAGTGGCAGGAGCATTGCATAACCCAAAGGGAAGGACCTGGTAGGTAAAGGTACCCCATGGACAAGTGAAAGTGGTCTTATCTTGGTCTTTCGGGCTGATTTGGATCTGATTATACCCGCTAAACCCATCTAGGAAAGAAAATAATTTCTTCCCTGCCAGACCATCTAACACTTGATCTATGAAAGGCAAAGGGAAATGGTCCTTCTTGGTGGCTTTGTTAAGTTCTCGATAATCTACACAGATTCTCCACTTCCCATTTTTCTTGGGCACAAGCACCAGAGGAGAAACCCACTCGCTGTCAGAGATGGGGTAGATGAATCTTGCATCCAATAACTGTTGCAATTCTTCTTTGACAATGTCTTTGAGGGCTAGATTCATTCTCCTCTGAGGCTGCCTGATTGGTTTACAATCCTCTTTAATGTAAACGTGATGGGTACAGACTAGAGGGTGGACTCCCTTCATCTCCTTATAGCTCCAAGCAAAAGCATCCAAATGGCGGTTCAATAAGCTACATAGCTCCTTCTATTGAGAGGGAGATAGGGATGAGCTAATCTTCAAGGTTCTTTCACGACCAAATTCCACATTCTTAACTCGGGAAGAGGTCAGATCAGCCACACATAGATCCCCTAAAGAACTGGCTTGGGTGTCTCCTACCAAATCTTCTAATGGTAGCAGACTGGGAGGTGGATTTTGGATTAAATTCTTAATAAGGTCATCCTCGTTTTGAGGACCCCCCCTGGTGGCCTCCACGGTGCACACAGGTGTAGAGTAGACTTCATCCTCATCTTCCCCCTCCAACCAGAGAGGTAAGTCATGTTCGAGCAAAGGTTGGGTAGGAGGATATAGGACTAGCTGTTTGGACATTGGCCCATTTTTAATGGTCATGCTCCTAGCTCAACAACTGATGTAAGCATCTGCGGTAGTTAACCAAGGCCTTCCCAAAATGAGGAGGTATCCAATGAGTTTTTCCTTTGGCTGAAGGACCAAAAAGTCCACAGGTTACTTCCAAGAATCAACAGAGACCAGGACATCTTCCACAATCCCTTCGGGAGTCACGGTGGAGCAGTCTGCTAACTGCAGTACTGTCGAGGTCTTTCTCAAGGAACCCTGAAGGTTAAGTTTGAGCATAGTGTCCCTGGTCATCACATTAATGGCAGCCCCTAGATAAATCAGGGTGTGGGGGATTATGGTGCCATTGATGTGGACATCCACTACAGGACTCCCAAGGTCCAAATATTTTGGACAGATTACTTGTCCCAACATTAGATCGAACAATTGTCCTATGACATTGATAGTTGGGGCATCTCTCTTGCGCCTACTTGGGTGCTTGAAACACTTCTCTTTGATCAATTTGTTGTATATTGGTACATCTTTGATGGCCTAGAGAAGTGGTATTTTTACACACAACTGTTTAAGTTCTCCCAGAAGTTCAGTCTCTTCTGGGTTTGGTTGCGTGTTTCCAGTAATCTCTCAGGAAAGGGTGGAACAAATTTGGGTTCACTTTCATGTTCGTCTACTTCATCCTCCTTATGAGGAGGTTGGATATCTGGGAGGACCTTCCCAGATCGAAGGTTGATCTCCTGAATCTCCACAACATAGGTAGGGATGTTGTCTCTCCAGTATATACCTGTTGGGTCTGTCTGTTATTGGGGTTCGGGTTCGGGTTTGGTTGAGCAGGAATATGGGGTTTTCTCGGAGGAGCAGGAGGTAATGGTTGTGGTTGAGTAGGTGGTGGAGGCAAAATGGCAGGAGGAGAGTTGTACTGGGGCCTCCACCCCTATTGCGGTGCATTCCACTGAGGTTGTGGCTGAACATGATAATGAAACGAATGAGCCCAAGAAGGTATGTGAGTGGATTGGTTGGGGTTGTAATATGTTTGGGATGTCCCTTGCATCTCCTGCTGGTAAGGTCTGGATCCATGTGGACTCCTTTGGTTGAGGAAGTAGAGTGGTTTAGTGGCTCCTTCAGCCCCTTGATACATAGCTTTAAGTGCGGGTAAGGTTGGGCACTGGTTTGTAGGGTGGTCTTCCTCAAAAACGAAACATACCTCTACTGAGTGCAATGGACACTCATTCTTAGGATGCTTCCTTGTGCATCTGGGACAAAAGATGACCAAAGCCCTCTTAGCTTCTTCTTTCTTCTGTTGGATTTGGAAAGTATCCAGTTGCATGGCAATGGTCTGTCTCACCTCACTTTTAAGTTCTTCCATCTGATTTGCAAACTCATGTTTGGAGAAGGTGGCACTAGCTGAAAGTGGATTTCCCCTACCTCTTTTCCGGGCTGCCCTAGAATGGTTTCTAAACACAGTCTTTATGTCCTCATAAGGTAGTTGGTAGATGTCTCCTCCAGCTAGCAAATGGAGGGTATCTAGAAGGTCTTCAGGGACTCCTCGGAGCAGAACCAACTTCAGAGATTCAGGGTCAAGTGTGCACCTGGCCCTTTTATAACTGAGTTGGAACCTTTCTTCATAGTCTTCCAGAGACTCATCACTTCCCATGGTCATTCGAAAGATTTCTCCCTTCATTTCCTTTGACCTACAGTAGTCTCGGTATTTTTTGTTAAAGGCTTGTTGCATTTGAGCCCAAGTTGTGATACTGTTTCTAGGTAACCCCATGAACCAGCATAGTGCTGCATCCTTGAGGGTAGAGGGAAAGAGTTTCAACTTTTGCTCATCTTCTGCATAGTCATAAGTTCGACAAAGGACAAAAAACTCAAACAAGAAGGTATCAGGGTCTTGAGTGGTCAATCTGTGGAAGTGAGGTAAGGCTGAGGGACCTATGTTTTTCAATTTTGTGTCCCCATTTTTCTCTCGGATGGGAAAGGCACCTTCTATTCTTTCCTCATTCCCTATACCGTTCTTGTGTTCAGCCATGGTCTCAAGAGGAACGTTTTCTTGCTCTTCTTCTGTTATAGGGTCTTCGTATATCTCTGGAGGTTCACCTATAGGTTCTTCTAGATCACTGCCACCGAAGAAGAGAGAAGGGTGACTCAGTGATGTGGTGGGGGTGTTGGGTAAGAATTTTCCTGTATGGTCTCTGTTCCTACGAGGCATGAAATGAAATATTTTTGGTTGATTTTTTCTTTTTCTGCTTGTACCTGCAAAACTGAAATGGATTGAACTGCAACTAACTAAAATCTATCTTGTTGAAATGAAAATGCAGAATTGAAATGAAAGCAGGAAAGGACTAATCTATGCTGCTGAAATGAAATTGTAGAAAGGAAATGCTAAGCTACGCTTGCAGAATTGAAATTGCTGAATTGAAATGCTAATTTATGCTTGCAGAATTGAAATTGCAGAATGGAAATGCTAATCTATGCTTGCAGAATTGAAATGCTAGTCTAGGAAAGTAGGAAATGTCTAATCTACTTTTGTGGAAATGAAATTGCAGAATGGAAATGAAACAACTACTCTACGCTTGCTGAAATAAACTACTGAGCAGAAGGTTGTAGTAGAAAATAGAAGAAAAGCAGCAATCACAAATACTCTGACGCTTCCCCGGTAACGGTGACAAAAAGATGGTGGAATCCAGTATTGCAGCAATAATGCTGCAAGTAGTTCGTAACAAACTTGGAAGCGATGGTGCTATATGCACAAGTACTAGCTCTTGCTGCAGGCTGTCACTTGATCAGCTGGCACAAGTCTGCTAGGAGCTTAAGTAAACTTATATGAGCTCTCGAAAGAAGCTTTTAACTATGATGGATGAAAGCTAACTCTAAGGAGGCTAATCTATTTGCAGAAAGAAACTAAAAGCTGAAAGGAAATGCAAACCCTAGCAAACCCTAGTTTTACCGACTAACCCTACTAGTGCAAGAAAAGAGATGAAAGATGCTGAAATGGATGCCATTGACTCTTGGAAAGGTAAAATGCATGTGTCTTAGCTACTTCTGAAGTAAAATCTGGAAAAAACATACTTTTGTATTTTTGAGTAATTTTGCAGAATTATTATGCATGTGCTTTAACTGTTTTTGACTGTGCAGAGGTTGATTGGCGAAAGGAAATGGAGCGGGCACTTGCAGGAGGTTGGGAAGGTGAGAAGAGGGCCTAAGAGGTCCCTAGCACCTTTCCAAAGAGTTTCACAACGATCAAATCTCGAGAAACTGCCCACGTGATCTTCTACAGGAAGTCTGCAGGGGTTCTACAAGAAGAGCCGAGAGAGGATTTTTGAGGGTTGATAGAGGAAAACCAGTGGGAAAGTGGAAATGGAGGTTGGATGAGGTTTTGAAGAGGTCTAGGACCTGGTAAATGAGGCTAGGGAGCGATGAAGACGGTTGGATTTGTTCAAGGATGGAGGGAGCAATATTGCACAAAAATGAAGAAATTAGGTCAAACTGGAAAAGTGTGGTAAATGAAGGAAAGGAATCCGGAATCTGGGGTTGGATCAGGTGGTGTGAGGAAGGAAGGATAGGCAGGGATGGATTATAGGTGATCTGCAAACTATTTCTCCAAACTAATCAAAGAAAGACTAAAAACATCAGAGATCTATATACTTTAACCTATTCTGACCTAAAAACCAGAAATCATGGTGGACAAAAGTTTATTGGCAGAAAATCATGTAAGACAACTATGAAAACCGAGCAAGAATAAATCTAAGCATGTCATCACAATTGGTTTCAACTTCCCTAACTAAAAATCTAACACTTGCAATTGCATGGAAAGGCAAAACAATGTTTTTGTGGTAGCAAGTATGCCTTAGTCTCAGCTCATGGTCCCAAGGAGGGAGAGATGAGATCAAGGATTGCTTGGTGGCCTTTTTGTAGGTATTTTCCTTTACCAAACTATCAAAACAACCTGAAGCATGAAAAGCTATTTTAATCATCAAAAGCAACCTAAATAACAAAGCAATATGTTAATCTAAGTAGCAGAAACTATTCTAGGAATGCATCAACAACATATAAAAGTACACAAAAGGAGGTACTGGCACTTGGGTTGGGCCCAACCCCAAGAGCTACAGCCTCCTAAAAGAAGCTCAGAGCTGATGCAAAGTGAAACTGATCTCCATTACTCAAAAAATAACCATGTCACAAAAAGGTTTACAACAAAATCTTGAAAATGAGCAAAAAGGTAGAGCAACACTAAAGTGCGAAAATAAAACTGTTCAAGAGCTAAACTATGAAGGCTGGAAGCCTTCCTACTTATCACCACCAGGACCCCTAACAACCCTCCTTAACTCAAGGGGCTTGGCTGCTCAAAACTGCAAGTAATCAGCCACTTCACAAAAGCTGTTCGGCTGCCCTTGGGGATCATCTTCGGTGGGCTACTGAACTCCGAGCTGATGGTAGATAACTCGAGGAAGGAGCCATTTAGTGTAGGAGACACCCTTCCTACAAATCCTCAGCCTTGTTCCCTCGTATTTGGTTGTCAACTAGCTCATAAATGCTTGACCTTGGTCCAAAAGATGTCCAAAAATATGCAATAAGCACGTATTAGACTTCATGGTCAAGTGACTATTCTCATTCATTCAATTAACATAAATATACTCAAAAGCATGCATAAACTGTGAAGAATGGTGGATTAATGGAGAAAAATAGGCAAAATGAGCCCAATAAGTTACCCATTTTTGGGGCTCATTATAGATTCGCACAATTGCGCTTTCTTATTAATGAATTGATTACAGATCTGATCTTCTTATTACAGTCTTTAAGCAAACATTTAACAATAAAACCTAGTGCACGCTATCATAATTAGAAAAGGCAGTGCATAAATTCAGAACATAAGCCACAGATAGATTTGCAATAAAGCACACAATGTCTCAGAGATTCTTATCTTTATTTATCTCCTGTGAATACAACCAGATCCTCCCTGCGCACACAACTGCAGGCGTCCGTGCACACAGCTGCGGACTCTACCAGGCCTCTGCACACATAGCTGTAGAGCCTCTATCTATCTACCAACACCCTTAACTCAAACTTACAGATGCAAATGAGAATATTGCCTTCATAAACCCATAATATTCAAGATCAAAACCAAAAATTGACTTCTAACCATAGAGCCTTGCTCTATTTATACATTTCCATGGTCGCGGACCATGGGCAGGCCGACTCACTTTCTATTTTCTTACATTATTTTTGGGTGGACAACCCTTTGACTTGACTCATTACAATTCGTGCTCCACACACGTCGCAGAGCTTTTACCATACTTTTACCCAAAATTGTGGGCTTTAAGCCCCAAAACCGTTACGCGGGCCCTCTGCTACCCAACACCAAACTACATACCAGAAAGCCATCACTAGCCCGCAGACACAGTTCTACCTTCTCTCTTCTACTCTAAGCTTCCTCCCTTCTCCTCTACAGAATTCACTTTCTTGGCACATCGAATACCTTCCACGTCTCCGCCACCCTACCTTATCTCTCCCTCTTCCACCCTGCCAACCCACATCCCATGCATTCATGAGTGAGGACACTGCACCCCCTACCTTAAGCATGTGGGGGGCGGTTGACATAAACATTTTGGTACTGACCATGTCCAATCGAGGTCTATTTCCCTTGAAACTACGTCGCATCCCGATCGGGAGTAACGATTAGATCTTGATTTGGTCAATGATATTTTATTATTTTCCAATTTCTAATCTAGCCCAATACTTTGTTATATATAAGAGAGTTTTCCATTCATTCTTCACCATGATCACTATCATCGTCACCACTATCGTCTTTTCACATTTGAGCTCCCTCTTGAGTTATATCTTGCTTTTAGGTATTCTACATATTGAGAGAGAGAAACAAATCGTTGAAGCATAAGGACATCAAAGGACCCATCCCATGAAGGGGGATCTATAGACCCTTGTTGTAAACCTCCTTCACCACGTGTTTTCTAATAAAAAATTATTCATTTAAAGTCTTTTTATATTCGGTTATTACATCAGTTATTTCTTGTTGTTCTATGTTTTGGATTGAAAATGTTCTTTATGTTGCAGGGTTTTCTTCAGTTCTATGTTTTGGATTGAAAATGTTCTTTATGTTGCAGGGTTTTATTCATTTTTCATTGCAGATCCGAAGCCTTAACAACCATATCTTGTTGTTAGGGTCACTTGTCACCAATGAATTAAGTGAAGTGTTTTTGGTAAACCTTTCTGAAATATTTACACTAACACCAATGACAACACCATGTCCAACATGTTTATGGTTTCCTAATTTATTATGATGTTAAAAAGGGCCTTTTAGCCTCATTGTAACTCACTTTTGTGAATGCGTGTATTCATCACATCTCTTCTCATAGATAAGCTACCACCATTCGAGCTAGTTTGCTTTCATTATGCATTTTTAGAGTTTCAACATTTTCCATTCATTAATAGAATTCAAGTTTCATTGTATCTTTATGTTTTGGTTATAAATTTGTATTTCATTTGGTTCTCTTCAGAAATATAGATCAACAAATCTCTCCAAGCATCATTATCATCTTCAATTTGAGGGAAGGTCCTCAAATAACGTCTCAAAGCATCTCCATGTGTCCAAAATCGAGCTGCAAGTGCCCTATATCATCTCTATGGGTACCAAGTAGACAACGTGGTATGCTCTCTCTCAAACATTGGTACTCCATAAGGTGAAATAAGCCTTTCTCAACCGTTTGGAGGGGGATGACCATCCTCATCTAAGCTTTGGGTCAAGGCATGCCCATCAAGTAGTGTCAATGCTAGCTTGGGGGAATGTTGGGTTCACTAGTACATAATCAAGAATACCACATGCCAAGTAAGAGAAGCACAACATTCTAGCATTTGGGGGTGCCTTGGAGTATCCATGAATTGCTAAGATCAACAAAGTGCCCAACACTTTGCTGCATAGGGGCAATTTTACATCTGCAAGATCACCATGATCTATTGGAGTGTAGTATGGCATGGGAAATATGTGGGTTAGGATTCCCTCAAAGCCTAAATTTCTCTGGAATATTTTGAAAAACCATCTCAACCTCAAGCGAAAGTAACCATTCATTATAGATCAAGACCATAAATGCATCTAAGTGGACCATACTTAGTGTCAATCAAGTAGTGTTAATGATAGCTTAGGGCCATGTTGGGTCCACTAGTACATAATCAAGAATACCCCATGCTAAGTAAGAGAAGCATAACATTCTAGCATCTGGGGGTACCTTGGAGTATCCATCAATTATTAAGATCAACAAAGTACCCAACACTTTGCTACATAGGGGCAATGTTACATGCGCAAGATCACCATGATCTATAGGAGTGTAGTATGGCATGGGAAATATGTGGATTAGGAATCCCTCAAAGCCTCAATTTCTATAGACTATTTGGAAAAACCATCTCAATCACAAGTGAAAGAAACCATTCATTATAGATCAAGACCATAAATTCATTTAAGTGGACCATACTTAAGTTTTTAAGGGCATATTGATACTTCAAACTAGGATCACCTTTAAATATCTAACTATAAAAACTATCATAAAGTGTTCCCTACCTTTGTAGGGGTGGCTAAGTAATCAACCCTATTAGGTGCTGCCAGCCCCCAAGGGGAGGTGGAATTTCCAAGGTCAACCATTTAATCCACAAGTGTTAGTGAAAATAGGTGGAAATGTAGGGGAAGGACTTCATGACCAAGTGTTGTGGCCAGGGGACCAGCTAATGAGATTCCACATACCAAGTGTATATATGTAATGGAGGGAGAAATAATGGAGGCATGAGTTTCCCCTCTCATCCTTCCTTTTTCCACCCCTCTGGTGTGCATTTTACCTCTTTTTTATAATTCTTCTTAATTGTTGCATAGAGCAAGGATCAAAGTTTTCACTTTATGATGTAGCATTTGTTTTACCCCTTAATATGAAGTGGTTTCTAGGTCATTATGCTTGCGATATGCAAGGGTTCCTTTTAATGAGGTGGGGCATCATGTGCTTCAAAACTGAGTGATGGCTAATGGGGAGGTAGAGCTCATGCTATGGTTTTTCCCATGCAACAACTTATGTCCTTTCCATCTTTTGCATTTTGACTTTTTATTTTATTTTATTGTGGTCATATTATGTTTTTTCTATTGATTTTATGTAACATTGGGAGGTTGTTGTAGTGGCTACAACCACCCTCCAAAATTTTGGCCAGCACCCAATTTTGGAGCATCCCTTTGAGAGTTTCACTTGGTGACTGCACACACTCGGGCTCACTCTGTGAGATCATGTGAGTCTTTGCACCCACCTTGCTTGTTCATTTCACCCAAGTTTTTACATGTTGATGTGAAATTCATGTTTGCGACCAAGTTCTGGTCATGCTCAAGGTCTTTGCTTTGTGTGTACATGTTGTGTTCGCTATGAAAAAATCTATCACACTCGCACACAGAGTCACATTCACTATCACGCAAGTGTCGTCACAGTTGACCAACGATCAATCACAAGTGTCATGCTTGTCGCTTGCACCATCAGTCTATCATGTTGAACATGTGTGTCTGGATGGTTTGAGTCGTCTCATCATCAAGTCATGTAAGTACGTGTTTGTAGGATCACATATGCATCTTTCACTCGTTCACACACTTAGTAATTTTATTGAAGTTATGACAACTGGACCCCCTCTGATAGCCAGACCATCACCCCACTATCGACTCTATTGAATGTCACCCAGAACAGCGTACAAGTACCAAGCAAGCCATTTTGAGCTGCACTACTTGCAAGCAAATCATTCAGCCTTCATGCTGGTCAACTGGAAAGTTTGACATGGTAGCCACCCCGAGACTGATTCCCCTCAGAAATTGTGCAGAGGCTACAGACCTTGCCTGCTATGCTGGCTAGGAAAATTGCACAAATAGGCTAGATAGACACCTAGTGCCCCTCCTTGTCTCCCTCAGAAAATTGTGCAGTTTTTCCAGCCAGGCCTCTTAATAGTCTACTGGCTACTCACTAAGAAAATTGCGTAGTTTTGATGAGCAAGACCTCTGCTACCTAGTAGTCTGCTCAGCTCAGAAAATGTGTAGAGATGATTAGCAAGCCAACCTCCCATCATTAGCACAACTTTTCCTGCCAGCAGCTCCCGGTAGTGGACTGCCAGTTCCCTCCAGGAATTGCGCAGTTTTTTCTACCAAGCTTGAGCAGATGACTGCCAGTTCCCCTCACGAATTACGCAGATTTTGTTGCCAGCGATCCAACAGTAGATTGCCAGTTCCCCACAGGAATTGCGCAGTTTTTGCTGTCAGTGTCCCTGCAGCCAGCTACCAGTTCCCTCTAGGAATTGCATAGTTTTGGCTGCCAAGATCCCATTGCCTGCTCGTTCCGGAAACTGCGCAGATTTTTCCTGCCCAACCTTCCTGTAACCAAGATTGTTCCTCCCAAAAACTATGCAGTTTTTTCCTCTAACTGAGCCAGACCCTGTGGACAATCACTATCGATTCTGATTTCCCATCTTCATCACCTAGTGACTCTTGCGCAGTTTTCATCAGTAGTGCCCGAAGCCTCCATCCCGCCTCGCAACCTTGTTGCCTCTCCCAGTCACCTGCATCCGAAATGATCATGTATCATGGTAGACTAGGAGGTTTTTGGATTTGATTTCATCTCGTCATGAGTGACTATAGGTACAGGTACAAAAAAAACATGACATGATGACGAATGGGATGAACAAAGGGAGTACATGTAGAAGGATAGGTTCACCAACGGACAAACAAATGATGCATGTAAAGAGATGTGCTCATGCAAAGATGTGTTCGTGGACGGATGGACGAACATGCACCTTTTGCGAACATACGGACATGTCAAGCCTTCCAACATACAAGCAGGGAGCAACATGCAAAAGAAACATCAAATGAACCAACGACCATTGAAGACTCCATGCACTTTGCCATGCGGAGGTGAAGATATGACATACCATGAGGAAATCCATCACCCAACAACACTGTAGCTCGACATGCACATTAGCAGTAGCACGAATGTACCAGCCCTGTGATGTCGAGTCTTGCCATGAGTCATTTCATCCACATCTCTACTGTAGGCCATACTGTCAATCAATGTAATGTAACGTGGAAGTCCAAGAGACCCACTTGTTGTACAAAGAGTCATGTAAAGTTGAAAATTCATGGAAGTCAAATAGTCATGAGGGTAGTCGAACAACCACAAGGGTCAGTTTCACCCTTGGCTATAAATACCCCCTCATTTGTACATGGAAGGGACTTTTCACCTCAGCTCCTCCTACATAGCCAAGAGAGTCTGTAATCTTTTACTTGAGGAGTAAGTAGTGGCTCCAATGCCAAGCCCATAGGGTTAGTGATGTATGGTGTAATGATGTGTCTTGGAACTTTTGATTAATTCAGAAACCTACTAACATGCCATCACGTTTTCACTCATGTATTGTAACTGTTCTAAGACTAATCTTGAACACTTGTAATGCATGTTGCTTTAACCTGTGTTTAACACTTGAACTCATTCACTTGTTGTAATACATATCTATTAATGAAAATGTGTTGTATATGTTGTTAATGTTGTCTCACCCATGTTGGTTACCTCCCCGGACATCAGACAAACCTTTCACATAAAACTTTCTATAACAACCATCGCACTTGCGCGGACGCATCCGGTGAGTGTTGTATGTGTTATCTTCCCTTGCGTGTTGTGACTTCTACATCCGTGTGGATTGTTCTTCTAGAAGCTGTGCACATCCTATTGTGTTGTGACTTCTGCATCTGTGTGGACTATTCTTCTGGAAGCTGTGCACGTCCTATTGTGTTGTGTGTTCGTAACTGAGTTGGGGCTTCCTCCCAACAAACTTGGGACTCACTCCCACCCTCTCCCTCTACAGTGAAAGAACCATTGACACAAGTGACACTAGCAATCACCAGGCACACGAATGTCACTTCTCGAAGACAGGCTAGACCACTCTCCTGTGCTGACAAGCAAGAGTTGAGGAAAATATTTAAGATAATGGAAACCAGGCCATCATACCGGATGGGACTCCCACACCAAATGGTGCGAGGTCTAGTTGGGAATTCATACCAGGGTGATCCCATGAATGTTGGCAGGTCCAACACCATCAACTTTTCTAGTGCTAGAAGGAGGGCAACCAGTTGTATATAACTAAACATCCTCTCACACTCACTCATCAACCATATGGTCAAGGCAGTAACTCGCACTCCCTCTCACCTATGCATGACTCTGAAATTGGTTACTTCTCACCTCCCAGGATTGAACACGAAATTCCATATCATCAACTTCGATCCATCCGTCCTATCACCCACTAGTTCACGAAAGTAGTCGGACTGATCCCAAGCATAAAGCATATTCCATACGCATCAAGGAAGCCAAAAGAAACTCCCATAGGGGTTGTTGTATCATCAGTGTAAGAAGAAGTCCTTGCCACACTTGAAGGTCTAGCAGAAGCTATTGAAGACGAAGAGGAACCTACCATATTTCAACAAGGTGAATGAGACACCATTGTGATCTTGGGATCAGAATCCGGTACAGGAGGCGGAGGGGAAGGTAGCGGAGGAGAAGGAGACAGAGACAAACTAATAGACTCAGAGTTGGAACCATCAGATTCTGAAGGAGAGGAGGAGGAGGAAGAAGAAGAAGAGATGGTTGACCAAAATCTGGAATGGATGACTCAAGGACCATTGGCTCTCCCCGATGTCTTGTACAAGATGTTGAAGCGAGTGAAGAGAATGAACATCAAGTGAATGTAAAAGATCAATTCGACAACTTCTACCTGCAGCTGCAAACCCTTGAGGTACAGTATGATGACATAGCATGTAGGTTGTTTCCATGTACCTTAGATGGTCGCGCAGCTACATGGTATCACAACTTTCCACTGAACTCATACAGAACTGGGGTGCATTCAAACACATGTTCCTTGAAATGTTTGTTGATGAAAAGACCCTAGCCATGCTACTCAAAGAATTGGGAAGCCTGAAGATGGTGGGAAAAGAAAAGGTAAAATATTTCAATAAGAGGTTTACACCCATATTGAAAAAATTTACAGTGGATACCAAACCTCATGGCTCCATCATTGTTGATTACTACACGTCCGCACTACCAACCAACATTGTGTAGTTCGTGAAGCAAGCTGCGAAATCAACACTCTTGGAAAACTACAAAGAGGCTATTGCTATTGAAAAAGACTCGCATGCAATTGGAGTCATCAAGGATGACGAATCAACAAAGGACTCCAAAGATGTGAGCAGGAAGTCCCAAGCGATGGCGAGCAAGGGTAGAGACAAGGAAGCAACTGATATTGAAACCCTCACTCGCCTTGTCAAGAACTTGACTACGGAAGTGTCTGAGCTCAAACAACGGAAAACAGACACATCTGCAAGTAGCCATTCGCCCATACAGAGATATGGGAGTAGCTCATCTGGAAATAATCGGTACCCTCCAAAAACTGCACAGAGCTCTGTGTTCCAAGTCAAACAATGTGCAGATCCTATGTTTTGTTCGTTCCATGAAGAACATCACCTCGAGAACTCTTGTTCGGACTGGAAGCAAGTCACAAAATTTCTATGCAATCATACTTTTGATGTGGAAAATGGTATGCAAGAAAAGCTGGAAGACATTGATAATGATGAAGAGGGTGCACCTAATGAAGCATCAAGTTCTGGGCATGTGGTGAACATGTATTAGTGCTTGCAAGCAATGCTGAAGATGAACACTGAGAAGCAACCCCAAAAGAAAAATGACTGTTACAATCTCAAGAGCAAAGGGGCTCCCCTTACACTTGGGGAAGCACAAGAAAAGATGATATTGCTGATGAGGAAGGCTGATCCACCGGCCGCCCCAAAGCAGAAAACATAAAACAAGTCCTGGAAGATAGTGGCAGACAAGAGTATGTCCATGAGAAGCAAGCTGCAAAACACTTCGTCGGAAAACATGAACATCCGTTCCACCCCGGATACCTCGGTGAGTCTACCACATTTGGACTACAACATTGTAGATGACATGAATAAAAATCAAGTGAACATCAGTTTGTTCGAGTTAGCTAAGATCTAGAGTCAGCAAGACATCCTGCTGTGCACATTGGGATAGACAGTAATGAACAATGCAACCTCTACTAGCAAGGGAGCAAGCATACCTCCCAGATCACTTTCTACTATGATCAACATACTCCAGATGGAAGAAGAAAACTTAGGTTTCCCTCCATTCCTGCTATCATTCGAAAATTTTAACTGCAATGTTCACAACTGCTTGGTTGATTTCGGCGCTGGAGCCAACGTCATGCCGCTCTCCATTGCGAAAAAGATCAATGCACAATGCAGCGAGACATCCACATGAATCATACATCTAGATCGAACATTAGTACCATCCATTGGTGAACTACGAGACGTGATCATACAACTATCGCATGACAGTCGAGTCCACCAATGCATCAACATAGTTGTTGTGGATATACTAGAAGAATACAATCTACTACTCAGCAGAGACTGGTCCAACAAGCTAGACGAATAATTTGCTATAGATTGGTCTCACATGTGGAATCCGTACAAGGGAAAAATCCAAGTGTTATCCGAGAGGTATATGAAGCACAATGTCACTCCCCTTAATGATGAGAATGAACCATTGGCCTTCGTAGAACTCATGTTTGGAAACTGCCTCCTTGAAACAACATTGGGGTGTTATCCTGCATGACCAGTTGCAGTTGGGACTCCTTCCATGCCAAAATGATGGTAATGAAACATGTATAGTGCATTGTACCAGTAGTAGAGCAACAGTAGTAGCAACAATACTAGCACGTCAAACAATCTGTGTATATATGAGTTTTGGCCCATGTACTTTGACAGATCAAAGACATAGGACGGCCCAGGAGTCAGATGTGTCTTGATCGATCCTTACAACTGGAAGCATATTGTTTCAAGTTGCTTGGAGTTTTAGTGCATGAACAACATTGCTGAGTATGAAGCACTCATGTTAGGCTTGCAGAAATCCATCAGCCTCAACATGGTCACACTCAAAGTGGTAGGTGATTCAAAGATAGTGGTATGACAGGTACGTAACACCATTCACTATTTTTCATCGAATCTCAAAAGTTACCAGCAAGAGGTATGGTAGCTAATCTCTAACTTCCAAGCATTTAACATCATTACTATACCATGTATGCGTAATGCAACTGCCAATGCTCTACCAAATGCAACCTCGAGAATGTCACTGATTAGGGATAGATTTACTATTGAAATTTTGTACAAACCATCTATCTCGGATAACATAACTAATTTACGCATGTTTAATGATGATCAACAGATACTTCATTTCATGGCCAACGCTGACGTCTTCAAAGATGCAACGATAGATGATGATGAGAATGAGCGCTCTCTACAAGTAGAAGATGGTAACAGGAAAGGCCACCTTATCACAAAAGGTGTGGCAACATTGGAAGAGATTTATGACTTGCAAGAACGTTTTCAGGGGTCTAGGAACAACAAGACCCACAGTTCTACAATGATGTATGAATTGATCAACCTAGGAACATAACAAGATCTGAAGTTCGTCAATCTTGGTAGATGTTGCACACAGCAAGAGCAGAGAGCCTCTGTCTACTTTTTCAAATAGTATTGAGATGTGTTCGCATGGATGTATTATGATCTAAAAACTTATGACTCACAGATCATCCAACACATCATCCCGATCAAAGAAGGGGTCAAGCCATATCAACAGAAGCTGAGGAAATTACATCCATCGCTTGAACCCCTCATACAGAAAGAGCTTACTTAGCTATTGGATGCATAGATCATATACAAAGTTCGTCATTCGACATTGGTTCCAAATCTTGTTCCTATATGCAATAAGTCTAGGGAAATCTGCTTGTGTGTTGATTTTCAGAATGTGAACCGCGCCTCAGACAAAGGCAGCTACCCCGTGCCATCGATGGACCACATTCTGCAGACAGTATCTAGTGCACATATGTTTTCTCTTCTTGAAATTTTTTTAGGATACAATTAGGTTCCGGTCACAGAACCTGACATACTTAAGACTAATTTCCATACCAAGTGGGGTACGTTCACTTATAGACGAATTCCATTTGGGCTTGTAAATGCAGGCGCAACCTTTCAGTGTGCCATGGACATCGCATTTCGTGGAATCATCGGAAAAAACATAGTGGTATACCTTGATGATGTGACTGTGTTCTCAAGAAGATGAGAGGACCACATACACCATTTGAAGAAAATCTTTGAGCGATGCCGGAGATACGAGATTTCCTTGAATCCCAAAAATAAAATATTTGCAGTGTCTGAGGGGAACCTTCTCGGACACATTGTTTCCAAAAGTGGGATCAAGGTGGAACCAAACCGGGTCCAGACAATTACACAAATCCATCACCCAACCAACAAGAAAGCCATGCAGTCCTTCTTGGGCAAGATAAACTTCTTCCAAAAGTTCATATCGGGCTATGCACAGATAGTCAAGCCCATGCACGACATGATCAAGAAAGATATAGTCTACAGTTGGGGAAACAGGGAAAAGTATGCATTTGCTTGTTCAAGTAGGCCATTGTAGAAGCACATGCACTCTACAAACCAGATTTCAAGAAATATTTCCTGTTATACACCTTCGCCTTTGATAATTCACTAGCTGCAATACTCACTCAGAAGGATGAAACAAACTATGAACACCCCTTCTCCTTCATGAGCGCAAGCATGTAGGAATGAAAGATTAGCTACCCCGCCATTGATAAGCAAGCGTATGTAGTATACAAGGTGGTGAAACACTTCAGGACCTACTTGCTGAAGAACCACTGCATAGTTTTCATCCCTCACCTAGCAGTCCACACATTTCTTGTACAGCAAGAATTGGGTGAATGACGTGCGAAATGGATGACAGGCTTGCAAGAGTATGATCTTGAAATTAGACCAATTCACATGATAAAAGGACATGGGATCTGTAGACTTTCATCTAAAGCAATACACGCTCTGGAGAGCGAAGAAGAGCTTGCCAGTTGGGAGCAGGAAATTGAGATGTATGATATAAGGCGAGCAACACCCACTGAAGACGAAACCTCTTGGTACGCAGATGTGCGCGAGTACCTTGAGCATGATACCGTACTCTCTCACTTTTCCATCAGACAGAAGAGGGCATTGCTCCTTAAAGCCTTAGCATATCAATCATTGCATGAACTTCTTTGTAGAAAGCACAGTAACAAAGTTTTTCTCAGGTGCCTGGAGATACATGAATCTGAGAAGGTACTTCAATATCTGCATGATTGACCTGCCAGGGGTCACTTTGTGGGAAACACCACTGCACTCAAATTTATGCGAGCTGGTTTTTACTGGCCCACATTATTCAAGGATGCACATCCTTATGCTTGCAAGTGCCTGGTCTATCAGCGATGCGCTGACATAACACGAAGATCAACAACCCCACTACACCCTGTTGTAGTGACCGAACCATTCCAAAAGTGGGGCATGGACATCATTGGGGAGATCTTCCCACATTTGTCAAAGCAACACCACTAAATTATAACAACAACTGATTACTTCACACAGTGGACAGAAGTTGTTCCGCTTAAGCAAGTGAATGACCAAGAGGTCATCAACTTCCTCCAGCAGAATATCATCTCACGCTTTGGTGTTTTGTTATCACTTGTTTTTGATAATGAAATGTACTTTTAATCTTTGAAACTCTATGATTTTGCATTACAAAATGGTATTGTGATGAAAAATTCATCTAACTATTATCCGCAAGGTAATGGTCTCGCAGAATCCATGAATAAAAACCTCATTCGCATCATTAACAAGACTATTTTCTCTAAGCATCGCAACAGGAATACCGCCCTGGCAAATTCATTATGGGTTGACCATGTAACACCCAAGCCCTCTCTGAATACCTCACCCTACTTCCTGGTTATGGTAAAGAAGCCATCCTTCCACCCAATATCTCCTTTCCTGCACTTCAGCTTTCCCAAGAATCCCAAGGCAAGCCTTTGCCAACTAGTTCATCATAGGAAGGATGCTCTCCATAAGCTTGAGGAAGAAAGGATGAAAGAAAAAGAAAAATTCACACTCCACTAGAACCATATCAAGAGATGGTTTGATAAGAAGTCCACAGTAAAAGCTAACTTTGGTGTTGGTAACTTAGTGTTGGGCGCGGGATCCCCCAAGGGCAGTTTTGGGGCTTAAAGCCCATATTTTGGTCCAATTTTTGTAGCCCTAATGTAAAGACTCCGCATTTTGTGGTCATGGGGTGCATAGATGTTAAAGAGTGATAGGGTTGTCCATCCTTATTTTGATAATGTAATGTCGGTTGTAAAAGATCTACCCATGGTCCGTGGACCATGGGATTGTATAATATAGAGCTAAGCTCTAAGAAGATGGATAACGATGAATCAATGATGGAATGATGTATGAGAGATAGCTCTGAAGTAGAAGTCTAAGTTTTGGGACATAGCATAGGTAGAGGCTCTGCAGTTGAGTGTGCAGAGGCCTAGAATTTCATAGCTGAGTGCGGGGACCCTTGCAGCTGAGTGCGCAGGGTGAGTCGAGTCTGTAAGCATCTAGGATTATCAATAAAGAGAAGTATTCTATAATTTCTGCATCTTTATTTCCTGTTTATGCATCTATTATATTGGGTATGAATTTCACTTATAATGTCTTTATGATGCACGAATGTGTATAACTGTATTGGTTAAGTGAATGAAAGCAAGAACATCTGTTTATGCGAAGCTAACTAAGATCTATTAATAAGATAAGTAAGATACTTAGTGTAGTTTGGGAAATATCACAGTTCACTGCCCTAGCAGTGGAAAAGCATATCAGCCCTTGTTTAGGGCTATGCGGAAGTCAATTGTAACATTTCGCGAAGGTACTGAAGGGTAGAACAAAGGGATAAGAAACCTCCATGAAGGCAGATGTAGTTGGAATAAACTGACATCACATCCATCTCAAGGGTTCAGAAGCTTGGTTCCAACATCCCCCCATACTGCTTCAGGTGAGACTTCAGTCCGTGCTCTGCGGGCTGATGCTGAAAGGGCCAGTAGTGTAGGGATTTGTTTGCCTAATTAACGCTGAACCTGGGTTAGATCCCCACAAGCCAACAAATGGTTCCATTGCCGGGACCAGAATCTGCATGAGAGATGTGTGATGTCGTATCACTGGAATCCAAATAAGAAAGAAATCGAAGGCTTGTTGGAGAGAAGGATTCACAAGTTCACGACATAGGAGAATAGAAACCCACGACTGTCAAAAGAATAGTGGTTGGACCAATACCTATATATGGAGATCCACAAAATCTTATTCGTCTCCTTCCCTATTGAGCTATACGAGTGGATCACGAAGCTAGCAGATAGCAAAGGAAGGTGGAAACTTGATGGTCCTATTTTGTGGACCACAAAGCTAGTGCGAAGGTTGGAAGCATCGAAGGATAAGATCATGTGTGCCATCAATCATTGGCTTGATTGCATTATAGGAGGATTTGTTACTGAGTTCACGGTCGAAACCTCAGTCATCTATAGCAAGGCAGAGTGAAGATTTTCAAAGGATTGCAAGGTAAGTACGTAAAATCTTTGAATACTTGGATTAAAATGCTGTTGTGTGAAAAATGGGTTATGCAGTTACCTTGATGTTTGAGACTACACGAAGCGGAAAAATTTATAGAAATGAAGGAACTAAGGGTCCGGAGTATAGCCCCTTGATTTCACCACCATGAAGGGATGAAGAAGGGATAGCGACGGTCTCTCCACGAATTTCTATTCAATTGATAAGACAGGGATTTCCGTGAATACTACCTCCGCCCACACCACCTCCATCTTCACTGCCATCACCTCCAACTTCGCCCGTACCACCTCCACCACCATCGTGATTCAGTTTGGAAAACACGGTGAAGTTGCCTTTGTTCAAAGGCTTGGGAAATGAGGACCTGGACCAATTTTGGTTCATTGTGAGGGTTGTATGGGAAGCTCAAGATGTTATAGATGATAACATAAAGAAGGCAACACTGGTTAGTGCTCTGCAAGATCGCACGCTGACCTGGTATATTAAGTACTCCAATGATAACCCGAATGCTAGAGTAGCGGACATCCAAGCAGCGCTGAATAGGGAATTTAGTAGGCCTAAATCTAAAGCACAGTCGATTGTGGGATTCAAAGAGATCATGATGCTACCAGGTGAGATGCCTTAGTAACTAGATCAAAGGCTTAAATGTATGATCCGTGAAGCCAACATGAATTTGATAGATGGACAACATCGCGAGTGGTTTGTAGCTTCATTACTACCACATTTAAGGAGTGTGCAGAGGACTTGGAGATTGCCATGAGACTACATGAGACTCTGATGCAAGATCCTAATCTAGGAGTTTAACATATCCACGCGTAGCTGAAGAATCTGTGCCTTGAGATGCAAAGCTTGAAGCAAGATAGGACTTCTTGGCTAGTGGTAAGCGAAGAAGTATGGTGTGTGAAATTTAAGAGTCAGGGTCATGACAAAGACCACTGCTCGTTCTTTACAAATTATCTTCCAGGAGGAGGGCCGATGCCTTTAAGGCCGAAAGCTCAAGTAGGATGTAGCGCGATGCCTGCTTTGTGGTGTTCTATCTATCAAATAGCCAGAAAACATGCCACAGATAACTGCCACTTGTTACAGAAGTATACACAAACTTCGCAACAGTTGTTGTGCAAGTTTTGTAGGTCAGTCAGACATGATGAGCGTACCTGTAGGAGCTATGAATTGATGATGGATAGAACTCCTGCCTATAGGGTTTAGGCTAAAACATGGCCCCTTGACCAAAATAAAGTGATGGCATAGACAGGATTTCAGGGGCGTGGATGAGATTGAGGTGGAGGAGGACTTGGTAGAGGTCGCTGATAGTTAATTTTATACAATTGCAGAGGGCCAGGACACTATGCCCGTGATTTCACTAATCCAACGCACCCGTCGTGCAAGTATTGCACCCTGTTTGATCATGAAACATAAGATTATCCTACGTTAATAGCTAGGATATGTGATAAAGGGGTGCTACCACCTCCCCTGACTCAGAACCTGCAGATGATGAGGTCTGAGCCGTGCGAGGAGGACCCGAACGTAAATATAGTGCTGCGGAGTGGAATCACGATGGGAGATGATAAGGGAAAATAGTTGGAAGGCAGTGCATAGGTTTGCAAAGCCCCAACGAAAGAGGCCGAGTTTGATTTGGAGCGCACTCGGGAAACCTTCATGGAATCTAAGAAGAGCTTCGCTAAGGCCTCCACTTTAGGAAGTAAAGATAAACTAGAGCCAGAGATGGACCCCTCTATGCTGACAACTTTCCTCAAAACCTGTATGAAGTTATTGCGTGACAGTAAGGATGTAAAAGGGTTACAAGAACTTATCAATAGATGTGCTGGGACCACGCCAGGTGAACCGCGTGTAGTCCTCAAAATCGAAAAGCATAAAACAAGGACGTGACGTTAAATGAGACTCACCGCGTAGATCAAAGAATACGAAATGGATCAAGTCATTATGGATTTGGGATCAGATGTGAATGTTTTACTGAAACAGACATGGGAGCGAATGGGGAGACTTGCGCTACAATGGTCCCTGATTAAGCTAAGGATGGTGAACCAGCAGAAAATAATACCCATGGGGCGACTGCAGGGAGTGACTGTTGATATTGAGGGAGTGAGTGCACTAGAAGATTTTGAAGTAATAGAGATTGTTGATGAGAGAAATCCCTACTTTGCGGTCTTGGGAATTGATTGGGCTACTGATATGAATGGGGTAATCAATCTGAAGAAGTGAAAGATGATTTTTGAGAAGAAATCACTACGCGTAATAATACCCCTGGATCATGCTGAAGGATTGCACTATACGGAACCGATCTAAGACTATGAGAGTGATGATGATCTGGAATGCATCTATAAGATAACAACGCGAGACCAAGACTGGGTGAATCCCACTATGGATGGGCAGATTACATGGGAGTGCGAGAGCTCCTGCACTTCGGATTCCAATAAAGAAATAGAATGCTAGCAAAATGATTTACACGAAGTAACTATGCTAAATTGCAACATGATGATCCAGTTGCTGCGCTGTGTGTCGTTAGAGGTAAGAAATCTGCCTACATATGATGGAATGAATGAGGTAGATACCTTTTTGGATGCATTTGAAAGGGAGGTGCTAGAAAAGAAACGCTTCCAATCCTTGGATTGGGCACTGCGCGCTACGCCCACAAGATGGTGGGTACGCACAAGGAAAGTTTTGATGATTGGCACGAATGTAGGAGAATGACGCGAGCATTATTTGGGAAGCCTAAGATGTGACTGACAGACAAGTACAATGGGTAGAATGATCCGTGCACATGGATGTAGGCCTATGGAGAAAATCCCCAACCTGAGTAGGTGCACCGGTACTCCGCGTTAAAGTACTTGGTCAATAAGCCTGTGTTGGGGGGCTGCATCTGCAGATGGCTATTATTGTTCCAGGAATACGATTTTGAAGTTGTTGTGAATCCTGGATGGTTGAACGTAGGACCAGACCACCTGTCATGCATCGAGACAGGAGAGGAGCCTACTAATTTGGAGGAAGGATTACCTGACACATAACGTTTTGCTCTGTGTGTTGCGGATGGACATTTTGAGGATATAATACACTTCCTAACAACAAGAACTGCACCGGAAGGATACTCGGTCCAGCAAAATAAGGAATTAGTGGTGCACATGGCAGATTTCTCTGTCATTGTTGGGAATCTATACAAAATGGGGAATGATGAAATACTGTGAAGGTATGTACTTGAGTTTGAACGAAGCATCATCCTCGTGGATGCTCATAGGTGTGCCGTGGGAGGACACTATGCAGGGAGAGCAACGGCGCAGAAGATTCTACGCGCAGGGTTGTGGTGGCCAACCCTTCATCAAGATTCAAAAGCATATTGCAAGGCATGCAACATATGTCAAAGAACAGGTAGGCCATCACAGAGGGATGAAATGCCTTTGAATCCGCAAATGACGTTGCAACCTTTCGAAAAGTGGGCAATAGATTTTGTAGGACTGATTCAGCCACAAGGAAAGACAGGTGTGAGGTACATTATCACTGCGACAGAGTACTTGACTCATTGGGTAGAAGTGTAGCCAGTGAAGGATTGCATGGGCATGATCACCGTGAAGTTTCTATTTAAACATGTACTGACGTGATTTGGTTGTCCAAAAATCTTGATGAGTGATCAGGGTACGCACTTCTTGAACGAAACGATCAGTGCACTGATGGAATATTTTTAGGTGTATCATCAAAAGAGAACACCTTATCACCCACAGGCTAACGAGATAGTGGAGGAATTCAATAAAGTACTAGAGATTGCGCTGACCAAGGTATGCAATTCTTAGCGAAGGATTGGGACCTACGCATACCTGCAGTATTATGGGCTTATCAGACGACATGAAAAAAGCTGACAGGATAGACACCTTAGGCTAGTATATGGGGTTGAAGCTATGATGCCTATGGAATACATCGTACCTATTCTATGCATAGCAGCGCTCACAGATATGACGGACTGTAGAGCCCTGGAAGAGAGGCTTGTGTAGTTGGATGAGTTGGAAGAAAAGACATTTTTGGCTGGATTTCACAAGCAGTTCCAAAAGCAGCACGAAAAGGCATGGTACGATCGACATATTAAGCTGCACACCTTTAAGGTGAATGACTTGGTGCTGTTGTATGAGAGTAATTTTGATAAATTTCTAGGGAAACTCAGAATGCATTGGTTGGGGCCGTATGTTATTAAGGAGAATACCGATGGTGGCGCGGTCTAGTTGGCTAAGTTGAACGAAGATCCCTTCCTAGAAAGAGTGAATGGTAGTCATTTGAAGCCATACACAGGTGGCCGGGCCATCTGAATAGCTGACAGAAGCATAGTATTAGTGCTCTAGGCAGCTGAAAGGAGGTGCAAGACTATAAACTACACTTCCCAGGAGCTGCGCGATTTCAAAACTGTGCGAAGCAGTGAAGTGTCACAGGGTCTACGACAGCGCGAAGATAGCTGCACTCACACTTAGGAATTCTAGAAAGTGACCACTAAAGTCACTATTCACGATTTGATGGTTGGTTTGAGGCCAAATGGAGCAGGCGATAGGCATTTAAGGTGAATTTTATGGGCTAGTATCTTGAAAATCTGTCGCCAATCCAGAATTAATGGACTGAATGTGGGGGGAACGATCAAATTTAAATTCAAAAGGCGCTATAAATTACAAGTGGCTGTCTAGTGAACAACACTTGCCATTTTGAGAACTAGGTTGTTGCGTGCTCAAGTATACATGAACTGAGAACTATTCAAGACCTTGAAAGTGAATTCATTGTTTGAGCAACTACCAGAGACACTCAAGAATTGTGGAATAACGTTATGTCAGCACCCACAGAAGCCATGGACATAGAAGTAATGACAACCGAGGAAGCCGCGCAGGAAATTGCGGTAGTGGAAGCCCTAGAGAGCGTTGGAATAATAGTTGAGGTCCCTAAATCACCAAGAACAATGCGACCTAAGAAGGATAAGCAGGCCATGATCCCGGTACGCATCTCGAACAAAAATACACAGAGGACCAAGCTCACCCTACAGGAAAAAGGGAAGGCCATTAATTTGGAGGCCGACGAGGAGGAATCTGAAGAAATCTTGGTGGAGGAGGAGGGTGAGGAAATGGAAGTTGAAACCTAGGGTGAAAAACCTGTTGAGTCCCAAACCTGCATCTTCCCTATATACCTTTTCAGCCTTCTTTTCCATTTACTTGATCCACCAAGCTGTCAAATCATTGCATATTAGTCAAAAAAGAGCTTGTGAAATGGTTTCCTAACTATGTTTATGACTGTTGTTTGATTTAGATTTTTGTTCAATCAGCTGCGGAAACTTGTCACTTTCCGCAGCCAGCTCAAGTTTCTGCAACCATTTTGTTAAAGACTATGTTACAGGTGTCCAATGGAGAATCCGGCCACATGGCCAAGCTGCAAATGACATGTACATGGAATGTGTCCCCTTGGTTCAGCCGAATCACTCACAAACAACCATGGTCAAAGATGGTCAAAGGAAGGGTCAAACCAAGAGTTTTGCGGTGGCACGACTCTGTTTTGCCCACGTGAAGTTTTACGTGGCAAGATCCTCAATTTCTGGGGGTGTGCTAACACCTATGGAGCAATCCTTGAACCGAATCGAGCAGCCACCACTCCATGGATTTATCTGTCATGATTACCATACCGCTAGATCTCAGGCCGTGGAGATTTACGTGTCTGTTTGGCAGCGTAGAATCTAGGAATCAGTTATAGCGTTTTCACTTATAAATAACGCGTTAGTATACGCTGGATAGTTAGCTTTTGATATGTAATCTTGACTGTGTTTACGAGCCACTGTACCGTGCTCTATTTCTATGTTTTTACTGCACTTTAATATATGAGAAGACAACATTCTTGAGTTCCATTTGTGACTGAGTATTGATTGGCTGAGGTTGCAGAGGGCCCCTGTACACCAAAGCTCTGTATCTACTGTATAATTTCTCGCCTTCTTTCATTATGTTACTGCTTTTATAATTAGTTGCTTGTATATACTTCCTGATATTTATACTAACTGCTGTTTATCTTTTCTTTTATGCTTTCTCATGGTTGCTAGCTGATCAGTCTTTGTCTTTCAGGTTCTTGTAGGCAGCCCGGGAAAATTACATAGTTTTAATGACTACTGATATGAGATCATCTTGTCCTTTCTGCTGATTCATTTACTGAGTTTTAATTCCAACATTGTCATTTCTTTCAGTTTTTCTTGCTTGTTTACTTTTCTACCACTTAGATATCATATTACTCATCTGTTTATGATTTCCTTCCTATAGCCAAGCGACTCAATTAGTGAGGAATCAGAATATTATTTGATGTAGTATGACTTAGTTTTCTTTCCTGCAAGTTAGTGATTAAATTACTTATGTCATTTTCAAGAATTGAAATATGAATGAGTAGTTAAATCTTAGTTTCCTTTTATGCAATTTGATTTCCTGCAATTTAGATATCATATTACTCAGCTTGTTTATGATTACTTCCTATAGCTGGAGCGAGTCGAAAGGTGAAGGGTCAGAATGTGGGTTGAAGTAGTGTGATTTAGTTTGCTTTGTTTTCAGTCTTTGAGTTGCTTTGAGTTCAGTTTTTATTTTCTTTTCATACAGAAGTAAGGATACTGGGCCATTGTCACTAGTTCACTGTTTTGGTACATTTATTTTCTTTTGAGAATTGATTTCATCACAGTCAGTTCGAAACCTTCTTTTTGAAAACTTTAAAGTTTGGAAAATCATTGTAGAAATCACCATTACCATCCATACTTGACTTTCAATTTCGCCATCTCACACTAGGGAATCCACAGAAGATAAACCCAAAAACAAACCAAAAACTCAAAAACGACAAAGAACTAAGAAATCGATTATCTTGCATACACAGTGCACTTCACTTCAGCAGTTTACGACTCTCGGATTGACATTTTAAATATCAATTTAGGACACACTAAATTGACCAAACAGAACCTATTACCCGGTTACCGTAATATGTTCCTCCGCATAAGGGAAAAGCTAGGGTGCCGAAGGACATAGATGAGAGCAAGAGCTCTCTGCAAACTCTGCTACTCCTAGACGATATTTTTTTTGAGGGACCGCACTTGGGTTGGGTTCCTGTGTTGAAGTTTGAATATTGGGACCTCACAGACCATGATAATTTCCTGCATTTAGTGACTGTGAAACTAATGCGCCAAAGGATTGACGTGACTGCTGGAACAATTCAATTGGAGTCATGGACATGGCTTAGATGTGTAGAGAAAGCCAGGTTGCTAAACCTACTCTGGGTGCCGCATTACCACCGCACCCCAGTGACTGTCTTCATCATCAGGCAGCTGCTCTACTTGATGCATGATGGGTGTTTGTGGCTGGAGGAGCCCATTCCCATCATAATCCATTTGATTCACTAAATTACATGGTTGCCTTACTTAGGGGAGGATCCAACCAATATTTTAGAAGGAAAAGGTGGCGAGTTGTCCCTCACGGAAGTAGTGAAGAAGAGGTTCAAGTTGGAGAAGAAGAAGCGAGGGTACGCCATCTCTAGCATTAACAACTTTCCAGTCAAGGTCACGACACAAATCCTAGCAGGGAAGGTGATGCAGAAGTTCCGTGCGGATGAGGTGCCTGTGGCCGTGGTTGCACTAGCGGCCCAATGTGTGGAAGGAGTCCAGTTCAACTGGGTGAACTATTTATGTAGCGAGTTCGTTGCGAACTGTCACGAGGCACAAGAGCAGGGCAAAACGTTTCATTACGCATGGCTCCTGTTTTCGATCACACTCGTGGCATGGGAGCTACCCGAAGACAACCAGTTCCTTTTTGTCGCGCCGGACCTTCTAGAGGCAACGAAGCACGCTTCACAGTGGGTGACAAGGAATGCACAATGGATAAAGGAGAGTAAGATATTTTTCATATCAATGGAGATGAATATTCGGATGGGGATAAATAGCAAGCCGCTATTGTCACCCACAGTATACGCCAGTCTATAGAGATTTGCATAGTTCAAAGCATATTTCCACCATGTTTTTATCAGGGTGAGGAAGGACCCTACAAAGACATGGCATAACCTACCATACCTGGTGACTGACGATGTCATTTTCATAGTCATTGAGTCTTCAGCACTGTAGTGGTGCGCTTTAGCTGGGTTCATGGTGGAAATGGACAAGTCTACTGCGCAACACAAGAAGGAAGAAACAAAGCTTTGAATGGCACAGCTAGCAGAGAAGCACAGGAAAGAGGAAGTAGAGGCTAAGGCCCAAGTAGTGTGCGACGTCGTGAAAGTGGCGGAACAATAGAAAACAAGAGAAGAACACAAAGGACAAAAGTCACCTTTGCATGGCACTGAGGCAGAAATAGAGACAGAACAAGGTGGTGCGGACCTGCAAACGACGTCCACCCAATGCAAGAGTCTGTGACTACGAGAGTAGGTAGTTCCACGAAAGAAGACAGAGGCCTCAAAGACGCCTTTTGACCCAATCACCCCCATTGAGGGGGCTTTGCATGACATTGGAGAAATGGTGAGGGATGTCACTATGGAGGCCTTCCAACAATTTGAAGAGGAATAGAAGTTGGTATTGGGGGCTCACAAGACAGAGTTGCAGGAGTTGGAGTTATGCACTCCACAGGCTGGCACAGTGTCCACCAGCCTCACGATTGACACTTCAGCTTCCGAGGAGATGTTGTGCACAAGGGTGACCAACATGGTACTACTACTTGATGGGGCACTCACTATAGAAAATGAGGCCGATAGGCCTAGGGTTAGCAGTCTGAAAGGGGTAGTATTAAACATGGCTGCGCTCCCTTGGGAGATGCTTTACCTCTTATAGGATGGAGTCACCACGAAACTCAGGGCCCGAGAGAGTCATGCTCTACAGGTGATGAGAAAGCAGTGCACCAACATCGAGCATTTGGGCCTGCAGCACAAAGAAGCAGTAGAGCAGAATGAACAGATAATGTAGGTTGTGCAGGAAGCCTGCCGAATGGTCCCGGAGTTGGACATTTAGGTAGAAGAACTGGTGGAGGCACGCGTTCGCAAATTAGCCACAAGGGTTTGTGACACTAGAGTAGAGATGGCCAAGGTTCAACTAGAGTTGAACCTGCAGATCATAGAACTGCAGTTGAAGGCTTAGCCTTCAACTTCGCCAGAGATCAAGGAACAATGTACCACTGTTGTTACAACATCAATGCCGACGGTTGACAGTGCAGTGGCAGACTGCATGCAACTGTTTGAACAATAATTCCAGGTCCTCACCACCCTACAGGAGGACCTGAATGTGGAGCGCCTAGAGATAGAGGTGTGTGAGCTACAACAGAAGTATGACGAGGTGAAAGGGACCGCACAGATGGTTGCCCTTACACAGAGGCTTGCAAGGATGCATGAGGCAGAGACGCTCAAGGAACAAGTAGATGTCGCTCGACATAAGGAAGCAGTCTCAAAAGTGCACCTATAACCATGGATTAACAAGGCTTACATGATCAAAACCTCCATTGAAGGGAAGCTCATGAAACTGCAGGCAACTCAATAGAATATTCAAAGTAGCAGTTCAGCAGTAGTCACTGAACAACGCATGGAAGAAGTCCAGCAGGCAGTCACTCAATGCGTTGTCGATGTTGCAGTGATCCAAACAAAGCTGGGAGGTCTTCGCGCTAAGATGTCCACACCTGTAGAGTGACTCGAGGGTGAGTCACGATGTTTGTGTTGGGGGCCTGTTAGGTGCGTGATCCCCCAAGGGTAGTTTTGGGGCTTAAAGCCCATATTTTTGTCCAATTTTTGTAACCCTAATGTAAAGACTCCACATTTTTTGGTCGCGAAGCTCGTGGATGTTAAAGAGTCATAGGGTTGTCCACCTTTATTTTGATAATATAATGTCGATTGTAAAAGAACCATGGGATTGTATAAATAGAGCTAATCTCTAAGAAGATGGATAACGAAGAATAAATGATGGAATGATGTATGATGAGATCTTCCCACATTCGTAAAAGAAACACCACTACATTATAACAATAACTGATTACTTCACGCAGTGGATAGAAGCAGTTCCGCTTAAACAAGTGAATGACCAGGAGGTCATCAACTTCCTCTAGCAGAATATCATCTCATGCTTCGGCGTTCTGGTATCACTAGTATTAGAATAGCACCCTGACGAATTCATTATGGGTTGACCGTGTAACACCCAAGCCCTCTCTAAATACCTCACCCTACTTCAGCTTTCCCAAGAATCCCAAGGCAAGCCTTGCCAACTAGTTCATCATAAGAAGGATGCTCTCCATAAGCTTGAGGAAGAAAGGATGAAAGAGAAATAAAAATTCACACTCCACCAGAACCATATAAAGAGATGGTTTGATAAGAAGTCTACAGGGAAAGATAACTTTGGTGTTGGTAACTTAGTGTTGGGCGTGAGATCCCCCAAGGGAATTTTTGGGGCTTAAAGCCCATATTTTGGTCCAATTTTTGTAACCCTAATGTAAAGACTCCGCATTTTGTGGTCATGGGGCACGTGTGATAGGGTTGTTCGTCCTTATTTTGATAATGTAATGTCGGTTGTAAAAGATCTACCGATGGTCCGTGGGCCATGGGATTTTATAAATAGAGCTAAGATCTAAGAAGATGGATAACAAAGAATCAATTATGGAATGATGTATGAGAGATAGCTCTGAAGTAGATGTCTAAGTTTTGGGATGTAGCGTAGGTAGAGGCTTTGCAGCTGAGTGTGCAGAGGCCTAGAATTCCACAGCTGAGTGCGGGGACCCTTGTAGCTGAGTGCGCAGGGTGAGTCGAGTCTGTAAGCATCTGGTATTATCAATAAAGAGAAGTATTCTATAATTTCTATGTATTTATTTCTTGTTTATGCATCTATTATATTGGGTATGAATTTCACTTCTAATGTCTATATGATGTCGAATGTGTATAACCGTATTGGTTAAGTGAATGCAAGCAAGAACATCTGTTTATGCGAAGCCAACTATGATCTATTAATAAGATAAGTAAGATACGCAGTGTAGTTTGGGAAATATCACAGTTCACTGCTCTAGCAACGCGAAAGCATATCAGCCCTTGTTTAGGGCTGTGCGGAAGTCGATTGTAACATTTCACGAAGGTACTAAAGGGTAAAACAGAGGGATAAGAAACCTCTGTGAAGGTAAGTATAGTTGGAATAAATTGACATCACATCCATCTCAAGGGTGTAGAAGCTTGGTTCCAACATCCCCCCATATTGCTTCAGGTGAGACTTCAGTCCGGGCTCTGCGGGCTGATGCCGAAAGGGCTAGTACTGTAGGGATTTGTTTGCCTAACTAACGCTGAACCTGGGTCAGATCTCCATAAGCCAACAAATGGTTCCGTTGCCAGGACCGGAATCTGCATGAGAGATGTGTGATGTCGTATCACTGGAATCCAAATAAGAAATAAATCGAAGGCTGGTTGGATAGAAGTGATCCAAAATGGATCTAGAATAGAATTCTAAGTTTAAAATGTTCCTCACTAAGGAAAATGAAAGTCAAGGGAATGCTCCTGGAAATAGTCCCATTGCATAGATCTTTTCATTCTAAATCTGATGCAATTTGAATGAACTAAAACAGACTTCAGATGATGAAGTTATCGCAAGGAAGATTGCCTTTTTCCTTTGAAAAAGGAGGCATTTCTTCTAAAAATGGCATAAAAGGCCTTATATGGGAAATCACATCGCAAAAGGTTCAAAGGGCAGACTTAAGGCCAAGATGGAAGGGATCCTCGATCAGAGATCCATGACATATCGCAATCGGAGGCAGGCGATATGCGATAACGGGACCCCAGACTATGTAACATTGCAATTGCTGATTATCGGATCGACAGATCGGCATTGGCGTATTCAAAAGAACCCCTAGGCTGTTACAAATGCGATATGTGATAAAGCGATGGGCTGATGTGTGATCGCACGAGAGCCGTCGAATCGGTAAAATAGATCAATGGTCCAAATTTAATCAGTGATCGACAATCGACGATCCCCAATGACAAGGCCAATGCGATTGTGATAGCAATATGCTGATAAGGGCCGGACCCGATGGGATTATAGACCTGATTTCATAATATTTGAAATCTAGAAATTTGGATTTTCAATGTATTTCCCCTGTAAATGGGTTTTTGGCCATTTCACCATGCGACTTGCGATTTGCGATAGGAAGGTGGACTCGATGGGATTATGGACGCGATTCTATAAATTTTGAGTTCTAATATAAAATTGTTTTCAGGCTTTTTCTGTGTATTAGTGCATTTCCGTTATAAAACCGAAATACAAAGGAAATGACCTGAAGCAATAAAGCCAGACCCGAAAGGTTTATAGATGCAGCTTTGTGTTATTTGAGTTCCGTGGTAAGCGGGATTTTGGGCGGACCTCAGGCGGTAAGTGGTATTGGACGGGCTCTGTCCGATCCCATACACTATCCAACACGTGGCATGGTACAGAAGAGAGAAAACCGCCTTTTTGGGCGGGTAATCTTCGTTCACATAAGCCACCCGAAATGCATGTCAGCCGTTGGATCGGAGATTAGGCAGATCAACGGTGTGAAATACAAAGGAGCTAGCGACAGCCATAAAAGGAAGATTCGATAGGATTTTAAGCGTGATCCTATAATATTCGAAGTCCGGGAAAACACTCAATCATGTGATTTGTCAGTTTTTCCTGTGTATTGCATTTTTGGCTATTTCCGCAAGAGGAAGGCCAAACAGTTGGGTTTTCCTATGCTTGCCAATTCATGGTAATGAGAAACTGATTCTTTTGGGGAAATGCGTGGTTTTCAATGATGGAGGATAGTAACCAATGCGTTACAAAAACACAGAGAGCACGATTGACCAGGGGTCGTGGGGAGATTGCGGAAGGTCGCTGGAAGGTTGCTAAGGGGCACTTGGAGGTAGAGCAAACCATTGATGCACGGAGAGGCTGAGAGAAGCTCCGAGATCAAAGAGCTGAGAGCAGAAAGAAAAGAGCCGAGAGCTAGAGCTCAAGATAGCTGCGTAGAACTAGAGGGTTGATAGTAGCAAAGAGCTGGAGCCAGAGCCAGAGCCAGGGATAAGATGGTGTTCTAAGCCCATTGTTTCTGTGTAATCCAATGGAGTTGAGCATGGAGCTTGTAAAAGAACTCATGCCATAATCCCAGAGAGCCTAGTCGAGTTGGCTAGAGTTCGAGGAGATGTAGCCCAAGAGTTTTGGGTGAACTCCATATTAATATTGCTATTATGTGTGTTTGTTTATTTGTTGCTTTTATTTGCTGTCACATGTATTATAATATCAGCATAAGCAACAGAACTTAAAGAACTTAACAGTTAAAGGCAAACTAAAAGCATACACCTATTTTCAAGCGATTTTTAATTCCACAATTGGTTAATCATAAGATCTTGGGAATATATATATATATATATATATATATATATATATATATATATATATATATATATATATATATATATATATATATATATATATATATATATATATATATATATATATATATATATATATATATATATATATATATATATATATATATATATATATATATATATAAGCTTTGGAGTGGGAGAGGTTCTTGTAAGTTAGACAAGAAGCCTTTAGTGCCCCATTTTCAGATCAAGTGGTATTAGAGCTTAAAAGTTGATTAACCCCACCTTCAAAGAAGGTTATATCAGAACTGGTTATACCATGAAGCAGGTGGTATCATGATGCAAGTGGTATTAGATCAGAATGCTTGATTGACAGAGCAAAGATTGCTTGTCTGAAAGGTGTTTGGGCAGTCAAGGATTGATTGTCTGATTGATTGTATGCTTGTTGCAGACTGACTATTGTTTGAGTTTGCAGAGGTGAAGGGAAAGCTAATGATAGCTCAGACTAGGAGAGGACAAGAAGGAAGAAGGGCTGAAGGCATTCTTCTTATCCCAAAGGACCTCAAGGCAATCCTCGAAGCACAAGAAGTTTGTTGCAAAAGGTTTATTGAATAAAGATCTTTGTTAATATTGTTTGAAGTTTTTTTTTTTGTTCATTGGCATAATGACTACTTCTACAAGTGAGTCCTCAAATTCCTCCTTCATCACAAGATTCTTTGATGGAGACATGAAGCAAGACTTGTTCATCATGATGGACAATGTGAGAGAAATGTATGAGGATGTAAGGAAGAGCAGGATAATTAGAGAGCAGTTGAATGCTGTGGAGGAAGAGAAGCAGTTGCTTTCTAACAAATTGCAGGAAATGGAGAGGCAACTTCATATTGCAAATATGAACTTGAAGAGGATGTATGAGTTGGAGACACAACTCTTTGTCGCCAAAGAAGCCTTATTCAAGTATCAGATTGAAGAAGTGGTAAACAATTCCTTTTTGTCTTCAAATTCTTCTAAGAATGTTTATATTGGTTCTTTTAAAAACATACTAGAGGCATAGGTTCCAAGTTAATGGCCAAGATCGGTTATGAAGGAAAAGGCTTGGGAAAACATGCACAAGGTATGGTTGAGCCAATAATAGTTGAGGAAAGGCCTAATTATTTGGGTCTTGGCTATGGATAGTCTTATGGAGAAAGTTCCAAAGCTATCATGAAGGCCATTGAAACAGTTCTAAGAAGGAGTTTCATTTTAGGTCTTCTACCTCAAGATTGTGAAGAATGTGTTCTTGGGGAATGCAATGATGTGAAGCATACCTTGTAGAAAGAAGGTGTATATCAGCATACACTTGAACCAGAGAGTTTTGGAAACTTTGATAGCCTTGAAGAGGTTGATGATGTTCCAAATGGAGCTACTTCTTCACTCAGTTCACCTCCTCAAGAAGGAAATACAGGTGGAAGAGAAAGGTATAAATATACTTCTAACCATATTCCTTTTGACTTTGTTTAGCATGGTAAATTTCTGTATAATTATGGGAAAAGAATTGCATGCTCCTTTTGTGGTTTGGATAACCATAATGTTTCTATATGTTGGAAGAGAATGGCCACATACAGGAAACTTTTGAAGGAAAGGAAGCAAGAAGCCAAAGGTCCATTGGACAAGGAAAATCATGTTGTCAAGAGGATGCAGATGTGTTGCACTTACTGCCATAAGCAAGGACACATTGCTGAAAAGTGTTGGACTTTGAATCCAACAATGCTTCCACGAAAGTTGAAGAAGGGGGAAAGATAAAATGGAGGAATGGAAAGGAATTTTCCATGATTGATGTGTTTTAGGATGATTCACATGTTGATGCTGATGTGCAAACAAAGGTAGCACCTTTGAAATGGATTGGTAAGAAATGGTTAGAGTTCTTATCCAATTAAAGATTGCATGTCTTTTGATTTGATGTATTTGTTTGCATTTATTTGTTAATGGAATGCAAGTTGTAGGATTTTACCAAGAAGGTGAATGGAAAATTTGAGTAGGAGACTCACTTTGTTGCTGCAACATTATATTCATTTCAGCTTCGAAAGTACAATGTACTTAAGTGAAAGTTGAAGGATGAAATGCATGCATGAGAATGATATGCATGAACACAGGGATATTGATGATTTCCTTGTATTTAAACATGTATGTGTGATTAACTTGAAGGGTTGATTACTTTGTTGTAAACATGCATGTAATGTAATATTGACTTGAGAAAAGTTCAATTGGTCTCCAAGATGGAGATAATGATAAAGTGTTTCATCTTTGAAAAAGCATGTAGAAAAGATGTAAAGGCATGCTTGACTTGAAGGGTCATTTGTTTTAAAGGCATGTTTTGTTGGCTTCTTATCTAGTCCATCATTTTTATGCAGATGTAAGACATGGAGGTTCACAAGATGTGAAAATCTGTTTCTTCTATTAAAGCAGGAGTTTAGGCCATCCAGTTGTTATCTGTAATTCTGTTGTTGTCAATAGTTGTTGTTGAGAGAATGTCAAAAAGGTACAAATGAAATTTTTTGTGAAGCAGATGTAACTTCACATTTGTTTGAGCTACCTTGGATCAATGATCAAGGAAGAGAAGTTCAAAGTACCTTATGTGACCTTCTTAGCAGGATTTCTGCATGGAGTCAAGGAGGAAAATAGTTCTTCTCAGGAGGACCAGCACATCTAGGAAGGAGAGTGGTCAAAGGCTTTGGTTTAGAGGCACTATGCAAGGCAAGTGTATGGAGGCTGAAAGAAGAGGGTGAGGTAATCTAATTTACCGTTCAGATTAGTATATCAGTCTTTTGGAGACCAAAAGTTCTTTTAGTGGGAAGGTGTGATCCAAAATGGATCTAGAATAGACTTCTAAGTCTAAAATGTTTCTCACAGAGGAAAATGAAAGTCAAGGGAATGTTCCTCAAAATAGTCCCATTGCATAGATCTTTTCATTCTGAATCTGATGCAATTTGAATGGACTAAAACAGACTTCAAAAGATGAAGTTATCGCAAATGGAAGATTGCCTTTGTCATTTGAAAAAGGAGGCATTTCTTATAAAAATGGCATAAAAGTCCTTATATGGGAAATCACATCGCAAAAGGTTCAAAGGGCGAACTTAAGGCCAAGATGGAAGGGACCCCCAATCAGCGATCCCCGACATATCACAATCGAAGGTAGGGAATATGCGATATCGGGACTCTAGACTATGAGAACCCCCGTTCCATTACAAATTCCATAGTCCAAAGAACCCCCGCGCCATTACAAATGCGATATGTGATAAAGCGATAGGCTAATGTGCGATCGCACAACATCCGTTGCATCAGGAAAAGAGATCAACGGTCCAGATTTAATCAGTGATCGACAATCGACGATCCCCGATGCCAGGGCCAATGCGACTGTAATAGCGATATGCCGATAAGGGCCAGAACTGATGGGATTATAGACCCGATTTCATAATATTTGAAATCCAGAAATTCTGATTTTCAATGTATTTCTTGTGTAAATGGGTTTTTGGCCATTTCGCCATGCGACTTGTGATTTGTGATAGGAAGGTAGACCTGATGGGATTATGGATGAGATTCTATAAATTTTGAGTTTTTATATAAAAGTGTTTTCGAGATTTTTCTGTGTATTAGCGCATTTCCATTATAAAACCAAAATACAAAGGAAATGACCCGAAGCGATAAATCTAGACCTGAAAGGTTTATAGATGCGGCTTTGTGTTATTTGAGTTCAGTGGTAAGGGGGATTTCGGGCAGACCTCAGGCTAAGTGGTATTGGACGGGCTCCGCCTGATCCCATACACTGTCCAAAACGTGGCATGGCGCAGGAGAAAGAAAACCACCTTTTTGGGTGGGTAATCTCCGTGCACATAAGCCACCCGAAATGGATCTCAGTCATTGGATTGGAGATCAGGTAGATCGATGGTGTGAAATACAAAGGAGCTTGCGAAAACCATAAAAGGTGGATGTCAGTCATTGGATTGGAGATCAGGTAGATCAACGGTGTGAAATACAAAGGATCTTGCGACAGCCATAAAAGGTGAATCCGATAGGATTTTAAGTGCGATCCTATAATATTTGAAGTCTGGGAAAACACTCAATCATGTGTTTTGTAAGTTTTTCCTGTGTATTGCATTTTTGGCTATTTCCACAAGAGGAAGGCCGAACGGTTAGGTTTTCCTGTGCCTGCCGATTCACGACAATGAGAAACTGATTCTTTTGGGGAAATGCATGGTTTTCCATGATGGAGTACAGTAACCGATGCGTTACAAAAACATAGAGAGCACGATTGGCTAGGGGTCATGGGGAGATTGAGAAAGGTCACTGGAAGGTTGCTAAGGGGTGCTTGGAGGTCGAGGGAACCATTGATGCATGCAGAGGCTGAGAGAATAAAGAGAGCCAAGAGCCGAGAGCAAAAAGAAAAGAGCTGAGAGCCAGAGCTCAAGATAGCTGCGCAGAACCTGAGGGTTGATAACAACAAAGAGCCAAGAGCTAGAGCCAGAGACAGGGATAAGATGGTGTTCTAAGCCCATTGTTTCTGTGTAATCCAATGAAGTTGAGTGTGGTGCTTGTAAAAGAACTTATGCCATAATCCCAGAGTGCCTAGTCAAGTTGACTAGAGCTCAAGGAGATGTAGCCCAAGATTTTTGGGTGAACTCCATATTAATATTGTTTTTATGTGTGTTTGTTTATTCGCTGCTTTTATTTACTGTCACATGTATTTAAATATCAGCATAAGCAACAGAACTTAAAGCACTTAACAGTTAAAGGAAAACTAAAAGTATACACTTATTTTCAAGCACTTTTTAATTCTGCAATTAGTTAATCATAAGATCTTAGGAATATATATATATATATATATATATATATATATATATATATATATATATATATATATATAGATATATATATATAAGCTTTGGAGTGGGAGAGGTTCTTGTAATTTAGACAAGAAGCCTTTAGTGCCCCATTTTTAGATCAAATGGTATTGGAGCTTAAAAGTTTATTAACCCCACCTTCAAAGAAGGTTATATCAGAACTGGTTATACCATGAAGCAGGTGGTATCATGATGCAAGTGGTATCAGATCAAAATTCTTGATTGACAGAGCAAAGATTGCTTGTCTGAAAGGTGTTTGGGTAGTCAAGGATTGATTATCTGATTGATTGTATGCTTGTTGCAGACTGACTATTGTTTGAGTTTGTAGAGGTGAAGGGAAAGCTATTGATAGCTCAGTCCAGGGAAGGACAAGAAGGAAGAAGGGCTGAAGGCATTCTTCTTATCCCAAAGGACCTCAAGGCAATCCTCAAAGCATAAGAAGTTTGTTGCAAAAGGTTGCTTGAATAAAGATCTTTGTTAATCTTGTTTGAAGTTTTTTTTTTTGTTCATTGGCATAATGACTACTTCTAAAAGTGAGTCCTCAAATTCCTCCTTCATCACAAGATTCTTTGATGGAGACATGAAGCAAGACTTGTTCATCATGATGGACAAGGTTAGAGAAATGTATGAGGATGGAAGGAAGAGCAACATACTTAGAGAGCAGTTGAATTCTGTGGAGGAAGAGAAGTAGTTGCTTTCTAACAAATTGCAGGAAATGGAGAGGCAACTTCATATTGCAAATATGAACCTAAAAATTATGCATGAGTTGGAGACACATCTCTTTTTTGCCAAAGAATCCTTATTCAAGTATCAACTTGAAGAAGAGGTAAACAATTCCTGTTTGGCTTCAAATTCTTGTAAGAATTCTTATATTGGTTCTTTTGAAAAACATACCAAAGGCATAGGTTCCAAGTTAATGTCCAAGATGGGATATGAAGGAAAAGGCTTGGGCAAACATGCACAATGTATTGTTGAGCCAATAATAGTTGAGGAAAGGCCTAAGTATTTGGGTCTTGGCGATGGACAATCTTATGGAGAAAGTTCCAAAGCTGTCATGAAGGCCATTGAAACAGTTCCAAGAAGGAGTTTCATTTCAGGTCTTCTACCTCAAGATTGTGAAGATTTTGTTCTTGGGGAATGCAATGATGTGAAGCATACCTTGCAAAAAGAAGGTGTATATCAGCATACACTTGAACCAGAGAGTTGTGGAAACTCTGACAGCCTTGAAGAGGTTGATGATGTTCCAAAGGGAGCTACTTCTTCACTTAGTTCACCTCCTCAAGAAGGCAATAAAGGTGAAAGAGAAAGGTATAAATCTGGTTCCAACCATATTCCTTTTGATTTTGTTCAGCATGGCAAATTTCCATATAAGTATGGGAAAAGAATTGCATGTTCCTTTTGTGGTTTGGATAGCCATAATGTTTCTAGATGTTGGAAGATAATGGCCACATACAAGAAACTTTTGAAGGAAAGGAAGCAAGAAGCCAAAGGTCCATTGGACAAGGAAAATCATGTTGTCAAGAGGATGCAGTTGTGTTGCACTTACTGCCATAAGAAAGGACACATTGCTGAAAAGTGTTGGACTTTGAATCCAACAATGCTTCCACGAAAGTTGAAGAAGGGCGAAAGAGAAAATGGCAGGAATTGAAAGGAAGTTTCCATGATTGATGTGTTTCAGGATGATTCACATTTTGATGCTGATGTGCAGACAAAGGTAACACCTTTGAAATGGATTGGTAAGAAATGGTTAGAGTTCTTATCCAATTAAAGATTCATGTCTTTTGATTTGATGCATTTGTTTGCATTTCTTTGTTAATGGAATGCAAGTTGTAGGATTTTACCAAGAAGGTGAATGGAAAAGTTGAGTAGGAGACTCAATTTGTTGCTGCAACATTATATTCATTTCAGCTTCGAAAGTAAAGCGAAAGTTGAAGGATGAAATGCATGCATGAGAATGATATGCATGAACACAAGGATGTTGATGATTTCTTTGTATTTAAACATGTATGTGTGATTAACTTGAAGGGTTGATTACTTTGTTGTAAACATGCATGTAATGTAATATTGACTTGAGAAAAGTTCATTTGGTCTCCAAGATGGAGATAATGATAAAGTGTTTCATCTTTGAAAAAGCATGTAGAAAAGATGTAAAGACATGCTTGACTTGAAGGGTCATTTGTTTTAAAGGCATGTTTTGTTGGCTTGTTATCTAGTCCATTATTTGTATGCAGATGTAAGACATGGAGGTTCACAAGATGTGAAAATCTATTTCTTCTGTTGAAGCAGGAGTTTAGGCCATCCAGTTGTTATCTGTAATTCTGTTTTTGTTAACAATTTTTATTGACAGCATGTCAAACAGGTACAAATGAAAGTTTTTGTGAAGTGGATGTAACTTCACATTTGTTTGAGCCACCATGGATCAATGATCAAGGAAGAGAAGTTCAAAGTACCTTCTGTGACCTTCTCAGCAGGATTTCTGCATGGAGTCAAGGAGGAAAATAGTTCTTCCCAGGAGGACTAGCACATCCAGGAAGGAGAGTGGTCAAAGGCTTTGGTTCAGAGGTACTATGCAAGTCAAGTGTAAGGAGGCTGAAAGAAGAGGGTGAGGTACTCTCATTTACTGTTCAGATCAATATATCAGTATTTTGGAGACCAAAAGTTCTTTTAGTGGGAAGGTGTGATCCAAAATGGATCTAGAATAGACTTCTAAGTCTAAAATGTTTCTCACAGAGGAAAGTGAAATTCAAGGGAATGCTCCTGGAAATAGTCCCATTGCATAGATATTTTCATTTTGAATCTGATGCAATTTGAATGGACTGAAACAGACTTCGGATGATGAAGTTATCGCAAAAGGCAGATTGCCTTTGTCCTTTCAAAAAGGAGGCATTTCTTCTAAAAATGGCATAAAAAGCCTTATATGGGAAATCACATCGCAAAAGGTTCAAAGGGTGAAATTAAGGCCAAGACGAAAGGGACCCCTAATCAGCGATCCCCGACATATCGCAATTAGAGGCACGCAATATGCAATATTGGGACCCCAGACTATGTGACATTGCAATTGCTGATTATCGGATCGGTGGATTGGTGTCGGCGTAGTCCAAAGAACGCCTGGGCCATTACAAATGCGATATGCGATAAAGTGATGGGCTGATGTGCGATCACACAACAGCCATTGGATCGAGAAAAGAGATCAACAGTCCATATTTAATCGGCGATCGACAATTGGCGATACTCGATGCCAGGGCCAATGCAATTGCGATAGGGATATGCGGATAAGGGATGGACTTGATGGGATTATAGACCCGATTTCATAATATTTGAAATCTAGAAATTCGTATTTTCAATGTATTTCCCATGTAAATTGGTTTTTGGCCCTTTCGCCATGCGACTTACGATTTGTGATAGGAAGGTGGACCTGATGGGATTATGGACACGATTCTATAAATTTTGAGTTCCAATGTAAAAGTGTTTTCACGATTTTTTTGTGTATTAGCGCATTTCCGTTATAAAATCAAATTACAAAGGAAATGACCCGAAGCGATAAAGCCGTACGCGAAAGGTTTATAGATGCGGCTTTGTGTTATTTAAGTTTTGTGGTAAGCAGGATTTCGAGTAGACTTCAGGTTGTAAGTGGTATTGGATAGGCTCCACCAGATCCCATACATTGGCCAACATGTGGCATGGCGCAGGAGAGAGAAAACCAACTTTTTGGGTAGGTAATCTCTGTGCACATAAGCCACCCGAAATGGATGTCAGCCGTTGGATCGGAGATCAGGCAGATCAATAGTGTTGAATACAACGGAGCTTGCAATAGCCATAAAAGGTGGATCCGATAGGATTTTAAGCGCAATCCTATAATATTTGAATTTTGGGAAAATGCTTAATCATGTTTTTTGTGAGTTTTTCCTATGTATTGCATTTTTGGCTATTTTCGCAAGAGGAAGGCTGAACGGTTGGGTTTTCCTGTGCCTGCCGATTCACAGCAATGAGAAAATGATTCTTTTGCCGAAATGCATGGTTTTCCATGATGGAGGAAAATAACCGATGCGTTACAAAAACACAGAGAGCATGATTGACCAGGGGTCATGGAGAGATTGAAGAAGGTTGTTGGAATGTTGCTAAGTGGCGCTTGGAGGTTGAGCGAACCATTGATGCATGCAGAGGCTGAGAGAAGCTCAGAGAGCCAAGAGTCGAGAGTGAGATCTCAAGATAGCTGTGCAGAATTAGAGGGTCGATAGCAGCAAAGAGCTGAGAGCTAGAGCCAGAGCCAGAGATAAGATGGTGTTCTACACCCATTGTTTCTGTGTAATCCAATGGAGTTGAACATGGAGCTTGTAAATAACTTATGCCATAATCCCAGAGAGTCTAGTCGAGTTGACTAGAGCTCAAGGAGACGTAGCCCAAGAGTTTTGGGTGAACTCCATATTAATATTGTTGTTATGTGTGTTTGTTTATTTGCTGCCTTATTTACTGTCACATGTATTTAAATATTAGCATAAGCAACAGAACTTAAAGCACTTAACAGTTAAAGGCAAACTAAAAGCATACACCTATTTTCAAGAACTTTTCAATTCCGCAATTGGTTAATCATAAGATCTTGGGAATATATATGATGATGATGATGATGGTGGCTAACGTCCGCTGAGACCAAATAATGATCTATGGGACCTAAATAAACAACTTATTTATTTTGATTTAAGATTTTATTCCTATGCTCAAAAATCTTGGAGAGAAGCCTCCCGAGCTCACTATAATTTTGACATTGTAAAAGGCTAGGAAGGTCAGTATTGTAACAAAGATTGTGAAATTGAGATCTAATGTGGTTGTACACAAGGCACTCTAAGAGGAAGTGGTTTTCATCCTCGATGCTCCTATTCTCACAAATATGGCAGATCCTTTGCGTCCATGGCGTTTTAGGAACTGCCCAACGACCTGTTTCACTATGGAGCTCATGAGAATTCGTTCTTATCTTTGCTATATTAATTTTCTTCTTTGAGCTAGTTAAAATAGAGAGATACTTTTGATCTTCTAGGGTGGGGTTGATGACCTTCTTATAATAACTTAATTTTCTTTTAGACGCTAAATCTTTCTCACACCACAATTTTTCTTTGAACTTAGAAGTAACAATATCTTTAATGTTATTTATGTTTTGCAATGCATCATTCTCGTTGATCTCCCAATAGTTTAACCAGGCCCTTGTGTCTTTATGCCACCCTCGATTGAGCCTTAGGTGGTTTTGGTTGGAATTTAAAGCTAGCTTAGGAAGTCTATGATCGTCTATGTTATTGAGTTTGTGCTTATACAACAGAAACCTAAGCATAGCTAGGCTCTCAATAGGGGAAATACCTGCTTCTATAAGGAGAATAGGATAGGGTGTATTACTTTTAATTTTTAGGTTATAAGTTATAAAATGCTTCTGGATTTGCTCAATATTTCTCCATGATTCTTTGGAGATGCTGCAACCCCAAACCTCATAGCCATATAAGATAACAGGAGTGACTAAAGTTTCAAAGAGGAACTTCCTTTTATCCCACATTACGAGGTTTGCTGTTTTACAATTATTTTCAAGACCAAAATAAGCTTTCCACCCCCCATTAATCCTTTTCTCAATGCTATGGTTCCAGTTGAGCTTGTGATGGATATCAATTCCTAGGTACTTGTAAGAATACACTTCCTCCAAGTTATTATTGTCATACATAAAATTAGCGTAAGTGTCCTTCTTGGATTTGATAATCATAACTTTTGTTTTGTCAGTGTTAACAGTCATACCCATGGTAGAGCAGAAATCCTTAAGAAGCTTGAGTTTCTTATCAAGATCAGAAGGGCACCTTGCCAAAAGAACAATATCGTCAGCATAGAGACGAAGGATAACGACTATCCCAACTAAGATCGTGCCATCACATCTTGCTTCCTCTAAATAGCCTTCGAGCTTATCAATGTAAATTCCAAATAGGGTAGGGGAGAGGGGACAACCTTGTTTAACTCTGATGCTACACTTAATATCTTTCGACCACCCCTCATTGCCCTTTAGCTTGGTAATTACATTCTCGTATAACCTTATAGCAGTAGCTCTCAACTCAAGAGGAACCTTTAGCTCTTCTAACCTATTCCAAAGGTTGTATCTAGGAACCATATCGAAATCCTTTCTAAAGTCCACAAAGCAACAAAATAAATTGGATTTATCATTATGAAATTCCTCCACAATGATCCTAAGCGTAACAAGGTGGTCTGTTGTTGAGTGATGCCTTCTGAAACCTACTTGGCCTTTAGCCCACTTACCTTCACTTTCAAGCCATATGCTTAACTTCTTTTCCAGAATACTACCATACAACTTGGCTAAGAGAGGGCTGATTATAATTGTCTGATAATTAGAGGGGTTATTTATGTCCCCACTTTTAAAAATAGGGATAATGAGGCTCTCATTCCAAGGTTTAGGGAACCCTTGCTTGAATGCTTGATTGAAAAGCTTGTGGATGTGGGGAATGAGGACAAGACCTCCAATTTTTAATATTTCCACCTGGTAACCTTCAATGTCCTTAGCTTTCCCATTAGCGAGGCGATTAACCTTGATTGAAAAGCTTGTGGATGTGGGGGATGAGGACAGGACCTCCAATTTTTAAGATTTCCACCTGGTAACCTTCAATGTCCTTAGCTTTCCCATTAGCGAGGCGATTAACCCCAAACTTAATGTCTTCTAAAGAGAAAACTTCTTTCGTTGTGAGCAGGGTTTCTAAATTATCCATGACATTTGGAGATTCATAAAGCTTTTTAAGATAAGAATTCCAATCGTGAAGAGCAATTTTATTATTATCCTTAGTCTTCCTAGTCAGAATCTGCCTCCAAAATTTCTTAGGAGCTACCTTAGAGAGGTGTAAGAGATTCTCTTGTCTTTGACGAATGTACTGCCTCTTTTTCCTTTTAGTTAGGGCTTTGTATATTTTTATCTTGTCCATTTTAAGAGAATCATCAACATCTTCCTTAATTGCTTTCCTCGCACTTTTACAATCTTTGTCATACCATGGATTGGTTTTGCTATTTCTTTTATTATTTGAAACTTCAATTGAGAACTTGTTAATAGAATATGAGAGGGTTGTAGTAAAATTATGATAGAGGTCTTCTATGTTGTCTATACTAGATAAAGGAAGCAAATTAGTTTTTAATTCATTTAGAAAGAGATCATTTTTATTTCTATCAAATATTAAGTTCTTTTGGCTGTAAGTATTATTTTCTATGGGAACTCTATGCATGACAAAATTGAGAGTTATAAGTAAAGGCCTATGATCAGAGTCAGGTTCGTGGTCGTTTAAGATGTCAAAATTTACCATTTCGTTGTATAATGGGAGATCATATATAACGTAGTCTACCACGCTGCTACCAAGTCGATGGATGCAGGTCATCTTGCTGGAATTGGGCCACTTCTTTAGACCGTTGCAAATTATGAGATCCTGAGCACTACAGAGCTTGTCTAGCTCCGACCCAAACAAATTTTCCCCGAGGTCTTCAGAGCTCCTTTTGTACCTACTAGCCAGAGTAGGGTCTTTGTCTAACCAAAGAGGATTAGGGTTGGAATGATTGCTTAGAATAATAGCTTGGTTGTTTGAAGTTCGAGCATTAAAGTCACCTATTAAAAGGATATTACCGTCATTCCTTAGGCTAGAAATATCATTCTCTAAACCATTGTAAGGGTTAGTTTTATCGAGATTCTTCTTCTTATAGAAGTTAGAATTGATGGGGGGTGTTAGTGTCAGTCTTTCCAGCCTTCCTACAGTGATCAAATATGCTCTTACAAAGTGGTCTCAGAGTGTCAAGGTCAAATTTTGTCATTTCAGTGAGTCTTCAAGCAAAATTTGGTCACTAGGCATTAGGTCTAGGCTTTGCCCAAATGTCAGTCCATGTCATCATTCAGCTGAGTCAATCATCATAGCTTGGGTTGTCATTATCATGTCAGTGTCTAATGAGTCATTTTACAACTTATTCATGCTTCAGTTGTGCCTAGGCAAGGTCATTTCCCTCTCCTAGGGTTTTGAAGCCAATTTCTCTTGGGCGGCCAAATCATCAGCAAAACTTGTTTCCTGATGTTCATACACCTTCCCCTATCCTTAAAGTACCTTATAAAACACTTCCCATCCCTTAGATCCGCTAAAATCCTCATTTTTGCACAAACCCTAGTTTCTAGCTACAACCTGGCAATTTTCTAGGTTGGGCCTGTGTTTTTCCCTTTTGGACCCCTTCCCCTCACTCAATCTCTGAGATTCCACTTTCCTCTACTTCCTAACATCCCTCCCCACTCCCAAAAATTTCCTCAAGAATTTAGAAGCCCCCTATCCCCTTCATTTCGCTCCATTTCGACAAAATTCCTTGTTTCACACATCAGGACAAGTCGCACTCAAATGATGTTCCAGAGAAATCAAAGATGAATTTTGGAAAACTGAGAGTGGTTTTTGCTTAAAACATGCTAACGAAGAAAAACCTCCTTCACTTTTTTCACAGGTGTCATGGTTTTAGAGAAATGCCAAAATTACAGTCGCCGGATCCAAGGAGTTTGGCCAAGGCACAAAAACGGAAAAAGAAGACCAATCCACTCCGTATCTTGGCTGAGGCTTCTCTCAAGGATCATGGAACTCATTAGCCTAGCCACAGCTCAAATCCCAAAATTTTTTGAGAATTTTGGGTAATTTTGGTATTTTTTGGAAATTTACAGGTTTTGGCTTCTCAACGGGTCTCACCCCCGGTGAGACCCTTTGTCATCATAGCTCCGTTTTGCAAAAACTCAAAATTTCTAGATTTTTCATCCAAAGTTACACATGCCTATGGATGTATTTGAGTTTTTATGGGGATTTGGGCCTCCAGAAGGTCAAAATACAGGCAAAATTTAACTTTCTGCCCCTTTTTTGAGTTGCAGAAGCAGTCTTGGGAGAATTGACTTTTGACTAGGAAAATGACCTCCAAATCCAAAACTTCTAGTTGGGTTGGAAAGTAGACTCAGAGACCTTTCCAACGAGCTATCCTGCACCCAATTCTGACATCGGGAAGGCCTCCAAACAGAGCTCCAAAGTGTGCGACCCGTTGAGGAAATGTGCGCGACCCGTTGAGGAAACTTTGCCAGATTTGACCAGTTCAGCCCAGAAAACGCAGTTTGGCTCCAGTTTGACTTTTTGAGGTGGATGGTGGTCCTCTTGGATGTAATTGTGACACTTTTTGGATATTTTTACTCTTGTTTAACTCTTCTAGAAGATTCTTGCATGTAAAGGGTAAAAATTGAATGTATGAACTGGTTTCCAAGTTTATAGAGGCAAGTTGTTTTGACTGCCTATTTTCTAGTGCTTAGTTTAGAAGTGGTTCAAACAGCTCCTAGGATAGTGAGCTCGACCCATGGAGGCAGGGAAAGAGGTTAGATCATCTATATTATGTACTTTCTTGCTCATTTTCATGGTTGGACTCTTGAGGGAGAAGCTATCATTGTATATTTTCACTGTATCTCTGCAATTTTTGGCTAAGGAAGACCAGGGTTTTGCAGTCATCTTTGGGATTCTTGTGGACTCATGTGTTGATGGTGTGTTTCTCAATGTTATTGTAAGCTTTGTTATGTGATTCATTTCCTTTATTTACTGCTGCACATTAAACAAATGAAGTGTTAAAGTATGAATTCATGCTAGCCATGCTCTGCTTTTAAATTTGTTTAATTTCCATGTTTTCTACTGTCTAAAGGGAATTCAAAGTCATTGTTTGCTCTCTTTAGCTCCTCATATTTCATTCCTGATCATCCATCTCACTTTAAGGCATCAATACTGTTTCCTACCTCGCCCCAAGGAACCCCCTGCAGAAACTGTGTCCAATCCCCGCACCCAAAATTGCAATTCCTCAATTTGCCACCAAAAACCCAAAAACCCCCAAATCAACCTTTATAATCAGTTTACTAGCCTAATATCAGTGTTACCTTGTTGGTCATCTCATCCCATTGAAAATCTACCGAGATTGACCGGAGAGAGCCTTCTCCTGCCCCGTAGGGCTAGCTACGAGGCTGAATGGTTTGATGTAGCCTTGAGGTTTACCTTTCTCAGCCTGAGGTGAAATTTCAAGCGCTAACAGGGGGAAAATAACATATTGCTTTGTAGGACTTTTTATTATTAATGTCTCTGATCTCTATCCAGCTATATTGGTTATAAGGGTTGTTTTTATAAATCTTAACATGGGGGGAGATGTTCTTCTTGATGTAACAAGCTATTCCCCAATGCCTCTACGGGAGGATCGCTTGTTCCACGTAGACCATAGCGTAAAGCCATCTATGTTAGGGACCTTAGATTCTTTGTGCTCCCAAGTTTCAACAAGCAAAATAATATCAACATCATTTGAAATCGAACTTAGCTTAGGGCCTTTGTTCCATGGGAAGCCCCGACAGTTCCAAGAAAGGATCCGAAGCATGTTTAATTGCTATTGATCACTATCTTTTTGGTTTCTATCTCGAATAAAGGCTTTTATATTTCTGATTATTGCCCATTTTCCTTCCTTTCTAGATTCTTTTACCTTTTGAACCTCCTTTCTTAGTTCTGCTCGATCTTCTGGAATGAGATCTTCATTTATGAATATTCCCGTTCCTTTTAGACTTGAGGTTTTACTAAGTATGTCGTTCTTATGGTCAGTAGAGCTCACCTTTATGCGGATTAGTCTTCCTTTATTCTTGGTTAATTTCCCCAACCTTGTTGCTTTTGTGAGACACACTGTTTCAATTTGTAATCTATTATGTAATTCTGTCTGGACTAAGGCTAAAGTATCCTCATCTACTTCCTCTTTTAAACCGAATATTATAAGGTTCAAGGCCCTTTTGCTACGTTCGTGGTCTAATTATATTAGTTTTTTCATTTCATCTTTAATTGGTTTAATATCTAACTTATCTACCACATTATTTAGGGTGAGGCGGCTATTAACTTTTTCTTCTAATTCTTTAATCATGTCTTTCATTTTAAGACTCTCTAAATTATCAGCGTCTCCTTGCTGGTATGGTTGGTTAGTATCTTGGTTTTGTTTTTCTATAACCTACAATCTAGTCTCCATTGCCTCCATTTTATTCTCCAGTAGTTCTATTTTATTTTCTATTTGTTTTTGGATCGTGTCTTCAAGAGATGCAAAGTTATTTTCCAGCATGGCTTCTAACTCTTTTTGTATCTTGGCTTCTCTTTCTTCTCTACGTTTCTCTAAAGACTCTATATACTCATAAAGGCCTTGTAGAGTAACTGTGCTAGGTCTTCCCTTGGTAATCTTTGGTAACTGTGGTGAAATATTCATACTTGAAATTATATGAGCAAATATGTATTAGAAAAAGAAAAAGATAAGGAATGTGTGCACTTGATATCAGCGAACCTGACTGCAGATCGCCCGTGTGAGCCAAGATCACCAAGATTTGGATTTATATATGCGAGCTTCAAAACCAAGATCACCGAGTGCGTTTATATATGTGAGCCCCAGAACCAGGATCACCGAATGCTAGGATTATATATGCAAGCCAAGATCACCGAATGCGAGGATTTATATATATTTCAAAAACCGGAGCGAGGATATAGATCACCGAGCTTTGGATTTATATATGCCAAAATCACCGAATGCGAGGATTTATATGTATTTCAAAAACCGGAGCCTCAGAACGAGAGAGAGGATATAGATCACCGAGCGTTTATATAGATCACCAAGCGTGTATATAGATCACCGTGTGTATAGATCACCATGCGTTTATATATGTGAGGATTTATAAACGTAGCCTCAGAACTAGAGCGTGTATATAGATCCAGAGCGTATAAAATGTAGCCTCAGAACTGGAGCCTTAGAACCAGAGCGTGTATATAGATCACCGTGTGTATATGTGAGCCTTAGAACCAGAGTGAGGATATAGATCACCGAGCATTTATATATGCGAGGATTTATGTGTATTTCAAAACTGGAGCCTCAGAACCGGAGCGAGGATATAGGTCACCGAGCATTTATATATGTGAGGATTTATATGTATTTCAAAACCATAAAGCACCGAGCGTGTATATAGATCACCGTGTGTATAGATCACCATGCATTTATATATGCGAGGATTTATAAACGCAACCTCAGAACCAGAGCGTGTATATAGATCCAGAGTGTATAAAACGCAGCCTCAGAGCGTATAAAATCTTGTTTGCTTCCTTCCCTACTGAGCTATACGAGTGGATTGTGAAGCTAGCACATAGCCAAGGAAGGTGGAAACTTGATGGTCCTATTGTGTGGATCCCAGAGCTAGTGCGAAGGTTGGAAGCATCGAAGGATAAGATCGCGTGCACCATCGATCATTGGCTCGATTCAATTATAGGAGGATTTGTTACTGAGTTCACGGTCGACACCTCTGTCATCTATAGTGAGGTAGAGCAACACTTTTTCAAAGGACCGTGAGGTAAGTATGTAAAATATTTGAATACTTGGATTAAAATGTTGTTGTGTGAAAAACGGGTTATGCAGTTAACTTGATGTTTGCGACTATGCAAAGTGGAAAAAGTTACATAAATGAAGGAAATAAGGGTCCAGAGTATAGCCCCTTGATTTGACCACCGCAAAGGGACAAAGAAGGGATAGCGAAGGTCTCTCCGAGAAGTGCTATTCAATTGATAAGACAGGGATTTCTGCGAATACTACCTCCACCCACACCACCTCCATCTTCACTGCCATCACCTTCAACTTTGCCCGTACGACCTCCACCACCACCGCGATTCAGTATGACAAACACGGTGAAGTTGCCTTTGTTCAAAGGCTTGGGAAATGAGCACCTGGACCAATTCTGGTTCATTTTGAGGGTTGTATGGGAAGCTCAAGATGTTATAGATGATAACATAAATAAGACAACACTGGTTAGTGCTCTGTAAGATCGTGCGCTGACCTAGTATATTAGGTACTCCAGTGATAACCCGAATGCTAGAGTAGCGGACATCCAAGTAGTGCTGAATAGGGAATTTAGTAGGCCTAAATATGAAGCGCAGTCGATTGTGGGTTCAAAGAGATCACGATGCTACCAGGCGAGATGCCTTGGGAACTATATGAGAGGCTGAAATGTATGATCCGCGAAGCCAACATGAATTTGACATATGGACAACATCGTGAGTGGTTTGTAGCTTCACTACTACCACATTTAAGGAGTGTGCTATTGCAACAGAAGATAACAACTCAAGCAGAGGCCTTGGAGATTGCCATGAGACTACATGAGACTCCAATGCAAGATCCTAATCTAGGAGTTAAATAGATCTACACGTAGTTGAAGAATCTATGCCTTGAGATGGAAAGCTTGAAGTAGGATATGACGGCTCGGCTAGCAGTACGCGAAGAAGTATGGTGTGTGAAATGCAAGAGTCAAGGTCATGACAAAGATCACTGCCCGATATTTACAATTTACCTTGCAGGAGGAGGGTCGATGCCTTTAAGGTCGAAAGCTCAAATAGGATGTAACGCGACGCCTGCTTTTTGGTGTGCTATCTATCAAATAGACAAAAAACATGCCGCAGATAACTGCCACTTGTTACAAAAGTATATGAAAACTCCACAATAGTTGTTGTGCAACTTTTGTAGGTCGGTCGGACATGATGAGCATACCTGTAGGAGCTATGAATTGATGATGGATAGAACTCCCGCCTACAAGGTTCAGGAAGAAACATGGCCCCTTGACCAAAATACAGCGATGGCACGGATAGGATTTTAGGGGCGCAGATGAGTCTAAGGTGGAGGAGGACCTGGTAGAGGCCGCAGATAGTTAATTTGCTACAATTGCAAAGGGCCAAGACACTATGCCCGTGATTTCACTAATCCAACGCGATTGTCATGCAAGTATTGCACGCTGTTTGATCATGAAATAGAAGATTTTCCTACGTTAATAGCCAGGATACATGACAAAAGGGCGCTACCACCTCCCCTAACTCAGAACCTGTAGATGATGAGGTCTGAGCTGTGCGAGGAGGACCCGAACGTAAATATAGTGCTGTAGAGTGGAATCACGACGGGAGATGACAAGGGAAAACAACAGGAAGACAGTGCATGGGTTCGTAAAGCCTCGGTGAAAGAGGTTGAGTTCGATTTGGAGTGCGCTCAGGAAACCTTCATGGAAGCTAAGAAGAGCTTCGCTGAGGTCTCCACTTTAGGAAGTAAAGAAAAACCGGAGTCGAAGATGGACCCCTGTATGCTGAAAACTTTCCTCAAAACCTATATGAAGTTACTACGTGACAGTAAGGCTATAAAAGGGTTACAGGAACTTATCAATAAATGTGCTGGGACCACGCTAAGTGAACCGCGCGTAGGCTGCAAAATTAGAAAGCATAAAACAAGGATAGGACGTGAAATGAGACTCACTGCGCAGATCAAAGAATATGAAATGGATCAAGTCATTATGGATTTGGGATCAAATAAGAATGTTTTACCAAAACAGACATGGGAGAGAATGGGAGACCTGTGCTGCAATGGTCCCGGATTAAGCTAAGGATGGTGAACCAGTAGAAAATCATACCCATGGGGCGGCTGCAGGGAGTGATCGTCAATATTGAGGGAGTGAGCGCGGTGGAAAATTTTGAAGTAATAAAGATTGTTGATGACAGCAATCCCTACTCCGCGCTCTTGGGAATTGACTGGGCTATTGATATGAATAGGGTAATAAATTTGAAGAAGCGAAAGATGATCCTTGAGAAGAAATCACTGCGTGTAATAATACACCTGGATCCTATTGAAGGATCGCACTATACGGAACCGGTCCAAGAGTATGAGAGTGATGATGATCTGGACTGCATCTATAAGATAACGATGCAAGACCAATACTGGGTGAATCCCACTGTGGATGGGCAGATTACAAGGGAGTGCAAGACCTCCTTCACTTTGGATTCTGATGAAGAAATAGAACACTGGAAGAATTGGTTACACGAAGTAACTACACTAAATTGCAACATGGTGACCCGGTTGCTGCGCTATGTGTCGTCAGAGGTAAGAAATTTTCCTAATTTTGATGGAATGAATGAGGTAGATACCTTTTTGGATGCATTTGAAAGGGAGGTTGTAGAAAAGAAATTCTTCTAGGCCTTGGACTGGGCACTGCATGCTACGCTCGCAAGATGGTGGGGTACGCACAAGGAAAGTTTTGATGATTGGCGCGAATGTAGGAGAATGCTGCGAGCATGATTTGAGAAGCCTAAGATGTGACTGATAGACAAATACGATGGGTAGAATGATCCATGCACATGGATATAGGCCTATACAGAAAAGCCCCAACCCGAGCAGGTGCACCTGTACTCCGTGCTAAAGTACCTGGTCAATAAGCCTGTGTTGGGGGGGTGCACTGCAAATGGCTATTATTGTTCCAGGAATACGATTTTGAAGTTGTTGTGAAGCCTGGATGATTGAACATGGGACTAGACCACCTGTCGCGCATTGAGACAGGAGAGGATCCTACTAATTTAGAGGAAGGATTACCTGACACACAAATTTTTGCTTGCGCATTGCGGATGGACATTTCGAGGATATAATGCAATTCCTAACAATAGGAACCAAAAGGATACTCTATCCAACAAAAGAAGGAATTACTGGAGAGCATGGAAGATTTCTCTATCATTACTGGGAATCTATAAAAAATGGGGACTGATGAAACACTGTGAAGGTATGTACCTGAGTTTGAATGAATCAGCATCCTTGTGGACACTCATGGGGGCGCCGTGGGAGGACACTATATAGGGAGAGCAACTGCGCAGAAGATTTTATGCGTAGGGTTATGGTGGCCAACCCTTCATCAGGATACAAAAGCATATTGCAAGGTGTGCGACGTATGTCAAAGAATAGGTAGGCCATCGCGGAGGGATGAAATGCCTTTGAATCCGCAAATGATGTTGCAACCTTTAAAAAAGTGGGCAATAGATTTTGTAGGACCGATTCAGCCAGAAGGAAAGACAAGTGCGAGGTACATTATCACTGCGACAAAGTACTTGACTCGTTGGGCAGAAGCCAGCCGGTGAAGGATTGCACTGGCACGACCACTGTGAAGTTTCTATTTGAACATGTACTAACACGATTTGGCTGTCCAAAAATCTTGATGAGTGATCAGGGTACGCACTTCCTGAATAAAATGATCAGCGTACTGACAACAGAATTTTAGGTGTATCATCAAAAGAGCACACCTTCTCACCCACATGCTAATGGGACTGTGGAGGCATTCAACAAAGTACTAGAGACTGCACTGTCTAAGGTATACAATGCTCAATGAAGTGATTGGGAGCTACGCATACCTGCAGTATTATGGGCTTATCGGACGACATGCAAAAAGCTAACAAGACAGACACCCTTTAGGCTGGTATACGGGGTTGAAGGTGTGATGTCTATGGAATACATCGTGCCTAGTCTGTGCATAGCAGCACTCACAGATATGACGGATCACGGAGCCCTGGAAGAGAGGCTTATGTAGTTGGATGAGCTGGAAGAAGAGAGATTTTTGGTTGGATTTCACTAGCAGGTCCAAAAGCAGCGCGAAAAAGCATGGTACAATCGACATATTAAGTTGCGCACCTTTAAGGTGAATGACTTGGTGCTATTGTATGATAGTAAGTTTGATAATTTTCTAGGGAAACTTAGAATGCATTGGCTGGGGCTGTATGTTATTAAGGAGATTACCGATGGTGGCGCGGTCCAGTTGGTTAAGTTGAATGGAGATCCCTTCCCAAGAAAAGTGAATGGCAGTCATTTGAAGCCATACATAGGTGGCTCGACCATCTGACTAATCGATAGAAGCACAGTCTTAGCACTCTAGGTAGCTGAAAGGAGGCACGGGACTATAAACTACACTTCCTGGGAGCTGCGCGATTTCAAAACTATGTGAAGCAGCGAAGTGTCACAGGGTCTACGACAATGCAAAGACAGCTGTGCTCGTGCGCAGGTCTGCCGAAAACTGACCGTTAAAGTCACTATTCACGATTTGATGGTTGGTTTGAGGCCAAATGGAGTGGGCGACATGCATTTAAGGTGAATTTTATGGGATAATATCTTGAAAATCTGCCACCAATCCAGCATTAATGGACCGAATGTGGGGGGAATGGTCGAATTTAAATTCAAAAGGCACTATAAATTAAAAGTGGTTGTCCAGCGAACAACACTTGCCATTTTAAGAACTGAGTTGTTGCGCGCTCAAGTATACATGAATTGAGACTTATTTGAGACCCTGAAAGTGAATTCATTGTTTGAGAAACTACCAGAGACACTGCAAGAATTGTGGAATAGTGCTATGTCAGCACCTGTAGAAGCCATGAACATAGAAGTAATGACAACCGAGGAAGCCACGTAGGAAATTGCGGTAGTGGAAGCCCTAGAGAGTGTCAGAATAATAGTTGAGGTCCCTAAATCACCAAGAACACCATGACCTAAGAAGGATAAGTAGGCCATGATCCTGGTACGCGTCTCACCTAGAAATCCATAGAGGACCAAGCTCACCCTACAGGAGAAAGGGAAGGCCATTAATTTGGAGGCCAACAAGGAGGAATCTAAAGAAATCCTGGTGGAGGAGGAGGGTGAGGAAATGGAAGTTGAACCCAGGGTGCAGACCCTCTTATCCGGTTACCTGAATATGTTCCTCCGCACACGGGAAAAGCCAGGGTGCCGAACGACATAGATGAGAGCAAGCGCTCTTTGCAAACTCCGCTGCTCCCAGATGATATTGTTTTTGAGGGACCGCACTTGGGGTGGGTTCCTGTGTTGAAGTTTGAATATTGGGACCTTGCAGACCATGAGAAGTTCCCGCATTTAGTGACTGTGAAGCTAATGCACCAAAGGATTGATGCGATTGCTAGAACAGTTCAATTGGAGCCACGGAAATGGCTCAGAGGTGTAGAGAAAGTCGTGTTGCTAAACTTGCTCTGGGTGGCGCATTACCACCGCACCCGAGTGACCATCTTCGTCATCAGGCAGCTGCTCTGCTTGGTGCATGATGGGTATTTATGGATGGAGGAGCCCATTCCCATCAAAAACCATTTGATTCATCGAATTACATGACTCCCTCACTTAGGGGAGGATCTAGCCAATATTTCGGAAGGAAAAGGTGGTGAGTTGGCCCTTGCAGAAGCAATGAAGAAGAGGTTCAAGTTGGAGAAGAAGAAGTGAGGCTATGCCATCTCCAACATTAACAACCTTGCAGTCAAGGTTGCGACACAAATCCTAGCAGGGAAGGTGATGTGGAAGTTCCGCACGAATGAGGTGCCTGCACCCGTGGTTGCACTAACGGCCCAATGTGCGGAAGGAGTCTAGTTCAACTGGGCGAACTATCTATGTGGCTAGTTCCTTGCGAATTGTCGCGAGGCATAGGAGCAGGGCAAAACATTTCATTATGCATGGCTCCTATTGTCAATCATACTCGTGGCATGGGAGCTTCTAAAGACAGCCAGTTCCCTTCGGTCGTGTTGGACCTTCCAGAGGTAGTGAAGTACACTTCGTTGTGGGTGACCAGGGACGCACAGTGAATAAAGGAGATCAAGATATTTTGGATATTAATGGAGATGAATATTCAGATGGGGATCAATCGCAAGTTGTGATTGTCACCCAAAGTATACGCAAGTCTACAGAGTTTTGCATAGTTCAAAGCGGATTTCCACCATGTTTTTATCAGGGCGCGGAAGGACCCTACAAAGACATGGCACAACCTATCGTACCTAGTGACTGACGATGTCATTTTCGCAATCCTTGAGTCTTGGCCACTGAAATGATGCACTCCAACTAGCTCCACAGTGGAAACAGACAAGTCCGATGCGTAGTGCAAGAAGGAAGAAACAAAGCTTCGAATGGTGCAGCTGGTAGAGAAGTGCAGGAAAGAGGAAGCAGAGGCTAAGGCCCAGGCAGTGCACGATGCCGCAAAAGTGGCGGAACAACAGAAAATAGGATAAGAAGAGCACAAAGGACATAAGTCACCTTCGCATGGCACTGAGGCGGAAACAGAGACAGAACAAGGTGGTGTGGACCCACAAACAACGTCCACCCAACTCAAGTGTCCATGACCGCAAGAGTAGGCAGTGCCGCGAAAGAAGACAAAGGCCTCAAAGATGTCTTTTGACCCAATTACCCTCACTGAGGGGGATTTGCATGACATTGGAGAAATGGTGAGGGATGTCACCGCGGAGGCCCTCCAACAATTTGAAGAGCAACAAAAGTTGGTATTAGGGGCTCTCAGGAGTTGCAAGTATGCACTCTGCAGGTTGGCACAGTGTTCACCAGCCTCACGATTGACACTTCAGCTGTCGAGGAGATGTTGATCACAAGGGTGACCAACATGGTACTACTACCTAATGGGGCACTCACTACAGAAAATGAGGCCGACAGGCCTAGGGTTAGCAGTCTGAAATGGGTAGGATTGAACATGGACACACTCCCTTGGGAGACGCTCTACCTCTTACAGGATGGAGTCACCGCGGAACTTAGGGCCTGACAGAGTCGCACTCTGTAGGTGATGAGAGAGTAGTGCATCAACATCGAGCAGTTGGGCCTGTAGTGCAATGAAGCAGTAGAGTAGAATCAACAGATAATGTAGGTTGTGGAGGAAGCCTGCTGGATGGTCCCGGAGATGGACATTCAGGCAAAAGAACAAATGGAGGTGCGCATCCACAAATTAGCCACAGTGGTGCACGATGCTAGAGTAGAGATGGCTAGGGTTTAGCTGGAGCTGAATATGTAGATCGCAGAACTGTAGTTGAAGGCTCAGTCTTCAACTCTGCTGAAGATCAAGGAACAATGTACCATTGCTGTTACAACAACAATGACGACAGTTGATAGTGCACTGGCACACTGCATGCAACTGTTTGAACAATCATTCGAGGTCCTCACCACCCTGCAAGACGACATGAATGTGGAGTGTCTGGAGAAAAAGCTGCATGAGCTACAACAAAAGTATGACGAGGTAAAAGGGACCGCGTAGATGGTTGCCCTTACATAGAGGCTTGTAAGGATGCATGATGTAAAGTCGCTCAAGGAACAGGTATATGCCGCTCGACATAAGGAAGCATTCTTAAAAGCACGCCTATAACCATGGATTAACAAGACTTACGTGATCACAACCTCCATTGAAGGGAAGCTCGCTAAACTGTAGGCAACTCAATAGAATATTCAGAGCAGTAGTTCAACAGCAGTCACCGAACAATGCGTGGAAGAAGTCCAGCAAGCACTGCTCAATGCGCTACCAACATTGCGGTGATCCAAACAGAGCTGGGAGGTCTTCGTGCTAAGATCTTCGCACCTGTAGAGTGACTCGAGGGCAAGTCACGATGTTTGTGTTGGGGGCCTGTTGGGTGTGGGATCCCCCAAGGGTAGTTTTGGGGCTTAAAGCGCATATTTTGGTCCAATTTTTGTAACCCTAATGTAAAGACTCCACATTTTGTGGTCATGGAGCACATAGATGTTAAAGAGTCATAGGGTTGTCCGCCCTTATTTTGATAATGTAATGTCGGTTGTAAAATAACCATGGGATTGTATAAATAGAGCTACGCTCTAAGAAGATGGATAATGAAGAATAAATGATGGAATGATGTATGAGAGATAGCTATGAAGTAGAAGTCTAAGTTTTGTGTCATAGCATAGGTAGAGGCTCTGTAGCTGAGTGCGAAGAGGCCTAGAAGTCCACAGCTGAGTGCGCGGACCCCTGTGGCTGAGTGCGCAGGGCAAGTCGAGTCTGTAAGCATATGGGATTATCAATAAAGAGAAGTATTCTATAATTTCTGCATCTTTATTTCCTATTTATGCATCTGTTATATTGGGTATGAATTTCACTTCTAATGTCTATATGATGCCCAAATATGTATAACTGTATTGGTTAAGTGAACTCAAGAAAGAACATATGTTTATGTGAAGCTAACTAAGATTTGTTGATAAGATATGTAAGATACTTAGTGTAGTTTGGGAAATATCATAGTTCGTTGCCCTAGCAGCGCGAAAGCATATCAGCCCCTGGTTAGGGCTATGCAAAAGTCGATTGTAACATTTCGCGAAGGTAGTGAAGGGTAGAACAAAGGGATAAGAAACCAACGCAAAGGTAGGTATAGTTGGAATAAACCGACATTACATCCATCTCAATGGTGCGGAAACTTGGTTCCAACATCCCCCCATACTGCTTCGGGTGAGATTTTAGTCCGCGCTTCATGGGCTGATGCCAAAAGGGACAATAGTGTAGGGATTTGTTTGGCTTACTAACACTAAAACTGGGTCAAGCCCCCACAAGCCAACACTTAATTCTGAAATGGGATAAGTCCCATGAAGACAAAGGCAAGCATACGAAGTTCTAGTCCCTGTGGATCGGTCCATATATAGTCCACAAGAAACTTGGCCCACACACCTACCGTCTGCAATCACTTGACAGGAGGGTTGAAAACCTTCCTATCAATGACTAAGATCTCAAGCATTACTTCCAGTAGGCCGGGCCACACCCCATGCCATGTACATAGTCTTCTTGTTTCTTGTTGTTTTCATCTTGTTTTCCTTGCTTACTATCTTTGTTTTTATTTTGTTTGTTCTGCTTACTATTTTTGTTTATGTTTGTTTTGTTTTCTTGATACCTTACTATTTTTGTTTCTGGAAATAAGTGCTTCCAACTACTACATTCTGGCTTTTGAATAGAGTATGTGGCTAAGATTTGAAGAGACTTGTGACATTGCAACACTTGGCTAGTCTTGTGTCCGTCTTCTCTGTGCTTGGTTATGAACTTTAGCTGATGAAGTATTGATGGAAAATATGAACCATCTGCAAGGGAATTTTTGGTCTAACCATGAACCTGTGTCCACACTAGGAAACCCCATGCATGTACTCAACCTTCTGCTTTGTGTGTTCAAGCTCATCCAACTAGTAGAAACGGAGAAGGGGAAAATCTAAACAAGCAAACCTATGTCAGAGGTCTTACATGCTTATTTGAAGGAACAACATCTTCTTCTCTCAATAATTCAGGATCCCTCTTCAGCCCCAGAAATAAATAAGTGTCTATGCACAATCCTCTTGAAAATACAAAGGTGAAAGAAGAGAAAGGCTTCCTACACAGAGAGGTGAAGCATGAAACTCCACTCGGGTACTAACCAGGCTCGCTGGCAGTGGAGAAATGCGTGTGTTAATACGTGACTTCGCTGGCGTACTGTCTAGGTCTACTGGTAGTGGAGAAACACTAGAGATGAAAACTTATACTCTAAAAATTTTCAACTCGCGAGCTAAAGTACCCTTCCAGAATTTGAAACACTGTGATCGAGCTGAACTTTTGATTGTGTTTGACTGAGTTGGCAAAAGGTGAACCATGTATGTCCATGGGGTAAGTGGGGAAGCTGAAGTAACCTACACAATGATTCAATACTCCTCAAAATACTAAGGCCCTATGCTAGCAATGAACCAAAAATAGAGAAGTTGGATTTCAACCAGTGTGTCACCAAGTGTTGTAGCGGCTACAACCACCCTCCAAAATTTTGGCCTGCACCCAATTTTGGAGCCTCCCTTGAGAGTTTCACTTGATGAATTCACACACTTGGGCTCAATCCGTGAGATCGTGTGAGTCTTCACACCCACCTTGCTTGTTAATTTCACCCAAGTTTTTGCATGTTGATGTCAAAGTCATGCTTGTGACTAGGTACTGGTCATGTTCAATGTCTTCGCTTCATGTGTACATGTTGTGTTCACTTTGAAAACATCTGTCGCACTTGCACACAGAGTCATATTCACTATCATGCAAGCATTGTCATGGTCAACCAATGATCAATCAAAAGTGTCGCACTTTTCGATTGCACTGTTGGTCAGTCATTTTGAACATGTGTGTATGGATGGTTTGAGTCGTCTCGTCATCGAGTCATGTAAGTGTGTGTTTGCAGGATCACATATGCATCTTTCACTCGTTCACACACTTAGTCATTTTGTTGAAGTTCTGATGACTGGACCCCCTCTGATAGTCGAACCATCACCCCACTATAGACTCGATCGACTGTCACCCAGAACAACGTAGAAGCACCAAGTAAGCCATTTCAAGTTGTGCTTCCCAAAAGAAAATCATTCAGCCTTCATGCTGGTCAATTAGAGAGTTTGACCTGGCATCCTCCCTAGGACTGACTCCCCTCAAAAATTGTGCAGAGGTTGCATACCTTTCCCACTCTGCTGGCTAGGAAAATTGCGCAGACAGGCTAGACAGACACCATGTGCCCATCCCTGTATCCCTCAGAAAATTGCACAATTTTTCCATCCAGGCCTCTTGACAGTTGACCGACTGCTTACTAACAAAATTGTGCAGTTTTCATGAGAAATCCATCTGCTGCCAAGCAATCCGCTCAAAGCAGAATCCGCGCAGAGGTGATAAGTAGGCCAGTATTCTAGCATTAGCGCAATTTTTCCCTCCAACAACTCCCATCAGTGGACAGATAGTTCCCTCCAGGAATTGTGCAGTTTTTGCTACCAAGCTCCTGCCGTTGGCTATCAGTTCCCCTCAGGAATTGTGCAGTTTTTGCTACGAGTGACCCAACAGCACACTGCCAGTTCCCTCTAGTAATTGCGCAATTTTTGCTACCAGTGTCTCGGCAGCCAACTGCCAATTCTGTCTAGGAATTGTGTAGTTTTGGCTACCAAGCTCCCAATGCTCACTTCTTCTGGAAACTGTGCAAATTTTTCCTACCCAGCCTTCTTACAACCCAGACTGTTCCTCCAAAAAACTGTGCAGTTTTTTCCGCCAACTAAGCCAGACCCTGCGGACAATCACTGTCGATCTGGATTGCCCATCTTCATCACCCAATGACTCTTGCATAGTTTTCATTAGTAGTGCCCAGAGGCTCCATCCCACCTCGCAGCCTTGTTGCCTCTCCTGGGCACCTACATCCGAAATGATCATGTATCATGGTAGTCTATGAGGTTTTTGGATTTGATGTCATCTTATAATGAGTGACTATAGGTACAGGTACACAAACAAACATGGCACGCTAACAAATGGGATGAACAAAGGGAGCACATGTAGAAGGATAGGTTCACCAATGGACAAAAAAATGATGCATGCGAAGATATGTGCTCGTGAACGAATGATCATGCAAAGATGTGTTCGCGGACAGACGAACGAGAAAACATGCAAAATGTTCTCATGGATAGATGGACGAACATGCACCTTTTGCGAATAGATGAACCTGTCAAGCCTTCCAACATACAAGCAAGGAGAAACGTGCAAAATAAACATCAAGCGAACCAATAACCATCGAAGACTCTGCGCAGTTTGTCATGCGGAGGTGAAGCTGTGACACACCATGAGGATATCCATCACCCAGCAGCACTGGAACTCGACATGCACACCAGCAACAACAAGAATGTACCAACCCTATCATGTCGAGTCTTTCCATGAGTCATATCGTCCACATCTCTATTGTGGGCCATATTGTCAATCAATGTAATGTAACTTGGAAGTCGAAGAGACCCACTTGTTGTACAAAGAGTCATGTAAAGTCAAAAAGTCATGGAAGTCAAACAATCATGAGGGTAGTTAAACAACCGCAAGGGTCAGTTTCACCCTTGGCTATAAATACCCCCTCATTTGTACATGGAAGGGACTTTTCACCTCAACTCCTCCCACATAGCCAAGAGAGTATGTAATATTTTCTTTGAGGAGTAAGTAGTGGCTCCAACGCCCCTCCCACGGGGTTAGTGATGTATGATGTAACGATGTGTCTTGGAACTTTATCTTAATTCAGAAGCTTGCTAACAGGCCAACACGTTTTCACACATGTATTGTAACTGTTGTAACACTAAATTTGAACACTTGTAATGCATGTTGCTTTAACACGTGTTTAACACTTGAACTCATTCACTTGTTGTAATACATATCTATTATTGAAAATGTGTTGTATATGTTGTTAATGCTGTATCACCTGTGTTGGTTACCTTCCCAGATATCAGACATACCTTTCACATTAAACTTGCTATAAAAACTGTTGCACTCGTGCAGACTCATCCGATGAGTGTTGCATGTGTTATCTTCCCTTGTGTGTTGTGACTTCCGCATCCGTGTGGACTATTCTTCCAGAAGCTGTGCACGTTTTGTTGTGATGTGTGTCCGAACCGAGTTTGGGCTTCCTCCCAAGTTGGTGAAAGAACCATTGACACAAGTGACACTAGCAATCACCAGGCACGCAAACTTCACTTCTCGAAGACAAAGCATACCACTTTCTTGCGCTGACAAGCAAGAGTTGAGGCAAATCTTTAAGATAATGGAAACCGAGCCATCATACCGGATGGGACTTGTTGGGTGCTAAAAGGTGTCTTTTAAATTTCCTAATTGCCTCACATTAATTATCAACCTGGGTAAGTCTTTTTGTTTCAAGAGTGTACACAATATGTGCAAGCTATAAATCCAGAGAGTAATGCTTTTTAAGTTGAACTGTAAAACTTGATACAAGAGTAAATAGATGCATTTGTAAAACTCAAGCTATAACTGTTAATGGAAATATTACATCCAAGCATCAAGACTTAATCTTCAACTGAAATCATAATAAAATCTGAAGCAAGCATTTCAATTGAAAATAGCATCAACCAAGAGCATAATAGCATTGAACAATCTCTTTCAGCTGATTCTATATGAATCACACTCTATCTCAATTAAGCAATTCGAATGGAAATGATGTCAACCAAGAGTTTAGTAGTATTAACCAATCTATTTCATCTAATTCTATACTAACCACACCCTTATTGTAATCAACCAAAAATCAATGTCTTAACTGATAATTAATTCAACATGCAGTGAGCACAAATTAAATCAAATGGAAAAGTTGCAAAGTACATGAGATCAGAATAAAGGAAAGTGAACTAACTGCAATGTAAACTCACGGGAAATCAGAAGATATCAAACAGGGTAAACTTAGCAGAAAATGGAAAAACATCAAACCAATTAGACTCGCATGAATTAGAAAGATATAACACAGAGGATAATAGTTTGATCCACCAGAGGCCAGGCCCTAGCCACCAGTGAATACTGCTGAGCTACTTCAAAGAATATGAATGATCAACAACATAGATTATGTATTAACCATTGAATTCAATCCTCATTACAATACAGTCGTCCTTCAAAATAACATTTTGTATATTGAAATTACAATTGAGGTCCCAAGCGAAAATCTAAATCTCTCCATTGTCCCCTCTCCTCCTATCCTATCCTATCTTATCTCTCATTTATATCCTTCTTTGATTTCTATTTTCATTTAAATACACAGAGAGCAGAGAGAAGTTACAACAGACATGATTACAAAATGATTCCCATAACAAAATTGGATTGTTCACAACAAATTGATCAAAAAGATCATATCTGAAATATCTTTCCATCAACATTCAACAGGAATAGGTCGAATTTGGTATTGCAACTGAGATAATTTGGAAACCGACTGCAACAACGAATATGAGAAAACCATCCTCAGAGAACCTTCTGTTTCTCTTAATACAGACCGAATTTAGGAAAATTGCTCATGATAAAAATAATTCGGTCTGTTCTAAACAAAAACCATGTTTCATATTTTCCAGATTCTTCTCCATTTGCCCGAAACATCCAATGAAAAACTATCACTTCTTATTCCAACGAATTTCTGTGTTGGAATATTTAATGATGACCTGGAGATCAAATTTGGAATTTGGAAAATATCTTGGAAGCTAAAATGGTGAGTGATGTTACAAAAAATTTATTAATAAACCATCATTGCTAAAATCATGCATAATAATCATCAGTTTATTAAAAATAAAGGAGAAGAAATAATATTTATCCATAAGAGCATAAATAATTATAAAATGGAATTATATGATAAATCATGATAAATGACGTGATAAAGAAGGGTAGAAATGGATGAAATAGGTGTTAAAAAGTGATAATAATAATGACATATTAGCGGCCCAATAGGACTCCAACACCAAATGGTGTGAGGTCTAGTTGGGACTTCATACCACGGTGATCCCCTGAATGTTGGCGGGTCCAACACTGTCAACAGATGTATTCACACATGCCTAAATTTGCCTAGAAGAATTATGAAGAAAGAATTAAAAAAAAATAAAAATATTTTGGGGCACCAGGTTGCCCCAGCTCATGAAAGAGTGTGTCCCTTTGGGTTAATTTACCGCATTCTACTAGTATATATAGACGATGTGACATTTCATTTTTTCCATCAAGAAAATCTTCTATCTTTCTTCATCATCTCTCTTGGATAGTCATACATGTGATCTAGAAGGACAAGTTTGACCAAGTTTATTTTCCTTTTTAAACTGAGCTAAATCAATTGGGAGTTTATCGCAGAAGAGGGTCGCATGCTGCAGGGGCTATAGAGTCTCAAGTAGAAGGGCCTAGCATAGACTTTGAAGAGAACAAGATAAAGCCTATTGGATGTTGTTGTTGAATGCTAAATGTGTCCAGGGTTTGACTAATATTTTGACTTGGATATTGGCACATATTTCTACACAATCTATTGATTTATAAACCTTGCTAAAGAATAATTTGTCCTAAAGAAAAGTAGTTGGGTTTTCTCCTAAGGTTGGGTTTCCAAGGGTAGAAATATTGTCTCTATTTTGCATCATTTTCTTTCTATGATATTTACTATTTCCACTATATTTATTGTATATACTGTTGATATTTTCTTAATTGTAATTGCTCAATGATATCAATGACATAAGAATACTATGTGAAAATCATTAGGTAGTAATTATCTAGTAGAAAATAGTATTCTATTGTGCTATTGTAGAAAAATCAACATGGTTTTAGAGACTTGTTGAAAGAGAAGCCATTTAAGTTAGTCTAAGATACAAGTGTTCAACAACTTGACTAGAATTTTGATCTCTTGTTAAGTGATGCCCAGTCCCAGAATGAAAGACAGTTGGAAGAATATTGTCAATCTTTAGAATGAAGATATTCTAGAGCTAGAGGGAGATGAGAAAGTCAAGTATAAGAAGAATTATATCAAATACTTGTTTATCATAGAAAATTACCCATAATAAGTACGGGTCGTATTTATTGCATGCACTCCCTTGAGATGGCATGTGGAGGAAGTGTGGAGAAGCAAAGCAAAATTCTAAGAAGATATTTGAGCCTTAATTGGAAGATAACATGTTGTATACCTTGTTACCTTTCAATATGGCATGTAGTTTTACTTAGGCTGAGATAAATGGTTTAATGAAATTTGACTTCTCAAGAATAACATTTTGATGAGGCTAGCTTTCAAGGAGTACAAGAGATGAAAATGAGCATAATATGTCATGACTATTTGGGCATGTCTACATATCAACCTATGTGCATGAATATGGTGGGTTATTGTGAAGGTCTTGAATGATTTTTTTTCTATTATTTTGGGTGATGTATCTCAAAAAGTATTCCAAGTAATCTGCGACTGAAAGTTTCACCATGAAGAAATTTTCTTACTTTCATAACCAACACAACACAAGGAAAAAGTACGAAGAATCTAGGAAAATTGACATTTGTTTCCATCAGAAAATGATTTATTTTCATGACTGTGTGAAAACATAAATTTCCATGGATGGTGAATATACCACTCAGTGACATCTTCATTCATCGTTAGTAGCAAAATTTGTAGCAAGAATCAAGATTGGGACTTCTCTAGCTAATCCATAGGACATCCTAATCATGTAGCAACCTTCAACATTTGAAATCAATAGGTTGTAGTAAAACACATGTTTAATGCATGGAGGATCACTTCAACAATATATAAGTTATGACAACAATGCAATGTTTCCATTATGGGAATGTTTTTCCTATGTGAATTCTGATCAACAAAGGGAACCCTTTGCACATTTTCTTAGCACCAGTATCAACATGAATAACATGACAGAAAAAAGTGTGTTCTAGTAGATAATGTAGTAATATTTGGCACATTTTAAAGATCTATTTCCACTTAACATACTTGGAGAAGGTCCCTATCTTGGATTTCCTTTTCTTTTTCTCTTTTATGTTGCATCAGAAGAACATGAGGTCCAATTTGAGGATGTCTGATCATAAGACCTCTAAATTCCTTTAGAATATATTATTGTAATGTTTGTGGACAATTATGGCCTTTAGAATATATTATCGTAATGTTTATGAGTTTCTCTTACAATTTTTTCAAAGTTGGAGTTGATAATCCTCAACAATTTCTTCCTTAATCAAGAGATAAGCACTTCCTATTTTTTCCTTGATTATTATTTTTAGTTTTTGGTCACCTCTTGTCCATGTATTTTTCCTGGTTATAATTTTTTCTTCCATGGCCTCCTAAGTGGAGTTTTGCATAAAGGAAGAATTGTGGAGACTATCCATGCAATGATTCATACAATATATGGTAGCACTGAGAAGTACAAAGAAAATTTTATGGTAAGAGGGTTCTCCCAAAAAGAGGGAGTGGACTGCTCAAGTCGCTAGATGGTCAAGTTCTTGTATGGCCTAAGAGCTTAAGCATAAACTCAGTAGGAGTGATTGATGTTTGAGAGGGAGGATTTTACATATTGTTACAACATTTAGGACCATGCCATATTACTAGAAGAGCTTCCAGTTCCAACGAAGTAATTAGTTAGGAAGAATGGAAGGAGAAACCTTCCATGAGGATGTCATTAGTTGAAATTTTCATATGCTCAGAGATGGGAGGTCTCTAAGAGCAATATTCCTTTCTATGAGGGGATGATTTCAGATAGTAGGATTTTGTGACAAAGAGAGAATTAGTGGCAAACGGGGTAGCTAAGATTTTCACAAGAGGGCCCGCTTTAGTGTTAGAGGGAACACCTAGTCAGGGTGAGAAAAAGTAGTTATGGAGATGGAATTAATGAAGGAAGCTAGCCAATTTATTATTGAACCGTGGCATGTAGTGAAGCATGTGTTGAATTACCTATGTGGTACTATTGGATATGGTTTGAGATATGTTTTATATGGTAAAGTGAGGTTATTGGGATATATAGATTTAGATTGCATCGAGAGTGAAAATGACAGAAAGAGCACCTTGGGGTGCTACTTTAGCTTGGGATCACTTATGATATGTTGGTAGGAAGTAGACTTCTATCACACTCAGTATAGAAAAAGTAAAGTACATATCACCTAGTGCTATAAGGTGGCTGTAAGTCAGGAAACAGTGTGGCTCCAGAAGCTACTTGTAGGGCTATTTGATCAAGAGTTTGAGATGGCCTTGATATTTTTGTGATAATAAAAGTTGTATTAATATTTTGGAGAAATCATTTTTTCCATGATAGGTCAAAGAATATTGAGATCAAATACCTCTTCATCTAACACATGGTGTAGAAGGGAGCAGGTTAGCTCTAGTACACACCCAAAGACGACTAGATTGTAGATATTCTCACCACGCCTTTGTTTACAACAAAGTATCTATACTTCAAAGACAAGATTGTCATGATACATAATGTCTCGAATGTTTATATATTTGTAGGATCGAGAAGACCATCTCCTGAGAAGCTAGAAGCACTTTGTTCGATCATGTTGATTTTACTAGGGGGGATAGATACATTCACTTAAGAAGCCAAAAGGACTTGGCTGGGTCATGTTGATTTAACTAGGGGTGTGTTAGAGTCGGTCTAGTCAGTCCTCCGTCAGAGATCAAAACTCTTTATGCATTTCATTTTTAGGTGTCTCGCTCCATTCACTCAGCTGCATTCCACTAGGGGCATGCCATAATCTGATGGAGAAAGGTCATGCTAGTCATTTCCCCTCATGTCTGGCTACTGCTGGCTTTGGTCTTTTGTCAATGATCACCAAAGTCCATGACAGTCAAGGTATGGTCCTTTAATGGACAAAGGTCATTTTCGATCATTAGGTCTAGGGATTTATCAGTTTGGTCTTTAAATATGTCCAGTAAAGCCATGCAGGTCAGAGAGAGGCCCTTACAAAGTAATGATTCACAGAGTTTCATCGTCATATTGATAAACTTCAGCTGTTCTTCAAAACTATGTTTTGAAGAAAAGTCAAACAGTGTCATTGGTGATAAAATTTTCAAAGAGATCAATAGTTGATTTCTCCAGGCGTAGTCATGGTTTCCATGGCCAAATGCCCTGTCATGCAATCCCTGCAAAGAGTGGCGAAAATTTCATCATTTGAGCTAGAATTTCAGAGGAAAAGTGAAAATCAGGGTGGTTTTAAGTCAGTGAAAAAATGGCAAAACATGACATTAGAAAAATGGGTTTTTGAAAAAGAAAAATTTAAATCATGACCTCCAAGTCTTTATACACAAGTTTACATCAAAAATCAAAGTCATTGTGCAATCAAAGGCATAGGGAAAACAGTGCAAAGTCGTGGAGTGTGCATTGTGCGTTTTGGAGCAAAGTTGGAGGCGGTTTCAGCGCGCGACACATATAGACTGGGATGCGGTGCACACACAGGGCACGGCGCACACAGAGCCCACCCGCAGTGCAATTTTCTAACTGGAGTGGCACACACCCAGGGCGCGGCGCACTGGGTTTTGACCACGGCGCACATAGACAAAGGGCTAGAAACTTGCCAAAACTTCCTCAAATCTTTTGTGGATGCCCATAAGCTCGAGAGGTAGGCTCTATAACATCAATGGTTCCTCAAATTATGTAAATGATATAGTGATGTATGCCTACAATTGAAATGCAACAAAACTCATAAAGCAACCACAAGAAAACACAAAGGGCCATTTTTGCTAAGGTTGTGTAATTGTGTTGTTGATTCCAAGGCCCCATTTTCCCTTCCTTACCATTTTTCCTTATTCCCCCATGCCATTTTTCCTATTATCACTACCCTAAAACACTACCAAACCCTATTCCCTTCCCCCTCCTCCTATTGGTCAATACAAACCCCAAACCCTACCTTATAAAAAACCCCAAACCCTACCTTGTCAAACCCCCTACATATCCCTAAACAAACTTCCTCCCATAACCCGTATTCCCATCACATTACTCCCTTCCTAATATTCCCTTTGTTTCATTATTCCCCTTGGTGGTAGATATCACAAACAACACCCAGCTTCACCATAATCAAAGGGCAGCCTAAGTACAATATATAAACAACAGCCATGGCATCTGAGGGTTCATCAGAGTATGAGGTGGAAACTCACAGTGATACAGCTTCAGGAGAATAGGCTCCTAGGAGACATCACAGGAGTGGAAAACATGTTAGGGATGAGCCAAACACCCTCACTGAATTGCAGGCATGCCCTCTTGCTATGTCATGTTTCCAACACCTAGCACGTTTTGAATTTTGTCAAAGGGTGGCTAATGTTAGAGTTCATCATGAGTTGGCCCGTATTTTTGTGCATCATCTACGTGGAGGTCAGTCTATCTTGGCCGGGGTCACCTTCACATTGACGCTCGAAACTATCTCAGTGGCAACAGGCATACCAAATGTTGGAGAACAGTGGCATAAGAAGAAAAAGGTGGATAGGCAATACTATGAGCCTTACATTAAGGCCAGTTGTTTGAGGCACCTCACAAGAGTCTTCCCATTCATATATTTGAAAGATGAGTATGCTCCGCTCATGAAATTGATCATGAAGTACTTCAGTTGTGAGGGGAGGTTCTCTCGCCCATAGGCCTATCACATCAGGTTGCTCATGCACTTTACCAGGGTGCGGATGATGAACCTCCCATTTTCAATTTGCAGGAACATAGAGAGGATGAAAAATTTCATGCAGCATAAGACCCCTCAACAGCAGCTTAACAATGTTTATCACTTTGCTCTTATCCAGATTTTGGTGGATCATCAGTTGGGATTGCAGGGCATTGCTTGGGAGGACTTCGTCTCCCGTGACTTCTTCAGCACTCCACAGGTAGTATCGGAGGCAGAGCATGAGATAGGTGGCCCTTCTCATCAGTATGAGTGCCATGAGACCGCTACTATGCCAGTATTCATCACCTATCAGAGAGGCAATAGACATTTGTTTGCAGCGGCAAAGTGAGTGTTATCTCCACCCGGGGTGGAAGGGGCCTTTCTTCCTACATCAATGACATAGGAACAGGACAGAGGTAAGGAGCCAATGCATGATGAGGGGGCCTTCAGGTGAGCCATCAGGTGAATGAGAGATAGAATTTGTTCTCCTTCATGATGATGAGACAGATACAGAACCGACAAATGCAGAGCTTAGAAAGATAATCCAGGAGCAGCAATCAGTGATTGAGGCCTTATCCCTTGACTTGGAGAGGGCTAAGTGGAACATGAAATACCTGGAGCAGAGGAACAAACAGCTGGAGTATTAGCAGGCGATCATGGAGCTACAAAACATTCGTGAGCATTGCCAAGCTGCACAAAGAAGAAGAGTTGAGCTCACGTCATTGGAGCAAGAGATCAATGAGGATTGGGAGGCCAATCTAGAGAGAGTTAACATGCACTTGGAGAGGCTGCTGGACAAGGCCGACAAAGACCATGCCTTACTGTTATAGACATTTTTGGGCACTGCAGCCCCAAGCATAAAATGTCTATAAACCAGGGGCTCCTAAGTCCCTAAAAGTTTTGTTCCAACCCCTAGAGGAACAAGGTCAACTGATTACAGCTTCTCCCAAAAGTTCTCCATGAAAAACTACTCAGAACTGGTCAAAACAGGATCATTTCACCTGCTCCATAGGCAAAGTGCGTTGCATATCACCTAAGTACACTCAGTGGGTGTGTTGCATTTCAAAAAGCCCTTCTATGGGGTGCGATGGGCGAGAAGAGACAAATGGCAGTGTCAATCTGCGAGGTGGGGAAGTATGGAATCTTCCAGAAACTTCTCCTATGACACTTGCCTCTCTGAATTCGACCAAGGATGAGTAAGAGATCATCAATCTCCAAGTGGAAGCAAGAACTATCAGAGGGAAGACACTAATCAAATCACAAGCTGACTCATTCCCCTTACAGACATCTATATATGGATCCCTCATCCCAGAGATCCAGAGGCTGGAATTTTGCATCTTGTAAGGAATTGCTGTTGGTTTCTTGAGGCAACATCATAGTGTTGGGTGATCTAAGCTTTGCATGAGGTGAAGAAGGGCTTACTTTCTGAGAGGATGATGCTAGGTCAGAACAACTGGTTGTAACTCTCTTGGCTCTTTCTTGATTATCAATAAAGCTATTCAAGTTTTTTTCCATACTCTTGTGTAATTTATGTTTTGTGCATTTGTATGGTCAATTTACATCTGATCCTAAGTTGTTTATGATAAAAGATCCATTTTCTCATATAGTGTTATGCTGCTTTGATTCTACAGGTACTCTGTGAAGCTGGGTATACAAGAAAGCGAGTAGCAAAGGACTATCAAAAGAGAGAGGAATCGAGTAAGGAACCAATCACAAGACAGAGGTTGGTCTCCTTTGTTCTTCTCTCATCTATCTTTCATAAAGGAAAACGAAAGTAGTTTTACTTTGTTTGTTTCTAAGGTAGCTACCCACCTTAGTGGGATTAGCAGTTCTGCATAGACACTTTTCCCTATAACAAAATGGCGACTCCGCTGGGGACCGACTATGTTGTTTGTTTATCTACATTTGTTTACTTTAGAAACTTACAGACGGAGGCTGAAGTTGAGCCAGGTAGCTTTCGAACTGCATTTGCTATGCAAATGCAAAGTAGATAAATGCCGCTTCAGTCAATCTCCGGGTTTTGTTTATGAATTAAACAACTGATTTACAAACTCTCTAATTTCCCTTGTGGTGGCTCTTGTAACCTCCTTAGATCTACCCCTGTTGTTGATTTACTGATTACCACTTGCTCGGCCAAAATCCCTGAACTGAACTACAAACTGTGACCCAGAACGCAAACAAAGTCTCGTTTCTGGTCCAGCGCACTGTCTGTTATGTGAATCTCAAATTCAGCGCACTTCCCGAGTGTAGTAGGTGCGCTGCATTTCAAATTCACTGTGTTATAGGTGCACTGCATTTCAAATTCACTGTGTTACAGGTGCGCTGATCAGACTAGGCATTGTTCCTAAATTTTGGTTTCTGTGTTCACTCTTTTCAGATCTATTCAAGAATTTTGCTACCTGTAGTCAATACACCTCTGTTTGAAACCCCTTTCCTTGCTGTTATTCCGCCTCCATTGTGCAAAGAACTGTAAATGTTTTTGTGTATTTGTTGAGTCATTTTCAGTTCTCCTTTGCAAAAAAGTAACGTAATTGTACTGTCGTTTCTTGATTTGAAAGTGTCGCAAGTGTCGTTTTTAGTCATAGAAGAGAGTATGATTGCTCTTGATAGTCGATTACCCTGTTGCTATTGTATTTGATCTGAATTAGTAGTTTTTCTAGTGTCGAAAGCAAGTTTTCATTTCCAAATCGCAAAGTGTCGTCATTGTCTTCATTTTGATTTTGAAAAGAAACTTGTTAGTAATTGTCGCTTTGAAAATAATTTAGATTTGCGCATTAGCTTTCTTTTTACCATTCACATATTAAGAAGGCTGAAAACAAATACATGCATGTGCATTTGCATTTATACTGTTTGATTGGTTTGATTTAGGACAGTGCATCTAGTGTGTGCTCTTTGCTCTTTGTTGAAAGAATTCTTTCTTTCTTTCCTTAGTAGCTAGGATTTTCATTGCACAAAGAAGATAAAAAATCTGTTTATCATCTTAGATTGCATTTTAGGAATTGTACATCTACATCATGCGGTGAACCTAAAAGGAAAATTTCTTAAGCAAGATCAACTATAAAATAAATTTAATGAATCTAACAACGCTTTGGAACCTAATGCACAACATCTAGAAGTCTAGGCTAGAGACGTATTCCGGCGTCGTAAAGCCTGGTAACTGTTGTTCTCACTGTTGGTTGGGTGATTCCTCCACTTTGAGACGATAAGTGCCAGTACAGACTTGTGCTCCCATGTACCGTCGAGTATATTTTGGGAGACCACAATAGGCTTAATCCTTTATCCATAGGAAGCCGTGTCTGCTGCCCTATCGATCGCAATGCACTGAACACAACATTCAGGAAGATTGACTTCCGTACCATAAAAAGTATTCTGCAGTTTTGCGATTGGTTTGGTAATCCCTCTGCCTAGATTTCCAGAGTAGTCCCTTTCGTTCCTTTTCAGACTCCTTAACGGAAAAGGTCCATCTGAGCACTTGTCACTTCAGGCTCATTAAAAATCCAAGGCAACTAGAGTCATCTTTTGTTTTTTCTCGACTCTTTAAAATTGAAAAAACAAGTTGTGTCAAAGCATCTAAAATTTATTTTAAACGGAATAATCATCACCTTTCCTACGTTGGTCTTAGGTTGAGAGAATGAAGTCCACCAACCAAGGAGTTCCCCTTGGAGGAAATCCTAGTCCCTTCTCCTCTTGGGGAGATGTTGGTGCACCCCATATGGCCACATTGTCGCTTCCAGGATTGACAATTGGCTTGCCCGTATGGATTTTCTCAACCTCAGTCGTTCAGAACACCGCAATTCCTGAACAATCGAGTCAGCAACTAGACAATTCCAGAGTTACCCCCCAACCCTCTACTTTGTCCAATTCTTCCTCTCCTCCTTCCTCTTCGCTTGATGAGGCTGGTAAAGCCAAAAGTCAAGTACCTGAGAAGAAGAAGGAAAAGAAGAAGAAAGAGAAGAAGAAGAAGGAGCCAAAGGCGAAAAGGGGCAACCAAGCGTCGTCTAGCAAAAATCCACACACTGCACCGACCAGGCCTAAATCACCATGTGTCATTTACAAAGGAGACCACTATCACAGAGATTGTCCCTGCATCCCTCGGATCTTAAGGCACTGGTCCCCTCGTTTGCACAACCCGGTGTCGTCAACCTCTGATGATCATGTTGAAAGCACACCGTCGACTAGTGAAAGTGAAGCCCCTGGACAAAAAGGAAAGTGAAAATTTCCTTGTAAACTGTGTGAAGGCAATCACGCCATCCACTGTTGTCCCTTTTTAGATGAGGCTAAAAGAGTTTTGGACGATCGTCTGGTTTCACCGTTACGACTTCCTCCTGGATATAAGAAACTCTTGCCGAGTCCCTCACTAGTTGAAAATCCGGCTGACCTGCCCAGGTGGTTGGCCGAAGCATCTATCATTGAAGATAAACCATCTGAACCCATACCAGACGAAAGTCAAAAGTTTGAGGCGGCAGTTGACCCGGTCTTGCCTTCAGAGGTTCCATCTTTAGATGATACAGTCACCGAAGAGAACCACGATGATACCGTCCAAATTCTTTTTGTAAACACAAAATCCGATGAACATGGGGGCAATTTACCCATTCCTTTACGGCAGGAAGGAAGTTCGTCAGAGTCGTACCCGACCGTCTATTCGGTCCCACCTCCAAGCAACCTAGTTGTTTCCTTCGACTGGAATCAGCTAGGCAGACCCCGTTTACCAGCTAGTGTACCATTCCGAATCATTGTTGAAATATATATAATGGTTATGGCCGGTACCATCATAGATGAAGGGGCTTCTGTGAGTATCCTTTCCTCGACTGCTTGGAAAGCGCTTGGTTCGCCATCACTTTTGCCTGAGATGAGAAATCTAACAGGCTTTGACAAAGGAACCCGTCGACTGTTAGGGATCCTTCCCAATGTGCCCATAACATTGAGAGGGAAAACCGTTCACATGAACGTAATGGTAGTCCAAGGACCCCTGGATTATAATCTACTCCTTGGACGAGACTATATTTATTGCATGGGAGCCATTGTCTCATCACTCTTTAGAGTAATGTGTTTTCCGCACGAAGGAAGAGTGGTCAAGCTCGTAGACCAGCTTTCATTCCCCGGTTCACGCATAGCAAATAGTCATATACCATCCTTGAATGGTCTTTTCACACAAGGAATGTCTCATCAATCTCCAGTCCATCCGCCTGATGAGCGCGAGTAATTTGGGGGACATGACTGAAACCCAGGGGGCATGCACCTTGGCCTGTTTCGGCAGGAAAACTTCAGGTATAAGATAGGTTTCCATGAGAGATATATGACTAGTTTGACACTCCTATCTGTAATTGGAAAAGGGGGTTGGACTGGAACAAGATTCTCTTGTCAAAGTTATGTAAGTGGAGGCGTCTGCGCCATTCACCTTTGTCTATTTCGGTAGGCATCGCCGAAGAAATGTTTTGTTTGCGGTGCAAATAAAACAATCTTTGGTAACCTGAAAGAGGTAAATCTTTCCTGATAAAACAAATGTTTTTGTCGGTGGATTGAAAGGTGACCTTGAAACTCTATTTTATACCTGGGGGCATGCAAAACTTTTGGCGTGCAAGCGAAGAGCGACCATTTATTTTTTAAAATTTGTAGGTCCTCTAACCCTTTAAACTCGTAGGATTGGTCGTTTCCTAACTTGCATAAAGAAAGGATGTGGGGCAAAGATTTGAAAAATTTCCGTTTTTATATATGAGACATCCTTATTATACGACTGGATTAATCGAGAATTTTTAATGCGGACTTCATGCTTGTTAAAAAATAAACATAAGCAATGAGCAAATGTTTCCCCCAACATTTAAGCTCATTAAAAAATGAACCAATTTCCGATAAATAACCGTAGTGAATGTAGTACTTCAGCCTTTAAAGCCTTGGTCGTGTTCTCATCATCACCTCCACTCTGTATTGGCCGATCATTCACCTCCATTTGATTGTTTACCCCTTTTGAGGAACAGCTGCGAAGAGTGATCCTATTAGCCATCCTTGTAACACTGCTGTGATTGGGAAATTTCAAACCTTACCTGGAATCAGCTGCTACCCAAATTTATCACTCGTTCCTCAAAGACGAGTCTCCTTTAAGCTCTTTTCAACTGACTCATAAAATATGAAAAGATTGCCGAGCCATTGGCCTCTCCAGCTCGTTAAAGGGACCGGAAGTGCTATCCCTCCTTTAGATTTTAATATTTTTGGACTTGAGGGATTATTACATAAAAATATCGAGCACTTGTTTTGTTCGGCTCGTTAAAAGTATTGAAAATTCATCCCTTCTGTATTGTTTTATACATTTTCGGACTTAAGGGATTAGATGACGAAAAAGGAATTTTGGAGTTTCCTTTGCGTTCCTTTTCAAACTCTTTAAAACCTAATAGTGACAAACTTGTCCATAGCAGACAAGAACGAGTTTCACTATCGCTAGGCTCGTTAAAACATAGCGATGGGTTTGCCCGAAGGGAAAATTATAGAACAAGCATATGTTATCCTCCTCAAGCTTGAAAAAAATAAAGAGGTACTGGTCAGCAATGACTGGGGAAAAATTGGGAAGAAAACTTGAAGAAACTTTGTTGGTAGCAAGTCGCTCTTGAACATGACACTTTCACTCCGCATCTAAGTCAGGTTGGGTTGTTTCATTCACCGGTCACATCACCATGGTCACATCACACCATCCACATTTGGGGTTAATGCTACCAATCCATCATGTCAGTGTCGCCGGTATGTTCAAGAGAAGTCACTCAAAGAATTCACCTGTGTCTCACCCACTGCAATACATTTATGCTCCATTCTTTCATGACCGCCACCCTGAACCTTATATCACCAGACCGTTTTCACCTCCATTAAAATCATTTTCTCTATTCCGTGTCATTGATGTGGGATTCATTAAGGCCCTCCTATGACGGATCGCTTCTTGTCGACATCAGCTCATTATCCAAGAAGTCGAACTAGGAACACCCATTTCAGTACTTTGAAGCTTGCATGCCTCAATGGCAAGTTTCTCACTTCCGGCGACAGGTTTACATCAATGGCCTTCGACTGAAAGATTTTGCGTGGTGTTCGACGCAAAGTATTTTATTCACACCACGTGAATTGTACTGCAGTACCTTGAGGGTCATTATCATTATCGGTGATTCCTCTCGCGCCTGTTAACAACGTACATCATTGGCTGGTAATCAGGCGATGTCTTTCCATGTTCAACTTCAGAACATCTCTCACATGGATCGACTTGTACTTTGAGTGAAGATCAAATGAGATTGAAGACCCCGAATCTAGTTTCATCCATCTGGGCTATGATATATATTCAGGGAAATAAAGACATCAAATGTACATCGTTGCTGCACAGATAATCATCCAATCAAAGGGATGATGGCTCTACCAGAATCATCAGTCTACACTTAGACGATTGTCTGTCCTATGTACATGAAAATGAATTTATAAAGCTGTGAATGGGAATGCCCACCTCAGCTAGATCATGAAAATATTATGAAGATAATGTATTGTTATGTATCTTATTACAGGTCTCCTCCCAGCTTGAAAGAACTTCAGATCCTCATGATAAAGCATTTCACCCGACATCAAATAAGATTAACGACCTCATGCTTTAGGGGGCAACTGTTATAGACATTTTTGGGCACTGCAGCCCCAAGCATAAAATGTCTATAAACTAAGGGCTCCTAAGTCCCTAAAAGTGTTGTTCCAACCCCTAAAGGAACAAGGTCAACTGATTACAGCTTCTCCCAGAAGTTCTCCATGAAAAACTACTCAGAACTGGTCAAAACAGGATCATTTCACCTGCTCCATAGGCAAAGTGCATTGCATCTCACCTAAGTACACTCAGTGGGTGCGTTGCATTTTAAAAAGCCCTTCTATGGGGTGCGATGGGCAAGAAGAGACAAATGGCAGTGTCAATCCGCGAGGTGGAGAAGCATGGAATCTTCCAAAAACTTCTCCTATGACACTTGCCTCTCTGAATTCGACCAAGGATGAGTAAGAGATCATCAATCTCCAAGTGGAAGCAAGAACTATCAGAGGGAAGACACTAATCAAATCACAAGCTGACTCATTCCCCTTACGAGCATCTATATATGGATCCCTCATCCCAGAGATCCAGAGGTTGGAATTTTGCATCTTGTAAGGAATTCCTGTTGGTTTCTTGAGGCAACATCATAGTGTTGGGTGATCTAAGCTTTTCATGAGGTGAAGAAGGGCTTACTTGCTGAGAGGATGATGCTGGGTTAGAACAATTGGTTGTAACTCTCTTGGCTCTTTCTTGATTATCAATAAAGCTATTCAAGTTTTCCTCCACACTCTTGTGTAATTTATGTTTTGTGCATTTGTATGGTCAATTTACATCTGATCCTAAGTTGTTTATGATAATAGATCCATGTTCTCGTATAGTATTATGCTGCTTTTATTCTATGGGTACTCTATGAAGTTGGGTATACAAGAAAGCGAGTAGCAAAGGACTATCAAAAGAGAGAGGAATCGAGTAAGGAACCAATCGCAAGACAGAGGTTGGTCTCCTTTGTTCTTCTCTCATCTATCTTTCATAAAGGAAAACGAAAGTAGTTTTAATTTGTTTGTTTCTAAGGTAGCTACCCGCCTTAGTGGGATTAGAAGTTCTTCATAGACACTTTTCCCTGTAACACTTACTAAGACACATGGCCTTCCATTACAGTGCACGAAACATGAGTGCAACGGCCCAGATAAAGAGCTTGAAGGCAAAATTGAGCAAAGCAACAAAAGAGGCAAAAGAGAAAGATCGGCTTCGAATCTTGGCTGAAGCTTCCTTGGAACAACATAGCACTTCATAGAGGACCTCTAGCCCAAATTTCAAGAAATTTGGGAAATTTTGGTCACATGACAAATTTTTGGGCAAAACACAGGTTTTTTCTCCCTGTGGCACGACGCTAAAAATTAGGAGCTCCAAATGAAGAATGGTTTGCATTTTTGGATTCAGCATGAGAAATCACGACTACTGGTGCTTGGACAAGAAATTTGGGCAAGATCTGAGTCTCCAAGAGGTCAAAAACACCCAAAAAATGACCTCTCTGCCCCTATTTTGACACAAAGGAAGCAGTCTTGTTAGAATGAAGATTTGGAGGGGCAAATGAGCACCAAATTTAGGAATTCCACTTGGGTTAGAAAGTAGACAGGACAGGCTTTCCAGAAAGCACACTTGGGCACATTTTGGACTCCTGTAAGTGCCTCAAAATAGGCTCCAAAGTGGCACGGCGCACACAGAAAATGGCGCAACGCATATAGGAAAAAAGCCCAATTTTACCTCCGTTTCGCAAAATTTCGATTCGCGACTTCTCCAAGTGGGTCCGATCATCTACATTTTATTTTTTTGGCACCTAAGGTGGCATTTAAAGTGTTTTCTCTCCATATTGGCTTCTATCCAAGTGGTGAAGGAAGGCAAACGGTCACCCAAGCGATTTGTCATGTTTGTAACACTGCACCTGTCACCCAAGCCATTTGTCAGGTTTGTAACGCTGCACCTGTAGCTGATGGTTGGCTCTTCACCTCCATTTTGTAATGATTCAAGTAACTCCCCAACCCTTGGGCGTTCTATCTCTTCATGACACATTCTATATATTGTATGCAAACTATTTGCAAAGGGTTGGTTGGCTTGTAACTTCTGGGAGACTATGGGAAAGAAACTCTGTTTCTTCACTGTATATTTTTGACAGAGAATTAATGAAAGGCAGCGGCTCTGTTTCATGAGATTCATGTGGTTATGTGTGTAGTGAATGTGTCTCTTATGTTTCATATGTATTTTGTTATGTTCATAGTTCAATTCATATTCATTTCCAGTGAAATTTTCTGAGTTAGATAAGGTAGAATTCAATTTTATTGCTTTGCCTGTGGGAAAATTTCATGTTCAGTGTTCTTCTTCTGTTGAAAAGGATTCATGTACTTATGCCCTTTTCACTCTCCTAAGCAATCTCTCCATTCCGCGTTATTTCGAACTAAATTTCTACACTTTCTGCCTGTCTTGCCTCACGAAGTAATCTGTGCCTTTGTATAAAATTCTATGTTATTTGCTAATCGTTGGTCCCATACCATCCCAGAAGCTCGATCATTCATAAAAATTGTTTCTTGTATCCATATTCACTTACTAGCCTAAGATCAATATTTCGCTGTAAGTCATCTCAGACCGTTTTTGCTTATCTATTCACTGAGCGTGACTCGGAGAGAGCCCTCTCCTGTTCTGGTAGGGCTAGCTACAAGACTGAGTGTGGTTTGTGGTTACCCTGAATTTTGCCTTCCTTCAGCCTAGGGCAGATTTAGGTGCTAACATAGTGGCGACTCCACTGGGGAACGGAATCAAATCCCCTTACTTCTAATAATTCTAAGCTTCTGGATGATAAGTTTAGGATTGGATAGGCTGAGTAAGTTGGTTGTGTCTTGTGATTTTTCTCAATAGCGCGCTGGCTTCGAGATAATATACCAGAGCCAATCCAGACCTAGATCCTCTTCATATCTACGAAAACCCCAATTTTATTCCAAGAATCCTTTGTCAAGAGAGCACTATAACTCCCGTGCTCAAATCCCATTCATGTCCTGACATTTTTGAGTATCTTGAAGAGCTTGGGTTTGACGAACGGTTTGAAATATCATTGTTCTAGTCTAAATCCGAAAGGGTTGTTGATTATACTGTCCCTAATCCACAATTTCTTGTAGATCTAAAAACTGAAAGAGCTAACCGCTTAATTGATAATTATATTGCGACATAGCCTCAAACTCCAATTGCTAGCCCCTTACAAATTGTGCAAACTCCTCCAACACCTCCAAGGCCAAATCCACCAAGAGTGATGGCTGCCCATTTTGTACCCCTTGTTCTGCCTCAAGTTCTAGATGACATGCCTGCAGATTATCAAAGAAAAATCCCGTTTTTTGATGGCACTCCTAACAGCATTATTGCTCATAAACATGTGGAAAAAATGGCAGACTTCTATGAACTTCATGAGATCGATGCGGAGAATGTGGCAATGAGACTCTTTGTACAGAAATTTGCAGGTGATGTGAGGAAATGGTTCAGAGGTTTTCTGAAGGCAAGTATCGCTACCTTGGCCGACCTACAAAGACAATTTTTAAACCGATGGGAAGTGAAAAAGAATACTCTTCAAATTCTGGCTGAATATGAGCAAATCAAACGAAACACCGGTGAGTCAGTCCAAGACTATTGTGTCAGATTCAATTCAGTTTATAACGAAATTCTAGATCATCTAAAGCCACCTGTGGGACTAGCTATGATGAAATTTCCGGATGGTTTTGATGCTGACATGGCCTACCAACTAAGAGAGAGAGAACCAGCCACAATGGAAGACATGAAGAAAATCGTGGTCAGCGTTGAAGCAAATCTGCTATCCAAGAGAGCTAGAGTGAAAGCAGAAAAGAAAGTCATTGTTAACGAAGAGTCTTCTTCAATGGATCAATTACTCAAAAAGGTAGAGCAAATGCTTGAAAGGGTGAAGCTCGACAAACCTGAGCCACAAGATAGAAATCCTAACTTCTGTGGCTAGCAGCAACCACAATATAGAATAAGACAGAGAGATCAGCGAGCCCAAGAGCAGACAACACAACAGCCAGTACAAACACCTATTCAGCAAAATTTTGTGCATGGACCAGAGTCAGATGAGGACGGGAATGTAATAGGTGAAGAAAACCACCTCTTTACTCCAGATGAGCTGCCTACTTACATTACTGAAGAGGAAGAGTGTGCGGTGAGTTCAGCTGCACACAAAGATGCAGATTTCATTCTAGCAAGTGACACTGTTTTACAAGAAGAATCAGAGGAGTATCAAAGGGGATATATGAATGCTCTGTCCGCACAACAGTAGCAATATTCACTTAGAAATAGAGATGTGTCAGCCAAACAATTTCAGAAAAGGAAGGATGTTGAGGCATCAAAGAATGATTCATCAGCTACACAAAGGAAAGGAAAAGAGGCGGTTGGTCCGAAGAGCAGCAAAACACCATCAGGAGAACAATCACATCAGCAAGTTGCATCGAAAGAAAAGGAAAAGAAAGAAATCCCAGTCAAAGAGGTAGAAAATATTCCTGCTTTTAATTTAGAGAATGAGATTTCTAAATTAAAGGTATCCATCCCCTTGACTGAAATAATGAGGAACAACAGTTATAGAGGACAAATATCTAAGATGTTGAATTTGGACCCAACGTCTGACATGGTGAATGTCGAAGATGATCAACCTGAAATGATTTTTGGGCCAGCATCGAATGGTGAGTCTCCTAATAGTGATGTGCCACCCTTTTATATCAGTTTAAGAGTGCATGATTTTGTGTTACATAATGCCATGTTCGATTCCAGAGCTTCTCACAATCTCATTCCCAAGGCTATCATGGATAAGCTTGGTCTGGACATCACCCGGCAATACCATGATCTCTATTCATTTGATTCTAGCAGAGTAAGATGTATAGGACTCATCAAAGACTTGGTTTTGAGTCTGGATCAGCTCCCAATGAAGAATGTTTTGATGGATGTGGTTGTAGCAGATATTTCTCCCAGGTTTGGCATGCTTCTTTCCAGGTCTTGGGTAGCGAAATTGAAAGGGACACTACAGCTAGATTTCTCCTATGCAACGATTCCAGTGTTTGGACAAATGAGGAAATTGTATCGGGAACAAAAAATGAAATACATGATCACAAGCAAGGAGAAACTAATAAATCATCCAATTAACTATGTACATACAGATTTAGAGTCTTTTGTTTTGTATTTAGATAGTTTTAATGATATAGATAGTGAGTTAGTTGAAGCAGATGATATTCCGAAAATAACAGAAAATTTCAGACAAATTTTAAAGAAAAAAGGACAAGAACAGCAGAACACTTTTGGCAATCAGCTGAAAGTAATGGACAACAAGCAGACAAGGCACAACAAACATATTTCCAGCACTTGCAAGAGGAGGAAGATGGTTTGTGGACCATGGATTTCGATGGAGCAGTAGGAAATGATGGCGCTGGAATTGGAATTTGGGTACGCAGTCCTTTCTCCGCCCCAAACAAAGTGCCTAACAACGTGTGGGTATGCTCTTAGAAGTTGGCTTTTGAGTGTTCAAACATTGAAGCTGAGTATGAAGCTTTGATTGCTGGCCTAAAGATTCTAAGAAAGATGAATGCTAAGAGGATTTCAGTATATGGCGACTCCGAATTGGTAATTAAGCAGGTTAGAGGTGAGTATCAAGCAAAGCATCCTAGGATGCGGGCCTACCGTAATGCAGTTCTAGACATCCTAAAATTATTTTTAGAATACACCTTGACATGCATGCCTCGTATACAAAATAGTATTGCTGACGCTCTTGCCAAGGCAGCAAGTAGTTTGAAGATCCCAATGAACTCTAGCAATAAATTCGAAATCCATGTCAAGCATCGTCCAATCGTTCCAGACAATCAGAGATATTGGCAAGTGTTTCAAGATGATGAGGAGATTAAAGATTTTCTGCAAAACAAAGGCAAGTTCAAAGAGACCTCAATTGATGTAGAAAATGACGATGGTAAAGGTAATGGTACAGATGAGGTGAAGATCAATGAAATGGATGTGTTGCAGCTAAAGAATAACGTTATTCCTAAAGGCTTGATACCTTTAGAAGAACTTTTTGATCAAGATGATGTAGCCCGCAAGCCAACATTGCAGCCAACAGAGAAGGGTGTAGAAGAGGTCAACATCGGAACAGCTACTAATCCTAAGTTGGTAAAATTGTCCAAAGCATTGCCGCCAAAGATCAAGGACAAATACATCAGTTTGCTGGCTTCATTTGCAGATGTGTTTGCTTGGGACTATTCTAACTTAAAGACATATGATACCTACATAATTCAGCACACTATATGTTACAGGGAAAAGTGTCTATTTAGAACTACTCTATCCCACTAAGGTGTGACAACTGCCTTAGAAACAAACAGAGAAAAACTACTTTTGTTTTTCCTTTATGAATTATAGATAGAGAGGAACAGAAAGACCAACTTCTGTCTTGCGCTAATCCTTCGATTCGATCCCTCTCTTCTTTGATAGTCCTCAGCTACCTGCTCCCTTGTACGCCCAGCTTCACAAAGTACCTGTAAGATTACAGAAGCATAGCACTATACAAACACATGGATCTATAATCATAAACAATCTAGGATCAGATGTAAATTGACCATACAAATGTAACAAGCATCAATGATACAAAAGCATGGAGGAAAACTCAAATAGCTTTTATTGATAAACAAGAAAAGATCCAGGAGGAGTTACAACCAGTTGTTCCGACCCAGCATCAACCTCCCAGCAAAGAAGCCCCTCTTCACCTCAAACAAAGCTTAGATCACCCAACAATCTGATGTTTGTCTCTAGAAACCAACAGCAATTCCTTACAATATGCAAAATTCCATCCTCCGGATCTCTGGGATGAGGGATCCATATATAGATATATGTAAGGGGGATAAGTCAGCTTGTGATTTGATTAGTGTCTTCTCTCTGATAGTTCTTGCTTCCACTTGGAGACTGAGGGCCTCTTACTCATACTTGGTCGAATTCAGTGAGGCAAGTGTCACAGGAGAAGATTTTGGAAGCTTCCATTGCCTCTCCACCTCGTGGAATGACACTGCCATTTGTCATTTCTCGCCCATCGCACCCCACAGAAGGGACTTTTGAAATGCAACGCACCTTCATAGTGTATTTAGGTGAGATGCAACACACTTAGCCAGTGGAGCAGCTGCAATGATCCTGTTTTGACCAATTCTGAGTAGTTTCTCATGGAGAACTTCTGGGAGAAGCTGTAATCTGTTGACCTTGTTCCTTTACGGGTTAGAACAACACTTTTAGGGACTTAGGAGCCCTTGGGTTATGGACATTTCATGCTTGGGGTTGTAGGGCACAAAAATGTCTATAACAGTTGCCCCCTAAAGTATGAGGCCGTTAACCTTTTGGTGTCAGGTGAAATGCTTTATTATGAGGATCCGAAGTTCTTTCAATGCTGGGAGGACACCTGTAATAAGATACAATACAATACATTATCTTCATACTATTTTCATGATCTAGCTGAGGCGGGCATTCCCATGCTCAGCTTTATAAATTCATTTTCATGTACATAGGACAGACAATCGTTTGAGTGTAGACTGATGATTCTGATAGAACCATCATCCTTTTGAGTGGATGAATATCTATGCGGCAATGATGTACATTTAATGTCTTTATTTCCCTGAATATATATCGCAGCCCGGATGGATGAAACTAGATCTGGGGTCTTCAATCTCGTCCGATCTTCACTCGAAGTACAAGTCGATCCATGTGAGAAATGTTCTGAAGTCGAACATGGAAAGACATCGCTTGATTACCAGTCAATGATGTAAACTGTTAACAAGCGCGAGAGGAATCATCGATAATGATAATGACCCTCAAGGTACTGCAGTACAATTCACGTGGTGTGAATAAAGGACTTGGCGTCGAACACCACGCAAATCTTTCGGTCGAAGGCCATTGATGTAAACTTGTCGCCGGAAGTGAGAAACTTGCCATTGAGGAATGCAAGCTTCAAAGTACTGAATGGGGTGTTCCTAGATCAACTTCTCGGATAATGAGATGATGTCGACAAGAAGTGATCCATCACAGGAGGGTCTTAATGAATCCCACATCAATGACATGGAACTAAGCAAATGATTTTAATGGAGGTGAAAATGATCTAGTGATATAAGGTTTAGGGTGGCGGTCATGAAAGAATGGAGTATAATGTATGGTAGTGGGTGAGACACAGGTGAATTCTCTGAATGAATTCTCTTGAACATATCGATGACACTGATGTGATGGATCGGTAGCATTAACTCCAAATGTGGATGGTATGGCGTGACCATGGTGATGTGACCGGTGAATGAAACAACCCAACCCGACTCGGACACGGAGTGGAAGTGTCATGTTCAAGAGCGACTTGCTACCAACAAAGTTTCTTTGAGTTTTCTTCCCAATTTTTCCCCAGTCATTGCTGACCAGTACCTCTTTATTTTTGTCAAGCTTGAGGAGGATAACATATGCTTGTTCTATAATTTTCCCTTCGGGCAAACCCATCGCTATGTTTTAACGAGCCTAGCGATAGTGAAACTCGTTCTCGTCTATAGACAAGTTCGTTGCTATTAATCTTTTTAACGAGTTTAACGACAAAGATAACTCGGTCCTTTTCAATTTTAGAGAGTTTGAAAAGGAACGTAGAGGTAACTCCAAAATTCCTTTTTCGTCATCTAATCCCTTAAGTCCGAAAAAGTATAAAACAATACAGAAGGGATGAATTTTCGATACTTTCAACGAGCCGAACAAAACAAGCGCTCGATCGTTTTGTGTAATAATCCCTCAGGTCCAAAAAGATTAAAATCTAGAGGAGGGATAGCACTTCTGGTCACTTTAACGAGCTGGAGAGGCTAATGGCTCGACAATCTTTTCATTTTTTACGAGTCAGTTGAAAAGAGCTTAAAGGAGACTCATCTTTTGAGGAACGAGTGATAAAACGGGTAGCAGCTGATTCCAGGTAAGGTTTGGAATTTTCCAATCATGGCAGTGTCACAAGGATGGCTAGTGAAATCACTCTTCGCAGCTGTTCCTCAAAATGGGTAAACAATCAAATGGAGGTGAATGATCGGCCAATGAAAAAGTGGAGGTGACGGTGCAAACACGACCAAGGCTTTAACGACCGAAGTACTACATTCACGATGGTTATTTACCGGGGAATAGTTCATTTTTTAACGAGCTTAAACGCGGGGGGAAACATTTGCTCATGTCTTATGTTTATTTTTTAACGAGCTTGAACTATGTGCTAAAACTGCTCGATTAATCCAGTCGTGTGATAAGAATGTCTCATATAAAACGACAACTTTTAGAGTTTTGCCCCACATCCTTTCTTTATGCAAGTTAGGAGACGACCAATCCTACGTGTTTAAAGGGTTAGAGGTCCTAAAAATTTAAAAAATAAATAGTCGCTCTTCGCTTGCACACCAAAAGGCTTGCATGCCCCCAGCTATAAAATAGAGTTTCAAGGTTACCCCTTCTTTAGTCCATTAAAACATTTGTTTTACCGAGAGAGGCCTACCTCTTACAGGTTACCAAAGATTGTTCTATTTACAACGCAAACAAAACACTTCCTCGACGATGTCTACCGAAATAGACAAAGGTGAGTGAAGGAGGCTACTCCACTCACATAACTTTGACAATAGAATCTTGTTCTAGAATAACCCCCTCTTCCAATCACGGACGGGGGTACAGACTAGTCATATTCTCTCGCGGAAACCTACCCTATACCCAAAGTTTTCCTGCCAAAGCAGACCAGGCTGCATGCCCCCTGGGTTTCAGTCATGTCCCCTCGAATCACTCGCGCTCATCGGGTGGACGGACTGGAGATTGAGACATTTGTTGCGCGAAAAGACCATTTAGGGATGGTATATGACTATTTGCTATGCGTGATCCGGGAAATGAAAGCTGGTCTACGAGCTTGACCACTCTTCCTTCGTGCGGAAAACACATCGCTCTAAAGAGTGATGAGACAATGGCTCTCATGCAATAAATATAGTCTCGTCCAAGGAGTAGATTGTAATCCAGGGGTCCTTGAACTACCATCACGTTCATGTGAACGATTTTCCCTCTCAATGTTATGGGCACATAGGGAAGGATCCCTAACAGTCGACTGGTTCCTTTATCAAAGACTGTTAGATTTCTCATCTCAGGCAAAAGCGATAGCGAACCAAGCACTTTCCAAGCAGTTGAGGAAAGGATACTCACAGAAGCCCCTTCATCTATGATGGTACCAGCCATAACCATTCTATATATTTGAACAGTAATTCGGAATGGTATACTAGCTGGTAAACGGGGTCTGCCTAGTTGATTCCAGTCGAAGGAGACAACTAGGTTGCTTGGAGGTGGGATTGAATAGACGGCCGGGTACGACTCTGACGAACTTCCTTCGTGCGGTAAAGGAACGGGTAAATTTCCCCCATGTTCGTTGGAGTCTGTGCTTATGAAAAGAATTTGGACGGTGTCATCCTTGTTCTCTTCAGTGACTGTATCATCTGAAGATGGAACCTCTGAAGGCAAGACCGGGTCAACTACCGCCTCGACCTTTTGACTTTCGTCTGGTATGGGTTCAGATGGTTTATCTTCAATGATAGATGCTTCGGCCGACCACCTGAGTGGGCCAGCCAGATTTTCAACTAGCGATGGACTTGGCAAGAGTTTTTTATATCCAGGAGGAAGTCGTAATGGTGAAACCGGACGATCGTCCAAAACTCTTTTATCTTCGTCTAAGAAGGGACAACGGTGGACGGCATGATCGCCTTCGCACAGTTTACAAGGAAATCTATATTTTCCTTTTTGTCCTGGGGCTTCACTTTCACTAGTTGACGGTGTGTTTTCAACATGATCATCAGAGGTTGACGACACCGAGTTGTGCAAACGAGGAGACCAGTCCCTTAAGATCTGAGGGATGCAAGGACAATCTCTGTGGTAGTGGTCTCCTTTGCAAATGACACATGGCGATTTAGGCCTGGTCGGTGTAGTGTGTGGATTTTCGCTAGACGACACTCGTTTGCCCCCGTTCGCTTTTGGCTCCTTCTTCTTCTTCTCTTTCTTCTTCTTTTCCTTCTTCTCCTTAGGTACTTGAATTTTGGCTTTACCAGCCCCATCAAGCGAAGAGGAAGGAGGAGAGGAAGAATTAGAGGAAGTAGAAGGTTGGTGGGTAACTCTGGACTCATCTAATTGCTGATTCGATTGTTCAAGAATTGCAGTGTTCTAAACGACAGAGGTTGAGAAGAGCCATACAGGTGAACCAATTGTCAGTTCTGGAAGCAACAATGTGGCCATATGGGGTGCACCAACATCTCCCCAAGAGGAGAAGGGACTAGGATTTCCTCCAAGGGGAATCCCTTGGTTGGTGGATTCCATTTTCTCAACCCAAGATCAACGTAGGAAAGAGTAATGAATATTCCATTTAAAATAAATTTTAGACGCTTTGACACAACTTGTTTTTTCAGTTTTTAAGAGTCGAGAAAAAACAAAAGATGACTCTAGTCTCCTTCGATTTTTAATGAGCCTGAAGTGACAAGTGCTCAGATGGACCTTTTCCGTTAAGGAGTCTCAAAAGGAATGAAAGGGACTGCTCTGGAAGTCTAGGTAGAGGGAGTACCAAACCAATCGCAAAACTGCAGAATACTTTTTACGGTACGACAGTCAATCTTCTCGAATGCTCTGTTCAGTGCATTGCGATCGATAGGGTGGCAGACACGGCTTCCTATGGATAAAGGATTAAGCCTATTGGGGTCTCTCAAAATATACTCGACGGTACGTGGGAGCACAAGTCCGTACTGGCACTTATCGTCTCAAAGTGGAGGAATCACCCAACCATCAGTGAGAACAACAGTTACCAGGCTTTACGACGCCGGAATACGTCTCTAGCCTAGACTTCTAAATGTTGTGCATTAAGTTCCAAAGCGTTGTTAGATTCATTGAATTTATTTTAAGTTGATTTTGTTTATGAAGTTTGCCTTTCGGGTTCACCACGAGATGTAGATGTAATTCCTAAAATGCAATCTAATATGATAAACAAACTTTTAATTTCTTTTATGAAATGAAAATCCTAGCTACTAGGGAAAAGAAAGACAGAATCTTTTCACAAAGAGCAAAGAGCACACTCTAAATGCACTTTCCTAAATCAAGCCAATCAGTCTGTCTATATGCAAATGCACATGCATGTATTTGTTTTCCACTTTCTTAGTATATGGATGCTAAAAAGAAAGTTGATGCACAAATCTGAACTTCTTTTCAAGCGACAAATATCAACAAGCTTCTTTTCGAAATCAAAAAATGGAGACGATTACAACATCTTACGATTTTGAACTGAATACTTGTTCTTGACACTAGAAAATTACAAATTCAGACCAAAAGTAATAGTAACAGGATAATCGACCATCAACAGCAATCAAACTTTTTCCTACGATCGAAATCGACACTTGCGACAGATTCAAATCAAAGGACGACATTACGACTATGCTACTTTTGCAAAGGAGAACTGTAAATGACTCAACAAACACACAAAAACATCTACAGTTCTTTTGTACAAAGGAGGTGAAATAACATCAAGGAAAAGGAGTTTCAAACAGACATATACTGATCACAGGCAGCAAGATTCAGGAATAGAACTGGAAAGAATGAATGACAGAAGCCACAGCTACACAGAGCTAGTCTGATCAGCGCACCTATAACACAGAGAATCTGAAATGCAGCGTAGGTTGTCCACTCGGGAAGTGCGCTGAAATTCAGAATCTATGAACAGTACCTGCGCTGGGCCAGAAAAGAGACTCTGTTCAGGTTCGAGGTCACAGTTTGCAGTTCAGTTCTTGGGTTTTGGCCGAGTAAAAAACAATCAATAATGCAACAATCAGGGGTAGATCTGAGGAGGATCTAAGAGCTATCACAAGGGCAATCAGATAGTTTGTGAATCAGTTGTTTAAATCATAAACAGATCCGGTAGATGGATTGAAGTAGCAGTTATCTACTTTGCATTTGTTATGGCAAATGCAGTTCGAATGCTACTTGTAAGTTTATGAAACAAACAACAAAGAATGATAAACAAACAAACTAATTAGTTCCCCTGTGGAGTCGCCATTTTGTTACAGGGAAAAGTGTCTATTTAGAACTGCTCTATCCCACTAAGGTGTGACAACTGCCTTAGAAACAAATAGAGAAAAACTACTTTTGTTTTTCCTTTATGAATTATAGATAGAGAGGAACAGAAAGACCAACCTCTGTCTTGCGCTAATCCTTCGATTCGATCCCTCTCTTCTTTGATAGTCCTCAGCTACCTGCTCCCTTGCACGCCCAGCTTCACAAAGTACCTGTAAGATCACAGAAGCATACCACTATACAAACACATGGATCTATAATCATAAACAATCTAGGATCAGATGTAAATTGACCATACAATTGTAGCAAGCATCAATGATACAAAAGCATGGAGGAAAACTCAAATAGCTTTTATTGATAAACAAGAAAAGATCCATGAGGAGTTACAACCAGTTGTTCCGACCCAACATCAACCTCCCAGCAAAGAAGCCCCTCTTCACCTCAAACAAAGCTTAGATCACCCAACAATCTGATGTTTGTCTCTAGAAACCAACAGGAATTCCTTACAATATGAAAAATTCCAGCCTCCGGATCTCTGTAATGAGGGATCCATATATAGATATCTGTAAGGGGGATGAGTCAGCTTGTGATTTGATTAGTGTCTTCTCATAGATATCTGTAGGGCCTCTTACTCATCCTTGGTTGAATTCAGTGAGGCAAGTGTCACAAGAGAAGATTCTGGAAGCTTCCATTGCCTCTCCACCTCGTAGAATGACACTGCCATTTGTCATTTCTCGCCCATCGCACCCCACAGAAGGGACTTTTGAAATGCAACGCACCTTCACAGTGTATTTAGGTGAGATGCAACGCACTTAGCTAGTGGAGCAGCTGCAATGATCCTGTTTTGACCAATTCTGAGTAGTTTCTCATGGAGAACTTCTGGGAGAAGCTGTAATCTGTTAACCTTGTTCCTTTAGGGGTTAGAACAACACTTTTAGGGACTTAGGAGCCCTTGGTTTATGGACATTTCATGCTTGGGGTTGTAGGGCACAAAAATTTCTATAACACTATACCCATCAAGCCCAATCAAAAACCATTCAGACAGAAGTTGAGAAGGATAAATCCAAAGTTGCTGCCATCTATTGAAAAGGAGGTAAACAGGTTGTACAAATTAGGGATCATTATGCCCATCAGATTTTCGGATTGGATCTCTAACTTGGTGTCCGTACGAAATAAGACAGGTGAAATCCGCTTGTGCATTGATTTTAGAAATCTCAATAAAGTTTCATTGAAGGACAACTATCCACTGCCCAAAATGGAGCATATACTTCAGCGAGTAGTGGGAGCATCTAGTATGTCACTACTTTATGGTTACTCCGGATATAACCAAATTTCTATCCATGAAGATGACCGAGACAAGACAGCATTCACCACTCCATGGGGAACCTTTCATTACGCCAAAATGCCTTTCGGTTTAAAGAATGAAGGTGCCACATTTCAACGTGCAATGGACTTGGCTTTTGCAAATGAGAAGGATGTCTTTTTTGTGGTGTACTTGGATGATTTGACGGTGTTTTCCAAATCTGATGAAGAGCACATGCACCATCTAAAAACTGTCTTTCAAAATTGCAGAAAATATGGTTTGTCGCTGAATCCGAAGAAGAGCTTGTTCGCCATGGAGGAAGGAAAATTACTCGAGCATATTATCTCAAGAGATGGCATTCATATTGACCCAGCATGTGTGCAAGCAATTCAACAAATCGATCTGCCCCAGAACAAAAAAGAGATACAATCGTTCAATGGTAAGATGAATTTTTTACGTCGCTTTGTGCCTAATCTTGCTGAACACTTAAGAGAAATGACAAACATGCTTAAGAAGGACAACCAAGTGAAATGGACAGAGGAGGCTATAAAATCTTTCAATTTGGTCAAATTGGCTCTTTCTTCAGCTCCTGTTCTAGTCAGCCTGGACTACATGCAGGATTTCATATTATTTTTGTTTGCTTCAGAGCACACTATGGCAACAGTATTATTGCAGAAAAGAGATGACCATGAAAGACCCATTGCATTCTTCAGCAGAGCTATAAGGGATGCAGCCTTAAAGTACAACATCATTGAGAAACAAGCCCTGGCACTTGTGAAGGCATTGAAAGATTTCCGGGTATATATTCTACATTCTCATATTCTGGCCTATGTTCCTAACGCTGCTGTAAAAGATGTTTTAGTGCAGACTGATCCAAAAGGAAGATGAGGTAAATGGATTGCAGCCTTGCTGGAATATGATGTGGAAATAAAGCCCACAAAGCTGGTTAAAGGACAGGGATTGGTGAAGTTAATGGCCGAATCAAACTTGCACGCCTTGGACATAAATCTGATCGCTGCTATGTCCGATGAGAATGAAGAATCATCATCAATTCAGGTATCTGAAATGTTTGCTCTTTCTCCATGGTATTCAGATATCATATATGTGCTTAAAAATTTGTCACCACTGCCCGGCATGCCTAGAAACAAAGCGAGAACACTCAAGTTGAAAGCTACCAAGTTTTGCATTCTAAATTCTACCCTGTATTGGAAAGATCCTGGTGGTGTTTTGTTAAATTGTTTGATGGAAGAGGAGGCAAAGAAAGTCATGGAGGATTTCCACGGAGGAGAATGTGGTGGTCACCTTTTTTGGAAATCAATAGCAAATAAAATTCTGAGAGCAGGATGCTATTGGCCGACATTGTTTGCTAATGTATATAAGATGGTTAAGCGCTGTCATAAGTGTCAGATTTTTGAAGGAAAGCAGAAGTTACAGCCTTTGCCACTTAAGCCTATTGAGGTGAGCACTCCTTTCCAACAATGGGGGTTGGATTTCATTGGCGAAATTCATCCCACTTCTTCTGGTCAACATAGATGGATCCTCATAGCGACAGATTATTTCACGAAATGGATTGAGGCAACTCCCACCAGACAAGCTACAGACGCGGTAATCATTTCATTTCTTGAAAATAACATCTTGTCTCTCTTTGGTTGTCCAAATAAGTTAATCACTGATAACGCAGCAACTTTCAAATCAAAAAGGATGGTAGAGTTTTGTCATAAATATCACATCATTTTGGGTTACTCAACTACCTATCATCCGCAAGGTAATGTATTGGTGGAGTCTTCGAACAAATCATTGGTCAACATCATGAAGAAGTTGCTGGAAATAAATAAGAAGAGCTTGCATAAGAGGTTGGTCCATGCACTTTGGGCAGATCGGATCAGTCAGAAAAAAATCCATTGGTATTTCACCGTTTGAGCTTGTTTATGGAGTTGATACAATATTTCCTACCTCTCTCGCTGCCCCGGTAGTCAGACTTCTTCAGGAGGCCGGCAGTGAAGAAGATCCTATGCAGAGAAGGTTGAATCAAATGGTCCACTTGCAGCAGACAAGAGAAGAAGTTTTGAAGAACACATCCAAATTGTAGGAGAAGATCAAGAAAATTTATGACAGAAAAGCAAAGGCAGATAAATTTCAGTTGGATGATGTGGTGCTGAAGTGGGATGCAAGGAATGAGGAGAAAGGTAAGCACGGAAAGTTCGAGAATATTTGGAAAGGTCCTTTCAAGATTGCAGCATATAGGGGTCAGAATGCCTTTCTTCTAAAGGAAATGAACAGGGAAGATTGTCCAGGAGGGCCGATCAATGGTCGACTGCTCAAGCGGTACCATTTCTGAGTTATTAATGCTGCTTCCACTGTCATTGTAAATACCATTTTTATTTCAGTCTGGTTTGAGTTTGTCAAGTTTGTCTTCAAGTCATTTCAATGTCAAGTTTGATGTTAATTTTTTGGTCATTTTAGTTTAAAAAATGAGTCAGAGTCCTGTGTTGTTTGTCGAAAAAATGACTCCATAGCCCAATGGACGAAGGCACTGTCTAGCTCTTCTAGAGATCTGCTGTTCTTGGCACCTCCAAGGAGCTACCATCCTCCATTGGAGCCAATGTTAGAGTCGGTCTGGTCAGTCCTTCGTCAGAGATCAAAACTCTTTATGCATTTCATTTTTAGGTGTCCCGATCCATTCACTCAGCTGCATTCCGCTAGGGGCATGCCATAATCTAATGAAGAAAGGTCATGCTAGTCATTTCCCCTCATGTCCGGCTCCTGCTGGCTTTGGTCTTTTGTCAACGATCACCAAATTCCATGACAGTCAAGGTCTAGTCCTTTAATGGACAAAGGTCATTTTCGATCATTAGGTCTAGGGATTTATCAGTTTGGTCTTTAAATATGTCCAGTAAAGCCATGCAGGTCAGAGAGAGGCCCTTACAAAGTAATGATTCACAAAGTTTCATCGTCATATTGATAAACTTCGATTGTTCTTCAAAACTCTGTTTTGAAGAAAAGTCAAACAGTGTCATTGGTGATAAAATTTTCAAAGAGATCGATAGTTGATTTCTCCAGGCGCAGTCATGGTTTCCATGGCCAAATGCCCTGTCATGCAATCCCTGCAAAGAGTGCCGAAAATTTCATCATTTGAGCTAAATTTTAGAGGAAAAGTGAAAATCACGGTGGTTTTAAGTCAGTGAAAAATTGGCAAAACATGACATTATAAAAATGGGTTTTTGAAAAAGAAAAATTTAAATCATGACCTCCAAGTCTTTATACACAAGTTTACATCAAAAATCAAAGTCATTGGGCAATCAAAGGCATAGGGAAAACAGTGCAAAGTCGTGGAGTGTGCATCGTGCATTTTGGAGCAAAGTTGGAGGCGGTTTTAGCGTGCGGCACATATAGACTGGGATGCGGTGCACACACAGGGCATGGCGCACATAGAGCCCATCCACAGTGCAATTTTCTAACTGGCGTAGCGCACACCCAGGGCGCGGTGCACTAGGTTTTGCGCTCGGCGCACACCCAGGGTGCGGTGCACTGGGTTTTGCGCGCGGCGCACACAGACAAAGGGCCAGAAACTTGCCAAAACTCCCTCAAATCTTTTGTGGATGCCCATCAGCTTGAGAGGTAGGCTCTGTTGGAATTATGAGATAAGTGTTGTCCTTGATGGCAAACCACACTGATGACAAATCATAGTTCATACACGCAGGTTCATTAAGCCCAAGTCGCGTATACAAGCAGGTTCACTATATACCAAGTCGCGTATACGCAGGTTCGCTATATACCAAGTCGCGTGTACACGCTGGTTGGCTTCAGTAAAAGCGCGTGTATGTGGAAAAATTATCTTTGGTCCACGGCGGTTATTCCTTGGAAGTTGTGCCTATGGTTTTGGACCTTGGTGTCTCGACGGACGTGTTGATCCCTAGTTTTGAAGATGATGGTATTGGATTTCTATGGTTTTGGCTCTTGGTATTGAACAAGGCCTAAGGCTATATAAGGAGAAGGAAATCATTAGGCAAGTGTATCTGAAATTTCTTGAATATCTGAAGAAGTATGAGATCCAGTATGCAGGTTATGGGTTGATGATGCATTGCTTGATTTGAGCTAAGGAGGGATCTCACCGGCTGATTGAGAACAAGATCTAAGGAGAGATCAGAATCAAATGGTTTGAAATGAACTATCTTTATGATGCCTATTCTAGATCTACATACTGACGCATGTATTGTTCTATAAGTGTTATGAGTATGACTGATGTCTGGTACAGATGCAAGTTATGAGAAATTATTTTTAGATCTGTACGCGGGTTGTCTTTGGCAAAAGCACGTATACACGCGGGTTTGATTCATCGAAGTAGCGTATACATTGTAAAGCTTGATATTTGAAGTTGCAGATGGGTCTGATGGTTATTACAGAGTCCTGTGTCTGCTCTGTGTTCTGGTGACAGTGTTGTTAACAGGGTTTCAGTGATTCAGAGTTTGATGATTGTTTTGAGCTTCAATGATAGTTATGGGTCCAGTATGAAAATTGGATGAAAAGTGGCCTTTCAGATTATATGTTGTGCTTCAGTGTATCTAGTCTGAAAATTGATGAAACGTGGTACCTGGAGGAGAGAAGATTGTAGGCAAGCACCTACGTACTAGTATCTAAGCTAGTACAAAAGCTAAGGGAGATCTTTGGAGCATTGTAGCAGGTAGCAGCCTGTGTACTAGTAAATGGATCGGCTAGTACAAGAGAAAAGGGGGTTGTAGCTCCCGTACTGGTATAAGACTGCACCAGTACAAATATTGTAAAAGGATTTTCTTATTAAGAAGAAGATTGAGATGACTTGCAGCAGGTGGTTTTCACCCACATTGGGTTTCCACCTTATATCTTTGTGTTCATGTGTGTGGCTTTTGTGTGATGATCTGTTCTGTTATACTGCACCTGTTTACTGTTAATATGGTCAATAATGTTCTGATGCATTTACTGAAGATAAGCTAACTGAATCATAAGATTTCTGGATATACGCTAGTTGCTTTAGACACAGCAGCGTGTACACGCGGGTTCACTTAACTGAAGTAGCGTATATGTTTCTGAGCATAAAATGAAAAAGTTTTAATGATCTGATAATACTGATTCCCCCTCCCTCTCAGTATTATTTTCAACAATTGGTATCAGAGTAGGTCCTTTGATAGAAGCTTGATCGCTTGAAGGAGATCCGTGGAACAATGGGAAAGAAGCTTAAGAAGAAAGCTCATAAGAAGAAGAAGACATCTCAGAAGAACTATGACAGTGGGAGAATCGATTGGGGATTAGGTATAAGAAGCTCTTCAGATTCAGAATCAGATTCAGAATCATTATCAGGTATGAATGTGTTATCCTCTGATGTTCCAGCTATATTTCCTTGTGAAAGAGATGAAAGTGATAGTGAGACTACTGAACTTGCTCTTATGGGTGAGCAAGAAAGATGTCAAATAGAGGCAGAATTTAACAGGCTGACAAACAAAATTATTGAACAAGAAAAACGTTTTGACGTAAAGAGTGGTGCCCTCAAGTTATGCAAGGAAAGGTATCAAAAGTTGCAGGATGAAGCAACATCTCTAATAAATGAAGTCATTGAAAAGAACACAACAATCAAGGAGCTCAGAGATCTATCCAGTTATTATGAAAGTCTTGAAGCCACAATCCTCTCACTAAAGGAAGAACTTGAAGAATCAAAGAAGCAGAATGAAGACCTACACCAAGCAATTGAAAAACAAGACAACGAAGTCATCAGCTTAAAATCCCAGCTGGAAAGTGCCTTAAGAGTTCGTCAAATGCAGCAGGATCTAAATGAAGAACAAGAAAAGGAGATTCTCAAACTAAGGGAACAAATGGAAGAAGGAAGGAAAGCTGAAGAAGATTTGAAAAGACAATCTCTTGAAAAGGAAGAACAGCTTCAGGTTGAGGTAAATATCTTGAAAGGTAAACTAGAAGAAAAGGATAAGCTTTTACGATTTCAAGATAGTTCTAAAGTCTTGGATGATATTCTTAGTAGTCAAAGGTCTCCTGCTATCAAGACTGGTCTTGGTTTTCATGAATCTGTTGAAGGTGAATCTAGTTCACAAGGTGAGGCAAGGAACTCTAAAGAGAAATCTAAAATGATCAACAAGGAGATGAAAGGTCAACCCCATCAACAATCAAGGAAAGAGACTCCTCAAAGAAAATCTTTTACTCCTCCTATGAATAATGTTGAATGTTATGTATGTCATAATCTTGGACATGTTGCAGCTAGATGTAGAAGAAGAAGGGTTCAAGACCATCATGCAGAAAGATCATCACACTCAAGGTATTTTAATGGATATTTCTTTGCTTGCAATATGTTTGGTCACAAAGCTGCTGATTGCTACAGGAGGAATATGAAACATGTAAGATGTTATGCATGTAACAAGCTTGGACATATAGCAAAGGAATGCAGGAACAAAGGATGGACATCACACCAAAAGGAGAAAACCTCATCACACTTGAAGATATGGAGGAAGAAGGAAGTACAGTCAGCACAATGTACTGAGACACAGCACAGCACGGACATATCAGACTCAGGGGGAGCTGAAAGTGTAAAACTTCAGCGTTCTGAATCTCATACGCAAGTTCCTTAAAGGGAAGTTGTGTACATACGCGAGTTAGACACTGCAAAGTCGCGTATATGTCAGTCTGAGGAAAAGCAGTGGGGACAGGATCAGAAAAAGGATCTGATATGATTCAATCTATTATTTGCTCTATTGATTATAGTCTGCTGAGGATGTGTGGAAATGTTTTGTTACTTGTATGATGTCTAGAAGTGTTTTGATCCTAACTTGAGGATGATAATGTTTTGATGCTTATTGCTGATATATGCATGATCAGATCTAACAGATGGCACTGGTTGAGGGGGAGCATATGCCTTTAGTAATTCATTGTTGGCATTATGGTTAATAATCCTTGGTGATGATTCTTATATGGCTAAATGATATATCTTGCTATGATATGATGTTGTGAGTTGTCTATGATAAACTCTCATATGATTCTTGAAGTTACATAGTTGAAGGTTGATCCTTTGATGATGCTTACATGGTGATCTTCATAAGGATAAGGAGAAGTACAAAGCTTGAATACACATCTTTCTCACCTGATGATGAGTCACTCATATACTGCTGGTGTCATATGCATAAAGATCATACAGTTATGATGCAGGCACTCTTGTGGATAAGGATTGTTGCTGTTGATGATATCAAGAAGTTTTGTCAAATGAGCTTGAGCTCAAGATACATAGTGCTGATACATGGATGACTACTCAAAGTTGCTTTGTTGGAGACATGGTGATGAGTTCTTATCTATATGATGATAGGTTGATACTTACATATGTTGATTGATGCACATGTTCCCAAGTAATGATACTTGGATCATGTAGATCTTGACATTGATGTAATGGCTATGGTGGGTTCACATGTAATGTGAATGATTTCATGATGATGTTTAAAAGGAGGAGTTGACATCTATGTTCAGACATACCTTGCTGCAGGACATTTACATGTTGCTGATATGAAAATGGTTGTACGCGAGTTTCATAAGGCCTATTTGCGTATATACGCTTGTTTATGTGGATGCAGACACGTATATGGAGTTTTGAATCAGAAGGGACAGATGTTGGTTGTAGAAAGTCTGATATGGGTCTGACAGAGATCATCTGGCACAGGTTCAGGGGGAGTAGATAATCTTCCAATGATGCATTGTTGGCATTATCTTAAAGCTTTTGGTTCTAGTTCACATTTGGTGTTGATTTCAGGAGGAACAAAGGCGAAAGGAGAACAGAAGGATCTCTTGGTTTCTGATCTGAATGGTGATTATCAGATGCTGCTGGTGACTTTCATAAGTCTTGGTCTAGTTCTTTCGTCTCTATGTCATATATCTCTTTTTCATGGTGTCAAGGTCAGGTAACGGCCTATTTTCGTTTCCCCACTATGCCTGTGATGACTGATGCAATGTGATTGGTTGTCATATGTAAACTTTTGATGTATCCCCACTTGGTTGGGTGGATGAGTCAATTTTTTGTATATCCTCACTTAGTTGAGAGATGGATGAATGTATGAGTCTTTGGTGATAGGAAGGTCTTTTATGATGTATAGAGTCATGTTCTTCTTGAAGAACATCTTTTGCAGATCTTGTCTACAGTCAGGAAGAGCATGAACAACACACTTCAGCAGTACTGAGACTCGGCATGTACTCAGGGGGAGCATTGACAGATTGGTACACTTTGGTATAAACAAAGGGGGAGATCATTTAGAGATCTTAACAGATACTCAGGGGGAGTATAGACAACGAAATGTTCAGCAAAGGAAGAGAACATCTTGGTCCACCCTTTGCCCTTGATGTCAAAGGGGGAGAGTGATTTGGTGTTGTTGCCATCAAGTCCAAAGGGGGAGATTGTTGGCATTATGATGCATGTGTTGTACTTGATGGAAACCCTCTCATAGAAGAATATCTCACTTATGTATAACTGGATGAATCTTCAGAAGAGATATCAGATGTGACTGATGGAGGACAGCTCAAAGGAATCAGATGATAGTTCTAAGTGTGACAAGTTAGCTTTGCCATCAAGTCCAAAGGGGGAGATTGTTGGCATTATGAGATAAGTGTTGTCCTTGATGGAAAACCACACTGATGACAAATCATAGTTCATACACGCAGGTTCATTAAGCCCAAGTCGCGTATACAAGCAGGTTCACTATATACGAAGTCGCGTATACGCAGGTTCGCTATATACCAAGTCGCGTGTACACGCTGGTTGGCTTCAGTAAAAGCGCTTGTATGTGGAAAACTTATCTTTGGTCCACGGCGGTTATTCCTTGGAAGTTGTGCCTATGGTTTTGGACCTTGGTGTCTCGACGGACGTGTTGATCCCTAGTTTTGAAGATGATGGTATTGGATTTCTATGGTTTTGGCTCTTGGTATTGAACAAGGCCTAAGGCTATATAAGGAGAAGGAAATCATTAGGCAAGTGTATCTGAAATGTCTTGAATATCTGAAGAAGTATGAGATCCAGTATGCAGGTTATGGGTTGATGATGCATTGCTTGATTTGAGCTAAGGAGGGATCTCACCGGCTGATTGAGAACAAGATCTAAGGAGAGATCGGAATCAAATGGTTTGAAATGAACTATCTTTATGATGCCTATTCTAGATCTACATACTGACGCATGTATTGTTCTATAAGTGTTATGAGTATGACTGATGTCTGGTACAGCTGCAAGTTATGAGAAATTATTTTTAGATCTGTACGCGGGTTGTCTTTGGCAAAAGCGCGTATACACGCGGGTTTGATTCATCGAAGTAGCGTATACATTGTAAAGCTTGATATTTGAAGTTGCATATGGGTCTGATGGTTATTACAGAGTCCTGTGTCTGCTCTGTGTTCTGGTGACAGTGTTGTTAACAGGGTTTCAGTGATTCAGAGTTTGATGATTGTTTTGAGCTTCAATGATAGTTATGGGTCCAGTATGAAAATTGGATGAAAAGTGGCCTTTCAGATTATATGTTGTGCTTTAGTGTATCCAGTCTGAAAATTGATGAAACGTGGTACCTGGAGGAGAGAAGATTGTAGGCAAGCACCTACGTACTAGTATCTAAGCTAGTACAAAAGCTAAGGGAGATCTTTGGAGCATTGTAGCAGGTAGCAGCCTGTGTACTAGTAAATGGATCGGCTAGTACAAGAGAAAAGGGGGTTGTATCTCCCGTACTGGTATAAGACTGCACCAGTACAAATATTGTAAAAGGATTTTCTTATTAAGAAGAAGATTGAGATGACTTGCAGCAGGTGGTTTTCACCCACATTGGGTTTCCACCTTATATCTTTGTGTTCATGTGTGTGGCTTTTGTGTGATGATCTGTTCTGTTATACTGCACCTGTTTACTGTTAATATGGTCAATAATGTTCTGATGCATTTACTGAAGATAAGCTAACTGAATCATAAGATTTCTGGATATACGCTAGTTGCTTTAGACACAGCAGCGTGTACACGCGGGTTCACTTAACTGAAGTAGCGTATATGTTTCTGAGCATAAAATGAAAAAGTTTTAATGATCTGATAATACTGATTCACCCCCCCTCTCAGTATTATTTTCAACAGGCTCTATAGCATCAATGGTTCCTCAAATTATGTAAATGATATAGTGATGTATGCCTGCGATTTAAATGCAACAAAACTCATAAAGCAACCACAAGAAAACACAAAGGGCCATTTTTGCTAAGGTTGTGTAATTGTGTTGTTGATTCCAAGGCCCCATTTTCCCTTCCTTACCATTTTTCCTTATTCCCCCATGCCATTTTTCCTATTATCACTACCCTAAAACACTACCAAACCCTATTCTCTTCCCCCTCCTCATATTGGTCAATACAAACCCCAAACCCTACCTTATAAAAAACCCCAAACCCTACCTTGTCAAAACCCCTACATATCCCTAAACAAACTTCCTCCCATAACCCCTATTCCCATCACATTACTCCCTTCCTAATATTCCCTTTGTTTCATTATTCCCCTTGGTGGCAGATATCACAAACAACACCCAACTTCACCATCATCAAAGGGCAGCCTAAGTACAGTATATAAACAGCAGCCATGGCATCTGAGGGTTCATCAGAGTATGAGGTGGAAACTCACAACGATACAGCTTCAGGAGAACAGGCTCCCAGGAGACATCACAGGAGTGGCAAACATGTTAGGGATGAGCCAAACACCCTCACTGAATGGCAGGCATGCCCTCTTGCTATGTCATGCTTCCAGCACCTAGCATGTTTTGAATTTTGTCAAAGGGTGGCTAATGTTAGAGTTCATCATGAGTTGGCCCGTATTTTTGTGCTTCATCTATGTGAAGGTCAGTCTATCTTGGCCGGGGTCACCTTCACATTGACGCCCGAAACTATCTCAGTGGCAACAGGCATACCAAATGTTGGAGAACAATGGCATAAGAAGAAGAAGGTGGATAGGCAATACTATGAGCCTTACATTAAGGCCAGTTGTTTGAGGCATCTCACAAGAGTCTTACCATTCAGATATTTGAAAGATGAGTATGCTCTGCTCATGAAACTGATCATGAAGTACTTCAGTTGTGAGGGGAGGTTCTCTCGCCTATATGCCTATCACATCAGGTTGCTCATGCACTTTACCAGGGTGCGGATGATGAACCTCCCATTTTTCATTTGCAGGAACATAGAGAGGATGAAAAATTTCTTGCAGCATAAGACCCCTCAGCAGCAGCTTAACAGTGTTTATCACTTTGCTCTTATCCGGATTTTGGTGGATCATCAGTTGGGATTGCAGGGCATTGCTTCGGAGGACTTCATCTCCCGTGACTTCTTCAACACTCCAAAGGTAGTATCAGAGGCAGAGCATGAGATAGGTGGTCCTTCTCATCAGTATGAGCGCCATGAGACTGCTACTATGCCAATATTCATCACCTATCAGAGAGGCAGTAGACATTTGTTTGCAGCGGCAAAGCGAGTGTTATCTCCACCCAGGGTGGAAGGGGCCTTGCTTCCTACATCAATGACATATGAACAGGATAGAGGTAAGGAGCCAATGCATGATGAGGGGCCTTCAGGTGAGCCATCAGGTGAACAAGAGATAGAATTCGTTCTCCTTCATGATGATGAGACAGATACAGAACCGACAAATGCAGAGCTTAGAGAGATCATCCAGGAGCAACAATCAATGATTGAGGCCTTATCCCTTGACTTGGAGAGGGCTAAGTGGAACATGAAATACCTGGAGCAGAGGAACAAACAGCTGGAGGATCAGCAGGCGATCATGGAGCTACAAAACATTCGTGAGCATTGCCAAGCTGCACAAAGAAGAAGAGTTGAGCTCACGTCATTAGAGCAAGAGATCAATGAGGATCAGGAGGCCAATCTAGAGAGAGTTAACATGCACTTGGAGAGGCTGCTGGACAAGGCCGACAAAGACCATGCCTTACTAAGACACATGGCCTTCCATTACAGGGCACAGAACATGAGTGCAAGGGCTCGGATAAAGAGCTTGAAGGCAAAATTGAGCAAAGCAACAAAAGAGGCAAAAGAGGAAAAAGAGTAAGATCGGCTTCGAATCTTGGCTGAAGCTTCCTTGGCACAACATAGCACTTCATAGAGGACCTCCAACCCAAATTTCAAGAAATTTGGGGAAATTTTGTCACATGACAAATTTTTGGGCAAAACACAGGTTTTTTCTCCCTATGGCGCGGCGCTAAAAATTGGGAGCTCCAAATGAAGAATGGTTTGCTTTTTTGGATTCAGCATGAAAAATCATGATTACTAGTGCTTGGACAAGAAATTTGGGCAAGATCTGAGTCTCCAGGAGGTCAAAAACACCCAAAAAATGACCTCTCTGCCCCTATTTTGACACACAGGAAGTAGTCTTGGGAGAATGAAGATTTGGAGGGGAAAATGAGCACCAAATTTAGGAATTCCACTTGGGTTGGAAAGTAGACAAGATAGGCTTTCCAAAAAGCACACTTGGGCACATTTTGGACTGCTAAAAGTGCCTCAAAACAGGCTCCAAAGTGGCGCGGCGCACATAGAAAATGGCGCGGCGCATATAGGAAAAAATCCCAATTTTACCTCTCTTTTGTGAAATTTCGATTCACGACTTCTCCAAGTGGGCCTGCTCGTCTACATTTTAGTTTTTTGGCACCTAAGGTGGAATTTAAAGTGTTTTCTCTCCAGATTGGCTTCTATCCAAGTGGCGAAGGAAGGCAAACGGTCACCCAAGCCATTTGTCATGTTTGTAACGCTGCACCTGTAGCTGATGGTTGGCTCTTCACCTCCATTTTGTAATGATTCGAGTAACTCCCCAACCCTTGGGTGTTCTATCTCTTCATGGCACATTCTATATATTGTATGAAAACTAGTTGCAAAGGGTTGGTTGGCTTGTAACTTCTGGGAGACTGTGGGAAAGAAACTCTGTTTCTTCATTGTATATTTTTGACAGAGAATTAATGAAAGGCATCGGCTCTGTTTCATGAGATTCATGTGGTTGTGAGTGTAGTGAATGTGTCTCTTATGTTTCATATGTATTTTTTAATGTTCATAGTTCAATTCATATTCATTTACAGTGAAATTTTTTGAGTTAGATAAGGTAGAATTCAATTTTATTGCTTTGCCTGTGGGAAAATTTCATTTTCAGTGTTATTCTTCTGTTGAAAAGGATTCATGTACTTATGCCCTTTTCACTCTCCTAAGCAATCTCTCCATTCCACATTATTTTGAACTAAATTGCTACACTTTCCGTCTGTCTTGCCTCACGAAGTAATCTGTGCCTTTGTATTAAATTCTCTGTTCTTTGCTAACTGTTGGTCCCATACCATCCCAGAAGCTCGGTCATTCATAAAAATTGTTTCTTGTATCCATATTCACTTACTAGCCTAAGATCAATATTTCACTATAAGTCATCTCAGACCATTTTTGCTTATCTATTTACTGAGCGTGACTCGGAGAGAGCCTTCTCCTATTCTAGTAGCGCTAGCTACCAGACTGAGCGTGGTTTGTGGTTACCTTGAATTTTGCCTTCCTTCAGTCTAGGGCAGGTTTAGGTGCTAACAGGGTGAATGGCCTAAGGAAATCACAATATTGAATAGATATTCTCCTGAGAATCCAGAAGGACTTGGCTAGGTCATGTTGATTTGACAAAGAAAATAAATCTAATTTACTTGAGAATCCATAAAGGACTCTGGGTAGGCCATGTTGATATTTCAAGGGGTGAATGTTCTAGGGGAATATCTTCTCTTGAGAAGCCAGAAAAACTTGATTGGGTCATGCTAATTTGAATAAAGGATATTGATACATTTATGTTACAAGCCATGAAGGAATTTGGTTGGGCCATGTCGATTTGGCCAAGGGTAAATGACCTAGGATACTAACAGTGATTACTCTAGGATGGAGTGATCTATAGACGTGCATGTGAGGAATCACATCGCCTACTCCACGATGGAGTGATCTATAGATGTCCATGTGAGGGAGGCACTACATCAACATAGCAAGCTCATGAACTTTTCTTAAGGAAGGAAAATTTGTTGAAATTCCCTTGTACCCTAGATCTAGTCTATGTCTAGGCTTGATCATAAACATACTAAAGCTACCCAACTAAAATCACTTTGCAAAAAGGAAATATAATAGTAGTAAAATCAATAAAGTAGATAGATTTATTGATCCCAACACTCGATATTTATTAGTCCATCAATAAAAGAATCATGGGGCTCTCGTACCAGGGATCATGGCCCTTTAGATCACTAGTACAACTAGTATACATAGTATACAAAAATACACAACATGTCCATTGAATAATCTAGGGCTTGAGACATAGTTCTTTAGATCTACAATTTTCCCATCAAAATCATAGAGACAAGCCTTGACCTGTTGAAGGGATTCCTTCATCTTCAATCCTTTTGGTTCTCTTGTCCACCACTCTTCTGGTTGTCCTTCACATCCAAGGTCACATAGTGATCAACCCCTTTAGATAATTGTACTTTTTCTACCTTTTTTTGTGATAAGGCTTCAAGTTTCTATTCAATTCAGCCATCTTTATTCTTTTGCTTCTAGGCCACAACTGCCTTCTTCCCTCAGCATGAAATTGAACCTGAGACTTCTAGTTTTACTATGGTATCCATCCAATAATTTGGCCAGCCTTATCTCATGCCTCAAGGCTCTTTTCCCAAATAAAAAAGCCTACAATCTCTCTAGTCTGAGCCCTAATAAAATTTTGAGGCACCTTGGTTCACTATCTAGGTATGCAACTAGGTCTCTTGTAACTTGGCTCCCATGAGTTGACTTATAGTAACCCTTTCATGGCCTATATTTGTCCATGGAAGGGTCTCCTTACCCTCTACTGCTCTATAAACCATATAAAAAATGTTCCCATGGTGTATTGCAGGCCTTGACTAACCTCCTTAGCATAGGTCTGCCCTCAATCTTAGGTATGGTGCCCTTCTTGCTACTTAAATTCTCTTATGTAATTGTGGCCCACCATTACAAGCCCTCTTATAGCCTTATTGATAACCCTATAACCCTTGACATTGCTAGAATTCCACATTAATCTTTGTCTAGGTGTTACTTGCCCTCATCCAAGCTTCATCCTCCTCCTACTTTACGGATCTGATACTCATAGACAAATCAACCCTTAACTAGGGCTTAGTCCCTCTAGATATAGACCAAAACAACCTCTTGACCTCTATACTAGGCCTAGGTTTATTCATAGAACTCTACTTGGACTCTTTGACAATATATATCTTGGCAGTTATTTCCTTTACACTTCCATCTCCATGACTTTCCTTACATACCCATAATTTTCCTTGCATGAGTCATGCCTTTCCTTGTGTGGTCATAGTTGTCCTCGCATGTGCCATGCATTCTTTAGTACTTAATCAAGGTTTGAATTGCATGGTGCATGGTTGTCCTTGCATGCAGCATGAATTTTCCTTACACCACCATGAGTGTTCTCACATGATTCATGGTTGTCCTTGCATGGGATGAAAACTACTCTCTCTTGAACATAAAGATTCAAACTTCCATTGGGTAGATGACATTCCTTCCTAATCTTCCTCTAAATCTAGACTCCCTCTGAGCCTACACAACCTTCACTTCTCACTCAATTTTCTCTCCTGGAAAGTGTTTCTACTCATATTGTGTCCTTCCAAAGTCAGTTTCAATTTGCAGTTGAATGATGATTCTAATCCACTCTAGACCACCGCAACTCAATTCTATAAGCAATCTCATCCTCCTAGGTAAAATACTTCATTTTCACATGGATGTGCAACTCCAAAACCCAAGGAAGATATTACCTCACCATCAGCCTCCCATCCTTGCACACAAATAATTCCTTCCACCCATGTGTCTTGAGCCTCTCCTTTGGCTCTTAATTATATTTTTCCTCTAGGGGTTTCTTAGGAAAACTCTATACCTTTAGGGTTTTCTCTATTTTACCCTTAGAATAAATAATTAATTCCTTTAGGTCCCAAACCCACATCTTTGGGTTAAAAACCTCAACTTTGGGTCAATTTCCCAACCAACTACTTTTGGTGGGTATCCTTCTCTCATAAATACCCTTTGAGCTACCTAAAATTTCAAGAGAAAATTAAGCTAAAGAGATTTTTTTTGTAGCTAAGGAGAATAACTCCCTTACTAAGAGGGAGTGATAATTTTTTGTAACATCAAGGGGTATTTCCACATGCCTAAATAAGCCTAGAATAATTATAAAGAAAAAAATAGATTTTTTTTTTTTTGCACCAGGTCAACCCAACTCATGAAAGGGTATGTCCCTTAGGCTAATTTACCTCCATTATACTAGTATATATAGATGATGCGACATCTCATTTTCTCCATCAATAAAGTCTTATATCTCTTTTCATCATCTCTCTTGAATAACAACACATGTGATCTAGAAGGAAAAGTTTGACCGATTTTATCTACCTTTTTTTGCCGAGCTAAATCAATTAGGCATTAATCGCAAAACAAGGTTGTCAGCCACAGGGTTCGTATGGCCACAAGCCACAAGGTTTGTAGGATTTGCCGCAAACTATGAAGAGGACATGCCTAGGCATGTTGGATGTTTTTGTTGAATGCTAATGTTGGCCATGGTTTCATTGATATTTTTACTTGGACATTAGCATATATTTATGGACAAATTGTTTATTTGTAAACCTTGCTGAAGAATAATTTCTCCTAAATAAAATGAGTTGGGTTTTCTCCCAAGGGGGTTTCCCAGGGTAAAAATATTATCTCTATTATGCATGTTTTTCTTTCTATAATATTTACTATTTTTGTTGTATTTATTGTATTTACTGTTGTTATTTTCTGAAGTGTAATTTCTAAATGATATCAACGACATAATAATACTATGTGAAAAACATTAGGTAGTAATTATCTAGTAGACAATAGTATTATACCGTGCTCTTGTAGAAAAATCAAAATTTTCATTCTTTTATTTGCATCAACCTCTTAGGAAATGTTTTTCATTCTGACTGAAGGATGTGGATATGTGAGTGCAAAATCCTAATGAACCAATGATTGTTAACCTAAAGGATGGAGATGATATCAAAGAAATTAATATGTCATGGAAAATGTTAAGTGTGGGAAAGGAGAATGGACAAACTACTTCAATCCAATATTTTTAAGTAGTTCCCCTCCTATAACCCTAAGACCTTAGTGAAGGTCCCACTAGATCAAGGATAAAGATTAACTCCCTAGTAAGGTGAAAGGACATGTTTAAAATCAAGATCGGTCAATCATGAGGATCACCCCTTTATTTGTACTAATTTACCAAAATATTAAGTAAAAACACTCAAATGCAACATGATAAAAGTACCTATTAAGAGGTAACCCACCTTCATCCAAGAGGAATTTCAGATGGTGAGAGGTGTATGACTGTTGTAGATGGTGGAGGATAATAGCATATCACCGTCAATGAGAAAATTCCAGCGTTGTTAGCTAGATGTTTGTCCAAGATAGGATAAAAAGTTTTCTCCTATGGGGATATCCATTTTGGTGGGTAACATCTAGCTCCAACTCAGGGACATGTGCTCATAGTAGAGTGCATGTTCCATATGGCCCAAACACTCAAATAAACTTGTTTGCTATCATGTGTATGGGGTGTTGATCATCACCCTTGTGTTTATATGATATAATAACTCGCTAATGAAAATTTAATATTAACTAATGAAATATAATCTAGGATGCAACACAACAACATGAACAATGAATATAGGGGAATCCAATGCAACTACCTATTCTAACTTGTGATAGCATACTATACATCACTTAAGTATAGTAATATAATCTATGTAGCTATGACTAATCATATTGAGAGAAAACAAGGAAGCATCAAAGTCATCTATATCATAATACTCACCTGCCATATAACATGGGTGGGAGGTGTGAAAATAAAATAATTGTGGATCAGTTTCGCTACCATGAGAAATGACAAAGGATGAAAAGGGAGGATCCAAATTTTTCCTATTGCTAATCCTTTCTTACATCCTAAATATGGAGTAATCAATGATCAATTTTATGAATTCTCGACCAATAGTTATTTCAGGTACACAACTCTCAATTAAATCCCTGAGGACATGTTGTGAGTGGCATGGGGGGAATATGGTTGGTGGGAAATATCTTGACAACTTAGCTGCTTGTCACAACAATCAAGTTCAAAATTTCAAACAGTGCCAGCTCGTCATGTCCAAAATTTATGTGACTTGAACATGACTACACCAACCAACAAAACCCTACACTGTTGGCCTTTTCGGTAATAACCCGCGTAGTGTAGGCTACAGTCTCACTCGAAGCAGTATGGGGGGATGCTAGAACCAAGTTTTTGCATCCAAAGATTAGTGTGATGTATTTCAACGCCTCAGATCTGTCTTCGCATAGATCGATAACCTCTTAGGGCACATTATTGCAACTTTGTTAACACAGTCCTCAGACCTTCACGAAGGTCTACGATCAGCCTTTGCGGACTTTTAACAGTCAATCTATCCATTTACATGCATCAGAGAACAACCAAAAATTAATGTTCATGCAAATTTACTTAAGTTATTAGTAAACGCCACATAATTCATCAAAGTCTTTAGGAAATTACTTAAATAGGCATTGCGTACATCATTAACACTTATTCAAGAGAAATGCATGGCATTCAACCAATATTTCATAAAAAACATCATTCATCGACAACATATAGCATAAACAAAAATACAAAATAATTCTTTGGAAACTGTCTTTATTGATCTTCAATTCAAGGTTATAGACTCAAAACTGCCCTGCAAACTCAGCTGCAGTTGTCTATGCACTCAGCTGCAGACTCTACCTACACCTCTGTGCACTCAGCTGTAGAGCCTTTTATATATCTTACCCACTCCTCCTCACTATCACTTCCCCCTCCTTATCATCAATTATCCATTGCTATCCCCTAGACTCTCTAAGACACACCTATTTATAGCCTTTCGCATACAATGCCATGGTTTGCGGACCATGGGTGAATCTCAAAACTGAATCAAACTTTACATAAAACAAGGGGCTAAGCCCCTTTGACTCTTATTCATCTACATGCTCCGCATCCACAAATCACAGAGACTTTACATTATTTACAAAAATTGTACCAAAACTTGGGTTATCTTAACCCAAAAACTGACCCAAGGAACCCCATACCAACAACCCCCCAACACAAAGATCGTGACTCACCTTCGAGTCACTCTACTAGCACTACGATCTTACTATGAAGACCTCCCAGCTCCACGTGGATCACTGCAACTTCGACAACACTCTACGTTGCTGCCTGCTTGGCTTCCTCGACCAATTTTTCCGTGGCTAGTCCTTCTATGACTAGCCTCATCATTTGTTGTTTTTGCTGCAACCCTTTAAGCTTATCCTGAATGGTAGTCATGACTTGATAAGCTTCCTCCAACCAAGGCTACATCTTGGCCTTTAGCAAGGCCTCCTTCTTTTGTGCTTCCTCTATCTATGCTAGGAGCTGCTTTCCCTCCTGTAATTTGGCAAGGCACTGCGTTCGTGCTAAGGAGTGCGCAGTTGCCATGACTTCATCATATTTCTACTGAAGCTCCCTTACCTCTGTGTTCAGTGCCTACAGGTTCAGATCCTCCTGTAAATTGGTCACGAGATCCATAGCCTGCTCAAATAATGTTGCACAGTCAGTGAATGTGGCATCCAATGTAGCCATGCCTTCCTTTATCGCAACTCCGCGCTGCTCCCAGAACTTAAGCAGAGTTGTGGGCTGCAAATTTAACTGCAACTCTGCAATATTCATGTTGAACTCAAAGGTTACTCGTCCAACTTCTTCTTTAGCCTCATGCACACCAACGACTAGTTTTCTGATTTTGGCTTCTGGCTATGCATCCTCCGGGATGTGAAGCTTAGGTACTAACTGACATGCGTCTACTACTGCCGACTCCAGACTGGAAATATGTGTCTCAAGTGCCTCCTTTTCCTTCAAAGCCTGCATCTTTTCAACAAACATTTGCTCATTGTTCACTTTGTACTCGCTAATGAGGTTGAAGGCGTGCTGCTCCCTGGTTCACAATTCATTTTCCACCCTTGTATGAAGTGTGTGGAGGGTCTCGTTGGAGAGAACCACTATATTCAACCCTATGTTCTTGATTATAATCAGGATAATGTGATCGTCGGTGGAATCTACGCGAATAGACCTGTTTGGTAATGGTATAGTTATGAGGTCTAGGGTCCTTACTAGCTCTGCTGCTTGGCTTGTCCCGAGTGTCAGGCTTGCTTTCTCCATGCTTGCTTGTTCAGTGCCCACTTGTATTCTACTTGCTTGGATCCATAGTTCATGTAGATCCTTTTGGACGCTCCCCAATTTCTGCTTGTATTGCTGCTCAAACTACTGCAACAATTCTGTGGTGGTGTCTCGAATTTTATCCCTGATCTCATTGAGATCGCCCTCTGTTAACACCATGGGATCACCTTGTGACTTATCCAATTTTTTATTTTTCCTTCTACCACCCTATTGCTCCTTGCCACATCTCTCCAGAATAAATGGGGTGCTCTGCCTCTCATCCCATTCGCCACCTTGTCCTGAAAGTTCTTCCTCCTCTGTCTCTAGCAAAGGTGATTTTTCACCTTTTTTTGACTCGTGTTATTCTTGTTTTGCTTGCTCCTTGGCAGAAAGTACTTGTTCCACATTATCCTTTTCTATGGCTTCCTTCTTTTTCTACTCTATGACTGTACACGAAGCTTGCTTAGCTTCCTCCTTTCTTTTCTGCGCAATAGAACTTCCCGCACATGTGCTTGTTCCAACATCTAAGTCTGACGGGGCACACCACTCTATAGGACATTCTGATACAACCTCTTGGATGTCTATTTCTAACACTAAGTAAGGAAAAGCATGCCCACTACAAGAAAAAAGGTCATTGGTGAGGGTCATGCCTGTGATGGACCTTTAAGGTCTGTCACAAATGTCGCATATGGTGACGGTCTTTAAAAAAGCGTTGCTTAAGTGTATATAGTGATGGTACTTTAAGGTTTGTCACCAAAGCCATTTTCAAGGACACTTTTGGTGAGGGTCATTAAAGGCCCATCACTAATTCTCTCTTTGGTGACACTTTTGGTGAGGGTCATTAAAATCCCATCACTAATTATCTCTTTGGTGATATTTATAGTGACGATCTTTTATTGACCCTCACCAATGCTCTTTTTGGTTACTTTTGGTGATGGTCAAAAAATTTTCATCATCATTGATCATTCCAATGAGTTTTTGATGATGCTTCATGCCTGTGATGGACCTTTAAGGTCCATCACCAATGTCACATATGGTGACGGTCTTTAAAAAAATGTTGTAAGTGTAAATAGTGATGGTCCTTTAAGGTTTGTCACCAAGGCCATTTTCAATGACACTTTTGGTGAGGGTCGTTAGAGGCCCGTCACTAATTCTCTCTTTGGTGACACTTTTGGTGAGGGTCGTTAAAGGCCCATCACTAATTCTCTCTTTGGTGACACTTCTAGTGACGATATTTTATTGACCCTTACTAATTCTCTTTTTTGTTACTTTTGGTGACGATAAAAAAACATTCGTCATCATTGATCATTCCAATGAGTTTTTGATGACGCTATGTACTTGCTACAATATTTTTTGTCAAAAGATAACGATTTAAGACCATTGTTGTGAAGTCATTTTCATTATGTGTCCAAGGACATAGTGGTTATAGTTAGTCAATTTGTTAAGAAGTAATTAGTGTGTATCATTTCCCTCAAGTCATAAGAATATAGTTTTCCTATGAGTCAACACATGATTCATCTCTATTAGGTTTATTATCTAGAAAATTTCCTTTAAATAAATTTCCACTAGTGTGTGTAGGAACTATATTATTTAATACATAATCAAGCTCTGTCAATTATATTAATGGGAGAGAACTGACACTCCTCAACACTCATGACACACCTTAACATGCTTTGGAACAATACACTAACATTCCTTGGTACCTCGCATGTCTTGGAACATCTTTGTACCTGGAACATATTTGTACCTAGAACATATTTCCATGAGTAGGATGCCCAAGCACATGTTGGCATGCCCTAGCATAGCATAGCACTCCCCTATCATGTGTTGGCATGCCTTGTAGTCCCTAGCATGCCTTGGAACACCTTGGCATAATATTGCATTGACAAACATTAGCACTTGGCACACATTGGCACTTGGCATGTATTGGAACATATTATTAGTGTGCCTAGCATGCCCCTTTTGAAAAAGATAAAGTCTCGACTTATTAACCCTATTATGCGTTCATTTCCTTACATTTTAGCTTGGTTATTCATTTTGTTTCCTTGAAACTCCTTGATGCATATTGGCATACTCTGGTACCCTACACATCCTAGCATGTCTTAGCACTTGGCATGCCTTGGCACTATTTGGCACATGCTAGCACACCCAGAAACTACCTAGCACACTCTATCACTTCTTGACATGCCCTCATATTCCCTGGCATGCCTTTCCCATGCTTAGCATACCTTGTCAATCCCTCCTTGGCATGAAAACTAGCACTCATTGACACTCCCTGACACTCCCTCAGATTCATTCACTTCCATACATTTGACCTAGTTCTCCCTTGTGCTTTCCTAGTACTCCCTAACACTCCTCAGCATGCATTGTCACTCTCTAGCACACCTTAGCACTCTTCGATATGCTCTGCCATTTCATAGCATGCATCACATTCCCTGGAGCACATTGGCACTTGGCAAGTATTAGCATGTTTGTCAAGCATTGAGATGACTTGGTATGCTTTGGCATGGTTTAATATTAAGGTTATTTGAGATCAATTATTGGAAACTATATGAGAAGAAATGAAGGAAGATTTGGCACTTAGAATGCATTGACACTTGGCACTTGGCACCTATTGGCACCTAGTGTTGGTGTGCCTAGAATGCCCCTCATGGAAAAGGTAAATTGATGACTTATTAACCCTATTATGTGCTCATTTCCTTTTAGTTTAACTTGTTCCTCCTTTATGTTGCCTTGACAGTCTCTAGAATGCATTTTCATACCCTTGTACATCTTGGCATGCCTTAGAACTTGGCACATCTTAGCTTGTTTGACATGTCTTCGTACTATCTGGCACATGTTAGCATGCCCTAACATTCCCTAACACACCTTGGTAGTTATGACCTCACAACTAGCATTACATTTTTCCATGACTTGGGAACCTTAAATTCACTAGAACACCTTCGCACTCCCTAGTTGTCATGCCCTCTTTTATCCTCCACAATGTCCCAGGCTGATGAGGAGATTGACAGAGGTAACCACATAGCAAGATTTTCGTTTGGTAGCTAGCCCTACCAAAACAGAGAGGGCTCTCTCTATGAAATCACAACCAAGAGATGATTGGAATGTAAAGGATTTTAGGCTAGATAGCTAGGCTCAGGTGGGTTTTGGAAAATTTAAGGTTTTGTTGCTGAATAAGGGAGAAAAACCATGTAGCTAGGTCAAAGGATCAAAGGGTTACAACAACAAAGATATAAAGGAGCAAGGTAGCATTTATTTTGTGATGGATATTAGGGTTTGTCGGTGTAGTGTAGTGTTTAGAAGAAGAAAAAGGTCTTAATGAGCATGAAACGTGAATTCATTAAGCAAGAAAGAAAGTAACAAATAATGAAATTTCCATCAAAACAGAGCTTTATGCAAAGACTTCTGTTTATAAACTATAAAGAAAACCATTGAAGAATTGATGAATGGAAAGAGAAGATGAATATATTTCATATAAAGCTATAAAAGAGAAAAAGAAACATCACAAACTTACTGCACATGAATTCCTAGATAATAGTTGCAAACTGTGTTCTTTGATTTCCAGAAAATGTCCAATTACAAGCTACAATAGTTCTCTCCTCTGAAATCCAACCCTTTCAATCACTGAGAAAGTAATACATAAAGACCAAAACAACATCTCCCCACTCTCAAGGGTCAAATCCATGACTCTAGGAACTATTCCATGACGTGTTCTAACCATACCCTAATGTCTAGGGAAGTTAAAAACAACTTCTACAATTAACTTTGACTCCAACGTCTCTCATAAATGAGGTCAAATTTACATCAAAATAGATTACAAAGACTAACCACCCATTATTTACATTTACTTTTACCCCTCACATTCATATACTTCACGCTTTTGAATTTTACCAAAGTCAAACTAGGAATTACAAAAAATTACATAGTGAAAATTTTACAAAAATCTCAGAAATTTCCACGTGTGCAGTGAGCTGTTGGAGGCCATTTTTGAGTGCCTTTCTAAAGTCCAAATCCCAATCTGAAGTATGTTCTAGAAATCTAGGAGAGTATGTATTTCTTTAGAGTATTTTTTCACTCAAAAGGACCCCTTTTTGGCTGAGATATGGCTGTTAGTGTCAGTCTTCCCAGCCTTCCTCCAGTGATCAAACATGCTCTTACAAAGTGATTTTAAGGTGTCAAGGTCAAATTTTGTCATTTCAGTGAGTCTACAAGCAAAATTTGGTCACTAGGTATTAGGTCTAGGGTTTTCTTTTACTCCTTCCAAAGTTGTCCAAATTTCGGTCCATGTCACCATTCAGATGAGTGTGCCATCATTGAGAGGGTTGTCATTATCATGTCAAGTTCCACTAGGTCATTTTACACCTTGTTCATGCCTCAGTTGCGCCTAGCTAAGGTCATTTCCCTCTCCTAGGGTTTTGAAGGCAATTTCTCTTGGATGGTCAAATAATCAGTAAAAATTGTATCTTGATGTTCATACATCTTCCCCTATCCTTAACGTACCTTATTACACACTTCCCATCACTGAGATCCCCCAAATTCCTCATTTTTGCACAAGCCTTAGTTTCTTGCTACAACTTGGCAATTTTCTAGGTTGGGCCTGTGTTTAGCCCTTTTGGACCCCTTCCCCTCACTCAATTTCTGAGATTCCACTTTCCACTACTTCCTAACATCCCTCCCTACTTCTCAAAATTTTCTCAAGAATTTAGAAGCCCCCTATCCCCTTCATTTCCCTTCATTTCGACAAATCCCTTGTTCCACACATCGAGATAGGTTTCACTCAAATGATGTTTCTGAGCAATAAAAGATGATTTTGGAAAAACTGAGAGAGGTGTTTGTCCAAAACAAGCCAAGGAAGAAAATATCCTTCACTTTTTACACAGGTGTCATGGTTTTAGAGAAATGTCAAAAATACAATTGCCTCAGGAGAATTGATGCACCTCTGAAGTGACCTTGGGAAAATCAAATTTTATCCTAGCTTGGTTGGCCAAATGACTTTCTTGATGAGTCAAATGATAACTAGACACAAATATATTTCCAATTAGCTATCATGAGCTCAATTTGGAGTCGAGGAAGGCATTCAAAAGTTGACTGCAACAACACTCTGCCTTGAGGCAGCCTCATTTGGCACATTTTGACCAGTCTTGGGAGATTTACTTTTTTATAGGCCAAATGAACTCCAAATTGAAAATATATAGTTGGGTTGGAAATTAGACTCAAATACCTTTCCAACAAGCTATCCTTCACCCAATTTGGACACCGGGAAGGCCTCCAAAAATCGCCTGGAAAAAAGCGTGGCGCATTGGGAAGGCGCGGCGCATTGGGCAGTAATTTCTAGTGTAAAATTACACTGGCGCGGCGCACTGGGAAGGCGCGGCGCATTGGGCTAAAAAGCCTGAAATTCACTCAAAAAACTCTCCCAAATTGCAAACTTTGCTCAATCTTCTTATGTTCAAGTAAGTTAACATTTCTCCCATGACCAATGAATGAGTTACCTTGGTGTTTATGGTGTTTTAGTGAGAAAATTTTCAAACCCTACCTCCTTGCAATTTTTCCTCAAAAACAATTGCTTAGGGTTTGAAGTTTGAGCTTTTGTTGTCAAGTCCACTTCATCACTCCCTCCCTGATTTATTTTCCAATTTCATAAACCCATGTCCCTAATTCCCATATCCCTAAATTCACTAACCCTATATTCCTAACTCCTACTATCCCAAACCCTAGCTGTTATCCCTAAAGCTCCCTCATTCACTCCTAAGCCCCTTTTTCCTATCCCTAAGTCACATAATTCCCTATCATTCCTATTTTCCCATCTCATTTGTAAAATCCCAAGTTACTCCAACATTCAGTGGTTGTCCCCTCCTCTAAAGTTTGTCAAATCGTCAAAGGGCAAACTACCACTTGGCAAGACTTCATTGTTCCCACTGTCCCATTTTTGCCACAGTCCCTCATTTCCCTTTGGAACACATTTGGCATTGAAAAAATACAACAAGTTATCATTTCTCATTCTCAACAAACCAAACATACACTTGGCATATACTTTCAACACCATGGAGGCGGGCACCGATACATTATATGACCAAGACAGTGACTTTACAACTGAAACTGCATGCACCAGGAGGGCACTAAAACACCATAAAAGGGAGGATAGACTTTGAATCTTGGTCAAAGCCTCTTTGGATGAGAATTATGCTTGATGAGGCACCTTCAGTCTAAATTTCAAGAAATTTGGAGCAATTTTTTCATTTTGGAAATTTTTTGCACAAAAAACAGGGTTTTTCTCCCTATGCGCCGCGCCACGGGGCGCGCGCTTTTTCTAGGGAGCTCCAAATTGAAATTTTTTTACATCATTGGATTTGGAATGAAAAATCATGACTTATGGTGCATGGCCAAGAATTTTGGGCAAGTTTTGAGTCCTCAGGAGGTCAAAAACACTCAAAAAATGACCTCTCTGCCCCTATTTTGACACACAAGAAGCAGTCTTGGGAGATTGAAGTTTTGGAGGGGAAAATGGGCACCAAATTATACAATTCCACTTGGGTTGGAAAGTAGACAAGTAGGTATTTCCAAAAAGCACACTTTGGCACAATTTTGACGTCAGGAAGTGCCTCAAAAGCAGCTCCAAAGTGGCGCGACGCATACAGATTTTGGCGCGGCGCATAGAGACTTTTGGCTTGTTTTTCACTGTTCAGCTCAGCAATTCGCCCAGTTTTGACCAGTTTTGCTTCTTGAAGTTATTATTTACTTTTCATGATGTAATTTGACAACCATGATGTAATATTGGCACATTTTTACTTGTTCTAGAAGATTCATTCACCAAAAGGTGAAATGTGAGTGAATGAATCAGTTTCCTAGCATATAGGGGTAAGTTGTTTGACTACCTAGTTTTCAGTTCCTTGTTTAGAATTGGTTCAAACAACTCCTAGAATGATGAGCTTGACCCCTAGAGGCAAGGGAATAGGTTTGGCTTGTCTATATTATGTAATTTCTAAGTCATTCTCAGGGTTGGACACTAGGGATTGCTTTGGCATATCATTGTACATTCTATCTCTGCATTTTTGGCTAAGGAAAGACCAGGGTTTTGCAGAACTATTTGGGATCCATGTGGCTTTATGTTTTGATGGTGTTATTCTCTAAGTAATTGTAAGTTAATTAGTGTTATGTGTATCATTTTCCCGTCTCTTCTTCTGAATTTGAACAAATGAGTGATTAAGGTAGAATCCATTAACTGCTATGCTCTGCCTTTGAATTTGTTTAAATTTCGATGTTTTCATCTGTTTAAGGAGAATTCTTGAGACTCTCTTGCTCTCCTTAGCTCATCACCAGTATAATCTATCCATTCACTCAATTTAAAGCATCAAAACGATTGCCTTGCTTGCCCCAACCAGAACTCTGCAGAAACTGTGCCTCATCCTCGAGCCCAAATTTTCCTTTCCCTGTTTCCAGCACAAAACCCCAAAAAAAACTCAAATCAAACCTTTGTGCTTCATGCCTAGCCCAAAATTAGCTTTTATTTCAGTCATCTCGAGCCCCATCGCTTGTCTTTTGTCGAGATCGACCCGGAGAGAGCCATCTCCTATCCTCGTAGGGCTAGTTATGAGGCTGAGTGTGGTTTGATGTTGGACCTAGAACCTTGTCTTTTCAGCCTGAGGAAAATCTAGGCCCTAACAATGGCCATTATCCCAAGGTGTCTCCAAGTGTGTAGCAAAATGGAAAAAGAGGGGCAGAAAGGTGATTTTTGACCTCGTTTTTGCAAATTTCTCAAAACCTGAGCCCCATACAAGGAAAGTGGGAAAATGGGTTTTGAGAGGGGGTCGTAATATTTCCAAAAATTCTGATTGTCCATCATTTGGAGCCTTGAGGATGAAGCGCAGTGTGAGCTCACTGTGTTCCTAGACAGGAAATTGCCAAAAAATTGCAAGTCTGCACCAGTTTGCACTAAAACACAAAATTTTCTCCAAATCCTTCCAAAATTTTTCCAGATATGCCTGATGAGGTATGTTATGGAATGATGTATGCATCAGCAAGAAAATATAACCTACCCTTCTCCTCTTGGCTGATTAGGGTTTCCTTGAGTTTTTCCTTCAACTGCTTGATTTTGACCTTGGCAACCTGATTCCTTATGTAATAATGGATGGCCATTTTATTTCGCAACTTTTCATCCCTGTTGGCCTTGTCAAGGAGCTTATCAAGGTGGAAATTTATTTTGTTGAGCCAAAAATTCCTATCCACATTTATTTCCATTCCTATCTTCAAAGGTCAATTCTTCAATTGGTGGCTTTTGGTATCTTTCCCTCTGAAGTTCCTTCCTAAGACCAATTTTACTTTGTCTCTTCCTTGCCACATTTCTTTCATGCTACTTAGTGTCTTCATGGTCCACCACTTCCTTTCCTTTCATCTCTTTTTTCTTGGCTTTGAATTGCTCTTTCTCCATGACTAGTTGTTTTTCCTTAAGTTGACTGTTTTCTTGCTCAAGGAATGAAATGATGAACTTGGCCCTTTCTAAATTTTTCTTAAGCCCCATGATCTGAGAATCCTTCTCTTTGATGACTTGTTGCAGGGTTTGATTCTCATCATGTGCCTCCAAGTCAACTAGTTCAAATTCATTCTCAATGGGCTCCTCATCATGCAAAGAAGCCTCATGATGTGATGGTGATCCTTGTTCTGCTGATGTAGTAGGCTTGGCCCCTTCCTTAATTTGAGGAGAAAACACAAGCCTTCTACCTCTCTGATATGTCTTGGTCACCTCAGGCCTAGGTGCCTTGGAAACCTCATCATGTTTTCTTGATGACCCCACCTCCATGGGATGTACTCACATGGTTTGGTGTTGGCTTGGTGAAGTGGTTATTTGCATTTTCAAGGCTGCCTCAATGAAGGTGTCCCATGCCATTTTATTCTTTGTTAACTGATGGAGTACTATAACCTTTATTAGGCTACAGTGAAAGAGATTGGGATAAGGCACTTTTACTTTCAATTTCACCCTTTCAAACATTTTGGTTAGGCTCCTATACAAGTAGCTGGACAAATTTAGAGACTTGGCAGTTTTAAAGTGCATGAGTAGTCTTATGTGGTATCGATATAGCCTGGAAAATATTCCCTCACATGTGAAGAACTTCATGACAGCCTTCATCAATGGTGCATATCTCTCCAACAAGTATCTGAATGGGAAAACATGTGAGTGAGCTCCTTTGTATTGTGATTTCAAGTAGGGTTTGTACTCTTCTAGGTCTAGGTTTGTGCCTTTGAACCATTTTTCACCATGGTTTGGTATGCTTGTAGCTTGAGAGTTGGCATCCATTGAAAACTTGAAATCACTCCCTGGAATGGTGATCTTATATTCCTTCAAGGTGAGGGAAAATATACCTGTGAGATGCTCATGGTAACCTACTTCCTGAACTCTTTGACAAAACCCTAAACAATTGACATCTTCAAAGCATTTCATGAAAAATGGGGAGGAGGTAATTTAATTGCAATTAGAGGGCTGAAACCTCAGTATATTTCCCCCTTGTTGTACTTCCTCTTCTTTGATGGTGATGAGTCAGTCTCCATACTTCAAACCCTAGGTGAAAGGCAAGAAATAATAATGAAATTTGTTGCTGTGAGGGAATGAGTTGGTATGATGGACTTAGGAGTTGCCTAAATTTGTAAGGAAATTTAGGAGGGTAGGGGATGTTGTCAGTGAGTAGGGGAAAAGTTAATTTTGGGAAATTAGTGAGGGGAGGGGGTGGAAAAGGCCAAAACACAGGCCTATCCTAGAAAGAGATAGGGTAGATTAGGGTTTAGAGGAAAATGATAGAAAATGAGGGGATAAGGATTTGTGATGGATGGAAATGGTGTGTTAGATGCAAACATAGGTGTAGAGACAAGGAATCTAGGGTTTAGGGAAGCAACTCATCATTTGAGGATCAAAACCATGAAAATCATGTAAACCCTAGAACAAGAATTATTTGATCATTTTCTTGACATATGAGGCAAAGGAGGGCATGAAAATGATTAAAATTACTTGTTATAGAGCATGGAGGATGAAATTACTAAAGAGGAGATTTGAAAATGATTTTTGGTGGTCAAACAACAATTTTAGACAACTCTTCCCCATGGAAAGTGAAGGCTTCCTATGTGCAGCGTGCTGTCCAGGTGCACAACAAAGGCTCTCTGTGCATAGCGAGAGTCAATTTTTGCCAGTGAGGGCTATGGAATCACATTTTTTTGCAAATGAGAGGGGGGAGCTCGATGCTAGGATGTTAGACAAGTGAAAATGAGTGTGAATGAGCTCCTCCATGTGCTTTTATAATTTTATTTTGGTGTCTAAGTGATTAATGAGGTAGGATGGCCCACCTCACCAATTCACTTTCTTTTTTAATTTTGTAGCCTTAGGATCTCTTCTTGTAACTTTACAACCTTAGGTACATTATTACATCTAAAAACATAAATTACATTTGAAATTAAGTGTTATTGAACAAATTTTCCTATTGCTACTCCTCATTTGCTGGATTTATACATGAAATGACTGATTTTGTGACCTTAACCCTAATCACCTAATGGTGACACTGAGTTGAATGGAGACCATGATTATGTGAATGAAGTGATATTAATGATGTTTTCATGATTGTAGACTCAATTGAGTGATGAAAGTGACCGGCATATGAAATTCTTGAGAGAGTAGAAATAGCCTTCGAACTGCCTAACATGTATTAGTACTTCCTAGCATTCCCTGGAAAACCTTGGCACTCTGTCGTTGTCATGCCCTCATAGATAGACTTACTTTTGTTGTAGCTTGGGAACCCAACCAAGTCATTGGAAAAACAATGTTGTGCCCAACGCAAAGTCTCCCTTTGTTTGAAATGTCTTTGTCCAACCCCTTATCACAACCATAGTCTTTCCACATGCAAGTCATGTTCTAAACTTCTCCTAACATACTTCTTCCTTGGAACACCTAGAATTCACTCACACTCATTGACACACACTCTTATTCATTAATTTCCATGCATTTTGACCTAGTTCTCCCTTGTGATGCCCTGACACTCCCTAACTCTCCTTAGCATGCATTGACACTACCTGGCATGTGTTAGCATGCCTTTTCATTCCTTGGCATGCCTTGACACTCATTATCTATCATGCCTTCAAAAATACCCTTACTTTTTTTGGGACTTGGGAACCCAACCAAGTCTTGCATCAACTACAACAACTTGACAAAGTTACGGTTACTACAACTAGACTATGCCTTGTTCACCTAAGAACTTTCTATAACTCATCTTAGGCTACTCATGTCCAATCTCAACTCATCCCACTTAAAAAGTTACCAAGTCAAGGCTCACATCCAACCGTGGCCATAAAACAACTAAGAAACATAGTTTACATCTTGACATACCATAACACCTGACATGAATAACAATCCCTTGTCACTATGTGGCATGTGTTAACATCCCCTCCATTCCTTGGCATGCTTTATCACTCCCTAGCACACCCTACCACTCCCTGACATGCCCTGGAACTACCTATCATATAACCTTGTCACTCCCTCCTTAGCACACTTGGAACTCACTAACAATCCCTATCACACACTCTTATCCATTCATTTCCATGAATTTTGAACTAGTTCTCCCTTGTGTTTCTGTGCTACTCCCTAACACTCCTTGGCACACATTGGAAGACTTGTGGCACATGAGGAGGGCCACACATATGACTTAACATGCTCTTGTACTTAGTCTTCTTCCTATTTTTGGGACATTATTCTTGTAGGTTGAACTTGCAGAGGGTCTCTTCTTGCTATTTTTATATATTCTTGGAGGGCATATGCATGGAGGCATTTCTTACTATTCTTGGATACACACATACACACACAATCTCATGGATATTTCATATGGTAAAAACCCTAATTCACCCTAATCACCTTATATTTACTTTGGGGAGATGAACCACTTTCTATTTTAGGATTTTCAACATTTATCTTCTCATGGAGTGCTTTATTTACTTGACATATTGCACATTTATCTATGTAGTTAGCCCATCGGGACAGGGCAAATGGTGGATGTCCTACACTGGAAATCATTTTCCAACCAATATAAGGGCCCAACTAGGTTCAAAACTTGTTTTAACTACCTAGCAAGGTTTGTGGGCATTTGAGATAGGATCAAGAGTACAATGACAATTCCATTGACTTGTTTCCATGACTCCTCGGTGACAATTAACAATTTTATCAATTTTCCTGGTAAAAACAAATTTATGGTGTTGATTACCTTGGAATTCACAGATGCATAGTGGTTGGATGGATGCATAGTTTTAGAGGGTGCATTCTATGTGGACACATGTATTTGACTTGGTTTTATGCCTATTTTTGGTGGTGCATCCCATTAAAGAGCATTATTTGGGGCATATTACTATTATTTTTGGATGGGAGCTAATTGTCAGGAAGGGCTAGTTTCCACATGTTGTAACGAGGTCCACCACAAATTTAGGAGGGATATAATTACTCCATCACTGTAATATTTGTTTGACTTGTCATGGAGTTAGTTAAAAGATAACATTTTGTTGTATAAGATAAGAGATTCACTTTATAAGGTGATCTCCCTCACCATTATAATGGTGGAGAATTTGTGGATGAAGGAGGTCTCCCATTGGGCTACATTTTATTTGAATTTTTCAATCTTAACATAAGATTGGAGGTATCATTATATCATATGTGAGGCTTAATTTTTGCATGCATTTAATGTTGTTGGATAGTTGTAGGAATCTCTTGCAAAGAATATGTTGTGAAGGCTTTATAATGGGACATTTATCATTGGGATGGTTGTATTTTATGGGGATTATCCTTCTCATTTTCTTTTTATTGATATATATTTTCATTAACTAATTCTTTTTTTTGAACTATGGGAATTGGTAACTCGTTATATTGACCTAGGCTAGGCTTGATATTAAACCAACTGGCTGCACTATAACCTAAGAGTATATTCAACAACCCAAAAGCCATGTATGCCAATAACTTGTGACTTAACAAGGGCAGAGGTGTCTCAAGGCACACTAGAGTGCACCTCTATTTGAGGGGCATCTACCCTTCTAGCTTTATCACAATGGGCTAGAGTCTCATTGGGGATTTGAAATTGGGTGGAGAGAGTGCAAAACCTACCTTCCAACCATATTTTCAATCCACCTCGATGCTATTTATATTAATTCCTCACTATCAAAGAAGTTGTTATTGTAATTAATATATCATTGTAGTGCAGCATGTCCTCTAACTTGTTCAAGAGTAGTAGTAATAGGACTCTCCAAGTCTCACTACCATAACTATTTTTGACGTTATCAAGTTTCATTTTGGAATTTTATTTGCAAACATCTCCTCCTTAACTATTCACCAAACAACCCTTTTTTAGAGTGATATCATTGACTTTATTTGCCCTAGACTTGGTAGGCACTATTTTTACAACTTTTTTTTTCATCTTTCCCTTTCCATACCACTCATTATTCAGTTATGCTACTACTGACCATTTTGTTAAGGCTCACTCTTCGAAATTCAACTCGTGCCTCCACTAGATAACTATAGTAATCTTATCATTAGAGATGTCTTGCTCAAGTTGGACAAGATTCAAGTAGAAGTGTGTGGAATAATTATTGTGGTTACTATAGGTAACCTTGCTAAGTGCACAAAACTAGCCCCTTATGTAGAAATTTTGAATAATAAACACTTATTCATAGATATTATCTTGATTATACACTATTGCGGAATACATGCATAATACATAACCTCCTCTAAGTTGATCATCAATTTAGCAGCATTAAAAACAATGAAACATCAATTGCATGCGCACATTAACACAGTATGTAACCCAGGGAAAGCATACAGCTGAAAACCCCACACTATCTGTATATTATAATGATAGAGAACATGTAACAATACATAGTACAATACTCCTCACAAGTACTTAGTACTATCTCCACCTGTTACACACAAACTAGCTCAGATCTGATGCCTCAAATCTCCTCCACTGTTTGCCTGCCTCCACTGCGCAATCCTGCATGAGAATCAATCACTCTGTGAATTCGAATTACCTTGGTTATACTACGCAAGCCTCATTGGAAATCTCCATCCATGCATGTGCAAATCTCATGCACAAGTATAGTCACAACTGATAGCAATCTCAACCTCTAACACTTATCTCCACTGAACTGTCCATGCACTGAGTTAACTGATGTATTCTTGAGTTAATTTATGAGTTAATAATTAGTGAATTAATTAATAATTAATTCACACAACTCATCACTAGTGTATTCTTTAGTTAGACTAAATACAACTAGTTCAACCAAGTCAAACTGAACACCACTCCATCAACTCCTCAATCAACTCCACCAAAACTCAACCACTTGAGTTCTAACTGAAGTCCACCGTGCAATAGCTCAACTGACTCATAAGAAAAGTGTATTTCCTTCTGACAGCTGCATGTGCCACATCTGTAGCTCAAACTGAAGTGCTCCAAGAGGATAAGATAATGTTTATAGTCCAAATATTATTATGAGCTAATAATATTCGACTGTTCTATTTTTAGCATGGCAGTCTAAAAATAGAAACCGCCCATATGTCTAAAAATAGAAGTCCATCTATTTTTACCAACATGACCAATCATCCAAAAATAGCATCCTGCAACTCATAGACCATGATCCATATGTCTAAAAATAGACTTTGCGCCAAAAATAGCCTGCGGGCCCACTTAGTGAAGGTGACTTCTTTCCACTAAGCTCCATCATCTTGTTGCATTCTCAACACTCCCTCTCAACAAGATATGGATTATCAACAACCCCTATCCTGCCTCGGTGGTATTCGAATTTTCTCCTGGTGAGCGCCTTCGTCAAGATATCAACATCCTGATCCTCTGTTGGAATGTATGAAAGTAACATGACTCTCCACTGCACACAATCTCTGATATGATGGTACCTGATGTCAATGTGCTTGGATCTATCATGAAATACTAGATTACCCGAGAGTTTAATGCAACTCTGGTTATCACAATAAATCACTGTAGGCTCCAAGTGAGAACCGAACAACTTGACCAGGATCTTCCTCATCCATATAGCCTCGCATGCAGCCAAACTTGTTGCCATATACTCAGCCTCTGTTGAACTGAGTGCCACGGATATCTGCTTCCAGCTATACCAAGAAACTACTGTCGACCCGATACTAAAGACCCCTCTAGACGTGCTCTTTCTGTCCGTTGGGCTCCCTGCCCAATCTACATCCGTGAAGCCACATAGCTTCACCTCATCCTCCTGTCTGTACCACAATCCATATCCTGATGTGCCTCTAAGATAATGTAATACATGCTTTCCTGCCTTCTAGAAGAGCTTGGTTGGCTTAACCATAGCTTGTGAAAGCTGGTAAACAGCATAGCATATATCGGGTCGTGTATTGACCAGATACATAAGTGACCCCACCAACTGTCGATAAACAGTGGCATCCACTACTTCTGCTGAAGTAGCATCCTCCTTCCTCCAACCTCCAGGAAGAGGAGTATCAACAGGCTTGCAGCCATGCATGTTGAACTTCTCCAGTATCTCCCGAGCATACTTACCCTGAGAAACAAATAGTCCATCATTGCGCTGCCAAATTTCCAATCCCAGGAAATAATGAAGGAGGCCCAAGTCCTTCATCTCAAACTCCTTAGCAAGATCATCCTTGCATGAAAGTATCAACAACTCATCACCTGTTAGAATCAAATCATCTACATAAAGTACAATGATAAGCAACTTACCCTCCACCACAATCTGGTATAGGTTAGGATCCGCCTCACTCTTGGAGAATCCAAGTCTGGTGAAATAACTGTCTATCCATGTGTACCAAGCACGTGGTGCTTGTTTCAACCCATACAACGCTGTCTTGAGCCTGCACACATGCGACTCGCTGCTGAAGATCTCGAAACCTTCAGGCTGCTCTATGTACACCTCCTCGTCAATGACTCAGTTGAGGAACACAGTCTTCACATCCATCTGATGAATGTGCCACCTCATATGCGCTGAGAGAGAAAGAATTGTCCGTATGGAAGAATACCTTGCGACAGGTGCAAAGGTCTCCTCATAATCGATCCCCTCTATCTGTGAAAAGCCTCGGGCAACAAATCTTGCCTTGTACTTCTCCACGCTCCCATCAGCTGCCTACTTTACTTTGTAGATCCATCTTGAACCCACCACTGATTTCCCTTCCGGTCTTGGGACAATCTCCTATGCACTGTTTCTGACAATCGAATCATACTCTTCCACCATGGCATCTACCCATGCGGGATCCTCCATAGCTTCCTTGAAAGAGGATGGACCAGTCACAACACATTTGCTCACAAGAGCCATGTATCCAGTGTACTGATCAGGTGACTGTCTCTACCTGCGTTGAGCTGTAGGTGGTCCTACAACCTTCTCTGCATCTTGAGCGAGTCGCTCAGCTTCTGTAATGCGCTTTCGCCCTCTGATGATTGGCGCTGCATGAGTGGTGTCTTCCACTCCATGAAATTCGTCCTGTGGATGATCCACGTCTTGAAGCTCATCCTTAGGAACTAATAGCAACTCATCTGCATGCAAGTGTGGCTCCCTCTCAAACGAACACTTCATGGCTTTCTCCTCTTGAAATTTTATATCCCGTCGCACAATAGTCTTGCCACTGTCTAGCAAATACACACGATAGTTGTGGGGCGTATCAATGTACCCCACAAATATCCCAACCTCTGCAGTCGGCTCCAGCTTCTTCCTTGCATCCTTCATCACATGCATGTAAACGTTAGAACCAAAAATCATCAAATGAGAAATATCAGGCCTCTTACCAGAATAAGCCTCCTCGGGTGTACTCATGCCAAGTATCCTGTGAGGACAAAGGTTCTGCACATATACTGCAGTACTGCATGCTTCCGCCCACAAGTGAAGGGGTAGGCCCTGATCATGCAACATCACCCATACAACACCCACAATTGTTCTTTTCTTTCGCTCAGCAACCCCGTTCTGCTGTGGGTTATGGGGAGCTATGAGCTCTCTTTGAATCTCTTCTGTGCTGCAGAAGTTCTTGAACTCGCCAGAGATGTATTCACCACCATTTTCGCTCCTAAGAGCCTTCACCTTCTTCCCCGACTCCTTCTCAACCAGTGCTTTGAACTCACAGAACTTTGAGTATGTCTCGCTCTTCTTCTGCATGAAGAAGATCCAGCACTTTCGAGAGAAATCATCAACAAAGATCACATAATACCTGTGCTTTGCTGTCGAAGCTGCTGAGAAAGGTCCACACACATCTGTGTGAATTCTCTCAAGGATCATCGTGGCATGACTATCCTTCTCGTGAAGGGTGGCTTTCACAAATTTTCCCAAAGTACACCCCTTGCACTGATCTGACTGTGCAAGAGTGCCTTTAGGAAGCCTAGTAGTGATCTGCTGCAGTATCTTCAAGGCTCTATGGTGAAGGTGACCCAATCTCCTGTGCCATAGCTCGCCATCATCTCAGCTCACCAATCCTTCTGCCTTGCATGCCATTGTTGTGCAGCCATCTACATGCAACTGATAAAGGTTCCTGACTCGAACCCCTATCTTCTGGGTTTCTCCGGTTGTCTTACTGCACAGGAAAGCCTTTCCCTCGCTGAAAACAACATCATATCCCTTGTCTTCTAACATCGCCATAGAGATAAGATTCTTCTTCATTCCTGGAACATGCATCACTTCCTTCAATACAAAGGGTTTACCAGACTCCCTCTCAAAGGAAATGGTACCGATACCGGTCGCACTGTATCTACCATCATCGCCCATCTTGATGTGCACTCCAAGATCTTTCTCCTCTAGATCAGAAAACAAATCTTGATCTCCTGTCATGTGAAAAGATGCACCACTATCCAAGAACCATACCGATCCCATCACACTTGATACCAAGCATGCGATCAATGAAAAATCAAGCTCAAACTGTGAGGCTAAGGCCTCTCCTGCTGCAGATCCAACAACTTGCTTATTTTTCTTCTTCTGCAGACAATTTGTGGCATAGTGTCCGTGATGGTGACAATGAAAGCACTTCACCTTGGACATGTCCTGCTTCTTGTCTTTGGCACCGCAATGAGAATCTTTCTTGTTCTTCCCCTTCTTTGCTTCGGCTGCCAAAGTGAAATTTTCTTCATCAGTTGCCTTTGATGAAGATCCGTCCCTGGTATTCCGCCTGATCTCCTCCTGCACAAGATCTGACCAAAGTCTCTCCCATCCTGGCAATTTCTCCCAACCATTGATAGAGTCCTGATAGGAATGCCAACTCTTCGGAAGAACAAGGAGAGCCAAGCTCACCAAGTCCTCATCATAGACAGTCACCCCCACACTTCCCAGCTCATCCCTACACTGAGTGAACTTCGTGAGATACTTGGGCATGCTCTCTCCCTTCTCGCACTTAATGTTTCTGAGTTTATCCTTGAGCGCCAACTTCCTCTAGTCGCTCTTGCTTTGGAATAGATCTATCAAAACTTTCCACATCAAGTATGGAGAAGCCTTTCCATGCAGGCTGGACACAATGTGATCCTTCACGCCCTCCAACAAAATCCTTCGACACTTTGATGTCTTCTTTTGCCAAGCATCAACTTGAGGAGTATCAGTAGGCTTTGGGACCTCAGCCTCTATGAACTCCTTCAGCCCATTATCATCTAATATCACCTCCATCTTGTCTTTCCATGCAATATAATTCGAGTTGCCCTCAAGAGCATACTCCAATCGCAATCCATTGAAAGACATTGCAACGTTGACATCAAGAAAACATTGCTGCAAATTCGAATTCCACCAGCTGAAAAACTCAACCACCTCTGATCCAAAATTCGTGAGAACAAAGTATTTCTCGTACAGAGATTGACTGTATGGGCTTTTACCGGATATCTCACCTTCCAAAAGAAGGATGAATCCAAAGGCTACCTGGCCCGATTACAGACTCTGTCTGAAGAAATAAAATGTAAACACTTTCTGAATAATAGATCTGATGATCAATAGCTCTGATACCATGTAGAAATTTTGAATAATAAACACTTATTCACAGAGATTATCCTGATTATACACTATTGCGGAATACATGCATAATACATAACCTCGTCTATGTTGATCATCAATTTAGCATCATTAAAAACAATGAAACATCAATCGCATGCGCACATTAACACAGTATGTAACCCAGGGAAAGCATACAGCTGAAAACTCCACACTATCTGTATATTATATTGATAGAGAACATGTAACAATACATAGTACAATACTCCTCACAAGTACTCAGTACTATCTCCACCTGTTACACACAAACTAGCTCAGATCTGATGCCTCAAATCTCCTCCACTGTTTTCCTGCCTCCACTGCGCAATCCTGCATGAGAATCAATCACTCTGTGAATTCGAATTCCCTTGGTTATACTATGCAAGCCTCATTGGCAATCTCCATCCATGCATGTGCAAATCTCATGCACAACTATAGTCACAACTGATAGCAATCTCAACCTCTAACACCTGTCTCCACTGAACTGTTCATGCATTGAGTTAACTGATGTATTCTTGAGTTAATTTATGAGTTAATAATTAGTGAATTAATTAATAGTTAATTCACACAACTCATCAATAGTGTATTCTTTAGTTAGACTAAATACAACTAGTTCAACCAAGTCAAACTGAACACAACTCCATCAACTCCTCAATCAACTCCACCAAAACTCAACCACTTGAGTTCTAATTGAAGTCCACCATGCAATAGCTCAACTGACTCATAAGAAAAGCGTATTTCCTTCTGACAGTTGCATGTGCCACATCTATAGCTCAAACTTAAGTGCTCCAAGAGGATAAGATAATGTTTATAGTCCAAATATTATTATGAGCTAATAATATTCGACTGTTCTATTTTTAGCCTGGCAGTCTAAAAATAGAAATCGCCCATATGTCTAAAAATAGAAGTCCATCTATTTTTACCAACATGACCAATCATCCACAAATAGCATCCTGCAACTCATAGACCATGATCCATATGTCTAAAAATAGACTTTGTGCCAAAAATAGCCTGCGGGCCCACTTAGTGAAGGCAACTTCTTTCCACTAAGCTCCATCATCTTGTTGCATTCTCAACACCTTAATGCTTATGAATTTACATTATATAGGGGTGCTAGATTGTTTTAATAGATACAATCAACCTTCCTTAAGCCCACATATACCCACATAGTCTATGTCTCCAACCAAAAACATATTAACCATTCCCAAACCATGTGACCATGCCCAAATAAAAATATGCATTATACACAAAATCCACACATCCAAATTTTTTTACTACTTTTGAAAAATCCAAAGAAAAAATATAATTAAAAATATTAAAAACCTAAAAGATTTAAACTAATTTTATTGGCACTAAAGAGTGTTAAATAAAAATACATTGTTTATTTCCTTGGCCATGAGTTTTAACCTAATGTAATGTGAGGTCAACCTTCTTTCTAAAATTATCTATAAATGCTAGTATTTCTTGAAGCATTAGATTTTCATATTTCAGATTAGGGTTGTGAGAATAATCGAAAGAATTGGTTACATCAGACTTTATTTTAAAGCCCTCTATTTATTTCTTTATTTCCTCTTCTTCCAGTTGTTTATGGATTGGCGATTTCAGGTTCGCTGCTTCTTCCGGCAAATTTCTTGCATTGTTCTGTGTTCCCGCCCATTTCTCGTGTGAGGTAAGAATTTTTTGTTCCCGCCCATTTCTCGTGTGAGCCTGCAGGGAAGGAGCGTCCAGCACATGGGTGGCACTCGGGGTAGAGGAAGTCACTGAAAGAAAAAGACTTCTTCGATCCAGCGATCGCCCTCTCGGGTATCTAGCCCAATACGGCGAAATCATGATTCATTTCTCCAGATTGCCCTCTTCGATCATGATTTGGTGAGTTTCTCGATTGAAGGTGCTGGGTGCCTTTTTCCCTCTCAACCAGGGGAAAGGCGGCCCTTGGTGAATTCTGGGCCCGTATGTCTGTCTGGGGTAGGCACATGAGCTTGAAAGTGGCGCTTCAGGCTCTCACCAAGGAGACACCTATATGGTGCCCACCAAAGTATGTTTTTGAGGGAGGAGATGTAAATGAAAAGGGTATTTTACACTGAGAGTCGGGTTAGTGACCTTACACAAAACTACATTAAAAACCATACTGCCAGAGTTAGAAACCAATTAGATAGGGAAACCACTCAAGAACGGGGAAAACACCTGAAGCCATATCGAACTCGATATGTGAAATCCTCGTGGCAAGAGTGAGAAACCCATTAGAACAAACTAAAAAAACCCATGGAAAAGAGGGCAAGAACAAAACCCATGACTCTAATCAAAGAACAAAGGG